>OX328106.1:44205643-45532310 GCA_946811185.2 Hippopus hippopus | reverse complement strand
TATTTTCAACAGATCTCTTTGTTTACCTGAGATCTGTTAATGGTTATATACCCATTTTTCAATAGCAAACTACACAAAGGGCATATAGAACCATAAAACTGCCTTCACTGCCCATTAAATGGACCTTCCAGTACATTTTCAGTTCAGCTTGCAGCTACTCTTAAATCACTGTCTTTGACAGAAAAAAAGGAGAATTTCCTGCAAAATGGAAAGAATTAGTGAACTTTCTGAAAAAGTAGGCTGGTGAAGTGTGAGGACCTGTCTGCAACTCTGTTCCTACTTTTATACATTGGAATCAATTACATACACCAGTGGCCTTCACAATTGCATCATTTCGAATTAACCTGTGTACCTTACAACCTTGTGTGTTTGATGACTTCGGAATATTTAAAGCTTTTTGAAAATATTGTGGGAAAAGAACAAAATGCTAGCCTAGCACATGTACCTGTTTTCAGCATTTTTATCCGCAATGTTCAATACCATGCAAAAAAAATCCAATCGTTTGAATCTACCTTCAGATGTCGTTTGCTAATACTTTCAATTGGGGATTCCAAAGGCCCCCAAAAAATTGCTCTTTGGTAAAAAATAGTCAGTAGCATAATTATTAGAAAAAAAAAGACAAATCTGCAATTATCCCTTTGCCACACAACCCCGAGTTCTGATGACCAAGAGAAAGAAGCCTTTTGGAAACATTGCAGGAAAAGGAGAAAATGCTGGTTACCAACATTCTCTCCTTTTCCCCAAATGCTTTCAATTATATCATTGACAAATTCCATAATTTGAGTCGCATTTCAATTGTTGTCTGTAAATGCTCTCACTTTGTACAAGTCTACTTCTGTGTTGTTTCAAAAAGAGTTAACAGTGTGGCAAAGTAAAAGTTGCTTTTGACAAGCAATTTTTCCTTCTTTAATAATGGTTTTTTATTCTGTGTCAGAGAACTTAAGGTTATCTAATAACTTTGAAAGCTTTGACTTTGGACCAATTTGAAAACAGTATAAGTTGTGTAGGACTTTGTACAAATTTGACTTTTCGCTCCTCATACAGTGGACAGCATTGGAAAACATTTGTAAAAGACCAGTTGCAGCCAATGATCAATTCTTTTCAAAATGATTTCTGTGCTATTAAAAATATTATGTTTTTGCATTTCCTTCAAATGTTTTTCATTTTTTAAATTTTCAAAAAAATTCACACTGTACACAGCAAGTTTATGTTGAAATTGATATTTTAAAATTTCTCACTAAAAACATCAAGGCAGCCATGAATATTGAGCTACATGTGTGTTACAAAATTAAATGGTGCTAAAAAATGTGTTCCTTTAGCAAGTTTTAACTTAATGCCTAATAAATTTGATTTTACGTAAATCCACTGTAGAAATATTTGGAAAACAGTATGACACAAGGACCAATCTTTTTGCGATAAAATGTAACATGCAAATGGTTGGTTGCTTCCGCAAATGCTTTTTTCATTGAATGTAGACTTTTATCTCCTAAAACTTTTTCACTGTGGCAAGTTGCAGTTAATGATGATGGTAAAAGTATTGTGTATATGAGATATTATTGGTATATTAAACTATCATTATAATCCTGGTGTATGTCATACAAACGCCCAAAATATACGTCTCTCCCTCAACAGAGATTTTCAAGTAGAAACATTCCCAACTCTAGTAATACATGGAATATGGATAGCTGCATTGTTTGCTGTGATACAATTGCAAAATGTTGAAAGCAACCAACCTTCAGGAACACTTTGCCAGACAACAAAATTTGAGACTTGTCTGATTTGGAATTATTTGCAGATAAGAAATGAAATGTGTCACTTGCGTCTTTGCTGAGAAAATGAGAACATGCTTGCCAACATTTTCTTCTTTTCCCACAATGTTTTCAGATGTGTAAATATTTCCCATGGTAGTGAAAACTTAGGATTCAGGAATACTGACATCTGTCACAGATTATTAGATAACTCCTTACCACAAGTGGCTTATAAGACTGTAGATACTGAATGTACTGTGTTGTTTGAAGAAACCGAAAGTATGTCAAATTTAATACATGTACTTTTAATGTTTTATGACAATAGTGTGAGTAGTGGGAAACCAACATCATGATTCTCAGAGAATTTTGCACAACACAGATACATACTTCTCTCCCTCAAAAAATATGTTGATGAGGAAAAGCAACACGCAGCTTGTGCAGACAGTTGTGCAAATTCAAAAAACAAATAGATAAGTATAATGGCTGCTATGATACAACTAAAATGTTGTGAAACATTGCAAATTGAGCAAGGTTCCATCCTTAACTTTTTGCCAGATTACAAAATTTTGGACATGTCTACCGGTAATTTGAAAGCATTTGCAGACGACAAATGAAATGCAACTGAAATGAGGAGACTTGTTTCTCCTGGGGAAATGAGAAAATGTGACATGTACTTACCGGTAGTTTCTTCTTTGTCCACAATGTTTTCGGAAGTATGGATATTCCCCAGGTTAGTGAAAACTTAGGATTCAGGAATACTAGCATTTGTCACAGATAATTAAATAACTCCATACTTCTAGTGGCTCATTGAGCTATACATACTAAATATACTTTGGTGGTAGAAGAAGCTCACAGCTTTCATATTCAAATACATTAATTTCACTTAGCATTTTTCTTGCAGGTTTGTACAGTTCACAGCTGATTTGGTTTTTAATATTCCAAGTTTTCAAGCCCAGCTTCAGTTTTATACTAGCACACTTTATGCAGAATTACAAAACCATCTTCAATGTCATTCTTCTGTTCACAGAATGCATCACAACGGTATGTTGACAGCTCTTGAAACCATGTTTTGAAGCGTTTGTGCTCTCACAATACATATCTGGAAAAAAAATATAGAACCAACTGAATTTCAAATTTCTCCTTTTTACAAAACGTAACATTTTAATTCTTCAGTTACGTTGCAAAATATGGTTTTATTTTCACATGGTTAGACTATAATGAGAATTTGTTCAGGATATGGCCAACTATCAGAGATCCAATCATTTTTGACTAATCTGCGGTACTGCGCTTCCACCTTTACTGAAATAACCCCTTTTTAGGCTGCCATCTTGCAATTAAGACCGAAAATAGCCAAGTTTTTGAGCCCACAGTTATCCAACCTTGGCATCGAAAATCACTAGATTTGATTTAAAAACAAAAAGAAATACTTACTGCTTATAAATATGTCAAAATTCGAACAAATTTATTTCTAAAAATAAATTGAGAATGCTACAACTATCACTAGGGTCCCTCCAAATTCACCACATTGGTCCGCCATTTTGTGATGAAATACCGAAAATAGCCCAGTTTTGAGCCCATAATTATCTAACTTAGGAATCGAAAATCAGCACAAAATTGGCTTTAATACAAGGAGATATACTGTATCTCGTGATTTTTACCAACATGTTGCTATTTGGACGCTACTTTATGTACTTAAAAAGTACTTTTGCACGTCACTAAATCCTCCTGCCGAACATCCCCTACGGGGCCAACATGATTAGGTCATGATTTTTTTAACGCCAAAATAAGCAAATAAAACAAAATCTCCGAAAAAATTGATGTTACATATAGTCTAAGCATGTAAATATTCGGAAACTTACCTGTTGAGAAGGACGTATGGGATAACCAAGCAAAACGTTGATTAAAACAGTGACCGTCGTATGCCGAAATTTAAGATGGCCGCCGTTTTTTCCTTTGCGGTCAATTCGAAAGAAGACAGTGAATAACCGGAAGTTATACCGCGTTTCCTATCCCTGTGTATATAAGATCCCTGCGTGCACGAAGCTGACATTCGAGATAAAATTATCGTGATAGTTCTGTCTGTTTCTCAATACCTATAAATAGAAAATTTATCATTTGGATGAACTCGGTAGTTTTGCACTTCACAGAACTGCAGTAAGTAAAAATTCGAATCATGAACAATTGTAGTTAAATTAGTAAATTTTGATAAGACTCGAAATGAACAAAAGTCTGTAAAATCACAGAGACAACTCGAAATGCCTCCTACGAACAACTTTTAAACCATTCAGGTAAAAGGAGAATTCATAAGGGTGTAGACGAGGATGTTCAGAAACCGTATCTAATTATAGATATGTCAGTTGTGGGCACGAAAGCAAAAAAAATTATGATAACAGTTAGAATTATCGCGATATTTTAATCTTGAAAATGTTTATTATCTAGATAATGTTTCTAGGAAACTTTGTTTTATCACGATAGTTCTCTTAAATTATCGCAATAGCTATCTCGTATCTCGCGGCAGAAATATGCCACCATACATGTAAAATCGTTTTTCTATGCAGTATTTGACCGCTTCAATAAAGGTTTACGAGCCTCCTTCTTCCAAAAATCTGATGACGTCATTTTATTTACTCCATGACTGTGACACTGGGTCTGTATTCACCTACCATTCTTAAGAAATTCTCAGTCTTATTCTCTAAGATTTTCTAAATTTGAAAGTAACACAACTTCTGATTGGCTTAACCAAATGGTTTATCCAATCAGAATTCGTGTTATTTTCAAATTTAGAAAACTTTGGAGAATAAGACTGAGAACCTTCTTCAGAATAGTTTGAGAATACGGACCCAAGTCTGGCAGTATAAGTTCTCAGAAAGCCGGTAAAAACAACAGTAACCGTGTTTTATTTATGCGTAAGGCAAAGGGGACATAGATGCCAGTGTAGACTTGTTACTTTAGGTTAGGTAAGATGAAACATGATTTTCATCTTGTAAAAAAAAAGATTGGTTAAATGACTGAATAGTGTTTTGTGCCGCTTTCAACATTATTTCAGTCATATCACAGCGATAGGTCACTTTTCCATGTATGTCCTGGGTTTCACCAGCACTAGGCTAGAGCTCTGAAGTGTCTTGCCCGACGACATTCCCACGAAAAACACAGTGCGTCAAGTGAGGCTCGAACTTGGGGCCTCCAGGTTGCAGATCCTACCTTTTACCACTGAGCCACGCAGAATTCCTGTAAAGAAACACTGTCGGACAGGGAGGTGAATAAACGGACAATTAGGAACTATTCTATAAGGTTTTTTACTCTCTCTCTAACCAGTCAAGGATAATCCCAGAAGAGCTTGAAAAGTAAGAAAAAAATCATATCCCACGTCGGATCTATCACCTTACAGTCACGTGTTTTAACGACCCCGAAGAAGCTCCGATAAAAAACATTGCGGGAAAATGTGAAACTACTCGTAACCAGCATTTTCTGCTTTACCCACGTTTTCTATCACTTGAAAGAAGAAATCTTTCATTTTTTTCCAGGTTTCATTTGTCTTCCTCGAACGCTTTCAATTTGGATAGATCTAAATTTCTGTCGTGTGGATAAGAGTTAAGATTTACATGACGACAAAGTTTTAGACATGTCCACATTCGTAGCATTTGCGGACGACAAATGAAAAGTAGCTTGAATGATAAAGTTTGTCTTTTAAAGGGTAGAAATATTATGGAAAATGAAGAAATTGACCAGCGTTTCCTGTTTTTCCTACAATGTTTGAAAAAACCTGTTTTCTTCGCGTCTAAAAACACGGGATTTTTCGTAAAATGGTTAAACCTTTTAACCTTTACTGCTTTAATTCAAAGGTTCATCTTCTTCGCTAAGGTTTTTTTTTTTTTTCTCCCTTTTAAAAAAAACGCTTTCATTAACATCTTTGGCCAATTAAATGAAAAATAAGGAAGAGAAATTCATCATACATACACTTTCAGCAAATTCACTCTTTTTGGTGTAAAGAAGAAGAAGAAAAATTTGTTTAGAGACTGACCATTCTATTGAAATTTTTGTTTTTTTTTAAAGTATGTCTTGGAAAAATGCAATTTAACAGTAACAACACTTTATTGTTTTTTATTTTTCGCTTTTTACTTTCTTTATGTTATCGTATTTTCTTCATAAACCATTACTTTTTTTTACAAATTCTTCCTGACTTGTACCTGTTATTTGCCCTTTTCACAGTTTATACAACAATTATTTCATTAAACTATTAATTCATTCTACAATGCATCTTTTTCCAAGGAAAAGGTTTCAAAGAAAGCTAAAAAGATCTTGAATAACCTTGGCGAAAATAAAACGAAAATGAATGGAAAAAAACAGTACTTACTCTTCCGGAAACACATCAACACCAAACTGCTTAAAGAAAAAAACGTGGATTGAAAATAAACAACCTTCTTAAGACCATAAAACCAGGTGTATAAAAAGTCGACTTGTGACAAGATACAACAAAGATACCGCAGGTAATACAATGAAACGTGTTTAATTCTATAAATTGCGCGTGAAGTACTAAAACTAAACTACAATCTATTGCGCTTTTGTAATATTTATCGACTTCTGGATTCTTTAATTTATGCCTACCTCTTAACCCTTCATCAAGCAATCCCATGTTTTAACGGACCTGACGAAGAAATCATTGTGAGATCACTCTGATCAAACGGTAAAATAAAAATCTTTAGTTCTCGTTCTGATCTTGACTCTACACTGCCCATTCTCTCTCTCTCTCTCTCTCCCTCCCTCCCTCCCTCCCTGTAGAGCAATTTGCAGGACCAGGGGATTCGAATGCCTAGCTCGGCCATTTTCTTTAGTACGCTTGATGATAGTCATTGCGACAGGATTCATTTCTCTCTCACTGCTGATCATTGTTTCGACGTTGTTAATGTGATAATACAGTCAGTGGCTTGGGAAGAATATTTGTGCGAAACACTGATAATTTAGAAACCCCAGGATTCTTAAATCCCGAGTTTTAACGACCTTGTAGAAGAAGGATTTTGAAAATGTCGTTGGAAAAGGGAAGAAAAAAAAAAAAAATGCTGGTCACCAGCATTTTCTCCTTTTCCAACAAAGTTTTCAAAAACAGAAATCATCTTCTGAGCTGTATCGAATTAGTCCTCTGAAAATGCTTTCAGTTTCTGGTTTAGGCAAGTCTAAAATTTTTGTTGTGTGAAAAAGAGTCCAAAGAAACATCATGAGAAGGATACTTGCCGACGTGACAAAAACTAAAAATGAACATTAATACTATAGAACCATACAAGAAAACAAGATTTTATTATATGGCCTGCAACATGCGAAAAGGGGCATCCGGACATTTGCGTGAAGTGTCGTCTCGGATCAGCCTGCGCAGTCCGCGCAGGCTAATCCGAGACGGCACTTTACGACTGCATTAGATTTTGTGCTACAGTAGACTTGCTCAAAACAGAAAATTACATAAAAACGGAAAGTGCCGTTTCGGATTAGCCTGCGCGGACGGCGCAGGCTGAACCGAGACGACATTTTACGCAAATGTCCGAATGCCTCTTTTCGCGTGTTGCAGGCCATACTATGTGACAGTTTACTTTATTGAAAGTTTATTTGATTTTACCGACAGGATAGCTAAAAGTAGAGCAAAGGGGCTGAGTTAATCTGTATTTTATTACGAAATAATTGTTTTTGTTACATAATCAAGTATTTAGCATAAGCATTCGGCATTAGAATCCTTCTCTAAACATAAACCCTCAGAGCGGGAGTGGAAAAAACAACTTTTGATGTTTTTTTTCCGGCAATGAAGATTAAGATTAGACTACACAGAACTAGCAGTCTGATTTTGGATCTACAATGACCGCTACCTTGTTACATACTTTGACTAGAACAGCATTCAATATCGATATAAAAACTTTTTTCTGTCCGAATGAAAATCTAAATTTCATTTTTTTTTTTTTCCACTCAAAGATTTCACCCTTCACAACAATCCCAAGTTTTAACCATCCTTAAAAAGACAGTTTTTGAAAACATTGTAGGGAAAGGAGAAAATGCTGGTTACCAGCATTTTCTCCTTTTCTCACAATGTTTACAATGTTTTCTACCTTTCCAAAGGCAAATAACATCATATGGATGAAATTAATACTGTCGTCTGAAATGCTTTCAATTTGAACAAATCTAAAATTTCGTCATTTGGTAAAGAGTTTAGAACCATTTAACCCTTAGAGCGCCGAATAAACCTATCGGACATTTTCATCCTAGTAATACGATCCACATACATGTATATGCAATTACACGCTTGCTTTTGCATACGGTGTTTCAGCAAAGCGGACAGTGTATGTCAGAGATCAGGCTGCACGTTTTGTGCAGCCTTATATTGATATACACTGGCCGTACAGGCAACAAGAGTTGCGAAAGGCGATTTAGGGGTTAAAATATTCTGATTTCTTTTCGATCCATCGTAAATAGGTTTATACCTTTTACCTCTTAACACTGTAGAAGACGATAAAATAATGTATAATAACGGAAAACAAAGCAATATGAGAAAAGGTTCTTAAATCCCCCGTTTCAGAATTTACGGAAATATGTGTCAGATGTTACTTTATCACAAATCATATTCACAAAGAACAAAACAAAGAATATTCTCTGTCGACGAATTTCATTTCTTGCAGATAGAAAAAAAAAAAACAGGATAATTAAACCTTCATCCCACTCACTTAACATGTCCAACCAAGTCCTAGTAAGGACTTACTGGTTTTAACCTTTGAATTGCTGCATGAAAAAAAAAAGAGAAATACGTATTCCGGTCAAAAGTAATTCCCAATTTACTGTACCTTTAAACTGTTAACTTCTGTTAGCGTGAAAAATCTCACCGGACGGATAATGTCAGGGTCTATAGTCACCAACCATTCTTAAGAACGTTTAAATAACATAACATAACATAACATAACATAACATTTTATTTTCGACTTGAAGCATATAGCTCATTATCAAATAATACAAATAAATTCAATACAGGCGTGGAAGCAATATAAAGACATAAAGATATAAAGATGTTGGGTTGATTCGTAAACAAAATAAATAAACAAATGAATTTTTTTACAATCTTTTCATGTTTCTCTACTATTTCTGATTATATAGATGCAATTTCGTTAAAGTTAATTCAAATGGTAGATGGTCATAGATGTTCTTAGATGTGAGAGTATTTCATATTATAGTAAATCATATGGAAACCTGCAGAAAGGGAGTACTTACATAAGTAAAATGAACACATCCCCACTAAATTACTCGATGGGAAAATGTAAATTTAAAGTCAGTATTGGAACAATAATACAATAATTTCATTGTGTCCGTGTACGGGCAGAGTGGATCTAGGATCAGACTACAAGTTTTGTACGACCTGATCTGCGGTCCACTCCACAGTAACACGAAGCGGAAACAACATAGGTATTGTGTAAAATATAAAATTTAATGTGCAATTTACCACTACAATACTCGATCCGATATAACTGCAATTTTTTAATAGCTTTATTTTTGTAACCGTGCAGCATAGATCAAAGATCAGGCTGCAAGGTTTATGTCGCCTGGTCTCCGATCGATTCTGCACGAAAAGGGAACTACATAGATGTATAACAGATAAACTGAACAGGAAAAAATACGAAAGGTAACAAAGACAATAAAAAGACACTGTCGGCTATTTGTAGGTATAGTTTCTAACACCTATCCTGCGAAATAGGTTAGATAAACTTTAGAGGTATCTGTAATAATACAGGTTTTTCTATTTTAAGGCTAATTTGTGGCGAGAAGTACATCGTATTTCGGACATTGTAGAAAAGGGAGATCAGACTGCACATTCTGTGCCGTCTGATCTCACTTTGCTCCGTCCGTGAATCTCGATAAGTAGCCTAAGGCTAATTAACTGATAAATATTCATTTTTTCTCATTAGAAATGCCTTGCGAAAAAACAATGATAAATTTGATAGTATCCTCTTATTGCTTGATTTCAGTAATTCGATAAACTTATACATACTTGGCTTATTAATATAGAATCTAGGGATATATTTCAGTCGAAGGTCTTTGTAAATGGGGCAAATTAAGGTAAAATGAAATTCATCTTCAATATCATTTAAAGAACATAAATCACAAATTCTATTTTTTCTCCCAGTTTTATTGTGTCTTCCCGTTTCTATTTTTAGTTCATGTGATGAAAGCCGAATTTTTGCAATTATATTTCGTTGGTATTTATTTTCAAGAACCGATATAAAACTAGAACGTTCGTAAATTGTTTTGAGATTCGCGTACAGCTGCATAGATGAGCTTTGTGACATGCCGGTTCGCCAGTTACTAATATAAATATCCTTGAGACGTGTTGCAAATAAGGGGAAAATTTTTTCTGGAATGATTGATTCGGGGAATAGCCATATTTCGTTAAAACCTGTATTTTCTAATAATGTTTTGACTCGGTTGGTCCAGTATTTAACAGTTGGGTTAATACGTATTACGTCAAATTGGTGGTTAATTAAGGTAGCTAGTATACAGTTTCCACTTTTCTCTTGAAACAATTTTAACCAATATTTTACTATACGGATATGCCTGTTAATAATTAAAGGAAAGCGACCTACTTCAGCTAAAAGAGCCTTAGAGTTTGTTGACTTTTTTACGTTGAGAATTTGTTTACAGAATTTTCTATGTACTCGTTCTACGTTTTCTGATTGGTTGAACCCCCAGACTTCGCAATTATAACTTAAGATAGAGGCTACGTAGCTGTCAAATAAATTGAACAATATATATGGTGGCACCTCATATCCTTTTGTTAAATTGTGTAAGGAGCACATAGATCTAAGCGCCTTCCCTACAAGTGTATCTGTGGCTTTTTGAAAAGATCCGCCACTGCTGAATACTACACCCAAATAGTTAAAATTTTGGACTATTTCAATTGTCTCCCCTGCATAGGTAAATGAACAATCCTGACTGTATCTACCACCTTTTCTGAATATCATAACTTTTGTTTTTTCAATATTAACAGTTAAATTCCATCGTTTGCAATAATTTTCTAACTCTTTCAATAGATCTTGTAATCCTTCTTTTGTTTCCGATAGTAGCACTGCATCGTCGGCAAACATCAATAGGAAAATATTTATTTGGTCAAGAGTCAAGCCGTCAAGATTTAATTGAAAACTTTGCTCAATATCATTAAGGAACAGTGAAAACATTATAGGCGAAGTGGTCTCCCCTTGGAACAATCCAATATTGCTCTCGAAGAGCTGCGAAAGACTATTAATGTGCTTGACTTGCATTTTAACATTTTGATACATTGATTTTAAGACATTAAGCATTTTTCCATCTATGCCAGACTTGCACAGTTTATACCAGAGTGAATTTCTATCTATACTGTCAAATGCTTTTTTAAAGTCGATAAAACACGAATATAGTTTACTTTTGCTGTTAAACTGTTTTTCTATTAAAGCGTTTAAAATAAATACTGCGTCGGTCGTACCAAAACTTTTCCTAAAGCCGAATTGTGCGTCAGTTAAAATATCGTTTTGTTCTGCCCAGTTTTTCAATCTATTGTTCAGAATTACTGTAAAAATTTTTGCGAAACAGCTTGTTAGCGTAATCCCTCTATAATTGTTTGGGTCGCACGTATCACCCTTTTTATATATCGGTATGATTAAACCTTTACACCAAGATTGAGGAAATTTACCGGTCTCTAAAATATAGTTAAATAGTAATAATAATGCGTTCCCTGTTATATTGATACTCTCTTTGAAATATTCGTATATAATATCATCGCTTGAACAGGATTTGTTTGACCCCAGCTGCTGACTTGCTTTTTTAATCTCATACAATGTTATTGGCTGGTCTAGTTCTTCAAATTTTGGCGGGAGATTACCCTCAGATTCATTAACCAGATTTATGATTTTATTCGCATCATTGTCTGAAGATAATTTTTTAAAATGTTCCAAAAAATCTTCTATAGGTATATCAGAATTTTGTATTTTGGGTTTAGTTTTTTTGAACATGTTCCAGAACTCCCGCGGTTTTAGACGTCTCATGTCATTCATATTTCTAGCTAAGGCTTTGTTGTAATGTAGTTTTTTATTTCTACAGCAATATTTGTAATCTTTACGTTTTGTGAGATAATTATGGCGAGCCGTGTCACTTGGGTCTCTATTTAAGTCTTTGAGAGCAATTTTGAAAGCTTGTCTTTTTAATCTACACTCCTCGTCGAACCAGTATTTTTGGTGTCTGTCTGTGTCGTTGAAACGATTTGCAATGGAACTGCAGCGCACGGTCTTTGAAAAATATTTATTCCCAACCGAGCTGAAAAATTCGCCACAGAGATCGACGAGCTTATCCGAGTCGCTCATTTGTCCTATCTCATATTGCAGGGCACTTTCTAACCGCTCCATATTGTTCACTAAGTCCTGTAAAAACAGCTCTTTCTTATTAGCATCCCATTTTATGACTCTTTCGGAATAATAGCAGCTTTTATTTCTAATATTAGTGTTTGTTTTCAAAGAAAATGTCAAGGGGGCATGGTTCGAAAATTGAGTGAATTCAAGAATTTCAAAGTCCCAAATATGCATAAAATTTTCCGCTGATGTTAAGAGATAGTCAACGGTACTTTGACCATTATGTGTGATACATGTTATTTTTCCGATATCCCGGTCTGCATGCAGACGACCATTGACAAGTCTTGAATTTGTAGATTTACAAAGGTCAAGTAAATACTCGCCAAACCGGTTTGATCTAAAGTCAGACGACTTACGTGGAGGGGGTGGTAAAGTACAGTTATCTACTTCGCACTCTAAGGGTATGTCATTCTGTATATAATCACATTTGTTGCCTATCCTACTGTTCATATCCCCACAAACAAATACATTTCCTAAAGTACAAAAATGGGCTAAATCATTTTCTAACATATTAAAAATGTCATTTTCATATAAGTCATGATAAGGCGAACTTTCTGGAGGGATATAGACAGCGGCTATATAAATATCTGTTTCGGTTTGAAAAAACAGTTTGTCTAACTTGAACCAGACAATAGAGTCAATGGTATTTCTCACTAACTTAACCCCTTTTCTAATATTGTCTTTTATATAAATAATTATACCACCACTTGCTCTGTTTGCTCGTCTATGTTGAAATCTCCTGTATGAGTGTATCGGATTAGTATAGCCATTTAGCTCTATGTTTGATGACTTTTTTGTCCAAGTTTCTGATAAACAGATAATATCGTAGTTAGTTAAAATTTTAATAAATTCGTTTGATGTTTTCTTGGTCTGGGTTAGTCCTTCAACATTCCATGACAAGCAACTAACAATACTCTCACGTGATTCCTAGTGGTTATCACGATATAACTTATTTTCGATGTAGAGTTTATCAACTACCAGACGGGTCTCCTTGCCTTCTTCACGAGCGCGTTTCATTACTGGTATTAACTTTCTCCTTTTCTCTATCATTTCCTTGGGAAATTGTTCAGATATGCCATACTGAGTGCCTTTAAGATTTTTGGAAGATTTTCTAACTCTTTCTCTATCAGGATAAAATGCAAATTTAGCCACTATAGGTCTTGTGTACCCATGCCTGTATGCCCCTAGTCTATGAGCCCTATGCAGCCTTATCTCTGTACATGCACCCTCTATCTTAAGCTCTCTCTCGATAAAAATAAGAATCTTCTCTTCGCAGTTCTCTCCCCTCTCTTCGGGTAACTTATAGAATACTAAATTGTCACGCATACTGCGGCACTTTAAATCGATAAGCTGATCTTGCGTTTTCTGCTCTTTTTCCTTTTGGTCTGTTTCGAATTGCTTCATTTTAGCTAATAAAGAATTCATTTCGTCTTGTTTCTTTGATAATTCTGTAAACGTATTGGTATCAAAGTTTCTACTCTCTTCAAGGTCTCTCACTTTTCCCTCAATATTTTTGACTTTCTGATCTAACCTGTCCATTCTTGTATTGATGCCTTTGATGCTGTTTTGTATGTGTTCTAACTGGCAAAGTTTGCTGTCCAAAGAGTCTAAGCGTTGAATTATAACAGAAAACATATCTGGAGGTGGCGACGACGTCGCGAGAGGCGTACTGCATTGCTGAAATTGCTGCTGCTGCTGGAGTTGCTGATGTTGCGATGGGAAGTTTTGTGTCATCATAGTGGGTGACGGGTTTAACATCATCATAAAGGGTGTGTTAGCTGCGGCGTAAGTGCTATTATATGAACCATTACAATTGCTACCATTACCATTATTGAACTGAGATCCGTTAAATTGCGATTGTTGAGGATTTGTAAAAGTTTGGTTGCTTTGGAGCGGTTGACTTGCCTGATTGTCTATATTTTGTCCTGTGTGCGTACACTGTCCGCTCTGACTATTGCTCCCTTTGTTGACATTTTTTTCTTTGTTCGATTTGCCGCCATTATTATCCATTGTTTTCCTAGCCGTTTTCTTTGGATTTACGTTATTTATCGGTGATTTCTTCTTCTTTCGTTTACACGGCATCTACACTTTAACCTCCTTATCCTTTTTTCACTTTAACCCCTTTCAACCGTCCATAAAATCCTTTTTTTTCACAAAATTATTTCTATCATTAAAATCGGCGTCTTACTTTTCCACGCATGCGCAATATAACCATTTGGTTTAGCCAATCAGAAGTTGTGTTACTTTTTCAAAGTTGGAAAATTCGTGAGAATAAGATTAAGACTGTTCTTAAGAATGGTTGGTGAATACGGACCCTACTGCACGTTCTCTGCAGTTTGATCTTGATCTGCACTGTCCGCAAAAGCTCAAAAGGTCGCGCTTAACAGCCTTATTATATAAAACCAATCAATTTGGGTAAGAAAAGAGTAGACTAAAATCAGACTTTACAGACAGCAAGCTTATCCTGATCCTTGCTTGTTATCACAATTTTTCTTACTAAAGCCTTTATCATCAGCGTCTTAGCTCTTTACCAAACGACAAAAGTTTAGAATTTTCCAAATTCAAAGCATTTGCAGACAACAAATCAAATGTGGCTCAAATGATGTAATTTTTCTTTGAAAGGGTAGCAAACATTGTAGAAAAAGGAGAAAATGCTGGTTACCAGTATTTTCTCCTTTTCCCACAATGCTTTCAAAAGGCCTCTTTCTAAAGGTTGTTAAAAGTCGAGATTGTGTGGTAAAGGATTGAAAACACGTTGTTCTATTGAAACGGATTACTTAAGGCCCGATAGCTTGAAAAATGACTTAAAAAAGAAAAAAAAAAGAAAATTCAGTCAAAACGACAGCTGAAAACAGTATGCAATCATAATGAAAAGAATACAAAATGTTAAAAACAGTGAAATAATCGAAAATGAAATAATGTAACAAAAGGAAATTCAGTCCAAAGCAATGCCTGCATTAAGTATTTATAACAAACAAACTACAACATTAGCAGTCATTCTTGCTCATTAATATTTAACAGCTCATTCCTCAATTGTTCGCATTTCCGTCTCGGGTTCAATAATTGTTCGATTCGTCGAATCGCTGCTAAATAAATCTTTGATTACGTGGTTTAAAAAACTAAACAAGTATAAAAAAGGCATCTTGAAGTTCATAGGGACCCCTTGAATTTTGAAATATCTTGAAAAATCCCGTATCAATTTTATATGAAACTTTGCATAGTCTTTTGAAATGTCCTTACTAACTCTCACTGTGAAATTTAGAATTTTTCTTCCACAAGAAAGAGTATTTTGCCTATTCCATTATTATTATTATTATTAGTAGTAGTAGTAGTAGTAGTAGTAGTATTTCTGAAGCTTAACATTCTCCGACGGTTTCGCACAGTGACGAAAACGGCATATATAATTGGACAAAAGCATGCCTTCAGTACCTCACTTCAGTTAAATAAGAGGCCCTGTTTCTTTGTACAAAATAATATAGTTCTATACCTTACCTTAGATATCGCTTTCGTCACTTTCATTCAAATTTTGGAAGTCTAAAATGATTTGTCCAATGTTCTCTTATATGGTGTCTGTTCTACAATATTTGGTCTCAATTTTATTTTCGGCATAGCTTAATGTGTTACACCACTTCTATTGGGATATGTGTTCGGAACCACCTGTAAATAGACTCGAAGGTCTTTCATGGCTTGTTTTGAATTGTTTTTCACTATGATTTTTTTTTTCAGTTCGCCAAAAATTAGCTCAACTGTATTTTGGTCACAATCATTTGGTGGTAATCTTACAGACAATGTGTTACTTTGACCATAAAAATTCGCTTACAACAATACTTTGGAGCTTGTTTATGGAACTTATCCAGCTCATACAATTCACTCATCTTCATTTGATTGTTGTATGCTATACCACATGATGTGCGCCAAAGTTTGACTGGGTTTCCAGGAAAACATCTGTGGTTGGGAGTGGAAAAGAAAACAAAGTGTAAGCAAGTGCGTGCAAGTCTCCGATATTGAATCATTCAAATAAAACCCAAACAAAAAAACTAGATCAGGGTCTCAAAAGTTGAAGTTTTGCTGTTCAAAGACGGCCACAGTTACAGTACTTGCATGAGAACTGTTTTCAAAAACCGGTAAACCCTTTACTCGGAATAGCCTTCAATTCTCCCTCCGTTTTTAAGCTGTTTTGTTAATGCATTTTAACACTGCATTGAATGCAAAAAAAAGTCAAACTAAGTCATAAAAAATTCTAAAAATTTCACCCAGAGTTGGTAAAGGTAATATTATTAACTATGCAAATTTTTAGGACGATAACGAGCATTTTTTGAGATATTTCAAAATTCAGGGGGTCCACATGAACCCCAAATTACCTACACGTCTCCTCAAGATTTCTTAGAGGTCTTGTAAAATAACAAAATTACTATGCTCGCAATAACAGTCCCACAAAACCCATATAAAGGGTACAGAATATACGGAACCGTGTACATTTTCTCTAGATTGATTGATTGAATTTGAGTTAACGCCGTTTTAACAGCTTAGGTCATATCACCTATGCATGTGTTTCCTGGCTTTCTCACACCAGTACTGACACAACTTTCTTTCAAAGTAACTGACTACTTTCTCACATGCATCAGAAGTGAGAGGCGAAAAATCGCCGGAAAAAAAGTTTGTTTCATCCGGGTATCGAACTCACAACCACGAGGTCACGAGTCCGATACGCTAACCACTGAGCTACCCGGGCGGGCATATTCTTTAGAAAATATGAGTTCTGTCAGTAATCTTGAGGGGATGGAAGAGCCGTTGCATTTAAGTTTAGAGTAGTTTCATACATTTCGGTAAAATCGATTTTCGGCTTGAACGACTCATTTGTATGTTACCAGCACTTGTTTGTTGGTCCTGGAGGTAATTTCGGGTCCAGCGGTATCGAAGACATCGTCTTGTCCTCTATCAGCCAGAAGGCAACTGCCATCCCACATAAAGCGCCGAAAATACACCTTTACTTGTCACACGTCGAAGCAACACGGAGAGTACAAAGATTGCTGACGTTAGGCCATCGATGCATCCCATGATTCCAAGAAAAAAGTTCAATGTTGAGCCTGGTAACTTTGCTATTATGACTTACTATTCCATATGGCCTGCATCACGCGAAAAGGGGCATTCGGGCTTTTGCGTAAAGTGTCGTCTCGGATCAGCCTGCGCCATCCGCGCAGGCTAATCCGAAACGACACTTTCCGTTTTTATGTAATTTTCTGTTTTGTGCAAGTCTACTGTAGCACAAAATCTAATGTAGTCGTAAAGTGCCGTCTCGGATTATCCTGCGCGGACTGCGCAGGCTGATCCGAGACGACAATTTACGCAAATGTCCGAATGCCCCTTTTCGCGTGTTGCAGGCCATATACAAGAACTGTACATTTGGACAGTTCTAAGCGTGGCTTTTTCATCCCAATATCTGAAAATTTAACTCGTGTGATAGTATCATAATTGAGCCATATTCTGTGAAAAGGGGGCTTAATGCATCTGCAAATAATCATCGTCCCAAGTCAGCGTTCGCATTCCGCGCAGGCTGACCTGTATCGATTTTTTGCATTTGGTAAATTTCATACATGTCAAAGGACCATCCTACTTCATGATTCAGTCGGTTGTAATACCAGATGGACTTTATGGATCTATGATTATGTGATGACTTGCTTGGTGTCATGCGGCACGGAGATGCATTAAGGCCCTTTTTGCCAGAGCTCATATGTCATTGCCGATAGGCTGCTCAAGCAAGAAGATAGCAAGAAGATAGACTACTCAAGGCTGCACTCGAAAGTGATGCTATAAATAGACCATTTATTCCGGGATTGCCATGGAACAGCTGACCGCGGTATAAGGCAACAGCTCATTGACTTTCTAAATATTACTCGCATCTAGTAAACTAAATAAAACTAAGCAAAAATAGCTACACCTTCTAAGCATGTCACTACAAAAAGTATGGCAAGAAATGCGGTTTATACAACGTAAATGAGTCTTGCTGATGGTAGGCTGGGTATAGAGCATATACGTTAATACTAGATTTTGAAACACAGTAAAATGGTAAATGACCCAAAGGAGGTGTTCCATACAATGTAACGTATCCCTGGATCTCTACTAAATTCGCTGATAGTAAGCCGGTCACGAGCGAGTTCGGCAACTTTGGACACTCCTTCCGCATCAGCTGTTTATTTCATCAATACAGCAACGATGTCAACTATCGTAATTATGAATTGGAAAAGATCTGTCCATGTTATAACAGTTTTAATCCCACTGGTCGACGTATAGATGGTCGTTAAAGTAACAATAAAGGCCAAAAGTAAACAAAGCGGGTGTTTAAATGCATTTAAATGTATATCATACCATTTAAAAGTATGGAAATTACTGTGAAAATGAAAATCTGTCATTGTACGGTCAGTCTATGTGCTAGTCGCTGATAGAGAAATTAATTTCAAAAATAGGTTAAAACCTACCAAGTAGCTGTGTCTTTTGTTTACTTTTTGCCTGATTTTAAAATTCTTTTATCTGCCAGCGACTAACACATGGCCCGACCACACGATAACAGACTGCCGTCTTCACAATATTTTCCATACTTTTAAATGATATGATTTAAATTTAAATGTATTATGACACCTGCTTTGATGAATGGCCTCTACTGGGCCTTTAATCAGCGAGTAAAGTAACACTGTAACCCAAGTGACACGTATCCACCTTTGGTACATCGTACAAGTGTAACTCTCAAGTTTACAAATCTAAAGAAAAACACATCCACACACAGTCCAAACCATGTAGCTGTAGTAGGAACGGCAAAATGAGGAGGCAGATAAATGCGTGTATTATAATGCCGGTTCTAAAGAATATATGTACCTGTAGAAGTCTTTCGTCAAAGAATAGCTTTAATGCGATGTACCTACCGCGCATTACTCTACTTCTGATGTTGATCCCTTGCCGCATAGATCTCTTATAATATGTTTATCAAAGCTAAACATATACCTTACATCAATGTTTCCCGGTGAGCCAATGACCAGGCTGGTAGCGATTCCTAACACTGTAGCAACTAGAAAACCAATTAAAGAATACAAAACGTATGATATAGTGTATATCTTCTCCAGAAAGGACATTTGCAAAGACTGATCATGCGCGATGGAATTCAGAGTAAAATTTTGCAGCAAAATTCTGTCTTTGTCTTGATACCATTTTTTATTGGTATATGAACTGTTTGCATATAAATAACAGTTATCAATTGGACCCGATGGCAACTTAGGGTCAGCTGGTATGGAAGAAAATGTTTTACCCATAATCAGCCAAAACGACACGCACATACCACAAAGCGCTCCAATAAACACGCCTTTGCTTGTAGCTCTCCTATAGAAAACTGACAACAGAAATACGGCTGTTGTGGGACCATCTATGCAGCCCATAAACCCCTGAAATATACTTACAACAGACCCTGGTAGTTTTGCGATTAAAAAGGTCATTCCCATTCCCGTTAGGCCATATAAAAGGACAACAATCTTTGACAGCTGTGTGGCCCGGTAATCTTCCATATCAGGGTAAATGACTCGAATAACGTCCTCGTATGTTACGGCTGAAAGGCTGCTTAGGCATGAAGACAAAGTACTCAGTGCTGCGCTGGATAATGACGCTATGAAGAGTCCAGCCATTCCTGGTACCTTCTTAAAAAGCTGTATTACTGTTACAGGTAGAATTTCATTTATATTGTCTATCAGTCCGCCGTTAAAGATATCACAGCCCTTGGACGCGTGGTAGGCAAAAATTGTTACTCCTTCGTAGGCGGTCATAAAGAAAAACACGGAATAAATTGGGCCTGCTAGGATATAAATACGCCTTGCCGACTGAATGCTTGGCGTCGAATTGATGCGCTGAATTCCGGATTGTGTCAGGCAAAGGTACATAAACACACTTAGTGCGCCGAATGAAATATTCCAAAAGGTATAGCGTACCGTCGGGTCGAAACTGAACTCACCCATGTACAACTGGTGATGTGCTAATTGAGTCACACTTGATATACCACCTGCATCCATTGTTGATTTTATCAAAATAGCTACTATACCTAAAGTCATAATCGACAGTTGGAAAACATCCGTCCAGATGACTGCCTTGATTCCACCGATAGAGGTATAGATCGTTGTAACGACCGTGTAGATCAAGACGGTGCCCCAATAGGGCACTCCCATAACAATCTCAGCGGCGACACAAGTTCCATATGTGACAGTCCCCATGTAACATATGTTAAAGGTAACGCCGGTAAATAGAACAAAGTATCTCAAGAGGTTGTCTCCGTACCTAAGATAGAAGTACTTATTAACACTTGTGATTTTCAGGGGATAGAACACTGGTACTATCACCAAACCGGCTAATATGTAGCTCACTGTAAGTCCAACCACGTGGTAACAGTATACCATACTGTATGCATAAACCTCGACAGGGGTGGCAAGTATCAACAAAGATGACTGAAACGTCACGATGAATGACAAAGTAACCGGAAATGTGCTGGATTTACGGCCTGCAAGAAAGTAGTCGTTCGGAGATTCTCTTTTTTTAGTTTTATCCCATACTGCAAAGAAAATTCCGACCGAAAATGAAATTAACAAAGTACTTATAAAAACCATGAGATCGATCACCCCAAAATATCCCTGCATTGTTGTATGGAAACGTTGTATTCTGAAGATCCTGTATGAACTAAACCGTTCTCGTTAATTGTCGAACAAAGCTACTTTGAGGGTTGTACCAGAAGTATATCTAATAAAAAATGTACTTTTTCCACAACTCAGCTATTTATCAACATATTAGTACCGAAATTTAGCAAGGTATCATTGCACGTATCCATGATACATGATTCAAATTTCTAGAAAATACATAGATCGAATTAAATGTTACAAAGAATTAAACATCACTGACTTTTTTTTTCCGTCGTCACCGCCTGTGCGAATACATTTCCTATAATGGGCAACCAGTTTGTCGTATGTGTCGGTGTAGAATTCTTAATCGAAGGCAGACCAAATCTTCACTGTTTCCGTCATGACACCTTGCGCGCTGTTAAATCCTTATTCCCGCAGATGGTACATAATCTCCGGAAACACACAGAAGTCAGGAGGAAGTAAAACAATTAACAAGGACTTATAAAGGAAGCTGTCAAAGTTTTGAAGTATTAGTGCACTTTACATAGCTTATCAAATTATGACAAAATCATTGCCCGTCCGTCTGATGCTCTGTGCACTTGCAGCATGCCTCGGCGATCCATTGAAAACACGTATGTACAAATGTGTTTTCTGCCAGACTTGCACTTTCGCCTTCTTCACTGGTGGCGATTACGGTGAATTATATGATCAGAAATTATTGTATACCTAGACTATTAACTAAATTTAATTTTCATAAAAGAAGGACGGCGAATACGATGCAAAATATATTACCATTCCACTACGTGGAAAAAATTAGGGTGACTTTTCGACCCGACGTCATGTGGTGCCCTTGTATTGTGCGCCGGGTGGCAATGAGTGGTGTTATTAATCCTTTCCTGCTAAGCGCCACTAATGAACCTTTGCTCTCAGTGTAGATCAAGATCAGACTACACAGAACGTGCAGTTTGATCATTTGATCTTTGATACGCACTGTCCGATAAGGAGATATTTTCACAAAAAAAAAAAACTTTGAAATAGATCTACCAAAATTTTGGTTTTTACTATCGGCTTGAAAGTTTTATTTCACTTATTTAGCTGTTAAGGGTTAACTCAGTTGGTGTATTTCGATGAAACTTGTAGCAAGTGTAAATGATACATCTAATGATGTCGCCAAATTTTGGTAGTAGAATGTTCATGAATAATCGAGTTACAAGAAAAAGTCTAAACACTTCTAGTACAACCCTCGTATACCAGTATGAATGAATGTACATGTCGGGAATATTTTCTGCTAACAATACGTTTTTTTGCCTCTGAAAACATTTTACAGTTTCCCAAGCATCTTTCCTTCTTGGGCCGACTAATGAAAGCCACATTTTATGAAACACTGTCGTCTCCGCTTCGTCAACGTAGGATACACGTCCATGTATCAGCAGAATAAATAACCTAGCCATATTACTAAAGAAAAGAAAAATCACCTACGAAAAAAAGAGCTTTGCAATGCTTTTTATCTTCCTCTCCCTCCTTTATAGTATCTAATTATGTCTTAATCTTTCTTTCATTTCATATTTCACCTAATTTCGAGAGTTTTTGAAAGCTAAGAGCTGATCAGAAGGAATGGTAGCACATTTCAATAAAATATGTTTCTACTTACAACACAACATGTGCAACACAACGCAACAGATACGATCATATATCGCTTAAATGTGGGTGACAAAGGTCATTTTGGGGTATTTGGTTGTAATTTCACAATACTGACTTGTTTTGCAAATAGATTCAGAGGAAAATGGAGAAACCAGAAAGAGAGAGAAAGAGAGAGAGAGAGAGAGAGAAAAAAAAAACGATGCTCTATGCACCTCAGTTGAGCGACATAATATACTGTCAAACTGTCAAGAACAACAATACAGGAGTCAGAATTATTTTTTGTTCCACATGTACAATACATAGATACACCACAAAGTCTGAACCTTCACGTCATTTTGTAGTGGGGTTTAAGGATTACGACCCCTAACTAATCGGTAAATATCGTGTAACATCGACGTTTTCTTAAAGGCTAATCGGCCAATCTCGGCAGCTGCCATCTTTTAATATAAGAGTTATGGGCCGGAGACTCACTAACTCATCGGTAAATATCGTGTAACATCGACGTTTTTGTGAAGGCTATTCGGTAAATCTCGGCAGCTTCCTTCTTTTAAGGTCTACGGCCCCTAACTCATCGGTAAACATCGACGTGTTCGTAAAGGCTATTCGGCCAATCTCGGCAGCTTCCGTCTTTTAATATGATAGTTAGGGGCCGTAGACTCATCGGTAAACATCGTGTAACATCGACGTTGTCTTAAAGGCTATTCGGCCAATCTTGGCAGCTTCCGTCTTTTAACACGAGAGTTAGGGGCCGTAGACCTTAATATGAGAGTTAGGGGCTGTAGACATAACGCCGTTTAAACAGTTTAAGTCATATCACGGCGGACAGTGCACCTACGCATGTGTTTCCTTTCTTTCTCACACCAGTGCTGACACACTTTCTTCAAACCGCTGACTACTTTTCTCACACGCATCACAGGTGAGAGGCGAAAGATCGCCGGAAAGAAAGTTTACCTTAACCAGGCACTGAACTGGCAATCACCAGGTCACAATTGAGCTACCCGGCCGGGCCTGAAAGTCAGAGTAAGAAGGTAGAACAGGTATTTATTAACCCTTATCCTGCTAAATAAGTGAAATGAAACTTTTAAGCCTATAGTAAAACGCCGAATTTTCCTATTTCAAAGGTAATTTTGGGGAAAAGATACTCCTTATTAGGCAGTGTAGATTCAAGATCAGACTGCATATTCTGTGCAGTCTGATCTTCATCTTCACTGTCTGCAAAAAGGTCAGCGAATCGCACTTAAAACTTAAGGGTTGTATTAACAATGCAGGAATCGAAATACGTTCTACGACAGTAAAAGTTTGAACAGTTAATCATTCTAGCTTATTAAGAGTATGAAACACTTCTGATTTAGATTAACCCTTATCCTGCTAAATAATTTAAATCGGAAACTTTTAAGCCTATAGTAAAACCCCGAATAATGCTTATTTAAACTGTATTTGAGCAAAATATTTCCGAGGCCTATCGGACAGTGTAGATCCAAGATCAGACTGCACGTTCTGTGCAGTCTAATCTTGATCTACACTGTCCACAAGGTCAGTAAAAGGTCAGTAAGTCGCGCTGAGCAGCCTAACGGTTAATAATGCACGCGTACACATTTTGTGACCAATCACATTTTTTACACCCGTTCACTTTGGACGAGTCAACTGCATAATATATAACTCATACTCTGGCATAAGGGTACTTTATGCATTTCTGTGATGTAATGTACCAAGCAAATTATCACATAATTATGGATCCATAAAATCCATATTTTCTAACAACCGACTGAATCATATGTTACACTGGCCCTTTGACAAGCAGAAAATTTACCAATTACAAAAAGTTTCGACCCAGGTCAGCCTGCCCTGATTGCGCAGGCTGACCAAGGTCAATACTGTTTGCAGATGCATTAAGCCCCAATTTCAATGAGCCATGTCTCTGTGCCAAGGGTTTATCTATAGCTTCAATAGCTAATGTATCCAAATAATGAACTAATGCATAATGCGAACTTAAGCGGGGGGGGGGGGGGGGGGGCGAGGGATGCGTATGTAAAGCCGCATAATGCATTTGGCAGACAGATTGGTATGACATGTGGCTGACATCTTTCACCCGTTACCAAAAAATTCCGAGTCTTGACGAGAGCAATAACGGCTTTTGAAACCATCATGGTATAAAGGAGAAAATGTCCGTGAAAATTTTTTTTCTCTTTTTCCATTTTTTTTCCTAGCATTTCACAGGCAAATTACACCATATGAGCCACTTTCAACTTTTCGTCTGCAAATGCTTTGAACAAGTCTAAAATTTTATCAGCTGACATTTTAGGGTTATTCATTACATTTTTTAAGTTTATGAGGTAAACGGTTAATCATGAGAACGATGAATTAATGAAACGGGCCTTTCCAATCGGGAAAAGCAGCCGAAATATTGCAATTTCAAGTTTGTTTTGGCCAGTGCCTGTTATGAAGTTCTAAACAGTGTAGATTCAAAAGCAAACTACACACTCTCTACCGTCTGATCTTAATCTAAACTATGTGCTAAATCAACGTATTTAAGCCAGGTTAAGCGTTTTAACCCGTTTGCATACAATCCCGTGTTTTAACGACCCTGAGGAATAAGCCTTACGAAAATATTGTAGGAAAAGGAGAAAATGCTGGTTGTCAGTATTTTCTCCTTTTCCTACAATGTTTTGGAAAGGCTTATTAGTTGAGTTTGCCTTATAGATTGGTATATACTAGTATGACATTTAGCTGACTTCTTTCACTCGTTACCAAACAATCTCGAGTCTTGACGAGAAGATTTTTTTTTCCTTTTCTCACAATGTTTTCTACTACATCAAAGACACGTTCCATCACTTGAACCACATTCAAAATTGTCTCTCAATTTGGACAAGTCTACATTTTTGTCGAGTGTTAAAGTGTTAAGGGTTA
The DNA here is from genome assembly GCA_946811185.2 of Hippopus hippopus. Lineage (NCBI taxonomy): Eukaryota > Metazoa > Mollusca > Bivalvia > Cardiida > Cardiidae > Hippopus > Hippopus hippopus. Next base: position 45,506,972 of record OX328106.1, on the reverse strand, counting down.
GACGCCTTTTTAATTTCATCATAAAATGCTCACTAGTCCGTAGTCCATTATTATGCTCTACGCGTACAATGGATTATAAACGTTTTCTCATTTTAAGCCGCTAGCCGTCTACAATTTCCTTCTTTACATTCAATTTTGATGCAAGAATAAAGAAAATATCTTAAATCGGCAAAAACTGTATATATTTGGATATTTATTCACAAGGTATTATGTTCGGCACTTTACATCACTACAAGATTTTAGACTTGTCTAATTCCAAAGGATTTGCAGACGACAAAATAAAGGTGTCTCAAATGATGGTATTTGCCTTTATAAATTGAGAAAATATTGTGGAAAAATGAGGAAATACTGGTTGAAAGCATTTTCTCCTTTTCCCACAATGTTTTCAAAAGCTTTTTACCTAAGGGTCGTTAAAGCTTGGGATTGTTTGGTAAACAGTTAACCCTTAGGCTGCTAAGCGCGACTCACTGACCTTTTGCGGACAGTGTAGATCAAGATCAGACTGCACAGAACGTGCAATCTGATCTTGGATCTACACTGTCCTATAAGGAGATACTATTCCCAAAACATAACTTTGAAATGGCAACATTTGGGTTTTTACTATCGAATTGAAAATTTCATTTTAGTTATTTAGCAGGATAAGGGTTAAGTGTGATAATAAACATCTGAATGGCCCCTTCATGAAACTTATACCACCACTGGGATTACATATATGAAGCACCTGCAGACGGCATAGACCATGATCAACTGTACAGAATATGCAGTCATATCTTCAATGTACAAAGTCCTCATTTGATTGCCCAGTTTGACAAGAAAGTTGTCATCTGCCATGGAATTATTACCTTATCTACGGTTGAAAACGACAAACTAAATTGATCCTTACTTTGTTAAACGACCTCGCCATTTTGAGAGCTTGGAAAAGAAGGCCTTTGAACATATTTTTGGACGAGGAAAAAGTGCTCCAGCTTTTTGTCCTCTTTCAACAATATTTTTACCTATTTTTTGGCCGATTCGGACTTTGAAGGTCAAATCTTGTGTTAGATCTATTACACCAATGAGGTACTGAAGGAGCGACTGGAGATTTTCTCACAAAACCATGCAGAAAAGTGTAACAAACCCATTATCACAAATAGATTTGTTTGCCTAAGTTTAAACACTTCCATCTGAAGCCAAATAAAGCAAATATTGAATGTTGTGAAAATCAAGAAAATATTGTGTCTTTGAATCGAAATCATTACCACACTGGATTGTCGATCTATTTTACATTATATTTTTATTAAAAAAAAAAAAACCGGCAGTAAATGACTTATTTTGGTTCTAGTAGTGAAACAAAAATGTTACGCTTATTTTTTTTTTTTCACAATTTTGTGATCAAACATCGTTTTTGTGGCATTTGTCGAAGACAATCCCACTATGAGTTCAATATTGAATTTTGAAGACAATGTATCGTATTTTGTGCAAAGCCGAAGGAAATAAACCCAATTAAGCTCAATTTTCTCAGACAAATTAGTTTTTCGATCGAACTCAGATATGTAATTGAAAATGGCATATTAAAATACACTGGGTGAGGCCATCGATCGTGGAAATACTTCTTTTGGATTGAAAATAGCTACAACAGCTCATAGCCTTCTATACATGGATCCGTGGAAATCGATATTTGACCAATCAGGTCATCGCATTTATTTTACCCGATGTGCAGCCTTGTTGTCTGCTATATCGGCTCCCAAAAAAACGACTGTTAACGTTGGAGGGGTGCGGTAGTATTTATATATTTTGTGTTTTAAACGTTTGAATTTAAGAAAAAGTTTAAAATATGTGCTTTGCGAACGTGTACCGCTGACGTGAGATCACGCAGAGGCTGTAGACAAGTTTGAATTATGATAATGACTGAAAATTTGGACATATGTAAAGAGTTCTGATCAGCGGTATAATTACACAATGGATATTAATCAAATCTGTAGTTTTTTCCCCTCTAAAAGATTCTGAAAGAGAGAAGAAAAAAATGTTTTAAATTGGAAAACAAAGGTAAAAATAGACCTATATGAAATACTAATAAAAAGAAAATACGTTTACTTGAATATCTAACCTTGTTCAATAACCTATGCACATCCAAAAAGTGGCCGCGTGACTTGTCACCAATGTTTCAGTTTGACGCTAATCTTAACCCATGATGCATGGAGAATATGCTGAATGTGTAGATATAGATCAGATTGCAAATTACATGGAATTAAGTCTTGGATTTAAACTATCTGCTATCTACAATAAGCACTTTGACGTGTAGTTTTTACTGTCTTCCTCTCTAAGAGTAGATTTCAATTGTAAAAAAGTCTATTTTCTGTACTGGTGGAAGTTCAGTTCAATAGGCAACTTGTAAATTTTTCTTTTGATTAGCCGTTTTAACCCTTTACCACATAAGCCCGAGTTTCAACGACCCTGAGAAAGACAGCTTTTGAAAGCATTGTGGAAAAAGGAGAAAATGCTGATAACATTTATTTTCTCCTTTTCTCACAGGGTTTTGTGCTCAAAAACAAATTTCAATTGTTGAGTCATTTATTTTGTTGTTTGCAAATGTTTGAGTTTTTGTATTGTTCTAAAATTTTGTCATTTGGTGAAGAGTTCAAGTGGATTAGCACATCTGCCATGTCAAAGGGTGTGTTGGCAAACTGTTAATTGATAGGAAGTGTGTTTGATTGCAAACCAATTTGCTGCTCTAATCAACTTGACCACCCGTTGTCTTCAGTATATCATGAGATAAAACAAACTACAAGTTTCTTAATTGACAGCACACTTAACGCATTTTAAAATCATCAGACAACCCTTTTCCCCTTAACCTGATATTGAAATTGTTCATAAACCTTCACCTCCCTGTAGAACCAGACCAATCTATAAATTTTTCGAAATGCTTGTAATGCAGTGTTACTTAATTGGGTATGATGTTGAGACGACTTTACTTGCGCTACGAAAACAATAAGTATATTTAATTCTATTATTCTGTGATAAAACGGAGTGTTGTTGATGTGTTTTATTCTTTCTCATTGAAGTTCAAAACTTTGTTTAACCAAGTAGATCTATTACATTGTCCGTAGCCCCCGTAATTCGACCTTTTTGTACATATCCTTGTGTAATTTAGTTCAAGCATCTTGAAATTACTTACCGAGAATTTATCATCGGCAGAAACATATGATTTAAATATTTTTTCCGGAATTTTATTGAGAGAAACAGTCATGACAGCGGCTCTGGGCTTGTTCGTCCCAAAACCAGTTCGTCCCTTGGCTTGTTCGTCCCTGGGCTTATTCACCAGGGCTTGTTCGCCCGGGCTTGTTCGTCCCACTCTTCCTTATCGATCGTATTGGAATGAAAAGTGCTATGTGCCGTCTAAAATGATTTGTTGTTTTACACATAAAATTAGTTTAAATAAAACTTCTCTTGGTTGTTTATTGAACCACCCTCTCTTCTCCAAGACGCTAACAAGTTTATTGCTTTTTGTTGGCGAAATAACATCAGTTTTACCTTGCGGTTGTTTAAACGTGTCTTTGCATGGTTAAAGCTACTATGAAAGGAACACAGTATTTGTTTGTTTTTGTTGTTCAACGCCGTATTCAACGCCATTTCAGCAATATTGCAGTTATGTCGCAGCCAGTACTACACCGCCTCTTGCCTACGGCCTACCGTCCTCCAACTCACTATAAATTGAAAATTTATGTCTATATCCATAAATACTTTTCTTTACTTTGATTTGATCTCTAAGCGAAAGGATGGGGATGACTATTTTTTACACAGTTGTATATCTTAGTTTCGGTAAAATGATCGGGGATAATGTGCAGTTAACACACACACACACACACACACATACATATATATACACACACACACACACACACACACACACACACACACATCCACCCCCCTGACAAAATCAGTGAGGTATGCACTATTCACACCTTTGGTTGGCAGGTATATCAGTTGGGACGAACAAGCTCGGACGAACGAGCCCGGACGAACAAGCCCGGACGAACAAGCCCAGGGACGAAAAAGCCCGTTACCATGACAGCACTATCTGCTATACTGTATATGTATTTACTGTGGTTATTTGGGAGCCCTTGGCAACAGTAACTAAGGAAGTCGGTTTATCTTATCACCACGGATCCATGTATTGGCGCAATGATATACACAAACTTTGTCTACTGACCGCTTGGTCCCGGGCTTTTTCGTTCAAAAACCAGTTCGTCCCTGGGCTTGTTCATCCCATGATCGCGCGATACTCCATTTGATTGTGCATGATTATTTATAGATTAAAATAATTGATTGTAATGTTGGGAATTAGATCTTTACGGCCAAAGATAACTCAAAATCAGACTTTTCAGGTACAAACTTAATTTCATTCGATATATTAATATGGTTTTTCTCTCTACCCATCATGCTTCCTACTGTCAAGGGACATTACTCCTGACTCCTCCTGTTTCATCGAAGGGAGACCACCAATACACAAATAATCCTAAATTTTTCATGAGTACTATCCCTTCAACCAAAAAGGTTTTAATTTGCTTAGTAGGTTGAATTTCAAACCAATATTTGAATAATATTTCTCTTTTTCTTTCAAATTATTAATTCCACACAATGGCTTCCTTGACAAATGCCACTCCAGTGTTTTCAACGCTTTGATTACAGTTTCAATTGGAGTTTGTTGATGTACATATGTATACCTATGCAAGTACAACGCAATTTAAGGTAATAATATCAGGTTGAGCTTTCAATTAGTGTGATCACAGCTTAGTCTTTTATTGTAAAACTGTAAACACTTTTTTCGTCCAGGACATGGCGGCAGCTTTCGGAGTGATTGATTACGCCGTGTTTATTGGCACTCTTGTAATATCTCTATCAATTGGAATATTTTTCGCTGTTCTTGATAAACGGAAGAAGAGAAATTCTCCGGATGATTATTTCCTTGCAGGTCGAAACTCGAGCACTTTTCCAGTAGCGCTTTCATTTGTCGTTACTTTCCAGTCTTCGCTCTTGATTCTAGCAAACCCAGTAGAAGTTTATGCTTATGGTATGCTGTATGCATTCCGCACTGTTGGATTAGTGCTAAGTTACATATTTGCTGGCCTAATCATTGTGCCTGTATTTTTTCCGCTGAAGATTACCAGCGTTAATAAATATTTTCAACTCAGATACAGAGATAATTTGATTAGGTATTTAGTTTTGTTTACTGGTGTGGTATATTCAATCTTCTACATGGGTGCTGTGATCTTCGGTACTTGTGTGGCTGCAGAAGTTGTTATTGGGATACCGTACTGGGTGACTGTACTGATCTACTCCATAGTGACAACAGTCTACACTTCTGTAGGTGGAATAAAGGCTGTTATATGGACTGACGTTTTTCAGTTACTGATCATGACATTTGGTATTGTGGCTGTTCTGGTGATGTCGATACTTGATACTGGAGGTGTGTCGAAAGTCGTACAATTTGCTCACGATCGTCTAGATGTCAGCGAACTCAGCATCGATCCAACAATACGATATACTGTTTGGAACGTTTCCTTTGGATCATTCACGATGTTTCTGTATGTATGTGTTTCACAGTCAGGTATTCAGCGTGTCAGTTCTACACCTATGTTACGATCTGCCAGGCTAGTGTACATTTTAGCAGTTCCGGTTTATGCTACTGTCATGCTACTGACCTGTTATGAGGGTGTGACAATTTTCGCATACCACGTTTCAAAGGGCTGTGATGTTTTAGAGGGTAGAATCGTTGACAACATCAATGAGATATTGCCATTAACTATCACACAGCTGTTTAGAGACATGCCTGGAATAAAGGGCTTATTCATAGCCTCGCTTTCGAGTGCGGCATCAAGCACATTGTCGTCATGCTTAAGCAGTCTGTCCGCAGTAACGTACGAAGATGTTATCCGAGAAAAATATCCAAATATCGATGATAAGAAAGCAACACTGCTGTCGAAATTCACTGTTCTTGGCTATGGATTGACAGGAATGATAATGACTTTTGTGATTGCAAAGTTACCTGGCTCGATCATTAACATTTTCCTAGGTTTTATGGCCTGTGTAGACGGACCTACATCTGCAGTCTTTGTACTGTCTATTTTGTGTCGGCGTGCTACAAGTAAAGGAGTTTTTCTTGGTGCTCTGTGTGGAATGGCTTTCTCCTTCTGGTTGATAATGGGTAAAACGCTAGCTCCAATACCCGAGGACGAAAAGCTACCCCCAGGACCTACAGACACATGCTGGCAATATACGAACATATCAGAAGCTACGACTAACTTTACAAGAAACTATGAAACCACTCTCTTCTATAATACAACAGTCCTTACAACAGTTGAAGATGCGCCTGGAAGGAGGGAATTAACATTTATAGAAAACCTTTATAGGATTTCATACGTTCTTTATTCTCTAATTGGCTTTATCGTTACAATCATAACCAGTTTGGTACTGAGCTATTGCACTAAGCCACCAAAAAACGTAGGGGAGAAATACCTGTTCAGTTTTTCAAAACATGTCATAAAAGATCTATTTGGTAAAGAAAGGGGTGGATCTACAAACAGAAAGCCAGGGGAAGAGGTCGAAACAAAAATTTCTCCTGAGACTAAGGAACTTATAACTAAGAAATAATCACTTTATCCCTTAAAGGGCAAATCCTAAAATATTTTGACCATACTGGTTTTTTCCTTTAATCAGCTGCAAATGATGTCAGTTAAACATGTGTCCGCCATTTTTCATAAATACCTCCCTGTAAATTGCCATAAACCACGGCCGAATTGTCACGCTGATATACGGCCCTAAAAATGGTACATGGCTTACTTCCCCTGATTCGCTTATCTCCCGTGCATGTGTGACGTCATTGTCGAGTCAGTCTGTGTATACCGTCAGTAGACATAAAGTAGGAACGCGGATGATTGTATGCAGATATCTGAGTATTTACGGAGAATTGAGCCGAAAAAATGGTAAATTGTGCAGCCAATGGCTGCAACGTCGATTCAAGAACTCATAGAATTAGTATGTTCAAATTTCCGAAGAAATAAATAGGAGGAAACTATGGATTCAACGTTTAAACCGGGGCCGGACAGTAGCGACGGATTTTTTGCCATCGGTTCATTCGAAATTGTGTCTGAAATACTTCGATGACAGTCAGTTCTTAATAAGTCCAAAACTCGCAAAAGAAGTTGGTTATAGGAATTTTAGGCTGCGGTTAAAACCTGACGCTGTGCCGACATTATTCGAAACTCCCAGTCGAAAGGAGATAGGCCTTAAACCGAAACTCCGAAAGACAGACATTCTGCAACGGCAATTTCCAAAAAAAAAAAAAAATCCAACATGAAGTAGGTAATTTCTTTTTTTCTTGAAATTGGAATACATAAATTGTTATTCGTACTATTTTACCCTTTTCTACATTATCGCTTCATTCTGAACAAAGGAGAAATTGCTGCCGTTTTCTCCCTTTTCCCAATGATTTCAACATTTAACAAAATTATAGATTCATCCAAATTCGTAACATAAATTTTGCAAATAACAAAGTCGACATTGTTCAAACGATGTAAACTTTCAAGGGATAATAATCATTCTTTGAACAGCAAACATCATTTTCTCCCACACTGTTTTTCAAACACTCTTTCTTTGGGTATTGGAAACTAGATCTAGGGTTTGTATGGTAAAGGGTGAAGTCAGTATCTGGCTACCCCTAGTCATGGTCATAAATGTTAATCCATCACCGACCAGTTGAAACAATACAGGAAATGGTTACATAACATTTGCATATCTCACCCCTTTACACTGTAATGTTCATGACAGTAAACCCATGTTACTGCTTTTATCCCATACACTACTTCTCTTTGACATTTCACTCTTAAAAATGATTTGACAACTTACATGCATTTTGAACAAATTTTTAATTATATCTACACAATTTTGATTTGTGGATATTTCCTTGTTCCTATCCATATCATGACTTCTAGACAGGCTACTGAGAAAAATGTTTTGAACATGTCAGTATGAAAATTTTGAAATTGTACATTTGACACAGGTCATTTTCTCTGATAATCAGACAAAAATGAGGAAATTAAAAATAACACATTTTTTTTTTTAATTAGGAAACAGAATGTTTTTGACCAGACTCACACACAAATTCTTTTACCTCAAAATTCTGACCTTCAACCACCCCAATGGAGAAGGTTTTTGAGGACAAGGTGAAAAAAGGAATAAGTCCTGATACCCAGAGTTATCTTCTTTTCCTACAATATTTTCTACCCTCAAACCTATTGTCAAGGCCACATTTGATCTGTGGTCTGCAAATACTTTCGGTGTGGAGTGAACAAGTCTAAAGTTTTGCCATCTGTGTAAGGGTTTAGCCTAACCCTAACCCAAATGATAAAAAAATTAGAATATTTCAAATCCACAGCATTTAAATATGACCGATAAAATGTGATTGTTTATTGGAATTTAGTTTAACTTAGTTTAACCTTTTATCAAACAATCCTTTGTTTTAACAACCCTGGTGAAGAAAGAAAAACTTTTTGAAAACATTGTAGGTAAAGGAGAAAATGCTGGTAACCAGTATTTCCTCCTTTTTCTACAATGTTTTCTACCCCGTCAAAGACAAGTCCAAACATGTGAGTAAAATTTAATTTGTTGACTCCAAATGCTTTCAATTCGGTTGAGTCAATAAATTTGACATTTGGTAACAATTTAAACATGTATTTTACATCTCTTTAGAAACAAGTCCATACAACTCGTACTAATCTCTTCGGATACTGCTTCCTGGGAACTAAACCAGAACTCGTGCCCAATGTGTGGGATTTATATTTAACCCTTTACCAATCAATCTCTAGTTTTTACGACCCTAAGACAGAAGCCTTTTAAAAACATTGTAGGAAAAGGAGATAATGCTGGTAACCAGCATTTCCTCCCTTTACCACACTGTTTTCTACTCTGCTGGAAACAAATTTCAATTTTTGAAATATTTAACTTTATTTTGTCGTCTGCAAGTGATTTCAGTTTGGACCTGTTTAATATTTTGTCGTTTGGTAAAGAGTTAAAAATAGAAAATAATGTGGATAAAGGACCAGTTGACCAAATAGTAGCATGTTTATGGAATGAAACATTTCAAACTTGCATTAATGTGTAATAATTTGAAATTTTGCTGGATACCAGTTGAATATGCAATTCTTAGGGTTACAACTTCTAAACTGTTTTTTTTTTTTGTAGTATAAGCAATAGCTCATGATTCACCAATATAAAGGATGCTTTTTCGACATGATTTCCCCCTCATGAATTTATTAAAAGTGTGTATGAGTGAGTGTTTGTGTGTATGTATGTTCACTGCAAAATATTGTCTTCACCAGACTTTACATTACTCTGTCATATCCCCATGTATAATGTTTTACATTACTGGGTGATTAAAGAGATTTTGACTTTTGACTTTGACTTGATAGTTACCGGCTCTTTCTATGTTTTTACAATGAATCTGAAGTCGTCTATACTGCAATTTGACCGGAATGTCAGTATTAACCGCTCAGTCCCTAGTAGACTAATTTGAGACTTACCCAAATTGAAACAATTTGCATAAGACAAACAAGAACTGAACAAATTTACACTATCCTTTCCCACGGCTTACAATTCAGACTTTAAGACTTTCACAGAGAAGGTCTATATGGAACATACAATAGCTATACATGTATGATAAATCTTTGCATTGAATGGATCATGTGGACAAGGTAAACAGCAAAAAAGTATTTCACACAGGTAGATCCCCTCTCCCTCTCTCTGATGTTCATGTATTTCTGTATGGTAAGAAATACAACTAAAATAATTTTCAAAATAATTTTGAGAATTAACTCTTAATAATCTCGGAACACTTTTTTTTTTAAATCAAATTTCATGCATGTTTACAGCATTTCAAAATATCCTTATTCTCATGAAAATCGTGATTTATTGTGGAACCCTTCATCCATGAGAGAATAAACTTGTACCCGTCATTGTTTACAGAATTCTTTACAAGGTACAAATATCAACAAGGACCCATTAACAAATAGTTAGAACTAACATCTCACGATTATCAATCGTAAAAGTCAAGAAAAAGGTTATTTGACATGAAACTAAAGTGTCGGGGAAATGTCTTCAAAAGTGTCGGGGAACTGTCTTGTCGTGGAACTGTCTTGAAACCGTTCTTTATTTTTTTGTTTGTTTGATTCCGCCCGTTAATCTACCGAAAATGCTTCACATGAAACAAAAATTATGCCATACACTTAATTCTATCATGTATAGAATAATATTTCTGTAAGCGATGTTCGTCCCGTAATAGACGTATTTCAATAGCGCGCGATACTCAACACGTTGAAAAGTCCGGCACAACATCGTCATTTTCGTCATCAGTGGGCGAAAAGTTACTTTTATCCTCATCATCAGAAACTTAATAAGTTTTTTTAAAAATTGGCTCGTACATGTACGGCCTTACCGGCCCAGAATCGTCTATTTCTTCGTCTTCAATATCATTCAGTTCACTATCGTAAGCAACGTCCATATTGAAACCATAGGGGTCCGTAGTTTGATTCCTGTCACCCATAGACTATATATTATAAACAAGGGATTTAACTGTATGCAGTCCGTTACTCGCCCCCGGTTACAAAAAACAACGTATCTTTTCTACCCCATCAGTTATTCTCCTATTTTTTTCTACAGCTGAGAGCTAAAACATTTTTCTACCAGAAAAACACAACTGTTTGTCAGTGGCTAATGCAGTCTGGCTGATACATTCGTTTGAACTTGTAAACGCGCTCAAAAATCTGCGACAAGATATAAAATGCACTTTAGATCCAATGAAACGCAGCATTAGCGGCACCCACCCTTTAAACATGTTTAAAAATACTACTGACCTATAGTCTTTATCTTCAATAACGACGAAACCCCTCAGAATTCGTTGAATTTGTGATCCACGTTCTTATTTCGAACAGCTGCAGCCATCTTCTGTCATGTGACATTGTTTGGAACGAGAAATTTCATCGGTTGATATGTACTAAAAGTCGTGAATTCAACCAATGAAATTTCGTACAGCTGCTCACACCTTTTTGTCACGTGACAGTACGGTGACACTGTTTGGAACGAGAAATTTCATTGGTTTATATGCGCGAACGTCAGTATCGAATGTACGAACCCGTGTCAATGGCGAAGATTTTTGAGCGAGTTTACAAGTTCGAGCGAATGTATCAGCCAGACTGCATTAGCCACTGACAAACAGTTGTGTTTTTCTGGTAGAAAAATGTTTCAGCTCTCAGTTGTAGACAAAATTAGGAGAATAACTGATGGGGTAGAAAAGATACGTTGTTTTTTTGTAACCGGGGGCAAGTAACGGGCTGCATACAGTTAAATCCCTTGTTTTAGTCTATGGGTGACAGGAGTCAAACTACGGACCCCTATGATTGAAACAAGCTCTCCTATGACGTCACAAATCAAGGGACGCAACAATAAGTAAGGGAGATAAGCGATGCAATAAAAATTAATAAGCAGAAATATGAATTGAAAAAAAGTACTTTTACTATTTTTTTTTTCTAATTACAACATTACCAGGTTACCATTTGATAAGTGTAGGTTTGAAAATTAACCATATCTGAAACTTGATGATTTGCCCTTTAATCATCATTTTATTTCATTTCTGACTGATCTCCAACTTTCACTTTACTTATAATACTCAGAGTTTGTGAGTTTTACAAGGTAGAGGACCTTTGAAAACATTGTAGGAAAAAAGAGAAAATGTTTTTTACTAGCATTTTTAGTGTGCTAAAATGTCATAAGTTAATTACATAAATTATTAAAATCATAATTATATGATTTGAAATAATTATTGATAAGGTATCACAACTTTTACAGGAACTGATTCTTTTTTTCCCGACACTTTCTTTCCTAGCAAAAATTGATACTTTTTTCCGATACCTTTTTCCTGATTCTTTCCGATTACCTATGAGCCTACAATACAGGTAAATAACCAAAGAAACACGGAGTTCTAAACGGTGGCAGAACTGTGAGAAATGCGTTGTTGCAAACAGCAATATTAAACACTTTTAACACTGTCTATTCAATTCACATAGCTTCCTGGATTGTCAATAGGCTGGGCTTCACTGAAACTGCCGCAACCCAGAACCAGTTTGGGTCAGGTCGATTCATCTTTATTGTCCGCTTTAGAAAGTCATCCGGGCGTACAATATCTAGTTATGATGCACATGTACAAAGTCTCGTTTAGCTGGCGTCTTACTCAGCTGAAGTTCTGGTACGTAATCCGAGGAACGTGAACAAGTGTGCTGATGTCGCAGTTTGTAGAAAGATCTTCGTTTGGAGTCTGATCTTGATTTAAATGGTCTAAAACGCAACAGTACCAATTGTAAACCATTAAAAGGCTGGAGCAATAGCTTGAAATAGATGGTTTATACCTTAGCTTTGGCAGTCGTCTTTTTACTCATGCACAAGACCGCTTTCAGAACCTTAAATGTTCAACTTTTTCCTAGACCCAGAGCGTTTGAGTGCTTTGTAGGAAAAGGAGACTTAATATCAACAAGCATTTTACTTCATTCCCACCAAGTTTTCTGCCCTCTCATAGACAATTGGGTCATCATTTTAGCCACATTAGTCATGTGCAAATGCTTCCAAATTCGGTTTTGGGGAACTAGTTAACCATTTGTGGTACAGTAACGAGTAAATTCGGGTTGATCATTCAAATTTTTCGACAAATCTTGTCCAGAACTAAGAACATTTGCGCAAATCAAGTATGGCTAAAACGACGGTAAAAAAAACTTCATGGAAAAAGGATAAAATACTGGTTTCTCTCCATTTCCAGTGGTATTTTTAGAAGCATCTTTTAGCATGGTCGTAAAAATACAGGACTATTTCGGAAAGGATTCGTGGTCAGTATTCACCAAACTTTTCTATATTCTAGACTAAGATTTCTTTTCTCAAGTCTATACTTTCCCAAGAGAATTATTAAGTTCGTATTCACCAACTCTGATCTTGATCTACACTGTCTACAAAAAACTTCTGCTGTCGTCTATGGTATGGAAAGAGTTAATATGTACTCGAAATGAAGAAATAAGAGAGTTATTGCCACATGTTTTGTTCTGGAAGTAAATTTACTTACGGAGATTACAACAACAACAAATCTTGACTAAGTTACACGTACGTCATCCTAGGTGACCCAGTTTCGATTCATTCCGTAATTGCCCCTGGGTTATTTCGGTGGCGTTTCCTCGTTCTCTTGAATTATTCATGAAGCGTTTTGATTGGTGATCTCAGTTTTTCTTTGAGAAAACTTAAACTATTTTTATCACAAATACGCCGTCATTTCTATTTTTTACTTGTCGATATCCAATCACATCATTCGTTGCAAACCAAGCTTAGCGATACTTTAAATATGGCGGCGCCCATCAACACCACAATGGAGAAGTGTTTAAAAGAGATTTTCGGCATAACACCGAAAGACTGTCAGTTAAAATGTTAAAATCTTACACAAAGATCGATAGAGTCGTCCCTGTATTGCAGAATGGCATATCTCACAGGAGACAAGCACGCCGACGGCCGCCATATTTGTTGACAACCTCGGGTTTTTTCCAGGGTTATTTTTAGTAACGGATGAAATGAAATTATCCTCTCTACAAGAGAGTATCATTATGTTATCGATCTTTCGATTGGCTGTTAGGGTACTTCCAGACCATATGAATATTCATAAGAAACGACGATTTGCTAGTCAATTTCCCCAGGGGTGATGCATGGAGAGTATGGTAATGCTTCAAGCCTGGGTTCCGAGGATTCACGTACGTCGGCAAAACTAACGGCGTCAAACACGATCGCTGAAAATGTAACAGAGCGTCTTTTTTTTAACGACAGACTATGAATGGAAGCCCATTCTAAGATGTTGTGTGATTCGGAGGTGTTACAAAATGTTCGATATGTGTAATCAACACATTGACAAATACACGGTTAGTGCCAATAGCGAGATCTTATCGTTGCATGATTTTTTTGTGGTATTTGTCGAAGACAATACCACTATGAGTTCAATATTGAATTTTGAAGACCATGTATCGTATTTTGTGCAAAGCCGAAGGAAATAAACCGAATTAAACTCAATTTTTCTCAGAAAAATGAGTTTTTCGGTAGCACTCAGATATGTAATTGGAAATGGCATGTTAAAATACACTGGGTGAAGCCATCGATCGTGGAAATACTAATTCTTGATTGAAAATAGCTTCACTCGCTCATAGCCTTCTATTGGCGCAATGATATATACAAAATTTGTCTACTGATCGCTTGGTCCTGGGCTTTTTCGTTCCAAAGCCAGTTCGTCCCATAGCTTGTTCGTCCCATGATTGTGCGCTACTCCATTTGATTGGGCATGAATATTTATAGATCGAAATAACTGATTGTAATGTTGGGAATTAAATGTTAATGGCCAAATATATTTCAAAATCATAGTTTTCAGGTACAAACTTAATTTTATTTGATATATTCACATGGTTTCTCTCTCTATCCATCATGCATCCTACTGTCAAGGGACGTTACTCCTGACTCCTCCTAATGATCAAAGGGAGACCACCAATACACAAATAATCCTAACTTTGTCATGAGTACTCTCCCTTCAACGAAAAAAGTATTTATTTGCTTAGTAGGTTGACTTTCAAGCCAATATTTGAATAATATTTCTCCTTTTCTTTCAAATTATTAATTCCACACAATGGCTTCCTTGACAAATACCACTTCAGGGTTCTCAACGCTTTGATTTTTATCTTAAACAGGTATATTTCAAGCACATAAACGTTTAAAATGATATTCAAAAGTGTATTTCATATTCGAATATTTGGTCGTTTAAGAATATTTGTATAATCGATGACGTCTCATCCCTAAAATGAACAAGTTGAATATCTCTCTCTCTCTCTCTCTCTCTCATTTTGAATTTTGGCAGAGAAACAAATTGATTCTGACCAGTAGATTCTCAGATTTTATTTCATCTATTATTATTGTATAATTCATCTTTCACAAAACACGTACAAACTACAAAGAAGAGAGAAAACAAAATGAAAGTGTGACATTTTAAATGGCAAGGACATAGAGGAAAAAAAGAAAAATTGCTCTTTTACGTATACTGCTTTCCACAGCTATGTACTGCGGGGTCAGTCAGTCATAACTGTTCAAGAAGTTGATGCAATAATTGACAGGCCGATAAACAGATAGTCACAATCACTCACCTACAGCAAGTTAAAGTCAGGTAAGCAAAAAAAAATGCAATTTTGTGAATTGAACAAGAAAACACTTGTGACACATGAGCTGTCTATAAAAAGCATTTCATCATTTGGAACATACTGTTTCATTTACTAAGCACAAACATATGAAACATGCTCTGTGAAAAGGGGTCTTAATGCATTTTGAACAAGTATCGACCCGGGTCAGCCTCTGCTATTGTGAAATTTCCCACAAGACCATTCTGCCTCCAGATAGAGTTGGATTCAAAATTATGTGACGGTTTACTTGAATATAGAGATTTATTAATCCTCTTACCAGAGCAATGCTCATGTACAAGTATGCTTGATGGAGAAAAGGGGGTGCTTTTAACCTGACAATAAACTTTAGAATGGTCTAAACTGAAAGTATTTTTCAAAAAACAAATTAAATGATATTCTAGTGATGTGGTTTGTCTTATGTGTGTTAGGAAACATGGTGAAAATAGTGGAAAAACAAAAACATTATTGTTACCATTACTTTCTCCTTTACCACAATGTTTTCAAAGGCTGTCTTACTCAGGATCCTGAAACATGTACATGTAAATTGTTTGGCAATGAACCAACTCTTCAACAACAGTCAAAATTTTGGCTAGCCCTTTTCGGCAGCAAAGTGCATTTGGCTCAAATGGTAGATTTCATACTTGAAAATACAGAAAATATTGTGTGTAAAGGAGAAAATACTGGGTAGCAGCAGAATTTCTCCTTTTTACACAGGGTAGAAAATATTGTGGAAAAGGAAGAAAACAGCTGGTTACCAGCATTTTCTCCTTTTCCCACGATGTTTTCAAAAGCCGTCTTGTTAAGGGTCCTTGAAACTCTGGATTGTGTGGTAAAGGGTTAAGAAAATGCCTTTTTTTCAAATTTACACAGAAGACTTGATATTCATACTTATATTTTACCGTCAGTAAACCTTTGTAGATTTCGTCAAAAAAAAAAATCATCCACTCTTATAATACAATTCTCACTCGCCATTTTAACTTATCAAGAGACACACGGCCTTCCTGAAACAAATCTTTAACAGATGACTTTGAAAACCACAGCCTGAAATGTTGGATCAGCAAAATAAATTAGTACTTAATAATCATCTATGAATGCATGTGAAAATATTGTAATTTCTCCTTTAGTCACGAAATTACAGGAGATATCTAATTTAAAAAGCTAATACATTTGAGTCATGCCCTGTGAAAAGGGGGCTTAATGCATCTGCAATAAGTATTGACTCATTTCAGCCTGCATAGTCTGCACAGGCTGACATGGGTTGAAACTTTTTGCTATTTGTATATTTTCTGCATGTACAAGGACCAACCTACCCCATGATTCAGCCGGTTGTTAAACAAATGGCTTCTATGGATCCATAAATGTGATGTCTTGTTTGTTATAATGCACCAGAGATGCACTGAGCCCCTTTTGCCAAAGTGCCAATCATTTACACTATAGCTGTTGTTCAGTACCTGGGTTCACTATAACATAGTAAACATTTTCCTCACTACCCGATGGACGTGGAACCAGGTTACCATTTGATAAATATAGATTTGAAAATTAACCAAATCTGAAACTTGTTGATTTGCCCTTTAAAGGGCAAATCAACAAGTTTCAGATATGGTTAATTTTCAAATCTACACTTATCAAATGGTAACCTGGTAATGTTGTAATTAGAAAAAAAATTAGTAAAAGTACTTTTTTTCAATTCATATTTCTGCTTATTAATTTTTATTGCATCGCTTATCTCCCTTACTTATTGTTGCGTCCCTTGATTTGTGACGTCATAGGAGAGCTTCTTTCAATATAGACGTTGTTTACGATAGTGAACTGAGCGATATTGAAGACGAAGAAATAGACGATTCTGGGCCGGTAAGGCCGTACATGTACGAGCCAATTTTTAAAGAAACTTATTATGTTTCTGATGATGAGGATAAAGTAACTTTTCGCCCACTGATGACGAAAATGACGATGTTGTGCCGGACTTTTCAACGTGTTCAGTATTGCGCGCTATTGCAATACGTCCATTACGGGGCGAACAGCGCTTACAGAAATATTATTCTATACATGATAAAATTAAGTGTATGGCATAAAATTTGTTTCATGTGAAGCATTTTCAGTAGATTAACGGGCGGAATTAAAAAAAAAACACGGTTTCAAGACAGTTCCACTACAAGACAGTTCCCCGACACTTTTGAAAGCATTTCCCCAACACTTTAGTTTCATGTCAAATAACCCTTTTCTTGACTTTTACGAGTGATAATCGTGAGATGTTAGTTCTAACTATTTGTTGGTGGGTCCTTGTTGATACTTGTACCTTGTAAAGAATTCTGTAAACATTGACGGGTACAAGTTTATTCTCTCGTGGGTGAAGGGTTAGCATGAAATTTGATAAAAGAATATGTTACGAGATTATTAAGAGTTAATTCTCAAAATTATTTTGAAAATTATTTTAGATGTATTTCTTACCATACAGAAATACATGAACATCGGAGAGAGGGAGAGGGGATCTACCTGTGCGAAATACTTTTTTGCTGTTTACCTTGTCCACATGATCCATTCAATGCAAAAATTTATCATACATGTATAGCTATTGTATGTTCCATATAGAGCTTCTCTGTGGAAAAATCTTTAACTCTGAATTATAATTTTTTCAGTTCTTATTTGTCTTATGCAAATTGTTTCAATTTGGGTAAGTCTCAAATTGGTCTACCGTCTACAAGGGACTGAGCGGTTAATACTGACATTCCGGTCAAATTGCAGTATGGGCGACTTCAGATTCATTGTAAAAACATAGAAAGAGCTGGTAACTATCAATTGGTCCTTTACCCACAATATTTTCTATTTTTAACTCTTTACCAAACGACAAAATATTAAACAGGTCCAAACTGAAATCACTTGCAGACGACAAAATAAAGTTAAATATTTCAAAAATTGAAATTTGTATCCAGCAGAGTAGAAAACATTGTGGTTAAAGGAGAAAATGCTGGCTACCAGCATTATCTCCTTTTCCTACAATGTTTTTGAAAGGCTTCTGTCTCAGGGTCGTAAAAACTAGGGATTGATTGGTAAAAGGTTAAATATAAATCCCACAGATTGGGCACGAGTTCTGGTTTGGTTCCCAGGAAGCAGTATCCGAAGAGATTAGTACGAGTTGTATGAACTTGTTTCTCAAGAGATGTAAAATACATGTTTAAATTGTTACCAAACGTCAAATTTATTGACTCAACCGAATTGAAAGCATTTGAAGTCAACAAATTAAATTTTACTCACATGTTTGGACTTGTCTTTGATGGGGTAGAAAACATTGTAGAAAAAGGAGAAAATACTGGTTACCAACATTTTCTCCTTTACCTACAATGTTTTCAAAAGGTTTTCCTTTCTTCACAAGGGTCGTTAAAACAAAGGATTGTTTGGTAAAGGGTTAAACTAAGTTAAACTAAATTCCAATAAACATTCACATTTTATCGGTCATATTTAAATGCTGTGGATTTGAAATATTCTAATTTTTTATCATTTGGGTTAGGGTTAGGCTAAACCCTTACACAGATGGCAAAACTTTAGATTTGTCCACTCCACACCGAAAGTATTTGCAGACCACAGATCAAATGTGGTCTTGACAATAGGTTTTGAGGGTAGAAAATATTGTAGGAAAAGAAGATAACTCTGGGTATCAGGACTTATTCCTTTTTTCACCCTGTCCTCTAAAGCCTTCTCCATTAGGGTGGTTGAAGGTCAGAATTTTGAGGTAAAAGAATTGGTGTGTGAGACTGGTCAAAAACATTCTGTTTCCTAATTTAAAAAAAAAAATGTGTTGTTTTTAATTTTCTCACTATTGTCTGATTATCAGAGAAAATGACTTGTGTCAAATGTGCATTTTCAACATTTTCATACTGATATGTTAAAAACATTTTTCTCAGTAGCCTGTCTAGAAGACATAATATGGATAGGAAAAGGAAATATCCACAAATCAAAATTGTATAGATATAATTCAAAATTTGTTCTAAATGCATGTAAGTTGTCATATCATTTTTAAGAGTGAAATGTCAAAGAGAAGTAGTGTATGGGATAAAAGCTGTAACATGGGTTTACTGTCACAAACAAACATTACATTGTAAAGGGGTGAGATATGCAAATGCTATGTAATCATTTCCTGTATTGTTTCAACTGGTCGGTGATGGAATAACATTTATGATCATGACTAGGGGTAGCCAGATACTGACTTCACCCTTTACAATACAAACCCTAGATCTAGTTTCCAATACCCAAAGAAAGAGTGTTTGAAAAACAGTGTGGGAAGAAAATGATGTTTGCTATTCAAAGAATGATTATTATCCCTTGAAAGTTTACATCATTTGAACAATGTCGACTTTGTTATTTGCAAAATTTATGTTATGAATTTGGATGAATCTATAATTTTGTTAAATGTTGAAATCATTTGGAAAAGGGAGAAAATGGCTGCAATTTCTCCTTTGTTCAGAATGAAGCGATAATGTAGAAAACAATTCATGTATTCCAATTTCAAGAAAAAAAGAAATTACCTACTTCATGTTGGATTTTCTTTTTGGAAATTGCCGTTGCGGAATATCTGTCTTTCGGAGTTTCGGTTTAAGGCCTATCTCCTTTCGACTCGGAGTTTCGAATAATGTCGGCACGGCGTCAGGTTTTAACTGCAGCCTAAAATTCCTATAACCAACTTCTTTTGCGAGTTTTGGACTTATTAAGAACTGACTGTCATCGAAGTATTTCAGACACAATTTCGAATGAACCGATGGCAAAAAATCCGTCGTTACTGTCCGGCCCCGGTTTAAACGTTGAATCCATAGTTTCCTCCTTTTTAATTCCTTCGGGAATTTGAAAATACTTATTCTATGAGTTCCCGAGTCGACGTTGCAGCCATAGGCTGCACAATTTACCATTTTTTCGGCTCAATTCTCAGTTAATACTCAGATATCTGCATACAATCATCCGCGTTCCTACTTTATGTCTACTGATGGTATACACAGAGTGACTCGACAATGACGTCACACATGCACGGGAGATAAGCGAATCAGGGGAAGTAAGCCATGTACCATTTTTAGGGCCGTATATCAGAGTGACAATTCGGCCGTGGTTTATGGCATGTTACAGGGAGGTATTTATGAAAAATGGCGGACACATGTTTAACTGACATCATTAGCAGCTGATTAAAGGAAAAAAACAGTCTGGTCAAAATATTTTAGGATTTGCCCTTTAAGCTTTACCTGCTAAATAAGTTAAATGAAACTTTCCGGCCAGAAGTAAAATCCCAACTGTTGGTGTTTCAATTTTTTTTTTAAGGGGGGATATCTCCTTATCGGACAGTGTAGATGTGAGATCAGATCACACGTTCTGTGCAGTCTGATCTTGATCTAAACTGAACGCAAAAGGTCCGTAGCAGGTCACGCTTTGCAGCCAAAGGGTTAAGCAGCGAAATAAAGATATCCAGCCAATATGGAAATTTTGCTCGCCGGAGAAATCTAACCGTATAGGACTGTGTAGATCCAAGGACAGGCTGCACGATCTATGCAGTCTGATCTTTTTCTACACTGTCTTCAAAAGCTCACAAAGCCACTCTTTGCAGACTAACGCTTTACGAAATGATGGCGTGTTTTCAAGACCCTTTGAAAACACTGCGGGGGAAGAAGAAACCTGCATTTTCTTCTTTTTAACTCAATGTTTTCCACCCTTTCAAATTCCACAATATGAGACATATTTGATTAGGGTTGTGCATATCCTCTCAATTTTGACAAATCCAGAATTTTATTGTCTGATATAGATATATATTCTCTTATTCTTACATGTAATCTTGTAGTCACCTATTCTATCATGTAAAGCATCGTCACTTTCAACGTTCTATACCCTAACTCTTAACTCTCTGCCAAACAATCTCGAGTTTTAACGGTCCTTAGGAAGAAGTCTATTGGGAGGAAAACATAGGAAAAAGGGAAATGCTGGCAAACAGCATTTCCTGCATTTTCCACTATGGTTTCTAACCCTCTCAATGGCAATTACTAAAATTTGAACCATATTTCATTTGTCGTCTGCAAATGTTGTCGGTTCGGACAAGTCTATTATTTTTAATTTCTGACAAAAAATGAGTTAAATTCTCTAAGCGTTCTATGTAATCCTCTCTTCGTGTATTTTATCATTTTGACATCGTTGCTGTCAACGCTAAATGGCCTGCAACACGCGAAAATGGGCATTTGCGTAAAGTGTCGTCTCGGATCAGCCTGCGCAGTTCGCGCAGGCTAATCCGAGACGGCACTTTACGACTACATTAGGTTTTTGTGCTACAGTAGACTTGCGCAAAACAGAAAATTACATAAAAACGGAAAGTATTGTTTCGGGTAAGTCAGCGCGGACTGCACAGGCTGATCCGAGACGACACTTTACGCAAATTTCCGAATGCCCCTTTTCGCGTGTTGCAGGCCAAATACACGGATCCGTTGTGATGAGATAAACCGACTTCCTTGGTTACTGTTGCCAAGGGCTCCCAAACAACCATAGTCAATACATATACAGTATAGCAGATAGGCTACTTAAATCGTGCTGTCATGGCTGTTTCTCTCAATAAGATTCCGGAAAAAAATATTTTAATCATATGTTTCTGCCGAGGATAAATTCTTTGTAAGTAATTTAAAGATGTCTGAACTAATTTACACAAAGATATGATCAAAAAGGGCGAATTACGCGAGCTACGGACGATGTAACAGATCTACTTGTTTTAACAAAGTTTTGAACTTCAATGCGAAAGAATAAAACACATCAACAAATCTCCGTTTTACCACAGAATAAAAGAATTAAAGATACTTATTGTTTTCGTTGGGCTAGTAAAGTCATCTCAACATCATACCAAAGTAAATATAACACTGAATTAAAAGCATTTCGAAAAATTTATAGATTCTCTGATTCTACAGAGAGATTTAAGTTAATGAAAAATTTCAATATCAGGTTAAGGGGAAAAGGGTTGTCTGATGATTTTTGTTTAGTTTTGTTTCATATCCAGTATTGTTCTTTTGTTTGATGTACACTTTTTTTTTTGATAACATGTTCTTACTATATTTATGTAGTTAGGAAGCAAACTTTATTTCAAAGATTACTACCTCGTTTACTTACACCAAAACATTCCAGCAGTATATTCATTTGTAAATTAGTTATGTTCTATCTTTTGTATTGTTCTTTTCTTTGATTTTAACTTCTTGTTTTGATCACATGTCCTTGCCATATTTATGTATAATTATGTAAATGGCCAAAGGCAACTAGCTTTGCCGTAAATTTGCAAATAAATATTTGAACTTTGAACTTTGATGATTTCAAAATGCGTTAAGTGTACTGGCAATTAAGAAACTTGTTAATACCATTGACGGTAGTTTGTTTTATCTTATGATATACTGAAGACAACGGGTGGTCAAGTGTCCGTTTGCAACAGTGTTAACACATCTATGTTAACAACAATGTTTACTCATGCTTACCTTATTAACAAGGCTATCTCCAAACCCATTTAGGACAACTTTATTTAGTTGTTAACCAATATCATACAATCTATGCATAAAAATCAAGTGTATGGTTTTTATTACGCATTTCGATTTCTCCCCAACCTTATCTTTTTTTTTTCCTGCATAAAAATTAAATTGTTGCAAAATGTATCTATATGTACATATGCTATCTCTGTCTCTCTGATAGCTTCCCCCCCCCCCCCATTATTCCTCTATTTTGCCGTAAACCCTATGTACATACTAATTGTGTCTGTAATATTCCTATTGCTGTCATTTTCTTTCCTTCCTCTTTTTATCACCCTTTGGCCTTTGTATATCCTAATGTTCTATCCACCATTCTTTGACTGTAATATATATATCTATTTTTAATTCCTACTTTTTTGTAACTTTCTCTCTATCCCCCACAATGCTATGCTCCGACAGATCACCATTTTAAACTGTGTGCTCTGAAAACAAATCTTTACCTCTCTTTTTCTATATCTTACTCCATATCTATGAGTCTTTTCTTTTTTACCCCCGGAACGCCATTAGTTTTATTTCACAATCTTATTTGTATTATTCCCCCATATTGTATTGTATAATACTTGGATGTAATAAAGAGATATCACCATTTTAAACTGTGTGCTCTGAAAACAAATCTTTACCTCTCTTTTTCTATATCTTACTCCCTATCTATGACTCTTTTCTTTTTTTTCCCTGGAACGCCATTAGTTTTATTTCACAATCTTATTTGTATTATTCCCCCATATTGTATTGTATAATCTTTACCTCTCTTTTTCTATATCTTACTCCCTATCTATGACTCTTTTCTTTTTTTCCCTCGGAACGCCATTAGTTTTATTTCACAATCTTATTGTATTTTTTTTTGGTTTTTGTTTTTTGTTTTTTGTCGGGGGGGGGGGGTAGAGAGAAAGAGAGAGAGAGAGTGAAGTAGAGAAATTGTGTGACAGAGAGAGAGAGAGGGAAGGAGAGAGAGAGGCCTTGACAAATGCTTTGTTATATGAATCATGCAATATTTGACTATGTACACTTGTGCTTGTCCAATAAAATATATGTTCTGTTCTGTTCTGTAATAAAACGGCTTTTTGTAATAAAATTACAAAAAGCCGTTTTATTACAAAAGTGGCTCTAACATACTTATCAATGTATTATTCCCCCATATTGTATTGTATAATACTTGGGTGTAATAAAGAGATATTATGTTATGTTATGTTAGTTGATTGGAGCGGCAAATTAGTTTGCAATCAAACACACTGCCTATCAATTAACAGTTTATCAGCACACCCTTTGTTCTAATGTGCAATTGTGCTAATCAGCATAAACTCTTCATCAAATGACAAAATTTTTAGAACGATCCAAAGTCAAATGTTTGCAGAAAACAAAATGAATGACTCAAAAATTAAATTTCGTTTTTGAAAGAGCGAAAAACACTGTGAGAAAAGGAGAAAATGGATGTTACCGCCATTTTCTCCTTTTTCCGCAATGCTTTCAAAAGCTTTCTCAGGGTCGTTAAAACTCGGGGTTATGTGGAAAACAGTTGAAACGGCTAAGTAAAAAGAAAAATTTACAAGTTGCCTATTGAGCTAAACTTCCACTAGTACAGAAGTCAGACTTTTTTAAAATTGAAATCTACCCTTAATGAGGAAGAACTACACGTCAAAGTGCTTATTGTAAACAGCAGATAGTTTAAATCCAAAACTAAACACCATGTAATTTGCAATCTGATCTATATCTACACATTCAGCATATTCTTCATGCACCATGGATTAAGATTAATGTCAAACTGAAACATTGGTAACAAGCTACGCGGCCACTTTTTGGATGTGCATAGGTTATTTAACAAGGTTAGATATTCAAGTAAAGGTATTTTCTTTTTATTAGTATTTCATATAGGTCTATTTTACCTTTGTTTTCCGTTTTCTATCTTTAAGAGGGGAAAAAATATAGATTTAATTAATCCATTAATCCAGCGCTGATCAGAACTCTTTACATATGTCCAAATTTTCAGTCATTATCATAAATCAAACTTGTGTACAGCCTCTGCGTGATCTCACGTCAACGGTACACGTTCGCAAAGCACATATTTTCAACTTATTCTTACATTCAAACGTTTAAAACACAAAATAAATAAATACTATCGCACCCTTCCAACGTTAACAATCGTTTATTTGGGAGCCGAAATAGCAGACACCAAGGCTGCACATCGGGTAGAATAAATGCGATGACCCGATTGGTCAAATATCGATTTCCACGGATCCATGTATTGCACCCTTTTCTTTATGCGCAGTGTATAATATGCCAATGACAAGGCGTCATATAGTACATGTACCTTGCTTTATTTATTAATTTACATTATTTCTCACTTCTTTGAATATTTGATGCCGGAACCTGATAATTGCTATTGGTTGTGTAGCTAGGCAAGACCGACGTATCTGGCTATTTGGTTGTTTTTCTCTTTTTTTGGACATGCAATCATTGCGATCCTTATTCCGTAGAATTGGACATTAATTATTTTGGCTTATTTTCCTTACACTCTCTTAATTTCAGGGTTTTTTACCTATCTTATCGATCTCTTTTTCTTGTTAGTTATTAATTATTGTGGTTAATATTTATGCTTTACTTAACCTTTCACGGAAAGACGCGGCACGTTTTCAGAAACATAGGAAAGAAGCTTTTTGAAAATATCGGTGGATAATGGGAAAATGTAGGTGACCAGCATTGTCCCCATGACCACAATATCTTCTAGCCTATAACAAGCAAATCCACACTTGGGAACATTTAAATACTTTCAGCGTAGACGAATCTAAAACTTGGTAGGCAAGTAAAAAGCTAAGTTGTCAAAGGTATGCGTGAATTGTCAAATTTGCATGATGGGTATTGAGCGACCTCTCGCTTAACCCTTTGGCTGCTAAGCGCGACTGAAAGACCTTTTTAGGACAGTGTACAGATCAAGATCAGACTGCACAGAACGTACAGTCTGATCTTGGTTATACACCGTCCGATAAGGTGATATTCCCCCCCCCCCCCAAAAAAAAAATACATAACTTTGAAATAGCAATATTCGGATTTGCCAACTCTGTTTTAGACGCAGGAGTGGTTCAAGTCACTGTGCAATACAAAAGTTCAGCACTGGTGAAATACGTTATATAGACGCGACGTAAACGTCTTCGTGATGATGTGACCAGGATGCGATTGAAAGAGCTGTAAAGCCTTATTAAGACAAACGACCCTGAGGAAAAAGACTTTCGAAAGCCGTGCGAGAGGAGGAGAAAGCGCTGGTACATGTATAGATCTAGCGTTTTAACCTTTTTCTCATAATGTTGTAGGCCTCATCTACTCTTTCAACTGGGTTCATATCTATTTTGGCATCTTAAGTGCTTTCGATTTTGACGTCTGAAATTTTGTTGTCTTGTAAAGGGTTAAAAATTTAGCATCGTGTGCTTCAACATTACCAAGGTCTGGGAAAAGCCCAGATATTTCTTTCTAAAAATGAAATTAAACAGTTATGTTTTAGAGTCTACTTCTTCCGTAAATACATGCATGTCCAACTCCTGGAAAAAGTGAAAAGAAACTTGATACGAGTAAAATTAAAGCAACAGGGAGGGCAAAAAATGTACGCCATTCTAATTGTATCCTACTCTTTTAATCTTTTGCCAACCCTTTCTTTTTTTTAATAACCTTGAGGGAAAAAAGCTTGAGAAAATATTGTGGAAAAAGAAGAAAATGCTGGTAAACAGCATTTTCTCTTTTTCCCAGAATGTTTTCAACCGTTTTAAAGACAAATCCCATTATTAAAGCCATATTTTATACATTGTCTGCAAATGCTTTCAATTTCTACAGGTCTAAAGTGTTGTGCTGTAAAGAGTAAAATGTGATGCGTAATTGAATTTTTTCACAGAAATTCTCTAATTAAACAAGAGCACTACGTGAGGGTGCCAGTGCTCGGTTGCAGTTGCTTTTTTTCAGTCGAAAATGGGGCGCAGCTGTGCCAAACATATTTATACTCATTACCCGTCCTTCTGGTGTGGCTCTTCTTTGACTAAATATAGTTAACAACTAGCCAAGCCTTTTAAGTAAATAGCTTCAGTAATTACGGAGATATCTGAAAATATCGAAGTTTTCGCATGAAGACGCGGACGCTGCCGCAAACGCAGACGACATATCTTTGACAATTTCGACGTATTCTTCGAAAATAGCCGAGTTAAAATAAGGTGTAAACTTGCGCTTATAAAAGTAGTGTACGTTACAATCAGGGTCCGAGTTCACCAACCATTCTTAAGAACATTCTTGGTCTAATTTAAGATTTGGAAAGTAACACAACTTCTGAGGGGCTGAACCAATGGTTCAGCCAATCAGAATCTGTGTTCCTTTTAAATTTGGAAAATTATAGAGAGTAAGACTAGGAATGTTCTTAAGAATGTTTGGTGAATACGGACCCTGAATACGTAATGCTATTTTGGCCAACCCTGTAAATATATACATAATATTTCAGGCGTGTTGCCTTCCGTCTAGAAACTTTCGCAAAGAATGCAGCTAACTGAAGCTTGAATTGAAGGTTGAAATATTAAAATTCCTTATGTGAATTTAGTGACGCTGTCGTAATTTTTCATAAAGCTGAAACTGGCAGTTATATGCGTTTGTTCCGGATGTAGATCTATGAATCGTTGAAAGATTTCTAAAAATATTTGATGATGTGTGTAAAAAGAAAAAATACATGGACATGTATTAGAACTACTTAGATCATCATTAGTGTATGCCTGTTTAAAACTGAAAAAGTAAAGGTTTGTCCTAAACGAACCGTTCAAAAGTTTATATGAAAGTTAATGTGTATAAAGGAAAAGTACGGAGTTATCATCTTAATCGCACTATATGAGTAGGTTGTAAAGTGGTATATCCGGCGAATTTGTTGACGTGTCATGAATTCTCCAAATATCCCATTACGAAAAAATCCATTTCCTCATAATTCTAAAGAAAATAAATTTCTTACCCCCCTAACCAACACCCCAACTAACCAACACCTCCCCCTAACCCCCACCCCACTTAATAGCCCCCATGTGTCGACGCAAGATAAGCCTATGCATGAGGGACTAATATAATTACTATATCCATTTTACATAAAATTCAAAAATAAATTAATAGATAAAAATTTTTTGAATTTCTTATTTTTTAAGCCATAAAATAATTCAAGATGGAGGTGTTAGAAAAACCTGATTATATTATCGATGATGAAAGTGGTTACACTATTAATAAATGGTTAACTAATAAAGAGCGTAATAAAGAACTGCAAAGACTTTCTAAAAAATATAAAGGAAAAGTATTAGGAAATAAACTTAATTCATGTTATTATTCTTCTCTTGAGGATTTAAAAATACATATTATTCAAAAACATATTACCCATAAACCTGTTTATGATGATATATATGATAAAGTATATTTTCCTAATGTAGTTAATGACACATATGCTCGCTCTTTAATTAAAGTAAAAGCAGCAATTTATTATCATTATAGTAAAAAAATATATGAAGCGGAAAGAACTGTCTTTTCCCCTAAAATGTTAATTGGTATTATGAATAATAAAACCGCACCGTTTTATTATAAGAAAGGTGTTTATTGGCTTAGTATTTTTTTAGATGACCTTAATTATTTACATCATTATGAACATGATATTATTAATTTATATTATCATAATGATAGTTATAGTCCAATTACTTTAGGTATATATGAAACCCGTACGGATTACTCACCATTTATAGAATTTACCCAATTCTATTTTGAACCAACTATGCAAATTAAACCTATGATGCCCCCAGAAAAATTTAGAAGAAAAAAACTAAAAATATTTCTAGAGGATGAATGTTGTATATGTAAAAATGCTAAACCTAATATAGCATTTAATTGTGGGCATCTATGTATATGCGAAAAATGTGAAGAAGTGGCATTAGATAAATGCCCAATATGTAGACAGTAATCTTTTGTTAAAAGAAAAAATTTTTTGAATTTCTTAAATTTTAAACCATAAAATAATTCAAAATGAGCGACTTACATACAAATGAAGTTTTTTACGATGTACTTGATGCAATGCCACCTAAAGCAAAAGTACTAAATCAGCTTACCTCTGATGAATTAGAAAACTTAGAAAACCACATCGAGAATAAATATAACGAACTACCTGTTTTTGGAAACCCAGTAAGAAAAGTATATTTTCCTGGAATTTACGGTAATAATTATGTTAAAACTTTACAAAATGCAAAAGCAGTTATATATTATTGTTTTAGTGTAGAATTAAAAATAGAACATAGAATGAATTTAAGAATGCAATTTGGACTTTATAACAATACATCACCAACAAAAAGAAGAGTAGGTGTATTTTGGGGAGGGGTTTATGATGAAGATGAGTATGTAGATTATTTACATAGGTACCATAAGCTAATAGAAAATATGTCTTGTGAAGAAGAATTAACTCCTGAAGGATTAAATGTGACTGAAGAAGATTTTCATAAACTATCTCCATTTATAGAATTTAGTGAAATAATTCCTACAGAAAGCCGGTATGATTTGGAATTTATGCCTGCAGAAGATGAAAGGAACCGATATATAGTTCTTTCTAACGAAACTTTACAATTTATAATGTCTAACCTAAAAGGATCAAACACTTCAAAAACATTTTACTCAGAATCTTGCGTCATATGTGATGAAGTTAAACCTAATGTAATATATTGCAACTGTGGCCATGTATCAATATGTGAAAAATGTAATGAACTTGCAGATAATAAATGCCCCATATGTAGAACAGAATCTTATGTTAAAAGAATTTTGTAAAAAATATTTAATAATGACTAAATAAATATATAATATATTTTTTATAATATATTATATATACCTACAAGTCTAATTCTATTAAAATAGATATGTAAGCGTTTGTTACATCTTGGTTATCTGTTCTTGTAATAAAGTTTATTATATCGCATTGGTTTACCTCCAACGGCCTTGGAAAAATCGTACAGCTAGAACTTTCACGCGCTTTTTTAATAATAGAGTAATCAACCTGTTCATTTCCGTTTACCATTATATTAATTTTTACCCTTTCTGGAGCATTACGATCTCTTTTAACGACCGTTAAAGCCCCTCTTGTAATTCTACCTGGTGCAAGCATACAGTAACCTCCTAAACCATGTCTTTTACTAGAATTACCATTACCGAATGAAAACTCATGATTACCGTTTACAAGTGATCCCTGTTCTTCGGCCCACACGGTTATAACAGGTTTTGGTTTATATGCCCTGAAGAAACGCTCCATATATTCTCTAGTGACAGCATCTTTTTCATTTCTTGGGTCCGCAATATTATATATTCTTAAATTATTCATATCAATAGGTTGGTTTACTGATAGTTCCCCATTCGCTTTCATTGAGAAAGATCTATACATAGCACCTTGACCACCTCTAATATTTTTAACGAGGTCATCAACATAACCTTTAGTGGTAACCGCATCTTGGGATATGGGGCTCGATAATCCAATAATTTGGTTACCATTCATATCTATTCCACCATCTATTGAATAGGACCCATCTCGTTTTTTCGTTAAAGCTTTTTCACCCGCGGTAACTCTCTCAATACTAGTATCCACATAAAACTTATTAGAGGCTTGATCGTGTCTCGTGGGGGTTCCGAGATTGTTAATTACTCGTCCTCCCATTGAGATTGCATCATCTGCCTCATACCACCTTCCGTCTTTATAAACGAAGGCTCTATCAACATTATCCACATAATTTTTAGTGGCAGCTTCACCCGGTTCATTTGGATCCTTAACATTTCTTATTGGATTAAAACCCATATTCAAATATCCAGTAAAGTGGTATCCACCGTTTTCATTCAACAACCCTGAGTTAACGTCAACATAAGCCTTAGTTGCAACATCATGAGAATTTACTGGGTTACTAACCCTCGTTAATGTATTACCATTCATGTCTATGGAACCGGTAACAACAGTTGTTCCATCTTTACGTAAAAAATTATTATTTATGTAAGCGAGTGACACACCATCACCGCTTGTTTCACCATCATCTTTCATTCTTCCGAATTTGTCAACAGGCATTTTTTTATATAGCATTAAAAAAGTTTATTTAAAACATTTTGGAACCGGGTACCTCTAGATAACTCTTTTAGAATGTATAAACATAAATGACCGCAAAATACTTGTCCAGCTTGTTGTAATTGGTCAGTATTGTACTGTATTGGACTTTTTAAATAATCTCGAATTTCAAGAGGCGGTTGTATGCCATAACTATCGAAATAAATTTTAGTTTTACCATTTTTATACCAAGCGACCCAATGTGTACCAGGGCCATCACTTTTATCAAAGTTTACTATACCACATTCTTTTTTACTCGGTTTTCTCGGTAGTGAGTCGAGTAAAAAAACTCCTCTAAAATAAGGAATCTTTAATTTTTTAACGGCATCCTCTAATTCGAAATTGGTTAACGGTTTATTCGGTAAAATTACGTTTTCAATCGAAATATTTGTCATTTTTTTTTATAGTTAAATATTTCTAATATCTTTATTGTCAACCCACGAATTAAATTCATCGGGATAACCTTTCCACTTTACGAGAGATTTCTTTTTTCCTTTTTTAACAACCTTTTCTATCCTATACACCTCTTGACTGGTTTTCTGCAGTTCAGGCTCATAAAAGGTACCTTGTATTTCTTCTCCATTAAAATCTTTAATTTTATATGTTATAGGTGATGTATGTTTAACCTCAGAAACTGTAAAAACCTCCTCGGTCCATCTTGTTGTGTAACCTTTTTCAAAAGTCTTTTTCTTTTTAGTTATCCTTACTTTGTCTCCAACAGAGAAATTAGGATTAGAGTCTCTTATTTCAAGATTATCGGGGTAAAGATTTCTCCAAACTCTCGTTTCATTTTCTTTTTTACTAGCGTTTACCGGAGTCATCTTAATAGATGAATGTCTCGTGTTATTATATTCTTTAACTAAATCCGGTAGCGCATTAATGTAAACGTTTGTAGAGTTAGCGGAGAAATACTTCCACATTTTTTCTTTCATTGTTCTAATCCATCTTTCAACCACACTAGATTTTTCCTCATTTTCGGTAGAATATAATTCAACCAAGTCTTTTACATCTTTGTTATAAAACTCTTTACCCTTATCCACCCACATTTTTTCAGGTTTTCTCTCCTTAAAAATACTTTTTAATGCTATAGCAACAGATTTTCCTGTTTTATCTTTTAATGGCACCAGATATCCATATTTAGAAAAGATATCAATGACAGCGAGAAGGTATTTAACACCACGATTAAGCTTAGAAAATGCTTGCATGTCTACTAAATCCACAGCCCATATCCTATCTATACCGTTTACTCTAACTCTCCTTTTCTTAAAATTCCTTTTTACGGGTTTATGTAATTCTTCAGCTAAATTTTTTTTTTTACTCCCATTCCAAATTTCATTTTCGTTCCAATGAGTCTACTTACCAAACCTCTTTCCATTTTTTCTCTAATACTAGGATTGTAAATCCCTTCTAACTCTGTTAACATATTCTTATCACACACTGCGTTTCTTGTAGCAGTATCATTATGTTGAAGATAGCAAACATCATGATTATAAGCGGCTTTATCAACACGGTTTATAGGTTTACTCCATTCCTTCGGTGTTAAATCTGGATTAAGCCTTTTATTTAGTTTGGTACCTGGCCCCGTAAAGTTGTGTCCTGGCAGATGCATTTCAACGGGTAAATTATTTATAAATTTGTTTAATATACTACTCCCGGTGGTTTTTTTTTTATAAATTGTGATTTAGTTATTCCGCAAATAACACATTTACCCTGCATCATATTTCTACCATTTTTAGAAACAGAATATTTTATATTATTCGTATCTGTATGTTTTTTACATTTAACGCAATACATGTTGTTTTATATAAAAAAATAAAAATATTTAAATAAAAAATGGAGGTTACGGACTTATCATGGCATGAACTAGTACCAAAGAGATTTAATAACCCCCTTTTACCGAGAAGTATTAGGGGTTTAATTATAGGTAAATCAGGATATGGTAAAACTACTTTATTGTTAAATCTTTTACTCAAACCGGGGTGGCTTGACTACAACGATTTAAGTGTTTTTGGAAGAGAACTTCGTCAACCGGAATACCAAATAATAAAAAAGACTTTTGAAGAAAAACTACCGAAAGAATGTGCCTTAAGTTTGCTTGACATGTGTGATGAAATACAAAGACAAAACATTTCACCAATAACTTTAATTGAAGAATGGGCTAAAACGATTAAAAACAAACCAGATATAAATTGCGCCTTCTTTGAAAATGCTAGTGATGTACCTGATCCGAGTGAGTTAAACTCAGAAAATAAAAATTTAATGATTTTCGATGATATACTTTTAGAAAAGCAAAATAAATGCGAGTGTTACTACACTCGAGGAAGGCATAGTAATGTTGACTGCTTTTACCTCGCCCAGAATTATTTTAAACTACCAAGGCAAACTATTAGAGAAAACGCTAATTTTATTTGCCTTTTCAGACAAGATATGAAAAACATTAATCATATTTATAACGATCATGTAGGTGATGATATGCCTTGGGATGAGTTTAAAAAGTTTTGTAAAGAGATATGGGAAAGACCACATGGTTTTGTTATCATTGACTTAACCAGTAAAAAAAATGATGGAAAGTATAGAAGCGGTTTAAATAACTTCTACATACCTAAACCAGTATAAAAAATATTTAAATATTATAAAATGGAAAAACTTTTAGAACAAATTGTTAAAAATACGAGCAACAAAACATCGCTTCAAATCATAGTAAGCGACAACAAAACAAGTTTTAGAACAAGGTTTAATCCACCAATTCAATTGGAAAAGGATAAAGAATACGAAATAGCTATGGTAAACCTTGAAACTTACTACTCTTTTCCAAACATTGATGAAACGAACAACACATTCGTTTATTCTCCAGACAATGGCAACACATGGGTTAAAATAAAAATACCTGAAGGAAGTTACGACCTCGTTGACATTAATGATACGATTCGCCAGGAAATGAGAAAAAATGGTCATTATGATAGAGTTAATGAAGAGTATCCTATTAACTTTTCTGCGAACACTAATACCCTAAAGTCTGTTCTTATTATTGATGATGGTTATCAAGTAGATTTTAATCAACCAGGTTCCATCGCTAAAGTATTAGGATTTACTCGAGCTAAATATTCGCAAGGATTTCATGAGTCAGAGAATGTAGTGAACATTCTTAGCATAAATAGTTTACTCGTTAACATAGATATTATTTCAGGAAGTTACGTTAATAGTTCAACAAGAAATACTATTTACTCTTTTTTCCCAGATGTTGCACCTGGATATAAGATAATTGAGTCACCAGTTAATTTAGTATACTTACCAATAACGTTAGATGAAATACATAGCCTAGATGTAAATATTACTGACCAAGATGGTAATTTACTAAATCTTAGAGGCGAAAATTTAACGATTAGGTTTCATATTAGAGAAGCGAGATGAGCTAAATAAAAAAATAATCGTATATAAAATGACAAGTTACACTAATGTTAAAGTAAATATATCTGAAGGGCAAAAGCAAAAACTTCAATATGCTGTTAAAGCTAGTTGCCCAGCAAGTATTCGTTTAGGTCATGAAGATTTACAAGGTAATGATGTTTTAGCAATTACCAATTCACAAGCGAAAAAAATGGCTAAAGCCTATAAGGATGGTGTGGGTATAACTATTAGAATGACTAAAAAACAACTTAAACATAACATGAAAATAGAAGGGGGTTTCCTCGGAATGTTAGCTGGGTTGGCTGCTAGGGCTTTACCGATGCTTGCAAAAACCGTTTTACCAGCTTTAGGTGTTGGTGCTCTTTCTGGATTAGCCCAAACAGGTGTTCAAAAAGCTATGGGGGCAGGTCTTTACCTTAAAAAAGGAGGATGTGTTTGTCAAGTTGAAACTGATGGAAGTGGATTATACTTAAAACCATACAAAGGTAAAGGATTAAATTCCGTTGGTGATGGGTTGTATTTAAAGCAAGGAGGAAAAATGTATGATGGAAAAGGACTTTTACTTGGGCCTAATAGTCCATTTGCTAATATCCCTATCTTAGGGGCTATATTATAAAGAAATTTTTTTAATATAAGAAAAAAATAGTAATTTAAAAAATGTTATGTAAGAGTAGATTTGATTACAAAAGAAATGAAGATTTTAAAGAAGTACTATGGATTCCTTTTAAAAATTTAGAACATCCACCTATACAAATTAAAGATAATTTATGGGAGATATATTCACAACATGAAATAGTACTAGAACCTAAAAAAGCTGTAAGGTTGCAGCTTGGTCTTAGTTTTGTTTTAAAATTTCATAGAGAGGTTAAAGCTTTACTTAATAGCACTTTTTTTTTACAAGGTGTAACACACAAGATTGAGGACCCTTTAGTGTCTGAAGATATATTCGTAATAATAGGAAACAATAATTCTAATGGAAAGATTACTATTGCAAAAAATGAACTATTATTTTACGTTGTATGTAATGATATCATGTATGTTGATGATCAAAGGATGGGAGCAATTTAATGCATAATATTATAAATAATAATATTTAAATATTATTTATAATAAATAAAAAATGGATATTCATAAATTTGGTATAAAACCTAATATTACTACCCAACATAAAACTATATTTTGGAAACCTCATTTAAATGAAGTAAGATATCCTCCCTTAAAGCAAGATTCTCTAAAATGGAAAATATACTCGCAACAAACTATCAAGATTCCTCCTAATGATGGTAAGAGAGTTCCGTTAGAATTTGGTTATATTGCTACACGAGGAGTTGTAGTGATATCTATTAGTAATAAATGGAAAGATAGTTTAACCATTTTTAATGGTATACATCTTGATAATGATGTTAATGATATCTTAGTCTACATTTATAATTTCTCACAAAAACCAATCGAAATACCTGAGGGAGAGTTATTCTGCTATCTAAAATATTTATCATAAAAAAAATATTACATTTATAAAATGACAGATACAGATCAGAAACATCCTAATAAATTATATCCCCTACTACCCAAAGAACGGGTTACCCCTAACGCCCCACCTAATGAAGATGTTGAAATGGAAACAATGGATAATGGTCATTCTTATAGACTCAAAAAAATATCTGAGGTTTTAGATTTTCTTAAAAAGGAAATAACTGAAAGGGAAAGATTAAATAAGAAATATAGTAGGATGGCTAAAACAGTTGATAATGTTGAAGGTGGGTTGGTTGTTATTTCATTAGCTTTGGGTGGAATTGGTGTTGTTTTGCTTTCAACTGTTGTGGCGACGCCTATTGCTGTTGGATTGGAATCTGCTGCTGGTGTGATTGGTCTTTCTTCATTGGTTAGTAAAGTATTTGTTAGGAAAACTACTAGTAAAGCTGAGAAACATCTAAAAATACAAACTCTTGCCGCTGCTAAGCTTAATACTATAGAAAATCATGTGTCAAAGGCTTTGATGGATAATCATATATCTGATGATGAGTTTAGGTTGATAATGGATGAAATGAATAAGTACGAAGAAATGAAGAGTGAAATAAGAACTAGCTTTAAAAAGAAGGTAACACTCGAAGAAAAGGAAAGTTTAATTGAAAAAGGGAGGGAAGAAGCGAGGGATTCCTTTCGGAGGCTCGTTGAAAAGAATCATGGAGGAAAGCTTCCCTTTTAAGTTACCTAGTTTTAGATGTAAATGTCAATGTGAAATAGGGGATATTGATGATGAATAAATATATAAGAACATTATATATGCTCTTATATATTAAAATCTACGTTAAAAACTATGATAAAATCTACGTTAAAAACTATGATAAAATCTACGTTAAAAACTATGATAAAATCTACGTTAAAAAAAATATGTTGCTAATTAAAAATGTCATTTCTAAAAATAACTGACCCTGCAAAAAGAGACTTAATTGTAAGAGAGTATCTCGAAACGAAAAAGAATATTCGAGATAATCTACTAGCAGAAAGAACAGGTGAACAACAACTTCAAACCGATTTGTCAAAGTTTTTTAGACCTATTACAGAAACGCAAAAAGCTACAACAAAGGAGATTACAAAAGGGCTTAAACCTATTAAAGAAGGTGTAGAAAAATTACCAGAAGCTATTACTTTCCCAGCATTTCCATCTATCACAGCTTATGGAAAACCAGAAGAAGATGAAGCTGAACAGCTTAAGCAGGCTTTTAAAGAAGCAGAAGAATATCCAGTTTTTGTTGGGCCACTCGCGGAGAAGTACCTAAGAAAGTTTGCTACTAAGTCTGAAGCTGATACAACGTATGGGTTATATGACAAAAATGGTAGATTTTATATTGGCAACACACCAGTTGGTATTTTAGACGATGATATTTTAGTTGGTGATGATTATTATGAGGGTACCCCTGGTTTATGGGAATTAATCGTATCTAGAAAACCAGACGAAAATATTTATAATGATGAGGATTTTAAAAATTACAATGAGATAATGGTAAACAGCAATACCCTCTATCGTAATAATAACCCAAAATCTAAATCTCCAAAAAGTGGTAAATCATATAAATGGAAAAACATGCTTTCCAACTTTTGGTATGATATGGGAACATCTGGAAAAGGAATTGTTATCCCATCTGACCCTAACGCATTAGTAGAAAGACTAAGTCTGTTGATGGCAAGTAAAGAAGCAGGTAATACAGGTGTAAGAAATGAGTTAGTAAGTATTTGTGATGAATTAAAAAGACAAGGTGTTATAAATTCGCACTCTTATAAAAATTTAATGTCTTCATTATAAAAAAGATGATAATCAATAAGAAACACGGATTTAAAACAAGGTATTCACACGGTGGCTCCGGAATCTTTGATAGTATTGCTAACTTTTTAACGAGGCTTTTTACTAGTAGTGCAGCTAAACAAATTACGTCTTCTGCTCTTGATGTAGGAAAGAGTGTAGCTAAGGAAGGAGCAAAGAAAGCTCTAGAGGTTGGAAAAAGTGCGGTGGTAGAAGCGGGGAAAAAATTAGTTACGAAAGCCTTAACACCAAAATCGAAACAAATTTTACAAAAATATAATACAACACCAAAACCTAATGATACTCCTAAAACGCAAAACATTAGCGCATTAATAGATGGAAGTGCCATTGCTATCCAAGACTTAGTTAAAAGATTAAACAGTGGGGCGGGTATTAAAACAGTATGAAGAAAAAAAATTGATAAGTTAAGAAAATTATATTTATTATAAAAAAGAATGGGTTTATTAAATTTTAATCGTGTAGATAATGAAAAATATAATAGTACTAGTATTGAAATAACAGGCGCTTCTTCTTTAAACATAGAAGATTGCGATATCCTCGGAATTGATAAAACGAAATATGGTAAAAAAAAAGCTGTTGTGAAGTTGTCTTCTGAAAAGGTAACCAAGATAAAAGAGATTGAGAAAAATGTGAATGAATATTTAAAAGATAACGGTATACCCGAAATAACACTTGCATACGGTAATAAAGTTTATCCAAAAGCTGAACTGGGTGCCACAAAAAACATTAAACTCCAAGGTGTGTTTGTTAATGGTAATAATAAGTCTTATCCCCAGCTTTGGTTTGTAATTTAAGTAACACAATTATAATTTTTAATTTTGTTTTAAAAATTATAATCACTTTATAAAATGGACATTTTAAGAATAACTGAACCAATCTTAAAAGATGATAGTATTGCTGAGTATGAACACCATGAGTATGAACCAATCACTGGTACAAACCTTAACAACCTAGGAGAAATTAGAATTAACATTGAGACTCAAGATATTTTTACTCATCCTAGTGAGAGTTATTTACTTTTTATAGGTGAATTAGTAAGAAGTGATACTGGAGCAGTTTACGATGCTAACGCTGATATTTCTTTAACAAACAATGGTCTCATGTATCTTTTTAAAAATATTAAGTATCAACTTTCGGGTATGGAGATTGAATCTGTATTGAATCCTGGTCAGGCTACTACAATGCTTGGGTTGTTAAAATATCCGGATGATTTTTCTAAATCACAAGGGTTAAATCAATTGTGGTATAAAGATACAGCAGCTAACGCGGGTGCCGGAAACACTGGTTTTATTGTAAGAAGAAATTATATTATTAATAACCCTCTTCCAAGAGGCACCTTTAGCTTCAGAGTTCCATTAAAACATATATTTGGTTTTTGTGATGATTATGATAAGATATTGTATGGAATGAAGCAAACTCTCACATTAACGAGAAATAATGATAATGATGCAATCTTTCGAGATGGTGCTGCTCCTGCTGATGGTAGAATTAATTTACTTAGAGTATCTTGGTTCATGCCCCATGTGTTACCCTCAGATGAAGAGAAAATGCAACTTTATAAAATTATTGAGAAAAAAGAAAAAATACCGGTTGGATATAGAATGAGGCAGTGTGACTCTATTTCAGTTCCCGAGTCAACATTATTTACCTGGAGACTCGCTGTCAAATCATCACCTGAAGTGCCACGTTTTATCATTGTTGGTTTTCAAACTGGTAAAAGCGGGAACCAACAACAAAATCCAGCTATATTTGACCATAGAAACGTTAATAACATTTATGTTACGTTAAATTCTACTAGATATCCCGCTGTTGATTATAATCTCAGTTTTACCGCAAACCAATTTAGTAGAGTGTATGGGGACGCTTCTCTATTTAGGTCTAAGTTTTATAACATGAATGAAATGGTGTCAAACCCTAACATTACTCCACCGGATTATAAAAGCCTTTATCCTTTGTTTTTGTTTGATGTTTCCAAACAGAGTGCGAAATTGAAATACTCTGTCACTGATATCCAAATCAAAGTGAGTTTTACTGAAAATGTGCTTGCGAATACAGAGGCATATGCTGTTATTATTAGTGATAGGTTAATTAACTTCCAGTCTGATGGAAATAAAATGAGCGTAGTGTATTAAGATTTTTCTTTTTATATAAAAAATGATAAAGGTTGCAGATTTAAAACAAATTCTTAAAGAAAATAATATAAATTTCTACTCATACTGGAATAAAAAGCGTTTAGTTGAGTTGGTGAAAGAACATGGATTGTTTCCGAGTGATTCGCCTAAAGAAGAAAAAAGTAAAGACTCTAAATTTGATAGATTACAAACTATTATGAAAAATCCTAAGAAAGTTAGTTTAGAGGATGTTGAAACTGGAGAAATAAAAACCTTTCCATCCATTTATAAAGCGGGTCAATTTATAGACCGTAGTCCACAAACGATTGAGAATTGGAATGGAAAGGTTTGGAAAGATAAATATAAGATTAATATTCAGTAATTTTATTATATTTACACGCAAATATAATAAAATTTTTTGATGATAAGATAAGAAAATTATATTTACTTTTATAAAATGTCTTGGCTTAATAGAATTTCTAATATAGCTAGAAGAGCTGCAAGTAGTATTATACCTCAATCAGTTCAACGTAGAATCAATAATTTTACTAATTGGTTAACTGGTAATGTTGGAGAAAACCAATTACCACGAGTTTTTGATGAAATTGTTCAGAATGTTAGAGAGAATTACCCACCAAGACAACCGTTTGAGGTTAGAAGAGAGCGCTCAGCATTTAGAGAGTTTGTTAATCAATATGTTATAGATGGTAGAGGAAATTATAACCCGCAAAGATTTTTCGCAGAAACGTGGGCGCCTATTATAAATACTTTTCGAAATAATTTACGAACAAAGGTAAAACTTGTACTTAGGTGTAAAATGTGGTTAATAACAGATATTGATCAAGGTCCCATGGAACGTGCTTTTCATAGTAGCCAACATTTAAATTTAAACAGTGAAGAAATAGAGAATTTATTGAACACAATGATAGATGAAGTTTTAGAAAATTTAGCTAATTTCCAAAGAGAAGGTAGTGGTTGGACTTTTGGGAGTATCGTAAAACTAGAAATACATACAGCTACTTATGCTCCTTTAAGAGCTAATAGTTGGATACCTTTACCGCCATGGATTGCTAACAAAAAAGCAGTTATCAATATGAAAAATAAAGATAATAAATGCTTTTTATGGTGTGTTTTAAGAGGTTTAAATCCAAAAGAAAGAGATTCACAAATAGTAGATAAAGCTTTGAAAGAAAAAGAAGGTAGTTTAAATATGGGGGGAATCGACTACCCTGTTTCGCTTGAGGGTATTAAAAAGTTTGAAACACGAAATCCTGAAATTAGTGTAAACGTATATAGTTATGAGGGGAACAAAAAATTCATTTATCCGCTTAGGCTTACAAAATGTGTAAAAAGTAAACATGTTAACCTTCTTTTAATTAAAAATGAGGAAAACACGCACTACGCTCTCATAAAAAACCTTAAAAGATTAGTAATAAGACAAGTAACTAATAGTCATAACTCTAAAAATATGGAAATTTGTGAACGTTGTTTGAATCATTTTGGTAGTAAAGAACTTTTGGAAAAACACAAACAATATTGTAATGAACATGAACCTATTACTTTAGAGATGCCAAAACCAAATACCTGGGTAGCTTTTAA
This sequence comes from Hippopus hippopus, assembly GCA_946811185.2. Taxonomy (NCBI): domain Eukaryota; kingdom Metazoa; phylum Mollusca; class Bivalvia; order Cardiida; family Cardiidae; genus Hippopus; species Hippopus hippopus. The sequence goes on along the minus strand of OX328106.1, from coordinate 45,465,636 downwards.
AAACCATTCTAGAAAACTTGGGGTTCCCTTTGTTGTATACGCTGATTTTGAAAGTGTTTTAGAACCAATACACACGTGCCAACCAAACCCAGAAAAAAGTTATACTATGAAATATCAAAAGCATATACCTTGTAGTTTTGTTTATATTATAAAATGTTTTGATGATAGTGTTAAAGCCCCTATATTAAGAAGTTATGTCGGAGAAAATGCTGATGAAGTTTTTATAAGCTGGTTGAGAGATGATATACGAGAAATTCATCAAGAATATTACCAAAATCCAAAACCTATTATAATTACAGAAAAGGAAGAAATGGAACATAAAAAACAAAGACATTGTTGGATTTGTGGTGGGGAGTTTAATCATGTTAATTATAGAGTAAGAGACCATTGTCATTTTACGGGTAAATATAGAGGTGCCGCACACACTGAATGTAACCTAAACGCTAAAAACCCTAACTTCACACCTGTATACCTTCATAATCTTAGTGGGTATGACGCTCATCTTTTTATTAAATGCCTTGGCAAATCTGAAGGGAGGATTGATTGTATTCCAAACAATGAAGAGAAATATATTAGTTTTAGTAAACAATTTTGGGTTGGAAAAAATATAAAACATAAAATTAAATTTCTTGATAGTTTTAAGTTTATGAGTTCTAGTTTAGATAAGCTTTCGAGTAACTTAAAAGAAAGTCAATTAAAAATTTTATCGAAATATTTTAATGCTAATGAGTTATCTTTGGTTAGGAGAAAAGGAGTTTTCCCTTATGAGTACTTAGATTCATTTAATAAACTTAAAGATAAAGAATTACCGCCTAAAAAAGCATTTTACTCTAGTTTAAACAAAGAAGGAATTAGTGATGAAGATTACGCTCATGCACAAAAGGTTTGGAGAACTTTTAACATGAAAACGTTGAAGGATTACTTAGAACTTTACAATAAAATAGATGTATTGCTTTTAGCGGATGTTTTTGAGAACTTTAGAGATGTTTGTCGCGAAAACTATAATTTAGACCCTAGTTGGTATTATACAGCCCCTGGTTTAGCTTGGGATGCGGCATTAAAAATAACGAAAGTGAACCTAGAGCTTTTAAGCGATTCTGATATGCTTTTAATGGTTGAAAAGGGTATCAGAGGAGGTGTTAGTATGTGTAGTAAAAGATATGCAAAAGCAAATAATAAGTATATGGGTAAATTATATGATTCTAGTAAACCATCAAAATATTTATTATATATAGATGCAAACAGTCTTTATCCTTGGGCAATGAGCCATCCTCTTCCTACACATGGTTTTAAATGGATGACAAATAAAGATTTAGAAATTTGGCAAAAAATCCCATGTATATTAGAAGTAGATTTAGAATATCCGAGAGAATTACACGATTTACATAACGACTTTCCTTTAGCGCCTGAACGTTTAAAGATTGAAAAGGTAGAAAAACTTATTCCAAACTTAAATAATAAAAAAAATTATATTATTCATCATGAAGCTTTAAAAACATGCGTTGATTTAGGTTTAGAAATTACTAAAATACATCGAGGAATTAAGTTTGTGGAAAGTCCGTGGCTTAAATCATATATTGATACAAACATTGAACTGAGAAAAGCGGCTAAAAATAATTTCGAAAAAGATTTTTTTAAATTAATGAATAACTCGGTTTTTGGTAAAACTATGGAAAATCTAAGAAACAGAGTATCAATAGAACTGGTTTCTAGTGAAGAGCGTTGTAGAAAATTAGTAGCAAAACCAAACTATAGTCACGCAAAAATATTCGATGAAAACCTAACAGCGGTACACATGAAAAACACTAAGTTGGTATATGATAAACCTATTTACTCAGGATTAAGCATCTTAGATATTAGTAAAACGCATATGCAAAAAACTTATTATAATTACTTTAAACCTAAGTATGGTGAAAAGGTTAGAATGTGTTATACTGATACGGATAGTTTTATTCTCGAAGTAGAAACTGACGATTTATATAAGGATATGGAGAAAGATGTGGTTAAAATGTTTGATACAAGCAATTATCCTAAAGATCATTTCTTAAAAAATGATTGTAATGCTAGAGTAGTTGGAATGTTTAAAGATGAGTTAGGTGGTGAAATTATGACTGAGTTTGTTGGTCTTGGGGCAAAAATGTATGCTTATAAAACTTTAGATGGTGAGGAAGATAAAAGATGTAAAGGTGTTAAACAATCAGTTGTTAAGAAAGAGATAAACTTAAATAATTACAAAGAGTGTTTGCTTACAGAAAAGGACCAGTATAGAAAGATGACTGTTTTAAGAAGTAGGGAGCATAATATGTATACTGAAGAGTTAAACAAAAAAGCGTTAGGGTCAAGTGATGATAAAAGGTTTGTTTTGAAAGACAAGATTGATACTTTAGCTTGGGGGCATCGTGAAATATAATTTAATTTTATGAATTAAATTATATTTCAACCTTTTTTAATACTTGCTTTTTTATAATATTTGATGATTTTAAAGGTTTATTTCTCATTAATTTAAAAAAATCTGATGAAAATCCATTATAATCACTAAAATCATTAAAAATATACATTATAGTTTTGTATATTAATTGGTTTCTAGTTAATTTTTTATCTAATTTAATTCCTAAATTGGTTTTACATATAAATAATATTTCTTTTTTTGAATTGTTTTTATAATTATAAATATCATCCCAAAATTTAATCTTATAACTATTATTTAATCTAAGCATAGGGTCTATAGAATCTAAAATACTATTCACATAATTACTGAGAAGTATAGCAAATTTTGCTAAAATTTCTTTGTCTGAAATTAAGTTTTTAAATTTATCTTTAACTATATCCATATTTAACAAATTTTCTTCCATATTATCTATAAACTTCATTAAACTTTTATTTTCATCTAAGTTTAACTCTTTTAAAAACTCTTTTAACGGCTCCATATTTTGAATTATTTTATGAGTTAAAATTTAAAAAACTCAAAAAATTTTTTTCTCTAAAGTATGCATCTACTACATTCCATACTTTCATCATTGATAGAAGATATATCTTCCGATTTCTCCTCAGCTTCTCCTCTGTAATAATAAAGTCCTTTACAGCCTTGCTTCCAAGCCTGGAAATGAATATCGTGTACCTCTTTTTTCGTAGCGGATGATTTTATAAATACATTTAGAGATTGCCCTTGACAAATGTATTTCTGTCTATCAACCGCCAATTCTATTATTTTTAGTTGATTTATTTCCTTAGCGGTTTTAAATATTTCTTTAATATCATCGGGTATATTATTTAGATGAGAAATTGAACCCTTGTTTACCAAAATGGAGTCCCACGTTTTTTTGTCATTCATATTTAATTTTTCCAATTCTTCTTCGAGATATTTATTTTTAACTAAGAAAGTTCCCGCTCTAGTTTTAGATGTGTAGACATTTGCTATAACAGGTTCTATAGAAGCTGAACAAGATGTAAGAACTGAGCTATTAGATGTAGGAGCCACCGCTAATAAATGAGAATTACGCCACCCTGTACCTTTCATTGATTCGCACTCGCCTCGTTCTAACGCTAATTGTTTAGTTTCTTTTACGGCGCACTCTTTAAGAAATTTAAAAATTCGTTCATTTAATTCTTTCGCTTCTACGGATTCAAAAGCGATTTTTTTCTTTTGGAATAATGTTCCTAAACCCATAACTCCTAATCCTAACGGTCTATCCCTTATTGCTCCTTTAACGGCTCTTTGTATATTCTTATGCGCTGTATCTATAAATACGTCTAATACATTATCTAATAGTCTTATAATATCTCTAACTAACTGCTCATCCCATTCGTCGAAATATTCGGCGTTTAAAGATGAAACGCAACAAACAGCATCTGTTTCTACGTCTGTTGGGAGATGAATTTCATTACATAAATTACTTCCGTGGATTTTTAAACCTTTATCTTTCATTGGTTTAGGAAGAGCTTTATTTATAGTATCAATGAAGTTTAAATACGGAGTACCAACACGACTTCTAGATTCTAAAATGGTTTCCCATAATTTTCTGGGATTTACGGGAGTGATATTTTTCGTTTTCGGGTCAACGAGATTGAAATTCGTTCCTCGTTCTACGGCTTTCATAAATTCATCAGTGATATTAATAGCGTTAAATATATTTAAATTTTTTCTATTAATATCCCCGCCTGTCGGTATTCTCATTGAGATGAATTCGTATATTTCCGGGTGAGAAACGTCTAAATACGCTGCGTAGCTTCCTTTACGAGTTTTTCCTTGTTTATACGCGTTAATAATAGCGTTTATAGGGTTTAGAAAAGCTATAGGACCGGGAGATTTACTATCCGCTACTCTAACGGTACCCCAATCTGCTCCTATTCCCCCTCCAACTATCGTAAACCAACTTACGGATTTCAAATGTTCTATAAGCCATTCTATTTTATCGGGAACGTGACTTACGAAACAAGAAATGGGTTGACTTTTTAATGTTTCTCCCGGTAATGGAGCGTTACTTAAAATAGGAGAAGAAAACATGAATTTTCTAGAAGAAACGTAATTATATATTCTTTGGGCGAATTGTAAATCCCCTTTGCTATAAGCAACACTAGCTCTAGCAAATGCTTGTTGAGGAGTTTCATTCGCTCTTAGATAATATTTTTCTAAGAGATTTAATGAGTGGTCATTAAATACTTTGTCTAAATCGTTATTTATCGTGATTCCTAAATAAATCTCCATTTTAGTTTATTACATAAAGAATTATTTTTTAAATGAAATCATTAATTTATTTTTGAATTTTATGTAAAATGGATATAGTAATTATATTAGTCCCTCATGCATAGGCTTATCTTGCGTCGACACATGGGGGCTATTAAGTGGGGTGGGGGTTAGGGGGAGGTGTTGGTTAGTTGGGGTGTTGGTTAGGGGGGTAAGAAATTTATTTTCTTTAGAATTATGAGGAAATGGATTTTTTCGTAATGGGATATTTGGAGAATTCATGACACGTCAACAAATTCGCCGGATATACCACTTTACAACCTACTTATATGTCTTCATAAAACTGAAAGTGGTATTCGATAGTCTACTGGTTTCTCCGTCCATTTACTTCATTACCTCTTCTAGACGATTTTTCGCATTTTGTAGGAAGACCATTTTCGAAAACATTTTGGCAAAAGGAGAAAATGCTCATAACGCATTACACAAGTACAATGTTTACGCATGTACAATGTACATGTAATCACTTGTTACAAACCTGATATACGTTACTAGAACAGCATAGTATGCATAGTCATGCATAGTAATAAGACCGCTTTCGGAGCCTTGCAGCAAATTGATGAAAGAAAATTTTAATCACAGTAAATTACCTGTAAAGTCACACGGGAGTGTGTATGTATAGCAAATCTTCAACTTTTTCCTAGACCCTGAGCTTTTGAGTACTTTGTAGGAAAAGGAGAGAATGCTAATATTAACAGGCATTTTACTTCAATCCGACCAAGTTTTCTGGCCTCTCATAGACGATTGTGTCATCATTTTAGCCACATTTTTCATGTGAAATGCTTCCAATTTCGGTGTGGGGAAACTAACCTTTTGTGGTACAGTAACGAGTAAACTCGGGTTGACCATTCAAATTTTTCGATAAGTCTTGTCTAAAACTGGAAAAAAAAATTGTGCACGGCAAATCAAGTATGGCTAGAATAATGGGAACTGTCTTTGAAAGGCAAGAAAACATCATGGAAAAAGGATAAAATGCTGGTTTCTCTCCATTTCCAGTGATGTTTTTCAGAAGCATCTTTTAGCATTGTCGTAAAAACACTGGACTATTTCGTAAAGGATACGGGGTCAGTATTCACCAAACTTTTCTATATTCTAGACAAAGAATAAGAACTTTTTCTCAAGTCTATACTTTCCCAAGAAACTTCCTAAGTACGTATTCACCAACGCTGATTTTGATCTACAATATCTTCAAAAAGCTTCTGGTTAAGTCTATGGTGTGAAAAGAGTTCATATATATTCGAACTGAGAAATAAGTGAACTATTGCCACATGTTTTGTTCCGGAAGTAAATTACTTACGACGATTACAACAACAACAAACCTTGACTAAGTTACACGTACATGTACGGTCGGCAAAACTAACAGCGTCAAACACGACCGCTCAAAATGTAACAGTGATTTTATTTTTTTTTACGGCAGATGATGAATGGAAGCCCATTCTAAGATGTTGTGTGATTCAGAGGTGTTACAAAACGCTCGATATGTGTAATCAACACATTGATAAATACACAGTTAGTGCCAATAACCGGATCTTATCCTTCCATGATTTTTATTTTCATCTTTGAATTTCGGTTAAGGAACAAATTGATTCTGACCATTAGATTCTCAGATTTTATTTTATCCATTATTATTGTATAATTTGTCTTTCTCAAAACAAGTACAAACTACAAAGAAGAAAGAAAACAAAATGAAAGTGTGTCATTTTAAATGGCAAGGACATAGAGGGAAAATGGAAAATTTGCTCTTTTACCTATACTCTATTCCACAGCTATGCACCGCGGGGTCGGTTAGTCATAACTGTTCAAGAAGTTGATGCAATAATTGATAGACAGGCTGATAAACAGACACTCACAATCACTCACCTGCAGCAAGTTAAAGTCAGGTGAGCAAAAAAAAAAACGCAATTTTGTGAATTGAACAAGAAAACACTTGTGCCATGAGAAAGCTGTCTATAAACAGCATATTTCACCATTTCGAACATACTTTTTCATTTACAAAGCAAAAAGCAAAAACATATAAAAATATGTTCTGTGAAAAGGGGTTTTAATGCCAGTATCGACCCGGGTCAGCCTCCGCAGGCTGGGTTTAAATTCTTTGCTATTGTGAAATTTCCATAAGACTATTCTACCTCCAGAGAGAGTTGGTTGTTACACAAAATGGATTTTATGGTTTCAAAATTATGTGACAGCATGCTAAATACATGTATAGAGATTTATTAAATCCTCTTTTACCAGCGCATGGCTCACGTAAAAGTACGCCTTGATTGAGCAAAGGGTGTGCTTTAAACCAGACAATAAACTTTAGGATTGTCTAAATTGAAGGATTTTTCGGGTCCGACGAATCACCGAAATACCACCGAAACACCGAAATACCCGTAATTTTTTAGTTATTACGATAACTAAAGTTGTGGTTTTTGACCCAATTGTAATTTCATTTATGAAGGAGGGTTAGAGTTAAACCTAATGTCAAAATAGCAACATGTTATTGAGGCCTGCCGTGAAGAATGTGCACCGGAATAGCCTACCGTGCTGTAAATGTCCACCGAAATACCCGCTCCACGTTCTAAAATTGGTCAAATTTAGGGATTATACCTCCGCAGTCTCCCTTCAGTTGTTTTTGTACAAGATTGATGTGTCTGAAATTTATCCATAAGTATGCTAGAAAAAAAAGCTTTCCATTTTTAAGTTGGAAAATATGAGATAAAACGTCACCAAATTAGAAAACCGGCAGCCATTTTGAATGTTTAGTTAGCACGGCACCATGCGTAAATTGATAAGACAATTACAATTTCGCCGATAAGATTATATATATAACCATATTACTTGAAAAATAACAAGGACAAACCTACATATCAAACAAATTTGAATATGTTAGCCGAACATTTATGATCGCTTCACTTTATCAGAACAGAAGAGAACAGAACTTGCCGAGAAACTTGTGTGTTTGTCGGATCAGAGACTTACATTATGTAATGTCTGATTTGGGTCTCACCGTCTACTTATTTCGCAAATGAAGTGGGTTAGCGCTCTCTTTTGTGTGTGTTTATATTTCAAAAGAAATATAAGAGATAATTTCAAATTGATAAATCTTAGGTCTAGATTGTCGTCATCGAGATCGGGTATTTCAGTGTGTAACAGGTCAGGCACGCAAGTGTTTCGGTGATTGTTCTCAACGTAAATCAATGATCAGTGTATACTAACAGCGTCACTCTTCTCAATAAAGATTAATACTATGATTAAGCATGTTTTCTGAAAAAGAAAAGAAAGCAAAAAATCCTGCATACTTTTGTCAGTTATTTGAACCCAACAATAAAAAATGCGGGTATTTCGGTGTTTCGGTGGTATTTCGGTATTTCGGTGATTCGTTGGACCGGGATTTTTCAGACAACAAATTAAGATGATACTCTAGTGGTAGGGTTTGTCTTATGTGTGTTAAGAAACATGGGGGAAATAGTGGAAAAACAAAAACATTATGGTTACCTACATTTTCTCCTTTACCACGATGTTTTCAAAGGCTGTCTTACATGTACATGTACATGTAAATTGTTTGGCAAAGAACCAACTCTTCAACAAAAGTCAAAATTTTGGCTAGCCCTTTTCGATAGAAAACAAAGTGCATTTGGCTAAAATGGTAGATTTCATATTTGAAAATATAGAAAACATTGAAACTTAGGATTGTGTGGTAAAGGGCTTAGAAAATGCCTTTTTTCAAATTTACACAGAAGACTTGATATTTATACTTATATTTTACCGTCAGTATCAGTATTTTTTAGTGCTTATGAGTTCGTCAAAAAAAACATTCACTCTTATAATACAATTCTCACTCACTATTTAACTCATCATGAGACATTTCACCCCCCCCCCTTCCCCCCGAAACAAATCTTTAACAGATGACTTTGAGAACCACCGCCTGAAATGTTGGATCATCAAAATAAATTAAGACTTAATACATCATCTGTGAATGCATGTGAAAATATTGACTTTTGTACTTTTCCCTTTTGTTATAATGTTTTCAAAAGTTCTTTGCTGCAACACTGAAAGTCATCTACAGCAGATATCTAATTTAAAAAGCTAATACATTTGAGTCATGCCCTGTGAAAAGGGGGCTTAATGCATCTGCAATAAGTATTCACCCATTTCAGCCTGCATAGTCTGCACAGGTTGAGATGGGTTGAAACGTTTTGCTATTTGTATTTTTTCTGCATGTACAAGGACGAACCTACCCCATAATAAAACCGATCGTTAAACAAAATGGCTTTCTTAGATCCATAAATGTGATGTCTTGTTTATTATAATGTACCAGAGATGCATTGAGCCCCTATTTGCCAGAGTTGTACTCATTTTCATTATAGCTGTTGTTCAGTACCTGGATTCACTATAACGTAGTAAACATTTTCCTCACTACCCGATGGACGTGGAATTGTTATAACTTGAGTTTCTTCCCCTGAGAGAACAGCATTCCTTATTGTCACAGTGAGCATCTTCTCATCAGCAGAGTCAACTTTTCCTGATTTACTCAATTCATCAGCTATTTTACCAGTGATTTCCTTGACTAACCTTTCATCTGTTACTTCAGTCACTTCATGACCAGCTACGTCATGCCCTAAACCTTCATGATCAGTTGTATATATAATCTCCTCAGTCTCCATGATTTCTTCCTTGATAGGTTTTGTCTTGTTTAGCTCAGATACAGCTGCTTCATATTCATCTCGACTGATCTCCATTGTATTTTGACCATTTGCTTGGCAGTGACTCATGTGCTTTTTTAGAGAAGTTTTCTATTTCAGTAGCTTACCACATCCACATCTGTAGGATGGCTGGGTCTTTCCATGTACATAACTATGTGAGCTTTTCTTGCATAAGGATTTGCGAACCGTTTGTCACAAGTATCACACTCATAAATCAATGGATTCACTTCCTGACACATTCTTGCATGGGCATATAGACCACCCCTTGAATAGTAACTATTACCACATATTGTACACTTGAATGGCTTATTTCCAATATGTTAATTTATATGATAACCAAGTAACCTAGGTCTGGAAAACTTCTACTCACAAATATCACATTCATCAGTATTTAATGGCTTTTTAAAGTGCATCATAGACCGATGCTCTTTCAGTTGATCGCTTCTCTTGAAGTCATGGCCACAAATCTCACAGACATGGTCACGAGAAGTGTTCTGCGGCTTCGCTTCTTTCCCTCATGTATATGCTTATTATGGTCTTTTAGGTAATCAGGTTGTTTGAAATACTTATCACTCTAATCACAGTAGTACCGTCCAGATTTCACATCAAAGGAGTGCTGTTTTAACATGTGTTCGGCATAGTCTGTTTCATCCTTTAATACTTGTTCACTCTCCCAACAATGCATCACTGGCTCTTCATCTTCAAGTACTTCCCCCTGTTCTAGAATCCCATCTTCCATTGTACTGTCATCCACTTTCTCTTTTCTATCCTCTACTTTATTCTCTGTATCAGGTGTCTCATTACCTGCCTCATTGTCTATGTCCTCGTCTGTACTTTTATCTTGCAAATTACTCTTTTCATATTCCTTTGCTTCTTTTTCATTTGTTTTGGCATCACCATCCTCAGTCTGCAAAGATGTATAAATAGATCCTGTGGTATGAATGAGGCCAAGATTTACAATAAATTCTTCAAGCAATAATTAATTCTCTACCAAATAATCTAAGTTTTAATCACTCTAAGAAAGTAGGCTTTTGAAAACACTGTGGTAATAGGAGCACTAGCTGGTAACCAGCTTTATGTTCTTTTTTTTACAATGTTTTCTACCTGTTCACTAGCAAATCCCTTAATCTGAGCCAGATTTAGTTTGCCATCCACCATCCCTCTTATTTTGGAAATTCTGTTTTTTGGTAAAGAGTAAGCCAAGATTTACAAGCAATTTTTCAAGCAATAACTGACAACATGACCATGTATAAAATGAGAATACTGAAAACATTTCTGTGAGTCATCATAAAATTATTGACTTCCAGAGTTTAATCAAAGTTTTAATCCCAGCTTAAACAAATATTAAAACATAAATAACCATGACATACAAGCAACTCAAACGTCTTGCAATTTTCTGTTGACCTCATTTAGACCTCATTTTTCTAATTTGATTCTTCTGACACTAAATGTTCTTTGATCTTTGAAGTTGGTTTTAATATAAAGCCTATCCATCTTGTGATTTTCACAATCGATGTTCAAATACCTTTTGTTTTTCTTCTCTTGATCTTACTAGGATTTTAATTATTTGTGCTTTTCTGAATCAACATTTCATATCTTGAAATATCTTGTATTTGCAGACGACAAATGAAATGTGGCTCAAATAAAGAGATACGTCTTTGATACGGAAGAAAACACTGTTGGGAAAGGAGAAAAATGCTAAAAACTAGCATTTTCTCCTTTACTCACAATGTTTTCAAAGCCTTTCCCTCATGGTCATTCCAACTCTGGATTGTTTTAACCACCCTGAAGGTAGCTGACTATTGTTGGTAACCAGCATGTTTTCCTTTTTCAACGATGTTTTCTATCCTTCCACATTTTTCAAGCCACATTTGTTGTCTGCTCTTAATTTTGGAAGAGTTTAAACATTTACCATCTGATAAAGAGTTAACTCTTTATCATACAATCCCAAGTTGAAACGACCCTGAAAAAGAAGCCTTTTGAAAACATTGAGGGAAAAGGAGAAAATGCTGGTACCAGCATTTTCTCCTTTTCCCACAATGTTTTCTACCCTGTCAAAGAGGAATTCCATCATTTCAGCTACATTTAAATTGTCATCTGCAAATACTTTAAATTTGGACGAGTCTACTATTTTTTCGTGCGGTAAAGAGTTAAAGACATCCAACATAAATTTGTGTTTGAAGTTTTTGTGCCTAAACAAAAAAAATACACTTTCATAGGCAACTGACTCCGTCCTGTCTAGTTTAGGTTTATCCATATCAGTATTCTTTTCTACTTCATCAACTGTTTTTGCTGGTGTTAGTGTGATAGTGCTTCTTGTAATATTCCAGCCTCCAGTGCTTTTTCTGACCCATTTCCTTCTAGGTGAGCCTAGCTTAGTATCTATATTGTTCATTCTTTCACTGTCTTCCACATCATTATCTTCATCTAACCTTTCAACTTTCACCTCTTTGAGGTGTTTTGTTACGTTTTTGGCTATATTGGTGCTTGTTTTGTTTCCCATCTGTTTGACGTCTGTGCCTTTTTTTGGATCTAATATGGTTGGTCCGAACTTCTCAGTAAGCGATGATAAATCTGTATTAAATAAACGTGTGACAATATACTACAGGTACTCAGCAATCTTACTTTATGGAATAACTAAACCTGGTTCATGTGCCATGATGTAGAAATGTTTGAAAACAAGAAAACTGTCTTTATCATATAGACAGTCAGGAAAAGGAGTAATTGCATTTAACAAGCAATTCTTCTTCTTTCCTGTCATGTTTTCCAGAGTTAGTTTAGTTTAAAAATATTTATTTTACATCAATTGAGAAACAAGTTCTTAAGACTTATACTAATCTCCATTGATTCTATTTCCTGGAAACTACACCGGTGCTCACGCTGAATGTGTATGCCAATGAAAAATCTAGGTATCAATCTAGGTGACTTTGGTTACGAGGTCTACAGGTCTCACAACAATGGACACTACAAGAGTTAGGGACATCCGCAGGGGCATAAAAAATGTTTGGGTATTTATGTTGTATACATTAACTACTGCATTTTGTCATACTTATCTTTTCATACTAGCTTTCAAAAGTGAAGGCTAACAACATGACATACTGGACAAAGAACTGTTACTAAGATGTAATATTTCCGGGCACATTCATTTGATTGGTCAGTTTCTTGGTGGTGGTCATGCCCTCATCAATAGCTATCAAAACAATACCAACTGGATGGCACACAAAAGGATACTTTATCCCCTATGATGACATCAAATGTTTAGTGTAGATCTACCTCAAGTTTGTTTATAGGTAGGTGTTCAAATCGGAGGATCAAAATTTACCACTATCTATTGACCTAACAATAATGTTCCACATGGTACCTCTTTTAGCAGCAAAGTTTTGCCAATCAATAGTTTTGAAAAAAACAAATAATTTGTTTCAACAGTCAAATATTGAATCATAAACAGAACCTTCGAATCAGTTTGTAATTATAAATAACAGGCATCATGTTTTGATAATAAATACCAATAGTAATGCTTGTCATACTATGAAACTCTAATAGCTACAGGTAAACATCTGACAGTAATTGGCCCTTTAGAAACTTGAAAGAACAGATAGCCTCACTAGAATATGACCAATCAGGTAAAACTTAAGGTTAACAGCTGCCTACATAGGGATCCATATTATAGAAGTTGGTAGCTCTGTCTCATAAGCTACCTAGCCGAGCCCAAGTAGCACAGTCGGTAATGAACAGGACTTGTGAAAAAGGGGTTGCTAGGTCTAATCCCCAGCTTGGCCGATTTCTTTCCCAGGATTGATGATAGTAATTGTTAAAGGATTCATTGCTCTCTCACCAATAAGTGTTTTGACAATGGTTATGTGGAAAAGTAGCCAGTAACTTGGGAAGCATATTGCGCAAGGTACTGGTAAAAGAAACTCCAGGAAAACATGGATAGGTGCACTTGCTGCCGTGATATAAATGAAATTTAAGTTGAAAAAAAAAAAAAAAATCAATCCATTGTTAGCTTCTTGATTTGGTTCAGACTGAGAGAAACAAGAAAATCTACTCTAAGGCAAGGTACTCTTTACCACATGACAAAAATTTAGACTTGTTCAAATTAAAAGCATTTGCCATTGCACCTACGCATGTGTTTCCTCTCACACCAGTACTGACAAAACTGTATTTCCAAGCAACTGACTACTTTTTTCACGTGCATCAGAGGTGAGAGACGAAAAATCGCCGGAAAGAAAGTTTACTTTAACCGGTTATTGAACTGGCAATCACCAGGTCACAATTCAGATACGCTCACCACTGAGCTACCCGGCCGGGCCTGTCCGTTAGAGTAAGAAGGTAGAACAGGTATTTAGTTTAGTTTAAGCATATTTATTTTACATCGATTGAGAAACAAGTTCTTACAACTTATACTAATCTCTCTCGATTCTGCTTCCTGGGAACTACACCAGTACTCGCGCCGAATGTGTGGGCCAATGAAAGATCCCAAAGTTGACACCCGCTCCCGGGTATCGAACTCGGGACCTCATGGTTACGAGGCCGACGCTCTACCTCACAACCACGGACACCACACAGGTATTTGTTAACCCTTATCCTGCTAAATAAGTGAAATGGAACTTTTAAGCCTATAGTAAAACACCGAATAATGCTAATTCAAACTATATTGGAGAAAATTATCTCCTTATCGGACAGTGTACATCCAAGATCAGGCTACACGTTCTGTGCAGTCGGATCTTGATCTACACTGTCTGCAAAAGGTCATTGAGTCTCGCTTAGCAGCGTAAGGGTTAATAAAACACGCATACACATTTTGTGACCCATCACATTTTTCGGCGTAGCTGTATGATCTCACTTTTGACCTACTTTCAGTACTAGGAGGAAATGAATGGTTACACATTTTGTGATTGGCCAAATATAGGTAAACTAAGCAAAAAAATAAAGGTCACAGTAGAAATTTACCGACATCGGATAAAAGTGTTCATGACTAGAAAATCACGTAATGATCACATCTATCTGTGTAAAGATGTACTTTTGGCCATGCAGACGTCAAACTCTAGCTAAACATCCATAATCTAAATCATATGGATAAACTAATAGCAATGAGTATTGGTGAGTTTTCTATTTTGGTTAGTGTAAGAGATTTGGTACCCGTTTTTCCTCGCGTAAAACCTAATACGAATTGCAACGGCAGGCTACCGCTCTATTGTCTTGCACGAAAACGGGTTGTGAAACAACTGATTTCGTTTCTTGTCACAATGAAAAAAGATGTTATGTCTTGAATTTGGTGATTTAATTCGAAACGTGACTAACTATGCCTACCTGGGGGAACAATCGATTTTATTGCGTTGTTAGCGAAGAAACTGGGTTTCTACTAAATTACTCTTAATATAAGTAGGTGGGTGTGGTCAAGCATTCAGTGGGGTGATAAAACCCCGCTTTCTGATAACGACAAATAGTCGATGTGTGAAAGGTGCTTCATTTTTGTACAAAAACATGCAAATCTACTCTGTTTTCTTTTTAAAGATTTCATCGTATGGTCTACACAGACCTTTATTTAAACATGATTCATTAATAAAAAAACAGAACAAACGATATATTCCGAAACATGGCAGAATGTCGGCTCTCATTTTACGTTAAACATGAGAATTAATGTATTGTTCAATAACGCTCATTACGAGAGCTTCCTCATTCTTAAATCTTATTGAAAATTCTGCTTTCAACCATATGCAAAACAATTTAAAACAGGCTACTTTCAGAACTGTTTTCATCAGTTCTCCTCATATTATAGGCTACTACAAACGAATTTAAATATTCATATCCCAGTGCCTCTTACGCCGTCTGTCTTTTTTAAAAGATATTTCTTGTTTCTATTCGTTCATCTTGGACGAGTCAACTACATAATATATATGTACATCCGCGTCTCTGTGCCTTGGGTTTATTTATATCGTCAATAGCTAATTTATCCGAAAAATGTATACTACGAACTTTGGTGTGTTGGGTCTTTTTTTTTTACGTACAGTATGTAAAGCTGCGTATTGCATCATCCTGACAGATTGGTATGACATTTGGCTGACATCTTTCACCCGTTACCAAAAAATCCAGTCTTGACGAGAGCAATAACGGCTTTTGATAATGGGGAAATGCTCGTGAAAAGTATTTTCTCCTTTTTTTTTTCCAAAATGTTTCCAGCATTTCAGAGGCAAATTACACCATATGAGCCACTTTCAACTTTTCGTCTGCAAATGCTTTGAACAAGTCTAAAATTTTATCAACTATCATGTTAAGGTTATTCATGGATTTTTTTTTTAAAGTAACAATAAAGGCCAAATGTAAACAAAGCGAGTGTTTAAATGCATTTGAATTTATATCATACCGTTTAAAAGTATGGAAATTATTGTGAAGATGACAATCTGTCATTTTACGGTCGGTCCAAGTGTTAGTCTCTGACAGAGAAATTAATTTCAAAACTAGGTTAAAACCTGCCAGGTAGCTGTGTCTTTTGTTTACTTTTTGCCAGATTTTAAAACTCTTTTTTCTGCCAGCGACAAACATATGGCCCAACCACATGATAACAGACTGTCATCTTCACAATATTTTCCATACTTTTAAGTGGTATGTATTGAATTTAAATGTATTATGACACCTGCTTTGATATTTTGGCCTTTACTGGGCCTTTAAGTTTATGAGGTAAACGGTTAATCATGAGAACGATGAATTAATGAAACGGGCCTTTTCAATCGGGAAAAGCAGCCGAAATATTGCAATTTCAAGTTTGTTTTGGCCAGTGCCTGTTACAAAGTTTCAAACAGTGTGGATTCAAAACCAAACTACACACTCTTTACGGTCTGATTTTGATCTAAACTGTCTGCAAAATCAACGTATTTAAGCCAGGTTAAGCGTTTAAACCCGTTTTCATACAATCCCGTGTTTTAACGACCCAGAGGAATAAGCTTTACGAAAACACTGTAGGAAAAGGAGAAAATGCTGGTTGCCAGTATTTTCTCCTTTTCCTACAATGTTTTGAAAAGGCTTATTGGGTTGGGTTTAACAACCTCGAGTCTTAACGAGAGCATTTTTTCCTTTTCCAACAATGTTTTCTACCCTATCAAAGACAAATTCCGTTCACCATTCGAGCTACATTTGAGTTGTCTTTGAATTTGGACGAGTCTTCATTTTTGTCGTAAGATAAACTGTTAGGGGTTGGACATCAATTTAATCTCAACAAAAGAGGCTCACCATTTCGTAGTCCATTATATGCTCTACCTGTACAATGAATTATTTACATTTTCTCGCTAACTGTCCACACTTTCCCTTTTAACATTCATTTTTGATGTAAGAATATAAAAAGAATATCTTAAATTGACGTAAACTGCATGAATTTGGACATTTAGATATGTATTCGAAAGATAGTAATGTGTTTGGCTCCTTACCACACGGCAAGATTTTAGACTTGTCCAAACCCAAAGCATTTGCATACGACAAAATAAAAGGTGACTCAAATGGTGGAATTTGCTTTATAAATGGAAAAAACATTGTGGGAAAAGGAGAAAATGCTGGTTACCAGCATTTTCTCCCTTTTTACACAATGTTTTCAAAAGCCTTTTAGCCTTTTACCTCAGGGACGTTAATTGTTTGGGATTGTTTGGTCAACATTTCAAAAGTGTAATATTTAATAAATCTGAAAAGCCCCATGACAAATCTTTTACCACCACTGGCATTATACCTATACATGTATATGAAGCATCTTCACTCTGCAGACGGAATAGACCATGATCAACTGTAAAGAATTTGCATTCTGATCTTATATCTACATAGTCTTCACTTGGTTGTCCAGTACGACAAGAGAGTTGTCATTTGCCATAGAATTATCTTATCCACGG
Source organism: Hippopus hippopus (assembly GCA_946811185.2). NCBI lineage: Eukaryota > Metazoa > Mollusca > Bivalvia > Cardiida > Cardiidae > Hippopus > Hippopus hippopus. The sequence goes on along the minus strand of OX328106.1, from coordinate 45,448,336 downwards.
TCGAAAACGACGAATAAAATTGATCCTTACTTTGCTTAACAACGTCGCGATTTGGAGAGCTTGGAGATGAAGGCCTTTGAACACATTGTTGGAAAAGGAGAAAATGCTCAAGCTTTTAGTCCTCTTTCAACAATATTTTTACCCTTTTTTTGCCGAGTCTGACTTTGAACGTTCAAATCTTGAGTTAGATCTATTACACCCACGGGGATCCGACTGAGCGACTGGAGATTTTCTCACCAAACCATGCAGAAAATTAAAACGAACCCATTATCACAAATATGTATATATTTTTTGCCAAAGTTTAAGCACAAAAAGGCTTCCATTTGAAGCGATATAAAACAACTATTGAATGTTATGAAAACAAGAAAAAATTATGTCTTTGAATCGAAATTACGACCATACTGGATTGACGTTCTATTTATCAGGTTTATTTGTAAAAGTGACCTTGGGCCTGTATATGAGCCATGCTCTGAAAAAAGGGCATCTCCGTAATGCATTTTACCAAGAAAAGCCATCTCGTATCCATAAAATCCAATTAGTCTAACAAGTGATTGAATCTGAAGGTAGAATGGTCCTTGGACATGCTGAAAAATTACAACTAACAAATTGTTTCGACCCATGTTAGCCTGCGCAGGCTGACATGAATCAGTTTTTCCCCTTCTTCAGATGCATTATGCCCCCTTTTCTCAGAGCATGGCTCGTATGTATACGTCCAACATGTCAGTTGAGGGCTAAGAAGTTAGATATAATAATGTTTTGTAATCTTCATCATAGTGAAAATCTTCATGCTTCGTTGACTTAAATTCAAATTACATTTTTTAAGTAAAAAAATCAGCAGTACTTATTTTTGGCTGTGGTAGTGAAACAAAAAATGTGACGCTTAATTTGTTCAATTTTTGTGATTAAACTTACTTTAATTGTAGTTTCGATTGGAGTTTGATGATGTTCATATGTAAGTGCAAATGCAAGTACAACGCAATTTGATTTAACAATTTCAGGTTGAGCTTACAATTAGTGTTTGATTCAAAGCTGAGTCTCTTGTAGTAAAACACTTTTTTCGTCCAGAATATGGCGACAGCTTTCGGAGTGATTGATTACGCCGTGTTTATTGGCACTCTTGTAATATCTCTATCAGTTGGAGTATTTTTCGCTGTTCTTGATAAACGGAAGAGGAGAAATTCTCCGGATGATTATTTCCTTGCAGGTCGAAACTCAAGCACGTTTCCGGTGGCGCTTTCGTTCGTCGTTACTTTCCAGTCTTCGCTCTTGATTCTAGCAAACCCAGTAGAAGTTTATGCTTATGGTATGCTGTATGCATTCTACACTGTTGGATTAGTGCTAAGTTACATATTCGCTGGCCTAATCATTGTGCCTGTATTTTTTCCGCTGAAGATTACCAGCGTTAATAAATATTTCCAACTCAGATACAGAGACAATTTGATTAGATATTTAGTTTTGTTTACTGGTGTGGTATATTCAATCTTCTACATGGGTGCTGTGATCTTCGGTACTTGTGTGGCTGTAGAAGTTGTTATTGGGATACCATACTGGGTGACTGTACTGATCTACTCCATAGTGACAACAATCTACACTTCTATAGGTGGAATAAAGGCTGTTATATGGACTGACGTTTTTCAGTTACTGATCATGACATTTGGTATTGTGGCTGTTCTGGTGATGTCGATACTTGATACTGGAGGTGTGTCTAAGGTCGTAGAAATTGCTCACGATCGTCTAGACGTCAGCGAAATCAGTATCGATCCAACAATACGGTATACTGTTTGGAACGTTTCCTTTGGATCATTCACAATGTTTCTGTATGTATGTGTTTCACAGTCTGGTATTCAGCGTGTCAGTTCAACACCTACGTTACAATCTGCCAGACTAGTGTACATTTTAGCAGTTCCGGTTTATGCTACTGTCATGCTACTGACCTGTTATGAGGGTGTGACAATTTTCGCATACCACGTTTCAAAGGGCTGTGATGTTTTAGAGGGTGGGATCGTTGACAATATCAATGAGATATTGCCATTAACTATCACAAAGCTGTTTAGAAACATGCCTGGAATAAAGGGCTTATTCATAGCCTCGCTTTCGAGTGCGGCATTAAGCACATTGTCGTCATGCTTAAGCAGTCTGTCCGCAGTAACGTACGAAGATGTTATCCGAGAAAAATATCCAAATATCGATGATAAAAAAGCAACTCTGCTGTCGAAATTCACTGTCCTTGGCTATGGACTGATAGGAATGATAATGACTTTTGTGATTGCAAAGTTACCTGGCTCGATCGTTAACATTTTCCAAGGTTTTATGGCTTGTGTGGACGGGCCTACATCTGCAGTCTTTGTCCTGTCAATTTTGTGTCGGCGTGCTACAAGTAAAGGAGTTTTTCTTGGTGCTCTGTGTGGAATGGCTCTCTCTTTCTGGTTGATAATGGGTAAAACGCTAGCTACAATACCCGAGGACGAAAAGCTACCCCCAGGACCTACAGACACATGCTGGCAATATACGAACATATCAGAAGCTACGACTAACTTTACAAGAAACTATGAAACCACTCTCTTCTATAATACAACAGTCCTTACAACAGTTGAAGATGCGCCTGGAAGGAGGGAATTAACATTTATAGAAAACCTTTATAGGATTTCATACATTCTTTATTCTCTAATTAGCTTTATCGTTACAATCATAACCAGTTTGGTACTGAGCTATTGCACTAAGCCACCAAAAAATGTAGGGAAGAAATACCTGTTCAGTTTTTCAAAACATGTCATAAAAGATCTATTTGGTAAAGAAAGGGGTGGATCTACAAACAGAAAGCCAGGGGAAGAGGTCGAAACAAAAATTTCTCCTGAGACTAAGGAACTTTTAACTGAGAAATAATCACTTTATCTCTCAACCATATACCTGCTAAATAAGTTAACTGAAACTTTCCGGTGAGTAGTAAAATCCCAACTGTTGCTGTGTGTGTTTTTTTTTTTTGGAGGGGGGGGGATGGGGATATCTCCTTATCGGACAGTGTAGATCTAAGATCAGATTGCACGGTCTGTGCAGTCAGGATCCATATTCACCAAGCATTCTTAAGAACGTTCTTAGTCTTATTCTCCAGAATTTTCTAAATTTGAAAGTAACACAACTCCTGATTGGCTAAACCATTTGGTTTAGCCAATCAGGAGTTGTGTAGCTTTCTAATTAGAAAATCTTGAAAAATAAGACTAAGAATATTCTTAAGAATGGTTGGTGAATACGGGCCCAGCTGATCTTGATTTACACTGTCCGCAAAATGTCCTTGAGTCGCACTGAGCAGTCCAAGGATTAAGCTGCAAAATATATTAAACTAAAGATTTGCAGCCAATAGTGAAAACCACATATATATAATTGGCTTGCAACGCGCGAAAAGGGGCATTCGGACATTTGCGTAAAGTGTCGTCTCGGATCAGCCTGCGCAGTCCGCGCAGGCTAATCCGAGACGGCACTTTACGACTACATTAGATTTTGTGCTACAGTAGACTTGCGCAAAACAGAAAATTACATAAAAACGGAAAGTGCCGTCTCGGATTAGCCTGCGCGGACTGTGCAGGCTGATCCGAGACGACACTTTACGCAAATGTCCGAATGCCCCTTTTCGCGTGTTGCAGGCCATATATAGTGTGTGCGATTCAAAAAATCGCATATATATGAGCCATGCTCTGGCAAAAGGGGGCTGAATGCATCTCCGTTATACATGACACCAGCCCAAGTCATCACATAATTATGGATCCATAAGAGCCAATTTTTGAAATAACCGACTTAATCATGAAGTAGACTGGTCCTTTGAGAAACAGAAAATTGACCAATAGCGAAAAGTTTCGGCCCAGGTCAGCCTGCGCGGACTGCGCAGGCTGACCTGGGTCGATACTTTTCGCAGATGCATTAAGCCCCCTTTTCATAGAGCACGTCTCATATATATAGTGTGCGATTCAAAAAATTTTGCTCGCTAGAGAAATCTAATCGTATCGGCCAGTGTTGATCTAAGGGCATGCAGACTGTGCAGTCTGATCTTGACCTACACTGTCTGCAAAAGCTCACAAAGTCGTGCTTAGCAGCCTAAAGGTTAACGCTTTACCTAACGATTGCGTCTTTTCAAGTCCCTGAGGAAGAATCTATGAAAACATTGTGGAGAAGGAGAAACCAGCATTTTCTTCTTTTCAGTCAGTGTTTTCTAGCCTTTCAAATTAAACAATTTGAGGCATATTTGATTGGGCTTGTGCATATGCTCTCAGTTTTGGCAAATCTTGAATTTTGTCGTCTGGTAAAGCTTTATATCTCAATATAATATAGTCTTCCATGTAATCCTGTGGTCACCTATTTTATCATGTAAACATCGTCACTTCCAACGCTCCTATACCTTAATTCTTAACCCTCTGCTAAACAATGTCGAACTTTAAATGTCCTTAGGAAGAAGTATTTTTGGGGGTAAAACGCAGGAAAAGAAGAAATGCTGGCAAACAGCATATTTTTACATATTCCACTATGGTTTCTACCCTTTCAAGGGCAAATTCTATAATTTGAATCATACATGTATTTTATTTGTCGTCTGTAAATGTTGTCAATTCGGACGAGCCTAAAATTTTGTTATCTGGTAAAATGTTAAATTCTTATAGCCGTCCAGGTTATCCGCTACTTGTCTATTTTATCATTTTGACATCGTAATATTGTCAACCTATTGCATCCCCCTTTCTTTCTGCATAGTGTATAATATGCAAATGAGGTCACGCATTTCAGAACTTTATATAGTACCTTGCTATTGTTATAAGTTTATATTATTAGTCACAGACCAGCCCGCATAGCTCAATAGGTAGAGCGTAGGACTCGTGAACGTGATGTTTCGAGTCACTTGAGGGTGTGGGTTGGATCCCCACGGCTGGCCATCTGAAATTACTAATAGTCTTTCGGATGAGACGTTAAACCGAGGTCCCGTGTGACGGTGCTATACACCGAGCACGTAAAAGAACCAGGTGTAACTTAAGATGGGTTTCGTCCTGTATCTGCACTATCCCCTGTAACAATACTAACAGCCTTCAGGGGGCGTCGCCCATATGGGCAACCGGTGGCGACGATAAATAAATGCAAATTCAATCAATCAATCAATTATTAGTCACATCTTTGAATACTTGATGCAGCAATCTGATGTTTGGTATCGGTTGTGTTGCTGAGCAAGAACGGCGTACTTGGCTTTTGGGTTGTTTTTCTCTTTATTAAACATACAATTGTTGCGATCCTTATTCCTTAGAGTTAACTATTTTGGTTTATTTTCCTTACACTCTCTTAATTTCAAGGGAATTCGCCTGTCTCTTCGATCTCTTATCATTAACTATTATGGTTAATATTTATCCTTTACTTAACCCAGCACGGAAAGAACCCGTGTTTTAGGACCATAGGAAAAAAGCTTTTTGAGAACCTCGACGGAAAATGAGGAAATTTAGGTGACCAGTATTTTCCCCTTGACTACAATATCAGTATCATTGACTTGAATTTTGTCAAGTCTACCTCAGACCTAAAAAAGAAGTTGTCTTGGCTTTTTTCAACTGTCTCTTAACGCCGACTCTGCTAAGCGTGACTGAAGGGCCTTTTGTGGACAGTGCAGATCAAGACCAGACTGCACAGAACGTGCAGTCTGATCTTGGATCTACACTGTCCAATAAGGTGATATTTCCCGGTTAATAAATAACTTTGAAATAATAATACATGTATTTGAATTATTACTTTGGACTTGAAAGTTTATTGGATCAAGACACTGTACAGAACCATAGCTCAGTGCTGGTGAAATCCACTATTGACGTGATTACATTGTCGTCGTGACATGACCTACATACGGTCGAATGAGCTGTAGAACCCTACACAAACATGCAACCCTGAGCAAGAAAGGTTTCGAAAACATTGTGGGAGTAGGAGATAATGATGGTAACCAGCATTTTCCTTTTTCTTACCATGTTGGCTATCTTTTCAAGGCACAATCGCATTGCTGGGGTCATATTTATTTTGTCATCTGCAAATGCTTTCGATTTCGGCAAGTATGAAATTTTTGTTGACTTGTAAATGGTTAAAATTCAGTATCATGTGCTTCAACATTACCAAGTTCTAGGAAAAGCCCATGTATTTCTTAATAAAATTAAACAGCATGTTTTACAGTCTGCATTTTCCGTAAATACATCTATGTCCAAAGCTTTGAAAACGTTAAAGAAACTTGATGATATGCGTAAAGTTAAAACAACAGGGACGGCAAAAAATGTACCGGTGTGCCTTTTTTGATTGTATAAGTACTACCCGTTTAATCCGTTACAAACCAATCTCGTGTTTTAACGACTCTGAGGAAAAGGGGAAAATGTCTTTAAACAACATTGTCGAAAAGAAGATTATGCTGTTAACGAGCATTTTTACCTTTTTTTCACAATGTTTTCTATACTTTCAATGACAAATTCTATTATTTGAGCCATACTGACATGTATTTGATATATCAGTTGTCTTCAAATGCTTTCATTTCTACATGCCTAAATTTTTTATGTGTTGGAATGAGTTAAATGTGAGTACTTTAAAGATTTTTTCTCAGAAATTCTCTAGTTAAATAAGAGCACCACGTGAGGAGACCAATGCTTGGCTGCAGTTGCTTTTTTCAGTCGAAAAAGGGGCATAATTGTGTCAAAGTATTTATACGCCTGCCTTTATGGTATAAGTTCTTTTTTGGATAGTAAACAGTTGGCCAAGGTCTGAAGTAAACATCTTCAGTAAAAACGAAGATATCTGAAGATGTCGAAGTTTTTTCCATGAAGACCCAGACGCTGATACAAAAGACAATATATCTTTGACAATTTCGACGTTTTCTTCTAAAACAGCCGAGTTAAAATAAGGTGTAAACTTGCGCTAAAAAGGTAGTGTACGTTACAATCCGGGTCCGTACTCCACAACTATTCCTAAGAACATTCTCGGTCTAATTTTAGATTTAGAAAGTTACACAACTTCTGATCAGCTAAACCAAATGGTTCTGGTAATCAGAAGTTGTGGTACTTTAGAATTTAGACAATTCTTGAGAGTAAGACTAAGAATATTATTAAGAATGATGAATACGGACCCTGAATAGGTATTGTTATTTTGGCCAACCTTGTAAATACATGTAATCGATTTCAGGAGAGTTGCCTTTCGTCTAAAAGCCTTGCACTTTTGCAAGCATGCCTTTTCTTGTATGTGTGTTGGAGAGTGCAGCTAAACGAAGTTCGAAATATTTATCATTTAACCTGCTACATAAGTGAAGTGAAACTTTCTAGCCGATAGCAAAAATCCAAATTTTGTAAATTCAAAGGTGATATTGGAAGGAAAAATATCTCCTTATGAGACAGTGTCGATCCAAGATCAGACTACAAGTTCTGTACAAAAGATCCATGAGTCGCGCTAAGCAGCCTATACGGGTTAAAGTTCAGTATGTAAATCTAACGAGGCCCCCGTATTTTTCCGTAAAATTAAAAATAGAAGTTTTATGCGGCTGTTCCGGATGTCTGAATCGTTGAAAAGTTCCTATGAAATTCAATAATAAGTTTAAAATAAAAAAACTATATGTATCACTTAGATCATCATAAGTGTATGTCTCCTTTAAAAAAAACTTAAAAATTAAAGGTTTGTCGTAAACGAACCGTTGAAAAAGTTATATGAAACTTAATGTGTGATTTCAGGAAAAGTACGATGTTCTTATCTAAATCATAATCGCACTATATGTCTTCATAAATTGAAAGCGGTATTCGATAGTCTACTGGCTTCTCGGTCCATTTAGTTCATTACCTCTTTTAGACGATTTTTCGCGTTTTGTAGGAAGACCACTTTCGAAAACATTTTGGCAAAAGGAGAAAATGCTCCTAACGAGCATTTTCTTCTTTTGCCAATATGTTTACGCATGTACAATGTATTCACTTGTTACAAACCTGATATACGTTGCTAGCTCTTATTTTACAACAGTGTTTTCTAAGTCGATTGCATCAAATTTGTTTCGGACAGGACACAAGAGATTAACGGATGGCAAAGGCTTTAAGTTAGGTCTCTCGTGATGCTTACTTTTCATTCCATTAGTCAGCTAATGTTAAGCAACAATATCTCAGTGTCCAAAAGAAAGGCCGTTGCTGTATATAGGTCTACACTAGGATATCAGCCTGATTGTAGGAAAGAAAGTATCAGGAAAAAAATAATCAGGATAAAAAGTATCAGAAAAAAAGTATCAGGAAAAAAGTATCAGTTGCCAAAAAGAGACTAAGTTAAAATGGTATATGATGTAGAAATTTAGTTGATAGGTTATATTGACTGTTTTAAAAAAAAAAATGTGATATTTGTACACTTTTCCTTTTACTTTTTCTGGCCTGAGATTGGGAAAAAATGTGCAAACACTCATGTTTAGTTGTTGATACCTGCAAGAGACTGGAATATAACAATAGTGCTTAAAATGTTTTTGATTTGTGTTTACTTAGTTGTGTAATTTTTGTAATTTGCAATCTGTATAATCCTAATTGAGATCTAATTTTCACTCTGATCATGTCACTGATACTGCCAAACTGTTTATAATATGTTGTCTGCCAGACTGTTTTTTTCCTTTAATCAGTTGCAAATGATGTCAGTTAAACATGTGTCCGCCATTTTTCATAAATACCACCCTGTAACATGCCATAAACCACGGCCGAATGGTCACGCTGATATACGGCCCTAAAAATGGTACATGGCTTACTTCCCCTGATTCGCTTATCTCCCGTGCATGTGTGACGTCATTGTCGAGTTAGTCTGTGTATACCGTCAGTAGACATACAGTAGGAACGCGTATGATTGTATGCAGATATCTGAGTATTAACTGAGAATTGAGCCGAAAAAATGGTAAATTGTGCAGCCTATGGCTGCAACGTCGATTCGGGAACTCAGAGAATTAATATCTTAAAATTTCCGAAGGAATTAAAAAGGAGGAAACTATGGATTGAACGTTTAAACCGGGGCGGGACAGTAGCGACAGATTTTTTGCCATCGGTTCATTCGAAATTGTGTCTGAAATACTTCGATGACAGTCAGTTCTTAATAAGTCCAAAACTCGCAAAAGAAGTTGGTTATAGGAATTTTAGGCTGCGGTTAAAACCTGACGCTGTGCCGACATTATTCGAAACTCCGAGTCGAAAGGAGATAGGCCTTAAACCGAAACTCCGAAAGACAGACATTCCGCAACGGCAATTTCCAAAAAGTAACTCCAACATGAAGTAGGTAATTTCTTTTTTTCTCGAAATTGGAATACATGAATTGTTATTCGTACTATTTTACCCTTTTCTACATTATCGCTTCATTCTGGACAAAGAAGAAATTGCTACCGTTTTCTCCCTTTTCCAAATGATTTCAACATTTAACAAAATTATAGATTCATCCAAATTCATAACATAAATTTTGCAAATAACAAAGTCGACATTGTTCAAATGATGTAAACTTTCAAGGGATAATAATCATTCTTTGGACAGCAAACATCATTTTCTTCCCACACTGTTTTTCAAACACTCTTTCTTTGGGTATTGGAAACTAGATCTAGGGTTTGTATGGTAAAGGGTTAAGTCAGTATCTGGCTACCCCTAGTCATGGTCATAAATGTTAATCCATCACCGACCAGTTGAAACAATACAGGAAATGGTTACATAACATTTGCATATCTCACCCCTTTACACTGTAATGTTTGTGTAATGCATTTTGAACAAATTTTTAATTATATATATACAATTTTGATTTGTTGATATTTCCTTGTTCCTATCCATATTATGTCTTCTAGACAGGCTACTGAGAAAAGTGTTTTGAACATGTCAGTATGAAAATTTTGAAATTGTACATTTGACACAGGACATTTTCTCTGATAATCAGCAAAAGTGAGGAAATTAAAAATAACACATTTTTTTTTTTAAATTAGGAAACAGAATGTTTTTGACCTGGCTCACACACCAATTCTCCATACAACTCGTACTAATCTCTTCGGATACTGCTTCCTGGGAACTAAACCAGAACTCGTGCCCAATGTGTGGGATTTATATTTAACCCTTTACCAATCAATCTCTAGTTTTTACGACCCTAAGACAGAAGCCTTTTAAAAACATTGTAGGAAAAGGAGATAATGCTGGTAACCAGCATTTCCTCCCTTTACCACACTGTTTTCTACTCTGCTGGAAACAAATTTCAATTTTTGAAATATTTAACTTTATTTTGTCGTCTGCAAGTGATTTCAGTTTGGACCTGTTTAATATTTTGTCGTTTGGTAAAGAGTTAAAAATAGAAAATAATGTGGATAAAGGACCAGTTGACCAAATAGTAGCATGTTTATGGAATGAAACATTTCAAACTTGCATTAATGTGTAATAATTTGAAATTTTGCTGGATACCAGTTGAATATGCAATTCTTAGGGTTACAACTTCTAAACTGTTTTTTTTTTTTGTAGTATAAGCAATAGCTCATGATTCACCAATATAAAGGATGCTTTTTCGACATGATTTCCCCCTCATGAATTTATTAAAAGTGTGTATGAGTGAGTGTTTGTGTGTATGTATGTTCACTGCAAAATATTGTCTTCACCAGACTTTACATTACTCTGTCATATCCCCATGTATAATGTTTTACATTACTGGGTGATTAAAGAGATTTTGACTTTTGACTTTGACTTGATAGTTACCGGCTCTTTCTATGTTTTTACAATGAATCTGAAGTCGTCTATACTGCAATTTGACCGGAATGTCAGTATTAACCGCTCAGTCCCTAGTAGACTAATTTGAGACTTACCCAAATTGAAACAATTTGCATAAGACAAACAAGAACTGAACAAATTTACACTATCCTTTCCCACGGCTTACAATTCAGACTTTAAGACTTTCACAGAGAAGGTCTATATGGAACATACAATAGCTATACATGTATGATAAATCTTTGCATTGAATGGATCATGTGGACAAGGTAAACAGCAAAAAAGTATTTCACACAGGTAGATCCCCTCTCCCTCTCTCTGATGTTCATGTATTTCTGTATGGTAAGAAATACAACTAAAATAATTTTCAAAATAATTTTGAGAATTAACTCTTAATAATCTCGGAACACTTTTTTTTTTAAATCAAATTTCATGCATGTTTACAGCATTTCAAAATATCCTTATTCTCATGAAAATCGTGATTTATTGTGGAACCCTTCATCCATGAGAGAATAAACTTGTACCCGTCATTGTTTACAGAATTCTTTACAAGGTACAAATATCAACAAGGACCCATTAACAAATAGTTAGAACTAACATCTCACGATTATCAATCGTAAAAGTCAAGAAAAAGGTTATTTGACATGAAACTAAAGTGTCGGGGAAATGTCTTCAAAAGTGTCGGGGAACTGTCTTGTCGTGGAACTGTCTTGAAACCGTTCTTTATTTTTTTGTTTGTTTGATTCCGCCCGTTAATCTACCGAAAATGCTTCACATGAAACAAAAATTATGCCATACACTTAATTCTATCATGTATAGAATAATATTTCTGTAAGCGATGTTCGTCCCGTAATAGACGTATTTCAATAGCGCGCGATACTCAACACGTTGAAAAGTCCGGCACAACATCGTCATTTTCGTCATCAGTGGGCGAAAAGTTACTTTTATCCTCATCATCAGAAACTTAATAAGTTTTTTTAAAAATTGGCTCGTACATGTACGGCCTTACCGGCCCAGAATAGTCTATTTCTTCGTCTTCAATATCATTCAGTTTACTATCGTAAGCAACGTCCATATTGAAACCATAGGGGTCCGTAGTTTGATTCCTGTCACCCATAGACTATATATTATAAACAAGGGATTTAACTGTATGCAGTCCGTTACTCGCCCCCGGTTACAAAAAACAACGTATCTTTTCTACCCCATCAGTTATTCTCCTATTTTTTTCTACAGCTGAGAGCTAAAACATTTTTCTACCAGAAAAACACAACTGTTTGTCAGTGGCTAATGCAGTCTGGCTGATACATTCGTTTGAACTTGTAAACGCGCTCAAAAATCTGCGACAAGATATAAAATGCACTTTAGATCCAATGAAACGCAGCATTAGCGGCACCCACCCTTTAAACATGTTTAAAAATACTACTGACCTATAGTCTTTATCTTCAATAACGACGAAACCCCTCAGAATTCGTTGAATTTGTGATCCACGTTCTTATTTCGAACAGCTGCAGCCATCTTCTGTCATGTGACATTGTTTGGAACGAGAAATTTCATCGGTTGATATGTACTAAAAGTCGTGAATTCAACCAATGAAATTTCGTACAGCTGCTCACACCTTTTTGTCACGTGACAGTACGGTGACACTGTTTGGAACGAGAAATTTCATTGGTTTATATGCGCGAACGTCAGTATCGAATGTACGAACCCGTGTCAATGGCGAAGATTTTTGAGCGAGTTTACAAGTTCGAGCGAATGTATCAGCCAGACTGCATTAGCCACTGACAAACAGTTGTGTTTTTCTGGTAGAAAAATGTTTCAGCTCTCAGTTGTAGACAAAATTAGGAGAATAACTGATGGGGTAGAAAAGATACGTTGTTTTTTTGTAACCGGGGGCAAGTAACGGGCTGCATACAGTTAAATCCCTTGTTTTAGTCTATGGGTGACAGGAGTCAAACTACGGACCCCTATGATTGAAACAAGCTCTCCTATGACGTCACAAATCAAGGGACGCAACAATAAGTAAGGGAGATAAGCGATGCAATAAAAATTAATAAGCAGAAATATGAATTGAAAAAAAGTACTTTTACTATTTTTTTTTTCTAATTACAACATTACCAGGTTACCATTTGATAAGTGTAGGTTTGAAAATTAACCATATCTGAAACTTGATGATTTGCCCTTTAATCATCATTTTATTTCATTTCTGACTGATCTCCAACTTTCACTTTACTTATAATACTCAGAGTTTGTGAGTTTTACAAGGTAGAGGACCTTTGAAAACATTGTAGGAAAAAAGAGAAAATGTTTTTTACTAGCATTTTTAGTGTGCTAAAATGTCATAAGTTAATTACATAAATTATTAAAATCATAATTATATGATTTGAAATAATTATTGATAAGGTATCACAACTTTTACAGGAACTGATTCTTTTTTTCCCGACACTTTCTTTCCTAGCAAAAATTGATACTTTTTTCCGATACCTTTTTCCTGATTCTTTCCGATTACCTATGAGCCTACAATACAGGTAAATAACCAAAGAAACACGGAGTTCTAAACGGTGGCAGAACTGTGAGAAATGCGTTGTTGCAAACAGCAATATTAAACACTTTTAACACTGTCTATTCAATTCACATAGCTTCCTGGATTGTCAATAGGCTGGGCTTCACTGAAACTGCCGCAACCCAGAACCAGTTTGGGTCAGGTCGATTCATCTTTATTGTCCGCTTTAGAAAGTCATCCGGGCGTACAATATCTAGTTATGATGCACATGTACAAAGTCTCGTTTAGCTGGCGTCTTACTCAGCTGAAGTTCTGGTACGTAATCCGAGGAACGTGAACAAGTGTGCTGATGTCGCAGTTTGTAGAAAGATCTTCGTTTGGAGTCTGATCTTGATTTAAATGGTCTAAAACGCAACAGTACCAATTGTAAACCATTAAAAGGCTGGAGCAATAGCTTGAAATAGATGGTTTATACCTTAGCTTTGGCAGTCGTCTTTTTACTCATGCACAAGACCGCTTTCAGAACCTTAAATGTTCAACTTTTTCCTAGACCCAGAGCGTTTGAGTGCTTTGTAGGAAAAGGAGACTTAATATCAACAAGCATTTTACTTCATTCCCACCAAGTTTTCTGCCCTCTCATAGACAATTGGGTCATCATTTTAGCCACATTAGTCATGTGCAAATGCTTCCAAATTCGGTTTTGGGGAACTAGTTAACCATTTGTGGTACAGTAACGAGTAAATTCGGGTTGATCATTCAAATTTTTCGACAAATCTTGTCCAGAACTAAGAACATTTGCGCAAATCAAGTATGGCTAAAACGACGGTAAAAAAAACTTCATGGAAAAAGGATAAAATACTGGTTTCTCTCCATTTCCAGTGGTATTTTTAGAAGCATCTTTTAGCATGGTCGTAAAAATACAGGACTATTTCGGAAAGGATTCGTGGTCAGTATTCACCAAACTTTTCTATATTCTAGACTAAGATTTCTTTTCTCAAGTCTATACTTTCCCAAGAGAATTATTAAGTTCGTATTCACCAACTCTGATCTTGATCTACACTGTCTACAAAAAACTTCTGCTGTCGTCTATGGTATGGAAAGAGTTAATATGTACTCGAAATGAAGAAATAAGAGAGTTATTGCCACATGTTTTGTTCTGGAAGTAAATTTACTTACGGAGATTACAACAACAACAAATCTTGACTAAGTTACACGTACGTCATCCTAGGTGACCCAGTTTCGATTCATTCCGTAATTGCCCCTGGGTTATTTCGGTGGCGTTTCCTCGTTCTCTTGAATTATTCATGAAGCGTTTTGATTGGTGATCTCAGTTTTTCTTTGAGAAAACTTAAACTATTTTTATCACAAATACGCCGTCATTTCTATTTTTTACTTGTCGATATCCAATCACATCATTCGTTGCAAATCAAGCTTAGCGATACTTTAAATATGGCGGCGCCCATCAACACCACAATGGAGAAGTGTTTAAAAGAGATTTTCGGCATAACACCGAAAGACTGTCAGTTAAAATGTTAAAATCTTACACAAAGATCGATAGAGTCGTCCCTGTATTGCAGAATGGCATATCTCACAGGAGACAAGCACGCCGACGGCCGCCATATTTGTTGACAACCTCGGGTTTTTTCCAGGGTTATTTTTAGTAACGGATGAAATGAAATTATCCTCTCTACAAGAGAGTATCATTATGTTATCGATCTTTCGATTGGCTGTTAGGGTACTTCCAGACCATATGAATATTCATAAGAAACGACGATTTGCTAGTCAATTTCCCCAGGGGTGATGCATGGAGAGTATGGTAATGCTTCAAGCCTGGGTTCCGAGGATTCACGTACGTCGGCAAAACTAACGGCGTCAAACACGATCGCTGAAAATGTAACAGAGCGTCTTTTTTTTAACGACAGACTATGAATGGAAGCCCATTCTAAGATGTTGTGTGATTCGGAGGTGTTACAAAATGTTCGATATGTGTAATCAACACATTGACAAATACACGGTTAGTGCCAATAGCGAGATCTTATCGTTGCATGATTTTTTTGTGGTATTTGTCGAAGACAATACCACTATGAGTTCAATATTGAATTTTGAAGACCATGTATCGTATTTTGTGCAAAGCCGAAGGAAATAAACCGAATTAAACTCAATTTTTCTCAGAAAAATGAGTTTTTCGGTAGCACTCAGATATGTAATTGGAAATGGCATGTTAAAATACACTGGGTGAAGCCATCGATCGTGGAAATACTAATTCTTGATTGAAAATAGCTTCACTCGCTCATAGCCTTCTATTGGCGCAATGATATATACAAAATTTGTCTACTGATCGCTTGGTCCTGGGCTTTTTCGTTCCAAAGCCAGTTCGTCCCATAGCTTGTTCGTCCCATGATTGTGCGCTACTCCATTTGATTGGGCATGAATATTTATAGATCGAAATAACTGATTGTAATGTTGGGAATTAAATGTTAATGGCCAAATATATTTCAAAATCATAGTTTTCAGGTACAAACTTAATTTTATTTGATATATTCACATGGTTTCTCTCTCTATCCATCATGCATCCTACTGTCAAGGGACGTTACTCCTGACTCCTCCTAATGATCAAAGGGAGACCACCAATACACAAATAATCCTAACTTTGTCATGAGTACTCTCCCTTCAACGAAAAAAGTATTTATTTGCTTAGTAGGTTGACTTTCAAGCCAATATTTGAATAATATTTCTCCTTTTCTTTCAAATTATTAATTCCACACAATGGCTTCCTTGACAAATACCACTTCAGGGTTCTCAACGCTTTGATTTTTATCTTAAACAGGTATATTTCAAGCACATAAACGTTTAAAATGATATTCAAAAGTGTATTTCATATTCGAATATTTGGTCGTTTAAGAATATTTGTATAATCGATGACGTCTCATCCCTAAAATGAACAAGTTGAATATCTCTCTCTCTCTCTCTCTCTCTCTCATTTTGAATTTTGGCAGAGAAACAAATTGATTCTGACCAGTAGATTCTCAGATTTTATTTCATCTATTATTATTGTATAATTCATCTTTCACAAAACACGTACAAACTACAAAGAAGAGAGAAAACAAAATGAAAGTGTGACATTTTAAATGGCAAGGACATAGAGGAAAAAAAGAAAAATTGCTCTTTTACGTATACTGCTTTCCACAGCTATGTACTGCGGGGTCAGTCAGTCATAACTGTTCAAGAAGTTGATGCAATAATTGACAGGCCGATAAACAGATAGTCACAATCACTCACCTACAGCAAGTTAAAGTCAGGTAAGCAAAAAAAAAATGCAATTTTGTGAATTGAACAAGAAAACACTTGTGACACATGAGCTGTCTATAAAAAGCATTTCATCATTTGGAACATACTGTTTCATTTACTAAGCACAAACATATGAAACATGCTCTGTGAAAAGGGGTCTTAATGCATTTTGAACAAGTATCGACCCGGGTCAGCCTCTGCTATTGTGAAATTTCCCACAAGACCATTCTGCCTCCAGATAGAGTTGGATTCAAAATTATGTGACGGTTTACTTGAATATAGAGATTTATTAATCCTCTTACCAGAGCATTGCTCATGTACAAGTATGCTTGATGGAGAAAAGGGGGTGCTTTTAACCTGACAATAAACTTTAGAATGGTCTAAACTGAAAGTATTTTTCAAAAAACAAATTAAATGATATTCTAGTGATGTGGTTTGTCTTATGTGTGTTAGGAAACATGGTGAAAATAGTGGAAAAACAAAAACATTATTGTTACCATTACTTTCTCCTTTACCACAATGTTTTCAAAGGCTGTCTTACTCAGGATCCTGAAACATGTACATGTAAATTGTTTGGCAATGAACCAACTCTTCAACAACAGTCAAAATTTTGGCTAGCCCTTTTCGGCAGCAAAGTGCATTTGGCTCAAATGGTAGATTTCATACTTGAAAATACAGAAAATATTGTGTGTAAAGGAGAAAATACTGGGTAGCAGCAGAATTTCTCCTTTTTACACAGGGTAGAAAATATTGTGGAAAAGGAAGAAAACAGCTGGTTACCAGCATTTTCTCCTTTTCCCACGATGTTTTCAAAAGCCGTCTTGTTAAGGGTCCTTGAAACTCTGGATTGTGTGGTAAAGGGTTAAGAAAATGCCTTTTTTTCAAATTTACACAGAAGACTTGATATTCATACTTATATTTTACCGTCAGTAAACCTTTGTAGATTTCGTCAAAAAAAAAAATCATCCACTCTTATAATACAATTCTCACTCGCCATTTTAACTTATCAAGAGACACACGGCCTTCCTGAAACAAATCTTTAACAGATGACTTTGAAAACCACAGCCTGAAATGTTGGATCAGCAAAATAAATTAGTACTTAATAATCATCTATGAATGCATGTGAAAATATTGTAATTTCTCCTTTAGTCACGAAATTACAGGAGATATCTAATTTAAAAAGCTAATACATTTGAGTCATGCCCTGTGAAAAGGGGGCTTAATGCATCTGCAATAAGTATTGACTCATTTCAGCCTGCATAGTCTGCACAGGCTGACATGGGTTGAAACTTTTTGCTATTTGTATATTTTCTGCATGTACAAGGACCAACCTACCCCATGATTCAGCCGGTTGTTAAACAAATGGCTTCTATGGATCCATAAATGTGATGTCTTGTTTGTTATAATGCACCAGAGATGCACTGAGCCCCTTTTGCCAAAGTGCCAATCATTTACACTATAGCTGTTGTTCAGTACCTGGGTTCACTATAACATAGTAAACATTTTCCTCACTACCCGATGGACGTGGAATTGTTATAACTTGAGTTTCTTCCCCTGAGAGAACAGCATTCCTTATTGTCTCAGTGAGCATCTTCTCATCAGCAGAGTCAACTTTTCCTGATTTACTCAATTCATCAGCTATTTTACCAGTGATTTCCTCGACTAACCTTTCATCTGTTACTTCAGTCACTTCATGACCAGCTACTTCATGCCCTAAACCTTCATGTTCAGTTGTATATATAATCTCCTCAGTCTCCATGATTTCTTCCTTGATAGGTTTTGTCTTGTTTAGCTCAGATACAGCTGCTTCATATTCATCTCGACTGATCTCCATTGCATTTTCACCATTTATTTGGCAGTGACTCATGTGCTTTTTTAGAGAAGTTTTCCATTTCAGTAGCTTACCACATCCACACCTGTAGGATGGCTGGGTCTTTCCATGTACATTAACTATGTGAGCTTTTCTTGCATAAGGATTTGCAAACCGTTTGTCACAAGTATCACACTCATAAATCAATGGATTCACTTTCTGACACATTCTTGCATGGACATATAGACCACCCCTTGAATAGTAACTATTACCACATATTGTACACTTGAAGGGTTTATTTCCAACATGTTTATTCATATGATAACCAAGTAACCTAGGTCTAGAAAACTTCTTCCCACAAATATCACATTCGTGAGTATTTAACGGCTTTTTAAAGTGCACCATAGACCGGTGCTCTTTCAATTGATCGCTTCTCTTGAAGCCATGCCCACAAATCTCACAGACATGGTCACGAGAAGTTTTCTGCGGCTTTCGCTTCTTTCCCTCATGTATATGCTTATTATGATCCTTCAGGTAATCTGGTTGTTTGAAATACTTATCACACTGATCACAGTAGTACCGTCCAGATTTCACATCAAAGGAGTGCTGTTTCAACATGTGTTCTGCATAATCTGTTTCATCCTTTAACACTTGCTCACACTCCCAACAATGCATCACTGGCTCTTCATCTTCAAGTACTTCCCCCTGATCTAGAATCTCATCTTCCATTGTACTATCATCCACTTTCTCTTCAACATCCTCTGCTTTATTCTCTGTATAAGGTGTCTCATTACCTGCCTCATTGTCTATGTC
The DNA here is from genome assembly GCA_946811185.2 of Hippopus hippopus. NCBI lineage: Eukaryota > Metazoa > Mollusca > Bivalvia > Cardiida > Cardiidae > Hippopus > Hippopus hippopus. Next base: position 45,429,219 of record OX328106.1, on the reverse strand, counting down.
TTCGTCTGTATTTTTATCTTGCAAATTACTCTCTTCATTTTCCTTGGCTTCTTTTTCATCTGTTTTGGCATCACCGTCCTCAGTCTGCAAAGATGTATAAACAAATCCTGTGGCATGAATGAAGCCAAGATTTACAATAAATTCTTCAAGCAATAATTAAGTCTCTACCAAATAATCTGAGTTTTAATGACTAAGAAAGAAGGCTTTGAAAACATTGTGGTAATAGAAGCAATTCCTGGTAACCAGCTTTATGCCCTTTTCCTACAATGTTTTCTACCTGTTCACTGGCAAATCTCTGCATCTGAGCCAGATTTAGTTTGCTATCCATCAAGCGTCTTTACCATACAATCCTGAATTTAAACAACCCTGAAAAAGAAGCCTTTTGAAAACATTGAGGCAACAGGAGAAAATGCTGGTAACCAGCATTTTTTCCTTTTACCCAAATGTTTTTTACCCTGTCAAAGAGGAATTCCATCATTTGAGCCACATTTAATTTGTCGTCTGCAAACACTTTCAATTTGGACAAGTCTACAATTTTTTCATGTGGTAAAGAGTTAAAGGCGTCCATCGCAAATTAGTATCAAAAGTTTTTTTGCTTAACTCTTTACCACACAATCCCAACTTTTAATGACCCCGAGGAAGAAAGCTTTACAAAACATTGTGGGAAAAGGGAAAAAATGCTGGTAACCAGCATTTTTTCCTTTCCACCACTATGTTTCCTGACCTGTTTAGGACAAATTTTATCATTTGGGCCACCTTTAATTTGTCGTCTGTAAACGTTTTCAATTTGGACAAGTCTAAAATTTTGTCATTTGGTAAAAAGAAAAAATACACTTACATTGGTAACTGACTCTGTCCCATCTAGTTTAGGTTTATCTTTATCAATATTCTTTTCTACATCATCAACTGTTTTTGCTGGTGTTAGAGTAATAGTGTTTCTTGTAAAATTCCAGCCTCCAGTGCTTTTTCTGGCCCATTTCCTTCTAGATGAGCCTAGCATGGTATCTGTATTGTTCATTCTTTCACTGTCTTCAGATTCCAAATTATCATCTTCATCTAGCCTTTCAACTTTCACCTCTTTGAGGTGTTTTGTTACATTTTTGGCTTGTTTGGTACTTGTTTTGTTTCCCATTTGTTTGACATCTGTGCCTTTTTTGGAATCCAATATGGTTGGTCCGAACTTCCCAGTAAGTGATGATAAATCTGTATGAAATAAACATGCGACAATGTACTACTCAGCAATCTTACTATGTAGAAAAAGAAAACCTGGTACATGTGCCATGATGTAGAAATGTTTGAAAATAAGGAAACTGTCTTTATTGAATACAAAAGACAGTGACGAAAGGGAGCAATTGCATTTAACAAGCAATTCTTCTTTCCTGTCATGTTTTCCAGAATTAGTTTAATTTAAAAATATTTATTTTACATCAATTGAGAAACAAGCTTTTACAACTTAAACTAATCTCCCTTGATTCTGCTTCCTGGAAACTACACAAGTACTCGTGCTGAAAGTGAATACCAATGAAAAATCTTGGGACCAAACCTTGGTATCAAACTCGGGACCTGGGTTACGAGGTTGACGCTCTACAGGTCTCACAACAATGGACACCACAAGAGTTGGGGACATCCGCAGGGGCATAAAAAATGTTGTGATAGTTATGTTGTATGCATTGACAAACTGCATTTTGTCATACTTATCTTTTCATAGCTTTCAAAAGTGAAGGCTAACATGGCATACTGTACAAAGAACTGTTACTCAGATGTAATATGTTTGGTCCAGTAGCTGATTAAACAGAGCTATCAAATAGAAAGGCACATATTTCCGACACATTCATTTGATTGGTCAGTTTCTTGGTGGTAGTCATGCTCTTATCTACTGCTATCAGAGCAGTACCAATTGGAAGGCATGCAAAAGGACATTTTACCCCCTATGATGACATCAAATGTTTGTTGTACCTCAAGTTTGTTTATAGGTAGGTGTTCAACTATGAGTGGAGGATCAAAGTTTAGTACTATCTATTGAGCTAGAATGTTCCACATGGTGCTTCTTTTAGCAGCAAAGTTTTGCTAGTCAGTACTTTTGAAAAAATCAAATAATTTGCTTCAACAACCAAATATTGCATTTTATACAGAACCTTAGAATCAGTTTGTAATTATGAATTAAAGGCATTATGTTTTGATATTACAGTGCAAATACTGTTATGGAAGATTACTCCTTCCTTACTGCATAGCTTCACCCTGTATAAAATCAATACCTAACAACTGCCTTGGGTAGAATTCTTTTGCTCAGTGGTTAGGTTTAAGTGTTGATCTTTTAAACCTCAATAAATGATGATCTTTTCTGCAAGGATTCCAAATCCCACCATGTGCAGTTTATATTTGAGCTATGCATTTGTTGCAAACTTTCATGTCCGTAAGAAAAACAATAGTAACGCTTGTCATACTACGATACTCTAATAATTACAGGTAAACATCTAACAGTAATTGGCCCTTTAGAAACTTGAAAGTATAGATAGCCTCACTAGAATGTGACCAATCACGTAAAACTTAAGGTAAACAGCTGCCTACATAGGGATATTATAGAATTTGGTAGCTTTGTCTCATAAGCTACCAAGCTGAGCCCAAGTAGCACAGTCTATAATGAACAGGACTTGTGAAAAAGGGGTTGCTAGGTCTAATGATAATCCCCAGCTTGGCCAATTTCTTTCTCAGGATTGATGATAGTACTTGTTAAAGGATTCATTGCTCTCTCACCAATAATCATTGTTTCGACAATGGTTATGTGGAAAAGCAGCCAGTGGCGTGGGAAGCGTATCACACATGGTTCTGGTAAAAGAAACTCCAGGAAAAGATGGATAGGTGCACTTGCTGCCGTGATATAAATGAAATTTAAGTTGAAAAAAAAAATCAATCCATTGTTAGCTTCTTGATTTGGTTCAGACTGAGAGAAACAGGAAAAGCTACTGTAAGGCAATGGGTTTAATTCTTTACCACATGCCAAAAATTTAGACTTGTTCAAACTGAAAGCATTTGCAGATGACAATTTTTAAATGTGGCTCAAATGAAGGAACTTGTCTGTGATTGGGTACGAAATATCAGGGAAACAGAGAAAATGCTGGTTACCAGCATTTTCTCCTTTTCCCACAATGTTTTCAAAAGCCTTCTTCTTCAGGGTCATTAAAACTCAGGATTGTGTGGTAAACAGTTAATGTGAAAGCCACCATTAATGAAAGAAATGAGACTGGATAAACACACCTGTATACCAGGAGATAAACAATCTTATTATTCTGCTACAGATGGTGTTTGAACCATCATTTCCTTTGCTTTCATTTTCCTTTCATTTTCCTTTATCTTGAAATGGTTATTTTTTTTCAAACTAAGTTTCAAGTTTTAACTCTTTACCAAACAACAAAATATTAGACTCATCCGTAATAAAAGCATTTGCACACGACTTACCAAATATGACTCAAAAGACAGGATCTGCCCTTGAAAGAGTAGAAACCATTCTCAATTTCCCACAATCTTTTCAAGAGCCTTCCACCCCAGAGTTGTTAAAACTCAGGATCGTGTGGTAAAGGGTTAAATCTAAGAATTCTTCCACCTTTTCAACTCGAGACACAGAACTCTTTACAAAGCAATCCTGACCTCTATTAACCCTTCAGGTAAGGGTTTTTGAAAAAACAGTGGTAACCAGCATTTTCTCCTTTTACCCAAAAAGGTATTCCACAATGCATTTCATAAAAGTAATCAAGGGACTAGACAGGGCTGTGGAATTTCTATGCCTAACACTAATGCTAGTATCTGAGCAGGTAGATTTTAAAGTTTCATTTATTTGAGCTCAAGTAACATCAGAACTGTCAAAATTGAAAAGAACTCCACTTTTTCCGCAAATGTTCCCTTAAAGCTCTGTACATGTATTTGATAATTCTACAGTATAACATACAGCAAGATGATACATATAGATCAAACTTAGCAAATTTAGACGACATAACTTGGGCACGCTAAGAAATGTCAGAAAATAGAAATAGATCTAAATTGTCCTGTAACAAATAAAACAAGAGGGCCAAGATGGCCCTGGATCGCTCACCTGAATTTTTGAGAGGACCATAGCCATTTTTTTTTTTTTGAGGTATTGAAACTTTGGAAACAAAATCATTATTTTGCCAAGCAATTTTGAAAAGGTCACCTGTAAAAGTCATTTCAAAATCTGTCACCACCCCTACAATCATCACCACAGCAATGATTTTGATGAATCAGAATTCTGCGAATGAATTTTTGCATAGATCACCCAAGGACAATTTCTTGAAGAAGAGCACATGCTCGATAGTGACTAAAAACATAAGTCGAACAAAAGCATGTGCATGTGCCAACAATTGGCTGTTGTTTTTCGATGGATAACAATTTCCCTAACAATTTTTGAAAAGGGTCACCCTAGGAAAATTTCTGTGAAATTATTTCAAAATCTGACCAGCTGTTCCAGAGAAGAAGAATTAAGAAATTCCTCTTCATGTCCCTGTAGTGCAAATAGCCCCCACCATCAGAGCCATGTTTCTTGACAGATCACAATTTTGTGAACAATTTTTTAAAAGAATCACCCAAGGAACATTGCTGTGAAATTATTTCAAAATCTGACCAGCCGTTTCAAAGAAGAAGAATTTTTAAGAATTTCTTCATGTCTGTATGGTGTAAATAGCCCACAGCCATCAGAGCCATGTTTCTTGATGGATCAAAATTTCTTGAACAATTTGAAAAAGGGTCACCCAAGAAACATTTCTGTGAAATTATTTCAAAATCTGACCAGCCGTTTCAGAGAAGAAGAATTTTTAAGAATTTCTTCATGTCCATATAGTGCAAGTGCCCCCCCCCCCATCAGAGCCATGTTTCTTGACGAATCAGCATTTTGCGAACAATTTATGAAAAGGGTCACCAAAGGAACATTTCTGTGAAATTATTTCAAAATCTGACCATGGGGTTTCAGAGAAGAAGAATTTTTAAGAATTTCTTCATTTCTGTATAGTGCAAGTAGCCCCCAGTCACCAGAGCCATGTTTCTTGACGGATCAAAATTTCGCTAACAATTTTTGAAAAGGGTCACCCAAGGAATATCTCTGTGAAATTATTTCAAAATCTGACCAGCGGTTTCAGAGAAGAAGAATTTTTAAGAATTTCTTCATTTCTGTATAGTGCAAGTAGCCCCCATTCACCAGAGCCATGTTTCTTGACGGATCAAAATTTCGTGAACAATTTTGGAAAAGGGTCACCCAAGGAACAACTCTGTGAAATTATTTTAAAATCTGACCATTGGTTTCAGAGAAGAAGAATTTTTAAGAATTTCTTCATTTCTGTATAGTGCAAGTAGCCCCCATTCACCAGAGCCATGTTTCCTGACGGATCAAAATTTCGCGAACAATATTTGAAAAGGGTCACCCAAGGAACATCTCTGTGAAATTATTTTAATATCTGACCAGCGGTTTCAGAGGAGAAGATTTTTAAAGAATTTCTGGAATCAAATTCTGTGAACAATTTTTAAAGAGGACCTCCCAAGGAACATTCCAGCCAAGTTTGGTCCAAATTGGCCCAGCGGTTTAGGAGGAGTTGATGTTTAAAGAATTGTTGATGACGCACGACGCACTGACGCACGACGGACACCCGAGTGATCCTAAAAGCTCCCCTTGAGCATGTTGTGCTCAGGTGAGCTAAAAAGGTCACCTGTAAAAACCATTTAAAAACCTGTCACCACCCCTACAATTATCACCACAGCCATGTTTTTGACGAATCAGAATTCTGCAAATAAATTTTAGGATAGGTCACCCAAAGACCTTATCTTGAACAAGAGCCCGATAGTGGCTAAAAATACTAAGTTGAACAAGAGCACCTCATGAGAGTGCCAATGATTGGCTGTTGGAACCTTGCTGGATAGTAAAAAAAAATTCCAAGTCGCAAAAGGGGCATAATTTGGACAAAACAATTTTGGAGTTAACTGCCCTTGTTGTATGGGTTGCTTTTTACTAGTGAACAATTATTCCGAGTTTTAAGTACATGTGTTGAGTGGAAGCTGAGATATAACAAAATGTCAAAGTTTTTGCACAACAACAACAACACAGATGACGCCAACAGGGCTATGTCAGTTCCTCGATGTTTTCTTTGAAAACAGTTAAGCTAAATAAGGGGTACCGGTATAATATAAGGATCATTTCTGTGAAATAATTTCAAAATCTGAATAGTGGTTTCAGAGAAGACAAAATTTTTAAGAATTTCTTCATGTCCTCATAGAGCAAATAGCTTCCACCCACCACAGCCATGTTTCTTGACAGATCAAAATTTTGTGAATAAATTTTCAAAAGGGGCACCTAAGGAACATTTCTGTGAAATTATTTCAAAATCTCACAAGTGGTTTAGGAGAAGAAGAATTTCAAAGAAATTCTTTAAGTCCATACAGTGCAAAGATGCCCATCCCCACCCAGGCCATGTTTTTTGATGGATCAAAATTACACAAACAAACTTTAAAAAGGGTTAACCAAAGAACATATCCGTAAAATTATTTCAAAATCTGACCAGTGGTTTCAGAGAAGAAGATTATCAAAGAATTTCTTGGAAAATTCCATTTGGTTGCCATGGCAACCAGAGTTTTTGATGAATCAAATTATGTGAACAATTTTCAAAGGGGACCTCCCAAGGAACATTCCAGCCAAGTTTGGCCCAAATCAGCCAAGCGGTTTAGGGCCCAAATCAGCCAAGCGGTTTAGGAGGAGAAGATGTTTAAAGAATTGTTGACACCGCTGGACGCCAAAAGCCCCCCCCCCCACCCCCCCCACGGCCATGTTTTTTAACGGATCAAAATTTCGCGAACAGTTTTTAAAAAGGGTCACCCAAGGAACATATCTGTGAAATTAATTCAAAATCTGACCAGCGGTTTCAGAGGGGAAGATTTTTATAGAATTTCTTGGAAAATTCCATTTGGTTGCCATGGCAACCGGAGTTTTTTATGAAATCAAATTCTGTGAATACTTTTTAAAAGGGGCCTCCCAAGGAACATTCCAGCCAAGTTTGGTCCAAATCGGCCAAGCGGTGTAGGAGGAGAAGATGTTTAAAGAATTGTTGACACCGCTGGACACCAAGAGCCCCCCCCCCCCCCCCCCACGGCGATGTTTTTCTATGGATCAAAATTTCGCGAACAGTTTCTGATAAGGGTCACTCAAGGAACATATCTGTGAAATTATTTCAAAATCTGACCAGCGGTTTCAGAGGAGAAGATTTTTATAGAATTGTTGACACAGCTGGACACCAAGAGCCCCCCCTTCCACCACGGCCATGTTTTTCGACGGATCAAAATTTCGCGAACAAGTTTTGAAAAAAGTCACCCAAGGAACATATCTGTAAAATTATTTCAAAATCTGATCAGCGGTTTCAGAGGAGAAGATATTTAAAGAATTTCTTGGAAAATTCCATTTGGTTACCATGGCAACCAGAGTTTTTGATGAAATCAAATTCTGTGTACAAATTTTAAAGAGGACCTCCCAAGGAACATTCCAGCCAAGTTTGGTCCAAATCAGCCAAGCAGTGTAGGAGGAGGAGATGTTTAAAGAATTGTTGATACCGCCGGATGCCAAGAGCCCCCCCCCCCCCCACCACGGCCATGTTTTTCGACGGAATAAAATTTCGCAAACAAGTTTTGAAAAGGGTTACCCAAGGAACATATCTGTGAAATTATTTCAAAATCTGACCAGCGGTTTCAGAGGAGAAGATTTTTTTATAGAATTGTAGACACCGCTGGACGCCATGAGCCCCCCCCTCCTTCTACCACGGCCATGTTTTTCGACGAATCAAAATTTCGCAAACCTTTTTGAAAAGGGTCACCCAAGGAACATATCTGTGAAATTAATTCAAAATCTGACCAGCGGTTTCAGAGAAGAAGATTTTTAAAGAATATCTTGGTAAATTCCATTTGGTTGCCATGGCAACCAGAGTTTTTGATGAAATCGAAATCTGTGAACAGTTTTTAAAGAGGACCTCCCAAGGAACATTCCAGCCAAGTTTGGTCCAAATCAGCCAAGCTGTGTAGGAGGAGAAGATGTTTAAAAAATTGTTGACATCGCTGGACGCCAAGAGCCCCCCCCCACAGCCATGTTTTTCGACGGATCAAAATTTCGCGAACAATTTTTGAAAAGGGTCACCCAAGGAACATATCTGTCAAATTATTTCAAAATCTGACCAGCGGTTTCAGAGGAGAAGATTTTTATAGAATTGTTGACACCGATGCACGCCAAAAGCCCCCCCCTTCTACCACGGCCATGTTTTTCGACGAATCAAAATTTTGCAAACCTTTTTGAAAAGGGTCACCCAAGGAACTTATCTGTGAAATTATTTCAAAATCTGACCAGCGGTTTCAGAGGAGAAGATTTTTAAAGAATTTCTTGGTAAATTCCATTTGGTTGCCATGGCAACCAGAGTTTTTGATGAAATCAAATTTTGTGAACACTTTTTAAAGAGGACCTCCCAAGGAACATTCCAGCCAAGTTTGGTCTAAATCGGCCAAGCGGTGTAGGAGGAGATGTTTAACGAATTGTTGACACAGCTGGATGCCAAGAGCTTCCCCCTCCACCACGGCCATGTTTTTCGACGGATCAAAATTTCGCGCACAATTTTTGAAAAGGGTCACCCAAGGAACATATCTGTGAAATTATTTCAAAATCTGACCAGTGGTTTCAGAGGAGAAGATTTTTAAAGAATTTCTTGAAAAATTCCATTCGGTTGCCATGGCAACCAGAGTTTTTGATGAAATCAAATTCTGTGAACATTTTTTAAAGAGGACCTCCCAAGGAACATTCCAGCCAAGTATGGTCCAAATCGGCCAAGCGGTGTAGGAGGAGAAGATGTTTAAAGAATTGTTGACACCGCTGGACGCCAAGAGCCCCCCCCCTCCCACCACAGCCATGTTTTTCGACGGATCAAAATTTCGCGAACAATTTTTGAAAAGGGTCACCCAAAGAACAGGAACATATCTGTGAAATTATTTCAAAATCTGACCACCAGTTTCAGAGGAGAAGATTTTTATAGAATTGTTGACACCGATGGACGCCAAGAGGCCCCCCCCCCCTTCCACCATGGCCATGTTTTTCAACGAATCAAAATTTCGCAAAACCTTTTTGAAAAGGGTCACCCAAGGAACATATCTGTGAAATTATTTCAAAATCTGACCAGTGGTTTCAGAGGAGATTTTTAAAGAATTACTTGGAAAATTCCATTTGGTTACCATGGCAACCAGAGTTTTTGATGAAATCAAATTTTGTGAACAATTTTTAGAAAGGACCTCCCAAGATTTTTAGAGAGGACCTCCCAAGGAACATTCCAGCCAAGTTTGGTCCAAATCGGCCAAGCGGTTTAGGAGGAGAAGATGTTTAAAGAATTGTTGACGCCACACAACGGACGACGAACGACACACGACGGACACAGCGTGACCCTAAAAGCTCCCCTTGAGCACGTTGTGCTCAGGTGAGCTAAAAAGTTGGAATTTCCACTCCCCTGCAATAGAGTGGCAAGCTAACTTAAACAAAGCATATACCTGGCTTCAGGAAAGGCCATCCATTCTCTTGAAAAAACTCCATTAAAGCCCTTTCTTGTTCCAAAGTGACATACAACATAATAAGATAGGTTCCAATCTGAAATAAATAACAAGGCCATTGGCATTTTGTAAGAAAATAACACCAACTTCTTACATTGCCTAGACTGCAAAGGGGCTAAGATTCAATAACCATTCTTAACCCTTTACCACACAATCGTGAGTTTTAATGACCCCGAGATAGAAGACTTTTGCAAACATTGTAGGAAACAAAGAAAATGCTGGTAACCAGCATTTTCTTCTTTTCCCACAATGTTTTATACCTGTTAAAGACAGAAATCATCATTTGAGCTACATTTACTTTGTACGTCTGCAAATGCTTTCAATTTAGTTGAGTTCAAAACTTTTTCGTTTGGTAAAGAGTTAACTGAATTTGAATTCTTATTTCAAGACATGCATTATGACTAGCCAGGATGTTCTGTCTTGGCAAATCTGGTAGTTATTCATGGAATGTGGAATTAAAATAATATTTAGACTATATGAAAACAATTCTACTTTGTTTCAGTGATGTTTCAACTTTTTAGCAAACAATGCCAAGTTTTAACTACCCTGAGGAAGAAAGCTTTTGAAAAAGTAGAAAATGCTGGATTGTGTACTACCCTTTCAAAGTCAAATTCAACTGTTTGACCCATCTTTAATTTGGCATGTGCTCATGCTGTCAATTTTGGACACATCTGAAATTTTGCAATTGGGTAAAAAGTTAAAATCTTGCTCACAGAACTATATTTTGGTAGCATATAACATACATACCTCACCATTCCTTACCAGTCCTGACTTTGACTCCTTTTCTTTTACTTCTTTCTTAGATGTCTTCTTCTCCTTCTTGTCCTCTTCTTCCTCCTCCTCCTCCTCATCTGGTTTCCAATCTGTATCACCTTGGTTTAATTTCTTATAATCAACCCTTCCCTTTCGCTTTACTCTATTACCACTTCTTTTACCATTTGACAGCATCTTGAGTTCCGAGTCCTATATCATTGAATAAAATTTCAATCCACCAGTTTCCAAGAATTTCCCCTTACCATTCACTTAAACTTGTTGGTTTTGTGTGTAACATCATTTTCAATATTTTTTCAGTTATATTGTAGCATCTAATTAACCTATCCATGATTTTTTCCTGGAGTTTCTTCTACCAGTATTAAGCACAAAATTCTTTCCCTGCCACAGGCTGCTTACCAACATAACCGTGATAAAAAAAATGCTGTTCAGTAGTGAGAAAAGAATGAATCCTTGTAGGATGACTATGATCGAACCACAGAAAGAATTTGGACAATATCGGAAATCCAAAACAGTGTCAGCTGATACATCTACACAAGCTTCCCAACACAATGACTGGACATTCATTTTTACTCATTCATTCATTAACCTTTTACCACACAAACCAGGGTTTTAACCCTTATCCTCCTAAATAAATAAAATTAAACTTTCAAACCGATAGTAAAATACCCGAATAATGCTATTTCAAACTTATTTTTTGAAGAAAAATATTTCTTTATCGTACAGTGTAGATCCAAGATCAGACTGCATGTTTTGTGCAGGCTGATCTTGATGTACACTGTCCGCAAAAGGTGAGTCTCGCTTAGCAGCTTAAGGGTTAACTACACAAGAAAAAAAAATGCTTTGAAAACACTGTGAAAAATGGAGAAAATGCTAGTAAACAGGATCTTCTCCTTTCCCCAAATGTTTTCTAACCTTTCAGAGACAAAAACCATCAATTTAGCCACATGTGTTGTGTCATCTGCGACAGCTTTCAATTTGGACAAGTCTAAAATTTTGCCACTTAGTATAAAGTTAAAGGAGGTACACATGTATACTTATGTTCCTGCTAGCAATTACAGAATAAATACCCTATCATCAACTTTTCTGATTGTAAGGAACAATGTCTCAAAATCCCTTCCAAGGTAGAACACAGTAACACTGTTTGAAAATGATTATTTTTTGTTCCCCGAAATGTGTTGGTCCTTTGAATAGGTTGTTACAGTTTTTGGTATGACTAAAATAAACATCAAAGTATCTAAAGGTTGAAGTGTATGCCTTCTGATTTCATCCTGCAGATGACTTTTTTTCTTTTTTGTTTTTAACCCTTTACCACACAAAAAAAGTTAGACTTGTCCAAATTCAAAGCATCTGCAGATGACTAAATAAATATGGCTTAAAATTTGAAATTTGATTTGGAATGGGTGAAAAAACATTGTGAAACAAGAAGAAAATGCTGGTTACCAGCATTTTCTCCTTTTCCCGCAATGTTTTTAAAAGCTTTCTTTCTCAGGGTTATTTAAAGTCTGGATTGTGTGGCAGAGGGTTAAGCAGATGCACTTTCTAAAGCATTGTGGTGAAAGTAGAGAGTACCCATAATGAATTATTTCTCCATCATCCACAATGTTATAATTTTTTTCATGTGAATTCAACCTTCATGTTCAGCTCAGTACTACCAAATGACAAAATTTTGTCCAAACTGAAAACAAATGAAGACAATGAGTTAAATACGTCTTAGACACATGTAACGGGATAGGCCTCTGAAAAGGTAGAATACATTAGGAGAAGAGGAGAAAATGCTGGCAAAGGGCATTTTCTTCTTTTCCCACAATGTTTTCAAAAGCTTTCTTCTTCAGGGTCGGTTAAACAGTGGATTGTTTGATAAAAGGTTATCTAACTAGATTTGAAACAAAACTGTATGTATATATGCTAACAATTTAAGAAGCCTTGACATTCATAACAAATTAATGGGCTTTAGAAAAATAAGAACAAAGCATATATACTTACATCTGCCACTGCCTGAGCCTTGGAAATGTGATGACTTGAGAGAATGTGGCGTGTTAGATCACTTCTTCCCCCTCTTCTTATAGATATGTCTGTACTGCACAACTTGCAAAAGACATGATGTACCCCTTTCTTACTCTTGGCCACACATTTGAACTCTGAAACCCACTTCTCTTGGAACTTGGAATCATTTGTCATTGTGTAGAATTTGTATATTTGTCTTCCGTAATCAATAACCTACAATAGTTACACTATAAAATTTACACTTTGTTTGGCAGTGATATGCATTAACCCTCTATCAAACAATCCTTCTAAAGGCCCTGAGAAAGAAGCCTTCAACGCTATTGAAAAGATTCAGTAAAAAAGGTAAAAACGCTTGGAACCATTTTCTCCATTTTCCACAATCTTTTCGACTCTTATATGGACAAAATTCCAAAGTAAGAGTCACATCCAATTTTTCCTGTGCAAATGATTTCCATATGAACCACTCTGAATATCTTGCAGTCATATTGCAGTGATATTTTTACAAATTTGAAACAGTGGGACACAGGGCCCACTACCCTTGAAGAGTATGGGACATCCGTGACAATTATGTGCTCAAATCCAAATTTGTTGAAAACGTTGCACTTGCCAAGTCGGGTGCTTGTTATAAAATTAATCAATAAACTACAACCTCAATACCTTTTTATTTCGCGTTCAGCTTTATGTATACCTTCGATGACATGACGAAGCCGAGAAAACCCACAAATCGCTACCCAAAATGCAACAAATATTACTTTCGTTTTCCATGGGAAGCCATACTTGTAAGAACACCGCTGATTTGTTGGATTTTAAGCGACCAATCAAAATAAGCATTACTCTTGCCAACTGTCGCCAGTGTTACATATGGAATATTACAACAGTCTGCACTTCTGCGTGGTCTATCATGTCAAGTTGCCTGTTTAAAGAAGTGCATGTCGGATGAAACCGAAGGTCGAATCCGATATTCACCTCTTTACACATGCAACGAGACATGATCCGACCACGTAGAAATGCAGACTGTTGTAATATTCCTTTTATTATATTCCTCACTACAATAACTGTGAAGAAACATCACAAAATCAATACGAATAACTAAAAGTTCAGAGAAATACATAATTTTGTACATATTTTCTTTTATATGTACAATATTTATGAATGGCGGATAAATAACGGTAAGTCTGCATAGATCAGTATGCATTTAAAAATGGCAGTTGCTATTATGTAGCATATGGAAATACCCTTTCAAAGCAACACATGTTTATGTAATGGGCATTGATATAGTACAAAATTAACTTCTGCATAAAAACAATTTTTGAAAAAAGTAGACAAGAAGTAACAGATGAAATAGCTATGAATACACCAAAAGTGGGGTTTTGTGCTTCGTCATGCGGGCCGAACGTGTTAGGAATTTGGCGAAAGAACACAAACGTCAATATACACAGAAGTAGTCCGTGTACATGATTATGCTCTACACACAATACTAGACTGATATGGAAAAATTTTCTGTCGAGTTGTATTGGCAAGTTAGGTAACGCACATATTTTACTCGGATCATAGATATATAATAAAGTAGAATATTCTAGAAGATAAAACCCGGAACGCAGTTGCTCTTAAAATCCGAAACGCAGTCGCACCGACCATCAAACGTATGCACCCAAGAGATGCCCATCTTTTAAAAATCTGCGTCATCGGCGATTTCTATGTGCCATTCCTGCAGGGCTCGCAGGTAAATGAATCAATGTATTGAAATTGTATCACATGGTTTTGCAATAACTGATAAAATAAGATTACGCTTATCCTGAAATTTTGGTACCTTTTTGCAGTCAGATGATTTGAATAATAAACCAAAAAAAAAAAAAACACGCCTACATCTGTTATTTATACAAGACGCAACTTGGGATGGAAATTGAATTTGTCGCACCGGAGATGCTAAACTACATTGAAGCGAATCAACTCTAGACTGCGTCTGCATATTTTCAATTGGTTCGTGCATACCTACGCATTGAATTATCTGCATGTAAGTTGATCAAATTTGGATACCCATCAAATTTTAGACTGCATACTTTTTTCGCGGTATTTGGTTTTGCGTTACACATGCAAAATGATACAGAACACCCTTCATTACTAGGCAAATGAATCATGCTGTAATTGCAGCTACATTTAAAAAATCAACAAAAAAAATATAACTGAGTGTCTGTAATTATCTACATGGCTTCTTCATGTGGCTAACTCGATCAAACCTCTAAATACCAATATTGGGCAAACCGTCGCGTTGTTATATAAACCTTCACTATTAATACTTTTGCAATAATATATAGGAGCGTAAGCGAATTTCGCCAGTAATCGAATTTCGCCAACTATGTTCTCGGGCAATATTTTTGTATCTGTGACATCATCCATTCACGGAAATGATTGATATCTTAGCAGCAAAGGTGTTTTGAACTGTCATTTGAATCTAATGACAGAAAAATGCCTATCAATAGGAAAAAAGTTCACAAGCAACCTCTCACATGCTTTTTCCCGCCATTTTATTATCACTTTTCAGGTGTCTGCTTTATATGCAGATTTTAAAAGATTCTTTTAGCTTAAAACTTTTTTTGTGTCGTCTATTTTCGGTTTGACTGGTTATCTTTTGAACTTTAATAGCCGAAGTTTCGTATGGGACACCTAAAGGGAAATATATCCATATGAATGAAAGAGGGGTCCTTATTCATCTTTTCCTAAGAAAATAGATTGAATCAGGTACAAAAATTACTACAAAGACAAGAAAATACCTTTGTTCTGTGAGCTACAAAAGGTTATCTTTTTTTTAATTTACAGCCTGTTTATCCCCAACACTGTCATTCTGATTTAGATTGTAATATTTCAGTGCCACAGCAGAAATAATTACACGAAAAATCACATAAATGCCGATTTTGTTTTCTGAGAGCTGCGTTTCGTTTTATGTTCTTCAGGTTTTCTCGTAGGAAGTAAATGTAGAGTTAATATCCAAGGGAGGCAATGAATATTGCTGAAATGATGCTGTGAATTTTTCATTTCATTTTACCCTCTCTGGGGCCTCTAATTCTTGGAAAACCAGAGTTGTCGAAATTGGCTTACTCTTTTTATAGATAGCGACTTTGTACTGTCTCACTTCTAGCGATGTTTTAACAGATAAATTTAGATTTTTCAAGTGGTAAAAATTACTTTCACAAAAGTATTTGAATACAAGTGCATAGATATTTAACCAGAAAGAAAATTACCATTGTTTTGTGCAATCCACAAGAGCAGTTTCCCTTGCGTTGGCGAAATTCTATTACACCAGTATATAGGGTTGACTATTGAGGCCAAAATCTACTACTGCGATAGTATTGACATTGGAAAAAATACTATTGCAATAGTATTGATATTGCCTGTTACTACTGCAATACTACTGCAATACTATTGGATGAATTGCAGGAGATGAATTTCACCAAATTACATCTTGAAACCATGTTTTAGACTAATACTTTCTCCGAGTAGTTTAAATTCTACTTGAGTATAGTTTTGAATATCAAATAAAAGGGGAAAATAGAGTTAAATGCAAGATGCTCAATAAAATTCAATGACAATTTTTTCTAAATGCAGATGGCTCACAAACAATTTAACATACCTAATTACTCTGAACTTTTGAAGAAGTCAACTTTTAAGTCTGATTGATATACAACAGCATGCAAAGCACAAAATGCTGACAAATGCTGGTGGTTCATAAACACACCAAATAAAAAGTAATTATAAAGCAACTTTAAACTTTTAAAGAAATCACCTTTTAAATGCGAGCCCTTAAGGTTGTTTTGAGTTCCTAGAATTTATCTAATTTTACCCATAATTGGCCAATATATTCAGACAGAAAAAATAATTATTTTTGTTTAGTCTCCAAATCTTTAGGAAATTATCATTCTGAACAAAAAAAAGGGGTGACCGAAATAATAGGTTTTACCTTGTTGTATGTGTATCCAAAAAGTGTGTTATTTTAAGATATTTGTATAAATTTACTGCTTATAGTCATTAAAAAGCTGAAAAGACCATCTGAAGTGACTCTGATCGGACAATGTCAAAGAGACATTTTGTTGTGTCACGGGTTTCCGTGTTTTTTACTCCGATCAGTTTTTCATGTCTGTTAATTTCTGGCTAGGTATTTCCACATGATTTGACAAAAAGGTTGTCAATGAGGGTAACAAGTAACTTCAAAACCTGTAATTTTTCACAAGAAAAGCGTATAATGGCCTTTTTTGTCCATGCATTTTCTTATGCGAAGTCTCGGGTGTAACCAGAATTTGTTACGTGAATTTCAATTCTGTAACGTGATTTACGCAATAATTTGCGCGAGTGGGAACACTGTTAAACAATATCTTACCTTTTTTAGCCCGAGAAAGGAGTAGCTTTCTAATACGAGTTAAGTCATAGTACAGAAGTGGATGGTATAGATTCAAGATCAGACAGCGTGTTCTGTTTAGTCTGATGTCTATCTACACCATCCGCCAACTTTGAAACTCGCCATCTTGCCATCAGCAGAGTAAATCAGAACGACCATGATGTAGATCTATATTAAAAGCCATCTGTCTACAAGATGCCTGTCGGCCTGTCGTGGGTACACAAATGTTTGCAGTAAAATTTGGATAAGGGGTATGACGTAACACGCAAATCATTCGAAGCAACTGAGTTGTAACGCACCTGTTTAATTTACACACTTAAACTGGTCTGCTCGAAGAAACTTATATCTGGCTGCAGGTCGACCTCCAATCAATTCAAAGTGACCATGCAATAAGCCTATTTCATGCACGATTTACATGTACACCAGCTGATAAAGCCTTTTTGCATTTAGTAATATAGCTGTTTCAAGAACACGCCAGTCGTGTCACGTTTTGTGTAGTCAGCATAAAAAAGTGCGGCTGTTTTCTAAAAATTGATCTAATTCCTTGCAGCCGAAATAAAAGGAATGCATTCGAAATGGATTACTGATAAATAAAGAAAAGAAAGAACGAGGTTTAGTATTCATTTTTCATAGTAGATTTATTTATTGCTTATGGAGGGACAACACGCATGGTTATGGTTTTGGCGGCCTGTGTAGATTAAGATTAGACTGTAGGCAGACTGTTTGGTCTGATCTTTGATCTAAATCCACACTTTTCGCTTTGGTGGTAAGTTTTTAACAAAAACACCCTTAGTGTTGCAATTATTTTGGTCTAATTTCAGGACTTAAAATTACCGCTGAGTTCATCAGCTCTTGAAGGATTCGTTTTCGTAACGATGAACATCGCTATGCAGAAATGAATATTATGCAGCCGATCATTATTGAAAACATATTCCAAAAAATTACCCGTCAAATATTTTGGGAAATTAACTGTACAGAATGTCCGAATATTTAGGAAAACTTGCTTTTGGAAGTGTTCAGAGAAAGAATAAAAAAATAAATTATTTTTGTAAATAATTAAACGTGTCCGAACTTTTAGGGCGTCCGAATACATTAGCGAATTGCAGTATTTCCTCTCTCTTTCTTGTCAGTGAAACTATCGAAACTATCGATATTTGAGGAAACTATCGGCGATAGTTAAAGATTTTCAACATAACAATCGATGCAGTAGCATCGACACGCTCACCATCGCGATCCATCGATAGTCTGATGTATCGTTACACCCCTACCAGTATATCGCAAGAAAATTACACATAATACCAACAAACACCCCTCCACTATACAGCCCTATGCATACATGTGGTATTGTTTTACGAATTAAAAGATAAATTAATGAAATTCTGTGCTTTATTCCGTAGACCATTATTGTATTTGATGTATACGGAATGAATCCACAAGAAATCAGAATTCTATCGACACTTTAGATTTTCATGGGTTTTCGCGATGTAGTGGAGGGGCGTTTTCCGGTATTATGCAGAAAATTATGTTAGTGTAGATCATATCTTAAGCCAGGAGCCTAAAATCGTGACATTTGTGTCAGCGAAATAGCAACAACGGATGACTATCCGGATTTAACGTCTGTCCGAAAATATAGATACACAGAATAACCTTTAGGAAACTGCATAATTACGGGGCCCATAATTACCGTAACAACAAAACGTACATTCCTTATCATGAAGAAAACGTAAGATAACTTATTGTGTCACCGAAACACAGTAGTCATGAGCATTACTGAAATGTTGGAAATATGAGAGTACCTCAAGCGCGGCTACAGGGTCAACTTTACATCACTTCCGTGTGACACACTCCATTCTAATCGCAGAAATATTTCGAGTTGTGGTTAATCGATTAAAAAATTTTGCCTTTCAGTCGACAGCTGCTCCAGAATGCAAATTTTTGGTGTCCTCCCTCTCCAGTGAAACTATGTAGTTTCGGAAAGAAAGCAAGTTAGAGGAGGCAATGAGGACCAACTAATGCTAGCGATTTTCTTTTCAAATTCTAGATGCCTGACTCTCGCTTTTAGCGGTATCAGGGTAGCAGTCACTTTCAAGTTATTTTCCAGAATGCAAATTATATACCTTAAACCATGCTTGAAAGACCCTGGGGTAAAGGGCTTCTAAAAACAAGTTAGGAGAAGGAGAAAATCTTGGTTACCACACGGATCGTATATACGATCCCTGGTTACCAGCATAACATCTCCTTTTCCCATAATGTTGTCTTCTTAATTATCCATATGTAATTTTCACAGCCGCATTTAATGAGTCGTTTTCATTTTTTGTTCTAATGTTTAACCTATTAACTGCAAAAAATGCATCTTCAACTTGAAGCTTTTAAATCTAGATAATCCTGTGTTTTAACGTCCCTGAGGGTGAAGCCTTTGGAAAATAGAAAATGCTGGTAACCAGCATTCACAATATTTCTACCCTAGCTTCCAGAAACAAATTTCATCGTTTTAGCCGCAATATACGAGTATTTGTCGTCTACGACACCTTTGAATTTAGCTCGTTTGGTAAAGAGTTTCAAAGGAACCTACTGGCCAGATATGATTGCATAAAAAGTCTTCCCCAACTTGATCTTAGAACTGCAGCTGCTGTGACCTTCATCTTCACCTTGGACACTGTGGTACATGAAATTTGTCTGTATGTAGTCTCGCCACAGTCTATGTCGAGACTGAAATGTGAAATCTTTGGTTTGCCTGTAGTCTCATCATTGTCATCAAGGTAGACACATCATATGTGAAGTACGTGTATTTCTTTAAAACTTGACAAGGGTTTCTGCTTCAAGAGACATTGATCAGAAACTCGAAAACATGAAAGACAGTTAGGCAAGATAGGCATACAGACAACTCTTTAGGATAGGGGGAGGGAAAGGGAACATAAGCCACATAACTATCGCTTCTATTAAACCTGAAAACTAGCTTTAATTAGAACTACATGGATCTGGGAATCAGAAACTATAATTATTCCCATACAAGTAATTTAATTAAATTTGATTTTGTCAAATGCTGTCATAATAACACAAGCCTGTGTTTTACCGATCCTGAGAGAGAAGCCTTTGGAAAACTTTGTGGGAAAAGGAGATGATGTTGGGAGAAAATGATGGTAACCAACATTTTTTTCCTTCAATGTTTTCTAACCATTCAGATTTTATTATTCATGATATGTTTTATGTCATCTAGAATTGCGGTCAATTTCGAAAAGTTTACTACTTTGTTGTAAGATAATGACTTAACGACGTATATCACAAATTTTTCTCACGGACAGACCTTTTTCAAAACTTTGCACATACAACGCTCATCATGTCTCTAGGAGATAACAGTAAAAAAAGATGTGGGTCACCGTGCTCGTTTCTGAGAAATTTGCTTTTGAAAAAGGTATACACACTTCCAAAATTCAGCTTAAATCAGCGTCTTTCTTTAATAAACAGGAAAATAACAGGAAAAATATACAAATACAGTATATATCATTTTAATGAAAATTCATATATTTTTGCAAAAAAAAAAAAAATGTATAAAGGCCTGGTTTTGAGCATGGTTAATGTACAAATATGCATGCTATATGTAGACCATTGAGTTAAAGGGCAAATCATCAAGTTTCAGATATGGTTAATTTTCAAACCTACACTTATCAAATGGTAACCTGGTAATGTTGTAATTAGAAAAAAAAATTAGCAAAAGTACTTTTTTTCAATTCATATTTCTGCTTATTAATTTTTATTGCATCGCTTATCTCCCTTACTTGTTACGTCCCTTGATTTGTGACGTCATAGGAGAGCTTGTTTCAATATGGACGTTGTTTACGATAGTGAACTGAGCGATATTGAAGACGAAGAAATGAACTTGTCTTTAATGGGGTAGAAAAGATTGTAGAAAAAGAGGAAAATACTAGTTACCAGCATTTTCTCCTTTACCTACAATGTTTTCAAAAGGTTTTTCTTTCTTCACCAGGGTCGTTAAAACAAAGGATTGTTTGGTAAAGGGTTAAACTAAGTTAAACTAAATTCCAATAAACAATCACATTTTATCGGTCATATTTAAATGCTGTGGATTTGAAATATTCTAATTTTTTTATCATTTGGGTTAGGGTTAGGCTAAACCCTTACACAGATGGCAGAACTTTAGACTTGTCCACTCCACACCGAAAGTATTTGCAGACCACAGATCAAATGTGGCCTTGACAATAGGTTTGAGGGTAGAAAATATTGTAGGAAAAGAAGATAACTCTGGGTATCAGGACTTATTCCTTTTTTCACCCTGTCCTCAAAAGCCTTCTCCATTAGGGTGTTTGAAGGTCAGAATTTTGAGGTAAAAGGTAAAAGAATTGGTGTGTGAGCCTGGTCAAAAACATTCTGTTTCCTAATTTAAAAAAAATGTGTTTTTAATTTCCTCACTTTTGTCTGATTATCAGAGAAAATGACCTGTGTCAAATGTGCAATTTCAAAATTTTCATACTGACATGTTCAAAACACTTTTCTCAGTAGCCTGTCTAGAAGACATAATATGGATAGGAACAAGGAAATATCAACAAATCAAAATTGTATATATATAATTCAAAATTTGTTCAAAATGCATTACACAAACATTACAGTGTAAAGGGGTGAGATATGCAAATGTTATGTAACCATTTCCTGTATTGTTTCAACTGGTCGGTGATGGATTAACATTTATGACCATGACTAGGGGTAGCCAGATACTGACTTAACCCTTTACCATACAAACCCTAGATCTAGTTTCCAATACCCAAAGAAAGAGTGTTTGAAAAACAGTGTGGGAAGAAAATGATGTTTGCTGTCCAAAGAATGATTATTATCCCTTGAAAGTTTACATCATTTGAACAATGTCGACTTTGTTATTTGCAAAATTTATGTTATGAATTTGGATGAATCTATAATTTTGTTAAATGTTGAAATCATTTGGAAAAGGGAGAAAACGGTAGCAATTTCTTCTTTGTCCAGAATGAAGCGATAATGTAGAAAAGGGTAAAATAGTACGAATAACAATTCATGTATTCCAATTTCGAGAAAAAAAGAAATTACCTACTTCATGTTGGAGTTACTTTTTGGAAATTGCCGTTGCTGAATGTCTGTCTTTCGGAGTTTCGGTTTAAGGCCTATCTCCTTTCGACTCGGAGTTTCGAATAATGTCGGCACAGCGTCAGGTTTTAACCGCAGCCTAAAATTCCTATAACCAACTTCTTTTGCGAGTTTTGGACTTATTAAGAACTGACTGTCATCGAAGTATTTCAGACACAATTTCGAATGAACCGATGGCAAAAAATCTGTCGCTACTGTCCCGCCCCGGTTTAAACGTTCAATCCATAGTTTCCTCCTTTTTAATTCCTTCGGAAATTTTAAGGTATTAATTCTATGAGTTCCCGAATCGACGTTGCAGCCATAGGCTGCACAATTTACCATTTTTTCGGCTCAATTCTCAGTTAATACTCAGATATCTGCATACAATCATACGCGTTCCTACTGTATGTCTACTGACGGTATACACAGACTAACTCGACAATGACGTCACACATGCACGGGAGATAAGCGAATCAGGGGAAGTAAGCCATGTACCATTTTTAGGGCCGTTTCTCAGCGTGACCATTCGGCCGTGGTTTATGGCATGTTACAGGGTGGTATTTATGAAAAATGGCGGACACATGTTTAACTGACATCATTTGCAACTGTTTAAAGGAAAAAAACAGTCTGGTCAAAATATTTTAGGATTTGCCCTTTAAGAAGGGAGATAATTTGACCGAATCAAGGATTAATCTTAAATAAATACATGTACATACATGTACTTTCTAACGGACAGATTTTTCTTACTATTTCTACACTTATAGTATTTATAATTGTAAACAAAAAGAAAAAATAAAAATGGCACCTATCCGTGCTTATTTCGTCAGAAAACAAGGTCACTGTGGAAGTTTTTTTTTTTTCCAAGGAAAAAAATAGGATAAAAGCTCAGCAGACATAGTGGGAAAAGGAGAAAAACTGCTCAATAGGAGCAATTTCTCCTATTCCAACAATGATTTTCAAAGTGGAAACAGCTATACTTCCACAGCTTTAAATTACCTTCCTTTGTTTCCTTGTTTGGTGTGTAACGCCGTGTCAGCAACACTTTAAGTATTTCACGGTGACAGTTCAAAGATCCATTTTTTTCTCTTCACCAATACTACCCGAAGAAAGTGCTACTTGTTTCAGTGCACCAATAGTATTACCATTATGTGCAAAAAATACGTAGGTACAATTTTGATTCAATATCCCCGACAAAAATACATGCGCAGTAGGATGCGCGCGAACATTTGTCATATACGCCGTTAACCACGTAGAAAACAGTCTTGTTTTTAACTCTTTACTACATGACATTATTTTTGGAATTGCCAAAATTGAAAGCAGTTGCAGATTATGGATTATATGTGGCTTAAGTACTTGAGTTTGTCTTTGCAAACATTTGTTTGTTTGTTGATTTGAAATTTAATGCCCTTTGAACAGCTTTGGTCATATCATGGCGGTCGGTGCACCCAGGCATCCGGTTTTTTTTGCTTTCTCTCGCCAGCCCCGACACATCTTTTTTTTTCCAAGTCACTGACTACTTTTCTTACATGCATCAGAGGTGAAAGGCGAAAAAGGAAAAGCCGAATTGCCGAAAAGAAAGTTTGTCTCAACCGGAAACTGCCTTCCACCAGGTCACGAGTTAGTCATGCTAACCACTGAGCTAATCGGCCAGGCCTTTGCAAAGGTACTAAACATTGCAGGAAAAGGAGAGAATGCAGGTTATCGACACTTTCTGAGTTACCCACCATGTTTTCGAAAGCCTTTTTAGCTCACCCACTTGTGCTCAAGGTGAGCTTTTGTGATCGTGCCTTTTCCGTCATCAACTTTTACCTTGTGTACGCTCCAGAGGCTACATTTTGTGTCTGGTGCGCATGAAACTTGGTCAGAATGTTTGTCTTGATAATTTCTCGGACGAGTTCAAAAGATCACCAACTGCAGGTTAAATTTTTTAAAAACCTTGAGTTCACACTCGAGGCCGCATTTTCAGTCCAATACTCGTGAAAATTGCTTAGAATTTTAGTTTTGGTAAATTTTAAAATCGTTCTTACAGGTCAAAAGATAGGTCACCAGGTAAAATCTTTGAAAATCCTTATGAACACTCTAAAAGCCATATTTTTAGCCCAATACTCATGAATGAAAGTTAGTCAGAATATTTGTCTTTATGATATCTTGAAAGACTTTCAATAGTGGTCTTGTTGGGTCAAAACCTAGGTCACCAGGCCAAATCTTTAAAAAAAAAAACCTTTAGAGCACTCTAAAGACCACATTTTCAGCCAAATACTCTTGAAAGTCACTCAGAATGTTTGTCTTATTGACATTTTGGATGTCTATGAGAATGGGTCATGTTTTATCAAACAGTAGGTCACTAGGACAAATCCTTGAAAAAAGCTTTTGTACACTCTGAGGCCACATTTTCTGTCCAATACTCATACAAATTGGTCAGAATGTCTGGCTTGATATTACTTCTTACCAGTTTTAAAATGGGTCACATCATGTCAAATTGTAGGTTACGGAGACAAATTTTACACAAACCTTGTGTACACTCTTGAGGCTACATTTTCAGTCCTATACTCGAGAGAGTTGATCAGAAGGTTTGTCTTGATGATAATTATCTACGACTTTGAAAATGGGTCCTTTTGGGTCAAAAAGTAGGTCACTGAGATAAATCCTACTAAAAGAATGTGTTCACTCAGAGGCAACATTTTCAGTTCGGTGAGCATGGAAGTTTGTTAGAATGTTTGTCTTGATATCTTATTATCTTGGAAGAGATTGGAAATGGGTCCTTTTCAGTTTTGGGTCAAAAGCCTCAGGTGAGCGACCCAGGACCATCATAGCCCTCTTAATTTTCCTCAAGGTCTGTGAAACTCAAGTTAAGTGGTATATGGCTATATGACCCTGATGAAGAATGCTTTTGAAGACACAGAGGCAAACAAGCAAATGCTTGTAACCAAACAGGAGCAAAATGACAGAACAACAAATACATAAATGTAATGTACATGTATTTAGTACCAGAATCAGCAATGTTTTTCACCAACAAATACCAGAGTTTTAAAAATACTATACATGTACATTCCAAATCGAGAATGACCGTTTAATATCCTTTTGATACTAAATAAGTAAATGAGCCATGCTCTGTGAAAAGGGTGTTCAATGCATCTAAAAAGACTGTGCAGGCTGAGATGAGTCAAAACTTTAAATCATTCGAAAATTTTCTGCATGTACATGGACAATTCTACCTCATGATTAAGTCTGTTGTTGCACAAAATGGATTTTATTTATGCATCACAAAGATACATTAAACCCTTTTTTGCCAGAGCATGGCTCATTTGAATGAATGGACTTTCTTGATCAGGATGAACAAAAAATTAAGAGGTTGTTTTTATCAGCATATTTAGCAAAAACATACCAGACAATATAAATACAAGATCAGACAGCACATTTTATACTGTCTGATTTTGATCTACATGTACACAGTCCACAACAGGCAGCCTAATCTTGATCTACATACCTATAAAAAACAACATCCCCCATAGTTCTCTAGGGGTTAGTGATGAGAATAAGTCAAAAACGCCAAA
Organism: Hippopus hippopus; assembly: GCA_946811185.2. NCBI lineage: Eukaryota > Metazoa > Mollusca > Bivalvia > Cardiida > Cardiidae > Hippopus > Hippopus hippopus. Next base: position 45,403,767 of record OX328106.1, on the reverse strand, counting down.
TGTCAAAGTGACAAAAGGCATTTTTGATATATTAATTATCCAAAATTGCACGCTTGTGTTATGGGTGTAATGCGATTGTAAATGTAGTAGTGAAACTTATCATGGATGCATAAATAACTTGTTGACAACATGTTCATTTCTTCATTATAACATAAAACACATTTCCGGTCCCTCTGTCTTCAAATGCCTGTGTACCCAAGGAAGTTGTGCTTGAAATTTCCACAACTTGTTCATCAACCCCATTTACCAGATCTGCAAATATGTTATCATCAGCATGTGACACATCCATTGCACCCCTAACACCATCAGGGTTTATTTCATTTACTTCATTTGTATCAGTAAATACCATTTGTATCTCAGCTGAAGAGTCTACTGGCGAGGCCATTTCTTGAAGATCACTGACACTTTTGTCATTTGTTCCCCTTATTTTACAGTCATCTTCAAAAGCATCAAGATTACCTTTATCTAATTCATTTACATTTTCACTAACATTATCATTCATATTTGACACAGGCTCTTCAAGCTTCTTTGCTTTGCCTGATTTCTCAGAGAATTTTTCTCCTAAATTAGCAGCACGAAGTGGACAGCGACGCTTGTGTTTTGTAACAGAAGACTGCCAACGGACAACTTTTCCACATGCACAAATTAGAGCAGGATCTGAGTGAACTGCCTGTATATGAAGTTTATAGTTGTGAGAGGTCTTTATTTTTTTCCCACAGTACTCACATGTTATCATTGAATCCTCACTCATCTCACAAGACCGCTGGTGATTTCTAAGTGTCACTTTTGAGAAGAACTTACTCTTGCATTTATCACATTCATATGGTTTGCTATGCAAGTGTTCTTTGTTTATATGATACTCTAGAATGGATGGACGGTGAAATGTTTTTGAGCAATGAGTACAAGCATGTTCTCTTAATGCAGAATTATTGTGTTTCACTGCAATATGTTCATTTAAATGGCACTTTCTCTTAAAGTTAGAGCCACATATTTCACATATATGATCCTTTCCCAGTGTTTTCTGTTTAGTTATTCCCAAATGAATAACATCTCTATGTTCTTTCAGGTAATCAGATCTTTTAAATATCTTGCCGCAAATATCACAGATGTACATGTGCTTTTGGGTATAACTTTCTCCATGACCATCTTTCAAATGCTTTTTGTGCTCTGAAAGTTTGGCAAACTTTTCCCCACAAAGATTACAGCCAAATGGTTGGACAATCTTCTGTCCATCATTTTCAGTCTCATGCCTCTCTATGTGTTTTTTGAAAGACTTCTGAGAACTGAACACTTCATAACAGACACTACATGTTCTCTGTGATCCAAGTTTGTATAACTTTAACTTTATAGAATGTTCTATTTTGTAATGATCCTCTAGACTAAGCTTGTCTTCAGCATGAAATTGGCAAAGTGAACATACAAAATTATCTGTGTCTTTTACATTTATCTTTGATTTTTCTGTGGGCAGACTCTCCCATGTTTGAGAATCTTCAAAGTTTTCTTTGTAATCATTTTTTTCTAAACTTTCTGAATCTCCATTGTAAGAGCTAAATTCTTCCTTTACTGTCACTTTCTTTTTACCTTTTGTATGATGGCTTATCAGTTCATCTTTCATGATTGAAGCGCATATTTCTGTCTTTTTGTTCTGATCACTCTCTTGTGATTCATTTTCATTCCATTTTCTTTTCAGCATAACTGCTGACAGAAACGCCCCTGTAACTTTTCTTCTTTTGGATAATCTTGCACTCTTTCTTACTAAAGATGACCTCAATGGCTGAGAATTTGTCTCAAATCTTTGGTGTCTACTTTTCCTCTTCTTGCCTACCTGGAAAATAAAAGATATATATGTTTTTAACACTTTACAAAATGACAAAAATTTAGACATGTCCAAATTGAGAGCATTTGAGAATGACAAATTAAATGTAGCTGAAATGATGGTAATTGTATCTGAAAAAGTAGACAACCTTGTGGGAAAAGGAGAAAATGCTGGGTAACCAGCATTTCCTTCTTTACCCACAATGTTTTCTAAAGGCCATTCCCTCAGGGTTGTCAAAACTCAGGATTGTGTGGTAAAAGGTTAAACAAAGGACAGAACATTTCTGAGTTTTCTTTTTTCCAACAAATATACCAATGAGAGTTTTACCTCTTTTTTCTAACCCTTCTAATTGAACTAGATCTATCTAGTGGTCTACAGACTTCTCTATAGAATCAAGAATGTAAATCATTGCAACAAGTAGAAAAGCTAACCACTATGAGCAATTTCTTCATTTGCTGTGATCTTTTCTTGCTTGTCTGAGTCATCTCTACATCCAAATTTCAGTTGTGCAAAGTTGATATCCTTTTTCTCCAGAGGTCTTCACAGTAAGACAGCCCTTAACCCTATTACAAACAATTCCGAGTTTTTACCTGACACCTAGGCAAGAGGGCTTCTGAAACCATCACAGGTAAAAGGGGAGAGTGCTGGTGACTTGCATTTTCTATTTTTCCCACATTTCATTTTGTCATCTGCAATTGCTTTCAAATAAGGCAAGTCTAAAATTTTATCAGCTGATAAAGAGTTAACCCTTTACCACACAATCCCGTGTTTAAACAACCCTAGGGAAGAAGGCTGTTGAAAACATAACCAGCATTCTCTCCTTTTCCCACAATATTTTCTACCTTTTCTAAGGCATACTTACTGGTAATCATTTGAGACACATTTGCTTTTTCGTCTGCAAATACTTGCAAGTTGGACTAGACTTAGAAACTTTTGTCATTTGGTAAAGGGGTAACAGCATAAATTAAGACTCCTTTTGGCAAGATATTTTTAAAAGAAGTCTGCTACAGAACAAAGTAGTTGTTTGCTAGTTAAAATACATACATGCTGAACTTTAACTCTTTGCAAGCTAGGGTCCACATTGTTACGTGTTTCAAATGATAGTGTACATCAAGATCAGACTGTACATGTAGAGGAAATACAGTGCTCTGGGATTTATTCAGTCAGCTTAAACATTTACTTTGCACTATACTCTTGCAAAAGTTCTTTAAAATACAATATTTAGATATCCATCCCAACATTTCATTTACTTTGAATACAAAGCTTTTGATTTCTTTCCTCCCTGTTCTTTACAAAATGACTTCATATTTATTCATAATGAAGGCATTGGCAGGCAGCAAATATTGTCAATTACGTGGCTCAATTGCTAGGATTTCGCTTTAACAGGGTAAAAAAGATTGTGAAAATGGAGAAAATACTGGTTTTTAGTACTCTCTTTTTTCATACTTTTTTCAAAAGCCATTGTCAGGGTCATACAGCAGTTAATTTTTGTTACAAAAAGTTAAATAAGGTCAATACCTCAGTTTTTCTCCTACTTGCTTCAGAATCATCCACATGGTCCTTATCATCTTCAACGTCTACTCCAGCACATGTTAATTGACCTATCTCATCTTTAGACCCACTTCGAGGCAACCTCTTTTTGTATAAAGATGGTTTGGATTTCGACCTTTTGTCTGTTGATATGTTTTCAACTGGTCTGGAAAGTGGTTTAGGAACTACTGGTGGGCCAATTTGTTCTGTCAATGCACCAAGATCTGTCAAACAAAAAAATGTGTTCTATTTAGGTGTCAAAGAACTACTGATGCATAAACAATTTTATGGCATGGCTTAATTCTTTAGCTGACAACATGGCGAAAACATCAGTCATTGACAAATTAAACATGACTCAAATGATGAGATTTGATTTTCACAAGATAGAAAACATTGTGGGATAAGGAGAAAGTGTTGGTTGTCAGCCTTTTCCCCATTTACTACTACATTCTTTAAAGCCTTCTTTCCCCCAATTGTACAATACAAGATCATTTGGTAAAGGGTTAACCCTTTACCAAACAACAAAATTTTAGACTTGTCCAAACTGAAAGTATTTGTCTACCACAAAAGTAAATAATTCTAATAATCAAATAGGTTTTAAGAAGGCTACCAGCATTTTCTCTTTTTATCCCTTTTATCTCTTTTTATTGATTTCAAAAGCCTTCTTTCTCAAGGTTGTAAAAACTCAAAATTATGTGGTAAAGGATTTTGCATATTGTTCTGATTTTGTTTACAACAAAAATAAAAGATACTATTTTGATTATTGATTGAACACTTTGCCAGCCAATAAATTTTAGACCTGTTAAAACTGAAAGCAACTGCAGACAATGAATTAAAATTTAATGTTGCAACAATAATACAGTTGAATCTGCAAAAGACTATAAAACATTGTAGATAAAGGACAAAATGGTGGTAACCATCATGTTTTCCCCTTTGCCCAACATGTTTTAGAAGTCCCTTGGTCAGTTAAGCCCAAAGGTAAATGCTTAAAGACGATCGCTACAGTTTCACCATTTTTTGAAAACATTCAGAATTTCATGAAACTTTGTTTGGTGATGGTATGTTATCTGATCTACAAAAATAGGAGATAAAAAAAGGGGGTCACCAGCTTCAGGAAAATTCTATGGATATTTCTTTTAGTACACCCTGCATTGCGGCAGTTCAGGTTGAAATTTCAGCTATGAAAACTAAGTCTATGTATATTTTTTTAAATGACAACAATTATAGGCAAATTTTATGTCATTATATTGGTGAAACATCAAATTTAATGAAAAAAATAATTTAGAGTATACTGAGTATCAATCTTTTTCAAAAAAAACCTCAACTTATGGCTAAAACACCTTTATTTTGGAAAAAACCCAAAAAAACAAAAAGTATCTTTTAAAGTTCTTTTTTTTAATGTTCTAACATTCAGATATTCAGATCTTTCTTATTTTTTCTATAAATAATATTCAGGTACTACACTAAAAGAATCAGGCTTAAAACAAATAGGTCACCAGCCTTATTTTTTTAAGAAAGTACATTTTAAGTTTGTGGGTGGGGCACTAACTAATGAATAAATGTAGGGTTTGTCAAAGACAAAGACGTTATATGAAGTAAATTATCTCAATTTTTTCAACAACTCAACAATTTTTATAAGAATCAAGTTTGTTGGTCATACTAAACCAATCCGTAGCATATAAATGTAATACCGATGTCAGCATTTAACCCATTACCAAAGGACTAATTTTAGACTCTTCCAAATTTGATGCGTTTGCAGACGCTAAAACAAAACCTGGTATTCATGTATCACAGTTCTTTGATGGGTCAGAAATCATTGTGCGAAAAGGAGAAATCAATCACTAGGAGCAATTTCTCCTTTTGGCATCAATTTTTGCTAACGTTGTCTGCTGCAGACTCATCAAGCTAAGGGATAACCTGGTAAAGGAGAAAGAGTTACAGCCCCTTGTTTTCTGCAAGTCTTTACCAAGTGACAAAATTTTGGACTAGACCAAACTTAAAGCATCTGCATCTGAAAATATGTTTTAGCTCGATGATACGTCTGCCAGATAGAGCGCTAATAGTAGCATCTGTGTCCATATTTCCGTTGTAAGGTGAAGTAGTTAGGTGATTCACTTTGACTTTCAGTCCGATCTTTGGAAAGCATAATTTCGGATTCTTGCCTCGCATATAATTATTTGGCTTGATTCAAATACTTTTTTCTTAGTTTTGCCGACATGAAACAACCCGTTTTAGTTCTTGGTTTATCAAGTGTGCCAAGTGACAAGTGTGGCAAGATCAACTGTGTTAGGTGCTCTCCGTTTCGAGTAAAAGGTGAGCATGATAGTTACACGAAGTATGATAATGGAAACTGTCGCGAACGTCGTTAACTCCTTCCCAAACAACAAAATTTTACACTTACCCAAAATGACAGCATTTGCAGACAACAAGTTAATGTTACATAAATTAAAGGGGAGTTTTCTTTGAAAGGGTTGAAAACATTGTGGTTATCAGCATTTTCTCCATTACCAACAATGTTTGCAAGTCCTTTCCCTTGGGGTTGCTTAAAGTGTGGTAAAGGGGTAACTCTTTACAGAATGACAATTGCAGGTTGTTAAAATTTTTGGATCATGTGGTAAAGGGTTAGGAAAGAAGAGGAGTATGAAAAGTTAAGTGTAAATTTTATGCTTTAGTTAATGAAATAAAATTACCAGGTTTATGAAACGGCCAGCCACTATCATGGCAAAATTTCTTCAAAGCTTTCTCCTGTTCTAAGGATACATAGAGCATCATCAGATAGGTCCCCATATCCTGAAACATGCAAAGTAAGTTAAATATAACATAGCCTGTGAAAGAAAAACCTAATGTTGAACAAATTTTAAGGTCTACTGCCCCTAACTGTCATATTAAGAGATGGTATCTGCCGAGATTGGCCGAATAGCCTTTACGAAAATGTCGATGTCACAAGATATTTACTGATGAGTCTGCGAGACTAAAGCCCCTAACTCTCATATTAACTGATGGAAGCTGCTGAGATTGGCTGAATAGCCTTTACAAAAACTTAGAAGTTTACCGATGAGTTAGGGGCCGTAGACCTTAATTCCATTTCTGTACAACTGAGACTTTACAGCCATGACTTCAAAGAATTTAAAGCCATGACAATCAATTTTTTTCTTTCCTTTTTAATGTTGTAGGAAAAAACAATTGCCTGTAACTGAAAATTTAACCTTCTTGTACAATATTTCTCAATCATTTGAAAAAGATATATTCCTTTTCTACACAAATATATCTCATTTGTACTACTTGAAAATTTCATGTTGTTTTACCTCTTAATGAGACAAAAAAGTACAGATTTCTCTCACTGAAGTCTTCTGCAAAAGACAAATTGTTTGATGTTAAAGTAATGGCTTTTGTCTTTTGAAGGTTAGAAATATTGTGGGATGATGAAAAAATGCAGGTTACCTGCATTTTCTCCTTTTTCAATAAAATTTTCAAAGGTATTAATTGTTAAAATGTAGAATTGTTTGGTGAAGGATAATACCAGACAGAAATAGCTCAAGACAAAATACATGTTCTAAGTTTGGTATACATATGACTTGGAATTACTTTCTTCCATTTAAAAGCTTAAGCCAAGTGCTCAGAAAGCCAAGCCCCAGTGCCACAGTCGGTAACGTACAGGACTCAAGAATTGGGGTCACTGGTTCAATCCCTGGCTCGGCCAATTTCTTTTCGAGGGCTGGTGATAGTCACTGTGACAGAATTCATTCCTATCTCACTGCTGATCACTGTTTCAACGATGGTTATGTGGGAAAGCAGCTAGTGGCTTGAAAAGAATCAGAGTAGAGGTAAAAGAAACTCCGGGAAAGCATGGATAGGTGACTAGCCGCTGCGATATAACTGAAATAATGTTGAAAACGGCGTTAAACACCATACAATCAATCAATACCTGCTCAGACATGGGATTGATTTTTCCACACCATAATATATATAAGCAGTGAGCCAATGGAAGATTAATCCCAAATAATCCATTAACAGTAAATACATTCGAGCTTACAATTATGACAGTAAACACGTCACTAAGACATGACATGAAAGAGAGAAACGTTTTACAGCCAGTACTATCCGAAATCTAGCTCAATCCGAAATGCAGTCCGATTCAGATAGATTTAGAAAATTGCCTTTCGCTACATGACAAGTGAGTTATCGATCCAGTTTCATTATAGATCTCTACAGCTATTCTATTTTAACCATATCATGTAAGAATTCCAGTATGTAAATTATTTACAGCTCTTATTCTACAAAACCATAGAAGTTTTGTGGCTAGAAATCGCACTGATCAGTTTGTTTGTTGACAAACGTGGAATCTTGATAAGGAAATAATGTTACTGTTCAATTAGCTTTTAAAATACACTTTAAACTCCAGCGATCTGAGTTAAGCTTCATTTTCAGATAAATTTTAATTAGCATACATTAACAAAGCTTTGAAAATTAATCGTAGCTTCTGCGGAGTTACCGACTGATTCGCTCCCTCACAAGTTCGGGACACGAGATAGTGTGGTCTCTCGAGAATGTTGAAACGTGATCTCCAATCTTTCAATATACATGTAGATCTATGTTTCTATTGGGGGTGCACTCTGGGTTGATTAATTAACTCCTGAAAAGTAAATGCTATGAATATTATCCCCGAAAATATATATTTGGTAAATCAAGTTGTCAACATAAGAATTGTAATCTCTGAATTATTTGTGGAAAACGTTACGGCATCTTTTTTAACGTACGTTCTGTGCAATTTGATACATTTTTTTTTTTTTTTGTCAAAAAACACTCTTCATATGCCAAAGCAGTCATTAGAAGTTCTTTTACTTTTTATACATTAACTCGCCCAAACAGAACCATTGTAGGATTTACACAACATGTAATCCTTGCAATTTGTCATTAGAGTTTTCTGTTCTGCAGAATATAAACGCCCTGTTAAACTATACGGAGGTAAACAGCACGTTGAGTTTGGATTTATTTACAAGTATGTCGATATCCCTTTCCATCTATCGCATTTGTTCTCCTTTCCGCAATGCATGGTGAACTTGAGTGCGATTTGTGTTCGAAGACAGGTACTCCCGATTCGGAGTCTAGCTCCGACGTTATTTTTGTGATTGTTTCTCTTCTAGCGGAGAAACAATCACAAAAATAACATCGGAGCTAGACCCCGAATCGGGAGTAGAAGACAGGCAATTCGTTTAATCCAGTCTTCATATTCAACAGAGTCGCCTCCCATATATTTCCGGACATCATAAAACCACACACAAACAAAAAAGTGTGTCAGGGTTAAGTTTTAAGTGTGTGGACTTATTTTCATAAGATCCTCAACCCCCATCCCTCCCATTTTTTTTTTTTTTTTTTCGTCCAGCTGTTATGAATCATAATTTATATGAAAGTACCATAACTGTTTACAGAGCAGTGCTGAGATATTATGACAAAAAGAGGAGCAAAACTTAAAAGACGAACATTATTTTAATACTTTGGTAGTTTCCCTTGTATTTATTTACATTCGTTAATTAACACAAGAACCACCAAAATTTAAACATCATTCTTTTTGTCAAGGTAAGATTTTGTATATTTAAATCATTAATAACACTTTGACAAATAAATGAATGCATGTATATTTTTTCGGTAACTTAACATGCTATAAACACTAACTCTTAAAATAACCATCTATATCAGGGTCATGTTAACGTTTAACATTGATTTACTTGAACCATGGTACGACTTTCACATATAAAAAGTAACCACTGATATTCATCCCATGTATAGACACCAAAGTAAAATACAATGCATCGCTTATCTCCCTTACTTACTGTTGCGTCCCTTGATTTGTGACGTCATAGGAGAGCTTGTTTCAATATGGACGTTGTTTACGATAGTGAACTGAGCGATATTGAAGACGAAGAAATAGACGATTCTGGGCCGGTAAGGCCGTACATGTACGAGCCAATTTTTAAAGAAACGTATTAAATTTCTGATGATGAGGATAAAGTAACTTTTCGCCCACTGATGACGAAAATGACGATGTTGTGCCGGACTTTTCAACGTGTTGAGTATTGCGCGCTATTGAAATACGTCTATTACGGGGCGAACATCGCTTACAGAAATAATATTCTATACATGATAAAATTAAGTGTATGGCATAAACTTTGTTTCACGTGAAGCATTTTCAGTAGATTAACGGGCGGAATTAAACAACAACAACAACAAAAAAAAAAAGGACAGTTCCAAGACAAGACAGTTCCCCGACACTTTTGAAGACATTTCCCCGACACTTTAGTTTCATGTCAAATAACCCTTTTCTTGACTTTTACGATTGATAATCGTGAGATGTTAGTTCTAACTATTTGTTGATGGTTCCTTGTTGATATTTGTACCTTGTAAAGAATTCTGTAAACATTGACGGGTACAAGTTTATTCTCTCGTGGGTGAAGGGTTACACAATAAATCACGATTTTCATGAGAATAAGAATATTTTGAAATGCTGTTAACCAGCTTGAAATTTGATAAAGGAATATGTTCCGAGATTATTAAGAATTAATTCTCAAAATTATTTTGAAAATTATTTTAGTTGTTAGCTCCACTGGCCGAAGGCCAGCGAGCTATTGTCATGGCGTTGTGTCCGTCCGTCCGTCCGTCCGTCCGTTCGTCCGTTGTCCGTGCGTGCGTCCGTAAACTTTTTCTTTAAAAAACTTCTCCTCAGAAACTATTGACTGGATTTTTACCAAATTTCACAGGAATGTTCCTTTGGTGGTCCTCTTTCAAATTCCTTCAAATAATTGTGTTCCATGAAGAATTCTGGTTGCCATGGCAACCAAAGTAAAAAACCTTTAAAAATCTTCTCCTCCCAAACCGCTATTTGGATAGCATTATTATTTTGCAGGAATGTTCCTTAGATACAGGTTTACAGAATTCCTTAAAGAAAAAAATGATCTGTCAAAAAACATGGCTTTTATGGGAGACTCATTTTCCTTTTATGGTATAAAGTAAAATCTTTGAAAAATTTCTTCTCTAAAACTATTCAATGGATTTCATTGTTGTTTTCCAGGTAAGTTCCTATGGTGGTTGTCTACCAAATTGTTTCTTCAGTGAGCTAAAATGCAGGATTGAATGATAATTGTTAAAAACTTCCTTTCGCCATTATAGAAATATCAGGCCTGTGGAGCGATACAGGCGCTCAAGCGCCTCTAGTTTTTCTTACCATACAGAAATACATGAACATCAGAGAGAGGGAGAGGAGATCTACCTGTGTGAAATACTTTTTTGCTGTTTACCTTGTCCACATGATCCATTCAATGCAAAAATTTATCATACATGTATAGCTATTGTATGTTCAATATAGAGCTTCTCTGTGAAAGTCTTAAACTCTGAATTGTAATTTGTTCAGTTGTTGTTTGTCTTATGCAAATTGTTTCAATTTGGGTAAGTCTGAAATTGGTCTACCGTCTACTAGGGACTGAGCGGTTAATACTGACATTCCGGTCAAATTGCAGTATAGACGACTTCAGATTCATTGTAAAAACATAGAAAGAGCTGGTAACTATCAATTGGTCCTTTATCCACAATATTTTCTATTTCTAACTCTTTACCAAACGACAAAATATTAAACAGGTCCAAATTGAAATCACTTGCAGACGACAAAATAAAGTCAAATATTTCAAAAATTGAAATTTGTTTCCAGCAGAGTAGAAAACATTGTGGTTAAAGGAGAAAATGCTGGCTACCAGCATTATCTCCTTTTCCTACAATGTTTTTAAAAGGCTTCTGTCTCAGGGTCGTAAAAACTAGGGATTGATTGGTAAAGGGTTAAATATAAATCCCACACATTGGGCACGAGTTTTGTTTTGGTTCCCAGGAAGCAGTATCCGAAGAGATTAGTACGAGTTGTATGAACTTGTTTCTCAAGAGGTGTAAAATACATGTTTAAATTGTTACCAAACATCAAATTTATTGACTCAACCGAATTGAAAGCATTTGGAGTCAACAAATTAAATTTTACTCACATGTTTGGACTTGTCTTTGATGGTGTAGAAAACATTGTAGAAAAAGGAGAAAATACTGGTTACCATCATTTTCTCCTTTACCTACAATGTTTTCAAAAGGTTTTTGTTTCTTCACAAGGGTCATTAAAACAAAGGATTGTTTGGTAAAGGGTTAAACTAAGTTAAACTAAATTCCAATAAACAATCACATTTTATCGGTCATATTTAAATGCTGTGGATTTGAAATATTCTAATTTGTTAGCCCGCCCGGGTGGCTCAGTGGTGAGCGTGTCGGACTCACGACCTGGTGGTTATGAGTTCGATACCCGGTTGAGGCGAACTTCCTTTCCGGCGTATTTTCGCCTCTCACCTCTGCTAAAGCATGTGAGAAAAGTAGTCGGTGGCTTTGGAAAGAAAGTTGTGTTAGTACTGGTGTGAGAAAGCCAGGAAACACATGTGCGTCACCGACCGCCATGATATGACCTCAGCTGTTAAAGTGGCGTTAAACCCCAATACAACCAACCAACCAAATCTATATAATTTGTTATCATTTGGGTAAGGGTTAGGCTAAACCCTTACACAGATGGCAAAACTTTAGACTTGTCCACTCCACACCGATCCACAAATCAAAATTGTATAGATATAATTCAAAATTTGTTCAAAATGCATACATGTAAGTTGTCAAATCATTTTTAAGAGTGAAATGTCAAAGAGAAGTAGTGTATGGGATAAAAGCTGTCACATGGGTTTACTGTCACCAACAGGGATCTTATATGTGTATATACGATCCCTGGTCACCAACAAACATTACAGTGTAAAGGGGTGAGATATGCAAATGTTATGTAACCATTTCCTGTATTGTTTCAACTGGTCGGTGATGGATTTACATTTATGACCATGATTAGGGGTAGCCAGATACTGATTTCACCCTTTACCATACAAACCCTAGATCTAGTTTCCAATACCCAAAGAAAGAGTATTTGAAAAACAGTGTGGGAAGAAAATGATGTTTGCTGTTCAAAGAATGATTATTATCCCTTGAAAGTTTACATCATTTGAACAATGTCGACTATGTTATTTGCAAAATTTATGTTATGAATTTGGATGAATCTATAATTTTGTTAAATGTTGAAATCATTTGGAAAAGGGAGAAAACGGCAGCATTTTCTCTTTGTTCAGAATGAAGCGATAATGTAGAAAAGGGTAAATTAGTACGAATAACAATTCATGTATTCCAATTTCAAGAAAAAAGAAATTACCTACTTCATGTTGGATTTTCTTTTTGGAAATTGCCGTTGCGGAATGTCTGTCTTTCGGAGTTTCGGTTTAAGGCCTATCTTCTTTCGACTCGGAGTTTCGAATAATGTCGGCACAGCGTCAGGTTTTAACCGCAGGCTAAAATTCCTATAACCAACTTCTTTTGCGAGTTTTGGACTTATTAAGAACTGACTGTCATCGAAGTATTTCAGACACAATTTCGAATGAACGGATGGCAAAAAATCCGTCGCTACTGTCCGGCCCCGGTTTAAACGTTGAATCCATAGTTTCCTCCTTTTTAATTCCTTCGGAAATTTGAAAATACTACTTCTATGAGTTCCCGAATCGACGTTGCTGCCATAGGCTGAACAATTTACCATTTTTTCGGCTCAATTCTCAGTTAGTACTCAGATATCTGCATACAATCATCCGCGTTCCTACTTAATGTCTACTGACGGTATACACAGTGACTCGACAATGACGTCACACATGCACGGGAGATAAGCGAATCAGGGGAAGTAAGCCATGTACCATTTTTAGGGCCGTATATCAGCGTGACAATTCGGCCGTGGTTTATGGCATGTTACAGGGTGGTATTTATGAAAAATGACGGACACATGTTTAACTGACATCATTTGCAGCTGATTAAAGGAAAAAAACAGTCTGGTCAAAATATTTTAGGATTTGCCCTTTAAGCCAGGGATCTTATATACATTTTCTCATTTCCCTAGGAAAATCAAGTCTCCTCATTTCAGTTGCATTTCATTTGTCGTCTGCAAATACTTTCGAATTAGACATGTCCAAAATTTTGTAATCTGGCAAAAAGTTAAGGATGGAACCTTGCTCAATTTGCAGTGTTTCACAACATTTTAGTTGTATCATAGCAGCCATTATACTTATCTATTTGTTTTTTGAATTTGCACAACTGTCTGCACAAGCTGCGTGTTGCTTTTCCTCATCAACATAATTTTTGAGGGAGAGAAGTATGTATCTGTGTTGTGCAAAATTCTCTGAGAATCATGATGTTGGTTTCCCACTACTCACACTGTTGTCATAAAACACTAAAAGTACATGTATTAAATTTGACATACTTTTGGTTTCTTCAAACAACACAGTACATTCAGTATCTACAGTCTTATAAGCCACTTGAGGTAAGGAGTTATCTAATAATCTGTGACAAATGTCAGTATTCCTGAATCCTAAGTTTTCACTACCATGGGAAATATTTACACATCTGAAAACATTGTGGGAAAAGAAGAAAATGTTGGCAATCATGTTCTCATTTTCTCAGCAAAGACACAAGTGACACATTTCATTTCTTGTCTGCAAATAATTCCAAATCAGACAAGTCTCAAATTTTGTTGTCTGGCAAAGTGTTCCTGGAGGTTGGTTGCTTTCAACATTTTGCAATTGTATCACAGCAAACAATGCAGCTATCCATATTCCATGTATTACTAGAGTTGGGAATGTTTCTACTTGAAAATCTCTGTTGAGGGAGAGAAGTATATTTTGGGCGTTTGTATGACATACACCAGGATTATAATGATAGTTTAATATACCAATAATATCTCATATACACAATACTTTTACCATCATCATTAACTGCAACTTGCCACAGTGAAAAAGTTTTAGGAGATAAAAGTCTACATTCAATGAAAAGAGCATTTGCGGAAGCAACCAACCATTTGCATGTTACATTTTATCGCAAAAAGATTGGTCCTTGTGTCATACTGTTTTCCAAAGATTTCTACAGTGGATTTATGTAAAATCGAATTTATTAGGGATTAAGTTAAAACTTGCTAAAGGAACACATTTTTCAGCACCATTTAATTTTGTAACACACATGTAGCTCAATATTCATGGCTCCCTTGAGGTTTTCAGTGAGAAATGTTAAAATATCAATTTCAACATAAACTTTCTGTGTACAGTGTGATTTTTTTTGAAAATTTAAAAAATGAAAAACATTTGAAGGAAAGGCAAAAACATTTTTTTTTTTTTTAATAGCACAGAAATCATTTTGAAAAGAATTGATCACTGGCTGTAACTGGTCTTTTACAAATGTTTTCCAATGCTGTCCACTGTATGAGGAGTGAAAAGTCAAATTTGTACAAAGTCCTACACAACTTATACTGTTTTCAAATTGGTCCAAAATCAGAGCATTCAAAGTTATTAGATAAGCTTAAGTTCTCTGACACAGAATAAAAAATCATTATTAAAGAAGGAAAAATTGCTTGTCAAAAGCAACTTTTACTTTGCCACACTGTTAACTCTTTTTGAAACAACACAGAAGTAGACTTGTACAAAGTGAGAGCATTTACAGACAACAATTGAAATGCGACTCAAATTATGGAATTTGTCAATGATATAATTGAAAGCATTTGGGGAAAAGGAGAAAATGTTGGTAACCAGCATTTTCTCCTTTTCCTGCAATGTTTCCAAAAGGCTTCTTTCTCTTGTTCATCAGAACTCGGGGTTGTGTGGCAAAGGGATAATTGCAGATTTGTCTTTTTTTTTTTCTAATAATTATGCTACTGACTATTTTTTACCAAAGAACAATTTTTTGGGGGCCTTTGGAATCCCAAATTGAAAGTATTAGCAAACGACAACTGAAAGTAGATTCAAACGATTGGATTTTTTTTGCATGGTATTGAACATTGCGGATAAAAATGCTGAAAACAGATACATGTGCTAGGCTAGCATTTTGTTCTTTTCCCACAATATTTTCAAAAAGCTTTAAATATTCCGAAGTCATCAAACACACAAGGTTGTAAGGTACACAGGTTAATTCGAAATGATGCAATTGTGAATGCCACTGGTGTATGTAATTGATTCCAATATATAAAAGTAAGAACAGAGTTGCAGACAGGTCCTCACACTTCACCAGCCTACTTTTTCAGAAATTTCACTAATTCTTTCCATTTTGCAGGAAATTCTCCTTTTTTTCTGTCAAAGACAGTGATTTAAGAGTAGCTGCAAGCTGAACTGAAAATGTACTGGAAGGTCCATTTAATGGGCAGTGAAGGCAATTTTCTGGTTCTATATGCCCTTTGTGTAGTTTGCTATTGAAAAATGGGTATATAACTATTGACAGATCTCTGTGTTTACCGGCCTAATACATTGTACTACATACAAGTGAAATGTTTGTCACTCCTGATAACATGAGAAGCTTTTGACCTGACCAAATTGAAACATTTGGAGAAGAAAATCAGAAAATAAATATTCAATTTCAATGATGCGTATTGTCTATAAACAGAAGAGGACACTAGATGTGTCATGACAGATACACAACTTGATATATCCCACTTGTGATCATGTCAAATACAGGGAGTGGACAAAAGCAGCCCACTTCCGAAACGTTAGACAGACTTAATCCTTCAACAGGCGATGTGTGCTTTTCCCGAATTGTTTGCAATAGATATCCACTGCAGAAATATTAAAATATTTTAAGTTACTACGAAAAAGAGGGTTGTTTCGGTAATGGGTCGTTTTGGCACCGGGCCGTTTTGATCTCCATTCACAATTTACACTTCGTGTGAAATCAAGACTGACAACATGACCTGTATATCTGAAACGCCCAGTTAGTCGACACTTTAAATTTTCCAGATAAAAAAAATAACACTTTAACTAAAAAAAAAAAAACAATAATAGAAAAACATTGACATAAACATTGACTAAACGCTTCTTTGGCGGATATAAAAATTGTCGGAATCGGCAAGGAATTATATTATCTGAAAGGATGATAACAACTCGCAAGGAACGACAACGGATTATTGGACGCCGTACAGGTAAGTCAGTGAAAAATCGATAATTGGTCTTAACTCCAGTTGCGTTGCCTATCCCTGTGTATATACGATCCCTGTTTAAGCACTAGGAGGAAATGAATTGTTACTCATTTTGTGATTGGCCAAATATATGTAAACTACGCAAAAAAATAAAGGTTACAGTAGAAATTTACCGACATCGGATGAAAATGTTAATGACTAAAAAATCACGTAATGATCACATTTACCTATGTAAAGTTGTACTTTATGACCATACAGATTTTCAGCTCTAGCAAAACATCCATAATCTAAATCATATTGATCAACTAATAGCAATGAGTATTGGTGAGTTTTCTATTTTGTTTAGTGTAAGAGATTTTATACCCGTTTTTCCTCGCGTAAAACAGAATATGAACTGCGACGGTAGGTGACCGCTCTATTGCCGTACACGAAAACGGGTTGTAAAACAAGTTATTTCGTTTCTTGTAACAATGATAAAAAGATGTTGTATCTTGAATTTGGTGATTCAATTCGCAACGTGAATAACCATGCCTGCCTAGGGGAACAATCGGTTTTATTGCGTTGTTAGCGAAGAAACTGAGTGCCTACTGATTTACTCCTAGTATGAGTAGATGGGTGTGGTCAAGCATTTAGAAGGGTGATAAAACCCCTCCTTCCCCATTCTTAAATGTTATTGATAATTCTGCTTTCAACAGTATGCAAAACAATTTAAAAGAGGCTACTTTCATAACTGTTTTCATCATTTCTCTTCATATTATACTACAAACGAATTTAAATATTCATATCCCAATGCCTCTTACGCAGTCCATCTTTTTTTAAAGATATTTCTTGTTTCAAATACATACATCTATCAGTTGTCTGCGCATGTCATATTCTTCGAAGATTTGACCAGTCTGCTATGACGCATCACTACCCTGCACAGGATAAATTAATATGCCTTGTGTAAAATAAAACGCTGCCGCTAATAAAGTAGCAATGGAGAAAATGGCTATTTACAATACCTCTGTGGAAAAATCTAGCCTGTGTTTTGCTCCAGATTTCTTAAAAAACAGTGGTGTGACACCCTATCTGGTTTGGGCATTCTGGGCACAGAGCCGGACTACTTTTCAAAAGAGCAACCGTTACTTCGAATTTCAAAATAAAATGAATGTTTTTTTCAATAAAACTTTTGGTACTAGTACGATTCATCCAGCCATGGTTAGCTAACATGTAACCTATGGCCCAGTCATTCACAAGACAAATTTATGACGCATGGCATCATAGAAGCCGCAATTTTTTGGTGGACAATTTCAGAAATATTGACTCCTTTGAAAAATTGTGATTACATTTTTGTATCTGGTTTTTGCCCCCTCCCCCCACAAACAGAACATCATGACAAATAGTACTAAAATGCAGAGAAAAAACAGAATATAATAGGTATTCTAATTCTAAAAAAAAGGCAGGTCTAAGTTAAGAGAGGAACATTAAATGATCTTGTACCATCATCATCATTATTATTATTATCATTATTATTAGATCTGTTATTATTACTAAAGTGATAATGTTCTGTAGAAGAAACCTGTAAAAGCATTGGAGTTTTTTAATTCCTACTCGAAATTTGAAAATGGAGAAATCGCACATTCAAGTACAGCATTTGCCATTTATTAAAATGATTTTAAAAAGCAAACTTCTGTAGGGGCATCAAAGGCAATACTACTGAATTGTATAATTTAGTAAAGATATTTAAAGTGATGTTAAGATTGTTATTTACGTCCATGTATTTATAATTTTTATTGGTGATCTGTTCCTTTTGTTTCATATTTTACAAAAAAGAAAAAGAAAAGAAAATATTCAACAGCTTCCTTCTAAAACGTGATCTTCCTCCTTGTCAAAAGTATCTTGGCATGCTTGTAACCAGGGATCGTATATATATATATAGGATCCCTGTTGTAACAAAGTAAATCTTTACATTTCTACTCCAGAATCAGAGACTTGTGCACGGCATCTCTAAAATTCTTCTGATCATAGCCTTCACAGTTCGCTCAAACCACCGAAAAACAAAATTATTTTTCAAGGCTATAAGAATCTGGATCTATTTAACATCATAACAACTGTTACTATTCATATTTCGCTTAACAAAAAGTAGTCTGAACCATTTTCTGCATAGGTCTTAAGCAAACCTATAAAACTGCTAATGTAAATTTCAAGAGCTATTCCAAACCTTGACCAGCAGCTACGTAAAAAGTTGTATATGCACAGTAATGGGTTCGGTAATAACTTTAACCTTTCGACTACACAATGAAATTAATATACTGAGTAAGGAAAAAGAAACAAGAAATTTTTATGTTTACAATATCTTATAAAATATTTAAAAATATTACACAGGCTATGTGCTGTCTGATCATGATCTAGTTCCGTCATTTTCGAGAAGTTTCAGCCCATAGAGCAATGTACATCACAATCCATACATTTTCACGGATATTGTAGGTGAAGACCATACCGTACAGAATGTACAGTCTGATCATAAGAGCTTCTACACACAATACATTACATGCTACATTTCACAGGATTCAGAAGGTTCGTCCATGTAACAAAAAAAATCTATTCGACTATATTGTCGACGAAGGGAAGAAAAAGGGTTATCTTTTGACAAGTATTCTATAAATAGCGGACGTAAACTGTTCTGTGTGGGGAGGTGACCAGTCTATACCTTGATCAAAGGTTTACTACCCTATTATCTTTACGGATTAAGATTGGGCGAAAAACTTGTACATAAAACTGCTTCTGATTATCATATTCTAAGATACTCTCCATCTCATAATTATCATTATTTTGTTTTGTAAAAGAGTAGACAAATAAGAAAACCGTTGAGAGGTGGGAAAGCCTGTGATAAAAGGAAGGCATAACAACATAATTTGGGAATTTAGAAGGAATCCTATAAGCTGGAAAAATTCAGGGGACTAGCAAATAAACGGAAGTTGATTTCTCTGTATTTTTATCGTTATTTGGGAATGAGCTTATATTGCAAGAAAAGCAGGCTTGATCTTCATGTAGGTCTGATCGAATATTTAAGAAAGAGTTAGGTGGAGTAATTTTGCAACACTAACAATACATTATTAGAAAATTTACAAAAATAATAACCAATCGGATAATTACTGATCATCTACATGGTAAATAGTTTAGGTACATTCCTACTGGAAGCCGCTTTCGAGCGGCTTCCAATAAACACAACCCCTACAGGCTTGGGAAATGGCCTCGGTATCAGCCAGAAATTTCTCGTTGATAGGTGTGTGGAGAAACCCTACACAAATCCTGGTTTTCCTAAAATCTATTTTTAGAAAATATATTCAAAGATGTGCAGTAAAACAATAATATTTGTTAAAACTATTTTTGCCGTTTGAAATATTTAAACGTTTTAAAAAATGAAACGAAAAAAGAGCTGGATTTTTTTTTTTTTTTTTTTTTTTTTTCTCAGAAGTATTGTTTATAGCTATTTTCTCCATTGCTACTTTATTACAGACAAAGTTTCAGTTTACACACCGCGTATTAATATTTATCCTAGATAGTGATGCGTCATAGCAGACAGCTAGGTCTAATCCTCAAAGAATATGACATGCACATAAAACGATGAAACCAAAGACAAATGAATATCGCGTTATAGGGTAAAATTCTGCATTTAGATGATTGGTATTAAAAACCGCTTTTCTTTTTCATACAGCTGTTAAGATTTTTTTAGATGATAGGATAGAAATGTTTTACACAGCTGAAGATATTATGACATCAGACAGAGAAAAGAGAAGCACTTCGTGACATGAAATATATTAATATACTCACTAAACATAACCAGACATCAGTCTCCCTTGTATTTCACGACAAAGGTAAACAAACAACCGCCAATATTTACAAGCTAGAAATATCGGGGGGAGTCACATGCTATGATGGTAAGAGTTCAAACATTAAAATAATAAAAATAAGTAAATGAATAAATGCCATCACCTAGATTGCTGAACGTTAACTTTTTACTCTATAATTAGCGTCTTAGAAATAAACATCTAGATATAGCCTATGGCATGTTTTCACTGACTTCAAGGGAGGCCTAAATCTAATCATAATGTCGTCAAACGCTCTGTTATCGTGTCATTAAAAATTGTCTGCCACGAAATACGACATAACTATTGCGATAGTTTAAAGGGCAAATCAACAAGTTTCAGATATGGTTAATTTTCAAATCTACACTTATCAAATGGTAACCTGGTAATGTTGTAATTTGAAAAAAAAATTAGTAAAAGTACTTTTTTTCAATTCATATTTCTGCTTATTAATTTTTATTGCATCGCTTATCTCCCTTACTTATTGTTGCGTCCCTTGATTTGTGACGTCATAGGAGAGCTTGTTTCAATATGGACGTTGTTTACGATAGTGAACTGAGCGATATTGAAGACGAAGAAATAGACGATTCTGGGCCGGTAAGGCCGCACATGTACGAGCCAATTTTTAAAGAAACTTATTAAGTTCCCGACACTTTTGAAGACATTTCCCCGACACTTTAGTTTCATGTCAAATAACCCTTTTCTTGACTTTTACGATTGATAATCGTGAGATGTTAGTTCTAACTATTTGTTGATGGGTCCTTGTTGATATTTGTACCTTGTAAAGAATTCTGTAAACATTGACGGGTACAAGTTTATTCTCTCGTGGGTGAAGGGTTACACAATAAATCACGATTTTCATGGGAATAAGAATATTTTGAAATGCTGTTAACCAGCATGAAATTTGATAAAAGAATATGTTCCGAGATTATTAAGACTTAATTCTCAAAATTATTTTAAAAATTATTTTAGTTGTTTTTCTTACCATACAGAAATACATGAACATCAGAGAGAGGCAGAGGGGATCTACCTGTGTGAAATACTTTTTTGCTGTTTACCTTGTCCACATGATCCATTCAATGCAAAAAGTTATCATACATGTATAGCTATTGTATGTTCCATATAGAGCTTCTCTGTGAAAGTCTTAAACTCTGAATTTTAATTTGTTCAGTTCTTGTTTGTCTTATCCAAATTGCTTCAATTTGGGTACGTCTGAAATTGGTCTACCGTCTACTAGGGACTGAGCGGTTAATACTGACATTCCGGTCAAATTGCAGTATAGACGACTTCAGATTCATTGTAAAAACATAGAAAGAGCTGGTAACTATCAATTGGTACTTTATCCACAATATTTTCTATTTTTAACTCTTTACCAAACAACAAAATATTAAACAGGTCCAAATTGAAATCACTTGCAGACGACAAAATAAAGATAAATATTTCAAAAATTGAAATTTGTTTCCAGCAGAGTAGAAAACATTGTGGTTAAAGGAGAAAATGCTGGCTACCAGCATTATCTCCTTTTCCTACAATGTTTTTAAAAGGCTTCTGTCTCAGGATCGTAAAAACTAGGGATTGATTGGTAAAGGGTTAAATATAAATCCCACACATTGGGCACGAGTTTTGTTTTGGTTCCCAGGAAGCAGTATCCGAAGAGATTAGTACGAGTTGTATGAACTTGTTTCTCAAGAGGTGTAAAATACATGTTTAAATTGTTACCAAACATCAAATTTATTGACTCAACCGAATTGAAAGCATTTGGAGTCAACAAATTACATTTTACTAACATATTTGGACTTGTCTTTGATGGGGTAGAAAACATTGTAGAAAAAGGAGAAAATACTGGTTACCATCATTTTCTCCTTTACCTACAATGTTTTCAAAAGGTTTTTCTTTCTTTACAAGGGTCGTTAAAACAAAGGATTGTTTGGTAAAGGGTTAAACTAAGTTAAACTAAATTCCAATAAACAATCACATTTTATCGGTCATATTTAAATGCTGTGGATTTGAAATATTCAAATTTTTTATCATTTGGGTAAGAGTTAGGCTAAACCCTTACACAGATGGCAAAACTTTAAACTTGTCCACTCCACACCGAAAGTATTTGCAGATCACAGATCAAATGTGGCCTTGACAATAGGTTTGAGGGTAGAAAATATTGTAGGAAAAGAAGATAACTCTGGGAATCAGGACTTATTCCTTTTTTCACCCTGTCCTCAAAAACCTTCTCCATTAGGGTGGTTGAAGATCAGAATTTTGAGGTAAAAGGTAAAAGAATTGGTGTGTGAGCCTGGTCAAAAACATTCTGTTTCTTAATTTAAAAAAAAAATGTGTTAATTTAATTTTCTCACTTTTGTCTGATTATCAGGGAAAATGACTTGTGTCCAATTATATGCATTTTCAAAATTTTCATACTGACATGTTCAAAACATTTTTCTCAGTAGCCTGTCTAGAAGACATAATATGGATAGGAAAAGGAAATATCCACAAATCAAAATTGTATAGATATAATTCAAAATTTGTTCAAAATGCATGTAAGTTGTCAAATCATTTTTAAGAGTGAAATGTCAAAGAGAAGTAGTGTATGGGATAAAAGCTGTAACATGGGTTTACTGTCAACAACAAACATTACAGTGTAAAGGGGTGAGATATGCAAATGTTATGTAACCATTTCCTGTATTGTTTCAACTGGTCGGTGATGGATTTACATTTATGACCATGATTAGGGGTAGCCAGATACTGATTTCACCCTTTACCATACAAACCCTAGATCTAGTTTCCAATACCCAAAGAAAGAGTATCTGAAAAACAGTGTGGGAAGAAAATGATGTTTGCTGTTCAAAGAATGATTATTATCCCTTGAAAGTTTACATCATTTGAACAATGTCGACTATGTTATTTGCAAAATTTATGTTATGAATTTGGACGAATCTATAATTTTGTTAAATGTTGAAATCATTTGGAAAAGGGAGAAAACGGCAGCATTTTCTCTTTGTTCAGAATGAAGCGGTAATGTAGAAAAGGGTAACAATTCATGTATTCCAATTTCAAGAAAAAGAAATTACCTACTTCATGTTGGATTTTCTTTTTGGAAATTGCCGTTGCGGAATGTCTGTCTTTCGGAGTTTCGGTTTAAGGCCTATCTCCTTTCGACTCGGAGTTTCGAATAATGTCGGCACAGCGTCAGGTTTTAACCGCAGGCATAAATTCCTATAACCAACTTCTTTTGCGAGTTTTGGACTTATTAAGAACTGACTGTCATCGAAGTATTTCAGACACAATTTCGAATGAACCGATGGCAAAAAATCCTTCGCTACTATCCGGCCCCGGTTTAAACGTTGAATCCATAGTTTCCTCCTTTTTAATTCCTTCGGAAATTTGAAAATACTACTTCTATGAGTTCCCGAATCGACGTTGCAGCCATAGGCTGCACAATTTACCATTTTTTCGGCTCAATTCTCAGTTAATACTCAGATATCTGCATACAATCATCCGCGTTCCTACTTAATGTCTACTGACGGTATACACAGAGTGACTCGACAATGACGTCACACATGCACGGGAGATAAGCGAATCAGGGGAAGTAAGCCATGTACCATTTTTAGGGCCGTTTATCAGCGTGACAATTCGGCCGTGGTTTATGGCATGTTACAGGGTGGTATTTATGAAAAATGACGGACACATGTTTAACTGACATCATTTGCAGCTGATTAAAGGGAAAAAACAGTCTGGTCAAAATATTTTAGGATTTGCCCTTTAAGAGAACTATTGCGATAAAACAAACTTCCTTGAATATTATCTAGATAATAAAAAGTTTCACGATAAAAATATCGCGATAATTCTCACTGCCATCACAACTTTTTAGCTCACCTGAGCACGAAGTGCTCTGGGTGAGCTATTGTGATCGGTCATCATCCGTCGTCCGTCCGTTAACAATTTCTTTAAAAATCTTCTCCTCCAAAACCAGATGGCCGATCTTGATAAAACTTGGCAGGAATGTTCCTTGGATGAAGCTCTACAAAAATTGTTAAAAGAATTTAATTCCATCAAAAACTCTGGTTGCCATGGCAACAAAATGGCTGAAAATGGAAAAAAAATCTTTAAAAATCTTCTTGTGACAAACCATAAGGCCGAGAGCATTCATATTTTGTATGAAGCATCATTGGGTGACCCTTTACCAAAATTGTTAAAATTATTCCCCTAGGGTTATATTTGGGCTTTGCCCGGGCGCACCCTATTTTACATAATAACAAAGAAGGAAATCTTTAAAAAATCTTCTTCTGACAAACCATAATGGCTAGAGCATTCATATTTGGTTTGTAGCATTATCTGATGATCCTCTATCAAAATTGTGAAAATTATATTTCTGTGGTCATATTTGGGCTCTGCCAGGGCGCACCCTATTTTACATGAAAACAAAGAAGGAAATCTTTTAAAATCTTCTTGTGACAAACCATAAGGGCTAGAGCATTCATATTTTGCATGTAGCATCATCTAGTGACCCTTTATAAAAAATGTTAAAATTATCCCCTTGGGGTCATATTTGGGCTCTGCCCGGGCGCACACTATTTTACATAGAATTAAAGAAGGAAATCTTTTAAAATCTTCTTGTGACAAACCATAAGGGCTAAAGCATTCATATTTTGCATGTAGCATCATCTGGTGACTCTTTATAAAAATTGTTAAAATTATCTCTTTGGGGTCATATTTGGGCTCTGCTCGGGTGCACCCAATTTTACATAGAAACAAAGAAGGAAATCTTTTAAAACTGTCGTTCTGACAAATCATAAGGGCTACAGCATTCTTAATTTGTATGTAACATCATCTTGAGACTTTCTACCAAAACTTTAAAGATTGACCCCTTGGGTGGAGTTTGGGCTCTGCCCGGGCGCACCCTATTTAACATTGAAAAGGAAGAAAATTACATGTGACAAGTGAGAGACTAAAACTTTCATGTTTTGTTTGTAGCAAAGTTTTGGTGACCCTCTGCCAAAAGTTGTTAGAGTAATTCTTATTGGGGACACATTATGGCTTTCCTCCCCTCCCCCGGGTATGCCTTATCAAAAAAGAATGGCTTCTGGCTTTGATATACTATTATTTGTATGTGGTATATAGCATCATTGTCTTGAGCCTATACCAAAGCTGCCTGTTCACAATTTCCTTAAAAATCTTCTCGTCATAAATCATAAGTCAAACAGGCTGAAACCATTTTACAAAAAGGAAAAAAAAGAAAGAGAAAAGAATAAACAGGGAAATATGTGAAGATCTTGTTGTGACAAACCATGAGGCCTAAAGCTTTATCATTTGCAATGTAGCATTAAAGGTAGTCTTCAGCAGATTTTGAAAAAAAAAAGTTTTTTTTCTTCAATTCACAAATTTTAAACTTGTTTGACTAGAGGTGCACAAAAATGAAAGAATGGCCATATAAGTTACAAATATACTCAGGTGAGCGATATAGGACCATCATGGTCCTCTTGTTTATGTTCGTGCCCACAATTGACATGAATTCATGGTAGGATGGTCTCGATGGTACCGCAGCACTTAATTTCGCCGAAAATTTACTAGAAGAGAGAGAACTCACAGGTACATGTATTATTTTCCAAAGTTGTGATAAACTGTTGCATGTAAAGTTACAATAAATGTTGTTATCAAAGCATAAGTCATGTTTTTCAGACAAAAATATCTAGGTCAAGTTAACATGTTGATACAACGTTCTCGAAAGGGAGTCCACTATGGAACCGCGTTAACTCCTGTAATTTGGAAAATCGTAAAAGAATTAATTTCTATTTTTAGAAAATGATTTAGGTACCGTAGTTTTTGTTTCCGGCGAGGGCTTTGACGTCACAGCAGACGACCTTCACTTGTCAAACATGAATTATCTGTTTCATGAAGAAAAGGAGGTAATTATTTTCAAAACATGGAGGAATATTGTGGTTTATTATTGCAATTTGTTGATATTAATTATCAGCAATGAAGAGAAATCTGATATTTTTTAACCGATATGATGCAAAAACACTTTTGCTTTCGATTTAATGAAGTAAACAGTGGATAGGTGGCGCTACGTATGCAAATTATGTATTTTCCGGATTACCGCCGTATCATCGTTGTCTGCGCATGTCATTTTCTTCGAAGATTTGACCTGTCTGCTATGACGCATCACCCATCCCATATACATGGGAAAAGTAGGGCTTTCACCGAAGCTATTACCCAAGCCTGTAGAGGGCTGTTTTTATAAATGGCCGGTACATAGGTTACATGCTAGCTGATCAAAGTTGAATGAATCGCACCAGGTAGCGTTTTATCAGGGATCGTAAATTGTATACTATCCCTGCTGGTCTTATTGAGTAAATGTTTATTTTCGTTGTCTGCGCATGTCATGTTCTTCGAAGATTCGACCTGTCTGCTATGACGCATCACCGACCCCATATACTAGGGAAAAGTAGGGCTCATACCGAAGCTATTACCCAAGCCTGTCTGGGCTGTTTTCATAAAAAGCCGGTGAATAGGTTACATGCTAGCTGATCATAGCTGAATGAATCGCACCAGGTAGCGTTTTATTGAGTAAACGTTTATTTTATTTTGAAATTCAAAGTAATGGTTGTCATTTTGAAAAGTAGTCCGGTTCTGTACTCAGAATGCCCAAATTAGATAGATGTGTATTTGTAGAATGCCATCTAACGGGAGATAATGCTTTTATTTTATTTTGAAATTCAAAGTAACGGTTGTCGTTTTGAAAAGTAGTCCGGTTCTGTACCCAGAATGCCCAAACTAGACATAGATTATATGTACACATTATCTTCCGCTAGATGGCATTCTATACATACACATCTATCTAATATGGGCATTCTGGGTATAGAAGCGGACTAATTTTTCAAAACAACAACCGTTACTTTGAATTTCAAAATAAAATAAACGTTTACTCAATAAAACGCTACCTGGTGCGATTCATTCAGTTATGATCAGCTAGCAGGTAACCTATGCACCGGCCATTTATTAAAACAGCCCTTACATGCTTGGGTAATAGGCTAATAGCTTCGCTGTTAGCCCTACTTTTCCCGAATATTTGGGGGATGGGTGATGCGTCATAGCAGACAGGTCGAATCTTCGAAGAATATGACATGCGCAGTCAACGATATGTACATGTATAAATTTGTAGAATGCCATCTAGCTGGAGCTAATGGCGGTATCATCGATGGCGCGGTACCTGCGAGGACAACTACGTCTATAATTAGAATCTATACGGTTTTTATAACATCTTCGTCTCCAACCTTATAAAATTCTCCTTTTCCCTGAATGGTTTTAAAATTGTTCATAAGAAGTATTTCGATTAATCTTTGTATTTAACAGACTTCAGTTCATGTGTAGTCAAAATTTACCAATTAAAATACAATTGTAAATAATTCGAATTTTAACCAACTGCAATCTTGTAAAGTCAAAAACTACCGAGTTCATCCAAATGTATAGATGCCGAGGAAACGGTAGAACCTTCACGATGAATTTATCTCTTAAATGTCAGCTTAATGCATAAGAAATTTCGCGTTAAGATATTATCTGATCAATGTAAAATGTTACAGCTAACAAGGGTATCGTGATTTTTTTTTTCAAAAAACTTTTCACTATCCAGACAAAATTTCCAGGAAACTGATTTATCGCGATAGTTTTCTAAAATTATCATGATAGTTATTTCATATCTCGTGGCAGAAATAATTATGCCACCATAAAAATACGACAAAAGTTTTAACCTCTGGAAATAGGTCAAAAAGTAGAAAATCGTATGCTAAAATGTTGGCCTTGAATAGACCTATCATTCTACTGACGACATCTGAAATTCTCATTTTAAGCAGTCTTATTTCACAATATCGAAAGCTACGAGGATCTATTTTATTATCCTCTAGGCCGAAATCCTTGCTAAATGTTTGTAAAAACTTACTAGAATCTTGCTTTAAATTAAATAAACTTGTGCAAGAAAGCTTTATTTTTCTGAAAATAATGATATTTGATTCTTTTCACAGATTTCGAGGGGGCGGGCGGGAAAGAGAGATATCGGTGTGTTGCGCTTCAAGGGAGGTCACTCTTGATAAATTTGAGTTTAGTACTGAACGAATATTCTCCCTTAGACCATAAAATGATACCAGAGTCCGCTGC
This sequence comes from Hippopus hippopus, assembly GCA_946811185.2. Lineage (NCBI taxonomy): Eukaryota > Metazoa > Mollusca > Bivalvia > Cardiida > Cardiidae > Hippopus > Hippopus hippopus. The sequence continues at coordinate 45,375,389 of OX328106.1, read as the reverse complement.
GGTTCATATTGATTGGATTCACCTACTACAATAATATTTATTTTTAAGAAGTGAAATTTACTATGAAGATCATTTAATGAACAATATAAAGTGAACAAATGTGAGTGACTATGGTCTCAGAGTTTGTGATGCTTTAATAGTTATGTGCCAGGATCTACTTTTATACATCACCAAATGTTGTGTTCAATATAGCTTTTAACTCATGACCAAACCTCAAAATTTTGCGCTTGACCAAATTGAAAAGCATGTGCGTACGAAAAGTTAAATGACAAGCAAATGATGATTTCTGTCCTTGATAGGGTAGAACACATTGTGGGAAAATCCTGGTTACCAACAACGACATATTCAAAATACCAAAAATATCAAATACTGTTAAAGGAAATTACACTCAAAATGATTGATTTTAACTCTTTCATTACTGAATTTATAAATAAATTACATTTTGTCAAAGCCTACAAATATAGTTCCCCTGCATGATCAATAGACTGTTCAGTCATATTCTAAAATAAAGCAGTGGACAGTGTGGATCTTGGATCAGACTGCATGTTCTGTGCAGTCTGATCTTGATCTACACTGTCCACAAAAGCTTCAGGTGTCGCCTCTAGAGATTACAGACATTTGAAACATAATGAATATAACCTTTTATCTAACAAATCCCATACTTTTACAATCCAGGATTCAGAAATAAGAATAGGAAAAGGAGAAATTGCTGGTAACCAGCATTTTGTTCTTTTTCCACAATGTTTTATACCCTTCAAAAAAGAAGTGTCAATTTTCGAGACGTATTCATTTTGTCGTCTGCAAATGCTTTCAATTTGGATAGGACTAGTTTACACTTTTCTCATTTGGTTAGAGTAATACTGAATTACAAAAGAACACCTTCAACAATTGGGCATATTCGACCCATGGACTGGCCTACTAAATTAGGTATACTTTCAGCTAGTGTTTGTAAAATCCCTCAAAGGTAGCACTTCACTGTAAGTTAACCCTTGCAGTTCACAATGGAATGCTATGCATCAAGTTAAATAAACCAGTGACAAGAAGGAACTAAAGATCTCTAGAAGCCTGCTGGTTTCTATTAACTCTTTACAATACAAGATAATCTTAGATTTGTCATTATTAAAAGCATTTGCAAACAACATATCAAATTTGGCTAGAGAATCAAGATTTGCCCTTGAAAGGGTAGAAAAAATTGTGGGAAAAGAAGAAAATGCTGGTTACCAGCATTTTCTTCTTTTCCCACAATGTTTTCAAAAGCCGTTCTCCCTAGTGTCTTTAAAACTCAGGATTGTGTGGTAAAGGGTTAAATCTTCACCCACTGACAAAGTTTTACACCAGTCCGAATTGAAAGCATTTGCAGATGACAAAATAAATGTGACTCAAAGGTTAAATTTAGTGTTTTGAAAGGCAGAAAACATTGTGGGAAAAGGCAAAAAATGCTGGTTACCAGTATTTCCTCTTTTTCCATCAATGTTTTAAAAAGGCTTTTTCCATAGGGTCGTTAAAACTCAGGATTGTGTGGTAAAGGTTTAATGCGGTCAGCATGAGCGAAGTCCTAGAGCTATAGGTGCAAATCATTGAGCAAATACATGTGCTCCCTCTTTGCAACATCTCTTTGTTAAAATTGACAGTGTTGTAAAACCCTGTTCTACCTTTTTTGGTTCATTACAAAGAGGTAAGGTACCCAAACAGGGAAAAGGGCAATGGAATATAAGACATTTGCTTATACTTTAACTCTTTACAGCACAATCCCGACTTTTAATGACCTTGGCAAAGATGCCTTTTGAAAACATTGTGGAAAAAGGATAAAATACTGGTAACCAGCATTTTCTCCTTTTCCCACAATGTTTTCAACCCTATCAAAGAAAAATTGCACCATTTGAGCCACGTTGAAATTGTCGTCTGCAAATTTTTTCAATTTGGACAAGGCTAAAATTTTGTCATCTGGTAAAGGGTTAATCAACAGCAGTGTACAGAAACATTAACATCTTTATATTCTATAAAAGAACAACTAGACAAAAGTACAAAAAAAAATATAAAAGCATATCAAACAACAGTATGTGCTGCATCATACCAACCAAGTTGTTATGTAATTATGGGTTCACAGAAACCATTTTGTCCATCAGCCAACTTAGTCATGAGGTAGAATGGTCCTTGGATATCAACAAAATTCATGGATAGCAAAAGGTTTCGACCCATGTCATTCTACGTGGACAGTGCAAGCTCATATTGGTCGATACTTTATGCAGATGCATTATATCCTTTTTCACAGAATGTGGCTTATATACTGAACCAAAACAGAAACTTCCCCTGTGTTTAAGTGCAGATATACACAAATGTGAAAATCAGGATTAAACTAGATTTGTATGCATTGAAAGAGTATTTTATTGCGACTTTGTGTGAAAAAAATTATTGCTGAGGGTTTATCCAAAAGTAGTGAAATGGTAGTTAAAATGCGGAAGGGGTCGCTCACCAAAATCACAAATTAATACCAGGTATGACCACTTTCAGCATGAAGGACTGCCTGGCATCGTTGGCGCATAGAACGGATAAGTGTATTGATTTCGGCTTGTGGAATGTTGTTCCATTCCTGAATTAAGGCTTGTCTTAGCTGAATGATGTTTGACGGTGGAATAGGGCGACGTCTAACACGCTGGTCCAAATTATCCCAAAGGTGTTCAATGGGATTCAGATCAGGGCTTTTGGCAGGCCAGTCATTAATAAATGCAATGTTATTCACCCTGAGGAAATTCACATTGTCCCTAGCTGTATGGCTTGTGGCATTATCATGGTGAAAAAGAGTGATATTGGCATTATTTTGAAACAGTGGGATAACGTGCCTCGCAAAAATTTCATCTCGGTAGCGTTGGGCCTTTAAATTCCCTTCGATAACGACGAGATTAGTGCGAAAGCCATGTGCAATGCCCGCCCAGACCAAGACAGAACCCCCACCCCCAAAACGATCTCGTTCAAGTACGCAACAGTCGGCATAACGTTATATGGTATACTCGAACCCCGCCATCACCTCGATGAATGGAAAACCTCGACTCGTCAGGGAAAAGAACGCTATTCCATTGTTGTCTAAGCCAGCATTGGTGTGTACATGCCCAATTAACACGATTTATGGGGTGATGTCGCGTCAAAACACAACCAACGTATGGACGACGTGCACGTAGCCCACCCTCGCGCAAGCGATTGCGCACAGTTTGGGCAGATATACTGTTGTTATGTGTACCAGGGGTGTTAGCAGCAGTGGCTGTGGCAGTTTGGAGGCGATTGCGCAGGTGGGTGTTCTGAATATAGCGGTCTTGGCCGCGCGTCGTGACACGAGGACGTCCACTACGTGGTCGATTTTCCGTATGCCCTGTTGCTTGAAAACGTTGCCTAAGGTGTCGAATAGCACGAGTAGAACATCCAATATTCATAGCAACAGCATTCATCGTCATACCAGCATTAAGCATGCCAATGGCACGTTCGCGTAAATTTTGCGGAATTCTAGGCATATCAAAAATAAAGAAAACTAAAAAGAATTTTTTTTTTTTCAACGTCTTTTTCTTATTGACATGAAAGTCTATAAAATTAGACTGAAAGGTTTCAAAAAATATACACGAATTATACTGGTCCGTGCATGCACGTGAAAATCGCTTTCAGCGGGTTTCTTCTGCAAAATGCTTTCAATCGAGTTAAAATTTGTTTTATCGGACACATAATCGTTCGCCCGAATGTATGTAGGTCATCTGACATTTTGATTTTTTTTTAATAACATTGCATATGCACTTAAACACAGGGGAAGTTTCTTTTTTGGTTCAGTATATATTCATTCAAGTCCCAATAGCAGCCAAAAGTAAACAATGGGGGTGTTAAAATGCATTTAAATTTAAAATATACCATTTAAAATGAAAAATCATTGTGAAAAGAAGAATCTGTTCTTGTACAATCAGCCTAAGTTCTGGCAGGAAAATAAATTTTAAAAGTGGGTCAAAAGTTGCCAGGTTGCTCTATACAAAATTCAAGTGCATTGCAAAACTTGCTTTGTTTACTTTTATTTGCTATTGGGGCTTTAAGATGCAAATTGTGTTTTTTTTTTTTTTTAAGAATTAAACATATCACTACTTTTCTGTACATTATAAGTAACTTGGTACATTTACTGTGTCTGAACAGTAATGTACATCTATGTCATACCTATATCCTGTATCAGTGTTTTATTGATATCAACAGTGAAGATTAGATCATAGGTGAATAATAGTCCCCATTACAAACCAGATGCGTAAAGTATCCATTTTTTTCCGATGAATATAACATTTAAATGCTTTGCTGATAATTCAATATTTTCAGTATTATTTTCATTATTCCAGTATTACTCTGTTATTGTTTTCAGACTAATGAATGGCCATAAAACGAAACTTGTAACATTTCAACACTATTTGGTATGTCTTAGAAAAAAGTATTAAAGTGGAGAGCTCTCTTCTTTAGCCTTGCTACGCAGATATCCCCTGAAAAGGGACTTGCACCATAACTTTCAATAGATGGGGTGTTGACTTTGGGGAAAAAAACAAACTTACTTTCAAAGTTTGCAAGTAAAATGGACTATAAAGAAAGTACCTACAGTTGATGTCGTTCGGATACACAGCTATTAAAAAGAAAGTTTTACAATAAACCAAAGTTTGTGAGCATAAGTACATTTGTACATATAAATATGTTTATTGGGCAAAAACTGTCTTACTTGCGAAACCTCACTATTGCGAAATCACTTCGTGACGAAACCTTCGATGTCGAACTCCTTTTAGACGAAAACGTCTTCAAGCCAATATTTTGTTGTTGTTGTCGTCGTCTGTTTTGTTGATAAAGATTAATGAAAAAGCGATTTAGGGTGTCGTTTGATTTGAAAAAAAAAAACAAGGTCTTTTTTTTCAGTTTGATTAAGTTTTTCATAAATTTAACCTATGGGTCCGACTAACTGGAACCAGGAAACGAAGGCTCGATTAAACGAGAGGGTGGCTGCAAACATCAACGATATTGGTTCTCTTGCGAGACATGTCATAAGATCCTCGAAGTCAACTGACGTAGGTTATTTAACCATTTTACACAAAATCCCGACTTTAAACGAACCTAGGGAAAAATTTTTTAAACACTGTGGGATAAATGCCTTTTTCCCAAAATATTTTCAACTAAATTCTACCCAGTGAATGACAATATATCCGGGATATGATTTGAGTATCATACATCTTACTTGTTCTCTGTAAATGCTTTCAATTTGGAGATGCAGAAATATTTTTGCCTTGGAGATTACAAACTTTTAGACTTGTCCAAATTAAAAACATGTTAAGACGACAAAATAAATTGAACCATAATGAAGGATTTGTCATTGAAAAGGTAAAACATGTAATGGCAAAAGGAGAAAATGGTGGTAAACAGCATTTCCGTTTTTTTTTTCCAATGACTTTTGCAAAAGAGTTACTCCGGGCCCGCTAAAACAGAATTCTTTGGAAAGGTGTAACTCTTTGCCTGACAGTATAAGACTTTAAACATATCCAAATTTAAAGCATGTGTGCATATGACAAAAGAAATGCAGCTTAGACTTGTTTTTTTGCTGAAAGGATATGAAACACTGTAAGAAAAGGAGATTTAGTCTTTTAACATCACCTTATCCTTTTTCCTCGATCTTTTCAACAGTTTTTATCTCCAGAGTAGTTAAACCAGTTTTTTTAAGTTTGGTCAAATCGTTCAATTATTCATCATGCTGTAGTGCCTTTTCTTATTGAAATTTTCTGAGTTTTAAATAAGCAAATCTCTTGGCCCTACAAAAGCAATAACAAATCACACACAGGCAAAATTATCAACAGATGAAATAAAATATTCAGAATTAATATATTAAATTATGTGGTGAAAGGAAAAGCTGCTAATTTTAGGCAAATTCGCCTTTCTGGTAATATTTTGAAAAGCCTTGGCCTTAAGGCTTAGGAAACTTACAAGACCATTAAGACCTTACCAAACAACAAAAATGTAGACTTGTCCAACTTGGAAGCATTGCGTACAACAAATGACTCAAACAATGGAACTTGTCTCTGATAGGGTAAAAGATTTTAGGGAAAAGAAGAAAATAATGGTCACCAGCATCTCCTGTTCCTACAATGCTTTCAAACGGCTTCTTCCTCAGGGTTGTTAAAACTTGGGAATGAGTTGTAAATGGTTAACACATTTTCATGTTCTAAAGAATTAACCAAAAGGAAAATAGAGGTGCAGCCTTAGATTTTTAGTATTCATAAATGTAACTGTTAACAGGAAGAAAACTTTTTTTAATTTTTGACCAGAGACTAAATATTAAACTTGTCTGTATTGACTTTATTTGCAGACATTTATAGATGGGATTCAAATGGTGAGATTTTTTTAGGAAGCAAAGAAAATGTTGGGGAAAAAAAAAAGAAAAGTTAGTGCTGGTTTCTTACATTTTCTCTTTTTCCCACTGTTTTTAAAAGCCTTTTCCCATGGTGCCAATGAAAAGTGAGATTGATTGGATAAAATCATTTAAATGTTTGACATTGTTAATAGAAGTTTTTCTCCTTTTTTTAGCTTCTTGCACAAGCTGCCAAAAACTTTGCATCACAAGAGTCGGTGATAAACAGTTCACATGAGGTAAATTGACTTTTTGAAATGTCATTTTTTGCTCCAGTGATCAAAGGTCAGCAAGCTTATGTCATGGCCCTGTGTCAGTCATGTGTCCATGTGTCCATCTGTGGAATTTGATTCCTGTAAAACCTCTGGTTGCCATGGCAACAAAACTGAAAGATATGTAAAAATTTTAAAAAATCTTCTTGTCTGAAATCTAGGGCCTAGGGCTACCAATTTGGCTTGTAGCTCAATCTAATGGACCACTACCTCTACATGTTTTACAAAAGCTTATATGGAGAAAACTTTAAAAATCTTTGCATTCCTCACCATAAGGCCTTGGGCTACTAGTTTTTGCATGTAGCTTCATCTTAATATTTTCTACCCAGATTCTTCAAATTATAGCCCTGAGTTCAAAATTGGTCCTACCCTGGGGGGTTCACAAGTTTTACATGGGCTTATATAGTGAAAATTTAAAATCATTCTTATTCCAAAACATAAGGCCTAGCGCTAACAAATTTTGCCTGTAGCTTTTTCTTGTGTGCCTCTACTAATACAGTTCAAATTTTAGCCCTTGGGTCAAATTGGACCCTACCCCGGGGGATCATAAGATTTATATTGGCTTATATAATTAAAACTTTGAGTATCTTCCCGTTCCTAACAATAAGGTCTAGGGTTACTAAATTTTGCATGTAGCTTTATCAAATGGGTCTCTTGTTTTTAAAGTTGTTTCTTATATTCACATTAATGCAGATGTCAATACATTGTACACAGAACTTAGTAGACCCTTTACTAAACAATCCCAAGCAACCCGTAGGGATAAGGCTTTTGAAAGTATTGTAGGATAGGAGAAAATGCTGATAGCCAGCATTTCTCCTCTCATAGGATAGGAGAAAATGCTGATAGCCAGCATTTCTCCTCCCACAATGTTTTCTACCATTTTTCAAACAAGTCCAATCACTGGATCATGTTTAATTTGTTATCTGCAAATATTTACACTATGAACAATGGTAACATTTTGTTGTTTGGTAATTGGTGAATTCAATACCCTCTGCAAATAACATTTTCATCTTGCTACAGGCCACATTTGGAAACACTGTAGTATAAGGAAGATAATGCTGGTAAAGGGCAATTTCTTCTATTTTCAGATATTCAATTTTTTCAGAAGCCTTGAGGTAGTCATTATTGCCACTACAATCCATGTTGAATTCCTTTTTTTCACAAAGCAGTTTTTGTAGTTGCCTGCTGCAAAGTTTTACTCAGACTTTAACGATAAGCATTTCAAAGGAAAGGAAAATGCCTTCTTCAATGATATTAGACATATACAATGTATAATAATATAATACATTACAGAAAACAAGCAAAATAAATTGTTTTTCTCAATCAATCAATCTTGTCAAAAGCTCAGTTTTTTCAAGGGAAGTAAAAGTTGAATTTGTATCGACTGCAGTCTTTAATTAGATTGACTTTTGTTTATGTATAAACTATACTGTTTTTCTTTATATCCAGACATTGAAAAAGATGAACATAATCCGATCACAGTTCGAATTTCAGTAAGTAAAGCAGTAAGTTACAATTTTGAAATTACATATTGGAATAGTTTACACAAAGGCAGTTTTTGATTTCATATGAATCAAGCGCGGGTTTTTGCATTATGCAGTTTTTGTATATTTTACCCTTTACCACACAATTTAAAGGTTTAACAATCCTGGAAAACTTGACATTTGAAAACATTGTGGGAAAAGGAGAAAATGCTGGTAACCAGCAATTTCTCCTTTTCCCACAATGTTTTCCTACCTTTCAGAAACAAATCCAATCATTTGAGTCATGTTTAAATTGTCGTCTGCTAATGCTTTCAATTTGAACCAGTCTAAAATATTGTTGTTTGGTAAAGAATTAAAGAGACATCTTTACAGCCAGAGAGTAAACATATGCTGTTAAAACTTTATGGTGTTATAATCTAGTCAGCTGTGTAAACTTAGATAAAAAATCAATGTAAGGTGTTTGGGGTATAGAAACTGTAGGGATTTGTCTTCGATTTAAACCGGAAACTGTGGTTGTTATGTCTATGGCTAGCTGCAATAGAATGAAATGCATTTTCTATCTGCTGTAATCTGTGCAGCCTTGCAACCATCAGGGGCAATATTTGGCATGAAGATACAAGAGTGATTATAATTTCACAAAATAAAGAAAAAATTGGTTAAAAAACAGGATGAAAACGAGTGAAGATGTATGTTTAAAGGATAATATTGTCCTAGGAGAGGTGGTCCTTGACCCTACACCAGTGCTCGCGCTGCCAATCGACATTATCGACAAATGTCGATTAATTAATTCAGCTGTCGATTAATTTTTCCAATTGTCGATAAAAATTGTCGATTAATTTACTCCCAAAAAAGTCGGGTAAAATTCCCTTTACTTGCCTTGATCACGAGCTAATTTGCACCGGAAATGTGTGGTAATCGCTTGTTTCACACTTTGGCGGACGCAACCTTAGGTAATCGACAGGTCACAGTTGGTTTGTATATTCCACAACGCATGTCATGTTACCCGTTGTTATTCTAATCCGTTAATTGGAGAACAGTTGGCGATTATTGTTTATTTCACGTTAAATTTTGATTGACTATTTTAATTGACGCAGTGATAGAATGTCTTCGATTTCAGTACCGCCAGAAACGGCGATGGCGACTAATGGAAACCAATTAGATATCATTAATTCGTTTACATTGCTAACGTAATCCGGCGCTGTTTATACGTCGGCAAACAAAAAGAAAACAATAATTCATAATTGAATTTAATTGACATGTTGACATTATTCTAATAAATCTCTTTCTTGTACCCCCAAAATCTTGTCATTCTTCACTTATACGTCAACTTGGGTCATCCTAAATGAAAACTATCGCCAATAAAAAAAGATAACAAACTAAGGAAAATTAAACTGCATTTACAGTATTGGATTTAGCAGTGGTACCAGTGAATAGCAGTATGAAAATTCAAATGAAATTTAAAGGCTTAGGTTGAAAACCTTCGTCCACTTCATGTAGTACACTGGACAGCAAAATCATATAGTTTTCTCAATTTTATAAAAGCATTTGTAGGTGATAAATCTAAATTGACTCAAATTGGAAATTTGTCTTCAAAAGGGTGGAAAACATTTCAGGAAAAGGAGGAATTACTTAGCAGTAACAAGCACTTTCTCTTTTACCTAAAAGGTTTCCAAAAAAACATTTTTCAGAGTCTTTTAAACTCAGAACTGTATGGTAAAGGGTTAAACTAAATCTAAGAGTATATTTTTACCAAGTAACAAGAAAGACAATTGAGCCTGAAACTGAAAAAAAAATGTCTGAATAGTAAAGTTGCTCTATAGGTGAGCTAGTCTAAGGTGTTATCTCACTGTATTTTGTGACTGGTACAGTAGTCATTAGTAAACCCTTTGCCACATAATTCTGAATTTTAAACACTCTGAATATAAGACATGTTGAAATCATTATGGGAAAGGGAGAAAATGATGGTAACCAGCATTTTTTCCCTTTTCCATAATGTTTTCTAGAGAAAACAGAAATCATCATTTGGGCTACTTGTAATTTGTCATCTGTAAATCCTTTTATTGTGGACAAGTCTAGATTTTTGTTGTTTGGTCATGGGTTAAATGGACAGAGCAACAAGTTTTTATTCTAGCAAATGTATCTTGCATTCAGCATGAGCTGCATTGTAGGTAAAGTCTGATGTTGGATACACTATTGAAATGAGGAAACATTTTTGGCAGTTTTTTTTAACCCTTTACCACACAATCATAAATCCTGAGTTTTAACGACCCTGAGAAAGTAACCAGCATTTTCTCCTTTTTATACACCCATCAAAGACGGGACGTCTTATGGGATCACCCATGGTGTACGGACGGGCGGGCGGTGTCCAGTTTTTTGTCCGGAGCATAACTTTGTCATCTCCTGTCCGATTGACTTAAAATTTGGCATGTGTGTTTGTTGCAATAATACGGAGTGCAGTGCGAAAGAACCATTACTCTACCTCGTGCTGTCTTTGAGTTATTTCCCTTTGATCGTCATTTTTACAGCATTTTCTGCTTGTCCGGAGCATAACTTTGTCATCTCCAGTCCGATTGACTTGAAACTTGGCATGTGTGTTTTTTTGCAATAATACAGAGTACAGTGCGAAAGAACCATAACTCTACCTTGTCCTATCTTTGAGTTATTTCCCTTTGATCATCATTTTTTACAGCATTTTCTGCTTGCCCGGAGCATAACTTTGTCATCTCCAGTCCGATTGACTTGAACCTTGGCATGTGTGTTTGTTGCAATAATACGGAGTACAGTGCAAAAGAACCATAACTCTACCTCGTGCTGTCTTTGAGTTATTTCCCTTTGATCGTTATTTTTACAACATTTTCTGCTTGTCCGGAATATAACTTTGTCATCTCCAGTCCGATTGACTTGAAACTTGGTATTTGTGTTTGTTGCAATAATACGGAGTGCAGTGCGAAAGAACCATAACTCTGCCTCATGCTGTCTTTCAGGTATTTCCCTTTGTCATTTTTACAGCATTTTCTGCTTGTCCGGAGCATAACTTTGTCATCTCCAGTCCGATTGACTTGAAACTTGGCATTTGTGTTTGTTGCTATAATACGGAGTGCAGTGCGAAAGAACCATAACTCTACCTCGTGCTGTCTTTGAGTTATTTCCCTTTGATCGTCATTTTTACAGCATTTTCTGCTTGTCCGGAATATAACTTTGTCATCTCAAGTCAGAGTGACTTCAAACTTGGTATGCATGTTTGTTGCAATATTACAGAGTACAGTGCACAAGAACAATAACTCTACCTAGTGCGGATTTCGAGTAATTCCACTTTGATCTTCATTTTTACAGTATTTCTTGCTTGTCTGGAACGCAACTTTGTCACCTCAAGTCAAATTGACTTGAGACTTGGTAAACATGTTTGTTGCATTACCTACCCTTTACGATTATTATACCCCCTCGACAACTGGCGGTGGGACGGGCGTATCTTGCGACAATTTGCCGCTCTTGTTCAACAATGTTTTCTACCCTATCAGAGGGAGAAATCATTGTTTCAGCTTCTTTCAAGTTGTCGTCTGCAAATGCTTTCAATCTGGACTAGTCTAAAATTTTAATTTTTGGTAAGGAGTTGATAGAAAAGGTGTGTTCCATTATCCCTTAACCCTTTACCACGTCAAAATTTTGCACATAATTATGGGATTACCTTTGAAAGGGTAGGAAACATAGTGGAAATAGGAGAAAATGCTGATAACAAACATTCTCTCCTTTTTCCTCTATTTTTTCAAAGGCCTTCTCCATCAGGACAGTTAAAATTCAGGATTGTCAGGTAGAAGGTAAATCGCTTTTCACAATTATGTTTGCCTTTGCAGCCAGTCTAGAGCAAGATTAGACTGCTTTAAGGGTTAACCCTTTACCACACAGTCCCGAGTTTTAACGACCCTGAGGGAAAGGCCTTTTGAAAATATTGTGAGAAAATGCTGGTAACCAGCATTTTTTCCTTTTCCCACAATGTTTTCTATCCTATCAAAGACAGAAATCATCATTTAAGCTACCTTTAATTTGTCGTCTGCAAATGCTTTCAATTTGGTTGAGTATAATATTTTGTCGTTTGGTAAAGACTTAATTCAACACTCTTAGGGTAAAATATCACTGACTCAAATCACGGTACATGTAGTTCTGCAAATTCTCCCTATGTGGACCAGTCTTACATTTCGTTGTCTGGTATACAAGTTAAGTTTTCGTATTCAATTGTTTTTATGAACAGATTTTCTTTTGTCTGGCAGAAAAATATTCTGCTAATCCATTTACAAAACTACTTTGTCTACCCTTAAAAAATCTATTATTATGATGTAGTATGTGTATGATATCAGAATATTATGGATTAAAAGACTTTTTATTTTTCGTTTCATTGTAGACAATCTGCTATTGAAAGAAGGTAAGTCCTTTCTGTCAAAGATGTGTTTCAATTCTGTATTCCTGTCCTTCATAGTTTAGTTATGAAAGTGTAGAATTTGAATCATTTAGGCCTTGGGTTAACTCTCAATTGAAGAACTTGGGTTGAACCTTTTTTGTTGGAAAGTCCATTGGCAAGAGACTTCAGAGCCCTAGCCTAGTACTGATGAAACGAAGGACATACATGAATAAGTAAGCTATCACAGTGATATGACTGAAAAAGTGCAGAGAGTGATGTAGGACATGGTTCAATCAATCTGTTTTTCCTAATTTGAAAAGGAAAAGAAGTACTTTTACCTTTGAAACAAGTGTTTTACCCTAAAATGATTTGTGTGACTTTGTGGTTTTGTAGACTGTAAATTCAGATCAGACTATACAAAATGTGCAAAAGGGAGGTGAATCATTTTTTTGGATTTCAATAAATCAGTTATCGATTCAGATCAATTAATTCCTTCATGACTGCAATATAGATCTACCCAGCATGTCTCTGTCTCATGCTCCCCTTAAATTTATTACCTCTGGAAAAAGATTTACAACAGGCAACAACTATGTAAAATTTATATAAATACTGTAATCATCATGAACTGAGATTAGATTTTCTGAAATTTTGTTTTCTGACATAGGGTTAAAAGTGGCTTGCTTCAAGATGGAAAAGGTATCTGCAGGATATAATGTGGAAACTTTACCCTTAACTTGGTAAAAAAGTGAAATGAAACTTTCAAGCCAATAGTAAGAAGCCAAATTTTGCTATTTCAAAGTTACCTTTGGGGAAAAAATATCTTGTCATCAAACAGAGTAGATCTGAGATCAGACTGCATCTTCAGGGCAGTCTGATCTCGATCTATGCTCTATGCAAAAGGTCTTTTAGTGCACTTAACAGCCTTAGGATTGATGGCAGTCATAAAAACTTAACACCAGATCAAACTGGGATAATGCATGATTAATAAAGACTTTAAGGACATTCCCTTCTGTTTTCTTTCAGCATGACAAGTATTGAAGAGATACAGGACCAACTCAAGACAATACAAAGATGACGCTAATATATTTTGTCATATTTAATGTTAAATGTGCAGTAAATTTTAGCAAAAATGCCTTATCATCTAAGGAAGAGAATTTCTAATATATTACCTTATAGTTTGCTTGTTTGTTGTTAAGTTAATACAGTACCAACGATTCTGTGTATTTTGTAGTAATCTGCCTGAAGGAGATGGCTTTTCAAAACATTATGAGAAATTTAACCCTTTACCACACAATGACGACTTTTAACGACCCTGAGAAAGAAGCCTTTTGAAAACATTGTGAGAAAAGGAGAAAATGCTGGTAACCAGCATTTTCTCCTTTTCCCACAATGTTTTCTACCCTATCAAAGACAAATTGTGTCATTTGAGCCACTATGAAATTGTCATCTGCAAATGCTTTCAATCTGGATAGGTCTAAAATTTTGCCGTGTGGTAAAGGGTTAAAAGAATTGTATAAAGTTACATGAACTATGCTGTGCAAAAAGGTGGTTTAGTGCATCTGCAACAGTTTTGACCAGGTCAGCCTGTGCAGTTTGCAGAGGCGACCTGTGTCAACAATCTTTGCTAATGGTCCATTTTCTTCATGTTAAAGGCCAACTCTACCCAATGACATTTGATAGACAGTGTTCCCACTCGCGCAAATTCTTGCGTAAATCACGTTATAGAATTAGAATTCACGCAACAAATATTTGTTACATGCGAGACCTCGCGTAAAAATTCGCTTATTTTGTGTAAAATGACAGGTTTTGAAATTACTTGTTACCACTATTGACAAATATTTGTCAAATCATGCGGAAATACCTATCCAGAAATTAAGAGATATGAAAAATTGATCGGTGCAAAAAAATGCAGAAACCCATGACACAACAAAATGTCTTTTTCGGAATTGTCCAATCAGAGTCACTTCAGACTGCCTTTTCAGCTTTTTAATGACTTTAAGCAGTATATTTACATAAATATCTTAATATAACAGGCTTTTATACTGCAAATCATCAATTTGGATTGCTTTACCTCTAGTCAGGAACCATTATTGTCATACCCTCTAATATGAAATCTTACCCCCAGATTTACAGCTCAGGGGGTAAGTGTACCCTTGAAATAAAAAGCTAGTGGGAACACCGACTTGCTTGGTTTGATGCATCACAGAGATCCATTAAAGCCCTATTCAGGGTTCTTACAGGACCGTGAAAACGGGAAAAGTCCGGGATTTTTAAAATACTGACTCCCGGCCATGAAAGTACCGGGATTTAGTAGAAAATCGATCTGGAACTGGGAAAAGTCCTTGAAATTTGTCAAACACATATAAAGTGTTGTTCAAGGTTGTTTAATATATGTACGAGCAGTGTTTCCGAAGTTGTAAATAAAGAAATTTATCGTTTCGCTTGAAATACTTTATTATCGGTAACTAGTGATACCGTCCGATACCGGATTTTTTGTACAACTTCAAGGGAGATAACACTTGTCACAACTCGGCCGATTCTGTACCTACATCTAACCTCGTCTCACTCGTCACCACTCGGCCGATTCCGTACCTACATCTAACCTCGTCCGTATAACGGTCGTTTCCATTTGAACTGCGAATCACATGATCTTATTCATGGCGCACCACTGTCAGTCGTTTAGCAACGACATAAACAACCTCGATGAAGTTATTCACATCTGTTTATCTGTCAGTGAAAACTTTAATCGGAATTGATAAATAATGAATGAATGAACTGTTTGCCAACTCAACTGAAATATAGTTAGAAAGATAGAAAATTGAAACTCAAGTTTTCTTTTTTAAGAGGAGCCGTACAATTTTCAGAACGGTAAACCGGCGTATTTCCGGGTATGTACCGATCTGGTGCATATCAATCCACCAGATACAGCCGAGGGATTTAATGGCTCCCATCACCCGAGGTATGCCGAATGACCTCGTCTGTGTAACGTTCGTTTCCATTTGAATTGCCAATGACGTGATCTTATGGTGGCGCCACTGTCAGTCGTTTAGCAACGACATAAACAACCTCAATGAAGTTATTTACACCAGTCTATCTGTGGGTGAAAACGTCAATCGCAATTGACAATCCACGTTAAAAAATGAATGTTCGGACTGTTTGTAAACTGAAATATGGTTAGAAAGATTTCGATTGGAGACTCAAGTTTTCTTTTTTAAGAGGAGCCTTACAATTTTCAGAACGGTAAATTGGCGTATTTCCGGCGATGAAATGTACCGTTTAGGTGTATATATCAATCCACCAGGTACAGTCGACATTCGGCATACCTCGGGTGATGCAGGGATCTTATATCTATATATACGATCCCTGGGTGATGGGAGCCGTCAAATCCCTCGGCTGGTGGATTGATATGCATATTTGACTCTTTACCAAATGACACAATTTTAGACTGGTCTGAAATTGTGTCGTTTTGCAGGGATCGTATATAGAGAGGATCCCTGTGTATATAAGATCCCTGCGTTTGGTAAAGAGTTAGATATGTTTGTTCTGAAAAGCTGAACAGTTGAATTTGAGTTTGCATTTATACTTTCGCTCTTTTTCTAGTCATTTCACTAAAGTTACTTTAACATGGGCATTGTTTTTAGTTATTATTATTCACTTTCAGCATGCTGCTTAACTCTTTACCACACAATCAAGAGTGTTGGCGACCTTGAGGAAATAGCCTTTTGAAAACATTGTGAGAAGAGGAGAAAATGCTGGTAACCAGCATTTTCTCCTTTTCCCCCAATGTTTTCTACCCTTCCAAAACAAATTTCACTTTTTGAGTCACATTTATCTTATCACCTGCAACTGCTTTCAATTTGGACAAGTCTAAAATTTTGTTGTTTGGTAAAGAGTTAAAAGCTGTCTTTATGAAGAAAGGTTCATTACAATAAGAGGTTACAGTAAGTGCCATGATCTCGCTCTTCCACAAGCACATACAAAACGTGAACTTAAAACTTTTGATCAGGGAATTGAGTTTTTCATTATATTGCTGTTTTAAATTGATAATCAGCACCTGAGCAAAAGGCTGTAGGTTTGCTTACAGTATATACTGTGGTCAACATGGAAGATCTACTTTGACAATGGGACTCAAATTTTTATTTATCGCAGTACCTGAGACATGTTTTCACTGAAGTCTATTGTGAAGAGCAGCACACTAGAATAAGATGACAAAACCAGAATATTCAGTAGCAAAGTTTATAAAATGTCATTCACCCTCAGAGTTCGGATTGTATGATGAAATTGTCAGTTTCATGTCACACAGCATAGCATAAACCCCAGTATTGTAAGTTTCAGATCATACAACGTTCTTTTCAGAAGTCTTCAAAAGGTCCTTGAAAAAGGGTACAAAGGTCATGGAAAGTCCTGGAAAAGACCTTGTATTTGGCCCTTGAAAAAGTGGGGGAACCTTGCCTATTGTTAAAGTGCCTCTCGCTTATAATAGTGCATATTTAACCCTTTAAATATAAAAGGAAAATTTCAACAATTGGAATCTGATTTGAATTCTAGATGTACTTGCACAGGGAAAAGAGTTACTGTACTGGAAATCCAAGATCAGATTACATGTACCAGTATACTCTCATGCAGTCTGACCTTTATCTACATTATCTTCAAAGCACTTCAGTTGTTTTAAGCAGTTTGCCAAAACGTGCAAACAAAATTACTTTAATTATCCCCTGCCGAAAAGGTGATGGGGGATATGGTAATAGTCATAGGGGTCCGTAGTTTGACTCCTGTCACCCATAGACTATAATATATAGTCTATGGGTGCCAGGAATCAAACTATGAACCCCTATGGTAATAGTAGGCATCTGCTCGTCATTCTGTCTATCCGTCCTTCAGTCCCACTTTCTTGTCCTAAGTAAAACTTAAAACTGTTAGAGGTGTAAACATGAAACTTCACAGGCGGATAGATATCATCAAAGAGAAGTGCAGTGTACCAGAACCACAACTCTTGATTGCATAATTTAGAACTTATTGCCCTTTGTTATTTTTCTTACTTGAATTTTGTCCAGAGCATAATTTGAAAACTGCATGAGATATAAACATGAAAATTCACAGGTGCATAGATCACATTGAGGAGAAAAGCAGTGCACAAGAACCATAACTCTTGGTTGCATAATTTAAGAGTTGTTGCCTTTGTCAATTTTTCCTACTTAAATTTTGTCCAGAGCGTAAGTTGAAAACTATACGAGATATAAACATGAAACTTCACATATTGATAGATGGCATTAAGGAGATGTGCTGTGTACAAGAAACATAACTTTCAGCCCCATAGTTAAGGAGTTATTGCCCTTTGTTATTTTTCTTACTTGAATTTTGTCTGGAACATAACTCGAAAACTATAAGAGGTGTAAACACGATACTTCACAGGTGCATAGATCACTCTGAGGAGACGTGCAGTGCACAAGAACCATAACTCTTGATTGCATAGTTAAGAAGTTATTGACCTTTGTTATTTTTTTCTTTCTTACCAATGTGAGACTTCAGAGAGGTAGGCAGATTTTATTGAGAAGTGCAGTACCATGATTTTGGAGTTATGTCCCTTCTTAAATCTAGCTGTTTTAGCCTTTAAACCAACCTACAAGAAGACACATCTTCTGTTGAGCAAGCATTTGGCAGGGGATGGCCATGTCAACATGGCTCTTGTTTTATTTATATGTGAAGGCAGTCAGAAAAAGTATTGTTTTATAGTACAGGAGTGTATAGATGGGTACACTGGCCACCTTGATATCACTGAAAATACTGTTGAGAACAGCCTCAACTCTCTACCAAATAACTATATTCTAGACTAGTCCAAATTGAAAGCATTTGCAGATGACAATTTAAATGTAGCTCAAACAATTATTTCTGTCATTGATAGAGTAGCAACATTGTGGGAAAAGGAGAAAATGTTGGTTAATAGCATTTCTAGCTGGGCTTTTCTCGAAGAAGACAAGTTATTGTCATAGCCCTTGCGTTGTGGTCTGCATTGTTGTCGTGTGAAAACTTGGACATGTTGTAATATCTCTGTTATACCAAGGATATTTACTTCAAACTTGGAGAATTCGTTAACTGTCAAAAGGGAACTCATATATCAGGTACAGATGACCATCAAAATATTTTTGACACAGTTACGCCCCTTTTTCAACTCAGAATTTTCAAAACACTTAGACGTTTTGTAATATCTCTGTTATTACTGAAGACATTTACTTCAAACTTGGACTAGTTGTTGACTATCAAAAGGTGAACTCATACAACAGGGGGAGGCATCCTTCAAAAATTTTTGACAAGTTATGCCCCGTTTTTGACTTCGAATTTTCTCTGAGAATCAAGCACTTGCAGCCTAGTGTTTGCACCCGCATGCGGTACTTTTGTAAGCTCACCAGAACATGAAGTGCTCAAGGTGAGCTTTTGTGATCATGCTGTGTCCATCATCAACTTTTACCTTGTGTATGCTCTAGAGGCAACATTTTCAGTCCACTACTCATGTAGGGTTGTCAGAATGTGTGTCTTGATGATATTTCAGATTAGTTTGAAAATGGGTCACATCATGTTAAAAACCAGGTAACCAGGCGAAATCTTAGAAAAAGCTTGTATATAACCTGGAGGTCAAATTTCAGTCTAATACTTTAAAAAGTTGGTCAGGCTGTTTGTCTTGATGATATATGGGAAAACTTAAATTATGTCACTTTTAGTCAGAAACTAGGTCACCTGGTCAAACCTATGAAAAACCTTCTGTACACTCTAGAAACCACATTTTCAGTCCAATACTCTTGAAACTTGGTCAGAAAGCAGTCTTGATGATATCTCAGATGAGTTCGAAAACGGGTCATATTGAGCCTAAGAGTAGGTCACAGGATCAAACCTTTGAAAAACCATGTTTCCTTCTAGTGGGCACATTTTCAGTCCAGTGTTCATGAAAGTTACCATAGATTGTTTGTCGTGATGATAGCCGAGTTTGAAAATAGGTGATATCGGGTCAATTGATTGATTGATTGATTTTATGGTGTTTAACACCATTTTCATTTGATCCACATCTAAGTTGTGGTCTGCAAATGCTTTCAGTTTGGACAAGTCCAAAATTTTGTTGTTTGGTAGAGACTTTTGTGATGTTTACAAGCCATACAGCCATACTTCAACTATACGATAAAACTCTTTATCCTCAAAACCCAAATTAGCCACAGAAAAAATTGAAATCTACCATATAACAAGGAAAATCAGCAAAAATGATGGATGAATTCATGAATTTTAGTGGAAATAAAGTGGCAAACAAAGAAAATGCTTGTTATAAGGAATTTCTGTACTTAATCCACAACAGTATCAATTTGGTGTTCTGCAGTGCACACAAAAAATATTGTCCACAGGTGGTGATGAAGATGGTTTTTTTATCTCGATGTTATGTTAGTTTAAAAATATTTTTGAGAGTATCAGTAAGACAGCTTTGTAAGTTTTTCTGACTCTTTATTTCCTATACATGTGTACATGTACTCGCTTTTCATAGACAAGTTTTTAACATGTGTACATGTATTTTGCTTTTCAATAAATAAGTTTGTAAGCTACTTTGACTGTATCTTTCATTATTGCCATTAAATGAGTAGCATTTTGATTTGTTTGAAATATATGAATCGGTTATTTCACTGCTTTGAACTACATTTTCGGTCATATCATGGCAACAGCTTACTTAATCCTACAGTTACCAAGTTGTACCAGTGCATGTAGTAAATGAGGGCTACACAGTGCCTTGCTCAAGGAAACTCCGAAGTGGCTAGGGCAGAATTTGACTACATTGCAGAAATTTACGCAAATTATTTTCATATGCAAGTCACTGATGCTCAGTGTAAGTTTTTTGGAATGGCTTAAACTTTACTATTGATTGAATTGTGTTTAATGCCTTTTTCAACATTATTTCGGTTATATTGCGGCAGCCAGTGCACCTATCCATGCTTTCATGGAGTTTCTTTTACCAGTGCTTCGCACAATATTCTATCCAAGCAACTGGCTGCTTTCCCACATAACCATTGTCGAAACAATGGTCAACGGTGGGAGAGGAATGAATCCTGTCGGAAAGAAATAAGCCAAGCCAGGAATCAAACCAGTGAACCCCTGTTCTCAAGTCCTTCATGCTACTGGCAGAGCTACAGGGACTCGGCTTAAACTTTACTTACATATCTATATGCATATAATGCACAATATCTGTATACTTGATTGAATAGTGTTTAATGCTGCTTTCAATATTGTTTTAGTCATATCACAGGAACAGCTCATATATTCACACATGTCCTGCAATTCACCAGTACTAGGCTAGGGCTCTGAAGTGTCTTGCCCTAAGACAGTCCTAAGAAAAAAATCTGTCCAGTGAGGCTCAAACCCAGGGCCTCTTGGTTACGAGTCCTACACTTTACTAATGAGCCACTCATCAGTACGCTTGGATATTCTTTAAAGAAGTTGGGATTGCATAATAACAAGTGGGCATATACGGCCCCGCCATTCTGTCTATCTACAACAGATTGGCAAGTATGATTAAAGACAATGTAGAAAAAGAAACATGGCAGAATTTATTGGAAAAAGGAAGGAAAATTTAGGAAATGGTTATAATCACAGTGGCTTTTCACAGGGCAACTTTAGATCTACATGGCAAAGCGCTATTAAACTAGAGGCCCTTGAGGGCCTGAAATCGCTCTACTGGCATTGATTTTGCTTTTTTGCTAGCATACATTATGAATTCATGATGCAACTGTGCTTGAACCCACTAAGACAGCATAAGTAGGCATGGTGAATTAAACAAACAGTGAAAAAAAAAATGCAATTTCTCAAAACTAATTGTTTGGGATCCAGCCAAATTTGACAGGCTTTCAGAACGCCTTGTATTAAACAATCCTAGCAAATTTCAAAGAAATGTGACTAATTATGTGGACTTTGTTGAATAAACGATACTAAGTCATCAAATGGCTGCTTTTCCTGAACGTTTTACTAGATTTTCTTCGCTTTTAATAGAGTTCAATCCCTTGATGAATCAAATAATCTTTGCAAGTTTCACAAGATTTGGATCAACACTGTGAACTTCATTGCCTAAACAAAAAATGGAAATTTTCAACTTTGAATGGCTACTTTTCCCATACTGATTGTCAAATTTTTTTCAAAATCAATAGGGGTTGAAGCTGTTTATGATACAAAGCAACTGTGCAAGTTTCATGAAAATCCAACCACAAATGCTGACTTCATTGCGTAAACAAGAAATGGAAATTTTTAACTTTAAATGGCTACTTTTCCCATACTGATTGTCAGATTTTTTTTTTTTCAAAATCAATAGGGTTGAAACTATTGATGAGATAAACAAACTGAAAGTTTCACAAAAATCTGATACAAATGCAGACTTTATCATGTAAACAAGAAATGGAAATTTTCAACTTGAAATGGCTACTTTTTCCATACTATTTGTTGGATTTTTTTCAAAATCAATACGGTTAAAGCTATTGATGAGATGAACAAACTGTGAAAGTTTCACAAAGTTCTGATTACAAATGCAGACTTTGTCGCGTAAACAAGAAATGGAAATTTTCAACTTGAAATGGCTACTTTTCCCATACTATTTGTTGGATTTTTTTCGAAATCAATAGGGTTGAAGCTATTGATAAGATAAACAAACTGTGCAAGTTTCGTGAAAATCTGACCACAAATGCAGACTTTATCGCGTAAACAAGAAATGGAAATTTTCAACTTGAAATGGCTACTTTTCCCATACTATTTGTTGGATTTTTTTCAAAATCAATAGGGTTGAAGCTATTGATGAGATAAACAAACTGTGCAAGTTTCGTGAAAATCTGACCATAAATGAAGACTTTATCGCGTAAACAAGAAAAAGACTAACGGACGGACGACGGAAACCACGCCATGACATAAGCTCTGCTGGCTTTCAGCCAGTAGAGCTAAAAATGAGATTGTGTGGAAAAAGGATTTACCCAAAAAATGCCATATCCTAACAATCCTGAAAAGAACGCTTTGGAAACTTTGTTTAAGTGATGTTTTACGCCGCTTTCAACATTATTTCAGTCATATCACGGCGACAGCTCACTTATGCATGTTTTACTGGGTTTCACCAGTACTAGGCTGGGGCTCTGAAGTGTCTTGCCCAAGGACACTCCTGTGAAAAACCCAGTGGAATCAGTGAGGCTCGAACCCGGGGCCTCCAGATCACGAGTCCCACACTTTACCACTGAGACACACAGGAAACGATTGTAGCAAAAGCAGAAAGTGCTGGTAACCAGTGTTTTATACTTTTTCCAGAATTTTTCCTACCTTGGAAAGATACCCATTTTTCTACCTTTCGAAAGACAAATCCAATCACTTTCAAAAGCCACAATTCTTATGTCATCTGCAAATTAAGGCTCTCAGTTTGGAAGAGTAGATCTATAACATTTTGTTGTCTGGTTTTTGTTGTTTCAAAACATAGTAAAATAGTATCGTTTCAATCTTATTTATTTATCGTACGCAAATGTTTTTATACGAACAAGTCAAGATAAGATTGGTCAAAACAGTCTGATCCTGAATCTTGATCTACACCGACTTAACGACGTATGTGACAAATGTTCGCGCGCATCCTACTGCGCATGTATTTTTTTTTTTTTTTTTCGTGGATAATCAGAAGTGCACCTATGTAATTTTTGCACATAACGGTAATACTATTGGTGCATTGAAACAAGTAGCCCTTTCTTCTGGTAGTATTAGTGAAGAGAAAAAATGGATCTTTGAACTGTCACCGTGAATTTATTAAAATGCTGCTGACACGGCATTACACACCAAACAAGGAAACAAAGGCAGGAAATTTAACGCTGTGGAAGTATAGCTGGTTCCACTTTGAAAATTATTGTTGGAAAAGAAAATGTCGCTCCTATTGAGCAATTTCTCCTTTTCCCACCATGTTTGCTGAGCTGTTACCCTATTTTTTTTCCTTGAAAAAATAACTTCCACAGTGACCTTCAACCTTGTTTTCTGACGAAATAAGAACGGATAGGTGCCATTTTAATTTTTTTCTTATTGTTTAGAATTATAAATACTGTAAGTCTGGAAAGTTTAAGAAAAGTCTGTCCGTTAGAAAGTATGTCTTTTTTTAAGATTAATCCTTAATTTGATCAAATTATCTCCCTTCTTAACTCAATGGCCTATATATAACAGGCATATTTGTACATTTACCATGCTCAAAACCAGGCTTTTATATATTTTTTTGTGCAAAAATATATTAATTTTCATTAAAATGATGGATTTTTGAACATTTTTCCTGTAATTTTCCTGTTTAACTGACTATTAAAGAAAGGCGCTTTAAATCCAATATAGGCTGAATTTTGGAACAGTATATACCTTTTTCAAAGGCAAATTTCTCAAAAACGAGCACGGTGACCTACATCTTTTTTTACTGTACATAATCTCCTAGAGACATGATGAGCTTTGTATGTGCAAAGTTTTAAAAAAAAAATCTGTCCACTAGAAAAATTTGTCATATATACGTCGTTAAAATCTTTTGAGAGATATTCTTGCTCAAGTTTTGTTTTGACAGAAATTAACAAAAAAAAAACTGAATAGCTCTATCTTTCTGGTAAAATGGCCATAAAAACCAAGATACCGACAAAAACTACTTGTCGAAAACTGTTTATATGTCCAATCTGCTTACTTTCGGTGAAACCTGAAACTTGTCTTTTTTTGTGAAACACCAGGTATAAATTTGAAAACTTTTAAACTATAGCGTTACATGGCTTATTTGCTAAGCCAATTTCACGAAGGCAAATCAGGCATGTCATAAATTATTTGCACAGCAAATTGCAAAAATATCTTTTGGTGATTTGAAATCTAACCGCAAGACGCTTTCAAGACAAGCAATGGCCTACACAGGTGTGTAGAATGCAGCCAATCAAATTCATTAGAGTTTGTATTCGACCTTGACATTTGAATTGGTAAACATTTCGTCTATCCCTGAACCATTACGTGGAGCTGTCGATCTCTCTTTAGGCATTTTTTGTGTCATCTCACATATTCGAGACTGTTAATACCACTGAAAGGTAATAAGTTCGAATAAACAATTACATCTTAATCGTTTTAGTTTGGCTGCCAAGACTTTACCGCTGATATGCACAGTCCGAAGTGGAAGTGTATAAAGCTTCGGATACACAATTCGGATAATCAAGATACGGACTATCTTGATGCTCATTGTGGGACATATTTTGAGTCCTATGATGTGAAAATAACATACTGGATGAAAAATACGATGTTTCTGGAAGCTAATGGCTACATTGGCTTAAAATGTCATACAAAAATGAAGAGATGTCTGCAACTTGCTTTGACAGTCGTCTGCAACTAATTATTTCACTAGGTAATGAGGTAGGCCTAAATGAAATGACGTTGAACCCTCTGCTGACGTGAAAAATTCTGAAGGCATTTTAAAACTGTGTTGCTTAAGAAGAAAATGATAGTAGATCTCTCACTGTTTTCTCCCCTTCCATAGACAAACCCCATGATTTAAACCAGATTTATTTTGTTGCCTGCAAATGCTTCTAAATGGGACCAATCTAGAGTTTTGTTGTCTTGTAAAGAGGTAATAAATACTTTTTATTTCTTGTTTGGCAGGTCAGAATGTTAAGTAGACTGAGACAGCCGGCCATTGCTGCCAGTAAAATTTTCCAGACAAGTGTGAGAAATGCTTCAGTTCAACCTGTTACCATTGGTACAAAATCTGAGATGTACTTTGAGAAGGAGAGGAGATTTGGGGCACATAATTATGGGCCTATGAAAGTGGCTATTGAGAAAGGAGAAGGTAAATTTGGACAAAATTGTCAATCCCATCCCTATATTTACATCTTGGACCCGGTATAGCCCCTTTCCAAACGATGAAGTTTTAATAACTCGTAAGAGAAAGGCTTGTGAAAAATATAAAACATTGTGGTAGAAGGAGAAAATGCTGGTAGCCAGCATTTTCTCCATTTCCAACGTTTTCTACCCTGTAGAAGATCAATTTCAACTTTCAAGTTGTATTTTTTTTTTATTATCTGCAAATGCTTTCAGTGTGGGCATTTTGTAATAATTATGGTAAAGAGTCTACCAGCAACGTAAACCTTTACCAAACAATCCGGGGTTTTAACAGCCATTAGGAGTTAGTCTTTTTCAGAGATTGTGACAAAAGGGCAAA
The DNA here is from genome assembly GCA_946811185.2 of Hippopus hippopus. Lineage (NCBI taxonomy): Eukaryota > Metazoa > Mollusca > Bivalvia > Cardiida > Cardiidae > Hippopus > Hippopus hippopus. Next base: position 45,349,651 of record OX328106.1, on the reverse strand, counting down.
ATACTGGTAATCAGCATGTTCTCTCTTTCCCACAAAATTTTCTACCCTTTCAATGCCAGATCCCTTCATTTGGGCCACATTTAATTTGTCATCTAGTGATGCTTTCAGTTTGGACATGCCTAAAATTTGTTGCAAGATAAGGTACCTTTTGTAATAGAAACTGTCACTCTAGTCACAAAATGTGCTCTCTGATCTCTGAACAACACTGTCCACTTTTCTGATACATTTTTAAGTTATTTGTAGAAGATGCCATTTGGGTTTGTTAGGGGCCAAAAAAAAAACCAGACTGCAAGAAGTTGGGGTACAAATTATAATCTTTCAAACTAAAGGCATATTGACCTTTTTACAACGCCGTTCGTTGCCAAGGAAATATGATCCCAGAATTCCGCTTTACGCGCATGCGCAGTTTGTAGGGCAAAAAGTCCAGTATCGTTCTATTGAAACTATGTTACATTGGGACTTGCGAAAAGATTTTATTGATAAAATCTGTGAAGAATAACTGTGTCGCAGGATGGTGTCATCATGCTGTGCACTGGGTTGAATAAAAAGATAAACATTCCACAGTCAAAACACTCCAGTTTTGATTTAAACCTCCCAAATTTCCATGCCGAGTCGGTTACACTTCCCCCTCAAACGTCCCCGTATATCTTTTTTAATTATTTGTTTGATATTAAAAAGTCCTTTTTTTAAAGAGATTCTACAGAGTTCTTGTTTTACATTTTAGGCCTAATGTTATTATTTTTTAGGTTATTGATTAATAAGCCATATCTTGCCGAATTTATATTTTTGACCAGTTCGAGAGGAATTTGCGTTGAAGTTTGTGTCATTTACTTTAATTAGTATCACTCAAACCAGCATTAGAACTTGTGAAGATGTATTTCAAGATCAGACTTCCCCTATTTGCGAACTTTTCTCTTATTACGCTTTTCCCTAAGTCAATTTAAAATCATATACTGCAGGCTAAGGGTTAAGGTACATATTGTCTCCCTACATGATTATGTATCTGACACGCTCAAATGCCTCCTTGTGTACAATGATATCACTAATTACTGTTAAAACTGTTAAAACTTCCATCTAACCTTTTACCAAACAATCACAAGTCTTGACGACTAATAGAAAGAAAAAAATCATTGTTAGAAAAGGAGAAAAAATGCTTTTAGCCACTATTTCAACCTTTCAACAATGTTTCCCAAGAGTTTTTCTGTGGAAACCGTGAAAATAAATTACATGTTATATACGATCCCTGGTGAAAAGCAATTATGGAAAAGAGCAACCATACACAAATATGTATTACACTTATTCTGTGTTCTAAAAGTTCTATGATAAAAGTAACAAGTATGTGATATATTAGGTGGCTACCCTTTATAAACCCTTTACCTAACTCTTTCTCGTCTTAATTAACGACCCTACATGAATGAGCTTGTGGAAACACTAGGGTAAAGGTAAAAATGCTGGCAACAAGCATTTTTCCGTTTCCCGAAGTGTTCCAGCCTATGCTTCATGGGTTTTGTCTGTTATTGCCTTGGATCGGTTAATCTTTCCTTTGATGATGTTGTGGCCGGTATAGATCTGACATTCGCATGTAACACGTACATGTATGGACCCAACCATTAACAATAAAGGATTTGTAGGCATGTATATTATCTCTCCAAAATTATCCTGATCTGTCAATATACTAAATAAAGGCATATCAAGCCAAATTACATCCTTGGCCACTTAGAATTATCATCAATCCACAATGGCGAAGAGTTTTCTTGTTTTTTTTCTTTGACATCTTCATCTTACTGTCACTTAAATACATGTACGGATCATTTTCTTAAACATGGTTCAATCCTAAGCAAATAAGTTTGTCTATGTATCGTTTCTTTGCCTCTGGAAAGAACGCTTTTCATGTAATCACTCATAATGTAATGATTTTTGGTACATTTTTGATAATCTGCCACTGCTTTCTTTAGCCTTTTTGCCCTACACGAGTGCGCATGCACAGTTTTCAAGTTTCGTTACCAGGAAGTAGTCAGTGACTAAAAGGGTCTATACAGTATATCATTGAGAATAAAGGTTCAGAAAAGACAGTTCATCCTACAGACAAGTTTTTTTTGTTTTGCATCAGACCATATTGAAAACATCTCTTGTGCCTTAATCTTGTTACAGGAATGTATTGTTGAAACTTATTCTAGATCTATACATGCATATTGAGGCCTAGTAGGTCTCAAAAGTAAACAATGTGGATGTTAAAATGCATTTAAATTTTTCTTCTAGGGACTAACACTTGGACAGACCTTCAAATAACAAATTGTCATTAATACAATAATTTAGATACTTTTAAATGATATGATGGAAGTATAAATGTATTTTTACAGTTGCATTGTATACTTTTGGCCACTATTGGGCCTTTAACCCTTTCCCAAACATCATTACATTATATACTCTGTCAGATTAAAATTATCTAGAGATGACAAATTTGACATTGGCAAACACAAACTGAAGTTCTGTGACAAAGGAGTAAAGATTGTGAGAAAAAGAGAAAATGCTGGTGACCAGCATTTTCTCCTTTTCCTACAATGATTTCAAAAGGCTCTATCTTCAGGGTTATTAAAAGAAGGAATTGTTTGGTAAAGGGTTAATAATCCATTATTATATGCATCGTTTCAGAGTTGTTTTGGGGCATGGGGAAAACAAATAAGTAGGATATTTTTTTTTTCTGAGTGCATGTTTACAATTGATCTTGTTTTAACCCTTTGCCCGCCTCAGAAGCAGAAGGCTTTTGAAAACATTGTGGGAAAAGGAGAAATAGCTCGTAACCAGCATTTTCAACTTTTCCAACAATGTTTTTTACCCATTCAAGGATAAATCCCACTGTTTGAAACACATCAAATTTGTTGTCTGTGAGTGCTTTCAGCTTTGCTTAGTCTAAAAGTTTGTTGTCTAGGAAAAGGTAAAAGGATGTGGTTATATCCTTAAACGATAAAGGATATAGGATGATTAATTCTTTTTATTTCTTTTAAATTATTTTTTATAGAGAAAGGTAATGAGTCATTTTCCAAATGTTTAATCTTCTACCATTTGAAAACATTATTGGAAAAGAAAAAAATATTTTTAACCAGTTCTTTCTACTTTTTTCAAACCTTTAGATCAATCTTTTCAATCCTTTCAGTCTCAAAGCACTCCAGCTCATTTGTACCAATATTGAATTTGTTGTTTTAAATGTTTTAAAGAGTCTAAAACTTTTCAGGGGGGGGGGGTGGGGGTTAAGGCAAAACAGATTTAACCCTTTACCAAACAGTCACCAGTTTTGATGAGGGAAAAAAGCTGTTAACCCTTTACCAGAAGACAAAATTTTAGCCCCGTCCAAATTGAAAGCATTTGCAGATGACAGTTTCGATGTGGCTCAAAAGGTGCAATTGTTTATTGATAGGGTAGAAAACATTGTGGGAAAAGGAGAAAATGCTGGTAACCAGCATTTTCTCCTTTTCCTACAATGTTTTCAAAAGGCTTCTTTCCAAAGGTCGTCAAAAGTCGTCATTGTGTGGTAAAGGGTTAAACACATTGTTGGAAGAGGAAAAAATACCAGAAATCTTGATTGTGCTCTTCCCTTTGAAAGACAAATCCATATTTGTCATCTTCAAATGCTTTCATTTTGGACAAGTGTAAATTTTGTTGTCTGGTAAAGAATAAAGAAACCTAGAGGAAAAGTAAAAAATACCTACAAAGAAGTACATGTATGTAAAATGAAGGAAGGAAAAGATATACAAGTACATGTACATGATTGAGTGACTTTCCATTTATTTATCATTGCCATGGGTTGCTCATATGGGCAACACCCCCTGAACGCTGTTACTTGTGATGTGTGGGACAGTGCAAGATATCGGTACTTGACAAAACCCATACCTGGTTCATATACTCAGTCTATAGCAACATCACATAGGGCCTCTGTTTACCGTCTCATCAGAAAGATTACAAGTAATTGTAGATGGTCAGCCGTGGGGCTCAAATCCATACCCTCAAGTAGCAGGAGACTTGACATTTACAAGTCCTACGCTGTACCACTTGAGCTATTGGGGCTGGTCTGCAAGTGCATGAAAAGACTCAAGTGTTTTATAAATTCACCTTAACAAAAAAAAATTCCTTACAAATGTAATGAGTTACAATCATTTGATTTCTTATCATACTTGTAAAAACTTGTTTGTGGTTTGCCAAGGACATGGACATACTTGTTAACCATGTGCATGTACATTTATAAAAGTACTGATATAACGTCTTATTGAGAATACTCTTCACTCTGTACAAGACTACAAAATTTTTGGGCTGAAAGCTTTTGCAGACAACAAGTTAGATTTGCCTCAAATGATTGAATTTGTTGACTTTGGAAACATTGTGAGAAAAAAGAAAATGCTTGATACCAGCATTTGCTCCTTTTTCCACAATACTTTTTAAAAGTTTTCTCCAGAATTGTTGAAAGACACGATTGTTTGGTAAATGGTTAAGCAGAAAAAGCAGTATATTCATCCCTGTTGAAAAATGAATGAGTCTGTCTTTATGTCTGTAAGTCCATCTGTCTGTAGGCACACACATGGTTACATTTGTGTTGTGAACTTCATCTACTGAATTGCTATTAGTGTGTCAAAACTTTGCACAACTATTTCACAGAAACTGTAGTCATGCAGGACATCTTTTCCAATTTTTGAAGAAATATTTCCAATGTAAGTTACCTTTTTTGGCTGATGTACATTAGATTTGTATGACTGAATTATTTCACTGTACAGTCCTGAGGACAACAAAATTTTGGATTATGGACACCTCATATGAGTTTTCAGAAGTCTTACCCAGGTTTTTTCTATGCATTTTGAAATTTTATCTACTGTTGACTGAAATTTGTTTTGTAGGAGTGTATGTATGGGATGTTGAAGGTAACAAATACTATGACTTTTTGAGCGCATACAGTGCTGTAAATCAGGGCCATTGTCACCCAAGGATCATAAAGGTAAGGAATTTATTTAGTCCTTTGCCACACAATCCTGAGTTTTAAGATTCCTGAGGAAGATCCTGAGGAAGAAAGGCAGGTAACCAGCATTTTCTCCTTTTCCCAGAATGTTTTCTAACCTTTTTCAGACAACTTTTCTCTGTCAAGTAACATTTAATTTGTCACCTGCAAATGCTTTCAGTTTGGACAAATCCAAGTTTTTCTTCTTTGGTAAAGGCCTAAATGGTTATGACCTCCCAAAACAAATTTGTAGCAGACTGCTTTGAAAGCATCCTCGCAAAATAATCACCATAATTTGAAGGTTTAACTCTGTACATTAGACTTGTCCAAAACGGAAGCATTTGTAGACAATCAATAAAATGAGGTTGATGAGAATGTAGGAAATAAAGGTTGATTGTATGGTGTTTAACGCCGTTTTCAACATTATTTCAGTTATATCGCGGCGGCCAGTGCACCTATCCACGCTTTCCTGGAGTTTCTGTTACCAGTACTCCGCACAATATTCTTTCCAAGCCACTGGCTGCTTTCCCACATAACCATCGTCGAAACAACGATCAGCGGTGAGAGAGGAATGAATCCTGTCGCAATGACTATCATCAATCCTCGGAAAGAAATTGGCCCAGCCGGGGATCGAACTCACGACCCCTTGTTCTCAAGTCCTGTACGCTACCGACTGAGCTACCGGGGCTCGGCAGGAAATAACGGACATTCCTCATTTAGAACAATATGTTCTGTTGCAAAATACACTTTTGAAAGAGGCATGGTGAAAAAGTGATCAAGATATGTAACTTTGTTGTAACTTTTAGTATCAGTATTGCAGGAAAAGATTTTTGGTGGACAGTGTCAATGCTATAGATCAAGATCAGACTGCACAGAATGTACAGTCTGATATCTGATCTATACTGACTGATCATTTCTTGGCCAGGCCAATGCAGTTCTTCATTAATCCATCCATTAAATTTCAGGCATTGACAGATCAAGCTCAAAAGCTTACTCTGACTTCAAGAGCCTTCTACAACAACCTTCTTGGAGAATATGAAGAATTTGCCAGCAGCCTTTTTGGCTTTGACAAAATATTGCCAATGAATACAGGTATATAATGTACTTTTTGAAGCTCCTTAGAGTGCGTAACTTTAGTTACATTTGCAAATACTTTAGATCTAGGTCAGGCTGAACAAAACATGTAGACAGATCTTGGATCATTACTGTATGCTTTTGTTTAGACACTTCTTGCCAAAAGAGGAGAATTCAAATTTAAATACGTTTGACATGTTTTTCCTGTGTGTGAAAAACTGCAGACTTTATTTGAAACACTTCTGATGGACCTTTCCCATCATAGATAAATTGTGCTGCATGGTACATGGGCACAATGTGGCCTATGAAAAACAAAAATTATATAATATGTTTAGCCCATTTCCAAATATTTTATACCTCTTCGATTTCAGGCATTCAAACATTGTAACAATATAGATAGCAAACCTTACAATCAGACAAGTTATAATATTTATGAAACTTTTTTTTTAATATTGCTTCTTTTCAGTTTTAAGGATAGGGCACCCTAATGGGATTTTTGTAACATCTCCTTTCATTGCCAAAAAAATGTACGGATTTGGCTAAGATTCAGGTAATCTGTAATCCATTGGCCGGTAGACGCTGCTTCCCCGCATTGATTACGGGTTACCCGAGTCTTAGCCATATACTTACGGTTATGGCGATGAAAGGCAATGTTACACGAATTCCATTAGGGTGCCCTATCCTTAATTCGCTATCATGAGTGATAAACTGTCTTTTATGGCTTTTTTTTTTTTTTTTTTCATAGGACTCCGCCTTTGTTTTAAGCATAGAATGTTCTTTACATTCCTCTTAGATTTTTATTCATATGGGGCTCTTAATATTTCACATTTCATGCCCAGTAAATCTATGTTTTATGATTACCTTATAACAGGTGTAGAGGGAGGAGAAACAGCGTGCAAACTTGCCAGGAAATGGGCATACAAGGTCAAGGGCATTGAGCAGAATAAAGCAAGGATTGTTTTTGCGGAAGATAATTTCTGGGGACGAACTCTAGCAGCTGTCTCATCCTCAACAGACCCCTCTGCGTATGGTGATTATGGACCATTTATGCCTGGTTTTGACATTGTTCCATACAATAACATTCCGGCATTAGAGGTACTCAGCTTATCAAGATACAAGCTGTCTCTCATTGATTTTCATATACAGTGAAATCTATCATAGTGGTCACCTTTTTCACACAATGATAGACCACCACATTTAAATGGTAGCCTTGGGGTCAAAATTGGCCCCAGCCCAGGAATCACAAGTGTAATATGGGCTTATATAGTGACACAAATTTATAAAGAGATCAAGGGAAATAACTCCTGTTATAAGAGAAAGTTTATTACTATCTACCTCTCTTGACTATCAAACATCTCTGTTCAGGGTTCGAAATTCCCATGTATTTACTCACAAAAGGCAAGTCAGAATCGCAAAATGCAAACTAAAATTTCAAGCACTCGAAAAAAAAAATGCATGTGCAAATTATTGAAGGTCAGTTTCCAAAATGTACTTAATTCTACATATGAATACAATACGGTAAATCTTTTCATTCTGGATAAACATCGGTCATGTTGCACGTACAATACCTGTCGACGGCTGTTAATGATTTAACATGTCGCCATTGAAGCCTCCAAGTTGTCGTTTGTTATCCAAGTTTTGTTGGCCAAGTGCGTGCACAGACAACAAAGTGCTCTTGTCTGCACTCACAGCCAATACCAAGATTTTGCTTTTTTTTTTTATACGAAAAAAAATTTAAGCGAATTCAATCTCTGATTATTTGTCAATCTTCCTGAAAAGATAATTATCATGCACAAATAACAACGAGAACCAAGGCGGAAATGGTGGACTTCCTATACCATTTATTTGACATGCAGATTTTCGGATGTGATACACCCGTAATTCATTAACAAAAACCATCCACCATTGTAAATTTTTATGCCCCCCTTCAACGAAGTGGGGGTATATTGCTTTGCTAATGTTGGTCGGTAGGTCAGTCTGTCGGTCCGTCGGTCGGTAGACCTTAACTTGTCCGGATAATAACTAGACACAGAATTGACCTAGGTTTGTCAAATTTGGCACAGACATGCGTCTCAGAGTGTAGATGATCCCTATTGATTTTGAGGTCAATCGGTCAAAGGTCAAGGTCACAGTGACTGTCAACATGTTGATATATAGACCAAACCTTGTCCGGATGATAACTAGACACAGAATTGACCTAGGTTAGTCAAATTTGGCACAGACATGCGTCTCAGAGTGTAGATGATCCCTATTGATTTTGAGTTCAATCGGTCAAAGGTCAAGGTCACAGTGACCATCAACATGTTGATATATAGACCAAACCTTGTCCGGATGATAACTAGACACAGAATTGACCTAGGTTTGTAACATTTGGCACAGACATGCGTCTTGAAGTGTAGATGATCCCTATTGATTTTGAGGTCAATCGGTCAAAGGTCAAGGTCACAGTGACCGTCAACATGTTGATATATAGACCAAACCTTGTCCAGATGATAACTAGACACAGAATTGACCTAGGTTCGTCAAATATGGCACAGACATGCGTCTTGGAGTGTAGATGATCCCTATTGATTTCGAGGTCAATCAGTCAAAGGTCAAGGTCACAGTGACCGTCAACATGTTGATATATAGACCAAACCTTGTCCGGATGATAACTAGAAACAGAATTGACCTAGGTTCGTCAAATTTGGCACAGACATTCGTCTTGGAGTGCAGATGATCCCTATTGATTTTGAGATTAATCCATCAAAGGTCAAGGTCACAGTGGCCTTCAACTTAATGATATATAGACCAAACCTTGTTCAGATGATAACTAGACACAGAATTGACATAGGTTCTTCAAATTCTGTACAGATATTCATCTTGGAGTGTAAATGATCCCTATCGATTTTGAGATTAATCCATCATAGGTCAAGGTCACAGTGGCCTTCAACTTAATGATATATAGACCAAACCTTGTCCAGATGATAACTAGACACAGAATTGACCTAGGTCCTTCAAATTCTGTACAGACATTCATCTTGGAGTGTAAATGATCCATATCGATTTTAAGGTTAATCCGTGAAAGGTCAAGGTCACAGTGACCACCAGATGATTCAGGGCCTGCGCTGCCGTTCACCACTTGAGCCATTTGCTCAAAAAAATTAAAGTGTCTCAAAAATCATCATATGTGGCTCAACTTGTGGCTCCAACATTTTATTTGCGTATTATCGGGGACGTAGTAAGCATCGAAGTTGACTGGAAAAAAGCGGAAGTCGAACGCGCGTGCCAAAAAGAAAATAGATAACCCAGTCTGTGTATCGGCGACTGTTTACAATCTTGTATGTATACACACGGCGGTGTGTATAATTATGTGAACTGTTGACAGATTATCACGTTTAACAATTGAAGTGGGCTATAAATCAAAAAGATGACATCGATATTTCCCAATCAATTCTTTTGATATCAGTTTATTAACTGTGCCACTTCCTGTATCAATTTGGCAGTAGGGGGGCATGACTGTTTCACAAACAGACATCTTGTATGGAAATTGACTTGGTTTGAGAATAGATATTAAACTGGAATTGAATTGATAGTTGAATCATGGTTTTGATACCTATTAATGTTCTTCTTATATTATTTTGTTGTTGTCTCTAGTCGACAGGTTAAGTAACAGAATAGAATTGAACAGTTTGTACTGGCACTCCATTCTCCATCATCGGTAGGCATGCTGGGCTTCAAAAAGAAAAATGCGAGCCCAATTTAAATTTTGCAAGTGGAAAAAAAAGCCACTTATCTTTACCACACAGGAAACATTTATACTTGTTCAAATAGAAAGCATTTGCAAACGACAATTGAAATTTGACTTAAATGATGGAATTTGTCTTTGATGGGGTAAACAACGTGGGAAAAGGAGAAAATGCTGGTTACCAACATTTTCTGCTTCCCCTCTATTTTTTCTTAGAAGCAAATTTTATCATTTTGGCGGCATTTATTTTGTTGTTTGCAAATGGTTTTAATTTGGACCAGTCTAAAATTTTGTCTTTAGGTAAAGAGGTAAGTGAAGTAATGGTGCATTTGATCTGAATAATCATATTCCAGAAAGCATTACAGAATCCAGATGTATGTGCCTACATGGTAGAACCAATCCAGGGTGAGGCTGGAGTTGTTGTCCCAGATGAGGGATATTTACGGAAAACACGAGAACTTTGTGATAAATATAATGTGTTATGGATTGCTGATGAAGTTCAAACTGGGCTTGCAAGAACCGGAAGGCAAGTATAACATAGATTATGATTAACAGCTGTCCCCCCTCCCCCTTTTTCTTTCCAACCTTAACCCTTAATGCACCACATAAGTCCAAAGGATATTTTCACTCTAGAATAAGACCCAGATAACAGCAATTTAGTGGTTCCTTTTTCATCCATAGTGTTTCGCCAAAGCGGACAGTGTAGATCAAAGATCAAACTGCAAGTTTTGTGCAGTATGATCTTGATCGCAAAGGCATTTATAGTAGTGAAAGGGGCTTTAAGGGATAAAGCATCTTTCACAACTTTAGTTCTCCTTTTGGCCCATGAATAACAAGATAAGACTGCACAAAACATGTAGTCTGATCTTTGTTTTACACGATCTGATTAGCTGAAACATTCTAGACAAAAACAACTTTGAAAGTGCTCTTATTATTATAGGCAAACAGTAGATAGACCTGTTACAGGTTATGTTTTTATCAAGAGTCAACTACTCAGTAAATTTTATTGTAAATTTTCATATACTTCAATTATTCTAAAAAGCTGAGGGATCCTGCATGGCTTGGTGGTAATGGGTAGGACTTCTGACCTGGATGCTTCAGGTTTGAGCCGCACTGGAACCATTTGGTTTTTCGTGGGAGTGACCTTTGGCAAGACACTTCAGAGCCTGGTCTAGTACTGGTAAAACCCAGGAAATACATGAAGCTGTTGCTGTGATGTGACTGAAATAATGTTGAAAGCAGCATAAAAACACCATTCAATAAATCTAGAAACTGTCATGAGGAGATCTATCAAAAGGCATCCACTTGAGAAAGATTTCAGGTAAAACGGCTTTAGATTGCAGACAGCAGTTGCTTTTAATGGAGATTTTTGCTTTGTGGAATTTTAGAAACTTTATGTATTTCCTTAGAATTGGAAGTTTGCAAGGATTATAGATAGACCTAATTTCACAATATACTCAAAGACTGCCCTGTTACATACATTGAATTTTGTTTAATGCAGGAGATTGGCAGTGGACCATGAAAATGTAAAACCTGATATTTTGGTACTTGGTAAAGCTCTGTCTGGTGGCGTCTTACCGGTAGGTATATTTTATTCAAACATTAACCCTGAGGCTGCTAAGCGCGACTTACTGATCTACAATGTCCTTTAAGGAGATGCTTCCTCCCAAAGAAATGAATTGAAATAATATTCTTCGAGTTTTTACTATGGGCTTGAAACTTGCTTTTCATTTATTTAGCAGGATAAGGGTTAAGCTATTTGAACATTAACTCTTTACCAAACGACAAATTTTTGGACTGGACCAAATTCAAAACATCTGCAGACAACAAATTAAATCTTGGTAATATGATGATTTCTGACTTTGATAGGGTAGAAAATATTGTGGGAAAAGGAGAAAATGCTGGTTACCAGCATTTTCTCCTTTTCCCACAATGTTTTCTATAGGATTCTTTCTCAGGGTCGTTAAAAGTTGGGACTGTATGGTAAAGAGTTAACCCATAACCTGCTAAATCAAATGAGTGAAACTTCCTAGCCAATAGTAAAAAACCCAAATATTTCAGTTTCAAAGTAATTTGGGGGGAAAAATTTCTCCCTTTTAGACAGTGTAGATCCAAGATGAGATTTGTGTGCAGTCTGATCTTGATCTACACTGAATGCAAAAGCGCCTTGAGTCACGCTTGGTAGCTAAAGGGTTAAGATATACAGATCATTTAGACTTTACCTTCTTGTTAATGTGGAATAAGTTAAACATATCTCTTTCCTGTACTGACTGGACAAAGTGCACAACTCGGAGGTTTTGGAATAGCATTGCCTTAACACATTACCAAACTACCCTGCCCGCCCGGATGGCTCAGTGGTGAGCGTGTCAGACTCATGACCTGGTGGTTGTGAGTTCGATACCCGGTTGAGGCGAACTTTCTTTCAGGCGTATTTTCGCCTCTCACCTCTGCTGAAGCATGTGAGAAAAGTAGTCGGTGGCTTTGGAAAGAAAGTTGTGTTAGTACTGGTATGAGAAAGCCAGGAAACATATGTGCGTCACTGACCGCCATGATATGACCTTAGCTGTTAAAGTGGCGTTAAACCCCAATACAACCAACCAACCAAACTACCCTGTGCTTAAATAACCCTGACAAAAAATTTTAAAAAATGTTTTGAAAACATACTGACAATAAGGAAAATTCGTTATAATACCAACATTCTCTCCTTTTTCCACATTGTTTTCTTCCCTTTTAATCATAAATTGCATCACTTGAACCACATAATTTGTCATCTGCATAAAATTTCAATTTGGACAAGTCTTAAATTTTGGTCTTTGATAAAAAGGTAAAGACAGAACTTGGGATAGAAAACAGTAGAAAATAATCACAGCAATTATGTTAGCCCATGACCATGCACAAACAGCAATTTCTCACTTTCTTCTAGCAGATGGCTGTTGAAAACAGTGAGGTTAACCCTTTACCACACATGCCAGGCTCTAATGACTCTGAGAAAGAAAGCTGAAAACATTGTGGGAAAAGGAGAAAATGCTAGTAACTGGCATTTTCTCCTCTCACTATGTATTCTAACCTTTCACAGACAAATCCCATTACTTTTGCCACATTCACTATGTCATCCAGAAATGCTTGCATTTTGGTCCTGCCTAAAATTTTGTTGTGTGGTAAAGAGTTAAAGGAATAGTACCTAGATACAAGAAAGGACATATTCTCATCTTCTATTAACTCTACCAGACTACAGAGTTTTAGACTGGTCCAAATTGAAAGCACTTGCAGACATAGAACCACGTTTTGCACAGATCAGTAAATTTTTCTTTGTAAGGGTAGAAAACGTTCTGGGAAAAGGAGAAAAGTCTGGTTACTAGCATTTTCTCTTTTTTTTATCACATTGTTTTCAGAATGTCCTTTTCCCTGGTGGTTTCTTGCAAATTTGGGATATGGTAAAGGGTTAAATGTTTTCTATGCTGTAGCTTGTACTAGTTTTGGTAGATCTTAAATTATACTGGGTTGTACTGGATCAATTAATTGTTTATAAATTACATTTCACCAGATTTCTGCTGTACTGGCCAATGATGAAATCATGTTAACCATCCGCCCAGGAGAACATGGCTCTACATATGGTGGCAATCCATTGGCTTGTGCAGTTGCCATGGAGGCATTGAAGGTATAATGAGCATAGAGCATATTCAGTACTGAGAAAGCTTAGGACAACATTCAGGGCAGGCAGTGTAAATCTATGTTTGAAAAGCCAAGCTTGATAGCTCAGTTGGTAACATACTGGGTTTGAAACCAGGTGGTTGCTGGTTTGGATCTCCGGCTCGCCATTTTTTTTTTCCAAGGATTGATGACAGTCATTGCGACAGGATTTACTTCTCATTCAATGCTGATCACTGCTCCGGCATTGTTTATTTTCGAAAACAGCCAGTGGTTTGGGAAGAATATTGTGTGAAGTACTGGTAGAAGAAGCTCCAGGAAAGCATGGACAGGTGCTAGGGCTGCAGTGCTTTGATTGAAATAATGTTGAAAATGGCATTCAGTTCTTACAAAAAAAAACATTTTTTGAAAGCACATAGTTTGATTTTGACCTTACTTCCCATCTTTTATTTTTGCCTTCTTGCCAAAAATAGGATTGAATTTGCAATATTAGTGGTCTTTTCTTGGCTAGTCGTTAAAAGTTGGGATTGTGTGGCAAAGGATTAATTGTATGGCAGATTTGAAATGATCAAAATCACTTGTAATGTAAAGAAGGAAAGAATTTTGGCTTAAAAGGTGTCAAAAATCCAGTTTTTATTTCAAATTTTGCAGGTGTTAGAAGACGAAAACTTGGCTGAGAATGCAGAAAGACTGGGACATATTCTGAGAAAAGAACTTTCAACCCTCCCAAAGGAAATTGTGTCGATTGTAAGAGGGAAGGGACTTCTGAATGCTATTGTGATAACACAAGGTATCTTTCATGTCTGTGCTAACTCCAAATGATCCCATGTTTTTATGATGTCAAATTATCCTACATGTTTATGATGCTGAGCTATGAAAACATTGTTGAATAAGGAAAAAATACTGGTAACTAGCATTTTCTCCTGTTCCCACTATGTTTTTCATCATTTCATAGACAAATCCTATTAACTGAGATACATTCAAAGTGATGTTTGCAGACACTTGCAATATGGAAAAGTCTGAAATTTGTTGTCTTGTAAAGCCTTAATATATAAAGTACTGAAATTGCTTTTGCAAACAATGTGGATCAAAGTCATATGGCACAAAACTTGCAGCAGGTCCTTGAATCTGCACTGGCTGAAATATTACGGAATATCCTGATCAAAGTACATTGTATTCTTCACAGTTTAAAGGTCTTTCACAGATGGATAATGGCCATTTCTTTAGCAATCTTAGAGTAACTAATTGAAAAAGAACATTGATAATGCAAAATTATGAAAAAAATGTTTTGTGCAAAGTGAGACATTGTCCACTTCACACAATTTCTTTTATTGCCACAATGTTTTTAAAAGTGGTCTTCTGCAACAAAAAAGTTATTTCCACAGGTTGTAAGGTCATAGAGGATTTGGATACAAAAACTGAGCTTATCTCAGTTTCATTGTGCTTTTGTAGATGATAAAAAATAAATATCAGAATCAGTGATGAAATTTACATTTCAGATAGTTGTAAAAGAGGTAGTGGTGTTAAGTCTATACAACAAAAGAAAATTCCAGACTTGTTTGACTGAAAAGCATTTTCAGGCCCTTTATTAAATTTGGCTAAGGTGGTGGGATATTTTAGTGGATGGATAGAAAAAAGCTTGTTTTCCACCATTTTCTCTGTTACCAATAATTTTTTACAATGTCTTTTTCTTGAGGTTCATTTAATCAAGGTTTTTTTGCAAAAGATCTCAGTATAAAAGTTAATTTTAGAGAACTTTGAAGATGTAGAATGGTGTTAGTATGTATGATACTAATACAGCTTTCTCAGTCACATATACAATTTTGTTCTGTTGCAGATTTTGATGCAGCAGAGGTGTGCAGCAGATTATTATCAAATGGATTGTTGGCCAAACCTACACATGGTGACATCATTAGATTTGCTCCGCCTCTTGTGATCACAGAGCCCCAGTTGATGGAATGTATCGATATTATTAAGTATACACTTAACAGCATGAAATAAACGCATAGGTCAGATGTAGAACCCTTTACCAACTTATCAGTTGAAAGTAACACAACTTCTGATTGGCTGAACCCAATAGCCAATCAGAAGTTGTGTTACTTTCAAATTCAGAAAATTCATAAGCATTAGACTTTAAATACACTTGGTGAATATGGACCCAGGTGACCCTGAGGAAGAAGGCTAGTGAAAATTTTCGCGGGAAAAAGGAGAAAATACTTGTAACAGCATTTTCTCCTTTAACCAGATTTTCATGTTCAAAGACAAGTTGCATCATCTGAGCCCAATACTATTTGAGGTCTGCAAATTTATTGTTCCAACTCTTTACTACAATGAAATTACAGACTCTTCCAAATTGAAGGCTACGAATTGAATGTGGGTCAAAAGATGGATTTTGTCTTTAATAAGACAGAAAAAATTCCCAGCATTTTCTCCTTTCCCCACAAAGTTTTCAAAAGCCTTCTTTCTCATGGTCGTTAAGACTTGGGTCTGTGTGGTAAAGGGTTAAGCCTAAAACTTTTTGCTGCCTCTAATGTTAAAGAGATCCTCAGAATAGGAACTTACAAATTTTTAGACTAAATGCAATATTTTGTGAAATGTTTATGTGTGATATATAGCCCATGTATACTTCAGAGGCGACAGTGTGTCAGTTGTATATAAGCAGAAGTCCAAAACAAAAACATGACATGGATATTATATGACTTAAAATATTTGAACATCGATATTTTGGAATGCACGGGTACAAAATAATTTGTAAAATTTATGTTTTATTTTACCTGCTGCTCCTGAGGTCCAACTCGTTTCCCTAACAATCCCATGTTTAATAACCCTGAGGAATACAGCTTTTGAAAACATTAAGGAAAAAGGAGAAAATGCTGGTAACCAGCATTTTCTTCTTTTCCCACAATGTTTTTCTTACACTTTCCAAGACAAATCTCATCATTATAGTCATGTTTAATTTGTCATCTACAAATGCATTCAGTTTTGACCAGTCTAAAATTGTCGCATTTGGTAAAGAGTCAACCATTGTCAGGTGACAGGATATGATTGTTGAATTAAACAAAGTTTGTTAAGTGTATATTGATATCAAACATTTGAGCCATGCTCTGTGAAAAGGGGGCTTAATGCATCTGCAAAAAGTATCGACCCTGGTCAGCCTACGCAGTCTACACAGGCTGACCTGGGACGAAACTTTTCACTATTGGTCACTTTTCTGCATGTCCAAGGACTAGTCTACCGTATGAAGTTGGCTGTTAAAAAAAGTGACTGTTATGGATCCATGGTTGTCTGATGGCATAATTGGTATAACTCATCATGGAGATACATTAAGCCCCCTTTTGTCAGAGCAAGACTCATTTATAATTATCTGTCTGTCTGTTGATCCTTGTTAGAATTATACATATACGAGTAGAACAAAGTATCTCCACAGATTTATCTTGATTTTTTGAAAACTTTATGGTAATGATAATTATAATAACCACTGGTTGTGCAAGGTATTGTTTGAGTTGTGTATCACAAACATCACTAAATCACCAGCCTTGAAACCTATGCTGTTATAAATAAGGTTTAACCCTTTACCACACAATGCCGACTTTAAAAGACCATGTGAAAGAAGCCTTTTGAAAACAACATTTTCTCCTTTTCTCACAATGTTTTCTACCTTATCAAAGAAAAACGGCCCCATTTAAGCCACATTGAAATTGTTGTCTGCAAATGCTCTCAATTTGGACAAGGCTAAAAATTTGTCGTCTGGTAAAGGGTTTATTCTAACATGACACGTAAATTCAGCTCTATAAACACAGTGCAACAAAAGCGTGGTAAAATCTGCGTCATTCTACGAGGGGTGATCAGAAAGAACATGGACCAGTGCCGGTATCTGAATGTTGTTATAAAAAACAACTGTTCACTGTTTTTGAAAGTAACCTCCTTTGAGTTCTATGCATATATTTATTCTTGATTTCGACGCGCGAAGCACGTGTGGGAGCGCGTCACATGACGTTACTATCAAGGACCCGGTCGTAGCGAGGGTTAGCTCCTCTCTGCTCTCGTAGTGTATGCCACATAGAAAATCTTTCAAAACAGGAACGAGTCAGAGGTCACATGGAGTCAGGACTAAATTATAAGGAGCGTTGGCAAGTGTTTCTTTGTTTAGTTTTTGCAAAGTTTCCAGTCCAAGTGTGACTTTGTGAGCTAGGGCGTTATCTTGGTGTAAAGTGACGTCACTCCGCAGGACTTCTGGCTGTGTTTTTCGTATGGTGTTCGTGAAATTTATTTGAATAATGTGGACATAAAACTCAGAATTGACTGTAGTATGTAAAGATACAACATGATTTAGAAGAAAAACAGGAGAACAGAAATACTTGATGTAGATAACTTTACCAAGTGACTTAGAAAGGTTGGCTTTACTAGCAGAAGGCGATGTTGGATGTTTCAATACGCTGCTTTGTCGTTTAGATTCAGTGTCGGTAAAGTGTACCTATGTTTCATCACATGTTACAATACGATCAGTAAAGTTTGACCCCTCTACCCTAATGCGTTCTGAAATTTCTTAACAGATTTTGACCCTAACCCCCATTTTCTCGGGCGTCAGTTGCAGCGGTACCGACATTGTGCAAACACGCGACATTCCAAGACTCTCAGTCAAAATCTCCTGAGCACTTATATATGAAATGTCAAATGTGTCAGCTATTTTCCTGACAGCATTTCTGCGATCTTGTTTTACATGCTGCTCTACATCCGTTATGATTTTGTCTGTGACTGATTTTGATGGACGGCCAGATTTAGGGTCATCTTTAACAGTATTGCACCCTTGTCTAAACAGGTCTGATCCATGTACGAATATCAGATTCCTTGAGTGCAGAGTCCCCTTAAACTGTTTCTAAATCGATTTTGATTTCCGATAAATACTTTCCGAGTTTGACGTAAAACTTTATGATTACTCTCGGCTCAAATAAAACATCGTCCGATATTTTGGACCACTAATGCAGTATATGACGTCATTAAAATGACGTCATACTTTACCTACTTTAATATGACAACATTTGAAAGCGTGAGTCAGTTACCAGATAATTAATGCTCATCTATGCAAATTTGTGTAATCTTAAGTGTAGTAGTTTTCAAAATAACGAGGTGGTCCACAATCTTTCTGATCACCCCACGTATATAGAGTGACATCATTCTGTATAAAGTGACATCATTCTGTATAAAGTAAGTAAGTTATTCAATGGAATATAATCTGCATCCGCGTTTTTACTCAAAGTATGAACTTGTTTTCCTTTCATAAAGAGTTGGTCATGTTAAAATCGAAATAATCTTCTTTCTATCATAGTTTATCGTTCAATAAACGACGTTGTGAGTTATGAGGCACAATGAATAAACCACTCGAGCTATCGCCCTTGTGGATTATTTAATGTGCCTCATAACTCACAACTGTGGTTTATAGAACAATAAACCACGATAGAAAGAAGATTATTTCTTAAATAACTGACTTGAAGGGGCATTATATCATTTTTTTGGACAGCTTTGTCATTGTTTTATGTTCTATGCGATATTTTTAGCTTTAAATAAGAATTGTCGAAATCAGGCCATTGCTATGTCATAGAAATAGCACATGGAACAAAAGTATTATGACATATATACATGTATTATACACTACATTTTTTAGCCTTTTTGAAAATTGTCAAACCTAGGCTTGTGCCATGTTGTGAAGAGCTTATTGTATATAAATGTTTTGATGTATATACAATGTACACGTATACCTTTGGAATGGTGCATAATAGTATCTGCTATTAATTCTAGAAATTTTGTAGTTCAATTTTGATAGGGTTTTTGTATTTCAAAAGTGTATAAAACTTTCCGGAGGATTTGCTTTTAACAAACAATTGCTCACTTTCCCACAATATTTTCTAAAGCTGTCTACTTCCATAGGCATTAGAATTCTTATTATAGCAGAGCTTGGTTATTTATGAATATTGGTACTTTCTCAGAGTATGAAAACAACTTTAACCCTTTATCCAATGATCTCCTGTTTTAACGATTCTGAGTGCAAAGGTTTTTGAAAACATGGTGAGAAAAGGCAAAGTGATGACAACCACAGTGTTTTCAACCATTTTAAAGACAGTTTGCCTTAGTTGAGCCACATTTATCATATGAAGATGGTTGAATTTAGACAGGTGTAAAATTTTGTTGTCTGATGAAGAATTAAATTATCTATTGTAGAAAAATGAATATTAATGTAATTGTTATTGAAATTCTGCCTACTTTGAGGTAAAAGAGATTTTACATATGAGACATGTTCTGTTAAAAGGAGACTTAATGCATCTGCGAAAAGTATCGACCCAGGTCAGCCTGCACAGTCTGCGCAGGCTGACCTAGGCCAAAACTTTTTTGCTATTGTTCAATTTTCTGTATGTCCATGGACCACTCTACCTCATGATTCCATTGGTTGTTAGACAAAATGAATCTTATGGATCCATGATTATGTGATGGCTCACTTGGTATAATGCACCATGGAGATGCATTAAGCCCCCTTTTCACAGAGTATGGCTAATATATTTATTCTCCTTATTTGGTAAGTCTTGTCCATTTATTTCTATACCACATATTGTCAGAATCTCTGTCAAATACAAATGAAGAGTGTTTTAATCGTTGTCACATACCTCAATGTTTAACCCCTTCACTACCGTATGCCAACATACTAGCTTTTGCAGATTGTGTATATCAAGATCAGACTGCACAGATTTTGGGGTCCGATCTTGAACCTAAACTGTCTTTTACTTGATTTTAAATAAAATATGGCCAAAGTGTCAACTAAATTGCAATGAAGGTTAGACACAGTTAACTCTTTACCAAACGACAAAATTTTAGACTTGTCCAAATTGAAAGCATTTGCAGATGACAAAATATAATGTGACTCAAAAATTGAAACTTGATTTTGGAAGAGTAGAAAACATTGTGGGAAAAGCAGAAAATGCTGGTTACCAGCATTTTCTCCTTTTCCCACAATGTTTTCAGAAGGCTTCTTCCTCAGGGTCGTTAAAACTCGGGATTGTGTGGTGAAGGGTTAATGCATAGTTTTGAAAAATGTAAACAAGCCATGCTCTGGTTAAAGGGGGTTAAATACGTCTTCACAATGCCTAGTTTCAGGTAAAAGGGCTTTTAGGTATATTTCTTTTCCTTATCTGATAAGTTTTGTCCCATTTATTTTGTACCAGGTATTGTCAGAATCTCTGTCATTTACAAATGATGAGTGTTTTCATATTAGTTGCATATTTCAATGTTTAACCCTTCTGCCATTATATACCAACAAAGTCCAACACACAAAGCTTTTACAAATTGTCTGTGTTAAGATTGCACAGATTATGGAGTCTTATCTTGAATCTTAACTGTCTCTTACTTGATTTTAAATAAAGTATGGCTTAAGTGCCAACTCATTTGCAGTTAACTTTTTATGACACAATCCCAAGTTTTAATGATCCTGAAATAGAAGGCTTTTGAAAACATTGTGGGAAAAGGTAACCAGCATTTTCTCCTTTTCCCACAGTGTTTTCTACCCTTTCAAAGACAAGTTCTTTAATATGTACCACATTAAAATGTAATTTAATGCTTTTTTATGATGCATTATACCAAGAAAGTCCTCACATAATAATGGATCCCTAAAATCCCTTTTGTCCAACAAATGACTGAATCATGAGGTAGAATGGTCTGTGGACATGCAGAGAACTTTCAAATAGCAAAAAGTTACAACCCATTTCAGTCTCCATGGACTGCACAGGCTGACATGGGTTGATATTTTTTGTAGAGTCATTAAATTCCCTTTTCATAGAGCATAACTTAATATTTGACGTAGTGAAACAAAAATAGAGCAACAGTGCTTTTGCTTAGTTTCAACCAATGAACACACATATGAAAATTAGTATTCTTTGTTAAGATTTTAAAAAAACTTGCTTTGTGAAATCTGGGTTAATGTCTCTTTAAAGTGTATATATAAGATCTTTGAAGTGAAGATTAACAACAATCTTTATGTTAAAAGAGTTTATTCTCTCTCAATTAAGTAGGAAATACCAAAGAAAATTTTGTAGGGTTTGATATATATTTTAATGTTTTATGTTGTATTAATTGGCTTTAATGAATTGCAGCATTCATGAATTTAGGTAACTCCATATGAACCATGCTGTAGCAAAACGGGTTTAATGCATCACTTCGCTGCACTAAAACCAAGCAAGTCATCAAATAATTATGGGTCAATAAAATCCATTTTGTAAAAAAAGAAAGGATGAATTCTGAGATAAATTGGTCCTTGGACATGCAGTAAAGTGACAAATAACAAAAAGTATGGACTCAGGTCAGGCTGTACAGGCTGACCTGGGTTGATACTTCTTTTAGTGCATTAAACCCCCTTTTTTACAGGTCATGATTCATATCCAAATGACTTCAGTATTATTATTACTAGTAATATTTTGTCTTGTTCATGGGAACATTGGGTGATTTTTAACATGGTAGCATTGGCTCTTAACCCTTTTCCACACAATCCCTAGATTTAAAGACACAGAAGAAAATACCTTTTGAAAACATTGAGGGAACAGGAGAAAATACTGGTTACCAGCATTTTCGCCTTTTCCCACAATGTTTTCAACCATTGTAGGAACAAACACTGTCATATGAGCTGAATCTTATTTGTGGTCTGTATATGCTTTTGATTTGGACAAGTCTAAAACTTTATCAAGAGGTAGTTAATTCTTTACCAGAGCACAAAATTTTAGACTAGTCCAACTTGAAAGCTTTGCAGACAACTAAACAAAACTTGGCTCCAATTATAGGATTGATCTTTAAAAGGGTGTAAAACATCGCACAAAAAAGGAGAAAATACTAGCATTTTCTCCTTTTCCAACAAATTTTTAAAAAACCTTCTAACAAACGGTTGTCAGAACTTGGGATTTTGTGCTGTTGCAGGCATTCTAGATCAAGATTAGGCTGAATATAACTTGTGGCTGATCTTGATCTACACTATTGGTAGTTTTAGAGATATTCTGGTCAAATTGCTGTGAGTTTGCTTTATGCTGGTTTTGATTAATGATTGAAAATGAGCTATGCCCTGTGAAAAGGGGGCTAAATACATCTGCAAAAAGTATCAACCCAGGTCAGCCTGTGCAGTCCACGCAGGCTGACCTGGGCAGAAACATTTTGCTTTTGGTAAATTTTCTGCATGTGCAAGGACCATTCTACCTCAGGATTCAGTTGGTTGTTATACAAAATGGATATTATGCTTCCAAACGAATATGTTGACTTGCATTGTATAATGCATGAAGTCCCCTTTTGCCAGAGTATGACTCAAATGTATGTTTCACGTACTTAGGCGCTATTAGAATTAACCCTTTACCAGACAACAGAATCTTTTATTTGTACAAATTGACAGCATTTCCAGATGACGACTAAAATGTAGCTTTCATGAGATTTTTGTTTGAAAATGTTGAAAACATTGTGGAGAAATTAGAAAAAATTAGGGGAAAATGCTGGTCACCAGCATATTCTGCTTTTTATTCGATAGCCTTCAAAAGTTTGTCTTGTTTGATTGGTAAAAGATAAAAACCATTATCATACAAGCTCAAGTTTTAACAACCCTGAGAAGGAAGACTTCAAAAAACATTTTGGGAATTGGAGAAAATGCTGATAACCAGCATTTTCTCCTTTTCCCACAATGTTTTTTATCCTCCCAAAACTATATTTCAGTTTGTGAGTCACATTCTTTTTGTCATCTGCACATGCTTACAATTTGGACATTAAAAAAATTTTGTCATTCGATAAAGAGTTAAAAAAAAAAATCAACATCTGACTGCTCAGATCATGCAAGCAGGTCTTTGCTATTATTGTTTTAACAATTTAAGGTTTTTTTTTTTTTTTTTCAAACACATATGAGCTGTGCTCTGGCAAACAGAGCATCTCTGTGATACATTATACCATGCACGTGATCACGTAATTACGGATCCATAAAATCCATTTTGTCTGACAACTGGCTGAATCATGTGGTAGACTGGCCCTTTGACATGCAGAAAATTGACATAAAGCAAAAAGTTTCAGCTCAGGTCACCCTTCACAGACTATGCAGGCTGACCTTGGTTGATACTTTTTCCAGATGCATTAAACCCCCTTTTCACAGGGCATGGTACATTTATAAGATTACGAATTGTTGTTTTAGACTACATGTATATGTATTTCCGATTATTGTATATTGTATGTTTGGTTGAAACACTCCTGAAAGTTTTATTTGGAATCTAACTCTAATCCCAGAAATTTAACTTCATTTATTAACCCTTTATCAAATAATCCTGTGTTTGAATGACAGGAAAAGGCTTTTGAAAACATGGTGGAAAAAGGAGAAAATGTTGGTAACCAGCATTTTCTCCTTTTTCCACAATGTTTTATTCCCTTTCAGAGACATTTACCATCATTTCAGTCACATCTCATTTGTTATGTGTAAATGCTTTCAATTTGGATGGATGTCTTAAAATTTTTGGATCTGGTAAAACGTAAAGTATTATTATAATTAATTCCCACAGAGCATAATTAGTGTACCAAAGGAATTAGCATGTTGCCTGTTTCATAATTACAAACAGTTGTTTAAATTTTCTTTGATTCTTTACATTAAGTCAGAAATTGAGTCTGTTAGCGGATTTGAGCAAAATAACAGACTTAAGTTTTTTCGTGAAACCGGCCGGATTTGTATGCACCAACCATTCTTAAGACGGTTCTCAGTCTTATTCTCCAAAATTTTCTACATGTGAAAGTAACACAACTTCTGATTGGCTAAACCATTTGGTTTAGCCAATCAGAAGGTGTGTTACTTTCAAATTTGGAAAAAAAATCTGGAGAAAGAGACTAAGAATGTTCTTAAGAATGGTTGATGAATATGGACCCAGGCCCAGATTTTGTTAAATTTCAGCACTCGGTTATGCCATGTAACTGACTGTTCATTTATTCTGTCAAATCACTTCTGGAAAATGTGTGCCAAAAAGGGAAATTGGCTTGTAATATGTAATTACTCCTTTATGCCCCAATATTTTCAAAGGAAATCATGTACATGTACTTTTCTTTATATGAGGGTTGTTCATTTAATTGTGTCACTGGGTGTCTATGAGACACATTATATTAAATGCATATATTTCATTCATTCCATCCCTTCAAAATATTCTCCCTTGACAGAAATACTTTCTTTAAGTCTGGAAATCCAGTCTGTGAAAGCAGCAAAACAGGCTTTTCTTGGAATACCCAGTAGACACTGAAAATTGGCACTTCCCAAGGAACTTTTATAGCCATATTGACATCCAGAGAATTTTCTTCAATAAAGGAAAGAGAAAAAAGTCACATGGGCTGAGGTGGGGAGAATAGGGTGGATGGGGAAGCTGTACCATCTTTTCCTTTTCCAGGAAATTCTGAACAATTGCAGACTTGTGAGCAGCTGTATTGTCATGAATAAGGCAAAGGCCCTGTAATCTGGCTCCAGGTCTCCGTTCTTCATAGTTTCTCTTCACTTTTGAAAGAACATTGTTCTTGTAAAACTTGCCTGTAACCTGTCAGCCTTCGGTACAGTAATTTGAGCAATTGGACCGTCTGAATGAAAAAATATGGCATATAAAACTTTTAAACAATCAGATGTGTTACTTTCTAAATCTATAATTACACTAAGAATACAGACCCATATATAAGACCAAGCTAACTGCAATATTAAGGTTGCTTTTTCCAGAACGTCTCAGCTAAGCAGCAGGTGTAGTAGATCGAAAATAAGACTGCATGTTTTGTGCAGTCTGATCTTGATCAGCACTGACTGCAAAGGCAACTACAGATGTGAAACTCACTTTAACTCTACCTCACGACAAAATTTTAGAAAGATCCAAAGCGGAAGCATTTGCAAAGGACATAGTAAACTTGGCAAAATTAATAGGATTTGTCTGTAAAAGAGAAGAAACGTTGTGGAAAAGGAGAAAATGCTCGTTACCAGCATTTTTTCCTTTTCCCACAATGTTTTCAAAAGGCTTCATTCCCAGGGTCGTTAAAAGTCTGGATTGTTTGGTAAAGGTTAAGGGTTAATTCTTCACCAAGTGGCAACATTTTTAGCATGTACCAATTGAAAGCATTTGAAATGATTGGATCTATTTTTGAAAGAGTGGAAAACATTGTGGGAAAAGGAGAAATGCTATTTACCAGCATTTTCTCCTTTTTCCACAATTTTTTCAAAAGGCATTTTTCCTAGGGACATTAAGAACCAGATTTGTTTAGTAAATGGTTAAGATTTATGATCTGAAGTGTTTTGTTTGCCTCATATGAAATATTGATTATGTGATAAAACTTTCACTTGATATGATATTTATTGTTGTTATTGTCTTTTTGAAAATTATTTTCGTGGGAATGTCCTTGGGCAAGATATTTCAGAACCCTAGTACTGGTGAAACCCAGGAAATACATGAATATGTCAGCTGTCGCTGTGATATGACTGAAATGAGTTAAACACTATTAAATCAATCAACATTTTGAAAATTAACCCTTTACCTTACAATTCGAAGTGATATCGACCCTGAGCAGAAATGCTTTTGAAAACATTGTGGAAAAGGGAGAAAACGCTGGTAACCAGCTTTTTTTCCTTTTTCCATAATGTTTTCTACCCTATCAGAGACAGGTATCATCATTTGAGCTATAGTACGTGTAATTTCTCAACTGCAGATGATTAATTTAGTCTGTCCCAAAATTTGGCTCTTAAAGGGTTCAGTCTTTACCCTGAGACAAAATATTAAGCATGTCCATATTAAGGGCGCATACAAACAACATATGAAATAATGTGGAAAAGGATTTATCTTTGAAAGGGTAGAAAACTTTGTGGAAAAAGGAGAAAATGCTGGTAACCATCAATTTCTGCTTTTCTCATAACACTTTAAGTCTGTCCCCAACAAAAAAAAGACAGAAATCCTATCATGTTATCCACATTTAATTTGTTGTCTCTGAGTACTAACAAATACAGACAAAGTCATCTGAAAAAATGAAAGTGGTCAGTATTTACCCTTTGTCCATTTTTTGTGATAGTGCTGTCATCAACTTTTACCTTGTGTACACTCAAGAGGCCACATTTTCAGTCCGATACTAATGAAACTGGCCCGCCCGGGTGGCTAAGTGGTGAGCATGTCAGACTCATGACCTGGTGGTTGTGAGTTCGATACCCGGTTGAGACGAACTTTCTTTCCAGCGTATTTTCGCCTCTCACCTCTGCTGAAGCATGTGAGAAAAGTAGTCAGTGGCTTTGGAAAGAAAGTTGTGTTAGTACTGGTGTGAAAAAGCCAGGAAACATATGTGCGTCACCGACCGCCATGATATGACCTTAGCTGTTAAAGTGGCGTTAAACCCCAATACAACCAACCAACTAATGAAACTGATTCGGAATGTCTGTCTTGATTATATCTTGGACAAGTTCAAAAAAGGATCAGGTTGAGTCAAAAACTAGATTACCTGGCCAAATCTTTGAAAAACCTTGTGTACCCTCTAGAAGCCACATGTTTGGTCCAGTACTCATAAAATTTGGTCAGAATATTTGTAATTATGATATCTTGAATGAGATTGAAAAAGGTCACATCAGGTCAAAAACGAGGTCACAAGTCAAATCTTTGAAAAAACCTTGTGTACACTCTAGATGCCCCATTTTTGGCCCAAAACTTAAGAAACTTGGTTAGTGTTTGTCTTGATAATTTCTAGGAGGAGGTTGATAATGGGTCAAAAAATAGGTCACTAGATCAAATCTTTGAGAGACTTACATACACTCTAGAGGCCACATTTCTGTCAAATAGTTGTGAAAGTTGGCCAGAATGTTTGTCTTGATGATATCTAGGATGAATACAAAAAATGGGTTAAAATGTAGATCACTAATACAAATCCTAGAAAAAACTTGTGTACACTTTAGAGGCCACATTTCAAATCCAATACTCAGAAAAGTTGGGCAGAATGTTTGTCTAGATGATATCTGGGAAGAGATTATAATGGGTCATGTAAGGTCAAAAAGGCTAAGGTGAGTGAGCTAAGGGCCATCATGGCCCTCTTGCCCCTCTTGTTATATGATTTGCATGGCAGCCCTGGAAACCATATAAAAGGACAATATGTGTAAATTGTATTTGATGATTCATTCAAGATTGATTTAGACATTGTATATCGAAGATCTCACCAATACAAGGCCAGAGCTACGGTATGCAATAATTTGCCAAAGGATACTCACAAGTCACGAGAGCTACCGGCTGAAATAAGACCCACAGCCTCTAGATCAACAATCAGATGCATTAACCTATAAAACATTGTGTTAATAAGATGGACCTTTTCAATTAGAAAAAGAAAACAGTCAAGTCATGCATTGTCTATATAGCTTTTGCCAGAGTATGTTACAAAGAAGCAGACAGGTACACCTCTGAGAAATGGAGTGCCCTGTGAACTCTTTACAAGATGACCAAATTTTAGACTTATCTTAATTTAAAGCAGTTGCAGACAACAAATTAAGTGTGGCTCAAATGTTGAATTTTATCTTGAAAAGGGTAGAAAACATGGGGAAAAGGAGAAAATGCTGCATACCAGCATTTTCTCCCTTTCCCACAATGTTTTCAAAAGGTTTTTTTTTCTCAGGGTTGTTTAAACACAGAATTGTTTGGAAAGGTTCAAAAGTACAAAGCATGACAGAAAATAAACAGAACAGGGTGTATTTAATTACAGATATGAAGAAAATGTACACTTAAAGCGCTTTGGAACATTACAAGTAAAATTTTTGTCAGAAGGAAATTTTTAGACCCTTAACTCTTTACCACACAAACCCGACTTTTAACGACCCTGAGAATGAAAGCTTTTGAAAACATTGTGGGAAAAGGAGAAAATGCTGGTAACCAGCATTTTCTCCTTTTCCCACAATGTTTTCTAACCTTCCCAAATCGAATTTCAATTTTTGATTCACATTTATTTTGTCGTCTGCAAATGTTTTCAATTCGTTGCGTTTTAGGCAAAATGTTTAAAAGAAAACATCTGACTATATAGACTCAAGATAAGATTACACTTATAGTGTTAATTCTAATCTTAGGTTACATTGTCCATAAACAGAGACTGAAATGATGCCCTATGCTGAACTCTGACCTCTTTCACTGGCTGAAAAAAGCAACCTGCTGATACTCAAGAGATTTTTATCATATATGATCCACTGAACAATTGAAAGATGTTGATCAGACTGCACATTCCGTGCCATCTGCAAAAGCCCATATCTATCCTATGGCCCTGGAAGGGTTGCATGTTAACTCTTAGGATGCTAAGCGCAACTCAGTGACCTTTTGCAGACAGTGTAGTTCAAGATCAGACTGCACAGAACATGCAGTCTGATCTTGGATCAACAGTGCGACAAAGAGATATTTTTCCCAAAAAAATGAATCTGAAATAGTATCAATCAGGTTTTTAATATCAGCTTGAAAGTTTTATTAGCTCACCTGAGCACGAAGTGCTCTGGGTGAGCTATTGTGATCGGTCATCGTCCGTCCGTCCATCTGTCCGTCAGTCCGTTAACAATTTCTTTAAAAATCTTCTTCTCCAAAAACAGATGGCCAATCTTGATAAAACTTGGCAGGAATGTACCTTGGATGAAGCTCTACAAAAATTGTTAAAAGAATTTAATTCCATCAAAAACTCTGGTTGCCATGGCAACAAAATGGCTGAAAATGGAAAAAATCTTTAAAAATCTTCTTGTGACAAACCATAAGGCCGAGAGCATTCATATTTTGTATGAAGCATCATTGGGTGACCCTTTACCAAAATTGTTAAAATTATTCCCCTAGGGTCATATTTGGGCTTTGCCCGGGCACACACTATTTTACATAATAACGAAGGAAATCTTTAAAAAATCTTCTTCTGACAAACCATAATGGCTAGAGCATTCATATTTGGTTTGTAGCATTATCTGATGATCCTCTACCAAAATTGTGAAAATTATATTTCTGTTTTCATATTTGGGCTCTGCCAGGGCGTACCCTATTTTACATGGAAACAAAGAAGGAAATCTTTTAAAATCTTCTTGTGACAAACCATAAGGGCTAGAGCATTCATATTTTGCATGTAGCATCATCTAGTGACCCTTTATAAAAATTGTTAAAATTATCTCCTTGGGGTCATATTTGGGCTCTGCCTGGGCACACACTATTTTACATAGAATTAAAGAAGGAAATCTTTTAAAATCTTCTTGTGACAAACCATAAGGGCTAGAGCATTCATATTTTGCATGTAGCATCATCTAGTGACCCTTTATAAAAATTGTTAAAATTATCTCCTTGGGGTCATATTTGGGCTCTGCCCGGGCACACACTATTTTACAAAGAATTAAAGAAGGAAATCTTTTAAAATCTTCTTGTGACAAACCATAAGGGCTAAAGCATTCATATTTTGCATGTAGCATCATCTGGTGACTCTTTATAAATATTGTTAAAATTATCTCTTTGGGGTCATATTTGGGCTCTGCTCGGGTGCACCCAATTTTACATAGAAACAAAGCAGGAAATCTTTTAAAACTCTCGTTCTGACAAATCATAAGGGCTAGAGCATTCTTAATTTGTATGTAACATCATCTTGAGACTTTCTACCAAAACTTTAAAAATTGACACCTTGGGTGGAGTTTGGGCTCTGCCCGGGCGCACCCTATTTAACATTGAAAAGGAAGAAAATTACATGTGACAAGTGAGAGACTAAAACTTTCATGTTTTGTTTGTAGCAAAGTTCTGGTGACCCTCTGCCAAAAGTTGTTAGAGTAATTCTTATTAAGGGCACATTATGATAGATATTGGCTTATACAAATACATGTATCTCGTCACCTACAATATATATGTGATAAATATAAACAACCGACAGTAAACCAAGAACTGTTGCGTGTATATTCATATAGACGTGGAAAAATCTACTCTGTCTTTCAAATAATTAATTTCATATGATCCTGTTGAGATTGATGTAATTTCTGTATCAATGTTTTCAAGTCGACTTCTATAGAGATGTTTTTTTTTTTTTTTTTTCCGTACACATTTTTTTTTTTTTTTTTTTTTCTTTTAAATCCAACTTTGGAGAGTGAATATAACTATCATTATTAACGCCTAAACTACTAATAGGAAAAAAGTAAAAAACAATAAGTTTTCAATCATTTTAACCAAAAGTAAAAACCAAATGTTGCAGTTTCATTTTTCTTATCAAATCGAAAATTAGATTTCATCTCACAGTGTTGACCGTAGATCCGACCGCACTTTATATGTAGTATGATCTCGATCCACACCGTTCGAAAAATCGATATGACCGTGAAGTACAGCACAAAAGTTTAATGTTAGTTATTTAGATTTACAAAATAATCAAATACATTAAAAACATTTTTTCATCTGCAGGGCGATTCGGGAAATAAGATGTATTTTCGGCCAAAGTGGATCGAGATCGGGTCACACCGAAGTGTAGACCGATCTTCGATCCACATTGTCCGGTCTATTTCAACGTCTTCCATAAGACTACTAGCTAAAAAAATCAAGAATATGCTTAATGCTGAAATTCTACTTTGTGCTCACCTCGAGACTAAAACTGTTACAAAGCCTCATTGAGGCTTGTTTAAAATCCATGGATCAAACTCAGTATAGATGAAGTTTAAGTTACATAATCATGTAATAAAATTGTATTTCTGTGTTTTATAGCTTTACTTATAAATTGACATAAGCGAACTAAGTTTGATCTCTGTGGGCTATTAAGTAACTTTATAAATTTAAACATATTGGGGTTTCTGTAAAAGTAAGGTTTTAAAAACTCTTTTCTCAGGTTTCTAAATGCTTCGCATTCTAACACAAAATGAAATTCGTCTTCAATTCTCCCCGAATTACAACAAAGACATTTACGATCGGATCTTGGAATTCTATTGCTACCATACCTCCCAGTTTCTACCCGCAAACTGTGTGAGGAAAGTCTCAACCTGGTCAAATTTACCCGCAAATTTCGGGGAATACACTTTTCTAAGTAAAAACTATAACAGAACTCGGGCTTTATATATTTGTATAAAACTGACAATACGCTGCTACTTTCTATATCACTGTACCAACTTTGTAAAAAAACGTCAATAACTCTTTGTTTAAATGCATTAATAAAAATATTATTATCGTATTGAAAAGGACTTTCCCAGACATTTGCAAAACCATAATCAAACAGTAATTGCTTCAATCGAGAAACCCAATTGTTTTTTCCATTTAATGCATCAATCAAAGAAATATTATAAGCCGTTTGCAATAAAATATTATCGGATGATATGACTTTAAACCAGTATTTCACAACAGAAATGTACCTATCTATATATAGTGGAAGTCTACCTAACTCTCCGTACACCGCCGCATTTCTAGTGCTAGTTTTAACACCAAGAACGGACTTGCAGAATTTCAATTGCAGGCGCTCTATATCTTTAGATTTTGTAAATCCCCATATAGGGCTCCCGTATCCAAGGATTGCCTTTACAAAAGCATCAAATAACTGTAAAGAAATAGCAGGATTAACTTCAAATTCAAAGATATTGCGTAAAAGAGTATACATCGCCTTTGAGGCTTTACCTATTAAATATTGGTTATTCATTTCAAAAGATCCGGAATGGTTAAAAACAACACCTAAATAGTTGAAATTATTAACTATTTCTAGCTCTTTACCACCGTAAAACCATTTTTCATTATTCTTAATCCTGCCCCTTTTTCTGAATACCACGATGTTTGTTTTGTCTATATTAACTCTCATTCCCCATATACTGCAGTAATCATATAAACGATTTAAGCTCGCTTGTAAATCACTGACTGAATGGCCAATTAGGACCATGTCGTCTGCAAATAATAAAAGGATGAGACATATATCATTAAAATTTACACCACAGTTTGGTCTATCTTGTAAAAATAATTCTATATCCTCTATGAAGAGAGCATACATGACCGGTGAATTTATTTGGCCTTGGCGTAAACCTACTGAAATATCGAAAAACTTAGAATATATGTTACCGCACTTAACACACGATTTCACAATATTATACATTGAACGAAAAATGCGCAGAATTTTTCCATCTAGACCTTGTTGAAACAATTTATGCCATAACGCATTACGGTAAACGGAATCAAACGCCTTTTGAAAATCCACAAAGGCACAATAGAGACGACTATTTTTATTTAGTACATGATCTATGAGACTAGATAATACAAACATAGCGTCAACTGTGCTATGACCTTTTTTGAATCCGAACTGAGAATCAGATAATTTCGAATGTTTGCTACACCAACAATTGACACGATCGTTTAATATGCTAGTAAAAAGCTTCCCTAGACAACTTAAAAGAGTTACCCCACGATAATTATTAGGATCTTTCTTATCTCCCTTTTTATGTATGGGGACGATGAAACCTTCCGACCAACTCTCAGGGAAATATCCCGAATCCAATATTGTATTAAACATGTCCGTTAAGTGGCCCGATAATATATCGACACTTTCAATTAGATACTCGTTTAAAATATTGTCGCTTGGGCTAGATGCTTTATTTCGCTTTAAACGTTTTATCGCTTTTACAACCTCAGAGACAGTAATAGGCTCGTTTAATTCAGGGAATGTGGGGTCATTTATGTTAAAATCACTCTGATCTATAAAGTCTTCAACTTCTGGAACACAAACCGAGGTTATTTCTCTGAAAATATCTTCAAAATGTGTCTCAAAATCTTGGACTAAATTACCAAGATTGAAATTATCTTTCTTCTTTTGCTTGAAGAAATTCCAAAATTCTTTCGGATTTTTACTCTTTAAATTTGTAAATTGATCTGACTGTCGAAGAAAGTATAAGCGTTTTTTCTTACGTATCAATCTTTTATACGCAGCCTTCTTTTCGCATAAATGCTCCCTGTTTTGAGTACATTTTGAATTGTTAAAGTCGTACATGGCTTTTTTATATAATCTTTTCGCCTCTGCACAATCACCATCGAACCATTTATTATCGAAATTTTTATTTACATTTTTGCTATTTCGTACAACACACTTTTTGAATAACGGATCAGCAATGTCCTGTATACAAGTTGAAAATTGGCATATCATGTTGTCTATATCTGAAATAGAGGAACATTTGTTTTTATCTGTAATATGATTAAAATACGACAGTTTGCCTATAAGCATACTTCTAAATTCGTTTCTTTTATCGTCATTCCATTTATAAATAATGTTTTCGGTTTGTACCAAGTCATCCTCTGCACTGATCTCGTGTTGTCATCTTATGCTAAAGCGTAAAGGCGCATGGTCACTATATATGTTAAAATGATCTATCTGAAAACTACACAATACATGAAAAAAATTCGGACTACATGGTAAGTAGTCAATAGTACTGCATGCTTTCTTACTATAATAGGTGTTTTTACCAATGTTTTCATCATGTCCTAACCTGCCATTGGCTATTCGCAAGCCTGTCGATTTACATATATCGAGCAGCTTTTTACCCCTCGTGTTGCACACTTTATCCTCAGAGGCCCGTATTAGTGGTGTATCGGGAATATAATCGTGACAATCTAAATCTGTGTTAAAACCATCAAAATCTACGAAATCATTTTTTAAACCCACTCTAGCATTGAAATCGCCTGTAACCAGTACTTTACCGTAGCTTTCATAATAAGAAACATCCCTCTGTAAAATATCAAAAAGATCAACTTTATAATAATGATCTGCTGGCGAATCATCGTGCCATAAATATACAAAACATACATAAACATCTGAATCTAAATGGAAAACTGTTTTGTTTAATTTAATCCACAATAAAGTGTCATGAACGTTTTTCTCGATGGAAACTCCCTCTTGGATAGAGTCCTTAATGTACAGTAAAATACCACCACTGTTCCTCTTAGCCTTAGTATGTTTGAATTTTCGATAGAAATTATACGATATGTAACCAGGAATACCAATATCACTATTTTCATCACACCATGACTCTGAAAGGAATATGATATGGCTTGAAATGAGTTTATTAACAAATTCTGGATTTTTGCTCTTACTTTCTGTGAAACCGTTACAATTCCATATTAGAAAGACAAGCTCACTCTCTTCTCTTTCCTAGCTGATCTTTACTGCTTTCCCTTCTACATACAAAGTGTCGTAGGACAACCATGCTTTTTTACCTTGTTGTTTGGCTTTCTTTAATTCCGGCATTAACCTTTTCCTTTTTGCGACAATTTCGGGAGGGAACTGCTCATGGATATAAAAGTTTGTACCCTTCAAGTTAAAACTTTGTTTCCTCACTAACTCTCTGTCTTGAAATTGGTTGAATTTGCAGACGATCTTTCGATAAGCGTCTCCACCTTGTGCCGTCATACGATGTACTCTCTCTAGCTTCATTTCATCCACCAAATGCTGTGCGATCTTAAGTTTCTCTACCATGAATTCTCTTACTTTCTTCTCTGTCTCTGCAATACGTTCTGAGGGGGTTTCTTGTATGTTGCAGAACACTAAATTATTTCTCATAGACTGAGATTGTAAATATGTCATATTTTCTTTCATTTTTCCTACTTCCTTTTGTAGTATGTCTATCTTCTCTTCTTGTATTCCTAGACTGAATTCTAAATTGTCAACTCTTCCCACGGCCTGTTCTACTTTTTCTGCATTCTTTGTACATTTGGCTTCCAAATGGGTTTTTATCTGTTTCAACTCTCTTTCAAACGTATCGACTTTTGTAACTAAGGAGTCAATGGCTTTAAATTTTATATCCATTTCCGCAAACCGTGAATCAATTTTTGCTTCTAATCTCTTTTCTAATAAACTTATCTGTTTAATGATATCTGCGTTTGACGGAGATGCAATTTGCCTAACAGACTGCTCTGCCTCGGACTCTTTCGACTGCTCTGCCTCGGACTCTTTCAGCTTTTGTTTGACCATTGCTCCTGAACTCGAAGCCATATCTATAGTACTTTCTATAAATGGTTGCTCTTCATATAAAATAGAGTTTGTTTCATTTAAAATGTCACTTACTTCGAGTGTTTTGTCAATACTCCCGTTACCCTCTTCAGGGCCTCTCCTCCTTTGTTGCTTATTTAGCTGTACACTATTGGTAAATTCCTCGTCACTGCTCACACTTCCTTTTTTACGTTTATTCCAATTTTTCCAGCTATTTTTTCCGCTTCCTCTTGATTTTGGCATTTTCCATCATAACTCTATAGAAGCGTTACAAAAAATCCGACCAAAATTGGCTTTAAATCACCCTATATTTTCCACTCTATCGAGAGCTAGAAATTACACGTCCGCTCAGTTCACCACCGGATTATGGCTCTCCTCCCCTCCCCCGGGTATGCCTTATCAAAAAAGAATGGCTTCTGGCTTTGATATACTATTATTTGTATGAGGTATTCCATATAAGTTACAAATATACTCAGGTGAGCGATATAGGACCATCATGGTCCTCTTGTTTATTCAGCAGGATATGGGTTAATAATATGCCTAAACAAGTGCTCTTTGTAATATTTCTGGTGCCTGTTTCCTCCTTATAGTGTCTAAAAGATACAGAAGTCTTTCAAAACTGTAGATCAAGATCAGACTTTACAGAGGTTCAGTATAAACTTTTGGATATCTTTATAAATATTTTGCACAAAAAATACAGCAAAGTTAAAACAATTCCAAGGCCCTTTTCTTCCGACTAGAAGTGCTCATTTTTTATCACATAACCTCCTGTGTTTTCAGTGTAATATACCCATTACAAATTTTCTTATCTTATACACGTTTAATATCACTGTTGTGTGACGTCATTTTTGACGTCATTTTGTACGTATTTCATAGAAGTGAATGGATTTTATGGATATTACCACGTGTGCATCTATAGATGGTTAAAAATGCATCTTCTAATCTACGATTTGTAAAATAATGTTATGTGATAAAAAGAATCTGACATTCATTGGCGCATGAGATAAAAGTTTCATTAAACTTGTCAAGAAAAAATGTTATTAAGCTCGCTAAAGGCTTGCTTAATAACATTTTCCCAAGACTCGTTTAATAAAATTTTATCTCAACGCCAGCTCATGTCAGATCCTATATATCTGTTAACTTGTGTACTTTGAAAATATTAGCAGACAATAAATCAAATATTCAATTATGGCCCATATGATGCATTTGTCTACAGAAGGAAAACTTTGTTAGCACTGGAAAAAATACTGTTCATATTTCCCAACAATGTTTGTAAAGGCTTTATTTAGCAGTCAACAAACACAGGATCAATTGCCATTAACTCTGTCAGCGCCAAATGTATTAACCCTTTATCACACAATGACGCCTTTTAACACCCCTGAAAAAGAGGCCGTTTGAAAACATTGTGGGAAAAGGAGAAAATGCTGGTAACCAGCATTTTCTCCTTTTCCCACAAAGTTTTCTACCCTATCAAAGAAAAGTTGCGTCATTTGAGCCACTATGAAATTGTCATCTGCAAATGCTTTCAATTTGGATAGGTCTTAAATTTTGCTGTGTGGTAAAGAGTTAATTAACTCCTTACCAAACGACAAAATTTTAAACTCGTCCAAATTCAAAGCATTTGCAGACGACAAATTGAATGTGGCCCAAATGATCATTTCATTTTTTTGAAAGGGTAAAAAACATTGTGGGAAAAGGAGAAAATGCTGGTAACAAGCATTTTCTCCTTTTCCCACAATGTTTTCTAAAGGCTTCTTCCTAAGGGTTGTTAAAACTCAGAAATTTGTGTTAAAGGGATAACACAGTCTCTTTCAGTGACTGAAAGTACAATCCATTGAACTCTGAAAGATTTTATCTTATAGACTTAACTAAACAACCACACGTTCTGTGCAGTCTGATCTTAATTCATACCATTGGCAAAAGCCCCAGTTTTCACCTATGATACTTAACCCTTTCCCAGATGTCGAATTTTGGACTCGTTCTATTTCAAGTCATCTGCAGACAATAGATTCAAAATTGTACAAATAAACTTGAGCTCTCTGGTAGGGTAAAAAACATCGTGGGAAAAGGAGAAAATGCTGGTTACCAGCATTTTCTTCTTTTCCCACAATGTTTTTAAAAGCTTTCTTTCTCAGGGTCGTTAAAAGTCGGGATTGTGTGGTAAAGAGTTAAAGGGTTAAACTGTTGGAGACCCAAAGTGTTCACTTTAATCCTTTACTGAGTTTCCTCAGTTTTAATTACTCCCAAGTAAACGGACTTTTGAAAACGATGTGGGAAAAGGAGAAAATGCTGGTAACCAGCATTTTCTCCTTTTCCCACAATGTTTTCTACCCTTTCAAAGAAAAATTTCCTAATTTTTGCAACATTCAGTTTGTTGTCTGCAAATTCTTTAAACTTGAACTAGTCTAAAATTTTGTTGTTATGTAAAGAGTTAAACATTCTTTACAAGGGCATCACGTTTCAACCCCAGAATAGAAGAGTGGAAGCATGATTTATGATGAGCAGCAGACTGTCAAAACCAAGGGCAGACTGCACATGTCCTAATTTGATCTTTATTTTTAGCCAACATTAACCTGTTTCTAGGCAGGCTACATGTAGTTTAACCCTTTACCAAAAGACAAAACTTTAGATTTTCAAATTGACAGCATTTGCAGACTACAACCTAAACATGCTTTAAAAACTAAAACTGTCTTTTAAAGGCAAGAAAACATTGTGGGAAAAGAAGAAAATGCTGGTTACCAGCATTTTCTACTTTTCCCACATGTTTTCAAAAGCCTTCTTCCACAGAGCTGTTCAAACATGGGCTTGTTTGGTAAAGGGTTAAAGTGCCTTTCAAAACTTTTGTTGCCATTGCGGCTACTTGATTAACTTCAGACTACGTAAAAATGTGCAGCCTGATCAACACAGTTTTGCTGATACATTCTTTGACAAAAGCAACCTAAAAGTTGCACTTACGGCATATTTGGATCATATATTTAGACTGAAAAAAATATGAAAAAAAATGGTTCATGGAGCACTGAAACAGTTAATGCCCACCAGATTCTGGGTTAAGATTTCTATTGTCAAAGAACCCAAATGAACCAGGGATGTATACGATCTACGATCTCTGACTGGATATGAAAAGTGGTCCACTTCCAATAGAATGTTTTGCCTTGTTAAAAAATGTCCTTTTTTAGAGAGTGAGGGAGGGGTGGAAGAGATCTGCTTGGCAGTCTGGAAGGACTAGAACTCCTTTACAGGGAGTTATTTAATTTTCAGCCAGGAAGAGCTCTTGACAGTAACCCTTGAATGCCTTTAGCTCACCTAATTGCACTGTATGCATCATGCATCATCAACTTGTACCTTGTGTACTCCTCAGAGGCTACATTTTCAGGCTGATACTCGTGAAACTTTGTCAGAATGTCAGTCTTGATGATCTCAGATCACTTTGAAAATTGGTCATGCCGAGTGAAAAACTAGGTCACTTGGGCAAATCTTTGGAAAACCTTGCGTTCACTCTAGAGGCCACATTTTTTTTTAGTCCAATACTCTTGAAAGTAGGTCAGAATGTTTGTCTTGATGATTTCTCGGATGAGTTTAAAAATGGGTTTGTCAGGTCAAAAAACAGGTTACTGATACATCTTAGAAAAAAACTTTTGTACACTCTATAGGCTACATCTTCAGTCCAACACTCTTGAAAGTTGGTTAGAATGATTGTCTTAATATCTCAGAAGAGATTGGAAATGGATCATGT
Source organism: Hippopus hippopus (assembly GCA_946811185.2). Classification (NCBI taxonomy): domain Eukaryota; kingdom Metazoa; phylum Mollusca; class Bivalvia; order Cardiida; family Cardiidae; genus Hippopus; species Hippopus hippopus. The sequence goes on along the minus strand of OX328106.1, from coordinate 45,310,537 downwards.
CTGGTCAAAAGGATCAGGTGAGATTCAGGGCCATAATGGTCCACTTGGTCTTTTGAACACAAATTGCTTATAAGTTTAGATTACAATCAGACAGCAGTCTGATTTTGTATCTACACTTTCTGTTATGTCGTATGAGATTTTATCGCCAGAGCAGCCATAAAATTGCCATGGATTTATTTTTCTGTAGTTTTCTTGGATTGGTTTGGGATGATTTGTTTTCTATTTCAAAACAGTATAGTTCAAGATGACACTGGACATATCCTGCAGTTTGATCGTGAATTTTCACCCTCTCTTATTTCATTAGTTAATCCAAGAAAAACAACCATGAAATTCATAGAGACTGAAACTGCTTGCAACTATGACTGGAATACCATACTGTGGTGGTCAAGGGGAAAGCACTGTGACAGCCAATCATAGAGCATTATGAATACCATGAAGGAAATGTAAAGGATGCCAAGGAGAAAGTGCTGAGGCAGTTTTTGGATGGAGCAGGGTGGTGGTCAAGTTAAACTGGCCACCAAGGAGAGAGTACTTAGGTAGTTATGGATGGAACAAGGTGGTTGTTACAGAGCATTATAAAACTATTGAGTGCACAGGAAGCCAAGACGGAATTACTTCCTCAATGGCTGCCAAACCACTTCCCCATGTCTGCCAGTCTACTCTCTCTGTAGCCTTCGTAAAGCTCAAGTCATGGATGCCACCACGCTCTCTCCTTGACCATCACAGTACTGCTTCCATGGCTGACTGAGTTCTTACTCCTTGCCCTTGTTTACTCCTACAACGGCCACAATACATGTAATGCTCATTTGTCCTCGTAGCACTGAATCCTTGACAACCACTGTGCTCCCCCAAAAAACTGTCTAAGTATCATACTTGGCCAGCATACTCCTACCAAGGCCCCCATAATGCTTTATCCTTGGCCACCAGTGCTCTCTCCTTGACCATCACAGCTCCATCTATTGATGCAAAAGCACTACACCCTGGCTTCCAATCTACTCCTTGCATGGTCTTCATAATGATTCATCACAATCCATGGCTGAAACAGTGCTCTCTCCTTGTAAACCACTATGCCCTCTCCATGGCCATTACAGTGCTCCATTCCTGGCTGCAAAAGTGCTTCATCTATGGCTGTCAGTCCTCTCCCTCAAATTTGTTCCACTGTGTACTCGTATCTCATCCACTGAGCACTTATACCACATTCACTGTGTATTCATATCAGATTCAGTGTATTCATATCAGATCTACTGTGTACTAATATTGCACACTGTGTATTCACATCAGATCCACTGTGTACTCATATCAGATCCATTGTGTGGTTACATCAGATTCATTGACTTTTCATAGAGGAGTAATTGACTACTCATATCAGATCCATGGTGTACCCATATCAGATTCTTTGTGCAATCAAAATGGATCCATTGTGTACTCACTCACATGGTATTAATTACGCTCTCTTATCTGCTTCCTTGTAGACTAATGCCACATTTGTTGTGTATTCATATCAGATTCACTTCATAATTACATTAGGTTTTGTACTCACATCAGATCCACCCTGTTTGGTAGCTCAGTGGTAAGTGTATCTGACTTGTGACCATGTGTTTGCACATTCGTTACCCAGTTAAGGCAAACTTTCTTCCCAGTGATTTTTTGCCTCTCACCTCTGATGCATGTAAGAATAGAGGTCAGTGGTTTGTGAGAAAGCCAGGATACATGTGCATAGGTGCACTGACCACCGTGATATGACCAAAGCTGTTTAAATGGTGTTAAACTCCAATACAAACAACCAAACATATTAGATCCACTGTTTACTCATAATCAGATCCTTTGTACAATCAAGCTGGATCTATTATGTACTCACATCCTATACATTATGTACTCTTTTCAGATTCATTGAGGACTACTGTCTAATTCAGATTTGTGTATCTATGTTGAATTCATTGTGCACTCAAGATTCATTGTGTAAGCATATGGGATCTACTGTTTACTGAAATTCGATTCATAATTATGTGCACTCGTATTGAATTTACGGTGTACACACACTGGATCTTTTGATTGTATTGAACTCATATTCGATTCATGGTGGACACATATTGGATACAATGTAAACTTACATTGGATTAATATTCTTTTAAGATATGTTTCAGTGTATACTCGTATCATATCCATTTCAAGTACATGTACTTATATATGAGCCATGCTCTGTGAAAAGGGAGCTTAATGCATCTGTGAAAAGTATCGATCCAGGTCAGCCTGTGCAGGCTGACCTGGGTCGAAACTTTTCATTATTGGTCAATTTTCTGTATGTCCAAGGCCCAGTGTACTTCATGATTTTGTCAGTTGTTAAAAAAGAAGCTACCATGTATCCATTAGTATGTGGTGGCCTGCTTGGTATCATGCATTCTTTGATTTCTCATATTTTAACATTGGCTTCATTGAGTTCTCGCACTGGATTCACTGAAGGTATGTAACAAACAACAAACAAACAGGCTCTTCCTTTTTGGATGATATCCCTCTTTTATGTAACATTTCAATAAAATGATCATCTTGTGTTTTTTTTGAGCAATGCTACAATAACTAAAACATGTAGTCACAAGTTACCGGTACAACATTATAATATCTCTAATCTGATCAACATGATTTACAAGGATGAATCTGACAACAGTAGGCACACTGATCATTCTGCTAAGGATGAAGGGGGACTAGGTGATTACCAGTCAAACCTGCATTGAGCTTTTACAACACAATCCTGTGTTTTAATGACCTTGAGGGAGGAGTCTTTTGAAAACATTGTGATAAAAGGAAAAAATGCTGGAAACCAGCATTTCCTCCTTTTCCCATGACGCTTTCTAACTTTTTATGACACAAAGTACATGTGATCTACAAATTCTTTCATTATGAACTACACTGGTATAGAATTCCTCATCGAGGAAAGAGTTATCTCGCTACCTGACGGGAAAATGTTCGACTTGTCCAAATTGAAAGCATTTGCAGATGAATAAAACTTTGCATTCAACAAATTTAATGTTGCTCAAATGATAGGATGTGTCTTTCAAAAGATACTTAAACAGACACTTAACATTGTATGACAAGGAGAAAATGCTGTTAACCAGCATTTATACCTTATTACTCTAAGTTTTTCAAATGCCTTCTTCCTTGGAGTAGTAAAAAAAACACTGGATTGTTTAGTAAAGGATAAATACAGGCTTGACTTTTCTACTAACACAATAACAGTTCTATATAATTTTCTTTTTAAGCCTTTTACACCATTCTTAACATGTCCATTACAACTTCAGACCAGATGCCAAACTGTATTGGTTTAACCTTTAACCAAACAACAAAATCATTGCCTTGTCTAAATTGTAAGCAGATGACAAATCAATTGTTACTAAAAGCATGAAATGTCTATGTCAAAGGGATACAAAATATTGTGGGGAAAGGAGAAAATGCTGGTAACAAGCATGTTTTCAGAAGCTTCGTTCCATTGAGTTGCTGAAATTCTGGATGTGTGGTATGGGGTTAAGGCACCATTTCCAGCAAACAAAACTTGTCTTCTTTTACCAATCACTTTGAAACTATTCTCGTAAAAGGAAAATTTCTTAAATTGAACAATTTTTCCTTTAGAAACCATGTTTTCAAATATGCATTGTATCAATGCTTTACCACAATCCCGAGTTCTAATGAAGAAGGCTTTTGAAAAACTGAGGGAAATAGAGAAAATGCTTGTAGATAACGTTGGGAGAAAAAGAGAAAATGCTATTTACAAGCATTTTCTCTTTTTCTCCCAATGTTATCTACACTTCCCATGACAAATTTCAGTTTTTGAGCCATATTTAATTCATTGTTTGCAAATGATTTCCATATCGACCATTAAAAAATTTTGTCATTCAGTAAAGAGTTAAACCTTAATTCATATTGATAATTCCAATTTTCAAAGGCTGTTTTTTAAAGTCATGTGTTAATAATTTGTTTCATAAGGAAATGAGCTACTGAATTCCTGTGATAGTATGTAATAATTATTTGAGGTGCACCAGACTAAAGCTGACCATCAATCAAGTTCAGTTCAATACTTTCAGAGATATTCCCACCAAAGGTCTTGAAACTGCTATGACAGAGTCATGTCTACTGACTTAACCCTTTACCACACAATCCCAAATTTTAACAACCCTAAGAAAGATGCCTCTTGAAAACATTGTGCGATAAGGAGAAAATGCTGTTAACCATGTTTTCTACCCAAGGACAGTAATCATCATTATATCTAAATGTAAATTGTGGTCTGCAACTGCTTGAAAATTGGACCAGTCTGATATTTTGTCGTTTGGTAAAGAGTTAAAACACAATAAAACCTGTCTTTTTGGCCTATATTTAGCAAATAGCCCATATTATGCAAGCATTTATCAAAAATATGTATTTAGTTCCCACAGAAAGAAATTATGATCAATTGTGCCTTTATTTAGCAAACAGCTGCCTTAACTCTCCACCACACGACAAAATTGTAGACTTGTCCAAGTTGAATGTGTTTGCAGACGACAATTTAAATGTGGCTCAAATGATGGCATTCATCTTTGATAGAGTAGAAAACATTTTGGGAAAAGGAGACAATGCTGGTCACCAGCATTTCTCCTTTCCCCAGAAAATTTTGGAAGTTGACATTCTGTCTTGTGCATCAGTCATTTGCCTAAAAAGCATGGACATGTGAAATGTTACCTCAATATACTTACATAATTATGGCTGATTATTTTTATATACAATTAATGTAACATTCAACAACAATTATGCCATACATCAGACTCTGTAGTACATTATAATTATATGAATATAGTCATTATTATCTTGAAAATGATGAGTCATGCTCTGTGAAAAGAGGGCTTTATGCATCTGCAAAAAGTATCAACCTATGTCAGCATGTGCAGTCTGAGCAGGCTGTTACGAGTCAATACTTTTTGCTGTTTGTAAATTTTCTGTATGTCAAAGGACCAGTTTACTTCATGATTCAGTCAGTTATTAGGCTAAATGGATTTTATGGACCCATAATTCTGTGATAATATGCTTAGTATCATGCATCAAGAAGATGCATTAAGCCCCCTTTTCCAAAAGCATGGTTCATATTATACCATGCAACAAACAAATCAACCAACCAATATCCTCACAATCTCTTACAAGCACTTTGAAAATGTATTAACATTTTACAAAGTAAATCAATTTTTAAACAACCCTAAAGAAATTGGCTGTTGAAAACATTTTGGAAAGAGGGGGAAATGCTAGTTACCAACATTTAGGAAAATGAAAAAGCACTGGTTTCATGCATATTCTCCTTTCTCAACAAAGTCTTCTGCCCTTTCAAAGACAAATCCCATCATTTGATCCTCATTTAATATGTTGTCTGCAAAGGATTCATGACATTTTGTCGAAAACCATTTAGCAGAAAAGCACTTTTGTTGAAGACCCATCATGCTGACATGATGTTTTGCCGAATACCACATTTAGTTGTAGCGTGACTTTGAGGAGCTTCCTCAAAATGTGCCAAGTTTCGATAAAAAGAACGTCCAGATGTATGATAGATAACAGAGTCTAATGCAATTTGTTTGAAAATTCATCTGTTCTACATAAAAATACATTTTTAGCAATCCCCTTTAATTCTTTCCCAAATGACATAATTTTAGACTGGTCCAAACTGAAAGCATTTGCAGACAACATAGTAAAGGTATCCCAAATGATGACACTTGTCCTTGATAGGATAGAAAACATTGTAGAAAAAGGAGAAAATGCTGGTTACCAGCATTTTCTCCTTTTCCCACAATGTTTTCAAAAGGCACTTTCCTCAGGGTCATTAAAAGTCGGGATTGTGTGGTAAAGAGTTAAATAGCCAATAGCAGATCAAGGATACATAATATCCAAATGCATATGATTAGTAACGGTAAACATAGAGAAGAGTTCGTAATAGTTGAACAAAAAATTCCAAAACTGAATGGCAATATTTTTCGACCAAATGTTGTACTTTAGCTCAAATTTTGGTCATTTTCTCCATAACATCGCTTCAGCAAGATGGATCTTTGATGAAAATGTGTTTTGGAAAAATGTGCACCAGCTTGCAAATGCTGTCAGTTTGGACATGTCTGAAATTTTGGTGTAGAGTTAAATTATACAAAACATCATATAACAAACGTTGTGGGCATCTAAAACATGAAGGCCTTTTAAAGTTTATAATAAAATAAATTTCTTTTGAAGACCTTTAACTCTTTACCACATGGCAAAATTTTAGACTTGTCCAAATCAAAAGCATTTTCACATGACAAATAAAATGGGGTTGAACTCGTCAGATTTTCGTAATGAAGGTTAGAAGACATTGTGTGGAAAGGAGATAATGCTGGTTACCACCATTTTCTCCATTTTCAACAATGTTTTCAAAGGCCTTCATCCTTAACCCTTTCCCAAACGACAAATTTTAGACTCTTCCAAACTCAAAGAGTTTGCAGACGACAATTTCAAATTTGATAAAAATGGCAGAAAGTTCTCCAAATGGGTAGAAAACACTGGGGGAAAAGGAGAAATTGCTTGTTACGAGCAATTTCTCCTTTTCCCCCAGTGTTTTCAAAAGACTTGTACTGCAGACACATAAAAACAAGGGCTTGTTTGGGAAAGGGTTAAGGTCGTTAAAACTCTGGGTTGTGTGGTAAAGGGTTAAACAAAATATACCACATGGAGACTTTCCTTCTGGTATGATAGACCAAAACATTGTATTTGAATCTTTAAAATTTTAGACTCTTCCTTTTTCAATGTATTCGTATTGGCAAACAACAACGTAAATGAAGATCAAATAATGAGATTTGTTTCAAAAATGTAGAAAACACTGTGACAAAATAAGAGATAAAAATAGTTACCAGTATTTCCTCCTCTGTTCACAATATGTTTTTTTAACTCTTTTCCACACAATCCCGACTTTTAACGACCCTGAGAAAGAAGCCTATAGAAAACATTGTGGGAAAAGGAGAAAATGCTGGTAACCAGCATTTTCTCCTTTTCCCACAATATTTTCTACCCTATCAAAGTCAGAAATCATCATGTTAACAAGATTTAATTTGTTGTCTGCAGATGTTTTGAATTTGGTCCAGTCCAAAAATTTGTCATTTGGTAAAGAGTTAAAGCCATCTTGCTCAGGGTATTTGAAACACTGGATTGCTTGGTGAAGGGTTAACCCTTGTGGTGATAACTCTTTACCAAACGACAAAATTATAGTCTGGTCCAAATTTAAAGCATTTGCAGATGACAAAATAAATGTGACTGAAAAAATGAAATTTGGTTTGGGAAGGGTAGAAAACATTGTGGGAAAAGGAGAAAATGCTGGTTACCAGCATTTTCTCCTTTTCCAACAATGTTTTCAAAAGGCTTCTTTCTCAGGGTCGTTAAAAGTCGGGATTGTGTGGTAAAGAGATAAACAAATAAAACAGACATTCTCAAGTCAGTGCTAATGATACCAATATTACAGTTTCACATGTGGTTTCCAAGAACATCGGGCAATGAAGCTACAAGTGTTGATCCAAGATCAGACATGTTCTGTGCTGTTTTATCTAGACCAACACTGTTCACATAAGCCATTAACCCTTTACCAAATGAGAAGATTTTAGACTTGTCCAAAATGAAAGCATTTGCAGACTGCATATTGAATGTATTTCAAATGATAAGATTTGTCTCTAAAACTGTAGAAAAACTTTGTGGGAAAAGGAGAAAATGATGGTTAACAGCATTTTCTCCTTTTCTCACAATTTTTTCCAAAGCCCTTTTTATCAGGTTCATTTGATTCCGGATTGTCTGGTAAAGGGTTAAAAACACATTCATCCCCAAAAGGGTTATCAGCTTTTTTAGTATGAGTATCTTGGAAAATTTTGAAAAGAGTAAGATCAGACTGCATATATTGTACAGTCTGATCTTGATCTAAATAATTGGGGAAAAAGAATTGATTTCACACTTGAAGCTCAAGTTGAAGTTAGGTAGTCTAAAATTCCCAGATGGGGGTAGCACTTTGTAAAATACATAACAAGAAAATTTCATTAACAAACTGTCAGCTGAGTGCAGTTATCTGGTAAATCCTTTGAAAAATAGTTTGGAGTTGCCATCTTTCTGCTCTTAGGTGACAAAATTTCCATCACATACTGGGTAAAAACCACACTGGTACCCAATTAAGACACATTTGCCAATAACAAACATATTTTCTAATCTAAAATATGCACAATGTTGTCTATTATATTACACCATTAACTCTTCACCACACCACAAAAAAAGCAGGCTTCTCCAAACTTTAATGGAAAGCATAAATTTTGCGGACAACAGTTTAAATGCGGCTCAAATAATCAAATCTGTCATTGATAGGGAAGGAAACATTGTTTGGAAACGAGAAAATGCTGGTCACCAGCATTTTCTCCTTTTCCCACAATGTTTTCAAAATGCTTCTTTTAAAGTACTGTTAAAACTCCGGATTGTGTGGTATAGGGCAAACATTCCCATGCTTTTACCACCCTGTGGAGACAGACTTTGGAAAAGAATGTGTAAAAAGAAGTATTTCTACATTTCCAACAGGTTTCTACCCTTACAGACATATTCTATCATTTCAGCTACACCTAAAAATGTTGTCTGCAAATACTTCCGATTTCAGTGTGTCGAAAATTTTGTTGTCTGATAAAGGGTTAAGACACAAATACAACTTTTTACATGTATATCACTGAAGAAGACAGCTTTTCAGACCATTTCAGAAAAACCAGCAGTTTCCTTTGCTTCCTTAGTTTATTACAAGACAATTAATTCAAAAGGGGGGAGGGGGGCGGGGGTTGAAACCCTTCTCTAAGAAAGTTTCTCCATCAGGCCATCTGCATTAATTTTTTTTACTCTTCACCAAACAAAAAAAATCTAGACTTGTTCAAACTGAAAGAAGTTACATATGCCAAATTCAGTGTGGCTCAAATCATGGGATTTTTATTTCAAAATAGTAGAAAACATTGTGCAAAAAGGAGAAAATGCTGGTAGCCATCATTTTTTTTCCATTTTCCCACCATGTTTTCAAGGGCCTTCTACCTCAGGGTCATTAACACTTGAGATTGTGTAGTACATGTTCATGAAAATAATTTCAAATTGCACCAATACAAACCATCTACCACACAATCCAAAATTTCAACAACGCTGAAGAAAGCTTTTGAAAACATTGTGGGAAAAGGGGAGAATGCTGGTTACCACAGTGTCTTCTGCCTAAAGACGAAAGTCATCATTTGAGCTTCATTTCATTTGTTGTCTGCAAATGCTTTAAATTTGGTCATGTCAAAACTTTTATCATCTGGTTTTGAGTAAACCCTTTCTCAAACAATCCCTGGTTTTCACGACCCTGAAAAAGAAGCCTTTTGAAAACATCGTGGGAAAAGGAGAAAATGCTGGTTACCAGCATTTTCTCCTTTTCCCACAATGTTTTCTACCCTTCACAAAACAAATTTTCAGTCACTTTTATTTTGTCGTCTGCAAATGCTTTCGAACTGAACAAACCTAAAATTTTCTCGTTTGGTAAAGAGTTAAATGTTTTGGGTTTGGAAAGATTAAGTTTGCTACATATTAAAACAAAAATTAGGGTATCAGAGCATGCTGGGAACAAAGAAAATATGTGTCAATTCTCTACCAGATGACAAACCTATAAGGCTTCTCCATATTCAAAGCATTTGCAGACGACAAATAAAATCTGGCTCAGAAAATGGGATTTGCCTTTGAAGGTGTAGCATTTATATTGCAGATATAGAAGAAAATGCCGACTACCAGAATTTTCTGACTTTTTTTCACTATGATTTCAAAGCCCTTTTCTTCATGGTCATAAAGACCCTAGAACTGTTTGGTAGGAGGTAAACTATGCTTTGACGTGCTCATTTTGCATTGTTAGTGACTATTTAACCTTTGTTAAAAAGCACAGCATTATAAGATCACACAACTATATAACAATTAACTAACTTTCACACACTCCCTTATTTTAACAACCCTGAAGAAAGTTGCTTATCAAAACATTATGGGAAAAGAAGAAGTACTGGTAACCAGGATTTTCTCCTTTCCCATGATGTTTTCTATCCTTTCAGTGATAAATCCCATCGCTTGTGCCACATACGATTTGTTGTCTGCAAATGTTTTAAATTTGGACATGTTTACAATATTGCTGTTTGGTAAAAAGTTAGCTCACACCCCACCTAAACAAATGTGTCACAGATGGCTTTGAAAAAATACTTCTAAAATATGGATAATTAATATGAATTAGCTCTTTATGCACAAAATTTTAGACTTGTCAACGTTAAAAACATTAATGGGCCATGTTCTGTGAAAAGTGGGCTTAATGCATCTGCAAAAAGTATCAACCCAGGCCAGTCTGCGCAGTCTAACCAGGCCGAAACTTTTTGCTATCAGTCAATTATTTGTATGCCAAAGGACCAGACTACCTGATAATTCAATCGGTTACTAGACAAAGTGAATTTTATGGATCCCTCATGTGATATCTTGCTTGGTACAAAGCATTAGGGAGATGCATTTAGCCCCCTTTTGCCAGAGCATTGCTCATTTTCAGAAGACAAATCAAATGTAACTCAAAATATGAAATCCAACAAAGGATAGAAAAACACTATTGGAAAAGTAGAAAATGCTGGTTACCAATACCTTCTCCTTTTCCCAAAACAATTTTAAAAGCCTTCTTCCTCCAGGTCATTAAAAGTTGTGATTGTGATGTAAAGGATTAATCCTTTAACCCTTTACCACACAATGACGCCTTTTAACACCCCTGAAGAAGAGGCCTTTTGAAAACATTGTGGGAAAAGGAGAAAATGCTGGTAACCAGCATTTTCTCCTTTTCCCACAAAGTTTTCTACCCTATCAAAGAAAAGTTGCGTCATTTGAGCCACTATGAAATTGTCTTCTGCAGATGCTTTCAATTTGGATAGGTCTTAAATTTTGCCGTGTGGTAAAAGGTTAACAAATAATCCCATATTGTCACAACCCTGAGGAAAATTGCTTTTGGAAACATTTGTGGGAAAGGAGAAAATGCTAGTTACCCACATATTCTCCTTCGCCCACAATCTTTTCTAGCTTTTCAGTGACAAATCCCACCACTTGAGCCTTATTTGATTTGTTGTCTTCAAGTCTCCAAATGCTTTCATTTTGGACAAGTCTAAAATTTTCTTCTTTAGAAAAGGAGTTTAAGTTGAAGAGATCTACATATGAGCCATGCTCTGGCAAAAGGGGGCTTAATGCATCTCCGTGATCCATGGTACCAAGCAAGCCGTCACATACTCATGGATCTAAAAGATCCACTTTTTTTTAACAACCAAGTTAATTATGAGATAGACTAGTCCTTGGACATACAGAAAATTGACCAATAGCGAAAAGTTTCGGCCCAGGTCAGCCTGCGCGGATTGCGCACGCTGACCTGGGTCGATACTTTTCGCAGATGCATTAAGCCCCCTTTTCACAGAGCACGGCTCATATATATTAACACAAACCCTACCACTGATTCCCTTGCCCATACTTTATGATCAGACTCCATCAGACTTTGACAACATACTGATGATCAAATATAGTAAACTTAAGATTAGACTGCAAATGTGCGCTAATCTTGGTCCACACGCTAAGTAAAGGACATCAAAGAAACCAATATGCACGATGTAGGTTAAGCATGACTATAACTTACTAATTTTGTGACATTAGCATCTCTTTTAACCCTTTGCCTCACAAACTTGACTAAACAACCTTAAGGAAGAAAGGCTTTTGAAAACATTGTGTAAAAAGGAGAAATGCTGGTATAACCAGCATTTTCTCCTTTTCACATACTGTTTTCCGCTCTTCCCGAGACAAATGACACCATATGAGCCACATTTAATTTGTCATTAGCAAATGCTTGGATTTGGGAAAATCTAGAATTTAGACATTTGGTATAAAGTTTCCTTTTGTATGAAAAAGTGCACAATGACATCATAAAAGTACATCATTATAATAAAAGGTTTGTTAACCCTTTTGTTCGATTTGTTTTTCTTTTTTTCAAAAAAAGATTGCAATACATGCATTTTTAGTCAGTAGCCCACTGTAACTCCTTACCAATACAATCACAAGTTTTATCAATACTGAGAAGGAAAGCTTTAGAAAACATTGTTGGAAAAGGAGAAAATGCTGTTAACCGGCATTTCTCCTTTTCCAACAACATTTTCACCCTTTCAAAAACAACTTAGATTACACCAGCCAAAAGAAAACTTAAGTTTGCAAATACATGTACTTTAAATTTACACATTTCTAAATTTTGTTATGTGGTGCAAGGTCAATATGAAAAGAGCAAAAAGAAAGAAAATTTGCGTGTAACAGATACGCAAGTCCAACACTCCCAGTGACAAGCCTGTGAAAATTCAGTTATTTGGTAGAGAACTAAGCAAGCATTTTTTTTAGTGCCCCTTAAGGTCTGTCTACACTAGCAAACATTTGTTTGCAAACACCACCAAACACCAAGTTTGCTGATGTTTGCAAACAAAAGTTTGCTAGTGTACACAAGTCAGCAACCACAAGCAAACATCACCAATCAGAGTTTGTTGATGTTTGGACATGTTCATTTTTGTTCGCTCTGTTTGGTGGTGTCTAAGTAAATTGACCAGTCAGAACCTGTCTTTTTATCATGTGATGGATGCATCAGATGATCTTCAAACATTACCAAATATTGTATGCCATTCTTAGTTCAATTCAATTTTTCAATTGTAGTACAGACACCCTATGGACAACCATAACTAAACTTCATCAAACAAAAGTTTGCTAGTGTTCGCAAACAAATGTTTGCAAGTGTAGATGGACCTTTACGTGCTTATCTAACACAGGTTTGATTGTATTTTGTGCAGAGTCAATAAAAATACTGAGAATCTTTTACTGTAGAAAAGGTAATGGCACTTCACTCCTTTCAGTCACAGAACACATACATACACACAATGTTTAAAACTATCATTGGTATAGCCATCTTCTAAAAATTTCAGCAAAGCAAAAATAATGTACAATCATTCATAAAACATTCTTCCAGATATAATAGTTGTATATCATATGCTATTTATCAATTAAACCAGTGCAAATATTTTTGAAAGTCTTAAAAGGAAAGAGGAAAAAAAAAAAGAAAACAAAAAATTGAAATCATATAGACAAGTTTTGACATATATTTAGCATAGGTGGCTTTCTTAAATCATAGTGGCAAAATGGAAAATTTCTCTGAATTAGGCCATTCTTCATTTTTGGTAACATTTTTTGGCAGACTTCCTTCACCTGCATATCAGCTGTTTGCCGTCTGATCTCAGATCTTCACTCTCAGCTATGCTTCAGGAGAGGATATTAATTAAACCTTTACAAGATAGCAAAAATTTTAAGGCTTAATCTTCAGGACAGTGGCTGCTTTCCCACACAATATTGTTAAACTAAGTATTCAAATTCTTATTTCAACAGGATTTATTCCACTCTCGCCACTAAGCAACTGCTTAGAATTTGTTTATGTGGGAGAGCAGCATGTGCCTTGGAAAAAATGTTCTGCAAAAGTAACAATAGACAAGACTTCTGGAAAGCATGGACAGATATACTGGGTGCTGCAATATAATTGAAAATTTTTTCGAAACATTACTTTAAAGATAAACAACCCACAAATTCTTTAGGGCTGTTATCCCTTTACCACACGACAAAATTGTAGAATAGTCCGAAATGAAAGCATTTGCAGACAACAATATAAATGTGACTGAAAAATTGAAATTTGTATTTGGAAGGGTAGAAAACATTGTGGGAAAAGGAGAAAATGCTGGTTACCAGCATTTTCTCCTTTTCCCACAATGTTTTCAGAAGGCTTCTTTCCCAGGGTCATTAAAACTCGGGATTGTTTGGTAACGGGTTAAAACATCAGATTATTTGGCAAGGAGCTTGAGCAGCTGCAAAATGACAACAAAATGATTTTGTAGCAGTCTTCCAATAAAGTCTACAGAAGGATTACGCAAGTATGTGAATAACCTGTCTGCAAATTATATAACGATGACATAACAGCATTATGACTAAACCCAGCTTAATCCGCATCAATTAATGTTCATTAACTGAAAAACTCTTTCCTTAACTAAATTAAAGGCATTTGCGGAGTAAAAATTAAATATGATTCAAATGATGAGATTTATCTTTGAATTGGTTGAACACATTGTGGGAAAAGGAGAAAATGCTGGTGTACAGCATTTTCTACTTTTCCCACAATGTCTTCATACACCTTTTTTCCTCAGGGTGGTTAAAACACAAATTGGTTATCAAATGGTGAAATGTACCTTATATGCAATTTTGAATTACTCTTTACTAACACTTTAGCTGCTGAGCCTGACTCAAAGTGCTTTTAGTTGAAACCAAAGATTAAGATCAGTTTGCACTAAAGGTGCAGTTACCAGCATTTTCTTTTTTTCCAACTACTGTAAGTTTTCAAAAGCTGTCTTTCGCAGGGTTGTTAAAATTTTACCAAACGACAAAAATTTGGAGGTGTCCAGATTGAAAGCATTTGCAGATGACAATTTAAATGTGGCTTGAATTATGAGATTTGGCTGTGAAAGAGTAGAAATATTGTGGGAACAGGAGAAAATTCTGGTTACCAGCAATTTCTTCTTTTCCCACAATTTTTTCAAAAAGTTTCTTACTCAGGGTTGTTAAAACTTGGGATTGCGTGGTAAAGGGTTAAACATGACAGAGCAACAGTTCAGCTACATTTTGTGCTTTTTCTGCAAAGAACAGATCAAAATGAGACTGTACAGAAACTGATTGTCTGATCTTCATCTACAACGAGCAGTATGGCGCTGTTCAAGCGAAATTTGCCTGTAATTGCAACATCTTGTTATCTTATTATCAACTAAATGTATTTGCATCTTTTATTGAGCAGTTACAGGGATAAATTTGGGTTTTATCATCTCAATATGCATGTAAATTTATTTTTATCAGCTCAATATTGCACTCCAAACAGGAAATATTCAGAGGGAAAAAGGAAACCGGTATTTAACCCTTTCCCAAACATTCCCTGGTTTTCATGACCCTGGAATAGAAGCCTTTTGAAAACATCGTGGGAAAAGGAGAAAATGCTGGTAACCAGCATTTTCTCCTTTTCCCACAGTGTTTTCTACCCTCCCAGAAAAAAATTCAATTTTTGAGTCTCCTTAATTTTGTTGCCTGCAAATGCTTTCAATTTGGACCAGTCTAAAATTTTGTCGTTTGGTAAAGAGTTAACCTTGTCCTCCTAAATAAACTAAATGAAACCTTCAAGCCAATAGTAAAAACCAAGATTTTTCTTTTTCAAAAGTTTTTTTTTTTTTTTTTTTTGGGGGGGGGGGGGGGGGGGCCCCCGCAGAAAAATATCTCCTAATCAGACAGTGTGGATCCAAGATCAGACTGCACGTTCTGTGCAGTCTGATCTTGATCTAAACTGTCCGCAAAAGGTCAGTGAGTCGCGCTTAGCAGCCTAAGGGTTAAATCCTTTACAAAGTTATGCTTTTTACAACCCTGAGAGAGAAAGCCCTTGAACAAATTGTTACCATGGTACCTGCATTTTCTCCTTTTCCAACAATGTTTTCTACCCTTTCAAAGACAAATCTCAATCATATGAGCCACAACTACTATACTGTATGCAAATATCTTTGCAAACCCTGTGAGTGCCAAATATAAACCCAACCAACATTTTCAGTCTAAAAATTAGACCCAAATAATTGCAAACTCCAGGTTGCTTTGTTCAAGACCCTCTGAGAGAAGCAGACAGTGTAGATGACAGATATGAGACTCCATGATTTAAGCAGCCTGATCCAGAACTACATTGGCTGCAAAGCAACTATAGTTGTGGAGGGCTCTTTAAAAGTTAAAATAAGTCTAAAATTTTGTTGTCTGGTGAAGAAATGCATAACGCTAATCATACTAAGAGGAAATAGGAACCCCCCCCCCCCCCCACCGATTATGAAAGCGCAAAACACTGCCTTATATAACTGACATTCAAGAAAAAAAAAAAAGGAAATACTTTTCTGCACTCCCATATACGCAGTAGACCACAACCGGTAATATGCCATTATTTGCTTAGACATTTACTTCGAAGAGAAGCAGTCCAATTTCTTCAATTAAACTTGGCACTGTAGCAGGCGACAAACAGCAGTTTCAGACAACATATTACACATGGCTTATATTATGGCATTTGACTTTTTGGGATAGAAGAATAACGTCTTTGAAGCAAAAGCATTTTTCATTGGTAAATATTTACCAAATGACAAAATTTTCGACATGGTCAAATTCAAAGCTTTTACAGACGACAAAATAAAACTTTGTCTTTGGAAGGATTGAAAACATTGTTGAAAAAGGAGAAAATGCTGGTTACCAGCATTTTCTCCTGTTCCCTCTATGTTTTAAGAAGGTTTCTTCCTCAGGTTCGTTAAAACTCTAATTGTGTGGTAAAGGATTAAATATTTACCCTATTATATGGATGAACTGCAGAACATCACTTTCTCAGATACAGATGGACAATAGAAGAAATTACTTATAATGGCTACATGATGAAGAAAACCTTAATCTGTCACCCTGTTTACCTTTTGGTCATTTATAATTGTTTGAATTTTTCTTTTTCTGTAAAATTCATGAGATATTTCATTCAAGAAAACACAGGAAGTCATACCAGAAATACAGCTAAAATATAGCTCTTTACAAAATAACAAAATAACAGAATTTCAGACCCTTCCATATTGAAAGGATTTGCATACAGCAAACTAAATGGGTCTCATATGATAATATTTGTCTTTCAAATGGGAGAAAACAGTTTATGGGAAAGGAGAAAAGCTTGCAACCAGCATCTTCTCCTTTTACAACAATATTTATACAGCAATCTTCTTTAGAGTCATTCAAACAAGGGACCATATGTATTTGTCATATAGCAATGCTGTAATAAGCATGCACATGCATCATACAACCACCCCTGTAAGTTCCCAAAGCAAATCTTTTATCCTAAAAACTGTCCATGTTTTATACCAACTTATTTGAACTCTTTACCAAACATTCCGCAATAAAATAACCTTGGAAATTCAGCTTCTGAAAAAATTGTGGGAAATGGAAAAATAAGTAAGTAGTATTTTCTCTCTTTTTCCCCCCCTCAATCTCTTCTACTCATTGACAGACAAATCTAATCTTAAAAGACAAATTTCTGTCTGCAAGTCCATCCAAAATGGATGAGTCTAACATTTTTTAATCTGGTGAAGAATGAACCTAAAATCTATACAATGCACAGTTCTTTAAGAAGCAATAGTAAATCAGCACTCCTATATCTAAGTTGCTACTTCTTTTCTGTCAAGAAAAAATATTTTTTGAAAGCAAAAATATTGTGAAAGGAAAGACTTTCTGTAACAATTTTTCAGAAATTGTTCTTTAACCCTTCACCAAACATTTTTCAAGTTTGATAATATTGAGGAAAAAAGGCCTTTGAACACATTGTGGTAAGTAAGAGAAAGTGCCGGTACCCAGCATGTTCTCCTTCCATTATGACTTCTATCCTTTCAACTGCACTTCCCGTGATTTGAGTTACATTTTGTGTGTTATCTGCAAATTCTTTGGATTCAGACATGCCCAAAATTTTGTTGTTTGGTAAAGGGTTAAAATAGGGAATGTAAGAAATGAAGAGACAATGAGAAAGAAGTTAAAATTCAGCAACATATCAGCAACAGCACTTTCAGAAATATAACTAGTACTCAAAAACAACACAATTGTTCTTTAACACATTGACCTCCTGTAGGCGATTTTTTTCCTGTACCAGCAGACTGTTTTTGAGAAGCATTGTGACACATGGAGAAATCACCTGTGACAGGCAGTTTTCCCTTTTGCAATTGATGATGTTGATAGTCTTTAGCCCTTTACTATACAATCGCAGGTTTTACGACCATGAAATAGAAGGGTTTTGAAAACCTTGTGGGAAAAGGAGAAAATGCTGGTTACCAGCATTTTCTCCTTTCCCCACAATGTTTTCTACCCTATCAAAGACAAAAATTAACATTTGAGCTATATTCAATTTGTCGTCTGCAAAGGCTTTCAATTTGGTCCAGCCCAAAATTTTGTCCTTTGGTAAAGAGCTAATGTCAGTATTTTTTGGAAAGGATGCATTCACATTGTCTGCTTAAGCTAGCTTCTGCAGGTAACATGTCATCTAATCACTTTTGTAAATTGAACACTTCGACGAGCAAGGGCTCCAGTTTTGTAATGTCAAGATGGGACGCAAGCTTTGAACTAGATTCACCAAGCTGACGAACATCGGAAAGTTTCCCCAGCAGTTTTGGGTATAAGCTCCTTGCCTCAATCACCGGCATTATGGATTCTAAATACAAGCGTAACCACTTTGTGAACTTTTCCTGAGCACGCATTATCTCCTCTTTACTGACTATGTTTGGCCTGTCAGGTGCAAAAACCTCGATGACAAATAGAAGAGTCATTATAGTCGAATTACTCCGAGTTAATTGATGAAGTGAGGTAACAAACTGTATGTGATCCGAGTACATGCCTTGGCCTAGCTGTTCTTTTATAATTTTGGGATCCAGCCCATGTTCTTGGACAGTTTCTTGTTGTTTAATTTTCCACTGGAGTTTTTGTGGGTCAAAGCCCATGGCTGACCTCAGGACCATGATTTCCATAATGCCTCCCTGGAAAAAGAAAGGAAAGCAATATCAAACTCGTTATCAGAAAACAAACTTTTCACAGACTATTGCATACTGAAAGCTTTACAGACATCATACTAAATAAGGCTCAAACAATAGAGTTTGCCTTTGAAAGGTAAGGCTTGAAAACATTATGGGAAAAGGAGAAAATGCTGGTTAGAAAATGCTGGTTATCAGCATTTTCTCCTTTTCCCAGGATGTTTTCAAAAGCATTTTTCTTCAGGGCCATTAAAATAGGTATGTTTGGTACAGAAGTAAATCAATACTTCCAAAACCAAATATGCAGATGGGAACTTCAAAATTGCCTCAAAAAAACCAGCATTAAATATGCAGGTGGGAACTTCAAAATAGGGAAAACCAGCATTAATTAAAGCTAGGCACATTGTTTTGATTGAAAAAATTGTGACAAAAGGAGAAACTACACATTAGAAGCAATATTTAGCTTGGCCATTTTCATAGAAAGCATGAGGTACTGTCACAACCTTGTCTTCTTCTGTTTCTGCTCCTTTTGTCAGGCGAAGGGTATGACATTCTCTAATATCACTGTCACAATGTTTGGTGCAAATATAAAAAATATGAAGAGCTTCCATTAAAATTTCATTTAAATGGGTGCTAAAATCTGTTGGAGGGAAAGAGGGCACAAAATTGCATCTACAAGGGCATGGAAAACCTTATTCAAGCATAAAACAAACCCGCATACCCAGTTGATAAGAGGTATGAAAATTAATTTGCATCAAATCCATTAAAAAAGTCTGACATTTATTTCTGCAACCATCAGATAGAATGTGGCGGGAGTGGTAGAAAGCTCAAGGACGAATGGCTAGATTGATCAATTCCAAGATTGTATTTGATGCAAGAGATTAATCCTTAGATGCGGAATTTATTATTCTCCTTACCAATTAAAATTTTTTAGACTGGTTTAACTTGAAAGTATTTGCAGATGATTAACTGATACACCCTAAATAAAAAGATCTGTCTCTGAAAGGGTAGAAAACATTGTGGAAAAAGAAGAAAATGCTGGTAACCAGCATCATCTTCTTTTCCTGCAATGTTTTCAAAGGCCTTCTTTCGAAGGGTTGTGATAACATGGAATTGGTCTGCTAAGAGTTATTGGACTGTTTTAATTAAGTAAAAGCCAAAATATTGCTATTTGAAGGTTGCATTAGCAAGAATATGTACAAAAGTAGCAGACAATGTAGATGCAAGATCAGACTGCACAAAACATGGAGTCTGATCTTGTGCTACACTGACCGCAAGGTTTCAGCACATTGATTTTTAACCACATGCTATAATAGATCTACTAAAACCTTATCTTAATATAGCTTTCGTTGCTTTGTTAACAGTGTAAATCAAGATCAGACTACACAGAACATAGAGTGACTTTGAGTGAAATCTGATCTTTAATCTACACTGTCTACAATTGCGTAAAACATTTTCGTTACCCAATCCTTGAAATTACAATGCTGAAACATTTAAACTACTAAACAATATCTATCTGATTGGCACTCTATGGAGTAACTCTCTTAAAAACAATCAAACTGTACTTTGTCCAAATTCAAAGCACTGACAACAAATAAAATGGGGCTTTATACAGGTTGACGTTTTTCTTTGAAAGGATGGAATTCTAACTTTGGGGGGAAAGAAGAAAATGCTGGTCACCAGTAGTTTCTCCTTTTCCAACAATATTCTCAAAAACTTTTTTTAAATGTCAACAAGCAATTTCATTGAAATGATATCCCCCGCTGAAAAAGACCTTTTTTGATACAAACATATTAGAGGTATTGTGTGTTGAATGAACATGTGGGCTTTTTGTTAATGGTCCATGATAAAATTACACATTAAGCCCCCTTTTTCCATGGCACAGCATTTCATTAAATGAAAAATATATAAGCGGTCCATAATGAGATTTTACATTAAGTCCTCTTTTACCATAACATGGCATTTCATTAAATGAAAACAAATGATGAAAATACACATCAAGCCCCCTTTTTCCATGACACGTCATTATATATAAAAGAAAATTGTATCAACGGACTATCCTAAGGAAGACATGCATGAAGTTTCATAAATGTTCGTAGAGGACTTTAGAAGATATCTGTCCAGGCAGATGAATGGGCGAACTGTTATTGGTCCATAATGAAATTACACATTAAGTCCCCTTTTTTCATGACATGGCATTTCATGAAACAAAATCAAATAACTATTGTCTGTGGCTTAATAAAGATGAAGTTTAATTACATTTTGTCCTGTAGTGAAAGAGATATTGGTCCATAATGAAAATATTTGTCAAGCCCCCTTTTTCCATGACATGACATTTAATGAACAAGAGCGGAAAATTGTCGCAAGATACGCCTGTCCCATCGCCAGTTGTCGAGGGGGGATAATAATCGTAAAGGGCAGGTAGAGGAAAATAGTATTGCAGCAGAAATCATGTAAGTGATTGAAATAGGCATGAATGTCTCCTCTAATGTTAAGGAAACATGCATATAAAGTTTCAGGTCATTCCAACATGAAAAGACAAAGTTATATTGTAGAGAAGCATGAAAAGCTGTAAAAAAAAAATAATGAATAGGGAATAATTCCAAAAGGGCATTAGGTAAGGTTACGGCTCCAGTGCATTGCACTTTTCGTAACTGCAACAAACATGTTTACCAAGTCTCAAGTCAATTTGACTTGAGATGACAAAGTTATATTCCGGACAAGCACTAAATGCTGTAAAAATAACGATCAAAGGGAAATAACTCAAAGGCAGCACGAGGTAGAGTTACAATTCTTGGGCACTGCACTTCCAAATATTGCAACAAATAAGCATACCATATTTCAAATCATTCCTACTTAAGATGACAAAGTTATGCTCCGAACAAGCAAGAAATGCTATAAAAATGAAGATCTAAGGGGGAATAACTCAAAATTCGTGCTAGGAAGAGTTATGGTTCTTGTGCACTGCACTCCGTTATTTTTCAACAATCATGCATACCAAATTTGAAGATGTTCAGACTAATAATGACAAAGTTGTATTCCGGACAAGCAGAAATTGCTGTAAAAATGACGATCAAAGGGAAATAACTCAAAGACAGCATGAGGTAGACTTATGGTTCTTTTCACTGCCCTCCATATTATTGCAACAAACAGAAATGCCAAGTTTCAAGTCAATTGGATTGGAGATGACAAAGTTATGCTCTGGACAAGCAGAAAATGCTGTCAAAATGACGATCTAAGGAAAATAACTCAAAGACAGCATGAGGTAGTGTTATGGTTCTTTCGCACTGCCCTCCGCATTATTGCAACAAACACAAATGCCAAGTTTCAAGTCAATTGGACTGGAGATGACAAAGTTAAGCTCCGGACAAAGAACTGGACTGTAAAAATGAAGATCAAAGTGGAATTACTCAAAATCCACCCTAGGTAGAGTTATTGTTCTTGCGCACTGTACTACGTAATATTGCAACAAACATGCATACCAAGTTTGAAGTTGTTCTGACTTGAGATGACAAAGTTATATTCCGGACAAGCACTAAATGCTGTAAAAATGAAGATCAAAGGGAAATAACTCAAAGACAGCACAAGGTAGAGTTACAATTCTTGAGCACTGCACTTCCAAATATTGCAACAAATAAGCATACCATATTTCAAGTCATTCCTACTAAAGATGACAAAGTTATGCTCCGGACAAGCAAGAAACCCTATAAAAATGAAGATCTACGATCTGTGGTGTCCGTGGTTGTGAGGTAGAGCGTCTGCCTCGTAACCATAAAGTCCCGAGTTCAATACGCGGGAGCGGGTGTCAACTTTGGGATTTTTCCTTGGCCCACAAGTTTCAAATCAATTGGACCGGAGATGACAAAGTTATGTTCCGGACAAGCAGAAAACGCTGTAAAAATGACGATCAAAGGGAAATAACTCAAAGACAGCACGAGGTAGACTTATGGTTCTTTCGCACTGCCCTCCATATTATTGCAACAAACACAAATGCCAAGTTTAAAGTCAATCAGACTGGAGATGACAAAGTTAGGCTCCGGACAAGGAGAAAATGCTGTAAAAATGAAGAATGAAAACAACAAAAATTCACTCAACCGCGTAACTTAAAATCACTCCAAGTCGGCCATTTTGCATCGAATCAAAAAAACAAAAAAAGTGTCTCGGAGGAATGGGTTATTGTACATACATATAAAGTTTCACGAAATTCTGTCCAATGGTATTGGAGATATTCTCCCAGACGGACACACGGCGGGGGATAATAAAATGCTAGATTAAGTGCTAAAGGATTAAAGCTATAATTTTTCAGGGTCAGTAAAACACAGGAATATATGGTATAAGATTTAGGTACAATTACCTGTTCACCAAATGACAAGATTTTAGACTGATCCAAAATGAAAGCATTTAATTTTGCTGCCAAAAATTATATGTTTCTCAAATGATTAACTCTTTACCACACAATCCCATTTTTTAACGACCCTGAGAAAGAACCCTTTTAAAAACACTGTGTGAAAAGAAGAAAATGCTGGTAACCAGCATTTTCTCCTTTTTCCACAATGTTTTCTACCCTTCTAAAGACAGAAATCATCATTTGAGTCATGTTTAATTTATCGTCTGCAAATGGTTTCAATTTGGTTGAGTCTAAAATTTTGTCGTTTGGTAAAGGGTTAAATATGTCAAAGAAAGGGAAGAAAACAGTGGGGAAAAGGAGAAAATGCTGGTTACCAGCATTTTCTCCTTTCCAACTATGTTTTCAAAAGCCATCTTCCTCAGGGCCATTAAAATTCAAGATTATTAAATTTTGCTAAAGGGTTAAACAGTATTTCTGTTATCTCGGTGCATGGTGTGTGCATATCCATGACATCCTGTTATCTCCACAACCATGTAATGCATGACAAGATTAGCAATGACGTAAAACACATCCCGTTCTTTTTGCTGAAAAACGCTCTCATTTTTGGCCTTCTAAAAATAAACATACCCAACTTACACTCCCACTCCCAGTTCCAAAAATATAAAATGAAAGAGTGTCTGTCAATTTTGCTGGTAAACTTTATACCACACAATCCCCAGTTTTAACGACCTCCATGGAAAAGATTTTTTGAAAACATTGTGGGAAAAGTAGAAAAATTAATGCATGTAACCAGCATTTCTCCTTTTCCCACAATATTTTCTACCTTTTCAAAGACAAATTTCACAATTTGTGCAACATTTAATTTGTCATCTGCAATTGCTTTCAATTTCAACCAGTCTAAAATTTTGTTATCTGGTAAAGAGCCAAAAAATGTTTTACAATAGTTTATTAAGTTTTCAAAAAATAATTTACTACACAAGCCTTGTTTACACAAATCTTGGAAAGAATGCTTTGGAAAATACTGAGAAACAAGAGGCCCAAGATGGCCCTGGATCGCTCACCTGAATTTTTGAGAGGACCATAGCCAATTTTTTTTTGAGGTATTGAAACTTTGGAAACAAAATCATTATTTTGCCAAGCAATTTTGAAAAGGTCACCATTAAAAGTCCTTTCAAAATCTGTCACCACCCCTACAATCATCACCACAGCAATGATTTTGATGATTCAGAATTTTGCAAATAAATTTTTGGATAGATCACCCAAGGACAATTTCTTGAAGAAGAGCACATGCTTGATAGTGACTAAAAACGTAAGTCGAACAAGAGAACCACATGCAGGTGCCAACAATTGGCTGTTGTTTTTCGACGGATAAAAATTTCCCTTACAATTTTTGAAAAGGGTCGACCTAGGAACATTTCTGTGAAATTATTTCAAAATCTGACCAGCTGTTCCAGAGAAGAAGAATTAAGAAATTCCTCTTCATGTCCCAGTAGTGCAAATAGCCCCCACCAACAGAGCCATGTTTCTTGACAGATCACAATTTTGTGAACAATTTTTGAAAAGAGTCACCCAAGGAACATTTCTGTGAAATTATTTCAAAATCTGACTAGCAGTTTCAGAGAAGAAGAATTTTTAAGAATTTCTTCATGTCCGTATGGTGTAAATAGCCCACAGCCATCAGAGCCATGTTTCTTGATGGATCAAAATTTCTCAAACAAGTTGCAAAAAGGGTCACCCAAGAAACATTTCTGTGAAATTATTTCAAAATCTGACCAGCTGTTTCAGAGAAGAAGAATTTTTAAGAATTTCTTCATGTCCATATAGTGCAAGTGGCCCCCCCAATCAGAGCCATGTTTCTTGATGAATCAGCATTTTGCGAACAATTTATGAAAAGGGTCACCAAATGAACATTTCTTTGAAATTATTTCAAAATCTGACCAGCCGTTTCAGAGAAGAAAAATTTTTAAGAATTTCTTCATTTCTGTATAGTGCAAGTAGCCCCCATTCACCAGAGCCATGTTTCTTGACGGATCAAAATTTCGCGAACACTTTTTGAAAAGGGTCATCCAAGGAACATCTCTGTGAAATTATTTCAAAATCTGAAAAGCGGTTTCAGAGAAGGAGAATTTTTAGGAATTTCTTCATTTCTGTATAGTGCAAGTAGCCCCCATTAACCAGAGCCATGTTTCTTGACGGATCAAAATTTCGCAAACACTTTTTCAAGAGGGTCGTCCAAGGAACATCTCTGTGAAATTATTTTAAAATCTGACCAGCCGTTTCAGAGAAGAAGAATTTTTAAGAATTTCTTCATTTCTGTATAGTGCAAGTAGCCCCCATTCACCTGAACCATGTTTCTTGACG
Source organism: Hippopus hippopus (assembly GCA_946811185.2). Classification (NCBI taxonomy): domain Eukaryota; kingdom Metazoa; phylum Mollusca; class Bivalvia; order Cardiida; family Cardiidae; genus Hippopus; species Hippopus hippopus. Next base: position 45,285,151 of record OX328106.1, on the reverse strand, counting down.
GATCAAAATTTCGCAAACAGTTTTTGAAAAGGGTCACCCAAGGAACATCTCTGTGAAATTATTTTAAAATCTGACCAGCGGTTTCAGAGAAGAAGATTTTTGAAGAATTTCTTAGAAAATTCCATTTGGTTGCCATGGCAACCAGAGTTTTTGATGGAATCAAATTCTGTGAACAGCTTTTAAAGAGGACCTCCCAAGGAACATTCCAGCCAAGTTTGGTCCGAATTGGCCAAGCGGTTTAGGAGGAGTTGATCTTTAAAGAATTGTTGACGACGCACGATGGACGACAGACACCGGGTGATCCTAAAAGCTCCCCTTGAGCATGTTGTGCTCAGGTGAGCTAAAAAGGAGAAAATAATGCATGTCAATCTCCTTAACGATTTTCTTCCCTCCAACTGACAACTTCTATCTGTAGAGCCACAAAAACTTTGTATGTGCAAAATCAATGCTTCCAATACAAGCATTTCTAATTTGCTTTTATTTTGTGATATTGTTCAAGTCATTTGTTGGTGAAAGCTTACCATCTTTCCTAGGTTTAACTTGTTAAAATGTTTAATCCTCTACCAAAGAAGCCAGCGAGTCTGTCAATGACCATTAAGGCTTTAAAAACATTGTGAGAAGCAGAGAAACATCTTGTAACCTAAATTTTGTCATGTGGTAAAGTTTTTATTGCGAATTTCTAGGAATTTGAAAGAATTGGGTGCCCCATGAATTTTCACCTGTGATGACCAGCTGTTGCAATCTCAACATATTTTAGACCTGTGTATTAACTCTTTACCAGACGGCAAAATTTTAAGCTTGTCCAAATTGGAAGCATTTGCAGACGACAAAATAAATGTGAATCAAAAATTATAACTTGACTTTCAGAAGAGTAAAAAACGTGGGAAAAAGAGAAATGCTGGTTACCAGCATTTTCTCTTTACCCACAATGTTTTCAGAAGGCTTCTTCCTCTGGGTCGTAAAACCTGGGATTGTTTTGTAAAGGGTTAAACAAACACTTTATCTTATTTGCTGTCTATAGGTATAGATCACTAATACAACATGACTGGATTGTCCAATAGAATTTTGTATCAGATTTTTCACTTGTGATTGGGATTCCGTAATTTCATTGGTGCCATGTGAGAACATTTATCATCTGGCATTTGCAATAGTCTTCTATTTAACCCTTTACTAGACAATCCTGAGTTTTAACGACCCTGAAGAAAACACCTTTTGAAAACATTGTGGGAAAAGGAGAAAATGCTGGTAACCAGCATTTTCTCCTTTTCCCACAATGTTTTCTACCCATTAACAAACAAATATCACCATTTGAGCCACATTTAATATGTCGTCTGCAAATCCTTTCAGTTTGGGCAGGTCTAAAATTTGTTGTTTGGTAAAGAGTTAACTTTTTCCCAAATGTCCAGGTCTGAACATTAACTCTATGATCCACTGGATCATTTGGACCCGTGTTTGTGAAACAAAGTGTACTTCCAAGACTTTAATATGTCCTTTACTTGGGTCATAACAGATCCTTTTTTTTTCCCTTGGTCATTATCTTTGTATAAAATGTGCCATACACTTTTTAGCACTTGTTCCAGTGCTCGAATGCAGCAAGATAAGTGAAATTACTACCTTTCGTTCTAATGTTGGTTCTCTGATACTTTACATTGTGTCACAGTATGTACATGTTAAAGAGACATCTTTACAGCCAGAGAGTAAACAAACACTGTTAAAACTTGACGGTGTTATAATCTAGTCAGCTGTGTAAACGTAGATAAAAAATCAATATAAGGTGTATGAGGTAAAGAAACTGTAGGGATTTGTCTTCGATTTAAACCGGAAACTGTGGTTGTCATGTCTGTGGCTAGCCGCAATAGAATGAAATGCATTTTCTATCTGCCGTAATCTGTGCAACCTCGCAACCATCAGGGGCAATATTTGGCATGAAGATACAAGAGTGATTATAGTTTCATAAAATAAAGAAAAACAAGAGGGCCATGATGGCCCTGAAGTCGCTCACCTTAGCCTTTTGATCAAACATGACCCATTTCCAATCTCTTCAGAGATATTAAGACAAACACTCTGACAAACACTCAATAGTATTGGGCTTACAAAATTAATATGGCCTCTAGAGTGCACACAAGCTTTTTCTAGAATTTGTCTCAGTGGCCTACTTGATATGTAGAAATTATCAAGACATACATTCCGACAAACTTTCATGAGTATTTGAGAGAAAATGTGGCCTGTAGGGTGTACAAAAGGTTTTTCCGAGATTTGACCTAGTGACCTTGTTTTTCATCCAACAAGACCCATATTCATACTAGTCTAAGATATTATCAAGACAAACATTCAAAGCAAATTTCAAGATTATTGGACTGAAAATGTGGCCTCTATAGCGTACACACAGTTTTTCAAGGATCAAACTTGGTGACCTAGTTTTTATTCCATGTGACCCATTTTCAAACTCATGCAAGATATCATCAAGACAAACATTCTAACAAAAGTTTAAAGAATATTGGACTGTAATTGTAGTACAAAAGGTTGTTCCAAGATTTGACCTTGTGACCTAGTTTTTCATCCAACATGACCCATTTTTATACTAGTCTAAGAAATTATCAAGACAAACATTCTGACCAAATTTCAAGCGTATTGGACAAAAAAATGTGGCTTCTGGAGCATATAAAAGGTTTTTTTAAGATTTGACCTAGTAACCTAGTTTTTGACCCAACATGGCCTGCTTTCAAATTTATCAGAGATATCATCAAGACAAACATTCTGACTAACTTTCAAGATTATTGGACTGAAAATGTGGCCTCTAGAGCTTACATAAGGTTTTTCTAAGATCTGACCTGGTGACCTAGTTTTTGACATGACATGACCCATTTTCAATCTCATCCAAGCTATCATCATGACAAACATTCTGACCAACTTTACAGAGCACTGGACTGAAAATGTGGCTTCTGGGGCATACACAAGGTTTTTCAAAGATTTGACCAAGTGACCTAGTTTTTGACCCCACATGGCCCACTTTCAAACTCGTCTGCGATATTATCAAGACAAACATTCTGACCAAATTTCAAGCGTATTGGACATAAAAATGTGGCTTCTGGAGCATATAAAAGGTTTTTTTAAGATTTGACCTAGTAACCTAGTTTTTGACCCAACATGGCCTGCTTTCAAATTTATCAGAGATATCATCAAGACAAACATTCTGACCAACTTTCAAGAGTATTGGACTGAAAATGTGGCCTCCAGAGCGTACACAAGGTTTTTCTAAGCTTTGACCTGGTGACCTAGTTTTTGACCTGACATGGCCCACTTTCAAACTCGTTTGAGATATTATCAAGACAAACATTCTGACCAACTTTCAAGAGTTTTGGACTGAAAATGTGGCCTCTAGAGCGTACACAAGGTTTTTCTAAGATTTGACCTGGTGACCTAGTTTTTGGCCCGACATGGCCCATTTTCAAACTCGTCTGAGATATCATCAAGACAAACATTCTGACCAACTTTCAGGAGTATTGGACTGAAAATATGGCCTCTAGAGCATACACAAGGTTTTTCTAAGATTTGACCTAGTGACCTAGTTTTTGACCCGACATTACCCATTTTCAAACTTGTCCGAGATATCATCAAAACTAACATTCTGACCAAGTTTCATGAGTATCGGACTGAAAATGTGGCCTCTAGAGCGTACACAAGGTAAAAAGTTGACAATGGACGACAAATGACGGACGACAAACGACGGACGCTGGACACAGCACGATCCCAATAGCTCATCATGAGCACTTCGTGCTCAGGTGAGCTAAAAACGGTTAAAAAACTGGATGAAAACGAGTGAAGATGTATGTTTAAAGCTTTTCCTTGTAATCAAACTGAGGTTCCCCGTCCACTCTTAATTTCTTATGCAGAGTGTAATTGTTTTTCAGCTGTCCAAAGTCATCACTTAGACTGAAAAAGCAGGTTGAATGGACTCTTATGACAGGATGTCGAACTGCGACTTTGGCCATGGGTTTTCATAAAGTTTTCCATGACAATTAAATTTTGAAGATAAGAATTTCACTGTTTGGACCAACACTTGTGGTATGAGAACCGCAATACATTCTGGTAGTTAAAGGGTTTTCAAAGCCCTATTCAGAAAAGAAATTCATAATAACCGTAGATTGTTGATTCTTGCCATAATAAGTACCAGTGTACACCAAAACAGTTGGGATCTTTACAGCCACCTGCTATACCACAAATGAATGATATTTAAAAGTAACTGATACCAGTAGCAGATTCAGTTCCATACGTAACTGAATACTTAAGATATCTGCAGAGCTGAATATTCATTACAATTGCTTGTGTAAATCGGAACAGAATGCCATTTTTTGTCGAGTGCCAGACCGTAACTCAGCCTTCACTTTTTGTCATCACAATGGTTATGTCAAGCCCTTACATCAAACTATACAGACTCTTCAAAGTTGAAAGCTTTCTGCAGATGATATTATAAGAAATTAATTCAGATGAGCTGAAATTTTTGGAAAGGTAGAAAACAGCGAAGCAGATGCTGGTTACCAGTATTTTCTTCTTTTCCCACAATGATTTCAAAAGGATTCTTCCATATGGTCATTAAAACATAGGATTGTTTGGTAAAGGCTTTGAATCCAGTGTCTAAAAATATGGTTATGTTACACATATTTAGACTCTGCTTTAACTTCCATCCATCAACAAAACTCTAAACCCATCCAAATGAAAAGCAGCAGCAGTCAACAAATTTAAATTTGCGTGTATAATGGGATTTGTTTTGGGGAGGATAGCCAACTTTGTGGGAAAAGAAGAAAATGCTGGTAACCAAAAAGGGTCTGAAATTCTGTTACATGACTTTATCTTAATTCTTTGATCATTATATGCATTCTCCTCTTCATAAAGTCTACAGTTTGGAGGAATAAGGCTGCAAGCCTGGGCCATTTGTAAAATATCCATGGCATGTGTTAATTAGCTATATAATTCAATGAATTACATTTGTAGGTTACATATGTATGTTAACCCTTTACTAGGCAAAAAAATATTTGAACTGTCCATTTTTTAGTGTTTGCAGACAAAAAATTAAATCAAATAAAGTTTAAATGACATGGTTTGTCTCTGTAAGGGAAGAAAACATTGCGGGTAAAAGGGAGAAATACCGGTTACCACCATTTTCTTCTTTTTGTACAATTTTTTCAAAACGCGTCTTCACCAGGGCAGTTAAAACAGGAGATTGCATAGTAAAGGGTTATATGGGTCACATTTATAGGTTAATAGGGTAAAATTCATGCACTAATAAGGAAATATAAATTGTTACGGGAGACCACTCCTTCATGCATGGCTTCGTCCCGATTTAAATACAATACCTGACAGATGCGTTAGGGAGATATCTCTTTAGCTCAGTGGTTATGGTATTGGTCTTTTAAACCTCGAAAAAAGAGGATATTTGTCTGCCATGGGTTCGAATCCAGCCAGATGCGGTTTGTATTTCTGCCATGCATTTGTTCATTTGTTTCTTTGTTATGGACTTTGTTCGTAAGACAATTCATAATCAAACTATTCTACCAAGATGTGATCAAATCAATACAGGAATGAATAATTTATACAAAGTACAAAAAAGGGAGAATAATTCTTTTTTATCAATTTCAGAGGAAACATAATTTATGGCACTATACTCATGTGTGAAAGTTAACATCTTTTTTTTAAAAATCCTATAAATTTGAGCTAATTTTCAAATCTAATAATAGAAAAATGAAGAAAAAGTGGGTTTTTGGTGGCCTAAAATTTCTGAAATTGAGGGAAAACCTGAAAACTTTTAATCGTGTATACTGTATTTGCATGAGTATACCACGCACATTTTTTCTCCCACAATTATTTTTAAAGTAGGGGATGCGCGCTATACATTGCCATAACTGAACTAGGTGTTTTTTTTCCGACCACCTCGGCATCAGCCTGTCAGGTATATCATAATACATGTACGACGCCATTAGGCTTTGTCTAAATTTTAAACAATGTCACAGTCATCCTCATTACTTTCATAATCAAATTGTTATATGAATTAAGATAAACAGATTTGAAAAAAAAAAATGATGAAAAGAATTAGAAGAGGTTCAATTTTATTTCTTTTTTTGTTAATTCCTTTCTAGGACCTGTTCACACTTTAAGATAAAGAAAATGTCTCAGTCAATATGGTTGATCGGTGATCTTGACATGTGAAAGTGGGCTGTGTATAGTCCCACTTTGTAAACAGCATGACTTCCACTTATCACAGATAGGGAATGCTGACCAGACACCCTTGAAATTTGATATGCCGTACCAGAGAACTGCTGATCTTAATTTGTTGCTTTTATGAATTTACACTCTTATAAAGTCCCTGTGGAACTTTGATTTTAAAGAGCATAAATAAGTTTCCTCCCTTGATAAAACAAACCCCATTTGCAGTTGTCACGAGTTAAAAGTAAACAAAAGTTACTCTCGATAAAATGCTTATTTAGGATGCGAGCAATGTATCAGAACTAGACTTTTATCCCAGATTTCAAGGTAAAGTTAGGGGTGCGAGTTATACATGCCTGCGTGGTATACTCATGAAAATATGGTACTTAAAGTTTGTATCATTAAAACTGCCTTTACAAACAAGCACTGCATAGCAGGCAGTCGTTATGCACCAAAAGGAAGCTATCATGAGCATGCTACCTTTGACGCTCCCCCCCTTGCTGTGACCTTGACCTTGTTTACATATGTGTGAAATAGTTTCAAAATCAGGCCTTGGATGCACCAGATCAGGTGCAAACACAAAATTGCTAACACACTGACAGACAGATGCATGGACAATCATGAGTATACCATATTTCCCTTTGTGCATAGAGAAATACCTACAAAATAATCAAACATGTTCTTACTGGCGCCAAAAAAAAAAAAAAAGATATGAAAATTGTAACAATAATTCTGATTGAAGAAACACCAACTTACTTAGATCCCTTCAAGAGCTTACCTTCAACAAGTAGATCTGATCTTCCTGCTTCAGACATTTAAACTCTGGAATATGTTTGGCAAATTTTATTAACCTGCGTATGAATATATCTGTCATGTTAAATAGTTCATTTGCTGTATGCGGTCTCTCCACCATCTTCTTGGCCTGTAGCTCCGAATATCCGCTATCAAATACACCTTGGTATTCCAATTCTAAAGCCTTTATACCTTCTTCAACTTCTGGTGGCAAGGGTCTTGGTAAATTGTCTGGAGACGGTTCCACTTTCACATTATTGGTTGAGATATTTAAGATCTGGTTCCCTGGGCTACTTAAACTGTTATCCGTTGAATCAGACAAGTAGCTTGTAGTTACCTCCCCATCACTGTTGTTTCCTTGAGGTGGAGTAACTGTGTTATTGAAGACATTTGTGTTTGGTAGTGGATACTGTGAGCTTGCGGCATATTCCATTGAATGTGGAGAGAGACGCTGTTGTTCCATTGGATGAGGTTCGGTCTTCATGAGATATGTCTCTTCACCAGTTCGGGATTTCTTTCGCCTTTTTGCCAACTGTTCATCACCTAAAATGAGAAAAGTAATTTAAACTAGAGACACAAATTTAAGTCTATACCAGACAATAAAATTTTAGACATATATGCAAATTAAAAGCACTTGAAGACATATATCAAATGAGACCTTTATTGAGGGATCTGTGTTTGACAGAATAGAAAACATTGTGGAAAAGGGAGAAAATGCTGGTTAGCAGCATTTTCTTCTTTTCCCACAATGTTTGCAAAATCCCCCTCATCATAGTTATTAAAACTCGGGATTGTGTGGTAAAGGATTGAAGAAAATCATATTACAGAAAAATTGATGGAATGGTAGTTTTTGTCACTTTCAACAGCATTCTTTCCTTTTCTTCCATGGTGTATTTAAAAGTCTGTCCTCATCGTCATTAAAACACCGGACTAATTTAAAAGTCTTTCCTCACGGACATTTAAACACCGAACTAATACGATAAAGTATGAATCGACTGAAGATAGTCATCTGAACTGTTAGCGTAACCTTACAGTTATTGTAATGGACATGCTCTTGATGTAAGGTAACAGATTTGTCACCATAAAACTTCATGAAATATACATTCCTGACTAATTGACTTTTACAAAGACAATTAAATCCTTACCAAATGACATAATCATAGACTTGTAGAAACTGAAAGCATTTGCAGATAACAAAATTAATATGACTCAAAAATTGAAATTTGTTTTTTGGAAGGTTAGAAAACATTGTGGGGAAAAAAAAAGAAAATGTTGGTCAATGGCATTTGCTCCTTTTTCCACAATGTTATCGAAAGTATTCTTCTTTCTGTCTTTAGAACTGAGGACTGTTTGGTAAAGGGTTAAAGCTCATATATAGACTTTAGCTACTGTAAATATCAGCATAAAAAGTGACAAATATACATATGAACACACAAAGTAACCTGCTTTATTCCAAATACTTTTATCGACTTCCTTATTCTCAAGAATTTTCCACAGTTTCTGTTTAGCTTAACCAAATGAACCTAAGACGAACGCTTTTGAAAACAGTTTTGGAAGAGAAGATAAAACCAGTGGGCAGCATTTCCTTTTTTTATTACCAAGTTTTCTATTCTTCCAAAGAAAAATCTGATCTAATGAAATATACCTAATTTGTTGTCTGCAAATGCTTTTAATTTTGACAGGTCTAAAATTTTTAATTTTGGTGAAAAGTTAATGCGAGAAATGTTAAAGATGCCCGTCTACAGCCGGTGAGCAAAACCGCTGTTAAATTTCAAACAATTTAGAATGGTACAGAAATCAGTGCTTTGTGTAAACATGGATAAATTACTGACATATATGGTGTAATTGATAAAAAGAAACACGGAGATTTGTATTAGAAACCGAACATTGGTCAGAAGAAAACTGGCTGACGATCGAAGCTGTAAACAATGGCAGTGAGTTACGGAAATTTATCGTTGGTTTCTGCCTAGAGTCGGATACGGTGTAATTTGCATATAGGCCGCGACCTCCGTCTGAAAATCGAGGCTGCAACAGAGAATCCTCCATTTTCCTTTGTTTACCTCATTAGACGCAGGGCGAAGGCCAAATATAGTCACGTGACAGAATACTGATCATCATACGAATTTACCTGAGTGTATAACGGATATATCGAAAATCTTCGATTCTAAAACCGGAAACGACAAGTCTGTTTACATGGAAGGCCGCAACTCCGCGAAATGCATTTTCTATCGACCGTAACCTAAGCAACCTTGCAACCGTCAGGCGCAATATTTAGCATGAAGATATAAGAATGACTATAGTTTGATAAAATAAAGACAAAATGAGTTAAAACTGGCTTAAAAAGAGTATAAGGGCCTCTTTAATGTGAGAAGCCAGTTGCTTGAAAAAATGTTGCTGAAGGTAATAAAGATTACTCCATGGATACAAGTCATGGATATGTGCACTGGCCATAACTGTGATATATGAGTGAAATACAGATGGAACAGTGTGAACGACCATGCTTGTATATCAAGAAACAAACCAGTCAGTCAAGTTTTCTTCAGTGAATAACATTCACCAGTATATTGAACTATCCCTTAATTATACAACCTAGTGTTATAACAACCTTGAGGAACAAGGCTGTTGAAAAAATGTTTGGAATACAGGAGAAAATGCTGGATATCAGCATTTTCTCCTTCTCCAAAAATATTTTCTACTCCTTCAAAGACAAATCGCATCATTTGAGAAACATTTATTTGTCGTCTGTAAGTTACTTCAAAATGGACAAATCTAGAAACTTGTTGCCTGGGAAAAAGGTATTTTAATCTTCCAGAGTTATTTCACCAAGAATTTATGCCTAAAACCACACAGGAAACTTAAAAGTCAAAAGCCGCATTCTTATCATAACATCAATCTTCACAGCCTTTATGTACCCAAACAAAAATGAACAACTCTTTATCAGATGAAAAGCTTCTAGACTTGACCAAATTCAAAGAATTTGAAGGCAACACACTTAATGTTACCATGATTGGACTTGACTTTAATAGGGCTTACCAGTATTTTCTCCTTTTACCTAGATTGTTAAATTCAAAACTCCTCTGTGGTAGAGGGTTTAACTTAAACAAGAAATCTATTTCTTTTTATACCTAAAACCTCATAGACAATTTGAAAGCAACCAGAGAGAATAGCAAATGTAATAGAATGTGTAATTTGATCTTGGCACTACCAATTTGTCAGTTATTTTGTGCAATATACACATGGGGGTCCTGCGTGGCTCAGTGGTAAGATGTGGGACTCGTGACCACTAGATCCCCTGGGTATTTTGTGGGAGTGTCCTTGGGCAAGACACTTCAGAGCCCTGGCCTAGTTTTGTTGAAACCCAGGAAATACATGAATATGTGAGCTATTGCCATGATATAACTGAAATAATGTTGAAAGCTGCGTAAAACACCAATCAATCAATCAATCAAGCAATACACACTTACAAAAACACTGCTTGAAAAAACATTTGGACATCATTGTTTTTTTTTCATAGTATTAAGCTATTTTTCTTTTCATTGTTTAACTCTTTACCATACAACAAAACCTTCCACATGTCTAAACTGAAAGCTTTTGAAAAAATGTTGGTTACCAGCATTTTGTCCTTTTCCCACACTGTTTTCAAATTCCTTCTTCAGTTATAAAAACAGAGGAATTTTTAGGAAAGGGTCAGTATAACAACCAATCATGAAAGCCGTAAATAATGACTGAGACATAAGAGCCTTAAATCATAAAATATGTTTTGGAAAGAATAGAAAACATGATGGGAAAAGAAGAAAATGCTGGTTACCAGTATTTTCTCCTTTTCCAATAATGTTTTGAAAATCTTTCAATCGTGCAACTTTAGTAAGGTATTCTTTTGGTAGAGGGTTTTGGAGTTATTGAGCAAATCATGAAAGTAGTAAATTGTATGACCGAGAAAGAAGTGAAATTTTTTGCTGCTTGTGTTTGGCAGGCTCTCAAATATTCATTTTTAAGAGATTGTTCAACAAAATATTTTCTTCATTGCCTATCATAATGCCTTTCTAGTAGCAATCGTTTCCAGGTGTAACAACTTTCTAACATTCAAAAAACCATTTGAAAACTTAATAAATCAGTCACAGATAACATGAAAAAATATTATAGCACTGTCTAAATCCATTTCAGTCTCCTTACCAGACAACAAGTTTTTTTCACTTGTTCAAACTATAAAAATGAGCAGAAGACAAATGAAATGTGGCTACAATAATGGAATGCATCTCTGAAAGGGAAAAAGAACAGTGTAGGAAAAGGAGAAAAAGCTGGTTTCCAGCATTTTCACCTTTTTCCGAAATGTTTTCAAAAGCCTTCCTTCTCCAGGTTGTTTAAACCTTTACCACACAATCCCGAGTTTTAATGACCCTGGGGAGGAAGGCTTTTGAAAACATTGTGGAAAAAGAAGAAAATGCTGGTTACCAGCATTTTCTTCTTTTCCCCCAATGTTTCCTACCCTACTGGACATATTTGTCTTTTGACCCAACTTTAACTTGTTGTCTGCAAAATGCTTTAAATTTGGACAAGTCTGAAATTTGGTCGGTTCGTGTTAAACACAGGAATGATTGGTAAAGGATTTTAAACCTTAGTATAACCTAGTACAAAATTACAGCACACTTCAAAAATATCGTTCTAAAATATTGAAAATTTTCATAAATTATGATTTAATACATGAACATCTGTGATATTATTGCAAATTGAAAATACTTCCCTGCAGTCAATCTACAGTTGAATGAAACTTTTCCGATTCAATCTTTGAGTAGAAATAAAATGCATAAAAATTCTGACCTATTTTTTATTTCTTACAAGATCTATTAACTCTTTCAGCGCCAAATATATAAATTCGACCAATTTTGACGACTGGAAATACAATCCTATGAGTCTCAGAAAGGTTTTTATCTTATAGGCTTGACTAAACAAGCGGATGGCACAGATCCAAGATCAGACTGCACGTTATGTGCAGTCTGATCTTGATCTGTGCCGTCCGCAAAAGGTTTGGATTTCGCCTATCGCGCCGAAAGAGTTAACCCACTTTGCACTTCTGTTACAAATTAAATGTAGCTCAAATGCTGGAATTTGGCTTTGGAAGGGTAGTCACTGGTGACATAAGAAGCCCTCATTTCCCAACAGGGTATCAATACATGTACATTTTATACACTTTTGACAGTTTTACTTGTGAATAGCTCAGTCTATCAAGTCTCTCAGCTGTTGAAGTTTTTGTGGTCTCAGATTCCAGTACTAGTGATGGTTGACTGATTGATTGACTGATGGATTGATTGACTGATTAATTGTATGGTGGTTTAAAGCCGTTTTCAAAATTATTTCAGTTATATTGCGGCAGCCAGTGCACCTATCCATGCTTTCCTGGGTTTCTGTTACTCTTCCCAAGCCACTGGCTGCTTTCCCACATGACCATCATCGAAACAATGATCTCTGAGAGAGGAATGAATCCTGTCGCAATGACTATCATCAATCCTTGGAAAGAAATTGGCCAAGCTGGGGATTGAACCAGCGACCCCCGTTCTTGAGTCTTGTACGCTATCCACTGTACTACCAGGCTCGGCTCTAGTGATGGTACATTACATGTAAAAGTTTTCTGCAGTATTTTAAACCCAATCACAGTGTTTCACTGTGAAATTCTAATGAATTTTCCTTGCTAAACATCAACTTTCTTCAAGAATTTTTCAATTTCAGCGACGCTCTAAAGCACCACATAAACAACATCAAAATTTTTGTCAGGAAAAAGTATCTGAAAATTTGTTTCAAAACTGTTACAATATCTCAGGTGAGAGGGAGTGTATATCCAAGATCAGACTGCATATCTTGTGCAGTCTGATTTTGATCTACAGTGTTTGTCAATGCAATGAAATTTTTTAAAGGCTCTTCAAGGACTAAGATGCAAAACATGGTCCAAAAAAGCAACTTCAGTTCTGCCCAATACTTTAATTTAAACCTGAACTCTTTACCAAACATCCTTTTCAACAACCATGAGGAAGAAAGCTCTTGAAAACAGTATTGGAAAAAAGAAAATACTGGTAATCAGCATTTTCTCCTATTTCTAAAAATCTCTACTACTCATAAAAAGACAAATTCCATCAAATGATCAATATATATATCACCTGCAAATGTTTTCAATAAGGAACACTCCACAATTTTGTTGTGTGGTAAAGAGTTTGGCACCAGGTATTTTATGCCAAAACAGCCTCCATAAATTACTGCAGTATCTATTCACAGCTTCTAAAGGTAGATCTTAATCATTAATGATACTACAGGTAAAAAATAACCTTGATTTACGTAACTTTATACTTGCACAAGTGCAGCAAGGCTAAAAAACGCTGGTGAAATGTAAAAGATTATGTTGTTTGTGTTTATATGAATAAATTATATAAATAGAAATAGATATGTGCCGATAATGACATGGATGTCCCCGCTAAGTGCCTCGAGTAAGATTACTCCTTGATAAACTCCTTACCACACAATTAAGAGTTTAAACTCTTTACCATACGACAAAATTTTAGACCAGTCGAACATGAAAGCATTAGCAGACGACAAAATAAAAGTGATTGAAAAATTGAAATTTGTTTTGGTAAGGGTAGAAAACATTGTGGGAAAAGGAGGAAAATGCTGGTTACCAGCATTTTCTCCTTTTCCCACAATGTTTTCAAAAGGCTTCTGTCTCAGGGTCAATTAAAGTCGAGATTATGTGGAAAAGGGTTAATGACCTTGAGGAACAATGTTTTCTACCCGTTCAAAGACATATCTCATCATTTGAGCCAATATAAGTAATTTGTTGTCTGCAAGTACTTTTACATTACAAGTCTAGAATTCTGCAGTTTGATGAAGAGTTATGGTACTGGCTCTTGAAGGATATCTAGGTTTGCAGAGGCAGATTTGTATCATAACGATAAAAATAAAATGAAATGGGTGCAAAGTGACCTCGATCTAAAAGCCAGTGACATAGTTCTGTCATGCCACATGCAGTCTTGTCATCATAATTTTTCACGCAAGTCAATTCTGGAATCCCACCATGCAGCACAGAGTTACATGTGGGACATGCACATGTTATGAATGTACACAATGCAATAGTTAAACATTTGCAGTGTCACCTTGACCTTCAAGCTAGCTCTTGGTTCTTGAATACGACTAGTCATGATGATCATCAATGCCAAATAATTTTGAAACTCCACCATACAAAACAACCATGTGAGCCAAACTCATTTTCCAGCATGTGTCCACTTGAGCCCAAGTGAAAACGTTTAATCCTTTACCATGCAATTGTGAGTTCTAACAACCATGAGAAAGAAAGCTTTTGAAAACACTATGGGAAAAGGAGAAAATGGTGGTAACCAGCATTTTCTCCTTTTCCCACAATGTTTTCTACCCTATCAAAGAAAAATGGCACCATTTGAGCCAAATTGCAACAGTTACTGTCGTCTGCAAATGCTTTCAGTTTGGCACAGTCTACAATTTTGTTGTTTGTTAAAGAGTTAAGGATAAAAAGTTTTTATCTTGGTGATCAAAATTCAATATTTGTACATAGGAAAGACAAAAGGCATATGCCAATTGCAGTATGGCTCCGATAACAATTTGTCTATGAAAAGGTAGGCAACTTTGTTGAGAAGGGAAAAAAGGCTGGTAGCCAGCATGTCTCAAATGCAGTCTTTTTTTTTAATCACTAGATAATTTTGGAGAGGGATTAACCAAAAGTATTAAAACGCAAAGAAATTTATGTAGATAACGGTAGGTGTTCTTGCATACACTGAAGAGCATGATTAGATTGAAAACAATGCTGACACTGTACAACAAGAACAGACTGCACGACTATCTTGAATGTCAACTCTTTACCACTGGATAAAAATGTTTAGATTTGTCCATACTAGTAATGATGATGAATTTGTGTTTATTTATCGTTGCCAAAGGTTGCCCATATGGACGACGCCCCCCTGAGGGCTGTTGCAGATACAGGAAGAAACCCATCCTAAGTTACATCCGATTCTTTCACATGCTAGGTGTATAGCACCATCCCAAGGGACCTCGGTTTAACATCTCATCCAAAAGACTATTTGTAATTTTAGATAGCCAGCAGTGGGAATTAAACCAACACCCTCAAGTGACCCGAAACATCATGTTCACGAGTCCTATACTCTACCAAACTGAAAACATTTCCAGATGACTAAACACATTACACGTGGCTTAAATGATGGGATTTGGTATAAAAATGAAAGATAACATAAGAAAAGGAGAGAATATTAGTAACCTGCATTTTCTCCTTTTCCTACAATATTTTTAAATGTCTAATTCTAAAGGGGCATTAAAACGAGGGATTTGGTAAAGAGCTAAACCATGGATAATATTCACACCAAAACAGTCTCTAGAAACCAAAGAATCTTTCATCTTTTCAAGGTTTCAATATGTAGATTTAAACCATTAAGGATTCTATAGGATAATAACTTTTGATTTACGTAATATTAACATGCGAAAGACGACAGGTCAGGTGATGACTTGAGCTGAGGACCATGATTTTAAAATGGAACACTACATTGTTGTACCTTCATTGTAATTTATAGAGCAATTAACCTTTTACCATATGGCTTGTAACAAGCGAAAAGGGGCATTCAGACATTTGCGTAAAGTGTCGTCCCGGATCAGCCTGCACAGTCTGCGCAGGCTATTTCGAGACAACACTTTACGACTACATTAGATTTTGTCCTACTGTAGACTTGTGTGAAACAGAAATTACATAAAAACGGAAAGTGTCGTTTCGGATTAGCCTGCGCGGAGTGCGTAGGCTGATCCAAAACGACACTTTACGCAAATGTCCGAATGCCCCTTTTCGCGTGTTGCAAGCCATATAACAAAAACGTATACACTTTTTCAAGTTGAAAACGTTTGTAGACGACAATTTAAATTTGGCTCAGATGATGGGATTTGTCCTTGATGTGGTAAAAAACATTGTCGGAAAAGGACAAAATGCTGTGTAACAGCATTTTTCAGCAATGTTTTCAAAAGGCTTCTTTCACAATGTCGTTAAAACTCAGGATTAATCCTTTACCTGACAAAACCATCTTTTCATGATCCTGAGGAAAAAAGCGAGCATTGTCTTCTTTTCCAACAATATTTTCTAGTCTTTGACAAAAATCTAAGCATTTCAATATCTAATTATTCATCGGCAAATACTTTCAATTTGGACAAGTCCATAATTTTGACTTCCAACCTGAAAATTTTAAAAGCTTCTTTGTTTGGCCCGTAAAAATTGTATTGTAGATCCAAGATCAGACTAAAACTTCCAATTGAGTCTGATCTTGATCTACACTGTCCCTGAAAAGCAACTTCACTCTTTACCAGATGGAAGAATTTTAGGCTTGCCCAAATTGCAACTCAAACTGTTACATTTATGCATTTGTTGGTAGAAAACATTGTGGGAAACGGAGAAACATTTACTCCTTTTTTCCTACAATGTTTTCAGCTCATTTTCTAATGGTGGTTAAACTTTAGGTTTGACTGGTAAAGGGTCAAGTAGCAGACCAGACTTTTATAGTGAAACTAAGTTAAGCACTAATATCATACACAACATGAAACTTGAGATTCAAAGGACCATATTGCCATATACCAGAACAATAGTACAATTGTTTCTGATAAAGTGTGGACTTTCAATAAAAATGCTTTTATCCTCATCAGCACACATACATTTTAACCTTTTACCATACAATCCCAACAACACTGGGAAAAAAGGCTTTTGAAAATACTGTGGGAAAAGGAGAAAATACTGTCCTGTCTTTTCAGACAAATCTCACCATTTGAGCAAAAGTTAATCTGTCACATGCAAATGCTTTTATTTTGAGCCAATCTAAAATTTTGTTCTTTTAAGAGTTCAATGCAGTGAAATCTGACAAACGAGTACCTTTGATCCTTTGATTATGGTCATAATTTGTTGAAAAAACCTTTGATACATGCTGAATAAATATCGCAGCATCAAACAAAATGGAAAAGCCCTGGGACTTGTGATGCCAGCCAGAAAAGAGGTTTTTCTTTTTTTAAAGGCCCAGTAGAAGTAAATAATTTGTGTACTAAAATGCTTTTAAATTTAAATCATTCCATGTAAAAGTATGGAAACTATTCTTGAGAAAACTATTATTAGCAGTCGGTCCAAGTGTTAGTTGCTGGCAGGAAACTTAATTTCAAAACTACTTCAAAAGTTGCTAGGTTGCTCTATGTTTTGTGCACTTTTTACATGGTTTTGAATTCATTTTCCTGCCACAGACTTTCACATGGGCTGACTGTACAATAACAGACTATCACCTTCACAATAATTTCCATTCTTTTAAAAGGATATGAATTAAATGTAGCAGCATTTTAACACCCCAGAGTTTACTTTTGGTTGCCATTGTCGCATTAAGTTTTCCATACAAAATGTGCCACTCTATAAAACAAAAGAATCACAAAGCAGGTCATGGTCAAACTACAGTCATCATCTGAAAAAAGACTGTAGTAGCCTTGATACAGAGATAATATGGTTCATGTCTTACTGGGCAAGGTATAGAAAAGTTAAACAGAAAGCAGAAGGTGATAGGCAGAAGGTGATAGGAGTAGGAATTTTATACAGTGAGCCCAAGGCAAGTGATAGAATAAACACATTAATTGTTAATTTCAATGCCATCTGATATGAACATATTTTTAAGTTTTAGCCAATTTACAGAAATGGTGCATTCTAAGTAGTATTTCTTGTCTGATTCTCAAGAAATTTTTTAATTTTTGGAGGAGTGCAATTTCTGATTGGCGTAACCAAATACTTTACCCAATCAGAAATAGTGTTACTTTCTAAACTTTAATTAATTAGACCAAGAATGCTGTTCTGAATGGTTGGTCAACTCAACCCTGGATCATATGGACAACAATTTTCCGCCATCAAAAGGAGTCAGAATAAAACTCAGTATAACCCTTAACTCTTTACCAAACGACAAAATTTTAGACTGGCCCAAATTGAAAGCATTTGCAGACGACAAAATAAATGTGACTGAAAAATTGAAACTTGGTTTGGGAAAGGTAGAAAACATTGTTAGAAAAGGAGAAAATGCTGGTTACCAGCATTTTCTCCTTTTCCCACAATGTTTTCAAAAGGCTTCTTTCTCAGGGTTGTTAAAATTCTGGATCTAGTGGTAAAGAGTTAGGTCTTCTTTCACAACTTTAGCTGCCTTTGCAGCCTGTGTCAATCAATCTTCACAATAGTTTCCATACTTTTGTGATATAAATTTACATGTGTTTAAACATCTGCTTTGTTTACTTTTGGGCATTATTGTTACTTAAACTCTTTTATTATGGAATAAATAAATTGCAATTTCTCGAAGACTACAAATACAGTTCTGCTGCAAGAACAAGAGACAGTTTGTTCATTACTGCTTGCATATTTGTTGCTTCCAAATACTTTTATTTTGGACTATTTAAACCTTTACCACATAATTCCCACTTATAACAACCCTTTGAAAGAAGGCTTTTGAAAACTTTTTCTACAGTGCTCTCTATCTTCTGAAAAACAAATTTTATGTTTTGCGTAACATTTGATTTTGTCCACAAATGCTTTCAATTAGGACAAAGCTAAAATTTCATCGTCTGGTAGAGTTGAAAATGTTTATCAACTGGTAAAGGGTTAAAATGTTTGTCCTCTCTGTGATATATGATCAGTGTGACATGTGCATGTACCCCTCCACTACACAACGAAATGTTAGCCTTATCTAAAGAGCATATGGAGACAACAAAATAAATGTTGCTCAAAACACAAAATTTGTCTTTCATGGGATAGAAAACATTATGGGGAAAGGAGAAAATGCTGGTTACCAGCATTTTCTCATTTTCTCGCAATGTTTTCAATGGCCTTCTGGTCTGGTGAAGAGTTAAAAATCTCTATCATCTGGTAAAGAGTTAAAAATGTTTCTCCTCTCTGTGATTGTATGATCAGTGTGACATGTGCATGTACTCTCCTTCACTACACAACGAAATGTTAGCCTTATCTAAAGAGCATAAGAAATCATGGAGACCACAAAATAAATGTTGCTCAAAACACAAAATTTGTCTTTCATGGGGTAGAAAACATTATGGGAAGATTACCAGCATTTTCTCCTTTTCCAACAATGTTTTCAATAGCCTTCTTCCTCAGGGTTGTTGAAAGTCGGAACAGTGTGGTAAAAGGGTCAAGGACTACAGCTTGTAAAGATGAAATATTTCAAGGACAGAATTCATGCAAAAATTATTGAAACTACGATAGTGTCTGCAGTGACGACCTGACAAAAGTCTTTACAAACACCTGCCCCTGTTTGTTCGTTTGTATTGGAGTTTAATGTGGCTCTAACTTCTTAGGTCTTATTACGGCAGCCAGTGCACCTACACATTGCGTTTCCTGGCTTTCTCACACCATTACTGACACAACTTTTTTTTCAAGTCATTGACTACTTTCTCACATGCATCAGAGGTAAGACAGGCAAAAAATCACCAGAAAGGAAGTTTTGCCGCAACCTGGTACCCGTAATTACCATGTCATGAGCCAGATATGCTAACCAATGAGCTACCTGGCCAGGCTAGCAATGGCTTGACCCTTTACCAAACAATAGAATAAAAGACTCATCCAACTGGAAAGATTTAGATGACTATTTTGGCTGTGGCTATAATGATGGGGTACATATTTGTCTTTTAAAGGGTTGTAAAAATGTGCAAAAAGGACAAAATGCAATATATCTGCATGCAAAGACATTCAAACAACCAACTGTATTTCAATTGTTTTTCTTAACCCTTAAAGCCCCTTTGCTGCCAGTGTAGATCAAGATCAGACTGCACAAAACATGCAGTTTTATCTTTGATCTACTCTGGCCGCTTTAGTGAAACTCTGTAGACAAAGGCCACCATGCATTTATTTGGGATTTCCATCTAAACTGAAAATGTCAGTTGGGTTTATTTGTGCAGTCCACGCAGACTAATCTTAAGCGACACTTTCCGTTCTTATGTAATTTTCTGTTTTACATTAGTCTACTGTAGGAGAAAATCTAATGTAGTTGTAAAGTGCTGTCTCGGATTACACTGCGAAGGCTGATCCAAGACGACACTTTATGCAAATGTCCGAATGCCCCTTTTTGCCTTTTGCAGGCCATACATATATCACATAAGTAAAACACCCTTTTTCTTTCAATATTTTGGTTCGGCCTTAATCAAAGGCCTTTACATTTATCTTTCTTGATAAAGGCAGTTGGCCAAAATATTGAGAAAAAAGTATGTTACAATTTATTTTGCAGTCCAAGTCTTGGTCCAATCAGTAAATACTTACTGAGAATCCAATCTTTCTTCATCCCAACTTCAAAACATTTCTTCAACCGACATCCAGAACAGAATTTTCTTGTATGAGGATCAAGCTTACAGTTTCCTTCAAAGCTGCAGGCAAATACCTGGAAAAAAATTCAGGAATAGCAATTTAATCCTTTACCACATGAATTCTAGACTTGTCCAAATTGAAATCATTTGCAGACAAAACATCAAATATGGCCCAAATGATATAGGTTCTTAGTCAAAGTTACGAGCATTTTCTCCTTTTTCCACAATGTTTTAAAAAAAGCCCTTTCCATCATGGCGTTAAAACTCATCATTGTGTAGTAAAGAGTTAAAGACTCTGAAGTGACTGTAAAAGGCCTTTGAAAGCATTATGAGAAGAAGAGAAAATGCTGGTAGCCAGTATCTTCTTCTTTTCCCACTATGTATTCTACCCTTTTCGAAACAAATTCGACCATTTGAGTTACATTTTATCTGTCGTCTGCAATTGCTTTCAATATGGACACAGTCTCTCAAAAAATCTTTAGTCTGGTTAGGTTAAAATGGCGTTTTGTTTTGTTTTTTATAGCGCTTAGAACAGTACTCCAGTTACATATTGCAACACCTCATTCTGTTCTCATATTTCCTTTGGGGAAAAATTACATGTATGTATTATGGGTCTGAAGAAGAGGAATGTCATTTCATTTCAATGCAGTTACCAAAATATATGTCATAACAGTAAATAGCAGACGCAGATACTTTGAAGCCTTGACTTCAACATCTATTTTGTGAGTATGCCTCCTTGCAGGAAAAAAGGTAAACAAAATTGCAAAGTACTTGGAACCTCAGGTCATAAGCTAAATCTTTGCCACATTCCTGGCTATGCCCCTCGGGGCCCTGACTGCAGTGTTAAATGTTGCTGTATAGAGGTACTGGGTGCCAGACTGCCAGTGTACCAAATGAGTGCTGGAAAAGTTTATAGGATTGATTGATTGTTTGTGGTGTTTAATGTTGTCTTCAACATAATTTCAGTTACATCATGGCGGCCAAGGCACCTATCCATGCTTTTTTGAGATTTTTTAAACCAGTATTACGTACAATATTCTTCCCACAGCACTCAAGCCACTTTCCCATAGAACCATTGTCACAACATTGATCAGTGGTGAGAGAGGGATAAATCCTGTCGCAATGACAATCATCAACCTTGGCAAACCCTAGTTCTTAAGTCCTGTACGCTATCGGAGCTCAGCTCGGCCAAAGTCTGGAGGAAGCAAACATGACAGGTGATTTATATCAGTTGTACAATTTCTTCTGCACACATGTAATAAATTGTTTCAATTATTTACCTCCAGCAGACATTTCATTTTTTTCCTTCAGCAGATTGTTTCTGAAAACAATATGACCATACGAAAAATTGCTTGTAACCAGCAATTTCTCCTTAAAACTTGGGATCATATGCTAAAGAGTAACTAGAATCTTTTTGTCCATATTTTACAAGACTAATTTCAAAGCTGTCCACTGCAAAATTTGTCTCAGAGGTAAAGATTTTATCTCTTACATTTCAATTATGAAGAATAAGAAGAGATGTATCAGTCTGGTCAAAGAAGTGCATTGAAGACAAATTACGTAAGAGTAAAGAATTTTATTTTTGCAAATTTAGAATTTATGTGAGCGATTATACAACATTATGGCCTTCTTGTTTTGAAAACAGCTTTCCTTTTATTTCCCTTGAAATATTTCACTGATCTGTTTCCCTGCTTTTAGTGCAGATTAACCCTTTACCACACAATGACGACTTTTAACGCCCCTGAAAGAGAAGGCTTTTGAAAACATTGTGGGAAAAGGAGAAAATGCTGGTTACCAGCATTTTCTCCTTTTCCCCACAATGTTTTCTACCCTATCAAAGAAAAATCATTTCATATGAGCCACCTTAAAACTGTCATCTACAAATGCTTTCAATTTGGACAGGTCTAAAATTTTGTCGTGTGGTAAAGAGTTAATGGGGAATAACTGGTTTGAATTCATAAAACGATTCATATTCCATGTATTATGAATTTTATTCCTCTTTAAACTCTTTACAAGGCAACAAAATTTCAGACATGTCTAAATTGAAGTCATTTGCACAGAATTAATTTAGTGTGACTGAAATGATAGGAATTGCATTTGCAAAGACAGAAAGGTTACCAGCATTTTCTCCTTTTCCCTCAATGTTTTCCAAAGCCTGCATCTTCAGAGCCCTTAAACCATGAGACTGTTTAGTACAGGGTTAACACTTTGAACTGGAAATAGATCAATGTATTTCTTCTTGTCACAGGGAAAGGATCTAATGTTACTTAAAAGATATTTTGTCCACAATATTTCTTAAAATAGCAGTTTTTCTAGATAAAAGATCAAACACCCCATTCTTTGAAGTATGATCTTGACCTACAATGCACAAAAAGGGCATCTTGATCTTGATGTACTTTGTCTGCAAATCAACAAAGTTGTGTGTGGCACTCCAGTCTAGGGCTTAAAGTAACAAAACAGGGTATTTATAAATATAACGGTAAATAGTAATTTTGACAAAGTGAAAAAGTTCATTTGAAGGAGGTTTGAAAAAAAAGTGTACTGCATGCGGGTTCCAACCCTGGGCTGCAGTTGCTTTTAGTAATGGTGAGAATGTTATGTAGAAAAAGGGGCATAACTGTGTCAAAATTATTTTGAGGGTTATCTGCCATACTGGTATAGGTTCCCCTCTTATTTGTAAACAACTTATCCAAGTTTGAAGTAAATTTCTTCAGTAATGAGATATTATAAAAAAGTTGATTTTCAGTGAAAATTTTGAAGTCCAAGAAGGGGCATTACTGTGTCAAAAATATTTTGATGGTTACCTGCCTTACTGGTATGGGTTCTTTCTTTGGTAGTTAACAACTAGTCTGACTTTGAAATAAATATCTTCTGTAATGACAGATATTATAAAATGTCAGTTTATTCACAACGCAGACAACAAAGCTATGACAATACCTTGACATTTTCTTCAAAAACAGCTGAGCTAATAAGTTTTTAGATTAAATATAATAATTATGTACAATAATGTAAAGGAGCCTCTGCTTGTTCCAAGTCAAGACAAAATATTGATTATCAACATTTTGTCCTTGTCTCATAATGTTTTCAAATAGCCCTCTTCAGGGTTGGACTGTTTATGAAAGGGTAAAAAGCCCAAGGTCATTAACAACTTTTTTCTTTGAAAACCACAACAATCTTGGTGATATCATTAGCAAACATGAAAAGTAAACAAATCTCCTGTCATTGTTGAAAACAACAAACATTGTACCAAGTTGAGAATTGGCTTATCCTTTGTATTTTCTACGTGTTCATTGAGCCTAAAGATGTAAAGGAGAACTGCCTTAGCATTTGAAGAAAGACCCTAAATAGAAAATATCATGTTAAGTATCTAAAAATGTCAATGTTATCTAACAAGGTTGGGAGAATTTATCATCATGAGGCTTGCCAAGTCTGATAATTTCTCCATGCTGAGTTCCATAATATTGATATTATCAGCGCTCTGGGAATAGAGGGTTTGATGCATCTCTGTGATCCATCAAACTAAGCAAGTCATGACATAATCCTTAAAAATCAATTTTCTTTAACAACCAGCTGAATCATTTCGTAGACTGGTCCTCTGAAATGCAGAAAATTGACTAATAGCAAAAAGTTTTGGCCCAAATCAGCCTGCGCAGACTGACCTGGATCAATTCCTTATGCTAAATTTCATGCAAAAACCCCCTTTTCACAGTGTGTGACTCATTTTCTTTTTAATCTTAACATGAAATTCTATTAACCCTTTACCATACATTTCTGAAACTTAAAGACCCTAGAGAAGAAGGCTTTTGAAAAATGGTGAAAAAAGAAGAAAAAGCTGACACCAAGCATTCTTTCCTTTTCCCACAATGTTTTCTGCCCTATCTACAACAAGTTCCGTCATTTGAGTCACATTTAAATTTTCTTCTGGATTCAATGCTTTCAATTTGGTCGCATCCAAAATTTTGTCATTTGGTAAAGAGTTAACATGTTGCAATAAGTAAAGTTTATGGGATACTCTGGTTGTTTTTTAGATTCCAATGACAGTCAGATACCGTAATTCTTGTAAAAATCTCGTAACACTCTACAGATGACAATCTGTTGAGTCATCCATATTGATAGCATTATTTCAGAATAGCAAATCAATCATAGATTAAATGATGGGCTTTGTCTTTGAAAGAGTAAAAAACCTTGACAGGAAAAGGTGACAATGATGATTACAACACTTTTCTCCTTTTCTGTCAATGATTTTAGGTTGTTTCCTTTTCGGCATCATTACCACATGAGACTGCTTGGTAAAGGGTTAATTTGGAATTTGAGTAATTACAGGCAATAAATATTTTCTTGCACAAATATGCTCCAGGCTTTATTGTGCTGCTGTTGATCATTTGTTTGGTGCTTCAATGCCACTGGCTGCTTTTCCCATTGTTAACAATTGACATCAGTCTGTGATATCACAGGTAATAACAAGAGGGCCTGATGGCCCTGTATCGCTCCACTGTCTTTTAAATAAATGTCTCATGAGCTTTATTGTCATTGAGTCAGACATATGAAACATAAGAAGTTTGTTGGCAACAAACTATCATAGAGAAAATAGCCTAGCCCGCCCCCATCCCCCAAAAAGAAGGTAATATTTTTTTCCGAATGCAAAGATGATATCAATGAATACAAGCAGGTCTAATCGAACATCGCTCCTACCAAATATCAGTATACTCTAACACAGAGTACATTAACAAGCAGATTTCCAGAACTTTAGCATCAAGAAGTATTTTTTCAATGGCATGAATGGTAAGGTTCTGGAACAAAGTACTGAATGATACAAACCTCTACTCATCTTACTTATTCAACTCATCTGAGCCTAACAATTAACATCAAAGTAAATCACTCTCATTGCATATTTTCTAACCAAAATACTTGAATACCCAACACTAATCAGGTAATAAAGCAGTTTAATTACTAAGCTGAAGTCATATTAACTCCATGCACTACCAAGTAAAACTTGTGACTGGAATCAAGTTCTTTGAAGGAATTCTAAAGAGGACTATGACAGGAACATTTCTGTGAATTTTCATCAAAAATGGATGGGTAGTTTCAGAGAAGATGTTTGAAATAAAAGTTAATGCACTCATGCACACACACACACCGATGCAAAACAGACACAGGGCCATGACATATTTAGTTTGTTTGTCTTTGGCCAGTGGACCTACATTGGAGCTACATTAGAATACAAACTTCATATCTACAAAAACCCACACTTTCTATACAAATATACTTCTTTCTATACCAAACAACAGAATTTTCATTGTGTTATCAACTACAACTGTTTTTGTCTTGAAAAAGGTAGAAAACAATGTGGAAAATGAAGCAAAATACTGGTTACTACGTGGAAATATCTCTTTTTTTCTACGTTTTTCAAAAGCCTTGTTTCTCAGGGGTGACAAAACTTGGGATCATTTTGTGAAGGGCTATAATCATTGTGTTGTCACAAGAGAAAAAAAGTGCACCTTGGATATGCACAACCTTTGCCAAGCCCTAAACATGCTTTACATGAATGCTTTACATGTTTTTGATGTGCTTGCATCAAAGTTACAGCCAGTGCATTAAGTTTTTACCTCATAACACACTTTTAGACTTGTCCTAATTGAAAGCAATTTGCATATGATAAATCAAAAGTGGCTCAAATGATGAAGCTTTTTGTGAAAGGGGCGAAAAAATTGTAGGGAAAGGAGAAAATGCTGGTCACCAGCATTTTCCACTTTTCTGTCAATGTTTTCAAAGGCTTTCTTGGTCAGGGTCCTTAAAACTCAGGATTGTGTGGTAAAGTGTTGAATAACTATATGTAATTACCTTTGTTTTAAGAGCATTTCTTCTGAAGAAAGCCTTACATGACTCGCATGTGATTGCATCAAAGTTATAGCCCAGTGCTCTGTCTCCACATATTGCACAAAACAGTGAGGTCCCATCTTTGGGTTTTGGTCGCCTCTTTTGGTCACGCTTTTTGAACTGAAAAGATAAAATAAAGGGTATTGTCTTAAAAAAATGAAAACTGAGTACTCCATCTGTAAAAGTTTATAAACCATCTCATGAAAATTTTCAAAATTCAAGTAACAATGAAATAATGTTATTAATCAAAAAATTTTGTATTGGCCAAGTTCCATGTCCCTGGTCCGTCATATTAGCCTGAAACCAAAAGCTGAGGGCTAATATGGTAGACAGAGGACCTGTAACTAAGCCAATACAAAATTAATTAATGACAATTTATCAGCTAACGGCCAGGATATTTCATCCATTTTGGATATTATACTGACTGAGTCATATTGGCCTTGTTTGTTAGCTATTTGCCAAGTTTTTAATGTATTGGCTATGTTTGTGTTATTGGCCAAGTTTGTAATTTTGTACTGAACAAACCATTTTCAGACTGCAGATGACGATTAAGATGTGGCTCAAATGATGGAATTTGCTTTGGACAGGGTAAAAAACATTGTGGTAAAAGGACAAAATGCTGGCAACCAGCATTTTCTCCATTTCTCACATTGTTTTTGGAAGGCTTCTTTCTCGACTTCATAAAAACTGGAGATTGTGTGTTAAAGACACATAAATTGAATGTACCAAGGCCAGAACATATATTTCAACAATAGCCATAGTCAATTCAAAAAACAAGCCCAACTGAAGTACAATTCACAGAATATGCAGATGTCTTGGTCAAATCTTGTCACCCAATACAAGCATAGTAACTCGTCATATCTATCATAAATTTAGGGTTATACCAACAACGCAACAATCTGGGGATTCTCAGATTCTCAGCAGACGTAGGCATGTGTATAATAACTGAGTGGCACTCTGGGAAAAAGGGATTTACTGCATCTTTGCATTGCATAACTTTACCAGACGACAAAATTTTGGACTTCTCCAAATTGAAAGCACTTGCAGATGACAAGATATTTGCAACTTAAAAATTGAAATTTGTTTTGGAAAGGGTAGAAAATTTTTTGGGAAAAGGAGAAAATGCTGGTTACCAGCATTTTCTCCTTCTCCCATAAGGTTTTTACAGGGCTTCTTTCTCAGGGTCGTTAAAAGTCGGCATTGTGTGGTAAAGGGTTAATACCAAGCAAGTTCTTGATTTGTCAAACAACCTACTGAATCATAAGTTAGAACAGTCTTTTGGCATGCAGAATATTCATAAGAGGCAAAAAGTATGACTGACTTCAGCCTGGGCAATTTGCCGACAAGGGTCGATACTTTGAGCAGATGCATAAAAGTTTTGTTCAAAGCATGACTGGATTATAAAACCTTTTTCATGCTCAACTCAGCTTAGCAAGAAGTTTCTCAGTTATATAACTGTAATTTGATATATTTCATAGGCAACAAATTTATAAACAGCTTTCCTTTATCCCTTTTCATCCAGTTAAAATCTTAATCTGAAATTTTCTGGAAATCTGAGATATTCGTGAAAACTTTGATGTTTCATTACTGCGCAATAGGTGCAAATAAAGTACTTTGCAGACGGCAGATAGATCAAAATCCGAGTTTCGTTGGGTTTTCTTTTCAGACATGAAAGAAGTCTTGGATCTACTATGTCTACTTGTTAATTAAACCTGTATGGTAAAAATCTTTCACAGTTTTGGTAAATTGTATTCTTGACTGTTAGAAGAAGGTAAGATTATCTGTTTGCCACTCAAAAAAGTATATTCTTGTAGCCCTAAACACTAAGGTTAAATTGCTCATATACAGTATAGGTCAAAACCAAAATGCACAGAACATGTAGCCTGATCTTGATCTACACTGTCTTCTCCTTGCTTGGTATACAATTAATATCTTTTGAGCATATACTCCAGTTTTATATGCACTGAAAAAGACAGTTAATTTCTATTAACTCTTTACGCAACGGCAAAATTTTCGACTGGTCCTAATTGAAAGCATTCGCAGACGACAAGTCAAACTTGCATGAGTGACTGGATATGTCTTTAAAAGATTTGAAAACACAGCATTTTCTCCTTTTCCCACAGTGTTTTCAAAAGCCTATTACCTCAGGGTCATTAAAACATGGGATGTTTGGTAAAGGGTTAATGGGAAGAATTCATATTACAGTCTGAAAGCTAAGATATGATATAACTAATCAAATAACAGGAAAGCTCAGATATGATAACTAATTAAATAACAGAGTGCCTTGTTCCTGAAAATATTGCATGATTGAGGTGTTTTATGTAATGATTACTCTAAATTGGAGCCTGCATGCTTGGCAGAAGACCGATTTATGTAATTGGTCGACAAATAAGAAGGTACTTTTTATACAAGTAAGAAGATCGTACCCAGTAATAATTATCACTAAAAACATGCTCTACAGTTTATGTTGTGGGTACTCAAATTTAGAACAGTCATATAAGACATCTCTAAGAGTACCCACAACTTACAACTGCGATTTTATTAGGCATGTTATGAAAAAGATAACATACTGGTACATTGTCTATATGGCCTGCAAAACGCGAAAAAGGGCATTCAGACATCTGCGTAAAGTGTTGTCCCAGATCAGCCTGCACAGTCCGCACAGGCTAATCCGAGACGACACTTTCCGTTCTTATGTAATTTTCTGTTTTGTGCAAGTCTACTGAAGGACGAAATCGAATGTAGTTATAAAGTATATATCGTCTCGGATCAGTCTGTGTGGACTGCGCAGGCTGATCCGCAACAACACTTTAGGCAAATGTACGAATGCCCCTTTTGGCGTGTTGCAGGTCATATGTGTTTCTGATGTAACAAGTTACATGTTAATTACAACAGCATAAATCTTTCAAATAACCATCATTATGCATCTAAAAACAATTAAAGCTACTACAAATTATGAAATGCCCTTTACATCAAAGATCATAGGATTGGAATTAATGTAATATAGCGCAGAATCATTGCTTTGTCTTTTATTCGTGACTTCATTGTGCATAATATAACAAAGGGATTTGGTTTGCAATAAAGGACTGGAAACTCTTTTCTTTACTGACTTTACGAAGCGATGTCCTTTCCTGACAACACTGAGAGAGATATTTTTTGGAAACAATGCAGGACATAGAGGAAATTAAGCTAATAAGTATTTTTCCTTTTCCAACAAAGTTTACTACCCTGTCAAATACAAATCACAAATTTGAGCAACATTTGATGTCTGCAAATACCTTTATTTGGACAATATGGCAATACTGCTTTTTTGGCAACTTTTTATCTACTTTTAAAATTAATTTTCCTGCCAGCAACTAACACTTGGACCCACCGACAATAATGGAATATAGTCTTCCCAATAATTTCCATACTTTTAAATGGTAAGATTTAAATTAAATGTATTTTAACACCTACACTGACTGCCAATCCCAGATGAGACTGCACTACATCAGTAAATGCAGTGTGATCTTGATTGACACTGGCTGCAAAAACAACTCTAGCCCGTATGTAATGACCATGTTTTAAAACATTCTTAGTCTAATTTTCAAGAATTTTCAATATTTCAAAGTGCTGGTAATACAATTTCTGGTTTGCCAAAGCAAATAGTTAAGTTACAGCCAATCAGAAATACAGTGGATTCTGCTTATTCGCAAGTGGTATTTGTCAGAGAAATGGTCATAAAGGGGTCATGCCGATAAACCGATGCCTCTATTCAGATCCGGAAGTCCGACCAGAGATGCAGACGCTTTTTTCGTTCCAATGACAGATGTTCACAACTGGGATCCCGATCATCTAATTAATACAGAATTTTTTCAAAATTATGTGTATTTCAAATTAAATCATTTAAAAAAATTCATTTTTTAAATTCTTTTTTACCTATCAAGCGCAAAAAGCGCCTGAAACAATCCTAGCTGTTGGTGATGTTAATGCTTCGTTTGACATGAAATCCAAAACAAAGTAATTGAAAACATAAGTTTCGACGCAGATCTCCAGAGTCCGGTTGTCTAACAATTGCTACATGTGTACATGTATATTCTTAACATGATCGTGTACTACGCACCTGTATAACCCCCGACTGGCCACCTGTTCGGTTGATTGGGTGGGTAAATTCTGTGTGACGTCAAAGACCGACTGCAGTACAGACGATTCCATCTTATCGTATCAATTTAAGCCATACTATTCAAAGCAGACCTACATACACAACTATTTTCTGTGTTTTTCACCCATAAATTGAAGTCAGGTTACATTCACACCTGTCGACAAATTGTTTGTCACAAATTGGATTATCAATGAACCACCAAGGGAGACAAACAGTGAAGTTCATTTTTTTTTTTTAAAGTTTGTAATGATCTGACAAGTGATACGTCTTAACGATCGGTCTTTTCTACATGTATAATAGGTGAAGTACCAATATCATCTACAGTTGCTTTCACGGGAAAGTGTAGATCAAGATCAAATTGCAGAGAACGTGCAGTCTGATCTTAGTTTGACTATGTCTGTTTTTGGATCTAAACAATATTGAAGAAACCACATATCCGCCATTCTTCCTGCCTGAAAATTTCCATTTCATTTAATCGGTGCTCTTAGTGTAAGGTGCACAACCTGGTACCAACGATTGATATGAAGATCGGCAACCAGTATAATAAACTGCATAGGAAATTACTGTAGCAATGCTGTCAAACAGCAGCTGATTAAACAAGCTCCTGTTTAGAAATGTCGGCAAATTGGTGACATTTTATAACCTTCTTTACACTTCATAAAATGAAAAGGATAACATGAAACAAGGCAAGAATTTACATTTTTAATGATTAAATCATGAAAATGATAACTCCAGGTCAACACTGACCCGTCATTATGTAAGCTGCCCAATGGTTTATAACTTCGATTCTCAGTGCGCTTCGAAATTCGACTTATATCTACAAATTAAAATTATTTTTTGCAGACAGATTGCAATTTTTCTCCGTCTTATGCCACAAAATCACTAATAAACACTAGAATTTTGTATCTTTTTCAAAATTTCTGTTGCAAAAAACCGAAGTTTTCCATTTACGGGATCCCGATTAAGAGTTGAAATTTATGTTGTCAATATGGGAAAAGGATCGGTGCTGGACTTATTCTTGCTAATACCCGAAAATCCCGATAAACAGGGTTGCGATTAAGTGGAATCCACTGTAACAATACTTTTTGCATTTTTCAAACTGAAAATAAGCCTAAGAAAGCAATCAAAAATGGTTCATAAATTATATTGCTTTGACCCTTTACCAGACAACAAAATTTTAGACTAATACAAATTGAAAGCGTCTGCAGACAACAAATTGAATGTGGCTCAAATAATGTAATTTGTGTCTGGAAAGGGTAGAAAACATTGTCCTCAAAAGTTCTCAAAAGGTTTTTCCTCAAGGTCATTAAACTTGCAATTGTGTGGTAGAGTTAAATTGCAATAACTTCTTTGGCACTCAGACAACAGAGGCTGTGGAATTATTGGAAGCCGCTCGAAAGCGGCTTCCAGTAGGAAAGTACCTAAACTATTTACCATGTAGATGATCAGTAATTATTCGATTGGTCATTATTTTTGTAAAATTTCTAATAATGTTGTGTTGTTCTGACGGAATTACTTCACATGACTCTTTCTTAAATATTCAAACAGACCTACATGAAATTCAAGCCTGGTTTTCTTGCAATATATAGTTCATTCCCAAATAACAATAAAAAATACAGAAAGATAAACATCCTTTAATTGGATAGTCCCCTGAAGTTTTCAAACATATAGGATTCCTTCTATTTTCCCAAACGAAGTTGTTATGCTTTTCGTTTATCACAAGCTTTCCCACCTCTCAATGGTTTTCACATTTGTCTACTTTTTTACAAAACAAAATAATGATGATTATGATATAGAGAGCATCTTAGAATATGATAATCAAAGCAATTTTATGTACAAGTTTTTCGTCCAAATTTTAATCTGTAAAGGATAAAACGGCGGTTAACCTTTGATCAAGGTATAGACTGGTTACCTCCCTACACAAGAGGCGTCTACGTCAGCTATTTATAGAATACTTGCGGAAAGATAACCCTTTTTCTTCCCTTCGTCGACACTTTAGCCGAATGGATTTTTGTTACACGGAACATCTACCTTATGAGACCTGTAAAATTTAGCATTTACTGTATTGTGTGTCGAAGCTGTTATGATCAGACTGTACGTGCTGTACGGCATGGTCCAGTCTACAAAACCCTTGAAACATGACGTATGGATCGTGACGTACATTGACTACAGTAATTATCATGGTGGTGCCTGGTGCTCTAAGGGTTGAAGCTGCTCGAAAATGACGGAAATAGATGAAGATCCGACAGCACATAGCCCGTGTAATATTTTTTTAATATTCTATAAGATATTTCGTAAACATAAAACATAAAAAAATCTTGTTTGTTTTCGTTATTCATTGTATCTATTTTGTTATGTAGTCGAAGGGTTAAAGTTATTACAAAGCCTATTATTGTGAATATACAACTTTTTACGTCGCTGCTGGTCAAAGGTTTAGAATAGCTCTTGAAATTTACATCAGAAGTTTTACACTAGGTTTGTACAAGGCCCATGCAAAAAATGGTTCAAACTACTGTTTAGTAAACGAAATATGTAGAGTAATAGTTATTATGTTGTGGTTGAATAGATCCAGATCTTTAAAGACTTGAAAAATGTTTTTTTTTGTGTGTGTGTGTATGGCTGCCATTCAGGAATAATAGAAACGTGGTTTGTGCCAACTGTACAGACTATGATCAGGATAATTTTGGAGATGCTATGCAAAAGTTTTTTGTTTCTACAGTAGAAACGTAAAGATTCACTGTGTTACAAGCACGCTAAGATACTTTTTGACAAGCAAGAAGATCATCGTTTAGCAAAAGTTAAGTTTTTTTTTTGAAAAATGAAACACAAAGAAGAGATCACTGATAAAAATTGTAAATACATGTAAACATAATATGTGAAAAACAATCTTAATATCACTTTGAATAATTGGTAACTTAAATAATTCCGTAGTATTGCCTTTGATGCCGCCACAGAAGTTTCCTTTCTAAAATCATTTGATAAATGGAAAATGGTGTATTTGAATGCGCAATTTCTCCATTTTTAAATTTCGAGTAGAAACTTAAAAATTCCGATGCTTTTATGTTTTTTTTTTTTTTAAATATAATAACAAGATTATTTAAGATTCCTCTCTAAACTTTTTTCTTTTTAGAATTAGAATTAGAATACATGTACATTTTATTTTCTTTTTCTTTTTTCCTTGCATTTTAGTACCATTTGTAATGATTTTCCGTTGGTGGGGGGTGGGGGTAAAAACAGATACAAAAAATGTAATCAAAATTTCTCAAGAGAGTCAGTATTTCTGAAATTGTCCACCGAAAGATTGCGGCTTCTATGATGCTATGCATCATAAATTTGTCTTGTTTCCATCTTACATCTTACTGGTCTGTAAATGAAAAGCTATTTTAACTCTTTACCAGATGAGGTAATTTTGGTCTGCTGAAATTAAAAGAATCTGCAGATGACAAACTTAGACTGGCTATAAAGGTGGTATTTTTATCTGTAAGGGAAGAAAACACTGGTGAAAAAGGAGAAAATGCTTGTTATGAGCATTTTCTCCTTTTTCCACAGTGTTTTCATACGCCTTCAACCTCAGAGCCGTAAAAACCAGGGCTTGTCTGGGAAAGGGTTAAACTGTGAGTAAAGTAAAAACAAAGCAGAATTCTTTGGGGGGGGGGGGGGGGGTTTTTTTTTACTTGTAATGGGGTCATTGTAGAAAACAGGTAATTCATTTTTTGGTCTACAATGTTACAATGTCCTCTGGCAATATATATTTTCTACTTGTTCCTGTATTCCCATATGTAATTTTGAAAAAGCCCACACGTAAAATGTAACAAAATTGTGATGGCATTTTTATTTGCCTGGGTCTACGTCCCTTTATGCTTTACCAAACACCAATTTGCTACTAGAAGCAAAAGTGCCAAAAAAAAAAACTTTTGCATGACGACTGAAAATTACAGGTATACTTGAATTGCTTTTTCAAAACTATACATTTGGCTAGAATATCTCTGTAAAGAGATAGTGTAGATCTTAAATCTGGCTACCTTTTTTGTGCAGCCTGATCTTGATCCTTAGCATATTCCAAAGGAAACTATAATTGTATAAGGCACATAAGAGGTAAACCTTTGAGAAATGGTCATAAACTATTCAGTCAATAAATAAAGCTTAAATATATGAGCAGCACTCTGGCCAAAGGGGGCTTAAAGCACCTGTGATGCCCTACCAAGCAAGTCATTATAATCATAATTATGGATCAATAAAATCCATTTTGTCTAACAACTGACTGAATCACTTTGACAGAACTGTCCTTGGACATGCAGAAAATTTACAGACAGCAGAAGTTTTCACTCATTTTAGCCTGTGCAGAAGGCGCAGGTTGACATGAATTGTTACATTTTGTAGATGTATTTAAGCCTTTTTCACAGTGCATGGTTCATTTAACCCTTTACTGCACAATGCCGACCTTTAACGATCCTGGGAAAGAAGCCTTTAGAAAACATTGTGGGAAAAGGAGAAAATGCTGCTGACCAGCATTTTCTCCATTTCCCACAATGTTTTCTACCTTATCATAAAAGGATTGTACCATTTGAGCCGAATTGAAATTGTCTGCAAATGCTTTCAATTTGGGCAAGGCTAAAATTTTGTCGTCTGGTAAAGGTTAAACATCAAGACATCTTTTTCATTTTCCAGTATATATCCAAACATAGCAGACCATGTAGATTCAAGATCAGGCTGCACAAGTCTTCCAGTCTGATGGTAATGACAATTTAACACTGTTACGCATTTATACCTGGCTACATGTTAACTTTTTACCAGACAAGAAAGTTTAACCCTTTACTAGACAACAGAATTTAAGCCTTGTCCAAATTGAAAGCATTTGCAGACGACAATTTCAATGGGGCTCAAATGGTCTGATGTTTCTTTGATAGGGTAGAAAACATTGTGGGAAAAGGAGAAAATGCTGGTTACCACAATGTTTTCAAAAGGCTTGTTTTCCAGGGTCGTTAAAAGTCGGCATTGCGCGGTAAAGGGTTTAACTCTTTACTACACTACAAAATTTTGTTCCAGACCAAATTGAAAGTATTTACAGAACACAAATGTATCTCAAACCATAATTTCTGTCTTTGATAGGGTAGAACTTTTGTAGGAAAAGGAGAAATTGCTGGTTATCAACATTATCCCCCTTTTCCACAATTTTTTCCAAACCGTTCTTTATCAAGGTCGTTAAAACTCAGGATTGTCCGGTAAAGGGTTAACCCTTTACCACACAATCCCGACTTTTAACAACCCCAAGAAAGAAGCCTTTTGAAAACATTGTGGGAAAAGGAGAAAATGCCGGTAACCATCATTTTCTCCTTTTCCCACAGTGTTTTCTACCCTATAAAAGAAAAATTTCCATCATATGAGTCAAATTAAAATTGTCATCTGCAAATGCTTTCAATTTGGACAAGTCTAAATTTTTCTCGTGTGGTAGAGGGTTAAGACTTGTCCAAATCGTATTAAGCATGATGCAGATGACAATTCAAAGATGGCTGACAGATGACTGTATGTCTTTGAAAGGCTAGAACATATTGTGGGGAAAATGGAAAAAGTGTGGAGCACCAACATTTTCTCCTCCAACAATATTTTCAAAAGCCTTTCCAACAGCCAGTTTTGGTTTGTTTATTTTGTAAAGGGTTAAGTAGACTAAGTATTGACTGAAATTGATTTTCTATATTCTAAATATGGTAAAGACCTTAGTCTAGATACTCCAGGCTGAAATCTTGTAAGAGAAATATATTGACAGATAGACCCAATAGGAAATATATTACACCTTACTTTGAACACATTAATACAGTTCAACCTGTATTAAGGCAGCACGAAAGAGAGTCATGCTTAAGCCTTTACCACGCAATCCCGAGTTTTAACAACCCTGAGCTAGAGGGCTTTTGAAAACATTGTGGAAAAAGAAGAAAATGCTGGTGTCCATGGTTGTGAGGTAGAGCATCAGTCTTGTAACCATAAGGTCCTGAGTTCAATATCTGGGAGCAGGTGTCAACTTTTAGCACCTTCATTGGCCCACACATTCAGTGCAAGTACTGGTGTAGTTTCCAGGAAGCAGAATCGAGAGAGATGAGTATAAGTTGCAAGATTTTGTTTTTCAATCAATGTAAAATATATATATATGTTTGAACTAATTCTCCTTTTTACACACTGTTTTTAGTTTTTCAAAAACAAATTTCAGCATTTGATTCATGTCTATAGTTTCTCTAGTCTACAAAATGCTGTCAACATGAATGAGTCTAAAACATTTTTGTGCAGCTAAAGGTTACAATAGCTACTTGTTGAATTCAGATACACTTTGATAGAACAATCTGTAACAGGCAAGCAGCTAAGGGACATTCAAAATTAGAGCTTGCATAGTTCAGGTATCTATTCACTTAACTAACGTGCCCAGGCGCCTTGCAAGACACCGACAGGCCGCTCTTATTTTATAGCCAATGTCACCATATAGTAGAGTAAGTATTTCACTTTAACAGTAGCAAAAACCGGGATACTATTGCTTGGAAATTTTCTTTTTTTTAGCAGTACTAGGCTTAATTATGAAAATGAAGTTAATCTATAATATGATTAAGGAATGTTTCGCCTGTTCCTATTTTTCTACATTATGCTCTTTACGCAGTGTATTATGTGCTGTATGGATGCTACGCCCTTACTAAAAATGACAATCTCTTAAATAAGATTGTATTAGATACTGGCATTACCTATGAAAAATATTCATTGATAACCGATCAATATTTCCCACTCTCCATCATGTACCAATTTAATCATATAATTGATATAAAAATTATATTAATATTGTCTTTTTCATTTTCCTTGTCTGCCTTGTGGTTGAAAAGGCAGTGATTCCCAGACATTTTCTATCAAATTAGACAAGAACATCAAATGCAGGTGCCATGTCTGGATTGGCTGAAGTAGCTTTTTCAGTGAAAATTCCAAGTCAAAACATGGGAATATTTTGAGAGTTACCTGCCCTTTTAAGTTAGGAACAAAAATCCATTCTAGAAACTGAAACTGAAAATACAGGAGGGGGGAGGGGAGGTTCAAAGAACTGGGAATTTTCCCATCTAAAATAAAATAAGGGGGAAAACTTGTAAAAAATTGAGAGGACAATTCTCAAACAGATAGAAAGCACATAGCTCATATTTTTTTTACAAGACATGTATTCCTGTTCAAGACCATACAGTAACCTTAACTGACCTGTTTACATGTCAAAAGACAGTTTCTGTAATAAAGAGATTTAAATTCAAACAAAAAATTTCCAAAATTGGAGCACAAGTTGATAAACTAGAGGCGCTTGAGCGCCTGTATCGCTCCACAGGCCTGATATTTCAATAATGGCGAAAGGAAGTTTTTAACAATTATCATTCAATCCTGCATTTTAGCTCACTGAAGAAACAATTTGGTAGACAACCACCATAGGAACTTACCTGCAAAACAACAATGAAATCCAATGAATAGTTTTAGAGAAGAAAATTTTCAAAGATTTTACTTTATACCATAAAAGGAAAATGAGTCTCCCATAAAAGCCATGTTTTTTGACAGATCTTTTTTTTTTTTTTAAGGAATTCTGTAAACCTGTATCTAAGGAACATTCCTGCAAAATAATAATGCTATCCAAATAGCGGTTTGGGAGGAGAAGATTTTTAAAGGTTTTTTACTTTGGTTGCCATGGCAACCAGAATTCTTCATGGAACACAATTATTTGAAGGAATTTGAAAGAGGACCACCAAAGGAACATTCCTGTGAAATTTGGTAAAAATCCAGTCAATAGTTTCTGAGGAGAAGTTTTTTAAAGAAAAAGTTTACGGACGCACGCACGGACGCACAAACGGACGCACGCACGCACGACAGACACAACGCCATGACAATAGCTCGCTGGCCTTTGGCCAGTGGAGCTAAAAACTGGCTCCGGGACAATGGTACCAAGGCTGATTTTGAAGTGTATTGAAATTTGTACAGAAGGTTACTTTAATTGTGCAATGATGCTGTTTTATTCAAAACAGCCATATTTTCTGCAAGGCAAAAGTAAATTCTGTTTTGGGACTTTTTCATTGTTAAAATTTTGCGCGGAGCTGTCACACATTGAGTTTGAATCTAAATGTGGGCTTTAAAAAAATCAACGTGAAGCCTACAATCGCACATCCCAATATAGACACTAAACAACTAACCTGAGTTTGTAGTAAGTATCTTCAGAAGTGATGGTGATACCAGAAAATGTCAAACTTTTTGCATGATGACATTAATGGAGACAGGACTTTAACAATACCTAAAATTTTCCTTCACAAACAGCAAAGCTTAAAATATGTCCTATGAGAATGCAAATAGGTGGAACTTTGTCCCTTGTAAACTTACTTGAAAATATTAAGTTGTGACCACATTAATTTTGAAATACAAACCGTATTGTCTCTTTTTAACACCCCTTGGGCGTTCAAAAAGGGGGGTGATAATGGTGATTAAAATGACATTATAAGGTAAAGTAACATAGAATTTTCTGAGGACAACGATAACATTACTGTCTGGGTTTTAGTTAGTGCTGACTTCTATTGCCATATACCACTGTATTTAACTATTTACCACATAATCCCGAGTTTTGACGACCCGAAGGAAGAAGCCTTTTGAAAACATTGTGGGAAAAGGAGAAAATGCTGGATACCAGCATTTTCTCCTTTTCCACAGCTACCCTATCAAAGACAGAAATCATCATTTGAGGTACATTTAATTTGTTGTCTGCAAATGCTGTAAATTTGGTTGAGTCCAAAATTTTGTTGTTTGGTAAAGAGTTAATGCACAATATCAATTTTACTGCTAGTCATGATTCATTTGGACATTACCTAGCATTCATGATTAATATTGGACACTAGTCTCTGATTCTTTCACTTTCCTAAAAATTTTCCAAGTTCTTCACCAATTTTAATGTGTAGTCAGAAATTTATAATGTTATTGGAAGTGAATACAATGTATTTTTGGATAGTTAGGTTTTTAATGACATCGATTTGTGAAGTAGTTTAGTTTAAACATATTTATTTTACATCAATTGAGAAACAAGTTCTTACAACTTATACTAATCTCTCTCGATTCTGCTTCCTGGGAACTACACCAGTACTCACGCCGAATGTGTGGGCCTATGAAAAATCTCAAAGTTGACACCCGCTCCCGGGTATCGAACTCAGGACCTTTTGGTTACGAGGCCGATGCTCTACCTCACAGACACCACAAGTAGTTCATAGGGGTCCGTAGTTTGACTCCTGTCACCCGTAGACTATATATTGTAAACAAGGGATTTAACTGTATGCAGTCCGTTACTTGCCCCCGGTTACAAAAAACAATGTATCTTTTCTACCCCATCAGTTATTATCCAATGTTTTTTCTACAGCTGAGAGCCAAAACATTTTTCTACCAGAAAAACACATATGACTGTTTGTCAGTGGCTAATGCAGTCTGGCTGATACATTCGCTCCAACTTATAAACTCGCTCAGAAATCTGCGCCATTGACACGGGTTCGTACATCCGTTTTCAAGATATAAAATGCACTTTAGATCCAATGAAACGCAGCATTAGCGGCACCCACCCTTTAAACATGTTTAAAAATACTACTGACCTATAGTCTTTATCTTCAATAACGACGAAACGCCTCAGAATTCGTTGAATTTGTAATCCACGTTCTTATTTCGAACAGCTGCAGCCATCTTCTGTCATGTGACATTGTTTGGAACGAGAAATTTCATCGGTTGATATGTACTAACAGTCGTGAATTCAACCAATGAAATTTCGTACAGCTGCTCACACCTTTTTGTCACGTGACAGTACGGTGACACTGTTTGGAACGAGAAATTTCATTGGTTTATATGCGCGAACGTCAGTATCGAATGTACGAACCCGTGTCAATGGCGAAGATTTTTGAGCGAGTTTACAAGTTCAAGCGAATGTATCAGCCAGACTGCATTAGCCACTGACAAACAGTTGTGTTTTTCTGGTAGAAAAATGTTTTAGCTCTCAGCTGTAGAAAAAATTAGGAGAATAACTGATGGGGTAGAAAAGATACGTTGTTTTTTTGTAACAGGGGGCAAGTAACGGTCTGCATACAGTTAAATCCCTTGTTTTAGTCTATGGGTGACAGGAGTCAAACTACGGACCCCTATGAAGTAGTTAGGATTAAGTCCATGTTTGTTCCAACCTATTTAAACTTTATTGATGGATTGGTCAGTCTGGTATGCCCATTTTTAATTAGAAAAAAGCTGGGGAAGCATTAATCAGAAGGGCAGCATCAATAAGGGCCATTACAGTCAGGGCCCGCGCTGCCGTTCGCCATTTTCGCCAAATGCGAAAATTCTGAACAAGTGGCGAATTTTTTCTTTAACTGGCGAAAATAAGTGGCGAAAGTTTTTTTTTTATAGGCAATTCTTCAGTTTTTGTCTCAACTCACGAGACAAGTGGAGAAAGGGTGAAGCAGGGAACAAGCTACAGCCGTACCGGGCGACGTGGGCGAAGAAGTCACCTTCAATGGCTCAACTTTGCCTCGTCAAGCTTGCACGGCGAAAAAACATAGCCTTAAAAAATTCCCGACCTGGCTATATTCATGAAATATTGGCTATCTAAGACAAAGGGTGACGCCAGTTATCCTTTATCAACTTTGTAAATTTAGACAAGACAGCAGAGTGTTATGATCCATATCTGTTACTAACTCGCTAAATCCACCCCTTTATCCCACGAAAACCTGTCTTTTTTTCCCACAGGTAAAGCGTCTGCTTATTTGTTTAAATGACGTCAGACGATCAGTACTGATTCTCCATAAATGAACAGTCTAGTCGTAAAATACAGCCGAATTACCTCTTCTTACAGCTGGAGATATTCTCTACAAATATTTTTTAATATATTACAATGATGGATGGTAAACCAAATGATTAAAAAATCTTGAAAACAGTCATTTGACTTCCTCACATCGGCAGCTCAAGCAAAATCTGCAGTACACTGTTCTATTTATAGCATTCTATTTTTAGAATACACTACACCTTTTCCTTCCTATCAGCTGTTTTATTGACTATATAGATTACATCTCTGTAAACCTTGTTAAGTTTAATTCTTTTAAATTTTACCAAGTCCTAGTTATGTTTTTGAATTAAGATTGTGGTTGGTCCTCATTACAGCCGTGAAGAAGTTTTTTTTTTCTTTTCTCATCACTCTGGACATTTTTTGTAATCTGATGAGAAATGTCAGGGTTTGAAGTAATGTGTGACTCTGCATCAATGGGGTCATAAATTACAAGGCAATCAAAACCCAATGGTCAGGTAATGTTCTTTTGAGTCAACAAGTAGATAAAAATCCTTCTCATTTTTTTCTTTGATAAGCAAATCATATCCAAAAGTGATAGTAAGATTCAACTGTTTTTCACTCAACACAGGCATACAGAAATTCTTTCATCACATAGTATAATTTCTCCTGTAAAGTTCATGGAAGAAATACTGTCTACTTGCAGCACAAGTCTGCCTCTAGCTTCAAACAGAATTTAACTACATTGCGTTTTTACCATGGTTTTTTTTTTGTTTGTTTTATCAATCCACACAATGCCAACTTTTTAACAACCTCAATAAAGGAGACTTATGAAAACACTGTGAGAAAAGAAAAAAGTGCTAGTAACAAGCATTTTCTCCT
Organism: Hippopus hippopus; assembly: GCA_946811185.2. Taxonomy (NCBI): domain Eukaryota; kingdom Metazoa; phylum Mollusca; class Bivalvia; order Cardiida; family Cardiidae; genus Hippopus; species Hippopus hippopus. The sequence goes on along the minus strand of OX328106.1, from coordinate 45,243,086 downwards.
TTTCAAATAATGTTTTCTATCCTATCACAGACAATCTTCCACTATTTCGGCAACATTTAAAATTGATGTCTGTATATGCTATGGGTTTGGATGTGTCTAAAATTGTGTCATGTGCTAAAGGATTAAATCCCCATCATGTAATTTTCATCATTCATGTTTCCATGTTTGTACAAATGAATTAAAATTGGAAAAAAAAACCATAAAAAAAACCTTGTTCTCTGTGTCTGATACCTGAACGGAATAAAGGGAGATAAATGGTGGTAAAAAGGAAAGTAGCGAAAAAGTAGAAAGAAATGGCTCATAAATTAAGAAAAGTGGCAAAAGAAATGGTAATAAATTACGAAAAGTGGCGAAAAAAATGGCTCATAAATAAAAAAAGTGGCGAAAAGTTTTTTAAATTGGCGAAAATAGTGGCGAAAGAAAAAAAAAAAGCCAGAGCAGGCCCTGTTACAGTACTTTGCAAATTTCAGCTTATGCTCTGAAGATCATCTGTTGCAATCAGCAACTTTATCAGGCAGTTGTCCAGTCTCTGAAGAATCCTTGGGCAGAAAACTGCTTTCATCACCCCCTTTTTGTTGGTCAAGAAGAAATCTTTTTTAACAATATTATTCATCAAAGGTTTAAAAATACAATGACCTTCTGCTTGTCATTACGGATTGCCATTTCACCATCATTTCTCGCATACCACTTAACTTACAAAAGACAAAATTTTAGACTTGTCCATATTGAAAACATTTGCAAAGACATTTTGCAAGATGGAGTTTGTCTCTGAAAAAGTAGAAAACATTGTGAGAAAATGAGAAAATGCTGGTAATAATCATTTTCTCCTTCTCCCACAATGTTTTCAAAGGCTTTTCTTCATGCTGGTTCATAATTAAAATACGGGATTGTTTGGTAGAGGGTTAAACATAACAAATTTCAACTTACGCTTTGTAGATCATCCGTTGTATCAGGGGACAAATATTTTTGAGTGCCATCTGAAGTAACATCCTCTTTTTTTAAGGGGTGTAAATCCATTTTCCCCTCTCCTATACTAGATCTCACTTTTTCAAGGTCGTTCTTATCAATTGTGTCAAGGTCACTGTTTGTTATGGGGTCAAGGACACTACCAAAACTGTTATGTATGGCTTTAGGGTTGTCTATATGTTGAGCAAAATTTGATTCACCATCTTGAGAATGAAATGGATCGTTAAGTTTATTGTCCTTTTTTATATTTCTACCGAGTTCAGTAAGACTGTTGCCAGCGGTTATAACAGCATCAAAATCAAGGCCTTCATCACTGTCAATTACCGTCACTGGTTGCATGGAGTTATTATTTGAATTGGTAGGTTCTTTAACATCAATTAAAGCATCAACATCAAAATGTTCTACCCCAGATTCACACAGGTCATCTCCATTAGCAACAGATTGTGATTCTAAGTTCAGCCCTTGAATACTCACATTCACAAAATCTTGAACAAATCTGTTCGTCATCCAATCATATTGTCTATCCATTGTCTGAGCGCATTGATCCAGTTTGAATTACTTGAGAAAGAATTTGTGACTTTATGTCCCACCGATATCTTTCAATATCCTAACCCTTTGAGTTTCTAAATAAATGAAATGAATTCTTTGATTCAATAACAAAGACCCTAAGGTCTTGCAATTCCAAGGCTGCATTTTTTCCCCACAATATTCTTAATGAATTTCAGGCAGTGTAGATCTGCTGCACATTCTGTGCAGTCTGTTCTTGATCTACAATTTCTGCACAACGAAACTCAATATTTGCCTAGAGCTTTGAGGGTTTGATTTTGCAAAGTTTAACCCTTTACCAAAGTTTTAGAATTGTCCAATTTGAAAGCATTTGCAGATGACAAATTAAATGTTGCTAAAATTAGGATTTCTGTCTTTGATACGGTAGAAAACATCATGGGAAAAGGAAAAAATGCTGGTTACCAGCATTTTCTCCTTTTCCCAGAATGTTTTGAAAAGGCCTTTTCCTTAGGGTTGTTAAAAGTCGGGATTATGTGGTAAAGGGTTAACCTTTTACCAAAAAGGACAACAAAATAACTGGCTTCCCCGGTTCAATACCATAGCATTGCTGATGACATATTAAGTGTGGCTAAAATGGTAGGATGTGTGTTAGAAGGACTAGAAAATATTGTTGGAGCTACAGAAAAATGCTGGTTACCAGCATTTTCATCTTTTCCCACAGTATTTTCAAAAGCCTAATGACCTCAGGGTTGTTAAGACACAGGGTTGGTTATTTGGTAAAGGGATAAAAGCAAAAAAAACATGCACCACTTTCTTTTTATAAATCTCACAAATTTTCTAACCCTTCGAATTTCAAACTTTTCCATTTATACTGAAGACAAAGAACTGATTGCACAGAATGTGAAGTCCAACACTGAGTCGATACTATCACACCTTTGACGAGACATTCTGACCAAAACCCTGAAACGATAGGGTCTTGGTCAAGTTTGCACATAGTCCAAATCCATTTTCTTTCTTAACTCTTTACCAAAAACCAAAATTTTAGAGTAGTCCAAATTCAAAGCATTTTGTAGACAACATATTAAATTCAGCATAAATGATGGTACATGAAATTGTCTGTAGAAAGTATAGAAAACATCGTGGGAGACTGAGAAAATGCTGGTTTCCAGCATTTTCTCCTTTTCTTACAAGGTTTTCAAAAGGCTATTTCTTCAGGGTCGTAAAAACTCGAGACTCTACGGTAAATGGTTAAGCCTTTATCAAACAATCCAGTGTTTTAACGACCCTGTAGCAGAGGGATTTTGAAAACATATGGGAAAAGGAGAAAATACTGGTAACCAGCCTTTTCTCTTTTTCCTATAATGTTTTCGATCCTTACAATGACAAGTCCCATCATTTTAGCCATGTGTATATTTATGGTCCACAAATGCCTTCAGTTTTGAAAGGACTAACTAATTGTGGTCTCATAAAGAGTTTAATCAGTGTCACAAACAGCCACTGCAAGTATCTTTCCAGTATCCAGTCAAAAATTTACCATTATAATTTTTCCTCTATAACTGTTGAATAAAAAGCAATTGTGTATTCACTCTTTTGACTCTTTCCATACCACTTACAACACCAGAACCTTTTGTGGACAGTATAGATCAAGATCAGACTGCACAGAACATGCAGTCTGATCTCTGATCTTCACTGTCCACTGCTGTATACTAGATTATGAATGAACTGTCTCCTGATCTTGCAGAAGAAATGAATTATTAGCCTTTGAGAAAATGCAATTCATTTATTCAGTAGTGAAAGAATTAAAAATCAACATCACAAACTGAAAATAAGCTCCCGAAAATTTTATTTGTTCTCCTACTTCACTGCATGAAATCAAAATTGACAAAACATAAAAACAAAACTCCCTCTACAACAACAAAATTGGACAGACCACAAAAATTTATCAATATAACTGATTATTTTGTTTGTTTTAACTCTTTATACCAAACGATAAAATTTTAGACTTGTTTATACTTAAAACATGTGCAGGCAGCAAATTTGATGTGGCCCAAATGACAATATTTGTCTTTGTATAGGTGGAACATATTAAGGGAAACTCAAAAAATGTTTTCAAAATGTTTTTTCAACAGTGTCATAAAAACAGCTTTTCCATGATTTCAACAGCATTTCAGTTATATCATATTGACATCTCACTAATTCTTGTAGATACTGGATTTCACAAGAGATAATTACTTGGGCTCAGACTGCTGTCCACTGCCCAAGGACTCTACCCTATTGTTGAATATCTATTTTAGTTACAAGAAATGGTGACAGATATAGTGCCCCACAGACAATTTAGTGCAGTCTCATAAGGGTACTGTCCATCTTTACAATACACAAAACCAAAACGGGGTCGAAACCGACGCACAGATAAAGTAAAGTCAAGTAACTTGTTTCATGTTGAGTGAAGAAAAAGTTCTTGTGGTGCTGTGGTTATGAAGATGTTTATAGACACTTACTGATAAGCAATATCATGCACCATTTTGAAACTGGCTGCCGTCTCTTTTTCACAGTTTTTCGGCGTAGCTGAATGTGCTGACTTTTGACTTACTTTTTGATATTGCTATATTAGAATGAATAAATAGTAATCTGGGATTGGTAAAAATGTGGACATGTTCATTATGCGGGCCCCCGCTGGGCTATTTTTGTGCAGTTGCTGGTGTTGTTACTTTCCATTTCATACCTTTATATTGAACCATAAGAGAATGAATATTTATATTCCAGTACCTCTTATGCCATCTATTTTTTTATTTCTACTATATTTCTTGTTACTAAGTGCATTTTCTCCGTCTCTTGTTTTCACTCTATAGAATACATGCATATGGATATTCTTTAATGACCTAAATAGACCAGTTATTCATTTATTTTTTGTTTGTCATTGTCTTTTCTTACTATATCAGCAAACACAACATACACTACAGGATGAAAAGACAATTAACTCATAAACTTGAATAAAGTACTGCACACTGTAAATCAGGGATCAGTGTATGTTCTGTGCAGCCTGATCTTAGTATACACTGTCCATAATGATTCATGTGTCATCAATGGTAAGGGAAGAGTTAAAACCCCACAATACATGTAATGTTCTTCTTGTTTTGTACTTCTGCCTGAATCTTTTCAGAAAAGTAACCAGTAAGAGCTTAAATTGCTCTACTGGTAGTTACTAACCTTCAGGAAGTGAGTTAATGTTTATCAGAAAAAAGTTAAAAAAAGATGGGATTTTTCTATGCACAAAATCAGCCCTAGTCTGTAACAGAAAATCTCCATGTTTAAGTTCAAATAGCCAAGATTCATGTCACATAAAAGGATTCCATGTGCATGAAAGTAATGACAGACTTGGAGCAGACGGCTTCGTTAGTCATTGTAATAAAAAATAGCTGCATGTCTCAAAGAAATATGACCCACAGTGTGGACTGTAATTTGCATAAACAAGAATAAATGAAATGGATTCTTGTCCTAAAACAAAAATGTGTAGACTTCAAGGCATAAATAAAGTCCAAAACACTGACCCTTAATGGACAACAGAAACGCCGCCATGACATATGCTCTTTTGGCCCTTGGCCAGTAGAGCAAAAAAAAAAAAGCAAAACCAAAGCTGTTGCATCAGAGTGTTTAAGAACTACCACTTGAGGAGTCAACCAGACCATAGACCACCCAGTGTTATAAAAATTTCCATAAATTTTGTTTTCTCCAAAATTAAATGAGGAAATTATCAGATCAAATGAGACAAATTTTGCAACTGAAATGCCTCATTCATCGAACAACATTTCCATTATGTTTTCCCTGAAGGATTTATATGAGGGCATGCCGCTGTCAAGTTTTCAAATATTGGTTTACTGAACTCATGCACAATTTACAGTTCTCTAAGAACATGGACGATTTACAGTCCTCTAAATACATGCATGATTTACAGTGCTCTAAATACTTTTACGATTTACTTAATTACATTAAGTCTGTACCAGGCAAAAAAAATGTGTTTCCAAAAGAGTTTTACCACCTTCAGGAAGAAAGCTGTTGAAAACATTAAAGTAAATGGTCAAAATGCTGATTACTAGCTGTTTCTTCTTTTACCACCATGTTTCAACCCATGCAAAGAAAAATATCATTCAAGGCATGTCAAACTTGTGGTCTGCAAATGGTATCAACTATGAAAGAGTTTTCAATTTTGTGATTTGGTAAAGGGTGAAAACTAGTCAGTATTAAAAGCATTTGCATACAACAAATTAAACGGAGCTCAAATAATGGGGTTTGTGTTAATAAGGGAAGAAAACATGATTATGGGAAAGGCAGAAAATAGCAAACTGATAAAATGGTTTCTTTAACAGGATTCAAAATACAATTCCATTGCCAATAAAGAATATTCTAAGTACAGGTCCTGCGTGGCTCAGTAGTGAAGGTGTAGGTTTGAAACCTGGAAGACATGGGTTTGCTCCTCACTCAAGGCCATGGATTTTCTTGGGTAAGACATCAGTCCTTGCCAAGTACAGGTGAAACTCTACACAGATAAGAGGTCAGATGTCACCATGATTTGACCGAATAATGTTCAATACAGCATAAACTATTGCTCAATCAACCAATTTTAACCATTGGATCACCACTTTAACCCAAAGGACATAATTATTCGAACCAGGAACAAGACCCAATTTAATGTAGTTTGATATTTGCTTTTGTCCATAGTATTTAAGCTAAACAGACAATGTAGATCAAAGATCAGACTGCATGTATCATGCAGTCTGACATTGATGTACACTGTCTGCAAAAGCAATTACAGTTGTGAAAGGCAGTTTAAGCGTTAAAGCCATAGTTTAGCTAATAGTAACCGCCAAATTATTGTCTCAATAAAGATCATCTGAAGCATTAACTATGGGACAGTATTGAGAGCATTCCACTGTAATAAAATGATGAAATTGCACAAAACATCAGTTCATCCATTTGTAACTTTGTAGTCTATCGAAGTTGGATGATCAGAAAACCTTTTTCTCCTTTTGGTTGCCATGGCAACTGAAGTCGTTCAATATATTTAATCTTTAATGATAAAAGTCACAGAAGGTCACAGTTTTCACTGTAACTTTCTGAAATTGTAGACATTGCATACAATTTTACTCTTTTTTTTTTAACCTTTCAGCAAACAGTCCCATGTTTTAACTACCAAAAGAGACTGTCCTTTTCAAAACAAAGTGGAAAACAGGGAAAATGATAGTAAAAAGTATTTTCTCCTTTACCCGCAGTGTTTTCTATTCAAAGACATATCCCATCGTTTGAGTCACTCATGTTTGTTCACTTTCAACAGGCGTAAGTCCAAAATTTGCCATTTGGCAAAGAGTTAACCCTTTACCACACAACCACATGTTTTACCATCCCTGAAGAATAAAACTTTTGAAAACTGTGTGTGAAAAGGAGAAAATGCTGGTAACCAGCATTTTCGCCTTTTCCCACAATGTTTTCTACTCTTCTTTTTACTCTTTCAGACACAATGTCCATCATTTGAGCCACACTTAATCTTTCGTCTGCAAATGCTATCAATTAGGACCAGTCTAAAATTTTCTTGTTTGGCATTTAGAGTCAACTTTGTTGAATATGCATGGCTGATACCTTTTATAAAGCCCCTAATAAACGCCCAGTTCCTTTGAGTTGTTTGAGCTCCTAGGAGCTAATAAATACTGAAATACCAATGACACCCCCTGCTAAACTCTTAGCTACACCTACAAAAACAACTACATGATTACAATATTCAACTCTTTACCAGATGAAGCATTTTTGGTCTTGCACCGTCTAAATTTGAAGCATAATACAGACAACAAATAACAAGCAACTTAAATGATGAGATTTGTCTTTGAAAGGGTAAAAAACATTGTGGGTACAGGGAAAAGGTGATGGTTACGGCCATTGTCTTCTTTTCCCACAATGTTTAAAAAAAAGGGTTTTTTTCCTCACGGTTTTTAAAACATTTGGTGGTCTTGTATAGGGTTAAGAGGTCAAAGCACTATGTCAAAGCCATATTTCATGACAAAAGGTCATTGCCTTAAAGTCATAGACCTTTTATAACAAGGGCAAGGCATTTATGTCATGTGATGCAGTAGATAATGTCATGGTGTAATCCTTAGGGGTCACAGGTTCAATTTCAGGCCAACACCTTGTTTTATTTTTCCATGTAAAGAAGTAGGGATATCAGCAGAACCCCTATGCACAAAAATACCTAATAATTACCATAATTATTTTACTCTGATTCGATTTCTGAAGAACTTTCTGACTTTTAAAGGCACACAATTTCCTATTAAAGCATTTGGTTAGGCCAATCAGATGGCTACGTCACTTGATTTTGCCAAGTCATTTGATTTAGCCAATCAGAGATTGTGTAACTTTCTGAATTTAGAATTAGCATAAGACTCAGCAGCTACTTACATTTTTTGGCCAAAACTTTTTATCCTTTTTTGCATGGCTAGACAACTGGGACAAAATAAATAATTTACAATCAATTTTATTTTTAAAACAGCTATGACTGACCCTTCGGCCAAACCTTAACCTTGAATGGAAAACTTCGAAAAAAAAAAGAGAAGCATTAACAGATGCAAATGAGACTCTAATTTGTGAGATTTGTCTTTGAAAGAATAGAAAACATTGGAAAAGGAGAACATGCTGGTTACTAGCATTCTCTTCTTTTCCACAAGTGATTTAAAAGCCTGTGTCCTCAGCGTTGCTAAATTATAGGATTTTGTTAACATGTGAAATTTAGATGTTTTTTGCCTGACTTACATGACAGAAAATTTTGTTTGGTGCGCTTAAGCTTTATTAAATTTTGACCATACGACCAAGTTTTTTTTACCAGTTTATATTGAAAAACTGCAGCTAAAAAATTAAATGAAGTAAGTGTGAGAAAAAAGTGTCTTTAAAAAAGATTTGAAAATATTGTGGCAGGGATGTAAAATTATTCTTTTAGGGTTACTCGCCCTGCAGAGTTTTTCACTCGCCCCTTTTTTTTTGTGAAATATTCTTCTAATAGAATTGAAAGTCATGTGATTAATTGTACTTACAAGTAATTATGATCTAAAATGAATGTCCAGAAATGTTATCATGTCTGTTTTTTTCTTTTCATTCAACTGTCTGTTCATTAACATCATGCAAAGAGAGGAATTCATTTTCTAAGGATAATGTAAACAAACAGATGGACTTGTTCCCTACACCGCTACTAAAACTAGGTTGTCTGTACTGTCAAATTTTCTAATCAAATGACAAAATCAAACCTAATTTGTTTATATAATTATCTTTGTACATAACCTTCTTTGTAATGCATCTGTAGTGATTCAATCAATTTAATGAAAAATAGGCCATGCCACTTATTCAGAATATTTTTAGAAAACCACTAAACCAGTTTGGAATTCCCTCAGCTATTTCCGTAAGAAAAGGAATAAATACTAAGGCGTAGGCAGCCGGATTTTCTCTGAGTCATTCCGAGGTCGTTGCTAAATACCCAGTATATAATGCAGAATCAAAGCGTGGCTTTTAGAAATTATGGGCGGCGACTAAATCTCGTACATGATACCTGATTGGTTCACTGTAGAGATTTGGTGCAGATTGGGTGTGGCCAAATTGACATTGTATTGTGTGTATGCATGTAATGGTTTATTACTAGACAAAACCTCAAATAACTGATGTAAACTTCCGTTTGATTGGCAGTTCTCCAAATGAAATTTTGCCAAATTTCAGGACTTTAAGTGCATGTACATAATATGTCAGAAAATGCACTCGCCCGACAGGGCGAGTCAGATATTTCTTGTACTCGCCTGAAGTCAGAGATCACTTGCCAATGTGAGGGGGTGAGTGGAATTTTTACATCCCTGTGCGGTAGAGGAAGAAATGCTTGTTCTGACCATTTTTTTTTCACACAAGCTTAACAAAAGGGATATAAATCTCTAGGACACAATAAACTTTATACTCTTCCGTATTGAACTTCGTTAGCACGAACTTGCAGATGATGAATATGGCTCAAATGATGGAATTGTCTTTGAAAGGGTACAAAATATGGTGGGAAAAGAAGACAATACTGGTGGCAATTTATTCCTGATTTCCCGTGTTTACATTCTCAGGGTTGTAAACAATCAGAATGAAGTGGAAAAGAGTTACAAGACTTTAAACCTTGCATGATACTGTGCATGTACAAGATGTCTTCTGCTTGATTTACATTGGTATAAATTTAGGGACTGTCAACATAACAGAATTTTATATGTACTTTAATGTATTTTCACCCTAAACTCTATGAATGCTGAAGGCATTAGGTAAAGATGCTTTTGCAGAGAGTATGGCCCAAGATTAGACTGCAGAAAGTCAGTCTAATCATTGATCTTTGCTGTATGTACGATATTCTGTCAAAACAGCATTGAAATAAATGCTGAAAATGAGATTTGTACCTTGACTGAAAAAATATGTAATTTAATACTTAAATCGCAACCCAAGGGTTAAAGTTCCAACCAAATTAAAATGGACATATTCTGCCATTAAAATTATTTAGACCCAAAATTACAATATCTAGGGCTATTCAACCCTTTAACTACACAATCCAAAAATTTAACAACCCAGAGAAAGAAGCTTTATGGAAAGTTTGTAGGAAAAGAAGAAAATAATGGTAACCTGCATTTTCTCCTTTTCCGACAATCTTTTCTCAAATGTCATAAGCAAATCCTACCATTCAATCCATATTTAATTTGTTGTCTGCAATTGTTTTCAATTTAGATTACTCCTAAAATTTTGTTGAGCGGTAAAAGAATTGAAAGTGGTATCATACAAAAATCTGCACTAAATAGAAAAAAGAACAACCATTCTTGGGAATGTTTTTAGTCTTATTTTCCAGAATGTTCTAAATCTGAAAGTAACACAACTTCTGATTGGCTAAACCATTTAGTTTAGCCAAGCAGAAGTTATGTTATTTTCAAATGTAGAAAATCTTAGAGATTGGTGAATACATACATGCCCTGATCTTAAATCAAATTCATTGTGGATTCCAAATCCTAATTTGTTACAACAAGAACTCTGCATGCTCCGCTGCAAGTGCTTGATTTTCAGTGAAAATTTTAAGTTGAAAAAGGGGCATAACTGTGTCAAAAATATTTTAACGGTTACCTGCCCCTGTTGTATGAGTTCCCTTTTTGATGTTTAACAACTTGTCCAAGTCTGAAGTAAATATCTTGAGTAATAACACAAATATTACAAAATATCAGAGTTTTTGCACAATGACGGAGATGCATACAACAATGCAATGGGCTACAACAGTAACTTGTTGTTTTCTTCTTAAACAGCCGCGCTAAATATGGTATCTTCAAGGCACTTGCCTCTAAAGGAGAGAGTTGAATCATGAATTAATGTTTCCTGGCTTACATTTTAATATAGAAGTACATGGACTAAAAATATACTGTGATAACCTATATGAACTGGTGCTCTTTTACATGACCGTAATCTCAACTAATTAACACGAGGCTGTCTTTACCAATCATTCCTAATTGTGTTCCAATTCATATTCTGAAATTTCCAAGAGCAGAACTTCTGAAAGATTTGATTTAGCCAATAATATGTTGATTTTGTAATTCTTTCCAAGGCTAGAATTAGACTGCTTAGAAAGGCTGGTGAATAATGGGCCCTGTAAATTTCATATGCCAATACCCTGGGGCCTTACTGAAATATGTAGACCAGGGTAAGCTTGCCCAATCATGCAGACTTGTCTTAGTCTTACCTTTTAATCTTAACAAGTAAGCTTTACTAAGCCCATTTAATATCAGTGGGTAAGACTGATTATAAATCATTTTAACCCTTTACCACACAACAAAATTTTAGACTTTCCCAAATTTAAAGCTTTTGCAGACAACAAAATAATTGTGACTCAAGAATAGAAATTCATCTCTGGAAAGGTAGTAAACATTGTGGGAAAAGGAGACAATTGCTGGTTACCAGTGTAACCTGGGTTAGGGTTGTTAAAACTTGGGATTGTCAGGTTAAGGGTTAATAAAAATTGAGTTAAATCAAGACCGGGCTTAGAATCTGAACTGTCTTGCCCAAGGATACTCCCACCAAAACTTGGGTGTGTTGGGTAGGGATTAAAAAAGAAACCACCAAATTACATGTTCCCCACTGTCACCAACAAGCCTTACATCATGATCTTCAGACCTTGATAAAGAAGACAGTCTCATCATATTCAAACCAAATATTACACACAAAAATGTCCTAACTTCAAGGGGAGACAACTCCTAAAATCTTTCAAGTAGACATACTACATTGTAGAAGAAATAAAGCACACCAGCTAGGCTTTCAAACTGAGGATTCCCTCCCTTACAACTCTCTCTAACACTAAGTGCCCAGATTGCATTTTTCAGGGTACTGGCTTGCTACCCCATGTCACTGGTAGAATCATAATGATTTATGTCTGCAACAATTCTTGAGCAACACTAGAAGGAATGTATGCTTTTATTGGAATTTACAATTAGTCAACATACCAGTCTCTTCTGGAATGTATGTTACAATCTGACTGCAGGTGCCTTCTCACTTGCATGTAATTTACCTAATGTAAAAACTGTGTATAGTCTTGCAGTAAACCACAGTTGTAAATACTGTGACAAAAGGGGAATTTTCACATGTATCACATATTATTTTGAATATCCATGTTGTGCAAGGAGATTTGCGTAAGTCTACTGAGACTGTTTCAAGAATTAATTTTTAGAGTTACCGGTAACCCATTATACCACAAGTTAAACTGAGACCTACAAGAAAGTACCTCCCCCTCCTCCCCATCCCAACCCAGTAGTACAGGAAAATAATTGGGGGGAAAAAAAACTTTTTAAATCAACTGGACATAGCAACTAGCAGGAGAAAAATCCCTTTAAACCTTCAAAGTACCTTTCAGTTTTCCACCACTGTTTTAACCCTTAACTCTTTACTAAATGACTTTTCGAAATAAAAAGCATTTGCAGACAACAAATTAATGGTCACACAAATGACAAAATTTGATTTTGATAGGATAGAAAACATTGTGGAAAAAGAAGAAAATGCTGGTTACCAGCATTTTCTCCTTTTCCCACCATGTTTTCCAAAGCCTTCTTTCGCACCGTCGTTAAAACTCGGGATTGACTGGTAAAGAGTTAAAGCACCACATAAACCCTGAACAAGCATTTTCAGTGCAGAAATAAGACATTATTAGAAGCAATTCCATGGTTGCTTTCTTCTATAGTGTTCCAGCAAAGCAGTGTAGATTGAACTACACTGGCTGCAAAAGCAATTAGACCTGTTTGATTGTACAGTGTTTAATTAAATGCCATTTTCAACAATATTTCAGTTAAATCTTGGCAGCTAATGCACCTACCCATTCTTTCCAGCAGTTTCTTCTAACCAATACTTCACACACCACTCTTCCCAAGCCACTAGTTTCTTCCCCACATAAGTCGATATATTGATCAGTGTTGATCTAGAAGAAATAAAGTCTTGTTGCAATGACTACCATCAATCCTGGAAAAGAAATTTAACCGAGCTGGGGATTCAAACCCCTGGTATCAAGTCCTGTACGCTACTGAGCTCGGCAACACATTTTTTAAAAGCACAACCTTACATGTGTATCACTTTGGGAATGGGTTAGCTTTAGAAGTATGTTTAGGGAAATAAGAATCAGTGTTTGTGTTTGTTCTCACATAAAAAGAAATTGGATCTCTACCCCTAAACCTCTTGGTAAAATTCATGAAATGGTATACAGGTAAACACCAGCTTGGATCAATTTCAAAGCTGTTTTTGTCTTTGAATTTGGTTATATAACACTCTTAACCCTTAGACTGCCAAGCACAACTCAAGGATCTTGCAGATAGAAGAGATCAAGATCAGACTGCAGAGAATGTGCAGTCTGATCATAGTTCAATACTGTCTGCTAAGGAGATTTTTTTTCCCAAAAAAAAAAAACCCCTTTGAAATAGCAAAATTCTGTTTTTTACTGTTGGCCTCAAAATTTCATTTGAATCATTCATTAGTTTAACCATTTAACAAACAATCCCGGGTTTTCACGACCCTGAGAAAGAAGCCTTCTGAAAACATTGTGGGAAAAGAAGAAAACGCTGGTAACCAGCATTTTCTACTTTTCCCACAATGTTTTCTACCCTTCCCAAAACGAATTTCAGTTTTTGAGTCACATTAATTTTGTCGTCTGCAAATGCTTCCAATTTGGACTAGTCTAAAATTCTGTTGTTTGGTAAAGAGTTAAGGGTGAATAGTGTTATAGGGTATCACAGCAGTAAAAGCTCATAGCTTCGTTTTCCTTGTTTTCAGGGAGACTGTACAAGGCGGGGATCTGCACCAAATGAGGCTGTAACATATCTGCTGCCACAAACCAGGTATCAACTCTTTGCCAAACAACAAAATTTTAGACTAGTCAAATTTAAAAGCTTTTGCAGACAGTAACAAATCAAATGTGTTTCAAATGATGGAGTTTGTGGAAATGTAGAAAACTTCGTGTGAAAAAGAAGAAATACTGGTTTATGTTATACTAGCATAATCATGCTGTATTCGTCAACATGCAGCTAAATGATAAGATTCAGAAAATATAGCAGAGACAGGAGGAGAAATGCTCTGCATTTTCTCCTTATTCCACAGTATTTTCAAAATTTCAATTCTACTACAGGTTAAATCATGAGACACAGCTGGTGACAGTGACCACAAATAATAGGACAGGTAGACAAATCTTTTTTTATGGAAGACTACAGATCAATAGAATATATATGAATTATGTACAAATATTATGACCTCTAAATTTACCACCCCAATGTCTAATGAAACCATCATAAATAATAATACCCCCATGAAAAAGACAATCCTCTACCAACCAATCCTGTATTTTCATCTGACAGAACCTGGTTTCTGAAAACATTCTGGAAATGGAGGAAATGAAGCTAACTGGCATCTTAATCATCACTGTGGTTAACTGCATTTTCTCCTTTTCCCATATCACTGTATAACCCTCTACCACAAAATGCCAACTTTTGACAACCCTGAGAAAGAGAGGTTTTGAAAACATTGTGGGAAAGGAGAAAATGCTGGCAACCAGCATTTTCTCCTTTTCCCACAATGTTTTCTATCCTTCCAAAATAAAAATTGAATTTTTGAATCACATTTATTTGTGTCGTCTGCAAATGCTTTCAATTTGGAAAAGTCTAAAATTTTGTCGTTTGGTAAAGAGATAACCATTAAAGTGCCTTTCACAACTAGTATTGTTGCCTTTGCGGCCAGGGTAGATGAAGATCAGACTGCACAAAATGTGCAGTCTCATCTTTGATCTACACTGTCTGCTTTGCTCAAACATTAATGACAAAAGCAACCTCGAAATTACACATAATATGGGTCTATTTCTAGACTGAAAATGTCAGCTTGGTTTATTCGGCACTTTAGTTACTCTTTACCACACAATCCCGGGTTTTAACGACCCTTGGAAAAAAGCCTTTAGAAAATATAACATTGTTGAAAAAGGAGAAAATGTTGGTAACCAGCATTTTCTCCTTTTTCCACAATGTTTTTTTACTCTATGAAGGACAAATTTCAGCATTTGAGCCATCTTTAATTTGTCATCTGTGAATGCTTTCAATTTTGACCAGTCTAAAATTTTGTCGTTTGGTAAAGAGTTAAGACAAATCCTATTGTTTTTAAGCCACATTTAACTCTTTACCAAACGACAAATACTAAGACTTATTGAAAGTATTTACAAACAACAACTGAAAAGTATCTGACATGATAGAATTTGTCTGTAAATGAGTAGAATACATTGTTGAAAAAGGAGAAAATGCTGTTTACCAGCATTTTCCACATCTCCTCACAATCACTTCAAAAGCCTTCTCTCTCAGAGTCGTTAAAACTCTGGATTGTTTGGCAAAAGACTTAATTTCTTGTCTGAACATGACATTGTATTCCTTATAGATTAGTTTTAAAAATTTTGTTATCAGAAAGAGATTTAATCTTTTATTTTTATACCATTTCCCAAATCCTGGAAAGAAAAATAGACTGCACTCAACAAAATTAATCGATAGTAAAAAATTAAACCCTAAACGCTTTACCACACAGCAAAATTTTAGACTTGTAGAAATTGAAAGCATTTGCAGACAACAAATTAAATGTAACTCAAAACATGAAATTTCTTTATCATAGAGAAGAAAACAATGTGGGAAAAGGAGAAAATGCTGGTTTCCAGCATTTTCCCCTTTTCCCTCAAGGTTTTCAAAAGCCTTCTTCTTCAGGGTTGTTAAAACTCCCAATTGTGTGGTAAAGGGTTGAAGCATTCTGTCACAACACTATTGTAGCCTTTGTGGCCAGTGTAGCTCAAGATCAGATTGCACAAGACTTGCAGTCTGATCTTTGATCTACACTTTGGCTTTACCAAAACATTCTGGAAAAGATTAATAATGAAATTGTGGTTATTTTTGTCTCATTTCTAAACTGAAAGTGTTTGTTGGATTCATTTGATGCTCTAAGGGATTAATGTTCCTTCTTTTGAGGAAGACAGTCTAAAAACAGTTCTCAAGGTTAACCAATAAATTTAAGCTTTTACCAAATGACATAATTTTGGACTGTATCAAATTGAAAGCATTTATAAACGACAAATTAAATGTAAATCAAAATATGAAATTTCTCTATCATAGAGAAGAAAACATTTTGGGAAAAGGACAAAATGCTAGTTACCAGCATTTTCTCCTTTACCAACAATGTTTTCCAAAGGCTTTCTTCTTCAGGGTTATTAAAACTCAGGACTGTGTAGTAAAGAGTTTAAAAGTATTCTGTCAACACTATTGTAGCCTTTGTGGCCAGTGTAGCTCAAGATCAGACAGAACAAGACTTGCAGTCAGGTCTTTGATCTACACTTTGGCTTTACCAAGACATTCTGGAAAAGATTAATAATGAAATTGTGGTTATTTTTGTCTCATTTCTTAACTGAAAGTGTTTGTCTGATTCATTCTACACCCTGTGGGATTAATGTTCCTTCTTTTAAGGAAGACAGTCTAAAAACATTTCTCAAGCTTAACTAATAGCTTTTGTGGTAAAAGGTTAAAGCCTTCTTTTTTTCCTAATTAGAGATCGGCCAAAACCCAGTATCACTGACAAGACAAAGGACAATCAATTCAGGGAAATTAGCAAATATTATTTCCACCATTATGAAAAAATATTGTGGAAAAAGGAGTGATTGCTTACAGGGGTAAAAGTTAAAAAATCTGAAAATACTGAAAATTGAGCTGGGGGCCTGGGGGCCACTAGGGCACCCGGTGGGTCCAGGGCAACGCCCTGGCCAGGGGTCCAGGGGGCCGGAGGCCCCCGGAAGCTCCTGAGATTTAGCTATTTTATAAGCATCAAATTCCTCTAATGAGATCCAGTTTTAGCATTTTAAAGTTGAAAAAATCTTGAAACTAATGAAAGATATGATATGCTAAAACCTAAGAAAATCTCAAAATTTTTAGCATCCATGTTATTTTTGTCCTCTTTTATCTCCATTTTGTACACAGGACCTAATCAGATTAGCCCTACATCAGTTTTGTATTTGAAAGTACAACAAGTATGAGAAAAGGACATATCTAGTATTTAATATTTGATTCATTAAAATGCAATTACAGGTGCTAAATTTCTGTCAAAAGAATAAAATCAAATCTGTCAAATAGGAAAACAACACTCTCTTTAAGAATGGCTAATTTATCAGGGAGAATGTGACAGAGTGTGCTGTGCATTTTCTAGCTTGAGGTTTTTGTACCCTTCGGTAACTGGAGTTTGGGGTACACAAACAAGGATGGGGGTTCAGATCTAAACTACATATTAATTTCATAAAAATATCAAGTTTTAATGACAGCCTATCAAAAGATAGACTGTTTTCATGTGACATGCGCAAACAAGATTTTATAGATAGATCTACATGTCAGGGTTCTCCCTAGGTCCAGAATCTCAAGAGTCATTGACTCTTGGGCCCAAATTTTCAAGAGTCAAAATGGAATTTCCAAGAGTCTAATAGAAATGTCCAAGGGTCAAAATTATCACGGAGAGATAAGGGTGAAATAATGAAAACTTTCCATTTATATTCTTTGTTTATGGATAGGAATTAGATAAGAAAATACCCTATCTTATGTAGAGACTTGTTGGAATGAAGTGGACAGAAGAATTTTAAATTGCAGCCCTAGCATGTAATTCATCTTGATGAATAAATGGACACAAACAACTTTTGAACTGTTTACCAAAGAACAAAAACTTTTGACTAGATCATAATTATTTTAGACATTTGCTGACGACAATTCAAATGTGGCTGGAACGACTTGATTTGTCTTTCTTACCCCAGAACATTGTGGAAAAGGGAGAAAATAAAGGTCACATCCATTAAAGTGTTATTTTCTTAAGATTTAACTCATTACCACTCAGAGAGGTAGAGATAATACAGCAATGTACAGAAACCTGATAAGGAAAAATCAATAACCTATACCAGTTACAGGGAATGCCCTTTTATGGCCTTGTTTGAACAGGCAATATTGGATTTTATCAATTTGTACTGAAAATTTTTCACCAGTCCTAAAAAAGTGATAAAAAAGCCCTGAAATAATAATTTGACACATTTTTGGTATTTAAAAAGTTTTCAGAGAATTGAATGCTCTTTCTTATGATATAATTATTTTGCAGAAATTAATTATTGTTTGAGAAAAAAATGCGTGTAAAAGTAAGTAATTTTTTTCTTCATGTTCACAAATATTCTTTTCCTGTAACAATTTCCATTTTTCATGCTTTAGATTCAAGTTTTTGTAAACAGGAAGATTCAAACCTCACAAAATTGGAATATGCAAAAGAAAAGAAAAAAAAAAAAAACGGTTCAAAATGTGTGACTTGTCTTTGACAGGTACAGAACAACGTGGGAAAAGGAGGATGTGCTTACGATCAGCAATTTCTGTTCTTCCCGCATTTTTTCAAAGGTTTTCTTCAACTTTTATTTTATTTGGCTAAAGATCATCAAAATTTAAATCAAAAATGATATTTTTCAATAATTAACTCATTACCAAACAAAAACAATTTTGGACTGGACCAAATTCAAAGCATTTGCAGACGACAAAATAAAAGTGACTGAAAATTTGACATTTGTTTTGTGAAGGGTAGAAAACATTGTCAGAAAAGGAGAAAATGCTGGTTACCAGCATTTTCTCCTTTTCCCACAATGTTTTCTAAAGGCTTCTTTCTCAAGGTCGTCAAAAGCAGGGATTGTGTGGTAAAGGGTTAACTCTTGACAAGATGTCAAAATTATAGAATGGTCAAAATTGACTGAGGTTGCAGTCTAATGCAAGTATATTGTAGAGTAGATAACATTTCAAAACATTGTGGGGAAAGAAGACATTGCTTGTAACAGACTTTCTTCTTTCCAGCATTGTTTTCCTAAAGTAATATCTTAGGATCATTTTAGCCCTTGGCGATTGAACAGAAAATGTGATGAGAAAACTGTTGTATCTATCAATAGTTTTCTGTTCACCCATCAATGATAATGATTAAATTTGATGTGCAAAAGTAGTCCTTTTTGTTATTTTTTTCAAATCATTATCTTCCCAAGTAATACACAGCCATTAGTGCTTAGAATCGAGTAAGAGTGTTAGAAAACATGGTGGAAAAGGAAATCCGCCTGTAGATCTATACTCCTTTTCTTACCATGGTTTTCAATTACTTTAGATCACTGCAAAATTAACTCATTACCAAACGTCAATATTTTGGCTTGTCCAAATGGAAAGCATTTGTTTTGTTAAAAGTAGAAAACATTGTGGGAAAAGGAGAAAATGCTGGTTACCAGGATTTTCTCCTTTTCCCACAATGTTTTCCAAAGGCTTCTTTCTCAGGGTATCAAAACTCGGCAAAAATAACCCCTCTTTTTTGTTGTATTCGACGTAGCGAAGTAAATCGTCGTTTTCCCTTCAGTTTTTTCACGGAGATTTATTCTGATTTAAAATTTATCTTTATTGTTTATGCGAGTGTTTAAGTTGTAACAAAACAGCATGAATATTCTTTATCATTTGGGTAGAAAACATTTCTAGAAGAGTTAAACTCGATCGTCAATGACAACATAAAGATTCGGCATGTTCAGATCTTATCGTTTGCGTTGCAAAATGTTGTCCAAGAAAATGCGATTTTTTCGAAAGTCTAATTCGCCCAAATCTATTTTGAGTTTACATGATATCGCGTCCGATGTTTTCGATCCATGTGTTTTCCTGTAAGAAATTATACTCAATCCCATAATAGAACATCATTTATGAAAAGTGATTATTTTTATTGTTTTGAAATGCGTGGTTTGCTTCATCAAATACAAAAGAAAAAAATAATTTTTGGTTGGCTTCCAAAACATCGTAACTACGCCTTGAATAATCAAAGTTACAATGTTTTGGTAGTCCAGCCATTATTTTGAGTTTTTCCCAAAGTGAAATTGAGTAAATATGCAAAATAAGAATATTAAAACACACCATCGGTGGTGTAAGCTCGTCCTGCCATTGAAGATCGGGAGCATCCTCGACCTCGGAGTCGGAAGAATCGGAGTCAGACGCAGAAAATCCCGAAAATTCTGATATGTCTGTGTCGAAATCAAACTCGAACACAGAGTTATCAGAATCAGAGTCAGACATTTTTTAATTTAGCTGTCGCAATTAGATAGAAGTAGATGCTTCGCAGCGAGTGTTCTCAAACGAACTGAAAGAAAACTTAAATTACGGGATTAGGATTAAGTTGCTATTTTCTTTGATTGGTCAATTAATTTTTGTCAATTAAACAATTTCATTTTAATTTGACTATAAACTGACCAATCGCGTGCGTTATGGCACGTGTTTTTTGCAACACCAAACTGTCGGCCGATATGCCTATATATCATATCTATAATTACGTAATCACACCAGGGAGCCTGGTCATTTGAATTTCGAAAACAAAGGGATCAAACGCTTCTGATAATCATCAAACATACAGGGCAATAAAATCTTATCAAAACAACGACATACTGATTGTACTACGTTCATGCATAATCCCTTTACTTTTGTATCAGAAAGAAGAAATAACTGAACTTTAATTTTCCAAGAACGAACAATTGAATGTCTGCTTTATGTTTCGAAAATTTTTACGATATTATAAAACCATTCTTAAATCTAACCAAACGCTATTAAGTGCAATTTTAATGCCCCGAAAAAGAAAGGTTAAAGAATGTAAGAAGAAAATAAAATGTTAATTATAGGCATCTTCTCCGTCCTACACAATGTTTCTTTTCTTATCGCTAATATTGATTTTGAAAATATTATTTGCGAAGAAATAATTCACTCATTATACATGTATATGAGTCATGCTCTTTGAAAAGGGGGCTTAACGCATCTGTGAAATTTATCGACCCAGGTCAGCCTGTGGGGCATGCAGGGGCTGATCAGAGCCAAAACGTTCTCTATCGGTCAATTTTCAGTATATCCAAGGACCAGTTTACCTCATATATAGCTGGATTATCAAAAAAAGTGGTTGTTACGGATACATAACTATGTAATAGATTGCTTGGTGCCATGGTTTACGGAGATGAATTTAGCCCCCTTTTCACAGGGCATGCTGTACATTGTAAATGAATATATCATATTCAATCTAAAACAAGAAATCTTTCACTCCTCTCAAAATATTTATATTCCAGGGGTCTACCTTGGTTTTGTTATATAAGTTTCTATACGTTAATTTTCCTTCTCATAACTTCTTGTAATACGACTAATATTTCGTGTTGGCCGAATTCAAAGAAGTTTCAGAAAACTAAAAGATTCTATAATGACGACGAAATTGTATCCAAATAGGGTTGGAAACATTGTGGGAAATGTAGAAAAATCATAGGTAGATCTGCTCTCTTGTTTCTCTCTTTGCTTTTCTCGACTTTCTTAATGTCGCGAGGGCCGCGGCATTGACTGGTATTAAATCTAAATACAAAAAACACAAAGTGGACGAGCGTTTGCCTGTAAATAGCTTATCAAAGTCACTTTTTTAATATATTTTTTATATTCCGAAATTAATATAGTCTTTCTACATAGGGACCGTAGATCATCTTTTATGACTTTCCGTGAACAAGACAGACCAAATTGAAAACACAAGCGGACAACAAATGTTGCCCAGTTAATGGAATTTAATTGGATAAGGGAGGGTAGAAAACAATAACGGAAAAGGACGTAAATTTTTACTTTTACTCAGTGGCCAACAATGCAATCACGGCGAAGATCGGTTTCTTTCTCTTTCTTAGGCTTCGTCAGACCTTTTTTTCCCAACATCTTTTTCTTTGTATGAAGGGTGTGCATCGTATATTACCATGCGCTATGGCACGTGTTCTTTGCAGCACCGTTTGTTGGCCGATATGACTTTAATTGTAATCTGTAATTACGTAATCACACCAGGGAGCCTGGATTTAAATTTGGGAAAAAAGGGGAACGCAAGCTTCTAAAAATTCGCAAACAATACAGGCAATAAAATCTTATCGAAACAACGACATACTGATTTGACTGCGTTCATGCAGAAGCCCTTTATTTTTCTATCAAAAACAAGAAAATTACGAAGCGTCCAACAATACAATCACGGCAAAGTTCGCTTGCTTTCTGTTTCCTTGGCCTTGAATTGCTTACAAACCAATTGCTACAAAATTTTAGACTGATCCAAATTGAAAGACCTTATTGATGATATTTTACAGTGACCGTTAATTGAAAAATAGGTATCTCAAGGGGTAGAATATATGGAAAAACGAGAAATTGCTTGTAACAAGCAGTTAAGTTAGCTCTTTCTCACAATGTTTTCATTTTCGTCGCAAAAACAAGTGATTGTTTGGGAAAGGGTAAAATTAGTTCCGATTTAAAAAAGGTCGTGAGAGCAAGACATGTTCTAAGCGAAATACGCAGTCTGATCACGGTCGATTAATTTCTCTCAGTTGGCTAAAAGACTTCGGTTATGTAGTAGTCTAAGTACTTTGATTCGTGTTTTTGCTGCCATAATGGCTGGTGACACAATTTTATTTGACTGCATTCTGCTAGCATATCGAGTCGCAGATGGATTAAATTACCAACAGGTAATGAGGAATATTACTTGTGAAA
The DNA here is from genome assembly GCA_946811185.2 of Hippopus hippopus. Taxonomy (NCBI): domain Eukaryota; kingdom Metazoa; phylum Mollusca; class Bivalvia; order Cardiida; family Cardiidae; genus Hippopus; species Hippopus hippopus. Next base: position 45,220,491 of record OX328106.1, on the reverse strand, counting down.
AACAAAAGAAGGATTTTATTTGAAAGCAATGCTAATTTTTGAAAAAAATCTCGTGGATTCAGATGAAAATCTTAGCCAAGCGTCCACGGTAAGTGTGCGTTTACAATTTTAACCCCTGCTCACTTCTTTCGTAAATTACTATTTTTTTTCAAGAATAAAGTGTATCTTTTTTTCAATTCCTTTAAAAGATAATAAATTATACTTATTGTTCATGCATTCGATGAAATTCTGGCCTTTAAAACAACCGAGTATTTTGCTATTGAACGTCGGAGGTGTCAAAAAGCGTTATTGATCAGATACGATAGGGGCGTCGAAAAGCGTGATTGTTCAGATAAGGTAGGGGCGTCAAAAGGCGGTCTTGTTCAAATGAGATAGGGGCGTCAAAAGGCGTTATTGAACGGTAATGGGTTAAGTCTTCTTTTCTTGTCCAATTACTTTTTCTTTCACACTTGTTCCGGTCCCCCCCCCCCATCTTATCTATAGGTTGTTGTTTATTTTCATCTTAAAAAGTTTTTCCTAATTTTTAAACAGAGATTTTAGCTTTCACTTATTGTTTCATAAAGAAATAAGTATAAATTCACTGTTTAAATTTGTCAACAAAGATGAAAAGATAGTTTGAAGTGCCTCTGAGCGGACGATGTCAAAATGATTTCTGTTGTGTCATGGGTTTTCACGTTTTTTTCCAGCGATCTTTTTTTCAAATCAGTTAATATTTTTTTCAAGTGTTACTGCATGATTTGACATAAATTTGTTAATTAGGGTAGCAGTTAACTTGAAAACCTGTCATTTTACTCTAGATAATTGGACTAACACCTTTATCATGTTTTCAAAGATGACTCGCCAGCTTGATTACGTGTGATAAACAGAGCTGCGTGCGTCTGTACACAGTTTACACTGATCGTGTTTATTATAGGCTACATTCATGCCGGATGCATGCAACATAATTTATATGACCCTTTGGCTGGTAATCCCGTGCGTCAGATTGACGCTTAGGCAGATATTTTTGAGCGTCAAAAACGGGTCATTTCGGATTTCCAAGCGTCAAAACCCGGAGTCCTGGGTCAAAGGAGAACCCTGCATGTTCACTGTTAAAAGCTCTTCAAACACTTTAAGAACCTTTCCTAAAATGTGCAAACATTTTTGGCAAAATCAATTCTAATGTTTGCTAAAACAAGCAGGTAAGTGATATACCATGGAACTGGTCCAATTCCTGTAAAAAATCTATCAAATTGGCAGTGTGGGGCAATCAGTTTAAATGCAAAAATGATTATCACTTTGTAACCGGAAGAGCAAACCAACTAGCTATTGGTTGTACAATCGGTTTCTCCATTGAACTGAGAATGCCTTTTTGCTTTAAATACTTTGACAATTTGTCTACATGATATTAAGTTTATAAAGATGTAGTGTTTTGTACTTTAAATTTTTTTTACTTTATTTAATATCATTTATTTTGATCTTTAAATTTTAATTTCCAAACCAGTAAAAAAAAATTCAGACATATTTCAAGCATTTGCAGACGAACCCCCCCCCCCCCACTTTAGATCTTTATTTTCATTTCATAAAACAACAATTTTTTCACTCATGACAGAATTTTAGATTCCACTTATTGTTTTATTCAGAGATTTGTGTATGACTCGCCTGCTTCATTAGATCACGCGCGTGTCCTTCACATTTTATACTGATCGTGTTTAGCCCATATTTCTGCCGGATGCGCACAAGCTAGGTTATATGAAGCTCTTGACGATAATTTCATGCGTCAGATTGACAATTAAGCAAATATTTTTCAGTGTCAAAGACATGTCATTTCAAATTTCCAAGCGTCAAAACCCGGTCTCAGGGATCAAATAAGAAACTTGCCGTGTTGTCGAGTTTTGACAAAACATCCATGGACAAAAACTTCTTTCTCATTTTTCCGGCCAATTTTCGTGTTTGTTATCACTATATTGAATACTAGAGTCTGATTAATATCAGTCACAAAACCAAGCACTACAAACCAGTATTCACGTTTCACGACCAAGCAAGCTTCGGTACCAACTGCAATCGATTCCGGGATTTCTCAAGAGCTAATCGCAATCGGAAGCCAAAACCAACTGACTTTCGACTACAGTCAATCATTGGCCCACCACTACAAATCGGACTACAGTGTATGAATGAAACTTTTCCACCTTTTTCGGTCGCTTCGGCATTTGAGTAGCACATACTGTCAACTTCGGAAGATAGTTGCCGATCCCCAGCTCTGACATCCATTTGTTATTGAAAAGAACAAAGATAATTTAAACTGAGCCATCTTTGGCTTGCAAATAATCAAATTGATGCCACTATTTGTCCCCTAAAACGAAGGGCTTTGTTAATGCTTTATTGTTTTACAATCCTAGCGGCAAAAATGTTAAAGTCGGCAAACCGATCAAAACACAGCCGCAACATTTTGGACACGAACAATATAACATCATACGATAACCTTAAAACGTTCCGGTTCAGCATCTATATTTAGAATCGGGAAACCCTAAGCAAGAGTGAGTGACTGTAAACATTTCGGTGCAAATTATCCCCGAAATTACAAAATTCTTTGAATTTCATTGTTTTTAGGGCGAGTGCGTTTGACAGGAGACATTAATGACCGAGATCAGCCCCTGACAAAGGAAATGCAGTGGGGCAATAAATTCTATTGATACGGCATCTGGAAATCTATTGACTTGCAATAGATACGAGATAAAGGGGTACCCCCCTCCCCCCCCCCCAAAAAAATTTCTCCTCAGATTTAAACGATTTGGAAAAATGACCTGGTCGGCCCCTGAAAATACGGAATTCCGTCACAATACGGAAAACTTTTACCCCTGTGCTTATACAAACCACTGCTCCTTTTTCCATAATGTTTTCCAAATCTGTGATTGCTTGTCACAGTAATATGAAGTTATACTTGTAAAGTTTTAACCCTTTAACAAACAAACAATCCTATGGGCGAGATGGGAGTATTAGCCATCTTGAGATAGGAGGCTTTTCAAAACATTTTGGGAAAAAGAGAAAATGCAGGTTACCAGCAATTTCTTCTTTCCCTACAATGTTTCTTACTATTTCACAGCCAAATCTCACATCCAGCCACATCTAAATTGTCATCTGCAAATGCTTTCTATTTGGATGACTCCAAATTTTGGTCGTTTGGTAGAGAGTTAGCCCTTTACTAAACAATCCCGGCTTTTAATGACCCTGAGAGAGCTGCCTTTTGAAAACATTTTGGGAAAAGGAAAAAATGCTGGTAACCAGCATTTTCTCCTTTTCCCAAAATGTTTTCTACCTTTTCTAAAACAAATTATATTTATTTTGTCCTCTGCAAATGCTTTCAATTTGGATGACTCCAAAATTTTGTTGTTTGGTAAAGGGTTATTTCAAGTCACATAAAGACTTCCCTTCCACTAAACTTGATATCCCTAATCTCTTATCCAGTTATTACAAACCCCACTCAACCTGTCATAATCATTTCTTTTTACTAAACTACAATATTTCAGACTTGTCTAAATTGAAAACATTTGCAGATAACAAATCATGTGGCTCAAACATTGGAATTTGACGTTGAAAGGGTAGAAAAAACATTTTGGGAAAAGGAGAAAATGCTGATTACCAGCATTTTCTCCTTACCCCAAAATGCTTTCAAATCTTCTTTAACAAGGTCGTTAAATTTCAGGGTTTGTAGGGTGAAGGGTTACATCTTTATATGGTAGCTACTGGGATTGAGACAAAAAGGTCAATGGTTCAAATCCCGGAGCTCCACTGATTCTTTCCAAGGATTTATGATATTCAATGCGACAGGATTAATTCTTCTGTCACAGTTTATCCTTGTTTTGACGATGTTACATGTGACAGTAGCCAGTGGCTTTAAAAGAATATTGAGCAACTTACTGGTAAAATAAACTCAAGAATAGGTGCACTGGCAGCCACATTATTACTAAGATTAAGTTAAAAATAGTGCTAAATTATACCAATGAAATAACACCTCTTTACCAAACAACCCTGTGTTTTAAAGACCCTGATGAGAAAGGCTTTAGAAAACATTCTGAGAAAAGGAGAAAATGCTGGTAACCAGCAGTGCCTTTCTCAATATATTCATTTACACAAAGTCAGGCAGAAAATAGCTCTATGCTCTAACAAACCAATCCTGCAAGAAATAGTCCACACTAAAAACCATGAAGCCAGCCGCTAAAACCACAAACATTTTTCATCATGTTCATGTATCCAAGTTACACACGTTACATATTCCCCCCCCCCCCCCCCCCCCCCCCCCACATAACCACTAATACATAGCAATGCCCTTTCCCAGCATACAGTCGGGTGATTCTTTACTGAAGTGCGTAAGCAACAACACATAATACAAAACATATCCGACCAATATCAAAATTTTCCAACTCAATCTGTTAAACTTCCATGAACAGAACTATGTTATATGTGTAACAACAATCTATACTGCCTGTTTTAAAACTAGGTTGTACAAAGTCAAGTCGATAGATAATTCAGGTGTAACATACACACTATATTATACCTATACTTCATGACATAGCAAAACCCTTAACTCTGGACAAAACCACCTTGAGTTTTGTCCACCCTGAAGGTGACAGCTTTTGACAACACTGTGGGAAAAGGAGAAAATGCTTTATCCCACGTTTTCTAGTTTTCTACCCAATTAACCCTTTACCACACAATCCCGACTTTTAACAACCCTAAGGAAGAAGATAGGATAGAAAACATTGTGGGAAAAGGAGAAAATGCTGGTAACCAGCATTTTCTCCTTTTCCCACAATGTTTTCTTCCTTTTCAAAGAATCATCCCATCATTTGAGTCATTTTTGATTTGTCGTCTGAAAATGCCTTCTGTTTGGACAGGTCTGTATTTTTGTCATTTTGTAAAGAGTTAAAGAGGAATCCTGTTGTTTATATTTGTCATTTGCAAATTCTTCGAAAATGGATGAGTCTCAAATTCTATGATCTGCTGAAGACTTTACTCTTAACCTTTTACTATACAATCCCAAGTTTTAAGGATCCTGAGAAAGGAGGCTTTAAAAAAATTATGAGAAAAGGAAGAGAATTCTGGAAACTGGCATTTTCTCCTTTTCCCACAATGTTTTCTAACTTCTCACTGATAAATCTCATCATTAGATTACATGCTACATCTTTTATCTGCAAATGCTTTCAAAAAGGACCAGCCTAAAATTCTGTTGTGTGGTAAAGCCTTAAAATGTAAAACAATTCAGGTGAGAGCAAACAAGAAAGTAAAGAAAAAAATACAGAAAATCGATTTTTCCCACACACCATAATGCTTATCTTGATAATGTTCCCTAAAACATGCAGTGTTTGTTTAACTCCCTTGTCAATTTGAGCTGAATTGTATTTGCAAATGACACTTGAAAGAAGCCTATTGTTATTGTTCTACAAAATTACACTCCTCACAAAAAGTGAACCCTTTACCAAACAATCCCATGCTTTGACTAATTTGAAGAAAGGTTTTTGCAAACATTGAGGGGAAAGGAGAAAATGCTGGTAATTAAAGACATAATATTCTCTCACTTGTCACCTACATTTGAACCATACTTTGGCAAAAAGGGGCTTAACTCTTTACCATACGACAAAATTTTGGACCGGACCAAATTTAAAGATGCCCGTCTACAGCCGGTGAGCAAAAACGCTCTTAAATTTCAAACAATTTAGAATGGTACAGAAATCAGTCCTTTGTGTAAACATGGATAAATTACTGACATATATGGTGTACTTGAAAAAAAGAAACAGAGATTTGTATTAGAAACCGAACATAGGTCAGAAGAAAACTGGCTGACGATCGGAGCTGTAAACAATGGTGGTGCGTCACGGAAATTTATCGTTGGTTTCCGCCTAGAGTCGGATACGGTGTAATTTGCATATATAGGCCGCAACCTCCATCTGAAAATCAAGGCTGCAACAGAGAAGCCTCCATTTTCCTTCGTTTACCTCATTAGACACAGGGCGAAGGTCAAATATAGTCATGTGACAGAATGCATGATCATCATACGAATCTACCCGAGTGTATAACGAACATATCGAAATCTTCGATTCAAAAACCGGAAACGACGAGTCTGTTTACATGGAAGGCCGCAACTCAGCGAAATGCATTTTCTATCGACCGTAATCTAAGCAACCTTGCAACCGTGAGGCGCAATATTTGGCATGGAGATATGAGAATGACTATAGTTTGACAAAAAAAGACAAAATAAGTTAAAACTGGCTGAAAATGAGTATCAGGGCTTCTTTAAAGCATTTGCAGATGACAAATTAGATGTAGCTCAACAATTAACTCTTTACCACACAATCCCGACTTTTAACGATACTGAGAAAGAAGTCTTCTGAAAACATTGTGGGAAAAGGAGAAAATGCTGGAAACCAGCATTTTCTCCTTTCCCCACAATGTTTTCTTCCCTTCCCAAAACAAATTTCAAATTTTCAGTCACTTTTATTTTGTCGTTTGCAAATGCTTTTAATTTGGACCAGTCTAAAATTTGTCGTTTGGTAAAGAGTTAAAATGCTTAATGAATGAAATGGACCTTTCCAGTAAGACAAAACAGCCAAAATATTGGTGCTTCAAGGTTATTTGGGCCATTGAGTATGAAACAAACTTGTGGACTGAGGAGATCCAAGATCAGACTGCACATTTGGTGCAGTCTGATCTTGATCTACATTGTCCACAAAAACAACTTAGTTGGTTCCAGTGCTTTAAGGGTTAAACGGTGATTCCTTTCTTTGAAAGAAAAGAAAACATTGTGCAAAAAGGAGAAAATGGTAGTAACCAGCATTTTCTCCTTTTCCCACAATGTTTTCAAAAACCTTCTCTTTCAGGGTCGTTAAAACTCATGATTATGTGGTAAAGAGTTAATGCATCTCAATGAGGCAGGATACCATGAAGTTATCACATAAGTATGGATCCATAAAATCCATTTTGTGTGAAAACCAACTGAATACTGATGTAGAATGGTCCTTTGATATGCAGAAAATTGACAAATAGCAAAGTTCAGACCCAGGTCAGCCTGCACAAACTGTGAAGGCTGACCCAAGTCAATATTTTTTGCTGATGCATGAACTCTTTACCAAACAAAATTTTAGACTTGTCCAAATTGAAAGTATTTGCAGAATACAAAATAAACGTGACTCAAAAATCGAAACTTGACTTTAGAAGAGTTGAAAACATTGTGGGAAAAGGAGAAAATGCTGGTTACCACCATTTTCTCCTTTTCCCACAATGTTTTCAGAAGGGTTCTTCCTCTGGGTCATAAAAACCAGGGATTGTTTGGTAAACGGTTAAGCCACTTTTCACACAGCATGGCTCATCTATGTTGTTTTCTGTGAATGCTGCAAATTTGGGCATTGAAACCAGGTCACTGGTTCAAATCCCCAGTTTGGCTGATTTCTATATAAAGACTGATCATAGTCATTACAACTGAGGATTCATTCATTCTTTCAAGGACAATTATGGGAGAAAGCAGCCAATGGCTTGGGAAGAATGTTGTGTGAATTACTTGTAAAAGAAACTCCAAAAATGCATGGATAGGTGCACAGCCCCTCGTGATATAACCAAAGTAAGTTGAAAGCGGGGCTAGAAATAATTCTGGGAAGTCTTAAATTTTATCTTTTTTGAATAGAGTTAAGCAATAAGGATATCTATTCCATATAATTATATTATTTATTTCATCTATATATATCAGGTGATCTGCATAAAAAACCTTCACGCCCTCACAAATTGCTTGCACAATACGTCAATGCAGTGTTCACAGCGTAACAGGATAGCACACAAAAAGCAGTATGAAGTACAGTAGTTAATAAAAATAAAATATATTGGATATATAATTATTCACAATAATTACCCCACGTTGCTCTACTTTTTGCAATTACATAACAGAGTATTTTTCACCCCTTTCCCTCAGTTACCAAACAACAAAAGTCTGAGACTTGTCCAAACTGAAAGCATTTGCAGAGAACAAAATAAATCTGACTCAAATGTAGAATTTTTTTGGGGGCAGGTAGAAAAACATCATGGGAAAAGGAGAAAATGCTGGTAACCAGCATTTTCTCCTTTTTCCACTATGTCTTCTAAAGCTTTCTTAAATTCAGGGTTGTTAAAAGTCGGGATTTTGTAGTAAAAGGTTAAAGACCCTGAAACTGAATGGCTGATTTGTTGAGTGGTGTTTTATGCTGCTTGCAATATCATTTCCTTTGTATCACATCATGAGCTCACTTACTAACATATCCTGGGTTCAGAAGTCCTATATCTATGTAACTGAGCCACCCAGGATGATCCGTAACTCTTTACCAAACGACAAAAGTTTGGACCAGACCAAATCTCCTTTTCCCACAATGTTTTCAGAGTTGTTGAAATCCTGACTGTATATTTAACTCTTTACTCTTGTTCAAATTGAAAGCATTTACAGACGGCAAATTGTAGGTGGCCGAAATGACATAAATTGTCCTTAAAGTCGTCATTGAGTGGTAAAGGGTTAAGAGTTAAACAGACTATCATATAAAACATCTTTGGAAATGAGAGCTTTCTTTCCACCCTTTGAAAGGCAATTTCCATTACATGTATTTGACTCGCCTTTTATTTGTCATCTGCGAATCATCACAGTTTTCAATGTGAACAAGTCTACAACTTTGTCAACTGATAGTTTGTTACCAAGGTCAAGATTATATCTTTTATGTGCCTGAATGACACCTTTTTGCGCACAGTCTGCATGACATTGTTTGTTTGTATTGTGTTTGGGGCTGAGCGCAGAAATATTTCAGTAATATTTCAGAGGCCAATGCACCAATCGTGATTTCCTGGAGTTTCTTTTACACAACACTTTGCACAACATTTTTCCCAAGCCACAGGCTGCTTTTCTACATTACCATCATCTAAAGAATCTTCAGGGTTGAGAAAGGAATGAATACTGTTGCAATAACTAGTGTCAATCCTTGGACAGAAATTGGCAGAAAAAATGGGAATTGAACCTGTGTGCTCTCTGGTTTCTAGCCCTAAATATCACATACTGAGCCATCAGGCTTGGCTCTAGACAAAATGAGACTTATCAAACCACATGACCTTGAAATGATGCCAATCTATATATCATTGTGTTTTATACGGACAGTAAATAATTTATGCAAATCATTTATCAACCAGTATGAGCATTAACCCCTACCACACAACCCAGTGTTTTAATGACTATGACAAAGACAGTTTTTGAAATCTTTTTGGGCAAAGAAGAAAAATTAATCTTTTTTAACAATGTTTTCTCCACTTTCAAAGATAAAAATTTGAGCTACAAATAAGATGTCTTCCACATATACTTTGGATTTGGAGTGAAAAGACTGCTGTACAGGAAGAAATTCTCCTAACAAGCAATCCCTCCTATCACAGCCACATAATACATAAAATGAAAAAAGTTGTCTGGTGGAGGTTACAGAGGGAAGGTGAAATTAACCCTTTACCAAACGATAAAATGTTAGACTGGTCCAAATTGAGAGCATTTGCAGACGACAATTTTAATGTGGCTCAAATGGAGAGAATGATCTTAGGGTAGAAAACATTTTCGGAAAAGGAGAAAATGCTGGTTACCAGCATTTTCTCTTTTTCCCATAATGTTTTCAAAAGACTTTCTTCTTCAGGGTCTTTAAAACTCAGGATTGTGTAGTAAAGAGTTAAATGAGTGATATGATGGAATAAACCCCCCATGAATTGCAGTGCATATGACATATTTATTATAGATATAATTTTTCTTTTTTTTTCTTTATTCTTAACTTAGTGTCTTCTTTGTACTGTCATAATCCTTTACCAAACATTCCCCGATATTAACTATATCCTGGAGAAGAAGAGTTATGAAAGCATTGTGGGAAAAGGAGAAAATACATTTACTGGTAACCAGCATTTTCTCCTATGCTTAGAATGTTTTCTACTCTTTGAAAGACAAGCTTTATAATTTGAGTAACATTTTATTTGTTGTCTGCAAAATTTAATATTTCAATTTGGACAGGTTTAAAATTTTGTCAAGTGGCACAAAATTCATAAATCTCTATGGCAGACATTTTTTTGTTGAAATTTGCAGACACAAAGTATGCAGGCTGAGCCCTCAGAATGATAGAATAAACCTTCCATGAAGTGCAGTGCTTATGATATATTATTGGAAGCCGCTAGAAAGCGGCTTCCAGTAGGAATGTACCTAAAGTATTTACCATGTAGATGATCAGTAATTATTCGATTGGTTATATTTTTTTGGAAATTTTCTAATAATGTCGTGTTAGTGTTACAAAGTTACTCCACATGGCTCTTTCTTAAATATTCAATCAGACCTACATGAACATCAAGTCTGGTTTTCTTGCAATGTAAGTCCATTCCCAAATAACAACGAAAATACAGAAAAATAAACTTCCTTTTATTCGCTAGCCCCCCAAACTTTTCCAACTTAAAGGATTCCTTCCTTGTTCCCAAACGAAATTGTAATGCTTTCCGTTCATCACGGGCTCTCCCTCCTCTAAACGGTTTTCGCATTTGTCCACTTTTTATACGACAAAATAATGATAATTATGAGATGGAGAGCATCTTAGAATATGATAATCAGAAGCAATTTTATGTACAAGTGTTTCGTCCAGTTTTCATCCGTAAAGATAACAGGGCGGTTAGCCTTTGATCAAGTTATAGATTGGTTACCTCCCCACACAGTTAATCGTATAACAAAGAACAGTCCACATCAGCTATTTATAGAATGCTTCTGAAAAGATAACCCTTTTTCTTCCCTTCGTCGACACTTTAGCCGAATGGAATTTTGTTACATGGACGATCTACCTTATGAGTCCTGTAAAATTTAGAATTTAATGTATCGTGTGTCGAAGCTATTATGATCAGACTGTAAGTTCTGTACAATATGGTCCTGATCTACTATACCCGTGAAAAATGTATGGATCGTGATGTACATTGTCCACAAAAATTACCAAAGTGGTGCATAGTGTTCTCAGGGTTGAAACTGTTCGAAATTGACAGAAATAGGTCAAGATGAGATAGTACATAGCCTGTGAACTATTCTTTAATATTTTATAAGGTATTGTAAACGTAAAAAATTCTTGTTTATTTTCCCTTACTCAGTATATTAATTTCATTCGGTGTAGTTGAAAGGAAAAAAAATTACCGAACCTATCACTGTGCATATACAACTTTTTACGTCGCTGCTGGTCAAGGGTTTGGAATGGCTCTCGAAGTTTACATTAGAAGTTTTATAGGTTTGTACAAGGCCTATGCAGAAAATGGTTCAAACTAATTTTTATTAAACGATATACAAGTATATATAGTAATAGTTACTATGTTGTTGTTGAATAGATCCAGATCCTTAAAAACTTTTTTTTTTTTTTGTGGGGGGGGGGGGGTTGCGCCAACTGTGAAGGCTATGATCAGAAGAGTTTTAGAGATACTATGCAAAAGTCTCTAATTCTGGAGTAGAAATGAAAAGATTCACTTTGCTACAAGCAGGCTAAGACACTTTTTTGGCAAGCAAGAAAGATAATGTTTCAGAAGAAAGTTGTTGATTTTTTTTTTTTCTTGTAAAGAAAGAAACACAAAGAAAATATCACTAAAGAATTGTAAATACATGTAAATCTACGTGAAAAACGATCTAAATACCACTTTGAATAATTACATGTACTAACTTACGTAATTCCGTAGTATCGCCTTTGATGCCCCTACAGAACTTTGCTTTTTAAAACCATTTAATAATGAAAAATGCTGTACTTGAATGCGCATTTTCTCCAATTTCAAACTTTGAGTCGAAATTTGAAAATTCCAATGCGTTTACATGTTTTCTCAAACACGCATTATAACTTTCAATGATAATAATGATTATGATGATAATAATGGTACAAGGTAATTTAAGATTCCTCTCTTAACTTCTGCATTTTTTCCCCCTGCATTTTAGTATCATTTGTCTTCCGTTTGTGGGGGGAAAGACAGATACAAAAATGTCATCACATTTTTTCTAGAAAGTCAATATTTCTGAAATTGTCCACCAAAAGATTGCGGCTTCTATGATGCCATGCATCATAAATTTGTCTTGTTTATTACAGAAATACCTTTTGCCTTAATCCCTCATTCAGTCTATTTTGTAATACTTCTATCACTTCAATTTTTTGTCTAAATTTCAAGCTATAAAACAATTGTAGCCTTATTTTGTTTACTGGTTTAAAAGCAACTTTGCCTTTGCACAACACTGTGGATCAAGATTAGACTAAACAGAACATGAAATTGATCTTTGTTATACTCTCCAATAAGGTGAGAATTTTCTAGCAAGAAAGCTTTAAAAATCACACAATATTTCTGTTTTAAATTTAGGCTGAAAAAATGCTATCTATTCGGGCAGGTTTAAAATGCTGTCGTTTGGTAAAGGGTTAATTTCCATTCTGCGATTGCTGTCAATTTAGACAAGTCTTGAATATTGTTGTATGGTAAAACTCAGGGTAATCTGATCAATTTACCAATATTTAACAGTATTATGGTTAAGCCATGAAAAGCTGAAAAAGGAAATCAACCTTTTACCAAACGACAAAATTTTAGACTTCTCCAAGTTGATAGCATTTCCTAACGACTAGCTTGGTGTAGGTCAAGTAAAGGTATCTTTCTTTGGAAGGGTAGAAAACATTGTGGGAAAAGGAGAAAATGCTGGTAACCAGCATTTTCTCCATTTTCCACTATGTTTTCAAAGGCCTTCATTGTCAGGGGGATTTACAATTTGGAACTGTCTGGTAATGGATTCACAGATTATGGAGAGAAGAAAAGACTAATCTGCATCAGTATTTTCTCTGCTGAACTGGTTCCAACAATAATTTCCTTTTATAAAATACAGACATAAAAAATCTTAAAAATCAGATTGTACTTTCTGAGAAGTCTGATCTTGATCTACAATGACTGTGAGAGCTAAGGAAATTGCCCTTGAAATTCTAGTACGGCTTAATATCTGCAAGCACCATGCAGTCTGATCTTTATATACACTTTCTGCAAAAGCAAGAATATGAATGCTAACATCGATAATCATAAATGCACTATATTAACCCTTTACCAAACGACAAAATTATAGACTGGTCCAAATTGAAAGCATTTGCAGATGACAAAATAAATGTAACTGAAAAATTGAAATTTGGTTTGGGAAGGTTAGAAAACATTGTGGGAAAAGGAGAAAATGCTGGTTACCAGCATTTTCTCCTTTTCCCACAATGTTTTCAAAAGGCTTTTTTCTCAGGGTCGTTAAAAGTTGGGATTGTGTGGTAAAGAGTTAAGTGCAATACTGCTCTGCTACTGCATTAATTTATTTTAACAACCCTGGGAAAAAAGACTTTTGAATACATTGTGAGAAAAGAAGAAAATGCTGATAACCTGTATTTTCTCATTTTCCCAAAATCTTGTCTTCCATTTCAAAGATAAATCCATTTGAACTGCACTAAACCCTTTACTGCACAATCCCAACTTTAAATGATTATATGGAAAAGGCTTTTGAAAATATCTTGGGAAAAGGAGAAATTGCTGGTATTTACCAGTTTTTTTTTCCTTTTCTCAGAATGTTTTTACTTTTATAATGACAAATCCAACATTTGACCCACATTCAATTTGGCGTCCGCAAATGCTATCTATTTGGGAAGGTCTAAAATGCTGTCGTTTGGTAAAGGGTTAATTTCCATTCTGCGATTGCTGTCAATTTAGACAAGTCTTGAATATTGTTGTATGGTAAAACTCAGGGTAATCGATTAAAACTTGCATGCTCTAGCAACACAAATAAACTCTAAATCATGATGTAACAAGAGCACCACATGTGGGTGCAAACGCTTGGCTGCAGTTGTTTTTAGAAATAGATTGATTTTAAGTGAAAATTTTACATTGTAAAATGGACGCAATAGTGTCAAAAATATTTCGATGGTTGTGTACTGTATGAGTTACCCTTTTGATAGTTAACAACTGATCCGAGTTTAAAGTAAATATCTTCAGTAATGAAAAAGATAGTATGATAAAATATCGAGAGTTTTTGCGCCACGACATAGACAATGGCAGGTCTACAACAATACCTCAACGAGCCACAAACTGAAAATCTCCAAACCAGGTTTTCTTGTGGCAATAGGATAATTAGCATATTCCAAACAATTCCTCTATTTGCCGAAATATTTCCAACATATGGCCTGAAGTAGAATGCCTCAAAGTAAGTTTTATCCCTTCTTGTTTAATGTACGTGGCCAAATGCCTGTTCACAATTCTTCCACACATCACACAAGACTGCATGAATTCGTAATAAAAATGCTAAGCACCACTACTTTTTACATATGACATACATAACCTACTAATCTACCAAGTAGTCAGACTGAGTACAGTCTTCAAATGATTCTACTCACAGGGACTCGATCCAGTAATTTTTTTGGTATCTTGTAAGTAAATAAAGACCAAAAAAATTACTGGATCGAGTCCCTGTGATTCTACTTGGCTGCATTATTTCTGATATATTCTCATGCATGTCCTTAACTTTTTACCACATCACAAAACTGCAGACTTTTTGAAACTAAAAGCATTTGCAGATGACATTTTAAATTTGGCTCCAATGATGAGGTAAGTTTCTGATTGGGTAGAAAATGTAGGAAAAGAAGAAAATGCTGGTAACCAGCATTTTCTATTTTTCCCACAATAATTTCAAAAGGCTTCTTCAATCTCAGGGTTGTTGAAACTTGGGATTGTGTGGTAAAGAGTTAATTGAGGTCTTAACCTTTTATCAAGCAATTCCAAGTTCTAACAACTCCCAGAAACTGGGGCCTTTTGAAAGCCTTGAGGGAAAAGGAGAAAATGCTGGTAACCAGCATTTTCTCCTTTTTCCCACAATGTTTTCTACCCTTCTGAAGACTAATTCCACCTTTGAGTTTACATCTAATTTGTCATCTGCTAATGCTTTCTTTATGAAAAAATCAATAACTTTGATATGTAGAAGAGGGTTACACAGTGTCTGATTCAGAGTGCGCTATTGCGAGAATCGCGCGAGTTTTTCATCATTCACGCACATTTTCAAAACCAGTGCGTGAGAATCACGCCCAAAAAATAATTAGCCAATTAGTGTTTGACCACTGATTAATGCTCAAATGCCGATGTGAAAATCGCTTTCATGGGCAGCACAACTATACAGGGATCGTATACGAGGGCTGTCCCAAAATAGCGTGGACAACTTTTTATTTTCCGGAATCCGGCGTTTTTTTTTCATGATATTTTTACCGATGTTATTTTAATCATTTGCGCATCTGAAGAAGAAATAGTGAGGTAGTTATATACAGTTGAGTCTATTTTACATGCAAATATTATTTACAGGTTATGTCTTGCGGCCCCACCCAAGATTTTATCAAAAGTTTTAACTGTGTGGTTACTTTTACCTTCAATATCAGAGGTTTTCGATAGAATTGCGCGAAACTGAATAATGCACCTTGCCGTTATCAAATATGATGTCATTCCTGAAAAGAAACCATTCACGTGGTCTTATTTTGAAAAATTTCATAGCGAAAACACGAATGGTAGCTTATTTGGAAAGAATAAAAAATGTTGACGTCAAAAGAAATGGCGGCCCACCGAAATCTGATCGAATTCTGTGTTGACCTAAAAATGACACCGACACAGACGTTTAAACAGTTGCAAACTACGGAGAAGTATAAATCTGTTTCTCGCTCGCTCGTATTCAAATGGCACAAAACATTTTCTGAAGGATGGAGAGTGGCAGAATGTGTGGAATCGGGTAGACCAAAAGAAATAGACAGCCGTATAGTAGACAGCGTCAGGAACATCATCAAAGGGGATTGGTGAATGGCTGTGCGAGAGATTGCGGAAACTGTCGGAATCAGCAAGTCATCTGTTCACAGGATTTTATGTGAGACACTAAACATGTTGAGAGTCTATGCAAGATGGGTGCCTCGCTTGCTTACTGCAGATGAAAGGGAAAGACGTGTATATGTTTCTAGGCGCTTTTTGAGACGGTATGCGAGAGATCGGGACTTTTTGAACAAGATTATTACAGTCGACGAAACATGGCTTCATTATTATGATCCCGAAAGCAAGCAGCAATCAAGTGTATGGAAACACCCAGATTCCCCACCTCCAAAAAAGGCCAAGGTAGTTAAATCCATGGGCAAGCATATGTTCATCGTGTTCATAGACAGACAGGGCATTCTTCTTTGCCACACTGTACCACTGGGTTAAACGGTAAACTCCACATATTACACAAAGTAAAGTTTATTAATCTGTCCACACGTTATACTTATTTCCATTTCATTCATGAACGGAAACCGCTTCTAAATAACTTGTTCATTCAAACTATTTTTAAATCAAAATTATTGTTTACATAGTGTCCGCAGTTTGAGCTCGTTTTTCCTTTCAGGTCATCAGACGAGACCTCATGCGTGCGATTCGAAAAAAGCGACCGGGGCTTATTGACAACTTAGAAAATATTATCTTCCACGATGATAACGCTCCATGCCACACTTCTAAACACACACTACTGGAACTGGATCTTTTGGGTTTTCAAAGACTTGAGCATGCCCCTTATAGCCCTGACCTAGCCCCGCTAGATTTTGCCGTCTTTCCTTATCTTAAGTCACAGTTACGAGGACATAGGTTTGAAAACTTACATGAGCTTAAACAAGAAACAATTGGAGTGTTTTGCAGACTACAGACCAGCTGGTTTTCCAACGTATATACCACAAGTGAGTTGTGCTGCACCAAAAATGCATCGATCACCACGGCGAGTATTTCGAAAAGGAGTAACGCTAATGACATTGACGTCTTAATTATTATGAAAGTGTGGGCCAGGGTTATATGATTGGTGCAAATTAAACTTCTCTGTGCTAATTATATTTTAAGCTAGAACGTCGAAATTTCACATAGTCTGTCATAAATCCTGTGTTCATATGCTCTTAAGAGCGTTTGTCTCTAATGTTATAATAAACAATTTTATTAGAAGAGTCCACGCTATTTTGGGACAGCCCTCGTATAACATGTAATTTACGATCCCTGAACTGTATTAGATCATTCCTATGAATCAAGAGTGACTTCCCTTTCTTACCTCATGGATTTTTATCACTCGTCACAACTCGGCCGATTCCGTACCTACATCACCTGAGGATGCCGAATGGGATTTTTATTTTACGCAAAAATATCTGCCATTTTTTTCTTCTGGATTTAAATATAGATTGATAACAGGTCTCCCAACTTTTATTTATCAAAATAAAAATGAGCAAAGTACTGCCTTTCCATCCAGATACAAGGCTGTCAAGATAATTTATTTTGATATTACTTTATTAGTTTCGTATTAATACTGATTCCCGGAAGTTGATAATTTTTTGCACGTAAACCCAAACAAACAGCAGACGATATTGACAGTTCTGTTTTCTAAGATAGACAAAGACAAAAACATCAAGTTACTGATTTAATTACACATAGACCGGGTGGCAATAAAGGTGAACAATAAGTGTTGGAAAAGCTGTTGTTCAACATACATGTCACGGCCAGTGCAGCGCAGAACTGATGAAAGCGTAGGGACTAGCGTTTTAACTTCTATTTACAGTTATGTCTTTCAAGTTTCAAAGTAAGATTTTGTGTTAGGTATGAAAAGGCTGAGGTAAATTAGTGGTGCCACAGAATTGAAAGGGTTAAATGAATGATCCAAAAGAGATTAGTTCTGTTTCTTGCTTTTTGAAGTTGATTTTGATCCCCCATACTTTTAAAGGTGGCCCTTCAGATCTTGGGACGAAAATTTTACAAAAATACAAAAAAATCATCCTTATACTCCCACAGCCTTTTAATTTTCATTCATAAAACCCTAGTAGTTGAAAACCATCCCACAACAAGAGAAATTAGAGATTTACTACGGCCCCGACGGGAAACACGGTCTATTTTTACATGAGCAACTTGCTCATTTACATACCGGAAATACACAGACGAAGCTTCAAACATAGCGTCCGAAGAAGACATTATGGAAAATAATTACATGTTTGTTATGTTACGGAATTTAAGCGTCATTTGTCACGTGCCAGTCACTTGACATTCCCACAATGCTTTTTTTATTTCTGGCGCGAAATCTAAAAATACCTTAAGAGGCTACGTAGCCTTTTAAGGGAACACCATCAAAAAATTTTTTTTTGTAATTTTAGTATTCTTAATTATTGATGATTTGTATTGTTTTTTCATATAAATTTCAGTGATATATATATTCTTTAATTTGGTGAGATGTGAAAAATCTAAGTACCCACCTTTAAGAAATCCCCCATACTTTTTAGAAATCCCCCATACTTTTCAGAGTGATGGGGGACAGTCCCCCACTTTTTTCAAATCCTAGATCAGACACTGGTTACGCCAAGAACCTTTGTTTGTTTGTATGGTGCTAAAACCACTCTCAACTTTATTTCACTGATATCACCACAGTCAGTTGTCAAAACAATTATTAGCAGTGAGAGAGGAATGAATGCCATCAAAATGATTACCACCAATCTTTGGAAAAAAAGTGGCAAAGCTAGGTGTTCAAAGCAGCAACCTCCTAGTCTCAAGTCTTGTGCGCTATCAACTGCAACACCAGGCTTGACGTACATACACCAAGTAGTTATATCAAGATTTTTCAGTCAGGACAAAGAAAATACTCAAATCACTGCTGTTTTAATGTTGCTCATGGCCAGAATGTCAAAGCACAGATGACAGTATAGATTTCAGATCAGACTGCACTTTTTGTGCTGTCTGTTCCTTATCTACATGAGCAGGTGCAGTTAGCAACTAAAGCTGTGAAAGGCACTAAAGGTTGATCTTTGAAGTGGTAACTCTTTACCACACCACAAAATTTTGACAGATCCAAATTGGAAGCATTTCCAAAAGACAAAGTAAATCTGGCATAAGTAATGGGATTTGTCTGTAAAAGGTAAGAAAACATTTAGGGAAAAAAAGAAAATGCCGGTTATCAGCTTTTAAAAGCTTTCTATATCAGAGTTGTTAAAACTCAGATTGTGTGGTAAAGGATTAAGCACATCAAAGGAAATTTTCAGTAAGGAAAGACAATCTTACCAATGAATTTTCAAAACAAAAAATGCATTAATATCTCCTATAAGAAAAGTGTACATTTAAGATCAGACTGCACATTCTGCTGGGTCTGATCTTGAAGTACTCAGTACAAAGCAACACAATTTTTTTTTGTATTATCTAAAAGAACACTCAAAGGGTAAATTATAAATAATAATTACTAGGAAGATTAAGGAGCTATGTTTTATTAATGTGGATAATAAGACTTGCACATTAACTTTCCACCTTCCTATGTTTAACGACAAGTCTGTCATGAATTGACAATTATCTCTGTATGTCATTGGCCACAATTAAAAGTCTAGTCAAAGTTGTGTTTTAGAGAACATCCATTTCACCTTCAATAACTTCCTTTGATTGCATGGCTAATTGTCAAATGTATGGGTCCAAAACCTGGATGCCCAAGGCTCTGTCCTTACCTGAGGTGCTGGTTTTCTCCTTTGAGAATTCTTGAACTAATAAAACTCAGGATATACCGGTACATGAATAAGTGAGATTAAGCTGTGATATAAATGAAGTATTACTGAAACTAGCATGAACCGCCATTCTATCAAAAGATCAAGTGCAGCAAGGTCTTGAAGCAAAGCCAGTTGTTGAATCGGCAGACTCTGTTTATATAGCATTTAGTCCTTTAGGCTAACAAGCCATTTCATTGAAATGATATCCCCCGCCGAAAAAGACTTTTTTTTAATACAAACATGTTAGAGGTATTGTGTTTTGCATGTACATGTGGCCTTTTTGTTATTGGTCCATGATGAAATTATATATTAAGCCCCCTTTTTTATGGCACAGCATTTCATTAAATAAAAAAAAAAATATAAGAGATATATATGTTTTGCATCTACATGTGGTCTTAATGTTATTGGTCCATAATGAGATTATACATTAATTTCCTTTTTCCATAACATGGCATTTCATTACATGACAACAAATAATGGAAATATACATCAAGCCCCCTTCTTCCATCACACGGCATTATATATGTAGAAAAAAATTGTATCAACAGACTATCCAAAGGAAGACATGCATGAAGCTTTATCAATTTTCATCCAGGCTTTTAGAAGATATCTGTCAGGGCCCCCTTTTTTCATGACATGGCATTTCATGAAATAAAAACGAATAACTCTTGTCTGTGGCTTATGATAAACAATATAAATATGAAGTTTCATTAAATCTTGTCCAGTAGTTAAAGATATTGTCCATAATGGAAAAATACAACAATTCCCCTTTTTCCATGACATGACACTTAATCAAAAAAGCAAAAATAACAATATTGGTGGACTGTTATAAGGAAACACGTATGAAGTTTCATCAATTTTCGTCAAGGATTTTGAGTTAAAGAAATATTGATCCATAATAGAAATATACATCAAGCCCCCTTTTTCTATGACACCGCATTATATCAAAAAAGCAGAAAATTTTTTAAAAAACAGCTGACATCATTAGGAACATGTGTATGAATTTCTATCAGTTTTCATCAAAGATTTTAGAAGATATCTGTCCAGAAAGACGGACGAACAGATGGTCATTGGTCCATGATAAAATTATACATTAAACCCCCTTTTTCCATGACATAAGATTTCATTAAATAAAAACAAATGATGATTGTCTGTGACTTGTGATAAACAATATAAATATGAAGTTTCATAACATTTTGTCCTGTAGTTAAAGAGATACTGGTCTATAATATAAATACATGTATACTGTAAATCACTTTAAATTAGCGAGAACTTTATTTTGCGAGTTTGTCCCATTTTTCCCATTTCTATTTTTTCGTGTGTTGTTGAATTAGCGACTTACCAATGTGCTCAAAACTGGAAGTGGATCCTTTATTTCAGGAAGTTTATGCCGAAAATATGTCGGTTATTGTACGGAGGAAAATGCAAATACGAAAAATAAATTATGCAATTTCATAAATAGAACTACATGTAATCTGTTACATTATTTTTCACACGAAGATGACCATTGGAGAATCTAAGCAGACACATTTTTGCATTTTCTGCAATGCTTCTCAAGATCTTCATTTATTTTCCAAAAGATAAGGGCAGAGCCTGCTTAATCAGGATAGACCAGCAACCAGGCATTAACTTCCCTAAATCTATGGTAAACGGAACAGGGGTTTAACAGGATTCTTCCGATAAAGTAATGTAAATCGATCATAATTGCGTACATGCATTTGTGTAGTGTGTATTGTTTGTCATTTTGAATGGCTCGTTTTTCACACATTACGATTTCGTCTTTATTTTCACAAGTTTGAGAAGAAGATAATTATCACATATATTGAGTTGGTAAGAGATGAATTGGACCTACAATTGAGACAAGGTGTGTTATGCATGTTTGATATTTACAAGACCTATTACATTTTAGATGAAGTCATGTTTTGAAGACTTATATACCGATGAGATCTAAAAACAAGTAGCTAGTAACGAGTAACGAATCTCTGTCTGTTGATATGCGTCTGTCTAGTGTAAAACCAGTGCTTGCAAAATGGTTGGTAAAATTACTTCCAACGCTGGGAAACAATGAAAAGAATATCAAGAGAGGGTTGGTTCAAGAAGGCACTGAAAGTGACTGCAAGGGACCTAAATTTTGTAATTACGAGGCCATTATTAGAGAGTTACATTTTCTTTGGTACAAGTTGCGATGCATGATGTTATTTCTTAGAAACATGATTGTAATTGTTTCAATAATCAAAAAAAGTTTTTTGTGAAGTTTTGATTACTTTGATATATGTAGGGATATCCATTGTCAGAGCTGTTTCTTATTTAAACTGTTACGCAAGACCACTCCTTCATGCATGGCTCCATCCCGATTTAAATACAATACCTAACAACTGCGTTAAGGAGAATTCTCTTTAGCTCAGTGGTTATGGTGTTGGCCTTTTGTCCGGGCATTCTAGGTTCGAATCCTGCCCGGTCCCTGTATTTCTGTCATGCATTTGTTCATTTGTTTCTTTGTTGCGGACTACGTTTGTAAGATAGGGGCTCATTCGGGATTGGCCATTGAGCCATTAATCCCATTTGTTGTCCAAAAACGGACTTTCTGCCTAATAAGGCTTTGAGTCATCAATAAATGATGACTTTAAGAGGGGGTGTGTTAGGAGAGACCACTCCTTCATGCATGGCTTCATCCCGATTTAAATACAATACCTATTTGATAAACCACGTAAAAAAATGAATGTACAAACTGTTTGTCAACTGAAGTTAAGAAGATTTCGATAGAAAATTGAGACTCAAGTTTTCTTTTTTAAGAGGAGCATTACAATTTTCAGAAAGGTAAACCGGCATATTTCCGGCAATGAAATGTACTGTGTAGGTGCATATTAAGCTACCAGGTACAGCCGAGGGACTTAATGGTTCCCATCACCCGAGGTATGCCGAATCCGTGTTTCACAAGCCTTTGATTAGGAAAGTTTTGAGATGTAAGCTCTTTAAGCGTTGGTGTCCTGAAGCCATGATAAAGTCAAAATTGTTTTCAGGATCAAGCCAAGGAATGTAAGGATTTTTGGGGTGCAGGATCATTTTATTGGTCAGCCAGTGGGCTACTTCACACAGTTGCCCGTAGGACAAACTTGACTGTTTTTGAAAAATCTGGGTCAGTCTTCAATCTGCCTAGAGCTGAATCTGGGGTGTTCCGTTTATACTTGTGATGTCCTGGGGATTATGAGACCCTATCTAATTTACATTTAACTCTATCATTGCCATATAGGCAAAAACGGGGGTTTTTGTTGACAACGTAGATCAAGTTCAGAGTGTGCAGACTGTGCTGTCTGATTTTGGATCTTAACTGTCTGCTTTTTTAGCCTGTCAAATAACAATCTCTTTGGATGTCACTGAACTGTATTTTCATCTGTTGCGAGTGGTCCCACTTATATATGGCCTGCAACACGTGAAAAAGGGCATTCGGACATTTGCGTAAAGTGTCATAACGGATTAGGCCACATTCCGCGCAGACTAATCCAAGATGACACTTTCTGTTCTTATGTAATTTTCTGTTTCATGCAAGTCTACTGTAGGACAAAATTGAATGCAGTTGTAAAGTGCCATCTCTGATTACCCTGCGCGGACTGCGCAGGCTGATCCAAGACGTCACTTTACGCAAATGTCCAAATGCCCCTTTCCGCGTGTTGCAGGCCATATTCGGTACTGAAAGAGTTACATCAGGAAGAATCATGGAAAGAAATTAATCACTATTGTTTGCAAGGTTTGCATCAGGTGCTTTGTCGTATTAACATAAGTTTGCATAAGATCAGCTGTGGCTAGCACTCCCTTTTATAAATGCAAATGCGAAGGGCTTTCAACAAAAATATTGGGGTAATTGTGTAGATATACAGTATAAGCTGAGGCTATAACATTTGAGCCATTGTAAAAGGGGTTTCACGAAAAGTATTGACCCATGTCAACCTATAGTCTGCATAGGCTGACCTGAATCAAAACTTTTTTGCTGTTGTTAAATTTTCTGCCTGCCCAAGGACCAGTTAAATTAATGATTCAATTTGTCGTTAGACAAAATGAATTTTACAGATCCATAATTATGTGATGACTTGCTTGGTATCATGCTCAAGGAGAATGCATTGAACCCCTTTTTGCCAGAGCATTTCTATTGAATGTTTGGATGTATCAGTCTTTTTGTCTGCTTTTCATGCCCCAGCTAGTTTTGTTCTATTTGTCTGGTTTGTCTTACAAGGTCTTGTTGGTCAAAACAACTTGACGGCTGCTCCAGGATAGATTCATTTACGTCTAATAAAAACTGGCTTATACTCCAGACCATAATGTTGTCTAAAGGTTACTTCTTAATTCAGGCTTTACGTCAACACAGTGTTGTCTTTCTTAAATTCTTTACCAAACTACAAAATTTGGACTTGACCAAATTAAGAGCATAAGCAGACTACACATCAACTGTGTTACAAATGATATTTGTCTCTAAAAGTGAAGAAAACATTGTGGGAAAAGGATGAAATGCTGGTAACCAGAATTTTATCCTTTTCCCACAATGTTTTCAAAAGCCCATTTCAAGAGGGTTATTAAACTCCGGGTTGTGTTGTAAAGGGTTACAAAGGGGAGGTGTTGTGGCTGAAATAATTATCTCCCTTTCATTTATGCAAATGAGGTAAAGCATTAGCACATTACCACACAATTCCAAATTATAAAACTCTCATGCCAGAGATTTTTTAAAAGATTTTGGGAAAGGAGAAAACGCTGGCCACCAGCAGTTTCTCTTTTTTTATGCAATATTTTTCTCCCTTTCACCAACAAATCCAAATTTTGAACTAGATAAAATATATCTTCTGCAAGTATGTTCAATACACACATTTTAAACATTTGTTGTTTGGTATAGAGCTAAGCGAACTGTTGGGATACTTGTACTGATTGATAGAATGGTGTTTTACACAACTTTTAACATTATTTCAGTCATATCACAGTCATGGCTTACACATTCATGTATGTCCTGGGTTTCACCAGTACTAGGCTTAGACTAAGGGCTCTGATTTGTGTTTTGCCACAGGACACTTCAACAGAAGCCCTGGTGCTTCCAGTGAGGGCCTGGGTTCTTCTGGTTATGAGTCCTACACTTAACCACTGAGCCATGCACCATCCCTGGGAATGCTTGTGTAAGCATGTCAGCTCAGACAGAAGCATTTCTGGTAGTATGTCTACGAGGGCTGTTCGATATGTAATGTGTATTGTACCACAGCACAATAACGCTTTGCACGATTTCATGGATGATGATACGCTTGAATAGCTCTATTCAATACCTTTCCAACGGTATAAACACAAGCCTTCAGCTCCACATAGTTTTAAACTTATAGTCATTTCAATAGAGCTAGTCGTTGACCACTGTTGTAAAAATGGTTGGGAAACGGATTAAGAATATTAAAGAAATTAGAGCTTATATAAAAGTTCGCACAAAACTCGGTCATTCGGAAATGCAGATTTTTACTGAATTGGGGGAAGTTTACGGATCTGATAAGGTATCTTATGAGACAGTTCGTAGGTGGAGAAAGAAATTTCTGACTGGCACAGAGTCCGTCAAAGATGCAGCAAAATCTGGCCGACCTGTGACTGTAACAGGCAAGGCAAATGTCTCAAAAGTCAGGGAAATAATTGAAAGTGATGGCAGATACATGATTCATGATATTGCCAACACTGTTGGCATATCGCTATCATGGGTGCATTTCATTTTGAAGTGTATTTTGAAAGTACGAAATATTTCTGCCAGATGGATACCGCATATATTGACAGATGACCAAAAACGGGTACGAGTACAAACTGCTACACAATTGCTCAAAATGTTTCCCAAATTCAATCAAAGACAATTTGCAAACATTGTTACTGGTGACTAAACATGGGTTCACTATTTTGAACCAGTAAGAAAAATTGGAAACAAAATATGGCTAAATAAACACGGCAGAAGGCCTGTAGTTGCCAAAAGAAGCATAAGCACAAAGAAGGTTCTTTATTGCATATTCTTCTCATGTGATGGTATAGGCGTACAAATTCCGGTGCCGAAGGACAAAAGTGTTTCAGGTCGGTATTACCAAGATGTTATACTAAAAAAGGTCAAGAAATATTATCTTAAACGACGCCCTGTGTCAGGATTTAGGCATGTTCGTCTACTTCATGATAATGCTCCATCATATACATCTGAGCTTGTTAAGCAATTTTTGAAGTCGGAGAAGGTTACCATCTTGCCACACCCACCATACTCTCCAGATCTAGCCCCATGCGACTTTTTCCTTTTTCCAAAACTTAAAAAAGTTCTTATCTGGTCGTCGTTACAAGTCCCGACAAGTCCTTGGCTCAGCCATCAGTCAGTGCCTCAGAGGTCTACCCAAATCAGCGTACCGTGACGCATTTCAGAAATGGATTCAGAGATTGAAATTATGTATTTCAAACGGCGGAGAATACTTTGAAGGGATGTAATGTTCATTTCACTATTTGAGTCGAATGCTTTTGAGATATCGTACAATACACATTACATATCGAACAACCTCGTACATGCCTGCTTGAATGCCTCAGCGCAGTGCCTTCCTTGTATTTTTGTCTCATTTGTTCTTACATCATTGTCTCTTTTTAACGCCTGTGAGGGGGCGCATTACATTTTCTGCAAGGGGGGGGGGGGAAATTAAAAGAGATAAAATAACAGAGAATTTTCCAAGGAGAATAATAACATTACCCTCCAGGTTTTTGTTAGTGCGTGTAGACTGCAAAGGGATCACCATTTTTAAGAAACCCGCTGTACTTAATGCAGAATATTAATTTTACCACTAATAATGATTCATTTGGATATTATATAAAATTCATGATTAAAATGGGACACTTGTCTTTGATACTTTCACTTTCTTAAAGTTTGTCCAAGTTTATAATGTTATAGGAAGTCCTGACATAAGGAACAAATAACTCGCCTTACTACTTCTGATGTTGGGTGCTAGTGTGACTAAAAGTGCTAGCCTTTCTGATCTTTTAAGTGCAGTCTACCATACAGGCATAAAAAAATCCTATTTGTATGGTAATGAGAGATTGCATAACCTTTTATACAGATCTGTTGTAATACAAGAGGGCCATACATGGCCTTCCATCTCTCACCTTATCCATTGACCAGCCTAAATAGGTCAAGTGTTAGAGCATAAGACTTTGTCAACTGCAGTCTTGGCCCACTTTAGGGTAAGCCTCTGACCTGTTCGATTCCTACGGCTTGCAAAAAAAGAACTAAACAAGCAATTTCGTTGAAATGATATCCCCCGCCGAAAAATTTGCTTGACCGTGTAACTTAAAATCGCTCCCAGTTGGCCATTTTTCATCGAATCATAAAAAGAAAAAAAGTATATCAGCAGAATGGGTTATTTTACACACATATGAAGTTTCACGAAATTCCGTCCAACGGTATTGGAGACATTCTCCTGGACGGACACACGGACGGATGGAAGGACAGACGGACGGAAGGACGGACAGACAGACAATGCTAAAACTATATCCCTCCGCCTTCGGCGGGGGATAATAGAAGTCTTTTTGATGACACATTTAACCATGGTCCTTAATAAGATGGTGCTATACACCAAGCATATGATACACAACACTGTCAGAAGCACAACTTGACCCCATTAATTCTGATCTTCAACCACATTTCAGCTTAGTCTTAAGCAGACAATATAGATCAGGATCAGACTGTGCAAAATGTGAAAGTAAATTTCTGATCTTCAATGGCCATTTTGGAGTGATATTCTTGTTAAAGAAAAAGAAACAAGAGGGCCACTGGCCCTAAAGTGCTAACCTGAGTAAAGTCATTTAGTATTGATAAAGTTGAAGATATTCTGTTGGCTGTGATGATGTAAGCACAAGTGTTAGTGACCTACTTTTTGATTCAATGTGACCCAGTTTCAAACTTGTTCAAGATGTATCAAGACAAACATTCTGATCAAATTTCATGAATCTCAGACTGAAAATGTGGTTTCTGGTCAGTGCACACACCTTTTCAGACTTGTCCCAGTGACCAAATTTTTGACCCCACATGACCCAATTTTGAGCCTTTCCAGATATCAACAGGACAAAGAATCTGACCAATTTTCTTAAAGTATCAGACTGAAAATGAGGCCTCTAGAGTGCACACAAGGTTTTTCTAATATTTGTGACCTACATTTTTACCAAATATGACCCAGTTTCAATGGTGTCTATGATATCATCATCATAAAAATTTTGACCATTTTTAATGAGAACTGGACTGACAATATGGCCTCTACAGTGCACACAGGATTTTTCTAAGATTTGTCCAAATGACCTAATTTTTACGAAACAAGACCCAATTTTCAACACATACTAGATATCATCTAGACAGACATAGAATGCATATAAGGTTTTTCTACGAATTGTTCAAGTGATTTACTTTTTGATCCAACATGACTCAGTTTATCTTCCACTAGGTGATATGGACACAGCACAATAGCAAAAGCTCACCTTGAGCTTTTTGTGCTCAGGTAAGCTAAAAAAACAGCCAGGCTTCAAATTATAACACTCAATTCTTTTTTCTCGACAGAAATTTACTTGTTTTGGCACAGCCCTTAACCCTTACAGCTGAGACTCAGCATAATTCAACAGTTGTTTCAGTAAAAAGTGACCAGATCAGGATTTATCAGATGGTGTGGATCAAGATCAAACTGCACATACTATGCAGTCTGATCTTGGATGTACTCTGTCTACTTATTTGTAAACTATTTAAAAACGGGAACAATACCAGTGACAACTTTAATTCTGTAACGATTAAATCTTTGTTCTTGACTTAGACGATACATTTAACTCATTACCACACAATCCTGAGTTTTAATGAAGAAAAAGGCTTTTGAAAACACTGTGGGAAAAGGAGAAAATGCTGGTAACCAGCGTTTTCTCCTTTTCCCACAATGTTTTCTACCCTTCCCAAAACTACCGGTAATTTCATTTTTTGAGCCATGTTTATTTTGTTGTCTGCAAGTGCTTTGAATTTGGACCAGTCCTGAATTTTGTCGTTTGATAGAGTTAATTTATAGAGTACTCCAAGGGTTAACTATTTGTGACACCATAAATTTGTCTTGCATCACAGATCAGTTTATTCAATCTCAAAGTCAAATGCAGGTTATGTAATGCCTATGAAGGACAAAATACACTGTCTAAATTTGGCCAATTTCTGTAAATCTTTTCTTCCATAACCTTCACATAATCTCCTGTACTCAGAGTTTTCTGTCTCCATCATCAGCCAGAATGTTCTAACCTGCAGAGCACCACTTCCAAAAACACAGTGGAGAAGGGAGAAATTCCTCACAACATTTGCCAAATTCAACTCTTTATGGTATGTATCATTCATATGTTTCAGGTGTGCTTTCAAGGTCCTCTGTTGTGAATCAATTCAACGTAATTAACGCATTTATGACCTTTACTTTTATGAAGAGTACCACCTTTGGGAGCAAACCCTCCACCACTGTTAAATTTTCAGTGAACATCGTAAGTTAAAAAAGGGACATTACTGTGTCTAAACTATTTTGAAGGTTACCTTGCTTTCCAAAATGGGTTCCTCTTTTCATAATAAATAAGTAGTCCAAGTCTGAAGCATCTTCAGTAATGGCACTAGACTGAGAAAATGTCAAAAGTGTCAAAGTTTTTGCACAACAACTGCATTGCAGGGTTAACATAATACCTGAAAAAATATCATTGCAACAGCAAACATTTTTCTCTTCAAGTGTGGGAAAAAAAACAGCATGTGAACCATGGTGCAGCTATATTAGTAATGAAATTAATACATACTGGTAAAACATATTATGCCCCATATCTATTACAAACAACCCAAGTGACAAATATAGGCAAAGAGTTGAAAGGAATGAAAAATGTCTGTTTTAGATTACTCAGACTAAGTTTGGATAAGCAGCAGCTGCCTAGCACAAAAAATTGCTTGTTTTACTTGAATGTTTTCCAAAGCTGCCTAAAGGCTATACGAGGGCTCTTCAGATAGTTCTTGGCCTGACCGAAGGAATACTCCACATAGAGTTTATTTATCATGCATAATTTTTAAAAAATGAGGAACTTCAACACACTTGGCTACTTCATTTTCAGCTTTGGAAAAGGAAGGTGTTACAGGATGCAAGATCGAGTGAGTAGAAAGCATGCGGCAACAGTTCAATGCCACATATTTCAGCTCCAGCTTCTTCCACCACCACTTGTGCCGTGAGAGTGCCAAAAACAAACCACTGCCTTATTTGTATTAAAAATCTATCATCTGACTATGTACCCGCAGCAAATAAAGCAGTTTAGGTGGATAAAGTTTCAAGACCTTTTATTACAATTGTATTGAAAAAGTACCATGCAATATTACTCTTTCAATAAGCAGGGACGAACTTTTTGAAGTACCCTTGTACTTGGCTATTATGTATGGTCAGTTATGTCTGTGAAGAAGGTGTATGCTAGTTTCAAGTCTATTAAGGTCATTCACCTTAAATGAACTGCCCACTTATCCCTAACCAAACAAGCCACTGTTCTAACAACCCTGAGGAAGAAAGCTTTTGAAAAATTGTTGGAAAAGGAGAAAATGCTGGTCACCAGCATTTTCTCCTTTCCCAACAAGGTTTTCTATCTTTTCAAACACAAATCCTCCATCATTTTGAATTTGGATAGGTCTAGAAGTTTGTCTTTAGGTAAAGAGGTAGAGTTGACACTTAACTCTAAACATCAAAATTTACTGATAAGACTTGTCTCACTTGAAAGCATTTCTAGACAGCAAATTGAATGTGGCCAAAATGATGTAGTTTTGTATTTTGATTAAAATACTGTGAGAAAATGCTGGTTGCAACCATTTTCTCCTCTTCTCAGACTGTTTTCAAACACCTGTTTCCTCAGGGTCTTTATAATGCCCCAGTCACAAATAAGGAACTGCCGCCGAATGGCCACCGTCCGGTGGCAGTTCAATTTGAACGGCGGCAGTTCAATTTTGAGACGCCCTCCGGCGCCTGTTCGAGGTTTAGAAAAAAGTTATGATTGGACAGCAACCAGACGATTTTTGGGCCATCGGAGAGCCCGTTGACTCATCGTCCGGGTTCCGTCCAGGCGCTGTCCGGTGACCGGATGATGCCTTCAGAAATTGGATGGCGCCCGGACGATTTTTATGAAAATGTTTATCTCAAAATCGTCCGCCGACCGGACTGCCTCCGTCCGGCGACCGGACTGCCTCTGTCCAGGCGCCGGACGGGCACCACCCAATTATAAATAATCGTCTGGGCACCGTCCGATGACCATCAGATCGCCGGGCTGCATTGATTTTGTGAATTCTTTCCGGACGGTGACCGGACGGCGAACATATAGTTTGGCGACATGATCATTATATTATAAAAGTGTATATTGATATCTAACCTCATTATAATTCATCAGTTCTAAAGTGAAGATGGCACTTATACCGCCACATAATCTGTTGAATCTTCTCCTTCATCAAGAGAGATTGCAAGCTGCTCGCCGAAGGCAGAGAATTTCAATAGCAGCTGCTGCTGTTTACGATCAGTAGCGTCCTGGGCAAGGCCGCAGAGTGAGGACTGTCGGAGTCAAACCGTGGCTACAGAGGCACCCGTTTTATTTGTGACCTAGGCATAACTTGGGATTGTTTGGTAAAATTTCAAGAAACAGATATTTCTAGTTGGCTCAAAAGATCTTAATGTTGTTGTTTTAAAGTTATTTTTGTTAGAATATCTCATATCAAAATAAAAAAAAAAAGTTTATTTATAGAACAGAATGTATATTTTGTGCAGCCTGAACCTGATCTACACTGTCCTCAAAGCAAAGTGGGGTTCAGTGGTTAAAGAATTTGCTTTTAGCCCCAAAATCTACACCTGTCCGAATTTGAAAATATATCAAGATGATTGATTAATTATGTCTGAATGCTGGATTGATCTCGCACATGGAAGAAAACATTATGTAGTAAAGGAGATCTCGAAAATGCTGCTGAACTGCATGTTTTCTAAAGTCTTCCAGCAGGTCATTGAAGACCAGGGTCCTTTGCTAAAGGGTTAACCCTTCACCAGACGACAAATTTTTACACCTGTCCAAATTGAGAGCATTTAATGCAGATGACAATTTCAGTATTGCTCAAATGGTGCAACTTTTCTATGACAGGATAGAAAACATTGTGGGAAAAGGAGAAAATGCTGGTTACCAGCATTTTCTCCTTTTCCCACAATGTTATCAAAAGGCTTCTTTCCGAGGGTCGTTAAAAGTCGGCATTGTGCATTAAAGTGTTAAAGGATTAAACTTCGGAGTGTTGATATACCTGTACTTAGCCCCTATTTACATAGACTGAGTTATCTTAACACTTAACCTTCTTAGGACAAGACTAAAATCGATGCTTTGACAAACTGTGCAGATCAAGATCTGACCTAGCCGAATATACTGTCTGATGTTGGATACATAATTATGTTTGTATCGGTTTTCTTATAACAATAATTTTGGGCCAACTGCATTAGAGATTCTTTTAACTGTGACTGAAAATTTTAATAGCATTTTGTTATTTTCTGTGAGGGTTAAACTCACATTGAGATCTCAACTTGACCCTCCCTTTATAAAGGCTGGATTGGGTAAAATACAGCTTTTAAGTTGGGATCCTGTGTTATAAGCATGGGTAGGAAAATGGCTCTGACAAGAAAATGTTGTGTTGGTCTTCTGTTTCTGAAGATGTCGGCTGAAAAACGACCAAAAAACAGGCAGGCTT
This sequence comes from Hippopus hippopus, assembly GCA_946811185.2. Lineage (NCBI taxonomy): Eukaryota > Metazoa > Mollusca > Bivalvia > Cardiida > Cardiidae > Hippopus > Hippopus hippopus. Next base: position 45,188,187 of record OX328106.1, on the reverse strand, counting down.
GTCATTATTTGTAATCATGTGTTCTTGTGTCTTTGAAATTCCAAAAAAGGAGAATGTCATGCAATTCTCTGGTCTTTCAACGTATTTTCTGCACTATGGAAAGTTGTAACAAGTGTACGATGTTCTCTGAATCATTTGTGGCGTGGGTTGACTGTAGCCGAAATAATACGCCACGGACCTAAATTCAGTCCATTATTACCATTTAATTGGCAAATAAGAGAGTGTCTTGCTGTCCCAAAGCGTGAACTAATGCCTCAAAATGTTACATACACTGCTGGTAAAGAATGGAAAAGAAATAGCCTAAAAAATGATAAATATAAAGAGAGGCTTCGATTATGTTGACCGGCTCTGAATATGTAAGACAGCACCGATTAATGAGGGCTTCATTTCAAAAGTTTAGTTTTCTGTAAAAAAATTACATTGGAAGTAGGCTTTGTTTTTCCGTTAATACCTTTCAGTCCAAAATGTAGTACATTTGTTGGGTGGAACATGACCGAATTTATGAAAATACAAAGGACTGGTAATGTCACGATTGAAAAATGCTGTCGAACGTTAGTCTATCTAAATTTTGAAAATACTTTTGTGTAGCTTTTGATTAACAGAATGGTCCATACATGTATATAGCATTTGTCATGCATTTGTCGTAAGTGCAGCCCACACGTAAGCAAAAATAAGGAAAAACATTTGCCATCTTCGGAAGGTTATTTGGTCTTGAAACAGTCATTAAACAGCTAAATGGAAAATGTACAGACCGTAGCAGAGATATTGAATACAAAAAAAAAATCTTTTTAAAAGGCGTGAGAAATATAATTGGCCTTTCCACAATACAGGCCCCAGGGTATATGTGTGAACACTCTTAACTCTTTTTAACACTTAACACGACACAACAGTATGCAGAGTGTGCTGTGCTTTTTCTAGCTTGAGGTTTTTGTACCCTTTGGTAACTGGAGTTGGGGGTACACAAACAAGGATGGGGGTTCAGATCTAAACTACATAATTTCATTTAAATATCAAGTTTTAATGACAGCCTATTAAAAGATAGACTGTTTTCATGCGATATGTGAAAACAAGATTTTATAGATAGATCTACATGTTCACAGTTATAAGCTCTTCAAACGCTTTAGGAACCTTTCCTAAAACTGTGCAAACATCTTTGGCAAAATCAATTCTAATGTTTGCTAAAACAAGCGGGTAAGTGATATACCATGGAACTGGTCCAATTCCTGTAAAAAATCTATCAAATCGGTAGTGTTGGGCAATCAGTTTTAATTCACAAATGATTATCGCTTTGTAATCGGAAGAGCAAACCAACTAGCTATCGGTTGTACAATCGGTTTCTCCCTTGAACTGAGAATGCCTTTTTGCTTTAAATACTGTGAAAATTTGTCTACATGATAGTAAGTTTATAAAGATGTGTTTTGTACTTTAGAAATCAATGGAAATACAATACCATTAATTTTTTTTTTTGCTTTATTTAATATCATTTATTTTGATCTTTATAATTTTAATTTCCAAACCAGTTAAAAAAATTCAGACATATTTCAAGCATTTGCAGATGACCCCCCCCCCCCCCCCCTTCCCCCGCCCGCTTTAGATCTATATTTTCATTTCATAAAACAACAATTTTTTCACTCATGAACATAATTTTAGCTTCCACTTATTGTTTTATTCAGAGATTTGTGTAAATTCACTGTTAAAATTCATTATTAAAGATGAGAAGATAGTTTGAAGTCCTTCTGATCGGACGATGCCACGCTGATCATTGTAGTGTCATTGGTTTTCACGTTTTTTTTGGCGATCAATTTTTCCTGTCAATTAATATCTGGAGAAGTATTACCACATGATTTGACATCAGTTAGTCATTTTGAATAGCAGGTAACTTTAAAAGCTGTCACTTTACACTAGATAAGAGGATTAACACCTTTATTACGTTCTCATAAATGAATCGCCAGCTTCATTAGATCACGCGCGTGTCCTTCGCATTTTATACTGATCGTGTTTAGCCCTATTTCTGCCGGATGCATGCAAGCTAGGCTATATGAAGCTCTAGCCGATAATTTCATGCGTCAGACTGACAATTAGGCAGATATTTTTCAGTGTCAAAGACATGTCATTTCAAATTTCCAAGCGTCAAAACCCGGGCTCTGGGATCAAATGAGAAACTTGCCGAGTTGTCAAGTTTTGTCAAGACATCCATGGACAAAAACTTCTTTCTCATTTTTCCGGCCAATTTTCGTTTTTGTTATCACTATGTTGAATCCTAGAGTGTGATTAATAATTTATTATTAGTCACAAAACCAAGCCCTAAAAACCAGTATTCACGTTTCGCGACCGAGCGAGCTTCGAAACCAACTACAATCGATTCCGGGATTTCTCAATAGCTTATCGCAATCAGAAGCCAAAACCTACTGACTTTCGACTATAGTCAATTATTGGCCCACCACTACAAATCGGATTACAGTGTATGACTGAATTTTTTCCCTCTTTTTCGGTCGCTTCGGCGTTTGAGTAGCACGTACTGTCAACTTCGGAAGATAGTTGCCGATCCGCAGCTCATTCATTTGTTACTGAAAAGAACAAAGATAATTTAAACTGAGCCATCTTTCGCTAGCAAATAATCAAATTACAGCCAATATTCGTCCGCTAAAACAAACGGCTTTGTTAATGCTTTATTTTATTTTACAATCCTAGCGGCAAAAATGTTAAAGTTGGCAAACCGATCAAATCACAGCCGCAACATTTTGGACACAAACAATATAACATCATATGATAGCTTTAGAACGTTCCAGTTCAGCATCTATATTTAGAATCGGGAAACCCTAAGCAAAAGTGACTGTAAACATTTCGGTGCAAATTATCCCCGAAATTACAAAGTTCTCTGAATTTCATTGTTTTTAGGGCAAGTTTTTTGTACGTTCTGGTACGTAAAGCAGAGAAAAACTGTACCTGATTTTTCTATTTTATACGTGAATCACGTACATTTATACGTGATCGCACACACTGAGTATGTCAGGTAGGTGGGTAATATACAAGTCTATAACAAGGAAATAAAATCAATTTCACAAGCACATCAAGACCAAAAAAAAAAAAATGTTCATAGATCCCTAATTATCATTGTACTCACTCAGATCTTTCAATGTTCAATTAACCAAACGCATATTAGATAAGTATATGTCACATATAGTTATTTCTAAGCCGATGATAAACAAACATCCATCCAAACGAACGATCACGTTTTGTGCAGTCTAATCTTGATCTACACTGGCTGCAGAAGCAACTTAATTTGTGACAGGAACTTTAAGGGCTCATAATGAATAGCTTCGAGTTATTTTTCTTTTTTCCATCCTAGATATTTGTATAAATGTCCTAAACATTGCCTTTTGGATGGATGTTTGTTTATCATCGGCTTAGAAAATAACTGATATTTGACATTTTCTGATCTAATATGCATCTGGTTAATTGAACAGTGTAAGATCTGAGTAAGTACAATGAGAATCAGGGATCTGTCATCAGGTACATTTTTTGGACTTGGGCTTGTGAAATTGATTCTTTTTTTTTATTCAATATCTCTGCTACGGTCTGTACATTTTCCATTTAGTTTTTTAATGACTGTTTCAAGACCCAATAGCCTTCCGAAGATGCCAAATATTTTTCCTTATTTTTGCTTATGTGTGGGCTGCACTTACGACGAATGCATAACAAATGCTATATACATGTATAGACCATTCTGTTAATCAAAAGCTACACAAAAGTATTTTCAAAATGTAGACAGACTAATGTTCGACAGCATTTTTCAATCGTGACTATACCAGTCCTTGGTATTTTCATAAATTCGGTCATGTTCCATCAAACAAATGTACTACATTTTGGACTAAGTGGTATTAACGGAAAAACAAAGCCTACTTCCTTAGTAATTTTTTACAGAAAACTAAACTTTTGAAATGAAGCCCTCATTAATCGGTGCCGTCTTACATATTCAGAGCCGGTCAACATAATTGAAGCCTCTCTTTATATTTATCATTTTTTAGGCTATTTCTTTTCCATTCTTTACCAGCAGTGTATGTAACATTTTGAGGCATTAGTTCACGCTTTGGGACAGTAAGACACTCTCTTATTTGCCAGTTAAATGGTAATAATAGACTGAATTTAGGTCCGTGGCGTATTATTTCGGCTACAGTCAACCCACGCCACAAATGATTCAGAGAACATCGTACACTTGTTACAACTTTCCATAGTGCAGAAAATACGTTGAAAGACCAGAGAATTGCATGACATTCTCCTTTTTTGGAATTTCAAAGACACAAGAACACATGATTACAAATAATGACAAGCCTGCCTGTTTTTTGGTCGTTTTTCAGCCGACATCTTCAGAAACGGAAGACCAACACAACATTTTCTCGTCAGAGCCATTGGCTCCGAATATGAAGTTTCCTACCCGCGTAAGGGGGCCCAGCGGTTCTGAGTTAAATACTCACCAGCAGGGCTGCAGTATTTTAAGGGGAGTGCTTATGGGCAAGGTCATGTAGAGTCCCAGACTGGTACATGTGAAACCCCAGAAAGCTTGTCATCATTATACAACTAAGAAACTGCTGACAGCTTTTTGTGTTTGGTGTTTAAAAAAAGAGCAATGCATGCTGGTGCCAATGTGCTCAGCTGCAGTTGCTTGATTTTCAGTGAGAATTCTCAGCAGAAAAAGGGGTATAACTGTATCAAAAATATGTTGATGGTTACCTGCCTCTGTTGTATGGGTTGAAAAAGTTTTTATTAGTTAACAACTAGTCCAAGTTTTAAGAAATTACCTTGACTTATAACAGGGTTATGATAATACATGTATCACAATGTTTTATTCGAAAAACACCCAAGCTAAAAATAACAAGTCTTCATATCCATTTCAGTCCCATCAAGGTTACGAGCCATACACCCATATTTACGCATTCGTAGAGTTTCTCTTTTAAGTGCCTCCCACAAAAATTTTTCCAAGCCACTTGCTCCTTTTCCATATAACCATTATCCAAATAAGATTCAGGACTGACTGAGGAATAAATCCTGTGGTAATGAATCCACAGACAGAATTTGGCCCAACTGGGATTGGAACTCACAACCTTGAGAACATAGTATCCTCGTATACTGGGGGTTGAGCTACTGGGTATGGCCTTTGAAAGCATTGTAAATCATCAGATAAACAGTGCAAAGGTGGATGCTTTTGTGTTGTCAGATAGAACAGAAGTTATAGTATGACACTAAAACATCACATGAACAAGAGGGCCATGATGGTCCGAAGTCGCTCACCTGAGCCTTGACCAAACATGATTCATTTTAAATCTCTTTCAAGATATTATGACAAACATTCTAACAAGCTTTCATAATTATTGGACTGAAAATTTGGCCTCTAGCTTGTACACAAGTTTTTTCAAAGATTGGTCCTAGTGACCTAGTTTTTGACCTGACATGACCCATTGTCAAACTCCTCTGAGATAACCTCAAGCCAAGCATTCTGACAAACTTTCACAAGTATTTGACTGAAAATGTGGCCTCTAGATGGTACACAAGGTTTTCATAAGATTTGATCTAGTGACCTAGTTTTTAATCCAATGTGACCAATTTTCAAAGTACTCTGAGACATCATCAAAACAAAAGGCTTGGTCACACCGAGCTAACGGACAAGTAACAGAAAAAAAATCCTTTTATCCGTTCGTATCCGTTTTATGTCCGTTTCGTATCCGGTGAATCCGCTACTTGTCCGGCGACGTCCGGTGATGTCCATTCCATCCGGTGGGAAGTTTTGAGCATGTTCAAAATTTCCACCGGACAAAACGGACAGAGACGTGCAAATGACAAACTTTGGATGCATCAAACTATTTATACCCTCGGCATGTCACTTAAACGGTAAGTTTCTCGTACGTTGGTGTTCGGTACATTTCCGTTCATCGTACGTTGGAAGAACGTTTTGTCCGGCTCTCATGCGTTGCACTTTCGTTTTATCCGGTACAAGTCCGTTACTCGTACGGTGATATCTGTTAACAGACCGTTTATTATCCGGTATATATCAGGTAAACGTGCGTTTTTTCCGTTAAACGTGCGGTACTCGTGCGGTCATTGTGTGGCTTCTTTTCTCCACACACCGATCGCGTGAGCCTCGAGCGGCAGAGGAGATGAATTTTGTCACTGGATAACCAAATTCTGCATGTTTTTGTCCGTTTTCCCTCCGTCACATATCCGTTAGCCGGTCTGACCAAGCCTAAACATTCTGACCATCTTTCAAGAGTATTGGACTGAAAATGTGGCCTCTAGAGCTTACACAATGTTTTTCTAAGATTTGACCTAGTAACCTAGTTTTTTACCCAACATGACCCATTTCCAAACTTCTTCAAGATATTATCAAGACAAACATTTTGACCAAGTTTCATGAGCATTGGACTTAAAATGTGGCCTCCAAGGCTTACACAAGGTTTTTCTAAAGTTTGTCCTAGTGACCTAGTTTTTGACCCAACATGACCCATTTTCATACTCGTCCAAGATATCATCAAGACAAACATTCTGACCAACTTTCAAGAGTATTGGACTTAAAATGTGATCTCTAGAGCGTACAAATGTTTTTTCTAAGATTTGACCTAGTGATTTAGTTTTTGACCCAACATGACCCATTTTCAAACTCCTCCGAGATACCATCAAGACAAGCATTCTGACCAAGTTTCATGAGTATTGGACTGAAAATGTGGCCTCTAGAGCATACACAAGTTTTTTCTAAGATTTGACCTAGTGACCTAGTTTTTGACCCGACATGACCCAACTTCGAACTCATATGAGATATCAAGACAAACATTCTGACCAAGTTTCATGAGCATCTGACTGAAAATGTGGCCTCTAGAGCGTACACAAGGTAAAAGTTGACTACGCACAACGCACGACGGACACAGCACGATCACAAATGCTCACCTTGAGCACTTTGTGCTCAGGTGAGCTAAAAAGTACAAGTACAACAACAGCTAACGCTAAAAACTTGACTGATGATCATGATAGGTGGTTCCAATGGACAGGATGACTGGCTCATTGTGTCATAACCTTCTGCACCTAAATAAGCTAATGAACTTTTTCAGATGGAAAAAATGGACGATGATACCATGATTTCAAAGATGGCTTTGCCAAAATTTCACAAAACTATATTGGACTGTGTATATCAGAGACTGTAAGGCTATTTTCTGTACTGGCTGATTTTGATTTTTTCTATCAGCTAAAGCAAGTTACAATCTGTTGGTATGATAGATACAAGTCCTGCTCCACAAAAAGGTGGATTAGTGCATCTGCTAAAAGTAATTACCCCAATCAGCCGGCACAGGCTGACCTGGCTTGAAACTTTTTTATTACGGTAAATTTTCTTCATGCTGAAGAACTATTCTGTCTCATGATTCAGTCAATTGTTTTGACACAAAGGATCTATATCATGCAAGAACTTACTTGATGCATTACTTAAGATGCATTAACTCTTTCCATACAATAGACGACACCTGACGCTTTTGTGGACAGTGTAGATCAAGATCAGACAGCACATTCTGCGCAGTCTGATCTCTAATCTACACTGTCCACTTCTTTATTTTAGATAAAGCCCAAACTATCTCTTCATCTTGCAGTGAAACCAAATTTATACCCAATGAAAATGTGAAATTTATATACTTGGTAGTGAAAGAGTTAAATGCCCTTTTCCCAGAGCTCTGCTAATATATACACTATAAGAGTCTTGTTTACTATGTCTTAATTTCAGATTACTCCACTCACACTAAGACACCTCATGCCATCACTTATCTATGGATTCCATACATTCCTTCTCTAAACTCTTTACCAAAGAACAAAAAGTTGGAGTCATCCAAACTGAAAACATTTGTAGACAACAATTAACTCTTTACCAGACAATCCCAACTTTTAACGACCCTGAGAAAGAAGCCTTTTGAAAACATCATGGGAAAAGGAGAAAATGCTGGTAACCAGCATTTTCTCCTTTACCCACAATGTTTTCTACCCTTCCCAAACCAAATTTCAATTTTTCAGTCGCAATTATTTTGTTGTCTGCAAATGCTTTCAATTTGGACCAGTCTATAATTTTGTCGTATGGTAAAGAGTTAAAATCATGTGGCTAAAATTTTCAGATTTGCCTGTGAAAGAATAGAAAACCGGCATTTTTTCCTTTTCTCTCAATGTTTTCAAAAGCCCTTTGCTTCAGGGTCGTTAAACAAAATGGTTTAGCCAATCAGAAGTTGTGTTACTTTCAGGTTGAATATGAACCATGATGTTTTCTTAAGCCTTCTTCCTAAGGATTAAAAAAGCTCATCTTTTGTAAAGGAATTATAAACAAGAAATATCTTCAAAACAAGATAGAAGGTGTAAATTTACCCACAAATATGCCTGCAGTTGCCCTCAGAATTAATCATATGGTTTTCAACCAATCGCAAAATTTGATTTGCTGATTTGAACATATCAGTACCAAGAAGCACTGAAGGTCAAAACCCAGCTCATTAAGCTACATCAAGAAAGGTGAAAAAAGAAAGCTAATGTAACCTCAAATGACCTAACCTTCCCATCGATTAATATATATCTCAATAATCTCAATATCATGTAGGCTAAATTTCCTTATATTAGGCCAGAATAATAAACCCTTGAAAGGTCTTTCAACACTTTTCTTGAAACAATTGTACATCACAATCAGACAGCACAAAAAATGCAGTCTGATCTCTGCTCTACACTGTCTGCGTTGCTGAGACTTTCTGGACAAATTTGACTAATGTTAAAATTGAAACTATTTGAGTCTTAAATCTAGCCTTAAACTGTCTGCCGAGTATATCTCGGGCTCTACTGGCTTACCCTTTACCATTGAATCCTGAGTTTTAAGGACCCCGATGAAGAAGCCTTTTGAAAACATTGTGGGAAAATGTGAAAATGCTGGTGACCAGCATTTGTCGTCTGCTAATACTTTCAATTTGAACCAGTGCCAGAATTTGTTGTTTGGGAAAGAGTTAAATCTTTACCACACAATCCTAACTTTTAACAACCGTAAGGAAGAAGCCTTTTGAAAACATTGTGGGAGAAGGAGAAAATGCTGGTAACCAGCATTTTCTCCTTTTCTCACAATGTTTTCTACCCTATCAAACAAACACTCACATCATTTGAGCCACATGAAAATTGTTGTCTGCTAATGCTTTCAATTTGAACCAGTGCCAGAATTTGTTGTTTTGGAAAGAGTTCAGATAACTCTACAAGACAAACAAACTGACATAACATAACTCTTTACCAGTTGATAAAATGTCAAACTTGTCCATATTGAAACCCTTTGCAGATGATAAAAATTAAATCCTGAAGCTAAAATACGAGATGGGATTCGTCTTTGAAAGGGTGGAAATCTTTTTGGACCACAGAGAAAATGCAGTTACCAGCAGGTTACCAGCATTTTCTCTTTTTCCAACGTTTTCAGAAGCCTTCTTCCTAGAGGTCATTAAAACTTTGGATAATGTTTGTCAAGACCCAGTAGTCCCCAAAGGTGAACAATGTGGCAATCCATTTAAATGTAAATCATACCACTGAAAAGTAAGGAAAATATTGTGAAGATGACAATATGTTATTATTAGCCATGGCACAGTTTCAGAAAATGCTGTAGTCTCTTATTTTAGTCAAATCTGCAAGTTGTGTAAATTCAGGATTTGAGAATGTTGTTTGGGTCTGTCAATGTTGGTGAAACACGTCTCAAATAGCCACCTCAGCCTAAGTTGGAAATAACCACCTCAGCCTAAGTTGGAAACTGAGTCTGTCAGCAGCTGTGAGCAAAGTAAGAGACCTAAGTTTTTCCTGAAACCAGGCTCTAGTTCCTTTGGATAAAAACATTAGGGCTTGGGACATAAATGTACCAGAAAAGACATCTTATAAGTCAGATAGAATGTAAGAAAAAGATTTCTTTGTCAAAGTCAGATAATTATTGGCTTGCCCTCACAAAAGGATTGATATGATTATAAGCAAACCATGTTCACCTAATGTAAATAACAGTTCACTTACACACCAGTTGCCAAGTCACCTAGATGTGACAATGAGGTCATACTGACCGCATGTCAATCTGGCAAACAATCGTGAATATGGATACTAACAAAGTTGAATAACTTCTCTCTAGCTATTGATTTTTTTTTTGCTTTTCAAGCCATTTTCACCATTATTTCATTCATCAATTCATACATCATAATGCCCAGTACACCTATCCACAGTTTCCTAGAGTTTCTTTCACCATTATTCGAACAGCATTCTTTCCAAGCCACTCACTGCATTTGTCCAAAACCGTGTCAAAACAGTGTTTAGATGTGGGAGAGGAATCGATCCTCTCACACAAACTCATCAACATGCCAATCACAGAATTTTGCCAAGCTGGGAATGGACCCAGCCTCCACTGAGTGTCAAGCCATGTATGTTACTGAGCTACCTGGCTCAGCATATCTTCCCATTGATTTGTTTGTTTTTTTTTTGGTGTTAAAATCTTTATAAAATGACAAAATTTTAGACAATTTCAAATTAAAAGCATTTGAAGACGACAAAGGTGACTCAAATGATGAAACTTGCCTGTAAATGAGTAGAAAATGTTGTAGGAAAAGGATTAAATGTTTTCAAAAGATTTCTCAGGCTTGTTAAAACTCAGAATTGTGTTGTAAAGGGTTAACAAAATTTTCAACTTTATTTTGTTACTTATCTTATTCAGTACTTCATCATACAGTTATATATCAGGGTGATCAGCATACCAATTTCCAGTTATATACATTAGTTCTTTTACCATTACACCTCATTCTTCTATTTCATAAAAACATTTATTATCTGGTACATGCATAATTTCATGGCTCGGCAGAATATAGCAACCTTTCAGCTGAACACATAATTATATGGTTTTGGCTAACATGCAGAGCTGCTATTTTACACAAGAACAAAAGCACCCCATACAAGTGCCAACGCTTGGCTGCAGTTGCATTTAGAAACAGATTGATTTTCCGTAAGTGAAAGGTACCCCTGTTGGTTATGGTAGATAACACCACTTCAGAATGCCACCAACAACCTGAAATTTATCTCAACATTGGTAAAGTGGCTTTGCATAAACAACATTCTTGTTTGTTTTGAAAGCATTATTCAAGAAAGTTTGTCTGCAATGTTATGAGTGTTTACTTATAATTTTGAAAAGTGCCTATGGATGACTTTACACTAAAATCCCAACAGACCAGCAACAATTTAAATTTTGATTGTTGAACTATTTACCAGTCAACAAAGTTCTAAACTTGTCTAAATTGAAAGCACTTGCAGACAACAAATTTGATTTGGCTTAATTGATGTATTTTGTCTTTTAATTTAAGGTAGAAAACCCCTAGAAATACTGGTTTGTCTTTCCCAATGATGATTTCAAATGCCTTCTTTTCAAGGTTGTTAAAACTCAGAATTTATAAGTAAAAGGTGGTTAAAAGGGTTGCTTTGGGGAACTCTAAGGTAAGTGTCTAACACCAACAGAACATGAAGTGACAAATTGGAAATTTGTTTAGATTGAACAAATTCTCATTCTGTCACCATGTACCATAAGAAGACAATGTCTGCATCACTGTATTGAAGTGTCCTGAGATTTCTAAAATAATTATGAAAATAGACCTTTAACGGACATAGGATTTTCTTGTCCAAATCCAAGGCATTTGCAGATGACAAATTGGGTGTTACTCATATGATTGGATTTGTTGATGAAAGGGTAACAAAACAGTGGGAAAAGGAGAAAATGCTGGAAACCAACATTTTCTTCTTTTCCAACATTTTTTTGAAATGCCTTCTTCTTCTTCAGGGTCATTAAAACTCAGGATTGTGTGATAAAGGGTTAAACTTTACCTGATGACAAAAGCTTTGAATTGTCAAACTCCAAAGCATTTGCAGACAGCACATTAAAATTGGCTCCAATGATAGGATTTGTCCATGACAGTGTGGAAAATATTGTTGAAAAAGGAGAAAAGGCTTGTTACCAGCATTTTCTCCTTCTTTCCCAAATGTTTTGAACGGCTTTTTTCCTCTGACTTGTTAAATCATGGGATAGTTTGGTAAGTGGTTAACTCTTTACCACACAATCCCGACTTTTAATGACCCAGAGGAAGAAGCCTTTTGAAAACATTGTGGGAAAAGGAGAAAATGCTGGTAACCAGCATTTTCTCCTTTTCCCACGTTTTCTACTCTATGAAAGATTTATTTCATGTTTTAAGTTACATGTAATGTGTCACCAGCAAATGCTTTCATTTGTACAACTATAAAATTTTGTTGTTTGGTAAAGAGTTAAGAAAGATAACAGTTGAAACCATGCATGTCGAACAAAGGAGAAGTGTACAAAGGGAAACAACTCATTTAATGACTCTGCAATAAAATTTTCGCATTTAATCCTCTTATGAAATCCTCTTATGAATAGGTCCGTCCAATTAACACTTTACTAAATGACAAAATTTTTGACTGGTCCAAATTGGAAGTATTTGCAGACAACATTTTAAAGATGGCTGAAATGGCAGAACTTGTCCTAAATAGAATAGAATACATTGTGGGAAAAGGAGAAAATGCCAGCATTTTCTGCTTTCCCACAATGTTTTCAAATGGCTTCTCTCCGAGGGTTGTTAAAACCAGGGATTGTTTGGTAAAGAGTTAATTAATAATTAATAGTATGGTATGTTAAGCTGTTTTCTATTTTCATTTTCAACATTATTTCAGTTTTATTGCAGTGGCCAGTGCACCTATCCATGCTTTCCTGGAGTTTCTGTTACTGGTAGTTTGCATGATATTCTTTCCAAGCCACTGACCGCTTTTCCATGGTGAGTGAGAGAGGAATGAATCCTGTCATTAAAACTAAAGAAGAAATTGGCTGAGGGATCCTCAATTCTAAAGTCCTGTACGCTACCAACTGCGTTACAGGAGCTTGGCAATGGCCCGTCGAAAACAGATGGGTTAATTAACTCCTTACCAAACAACAAATTTTAGACTTGTCCAGATTGAAAGCATTTGCAGATGACAAAATAATTGTCACTAAAAAATTAAAAGCTGTTTTTGAAAACATTGTGGGAGAAGGAGAAAATGCTGCTTACTAGCATTTTCTCCTTTACCCACAACATTTTCAGATTTCTTCTGGAAAAGGAGAAAATGCTGATTACTAGCATTTTCTCCTTTACCCACAGCCGAGTCCCGGTAGCTCAGTCGGTAGCGTGCAGGACTTGAGAACACGGGGTCCAGGGTTCGATCCCTGGCTACGACCCCTGGCTCGGCCAATCTCTATCCAAGGATTGATGATAGTCACTGCGACAGGATTCATTACTCTCCCACTGCTGACCATTGTCTCGACGATGATTATGTGGGAAAGCAGCCAGTGGCTTGGAAAGAAAAATTGTGCGGAGTACTGGTAACAGAGACTCCAGGAAAACATTGATAGGTGCACTGGCCGCCGCGATATAACTGAAATAATGTTGAAAACGGAGTTAAACACCATACAATCAATCAATCCTTTACCCACAACATTTTCAGATGTCTTCTTCTTTAAAGGGTCATTGAAAGTCTGGACTGTTTGGTAAAAAGGTTAATGGAATGGAGCTTTACACAACTCTTTCCCACAATATTTTCAGATGCCTTCTCCTTTTAAGGATAGGGCACCCTCATGGGATTCGTGTAACATCGCCTTTCGCCACCGAAAAAACATACAGATTCGGCTGAGATTTGGGTAATCCGTAATTGATTGGCTGATAGACGCTGCTTCCCCGCATCGATTACAGATTACCTGTGTTTTAGCCGAATCCGTACGATTTTGGTGATGAAAGGCGATGTTACACGAATCCCATTGGGTGCCCTATCCTTAAGGGTCGTTAAAGTCTGGACTGTGTGGTAAAAGCTTAATGGAATGAAGTTGTACAATCTTCTTTCAACATTACTTCAGTCATATCAAGGTGACATTTCACTAATGCATTTGTGTGTCCTGGGTTTGGCCAGTGCTATGCATGGGCACTGAAGTCTCTTGTTTAAGGTCACTCAAATGAAAAGCTAGTGCCTTCACCCATTACTACACAATCCTGAGTTTTATCAACCCTGGCGAAGAGGAAGGCTTTTGAAAACATTGCTGGAAAAAGTGTAAATGCTACTAACAAACATTTTCTCCTTTTCCTTCACTTTTTTTCTACCCTCTCAAAAAAATTTGGGTTTTTTTGCTATCACTTTCAAATTAGTGGTCTGCAGATACTTTGAAGTCAGAAGAGTCTAGACTTTGTTGTTTGGTTAAGAGTTAAGTTACAAGGATTGAACAGAGGGCTTCTGAACTTTAATACCAACACTTTCACCCCAGAGCCTCTGTCTAAAGCAGATCTGAGACCAAATTTATTAGCACATACATCAAAGTCAACTCATGTAACTGAAGCCTTATTACAAAAGGCTTTTTCCAAGACGAAAATTTTTTAGACTAGTCCAAAATGAAAGCATTTGGAGATGACAAATTTGGCTTAAATTACTGGATATGTCCTTGACAGGAATACATTGTGGGGAAAAAAGAAAAAGCCAATAACCAACAGTTTCTCCATTTATCAGTATTTCCCCAAGCCTTCTTATTTCGGGCTATTAAAACAAAGGATTTTCTTCATTATTCTTTACCAAACGACAAAATGTTAGACTGGCCCGAATTGAAAGTATTTACAGACAACAAGGTATGACTCAAAAACTGAAATTTGCCTTAGGGAGGGAACAAAACATTGTGGGGAATGGAGAAAATGCTGGTCACCAGCATTTTCTCCATTTCCCACCATGTTTTCAAAGACCTGTTTCCTATAGGTCGTTAACAGTCTAGATTGTGTGGTAAAAGAATAGACAGTCATAAATCTGTGAATTTAGCAAAACTAGAGTAATGAATGCAAAATATGGCAGTATATCAAATCTATAATAATGTAATCCTAAAAATGCATAAAATTTGTAAGACATATGCATGTGATTTGAATTACCAGCTTTCTAACATAGTTTTGTAATACACTAAGACCTGAAAAAAGTTACAAATTTTCATCTCATAATGCAAATTAACTTTCACCAGATGGCAACTTTTTTTAACTCCCTGTGATTTGAGAGCATTTGCTGGAAAAAAATAAAAAGCATATCAAAGGTAGGAAAATTAATTGGAAAGGGATAAAACATTGTAAAGAAAGAAGAAAATGCTGGTTACAAGTATTTTTTACTTTTCAAACATTATTTTCAAATGCTGGTTTTGTAATGGTCTTTAGTACAATGGAATTGTTTGTTTAACCCTTTATCACCCAATCCCGACCTTTAACTACCCTGAGAAAGAACGCTCTGGAAAACATTGTGGGAAAAGGAGAAAGTGCTGGTAACCATCATTTTCTCCTTTTCCCACAATGTTTTCTACCTGATCAAAGAACTTGGACTCATTTGCACAAATTTTGAGTCCCATTTTGTCGCATGCAAATGCTTTCAATTTGGACAAGCCAAAAATTTTGTCGTGTGGTAAAAAGTTAAGGATTGACAATTTACCTTACAACACATTTTTATATTTATCCAAATTGAAAGCATTTCATTTTTTCTGTTTCAAAGACAACGTACCTCATCATTGGAGTTACTGGTACATTCAATTTGTTGAAGGTTCCTGTGTGGCTCAGTGGTAAAGTGTGAGATGTAACCTAACAACCCTTGGTTTGAATCTTGCAAGAAGCACTGGGTTTTTCATGGAAGTGTCCTTGGACAAGGCATTTCATAACCCTAGTTTTATACTGGTGAAACTAAGGACATACATAATCATGCTAGCTGTTCCCTTGGCCCAGATTATACACTATTATGATAGCTGTTCCCTTGATATCACTGAAATAATGTTGACAGCAGCGTAAAACACCATTCAATCTTTTGCATGCAAATGCTTTCATAATGAGCAATGATTGATTGAATTGTGTTTTACACCACTTTCAGCATTATTTCAGTGATATCACAGGAATAGCTGGCATAATCATGTATTATCTGGGCCAGGGTTTTGAATTGTCTTGCTCATTAATACTCCCACTAAAGACCATGCAACTTGAGTTTTGACCACAATCAGGGACCCTGAACTACACCTTCAACAAAGTGCCTCACAAGACCCCATAAAAGTCTACTACATTAAGTAGACAATCACCATGGAAATTTATCACAATCATTCACAATCATCCCTTCCTTACAGACCAACTGTACTGACCCTTTACCACATTATCACGAGTTTTAACGACCCTGAAGATTAAAACTTTTGAAAACATTGTGGGAAAAGGAGAAAATGCTGGTTACCAGCATTTCCTCCTTTTCCCACAATGTTTTTTCTACACTTTCAGACACAAAGTCCATCACTTTTGCAACATTTAGTTTTTTCGTCTGTAAACGCTCTCAATTTGGTCTGAAATTTTGTTGTTCTGTAAAAAAATAAGCAACCCGCTGCCCTTGGAGTTCACAGTTATTATTTTTACTGTTTTGACCACAACCCAAACCTCCTGACTACACCTTTAACAATGTGCCGCATATGAACCCAGAAGTCTACTTCAGTAAACAGACTAACACCATTGAAAGTCATCGGTCATCTCTTCCTTACAGACAAGCTGTATTAAGCAACCCACTGCCTTAACAGTTCATGTTTTTGTCTTGATTTTACTGCTTTGACTGTAATCATGGCCTCCTGACTACACCTTGAACAATGTGCCACACATGATCCAAGAAAAGTCTACTTGAGTAAATAAACTACCATCACTGAAATTCATCAAAGCCATCCTTTCCTTATAGACCAAATGTATTAACCTTTTACCACATGAGAAAAATGTAGACTTGTCTAAATTGGAAGCATTTGCAGACAAAATTAAAATGTGACTCAAATGATGAAATTTGTCTTTGATAAGGTAGAAAATAACGTGGGAAAAGGAGAAAATGCTGGTTACCAGCATTTTTTTCCTTTTCCCTTAATGTTTTCAAAAAGCCTCTCTGCCAGGGTACTTAAAAGTTGGCATTGTGTAGTGAAGGGTTAAGCAACCCAATACTCTAGGAGACCATAGTTTTGATTTTACATCCTGTTGTACGTTTATTTAGATCAACTTGCATATAAAGACCACCCTGCTGTAGAAGACTAGTTTCTTTCTTCCCTTGGGTGGTCTCTGTATACAGATTTGACTGTAAATGGAACAGATTTTCAATCTAATGTGATACAGTAGAGCTCTGTAGAGACAAAAAAAGTACACTCTTCCAGATTAAAAGCATTAGCAGATGACAATTTAAATGTGGCTAAAATGGTGGGATTTGTGTTTGATCAGGTAGAAAACATTGTGAGAAAAGATGAAATTGCTGATTACACAGAGTTTCTCCTTTCCCACAATGTTTTCAAAAGACTTCTGTCTCAGGGTTGTTAAAACTCATTGCTTTCTGTAGATTACTTATTTTATATTGCAGATTACTATTTCTGAAAACAATGCAGGAAAAGGAGAAGCTGCTGTTGAGCAATTTCTCCTTTGCTTTGCTAGTCTTTTTACATGTACTCATCAAACCCTTCACTCTTTATCAAACGACAAAATTTTAGACTGGTCCAAATTGAAGCATTTGCAGACAAGAACTTACGTGTAACTCAAAATAAGAAATGTGTCTGTCAAAGGGTAGAAAACCTTGTGGTAAAAAGGAGAAAATGCTGCTAACCAGCATTTTCTTTTTTTTCCCCACAATGTTTTCAAAAGCTTTCTTTCTAGGGGTTGTTAAAACTGTGAATTGTGTGGTAAAGGATTAATTCAAGATTATACACCTTTTACCCAGATATTTTTTTCATACTCATGATTGTTGCAAATGTGTTTCCCTAGGTGTCAAAGATAAAGGAATCAAACAAAAAAAACTAGAGCTGTCACTGAATGTGACTTAATACCCCCGCCAGCGCTTTGACAGAAACAGGCAATTTAACAAAAAATTTTCTAAGTTCAAGGGGAGATTACCCTTGAATCATAGGGAGTAGATGATTGAAAACTGTGTCTTGCACAACTTCAGTATACGATCAATGTATCAATAAACTTTCAATACAATAGCAGCAAAACTGTAGAAGGAGTTCGAGACACAAAATTACTAGTATTTTGTACACAGGCTGACACACGGACGGACGGACAGTCAGGCTGATTCCAGTATACCCCCGAAAACATTCATTTTGCGGGGGTATAAAAACAAGTTTTTCATGAAATCAATGTGGTATGCATAGATATTATGGGCAATTACAGACTTATGTACCTTACCACATGCAGCTGCAAAAATACGTCACAAAACAGTGTTAATTTGTCCTGGTGTATTTGTGAAACCTGACAAAGGGAATCATGTTATAAAACCTGATACAAATATTATGATTCACCCGGTACCAAACAGTCCACTGTATTCACAAAGACCTCTGGACCACTATGCTTTTTAACTCTTTTCATACCATAGATGACATCATCAGCTTTTGTGGATTGAGTAGATCAGTATCAGGCTGCACAGAACGTGCAGTCTGATATCTGATCTACACTGTCTAACCGCTTTATTCTAGATTATAAATGAACCATCTCTTGATCTTGTAGCTTGTATCTTGTAGTATTTGTAGCCATTGAGAAAATGCAATTTATTTATTCAGCAGTGAAAGAGTTAAATCATCATGGGAGTAGAAATTGTGGATAATAATATTTTCTCCTTTTTCCACAATGTTTCCTACCCTTTCAAAGACAAATCCAATTATTAGAGCATCATTTAATTTTTTGTCTGCAAATGCTTTGGACAGTGATGAGTAAAACATTTTCTCATCTAACAGTATAGTTATATCCATGTACCACTTTACACTTACATTGGTAAGTCAAAAACTGTGACATTGCAGATGGAGACGGAAATAAAACAACAACTTGCACTTACCGAGGTAAAATCTGATGTGCTTGAGGTGGGTTCTGCTATCTGTGTTTCCATGGAAATAGTACTAAACGAACTTTCTGACATTGGCCAGTCTCCATCGCTCATTTCAGAAGCAACCGGGAACTCATTCATCCTATGAAAGGCTGAAAATGAAAAAAACATGTATAGCAATAAATCTTAACCTTTTATCACACAACAATGGTTGACTCTTCCAAACTGAAAGTAATTGCAGATGCCAATTTTGAAATTGATACGAATAAGCTGAAGTTCTTTGATTTGGTAAAAACAATCTGGGAAGAGAAAAAAAAATGCTTCATACCAGCATTTTCTGGTTTCCCCACAATGTTTTTGAAAGGCCTCTAACTAGGGCTTGTTAAAAATCAGGATTGTGTGGAAAACTTCTTCCACTCACATACGAGAACAAATTTTTCCTCCCTTGCTGAAATCAGCTTTTGAAATCAAATAGAGAGAAGAAACAATTGCTCATTACAAGTACTCAATCATAACTTGGTCATGACAGGAAAGATTTGTTTGGAGCTCCTGCTGAGCAGATGCTCCGTTTAATTCAATGTTTTCCCTTGGCAGTTCTGAAATACGTGCATCAACACTATGCATATTCAGCATGTTAATAGATACTGTCAGTATTTTCTCCCTCTTTGAACAGACAGGTTTAATAAATTTGTTTTGTCTTCAGGCTTTAGAGCTCCAATAAAACAAAAGTGACATTTTCAGCTAGGAAACAAAGACCTCAACACTTAAGGCCAATTCACAAGATCTGCCTATTCATATCTGCTGCAGGATATGTGTTAGATCACCATCTTGTAAACCACATTCTAATGGGAGATTTACTTGCAGACCTGTAAAGCAGAAGAAATAGAACGTGTTCTATTTCGTATGATTTTTCAGATCGAACAGACCAATCAGAGCCAACTATGCCAGATGGCAGCCCTTCATCTTGATACCAAAAAATCTGTTTTTCCCCCTTTCATTTGTCATTCTTCTTTACCAATGATTTTCCAGCCATTGCCTGCTTAATTCAGCAATAAATCATTTTTCAAGTTTGGTGAAATTGTAAACCTGTGGGCCATGATGGCCCTGTATCGTTCCACTGGCTAATAAGTACAAAACATACAGACCAAATAGTCATTACAGTTCTAGGCCAAATGGTTTCAAACTAGAAGACTTATAAAGTTTTCTCTACAAAAGCTCATGTGAAAGTTGTGACCCCAAGGCGAAGTTATTTTTGACCACAGAGCTATAAATACTTGAATCTTGGTAGAGGTCCACAAGATAAAGCCACATGCTACATAATACAGGTCTAGGCTGCGTGGTTTTAAATAAAGTCAGGAACAAATTTATCTTCAAAGTTTTCACTATATATGCCTATGTTAAACTTGTGACTTCTGGGGTAGGGCCAATTTTGACCCAAGGGCTATGATTTGAACATTTTTGGTAGTGGTTAATTAGATATTCTATACATGCAAAATTTGGCGGCCCTAGGTTTTATGGTTAGGAACGAGAAGACTTTAGAAGTTTTCACTATGTAGGCGCACGTAAAACTTGTGACTGCCATGGCTGGGTCAAATTTGACCCCAGGGCTATAATTTGGGCAACCTTGGTAGATGCCCACTAGATACAGCTAAGTGCAATAGTTGGTAGCCCGAGGCCTTTTGGTTAGGAACAAGAAGGTTTTAAAAGTTTTCACTATATAACCCAACGTAAAACTTGTAACCCCCGGGCAAGGCCAATTTTGACTCAAAGGCTATAATTTCAAGAATCTTTGAAGAGGTCCATTAGATGAAGCTACATTCCAAATTTGGAAGCTCTTGGCCTGTTGGTTTTCGACAAGAAGATTTTCAAGGATTTTCAGTATTTTTCAGATCTGTTGCCATGGCAACCAGAGTTTTTGAAGGAATCAAACTATTTCAAGAAATTTTGAAGAGACCAAGACAGGATCATTTCTGTAAAGTTTGGTCAAAGTTCGATGGGTAGTTTCAAAGAACATGTTTGAAATTACTCTTGAAGTTAAACTAGGTCAATCTATACTGTTTCTAGTGACATGAACTCTATACCAAACAACAAAAGTTTATATTTGTCCAAATTGAAAACACATACAGACGAGAAATCAATGGGACTCAAAAATAAAAATTTGTTTTTAGAAGGGTAGAAAAAATTGTGATTAGAGAAGAAAACGCTGGTTACAAGCATTTTCTCCTTTTTCCACAATGTTTTCAAAATCTTTAAGGTTACTACAATTCAATATTGTTTGGTAAAGGGTTAAAGAGGCCCTTATACTCATCTTCAGCCAGTTTTAACTCATTTTGTCTCTATTTTATCAAAATATAGTCATTCTTATATCTTTATGCCAAATATTGCGCCTGACGGTTGCAAGGTTGCTTAGATTACGGTCAAAAGAAAATGCATTTCGCTGAGTTGCGGCCTTCCATGTAAACACACTCGTAGTTTCCGGTTTTTGAATCGAAGATTTTCGATATATCCGTTATACACTCGGGTAGATTCGTATGATGATCATGCATTCTGTCACGTGACTATATTTGACCTTCGCCCTGCAGAAACAAAGGAAAATGGAGGCTTCTCCGTTGCAGCCTTGATTTTCAGACGGAGGTCGCGGCCTAGAGGCAAATTACACCGTATCCGACTCTAGGCGGAAACCAATGATAAATTTCTGTGATGCACCGCCATTGTTTACAGCTTCGATCGTCAACCAGTTTTCTTCTGACCAATATTCCGTTTCTAACACAAATCTCCGTGTTTCCTTTTTTCAATTACACCATATATGTCAGTAATTTATCCATGTTTACACAAAGGACTGATTTCTGTACCATTCTAAATTCTTTAAAATTTCACAGCGTTTTTTCTCACCGGCTGTAGACGGGCATCTTCAAACTGACAAAATTTTAGGCACATCCACATTTGAAAGTATTATGCAGACAACAAAGTAAACTTGGCTCAAATGAATTCCTCTTTGTAAGGATTTTAAGAAAATATTTTAGGAATGGGAGAAAATCCTGATTTGTTTTTACAAGAGAAGCCTTCGAAAACATTGTAGGAAAATAAGAAAAAACTTGTTAAAGCATCTTCTCCTTTCCTACCATGTCGTTAGAATACTTTCGCATGGTTGTTATCACACCCATTTGCAGGGTAAAGGGTTTACAATAGAGTTTGATGGAAATTCTGAAACAGCTCATCAAAAGGAACAATTTTCTAAAACATTCAAGTTACTATTTTACCCAAAATCTTTTCCACAATAATCTCATTATAAATACATATATCTCAAGATTTCCTTCCATAACTGATATAATAAAAAAATTGCCACTTAACAACATATTGAAAACATTTGCTGACTGGAAATTTTATCTTTTCATTTTATCTGGATCAAATTTCCAGGAAACTTTGATTTATCACAATAGTTTTGTAAAATAATCATGATAGTTATCACGCATCTCATAGCAGATTAATGCCATTATACTATAGTTACGTAAAACTTACGCAAATTTTGTTCGTAACTACCTTAGTAAAACGGGGCCCTGGAATTTAGACTAAGAACAGAATTTAGAATCGTTGGTATTGGCCTTTATAGTGTTTCCTGGGTCTGTATTCACCAACCAGTCTTACGAAAGTTCTCAGTCTTATTCTCAAGAATTTTCTAAATTTGAAAGTAACAAAACTTCTGATTGGCTAAACCAAATGGAATGTTCTAAACCCTTTATTTAAGTTTCCCAAGTTTTAACAACTCAAGAAAAAGACGCTTTTGAAAACATTGTAGGAAAAGGCAACCAGCATTTTCTCCTCTTCCCACAATGTTTTCTACCCTTACCAAGGCAAATTCCAAAATTTAGGCTACAATCAATTTGTCTTCTGCATCTGCTTCCAATTTGGACAAGTCTAAATAAGCCATGCTCTGTGAAATGGGGGCTTAATGCATCTGCAAAAAGTATCGACCCAGGTCAGCCTGCACAGTCCGCGCAGGCTGACCTGGACTAAAACTTTTCGCTATTGGTCTATTTTCTGCATATCAAAGGACTATTCTACCCCCATATCCGCTAGATTGTTAAACAGAATGGATTTTATGGGTCCATAATTATGTGATGACTTGTTTGGTATAATGCATTATGGAGATGCATTAAGCTCCCTTTTGCCAGAGCATGGCTCAAATATTTGTTGTTTGGTAAAGAGCTAAGAATGGTTGGTGAATACAGACCAGGATCCACATTAAATGCAGTGCCAAGGTTGCTTTTTAAAAGAGTGTAAAGTTTCTTTTCCAGCCAACATTTTACGTGACATTGTGTCAAAATTGAAAGCATTCGTAGAGGGCAGATAAAATGTCTTCAAAAGGATAGCAAACATTGTCAGAATGGAGAAAAGGATGGTTATCAGCATTTTCTGCTTTTCCCACAATGTTTTCGAAAGCCTTATTTCTCAGGGTCATTAGAACTGGGGATTGCTTGGAAAAGGTTAAGGCAACTTTTCTTGGACATTCAGGAAGTAAACAAGTCCAAGAAAAAAATAAAACTGTGACGCACAAACACAGGTCAGTAAACTCTAATACATCCATATTGATTTTTGGGACTCATTTATTTTCACCAAGAAATAATCAGACTGGCGACACAAAATAATGTAACACACCGGATAACATCAGAATTGGCCTTCAAGTAATTTACAGGCTACAGAAAACAATGTCTGCGCATGTATTATTACACAACCATCTGATGGCATTCGGTATTACATAACATCATTGATAAAAACAAAATGGTTTTGAAATTAATCCTAAATGATACTGATGCTTTACACCAAATTAATTAAATTGTACAACTGTAACTAATTTGGTAAAAATAATTATTTAAATAATGATTTAAAATAAGTTAAGGTTAATTTCAAAACCAATGTTTTGTTTTTATCAATATGTCAACAGATTGTTGCTATTTGATTATTGAATAATGTTAACAAGATAATTGTGGTATTTTGTTTACCAATACTGGCTCAATCAAAACAAACACAGGCAATGAGTTGTAAACTAGCATGTATGATATTCTGCATTGCCAGCAGTGTATCTGCTACCGTGGTACAGTGGTCAGGTCATAGGACACTCGTCACAACTCAGCCAATTCCGCACTACATCTAACCTCGTCCATATCAAGAAGGTTTCCATTTTGAAATTCTGCCAGTCAGATGATCTTTAACTTAACAGCAACCATGTCAGTCAATTAGCAATGACATAAACAACCACGGTGAAGTTATTTTCATCTATCAATATGTTAGTGAAACCGAATCAGTAACATACACTAAAAATTGAATGTTAAAACAGGGTGTCAATGGAAATGTATTTAGAAAGATTTGATAGAAACTTTTGACTCATGTTTTCTTTTATAAGAGGAGCCTTGCAATTTTAAAAACCATAAAACTGCATATTTCTGGCAAAGAAATGTACCATTTAGATGCATATAAAGCTATGTGATCAGGTGAGGGACACATCACCTGATGTTTGCAATGAGGTTATAGGACTGTCAATGAAGGTATTCAAGTTTTATTAATTCAGGTGGTTTGCAAATTTACCAGTTCAGTTTGTATACCTACAGCTCAGAGATTTTTTTTATCCCGTCCCCCTTGCCATTATCTATACTGATAGCTTTTTTGTTTCTAATCCATCATCCAAAAACCTTGATCCAAAATTCAATCATGTCAAAGAGCAGTTCAATAATCAAAGTAAATAAATGGTATCAAAAACAGTCTGAAATGAGTGAACAAGGGTTATTTCCCTTGATAAGTTCACACATACTATAGCTTGTTATGAATAATAACGAAGCCAAGCTCATAGCAGCCTGGTTCTTGCAGGATCAAAATTATCAAGAAATCTGGTAGAAGTCTATCAAAGGATCATTAGAGAAATCCAGCCTGCCGTTTTGGGCAATAAGATTTGAAAGAGTTTCAAGATTCTTTAGTAATTGCAGCAAGGGAATCGAATTCTTTGAAGGAATCCAGAAGGGCGAAATAGCAAGAGCATTTCTGTGAAGTTCTATCAAAACTGTGTCCCTATTTTCAAAGATGTTTGGAGTAAAAGAAAACGTCTGAAGTAAAAGTTAACCAATGCATCCACACACAAGGCCATGACATAAGTTTAATGGCCTTTTTGCCTGTCTCAGACACTAAAAATCTAGTTCTAGACTATATCTCTATATCAAAGCCAAATAACAATTAATTTAATCCAGGTGTTAGAAAGAAAACCCACCTTGACCTATATCATCATTCCACAGCCACTTTGAAATGCTGCATGATTGTGATCTAGATATTTTTTTTTATTTTTAATGTTGGACCCCATCTGTATTCATTTGATGGAAAAACATACCATATACTGTAATCTTGCAGACAGCTTATTCTTTCATTGGTTTTTGTAATTAACCCTTTACCGAACGATCCTGGGTTTTTCAAATCCCCGGGAAAGAAGGCTTTTGAAAACATTATGGGAAAAGGAGAAAATGCTTGTAACCAACATTTTCTCCTTTTCCCACAATGTTTTCTGTCCTATCAGAGAACTAGAGCTCATTTGTACCTATGTTGAATTTGTTGTCTGCAGATGTTTTGAAATTAAAACAGTCTTAAATTTGTCATTTGGGAAAGGGTTAAAATTGCAAGCAATTCAGAACTGTAGAGAGGTTGCATAAATTGGGGCAAACAAGTACATGTAGGTGACATTTACATTGTTTTTCCTAGAAAAGTTTTTCCATTCAAAACTTGTACTATGGAAATTATCCTCAGAATAATGAATTTTGATGTTTCTTTGTTCATGTGTTTTCCTGGAAAATAAACGAAATAGCCATTAGGCAATATACTTACTTGTTTACATAGAAAAGCTCTGACCAGTCAAAGACATGTGTACCACGACAATACTTGTTGGCACTAAATCAGTCATGTTTTCATCCACCATTGAGTTCATTCTATGATCTTGGTGGAAGCATGGAAAACTGAGGTATCATTTATTCTAAGCTTTCAGGCCTTCCTAATTTATTGTTAAAAAAGAGAAAAACATTCTGACAATGATCACACAACAGCAGCTAGTTCTAAGATTCTAAAAAGTAAATTCATCTTATATTTCTATTTCATCTATCAGATGTGTTACAGCAAAGAAAGTGCAAAGAATCACCTTTTTGAAGGTAGATGGACAAAAAAATCAGTGTCCCTGTAACTGGGCAGTCTGAATCATGGGGGTCATGGCTGTCTGCTTCTTTGCCAGACATTCTGATAAACACAATCCTAAGCATGCAATGTATGGTATGTGCATTAGCCACAAGTGATAGTGTTCCCATTTTATGTATTTGGTACAACTGGGTTAATCCTTTACCACAAAATGCCGACTTTTAATGACCCTAGGAAAGAAGCCTTTTGAAAACATTGTGGGAAAAGGAGAAAATGCTCGTAACCAGCATTTTCTCCTTTTCCCACAATGTTTTCTACCCTATCAAAGAAAAATGGCACCATCTGAGCCACACTGAAATTGTCATCTGCAAATGCTTTCAATTTGGACAGGGCTAAAATTCTGTCTTCTGGTAAAGGGTTCTTCACAGGTTTATTTTTGACTCTCAAGAGGTATTCAAATGCATGAATCATTTTTGAAAATAATCTTGGGTTCTTTGGCAGATGGTGTAGACAAAGATCAAGTGATATTGGGTGCGCAGCAGGTTGACAGCAGATGCATAAAAAATTTGCATTAGTGTGTGACTATGTCAGAACATAACTAATGCCTCAAGCTCTAATTAAATCAAACATTTTTCAACCTTTTACCAGACAGTACAATCTAGAGTAGTCCTGACTACACAATGTCATATTTGCAGACAACAAAATAATTGTGACTCAGATGATGTAATTTATCTCTTATATAAGGCAGAAAACATAGTGGGAAAAGGAGAAAATACTGATTGCCAGCATTTCCTCCTTTTTCCAACACTGTTTTTCAAAGTCTTCTTTCACAAGACTGTTGAACCACACATGGCAACTTGCCACAATATTTTACAAAATAGATGAAAGTGTAGATCAAAGATCAGACAGTATTTTTTTTGCTGTCTAATTTTTACCTGTCTGTATCACACAGCCAGATTTTGACTTTCACATCAATAATGCCTTATAGCTGTCCTTTGAGTTTTCAGTTATCTCTTTACCAAACAACAAAATTTAGATGTGGGGACATCTTGAATTTGCAGACATCACACGAAATGTAGCTGAAACGATTGAATTTTTA
Source organism: Hippopus hippopus (assembly GCA_946811185.2). Classification (NCBI taxonomy): domain Eukaryota; kingdom Metazoa; phylum Mollusca; class Bivalvia; order Cardiida; family Cardiidae; genus Hippopus; species Hippopus hippopus. The sequence continues at coordinate 45,161,024 of OX328106.1, read as the reverse complement.
TGTGAAAGGGTAGAAAAAGCTGTGGGAAGAACAAAAAATGCCTGAGTTACCAGCATTTTCTCCAATTACTAGTAAAGCCTTTGCTTTTAACTCTTTACCAAACGACAAAACTCTGGACGATTGAAATTGAAAACATTTAGAGACGAAAAATTACATGCAACTCAAAAACTGAAATTTCTCTAAAACTTTGTGGAAAAGGAGAAAATGCTGGTTACAAGTATTTTATCTTTTTCCCATGATGTTTTCAACAGCCTTCTTCCTTGGGGTCGTTATTCTTGGGATTCAACTCTTTACCAAACAATAAAATTTTTGATCCAACATAGTTGAAAGTACTAATTTTGCAGACAACAAATTAAATGTAGCTAAAAGATGATTCTGTCTTTGATAGGGTAGAAAACAAATTTGGGAAATGAAGAAAATGCTAGTTAACCCATTACCACACAATCCCGACTTTTAACAACCCTGAGAAAGAAGCCTTTTGAAAACAATGTGGGAAAAGGAGAAAATGATGGTAACCAGCATTTTCTCCTTTTCCTACAATGTTTTCTACCCTTCGCAAACCAAATTTCAATTTTTCAGTCACATTTATTTAGTCATCTGCAAATGCTTTCAATTTGAACTAGTCTATAATTTTGTTGTTTGGTAAAGACTTTAAAATATTTTTTTCATTTTCCACAATGTTTTCAAAAGGCTTCTTTCTCAGGGTCATTAAAACTCAGGACTGTGTGGAAAAGGATTGAGGATTGTAAAAACACAACAGATTGATCTGAAAAGGGTAATTTTAAATACACCCCTAAAATTACTCAAGAATATGCATGTTTTTGTTGATGGAAATTTCGACCTTAACTCTTTACCAAACGACAAAAATTTAGACTGGTCCAAATTGAAAGGCTTTGCAGACGACAAATTAAGTGTAAGTGAAATGATGATTTTTCTTTTAGATCGAGTAGAAAACATTGTGGGAAAAGGAGAAAATGCTGGTTACCAGCATTTTCTCCTTTTCCCACAATGTTTTCAAAAGTCTTATCTTACAGGGTCGTTAAAACTCGGGATTGTGTGGTAATGGGTTAACTCTTTACCAAACGACAAAATTTCAGACCTTTCCAACTTGAAGCATTTGCAGACAACAAATACAATGTAGCTCATTTCATTTGAAACGGCAAAAAACATTGTGGGAGAAAATGATGGTTACCAGCATTTTCTTTTTTCCCACGTTTTCAAAAGCCATTTTCAGACCGGTCATTAAGTCAGGATTGTGTGGTAAAGGGTTAAATCATATACTTTATAGGAAAGTTTTTGGTAACCTTCAATGTTTCCTGCCCTTCTGAAATTAATTCCATTGTCTGAGTCATATTTATTTTGTTGTCTGCAAATGCTTTCAATTTGGACAATTTTATTTCTTTCTTATAGGGTAAAGAGTTAGCAGCTACTAGCATGATCTTAAATGATGTGTATACCATGAGACTGTACTGCTTGAACTGTATTTGAAAGCCTGGGCAACATTATTTGACCCTTTAAACAAACAAACCAATGTTTTAACAAGCCAGAAGAAGAAGGTTTAAAAAAACACTGTGAGGAAAGGAGAAAAATGCCGGTAACCAGCATTTTCTCCTTTCCTTACAATGTTTTCAACTGTCTCACATACAAATATCATCATATTAGTCACATTTCATTTATTTTTGTTGTCCACAAATGCTGTCGATGAAGGACAGATCTACAATATTTTGTGGTAAAGAATCAGAGTACTTACTCGAAAGGTCATACCACTAACCATTATTCACAATGTTATGTGTAATTGCAATACCTTGAATGTTCTATTTGACTTATATTAGTAATTTTTTTCTGATCTTTTTGATCAATGGTTGATTGAATGGTGTTTTATGCTTCTTTCAACATTCTTTCAGTCATATCACTGACACAGCTAACATACATGCGTGTCCTAGGTTTCACCACTACAAGGCTTAGGACTATGAAGTGTCTTGGTCAAGGACAATCCCACGAAAATCCCATCGCTTCCTGTGAGGTTTGAACCTGGGGCCTCTAAGCTACGAGTCTTACACATCACAGAGGACCCCTTGGTGAATGGTATTCAGCATTTTCTCCTTATCCAACAAACAGTTTTCTCCTCTAACAAAGACAAATACCATCTTTTGGGCAACATTTAATCTGTTGCCTGCAAATGTCAAAAATTTTGTTGACAGTTATAATCAAAGTGCTGTCAGCACTGTAATCGGTCGACACTGAGTAACTACAATGGTTTGAAATCACAAATCAAATGGTAGTTGTTTGAACTATGTATGGGATAGAAATCCTACACCCTATAACCGAGTCACGTAGAAACTCCCTTTTTTAACTGTCCTTTACAAATCAGTAGTTTAACGGAATGCTAAAGATATATACCTGCCAGTCGACATCAATAAAACGTAGAATGTAAGTGACTATTCTGACCAGTAATACCGATTTTCATGCTTTAGATATCACTCTTCATGAATAACAGTACCTACCAACCTTTTATAAAAGATTAAGAAAATACAAATACATGTATTCTTTTCTGTAACTTTTGCAACTTTGGAAACTATACTGTAACATATTGTCAGATATTATCGATAATATCCATACTTTAAAATGGTATATATAAGTCATATAGAATATGCCTGTATTATGACCATCAAATTGTTTACTTTTGGCTGCTCATGTTTATCTGGACAAATTGTCCTATCTAATGTTTTTCAGCTGGCTAAATTGTCCTGGGCAAAATTGTTGTCCAAAACATCGTCTGGCCAATTTCTCCCACATTACTTTTAAAGAATGTAGTATCTACCAAACCCTCAACCCTTTACCAAATGATGTAATTTTAAACTTGTCCAAATCGAAAGCATTTGCACATGACGAATGAAATGTAGACCAAATGATGATTTGAATCGTTGAAATGGTAAAAAAACATTGTGGGAAAAGGAGAAAACGATGGTTATCTGCATTTTTTCCACAATGTTTTTAATAAGCCATCTTCCTCAGGGTCATCAAAAATGGGATAGTTTGGTTAAAACACTCAGTACTGGCCTTTTACAGTCACAAAAACAATATCCAAACATTACAATTTCATGGTCCAGTTTTTTTTTTCATTTAAATCATACATAAACAGACAACTAGGATCTTAAATATGTACGTCTGTGATGCTGATCTGCATTGCATTCAAAGGACAGTCTGATCTTGATCTTTTATTGTCTTCAAAAGCGACATTACTTGTCATTGGACAACATGGGCTATTGTATTGAATCATTCTAATGTGCATCCCTACAGTAAATCTTGTGCTCTTAATCTGAAACATGGGAAGGATGAGAATCAACCAATATGGAGTAGCTAATGAGACAAACATGTAACTGACAGTTTTACACTTAAAGAGCTGAATTAATGAAATAGATATCTTAAGCGTGGAAAGGCAGCCTAAATATTGCAGGGTCATTGCTGTCTTGACTACAATATCTCAGAAAATAGGAGTAACAGATCCAAAATCTGACTGCATGTTTCTGCGCTCTCCAAAGAGGCTTTTTCCCTGGTCAGTTGATTTAGACATGGAAAATATGACGTTAAGCTTTTTTGTGTTGCAGTTACAGGTTTTTTTTTTTGTATGAAAATGCTCTGTTTAACTCTATCAAATGACAAAATGTTGAAAATCTTTCAAATGATGAAAAAACACTGTGAGGAAAAAGAGAACATGCTGAATACATGTATGCTGTTTTTCCCACTACATTTTTAAAGCACGACAGAATTGTTTGGTCAACGGTTAACAGACTGATTCCAGTCTTCAGGATGTCATCAAAAAGAAACATGTTAGTGAGCGTGTAAAATGGTAGTGCCGTGGCTGGAAGGAGAGGAAGAGGGGCTATGAAAACAATTTAACCCTTGACCTACTAAATAAGTGAAATGAAACTTTCAAGCCGACAGTAAAAAGTTTGACTAAAAACCCAATTTTTTATTATTTCAAAGGTATTTTTGGGGAAAAAATATCTCCTTATCAGACAGTGTAGATCCAAAATCAGACTGCATGTAGTGTATAGTCTTATCTTGATCTACACTGTCCGCAAAAGGTCATAAATTCGCACTTAGTAGCCCAAGGGTTAATACATCCTAAGCTGAAAGATGTGTAAACAAATCTATGCAGGTCAGTATTGTGAATGGACAGACTGGTTACTAAGGTTGCAAGTGTGGGATAACCAGCCCATTCTGAAAATGTTTATGTAAGGGCTTCTCCACTAGGGTCATAACCCTTAAACAACTCTATATCCTTTGTCCCTTACTGCTTCACACGCTTCACCTTGCTAACATTAAACTACCAACGGCAGATTACTTTTTTAAACTTACGGCTGTTACCAGTAGCACGTACATCAATTTGCTCAAAGGCAAAACAATCTAAGTTTCCAATTCTTTTAAAGCAATGTTTCCTTACAAACTCCGTTCCATTGCAATTTTATCCTTGCTCAAGGCCAAATGACCTATCATCTTTTCAACACCTGCTACATATACGGACAGCACTCGTCACAACTCGTTCGATCCCGTAACTAAGTATAACTTGATCAACAGATCACTCGAAGTTTGGCGAATAATATGGACAGCAGACGACTACAAGATGCGCTTACATAACCCAATACTCCTTGATTTGCTCTAGTTTCATTCATAAGTTGTTGTTGTATAACTGACATCATTTCTTATAGCTGCGTTGTAAGTAAACTGCTACAAAATTTCTAGTTTCTCCAGGCCCGATATTTTGATAATACTCATACTATGGCATAATTCAACAATAAACAAACTGTAACGGCCATTTATTACATAATAGGAAAGTTAAGTAAGGGATTACTTGAAGGTCTGTTTACTAATAGTTCGTATTCTTGCGCTTAACTGGGTTAAAAGTAGTATTTATAATAAGGTCACAACAGCTGGTATTAGTGTTGTAAGACTGTAAGTAAAAGCCGTTACGAGTTGCAGTTACATCAGTTTGCCCTCAGCAGACGGGTTTCCAAAATTTGTGGTCTCTATAATCGTCCAGCTCACGCTGACCGATTAAAAAGGACCTCTGTAGCTCAGTTTTGCTGAATGTGTGCCTAGAAAATCTAACATGGTTCTCTGCTGGCAATGTTTAGACTGGCCCTTGGACAGGGCATTGTGTCGGTCCTCCCAAATTCCATGAAGCTACAGAAGCATAATTATGGAGAAGTACATGTATTGTGTCACTATGATATACCTAAAACAGTGCTGAAAGCTTCTTCGTTAAATCTTAACTAAATGAAAAGCTTCTTCGTTAAATCTTCACTAAATGATAAAATTTCGACAATGTCCACATTTGCAGACAACAAATCAAATGTGGATCAAAATTAATGATGAAATTTGTCTATTTACCAACATTTTCTCCTTTTCCCACAATGTTTTCAAAAGCTTTTTTCCCCAGGGTTGTGTTTTTCCCAGATTGTGTGGAAAAGGGTTAACCTTAAGTGTCTGATATACTAAACAGACATTTTGCCTAGGTATGAGTCTACAATTATTACACTCTCACTTAGGTTGCTCTTACACAGAATGTCTCAGCAAAGCAGAAAGTGTAGATCAATGATCAGACTGCACATTCTGATCTTGATCTACACTGGCTGCAAGGGCATAATTATGCTCTTAACTTCATAATGCTTTGTTTCATTAACCTTAGAATAGAAGGCTTTTGAAAACATAGTTGGAAAAGGAGAACATGCTGGTCACTAGCTGCAATTAAGGCATAATTATGCTATCTAATCCTTAACTTCACAATGCCCTATTTCAATACCCGTTGAGAAGAAGGCTTTTGAAAACATAGTGGGAAAAGGAGAACATGCTGGTTACCAGCATGTTCTCCTTTTCCCACTATGTTTTCTACCCAATTACAGACAAACCCTATCATTTGAGCAACATAACACTTATGATCTGCAAACCTTTTCAATCTGGGCCTGCTTAAAATTTTGCCGCTTAAAAGAGTTAAGGGTTAAATAAAATGTGCAAAAATAACATGCACTTTATAAACAAGTGCAGTATGCTTACCAGTACATTGCTCCCATAGCCTTGAATGTGTTTCCAGGGTTCATTATGGCATGATGGTTTTAACCCTTTACCAGACGACAGAATTTTAGCGTTGTCCAAATTGAAAGCATTTGCAGACGACAATTTCTATGTTGCTCAAATGGTGCAATTTTCTTTGATAGGGTAGAAAACATTGTGGAACAAGAGCGGCAAATGGTTGCAAGATACACCCATCCCACCGCCAGTTGTCGAGGGGGGATAATAATCGTAAAGGGCAGGTAGAGGAAAATAGTAGTGCAACATAAATCATGTAAGTGATTGAAATAGGCATGAATGTCTCCTCTAATGTTAAGGAAACATGCATATAAAGTTTCAGGTCATTCCAACATGAAAAGACAAAGTTATATTGTAGAGAAGCATGAAAAGCTGTAAAAAAAAAAATAATGAATAGGGAATAATTCCAAAAGGGCATTAGGTAAGGTTACAGCTCCAGTGCATTGCACTTTTCATAACGGCAACAAACATGTTTACCAAGTCTCAAGTCAATTTGACTTGAGGTGACAAAGTTCCGATCCGGACAAGCAAGAAATACTGTAAAAATGAAGATCAAAGTGGAATTACTCAAAATCCACACTAGATAGAGTTACTGTTCTTACGCACTGTACTCCATAATATTGCAACAAACATGCATACCAAGTTCGAAGTCGTTCTGACTTGAGATGACGAAGTTACATTCCGGACAAGCACTAAATGCTGTAAAAATGACGATCGAAGGGAAATAACTCAAAGACAGCACGAGGTAGAGTTACAATTCTTGCGCACTGCACTTCCAAATATTGCAACAAATAAGCATACCATATTTCAAGTCATTCCTACTTAAGATGACAAAGTTATGCTCCGGACAAGCAAGAAATGCTATAAAAATGAAGATCAAAGGGGGAATAACTCAAAATTCATGCTAGGAAGAGTTACGGTTCCTGTGCACTGCACTCCATAATTTTTCAACAATCATGCATACCAAATTTGAAGATGTTCAGACTAGAGATGACAAAGTTATATTCCGGACAAGCAGAAAATGCTGTAAAAATGACGATCAAAGGGAAATAACTCAAAGACAGCATGAGGTAGAGTTATGGTTCTTTCGCACTGCACGCCGTATTATTGCAACAAACACAAATGCCAAGTTTCAAGTCAATCGGACTGGATATGACAAAGTTATGCTCCGGACAAGCAGAAAATGCTGTAAAAATGACGATCAAAGGGAAATAACTCAAAGACAGCACGAGGTAGAGTTATGGTTCTTTCGCATTGCACTCCGTATTATTGCAACAAACACAAATGCCAAGTTTCAAGTCAATCGTTATGCTCCGAACAAAGAACTGGACGCTGCCCACCCGCCCGTATGCCATGGGTGATCCCATAATACGTCCCGTCTTTGACTGGCGTATAAAAAGGAGAAAATGCTGGTTACCAGCATTTTCTCCTTTTCCAACAATGTTTTCAAAAGGCTTCTTTCCCAGGGTCATTAAAAGTCGGCATTGTGTGGTAAAGGGTTAATACTGCCCTATTTACTTTCTCTGGTAGCATTTCAATAAACCCTTTCCCAGACAACAAAATATTGGACTTCTAGTTAAAAGCATTTACAGACAAATAAATAAATGTGACTCAAAAATTGAAATTTGTTCTTGGAAGGGTAGAAAATATTGTGGGAGAAGGAGAAAATGGTAGTTACCAGCATTTTTCTCCTGTTCCCACAATGTTTTCAAGAGCCTTTTTGTTCAGGGTCATTGAAAGGTAGGATTGAGTGGTAAAGACTTATAGATCTACCTCTTGCTGGCGTCTAATTCTTCATCTTGCAGAAAACTAAGTTACTTTTAGACTATCAAGGTAAAATGAAGATCAGCTTGTAATGAGCAATTTTTCCTTTTTCAGCAACATTATCATATGTATTCATAAACTATTAAAAAATTACTTTCAGTGATATTCAAACTTGACTTGGAGGTTACTTGCATTGTGCAGCCATCCCTGGACAATTCTTGAATTTTTGTTATCTGGCAAAGAGTTAACCAAGATCAGTGTGCATGTACTGGCCAGTCTGATCTTGTTCTACATGCATGTAACCAATTATAAGTAACTACTCCTTTTACCACAATTTTTTTTCAAGACTACAGCCAGTTGAAATATGTCTGCTGCAGGTGGAACATCTTTTCTGAGTTAGGTTTATATGTGCAGTAAAAGTCAAATTCCAAAACTTCTTTTATCTTTACGATCAGAACAGCATGTACTGTGCAGCCTGACCTTGATCTGTACATACCAGCTTTTCCATCTACCACGATATCTGCAGCCAGTAGATCTTGGTATTTTTTTTTTTTGTACAGTAAGTTTCTCCACACCATAAAAGGATAAACTCGACCAGCTTTCATCCTTATACAAAAGATTATTGATATGGTAGATAATGCACACTGCACAAGGTCACGACATGGTTTACAAGAGGACAAAATCCTCACTTAGTTCAAGATCGTTTTTTCACCGATATTTCTTTATACAGTGTTTCAAAGCAACAAAAGACCTACCCTAGTAAAAATATTGATAGTCTATAAAAGAAAGTCAATAATACAGGCTGTTACTGAAGCTTACCACTTTTGTCAAAATTACAGACACAACAGTTACTGTAGCAGACTTTTACATGTAAGGCTTCTTTCCAAATCAAAAAAGCTTTTAAATAATTTATAATGCTCAAAATTACTCATGGAGTGTTTTTCCGCTTAACTGAATGTGCTGGCTTTTGACCTACCTACCTTTTTGTATTGATAACAAATGAATAAATAAGAATTTGTGATTAGTAAAAATTGTAGACATGTTTATAAAAGCCCGTGCTTACCAGGTATTTGCTGGAAAATTAACACTATCTATCTTTTTTAAAGATATTTCTTGTTTCCACTTCATTAATAATTACAACTATGTCAAATCAGTTTGTAAAGACTAAACTCTTTACCACACAACAAAATTGTAGACTTTTCAAAATTTAAAGCGTTTGCAGACGACAATTTAAATGTGGCTCAAATATTCTTATTTGTCTTTGATAGGGTAGAAAAAACATTAAGGGAAACGGAGAAAATGCTGGTTACCAGCAATTTCTCCTTTTCCAAAATGTTTTCAAGAGGTTTCTTTTTCAGGGTCGTTTAAAATCAGGATTATATGGTAAAGGGTTAACCATACATGAAAATGTTAGACCAGTTCAATTTGAAAACATTGGCATCCAAAGGATGGATTTGTGCTAACCTCTTTACCTAACAATCCCTATTTTTTAAAGAGCCTGAAGAAAAAAAGGCTTTTGAAAATTATTTCTGGAAATGGAGGCAATGCTGGTAACCAGCATTTCGCTTTATCCAGTTGTTTACCAAGCTTCTTATTGTGACAAATTTCAGTTCTGGAGTCACATTTATTTTGACATTCAATTCAATTTTAAGGCTTGGTCAGACTGGCTAACAGATATGTAATGGGCGGTAAACGGACAAAAACATGCAGAATTTGGTTATCCGGTGACAAAATTCATCTCCTCTGCCGCTCGAGGCTCACGCAGTCGGTGTGTGGAGCGAGGAAGCCACACAATGACCACACGAGTACTGCACATGTAACGGAAAAAAATGCACGTTTACCGGATATGTACAGGATAATAAACGGTCTATTAACGGATATCACCATACGAGTAAGGGACTTGTACCGGATAAAACGGAAGTGCAACGTATGAGAACCGGACAAAACGTTCTTCCAACGTACGATGAACGGAAATGTACCGATCACCAACGTACGAGGAACGTACCGGTCACGTGACATGCCGAGGGTATGAATTGTCAGATGCATCCAAAGTCTATCATTTGCATGTCTCTGTCCGTTTTGTCCGGTGGAAAGTTTTGAACATACTCAAAACTTCCCACCGGACGGAACGGACATCGCCGGACAAGTAGCGGATTCAACGGATAAGAAACGGATACAAACGGACACGAACGGATATCCGTTACTCGTCCGTTAGCTCGGTGTGACCAAGGCTTTAATTATGAAGTCTAAAGGTTTGGTCACACTTAGCTAACAGACGAGTAACGGATGAAAAATCATTTTATCCGTTCGTATCCGTTTTAAGTCCATTTCTTGTCCGGTGAATATGCTATTTGTCCGGCGACGTCCGGTGATGTCCGTTCTGTCCGGTGGGAAGTTTTGAGCATGTTCAAAATTTCCACCGGACAAAACGGACAGAGACGTTCAAATGACAGACTTTGGATGCATCTGACTATTTATACCCTCGGCATGTCGTGTGTCCAGTATGTTCATCGTTTGTTGGTGTTCTGTACATTTCCGTTCATCGTACGTTGGAAGAACGTTTTGTCCGGTTCTCATGTGTTGCACTTCCGTTTTATCCAGTACAAGTCCGTTACTCGTACGGTGATATCCGTTAACAGACTGTTTATTATCCGGTACATATCTGGTGAACATGCGTTTTTTCCGTTACATGTCCGGTACTCGTCCAGTCATTGTGTGACTTCTTCGCTCTACACACCGATCGCGCGAGCCTCGAGCAACAGAGGAGATGAATTTTGTCACCGGATAACCGAATTTTGCATGTTGTTGTCCGTTTTCCCTCCGTTACATATCCGTTAGCCGGTCTGACCAAGCCTTAAAACAGTTACTGTGTCTTCTGGTACAGATATAAGAAATTTGGTGGGGAAACAGCATGTTCTCCTTTTTTCATCATGTTTTCAAAAAACCTTACATTTGACTGTTCACTGTTTATCAAACAACAAAATTTTAAACTTAGTTCAAATGCAAGGCATTTGCAGACATTGCATTCATAACTCAAATGTGGTTCACATGATAGGATTTGCCTTTGAAAGGGTAGAATTGTGGAAAATGGACAAGATGCTGGTTACAAGCATTTTCTCCTCTTCCCACAATATTCTCAAATACTTCTCCCCTAGGGTTGTCAATACTCAGGACTGTTTTGTAAAGAGCTAGAGCCCAGGATCTTTTTGTAAAAGGTTTAACCCTTAAAGCACCTTTCACTACAATAGTTGCTTTTGCGGCCAGTGTAGATCAAGATCAGACAGCACAAAACGTGCAGTCTGATCTTTGATCTACACTGTCCACTTTGCTGAAACACTATAGACAAAAGGCAACTATAAAATTGCAATTATCTGGCCATTATTTTAGACTGAAAATGTCTGCCAAGTTTATTTGGCCCTTTAAGGGTTAATCATACATCATTTTGATTGTATTTATTTGCCTGCTAGAGTGAATGTTCTTTGGCCTCTATAGCAGACTGCCTGTTCTATCGATACCTGTATTATTTGCCCTGAATACAATCAGACTGAAGTAAATGACCTTTTTCAATTTTCTTGTCATAGAAGTAGAACAGAACTCTACTGAACCATTGAGTTATTTCTGTGGGATAGATTCATATAAATGAGTTTCTAATATATAACTTGTGAAAACATTTGCGAATATCACAAACATTTATTGCATGTATAAATGTAGCAGAAAGAGATATTGCTCACAGCAAGCAACTTCTTTTTGCCACATTGTTTTTACAACACTTAGTGATTTGCCAAGCCAGAGCAGTCAATTGAAATTGAGGGTATTGCAGGTGAATAAGGGGATACTTATAGATAAGCTCTCTACTGGTTTTGAACCATAATTTAATTCCACTGCATTTAACCCTCTACCACGAAATCCCGAGTTTTAAAGACCCTAAGGAAGAAGCCTTTTGAAAACATTGTGGGAAAAGGAGAAAATGCTGGTAACCAGCATATTCTCCATTTTCCAACAATGTTTTCTACCCTATCAAAGACAAACTCCCATCATTTGAACCATATTAAAATTGTCCTCTGCAAATGCTTTCAAATTTGGTAAGTCTACATGTTTGTTGTTTGGTAAAGAGTTAAAGTAAAACTGCTGAGTTTATTTTTTTAATGACAAGGACAGAGCCAGATTTGGTAAACAAATACCACAATCATTGCATTCACTTTACCGCAGTGTTGTGTTGTAAAATTGAGATACCGGTAATTTCAATACATCACTCTGACTTCCCCGTTCTTGGCCAGAGCATCTTTTCCTTTGTTTCCATTTTATCCTGGCCCATTTTTCTCATGTAAAAAATGATGTAAAAACCAAACTTTTGGTATAACAAGAGGGCCATGATGGCCCTAAAGTCGCTCACCTAAGCCTTTTGATCAAACATGACCCGTTTCCAATCTCTTCAGAGATATTAAGACAAACACTCTGACAAACACTCATTAGTATTTGGCTTACAAAATATGGCCTCCAGAGTGCACACAAGCTTTTTCTAGAATTTGTCTCGGCGGCCTACTTGACATGTAGAAATTATCCAGACATACATTCTGACATACATGTACTTTCATGAGCATTTGAGAGAAAATGTGGCCTGTAGGGTGTACAAATGGTTTTTCCGAGATTTGACCTAGTAACCTAGTTTTTTATCCAACATGACCCATATTCATACTAGTCTAAGATATTATCAAGACATTCAAAGCAAATTTCAAGATTATTGGACTGAAAATGTGGCCTCTAGAGCATACACACGGTTTTTCAAGGATGAAACTTGGTGACCTAGTTTTTATTCCACGTGACCCATTTTCAAACTCATGCAAGATATCATCAAGACAAACATGCTAACAAAAGTTTAAAGAATATTGGACTGTAATTATAGTACAAAAGGTTTTTCCGAGATTTGACCTTGTGACCTAGTTTTTTATCCAACATGACCCATTTTCATACTAGTCTAAGAAATTATCAAGACAAACATTCTGACTGAATTTCAAGATTCTTGGACTGAAAATGTGGCCTCTAGAGCTTACATAAGGTTTTTCTAAGATTTGACCTGGTGACCTAGTTTTTGACCTGCCATGACCCATTTTCAAATTCATCCAAGCTATGATCATGACAAACATTCTGACCAACTTTAAAGAGCATTGGACTGAAAATGTGGCTTCTGGAGTGTACACAAAGTTTTTCGAAGATTTGACCTAGTGACCTAGTTTTTGACCCCACATGGCCCATTTTCAAACTCGTCTGCAATATTATCAAGACAAACATTCTGACCAAATTTCAAGAGTATTGGACAGAAAATGTGGCTTCTGGAGCATACACAAGGTTTTTTTTTTAAGATTTGACCTAGTGACCTAGTTTTTGACCCAACATGGACCACTTTCAAATTTGTCAGAGATATCATCAAGACAAACATTCTGACCAACTTTCAAGAGTATTGGACTGAAAATGTGGCCTCTAGAGCGTACACAAGGTTTTTCTAAGATTTGCCCTGGTGACCTAGTTTTTGACCCGACATGGCCCACTTTCAAACGTGTTCGAGATATCATCAAGACAAACATTCTGACCAACTTTCAAGAGTTTTGGACTGAAAATGTGGCCTCTAGAGCGTACACAAGGTTTTTCTAAGATTTGACCTGGTAACCTAGTTTTTGACCCGACATGGCCCATTTTCGAACTCGTTCGAGATATCATCAAGACAAAGATTCTGACCAACTTTCAAGAGTATTGGACTGAAAATGTGGCCTCTAGAGCATACACAAGGTTTTTCTAAGATTTGACCTGGTGACCTAGTTTTTGACCCGACATGGCCCATTTTCGAACTCGTCCGAAATATCATCAAGACAAACATTCTGACCAACTTTCAGGAGTATTGGACTGAAAGTATGGCCTCTAGAGCGTATACAAGGTTTTTCTAAGATTTGACCTGGTGACCTAGTTTTTGACCCGACATGGCCCATTTTTTAACTCATCCAAGATATTATCAAGACAAACATTCTGACCAACTTTCAGGAGTATTGGACCAAAACTGTGGCCTCTTGAGCGTACACAAGTTTTTTCTAAGATTTGACCTAGTGACCTAGTTTTTGACCCAACATGACCCATTTTCAAACTTGTCCCAGAAATCATCAAGGCAAACATTCTGACCAAGTTTCATGAGTATTGGACTGAAAATGTGGCCTCTAGAGCGTACACAAGGTTTTTCTAAGATTTGACCTGGTGACCTAGTTTTTTACTCGACATGACCCATTTTCGAACTCATCCGAAATATCATCAAGGCAAACATTCTGACCAAGTTTCATGAGTATCGGACTTAAAATATGGCCTCTACAGCGTACACAAGGTAAAAAATTGACGCCGGACGACAGACAACAGACGCCGGACACAGCACGATCACAATAGCTCACCATGAGCACTTCGTGCTCAGGTGAGCTAAAAAGAGTTGACCTCTCCCTAACCATTTTTGTATATACTCCAAAAACTGAATGAGTTCAAACCAAAACATTAAAGTGGCATACAACCAGCTTTCGTTTCCAAGCTTCTGACAAAATTTTAACAGAGATGAGTAGTTCTTAGTCACATACAAAGGTGGCTTTTTAAGAAAATAGAAGACAGAAATACATGTAAATGAAGAAAATACCCATTTTTGGGGGGTATTTTTTCTGTAAAATTTTCTATCCAATTTTGATAAAGGTAGCTGTTTTTATGTAACATGGGACAGAACAATTATTTTTTAATACAAACAAAAACAACAGTTGCTTAAAAGGCTCAGTTGAAAAAGCCAATTTAATCCATGTTAATTATTTTTGAAGTATTTTTCTCCCCAACTAAAAGCAGTTAAAATATGTTATAATTCTTTAACCCCATATAATACAATCCAGAGTCTTAATGACCCTGAGAAAGAAGACTTCTGAAACATTGTTGGAAAAGGAGAAAATACTGGTAACCAGCATTTTCTTCCTTTCCCAAAATGTTTTCAACCCTATCCAAGACAAAGTCCAACAAATGAGCAACATTTACTTTGTAGCCCGCAAATGCTCTCAATTTGGACAAGTTCACATTTTTGTCAAGTGGTAGAGAGTGAAAGAGAGTTTAACCAAACAAGCTCCAGTAAATATGAGCCTCACAAAAATATCATTTTGAGTGACAGGTCAATTTTCTGCTGTCATATAATAACCTGACCAATCTAAAGGATTATACAAAATGAACAGTACTATAGCTAGCAAAAAATAAAGACCCCATTGCAGTATCAAAGTTCTACAGAATGCCTTTCAAAACTAGCAAACACAAGAGGGCCATGATGGCCCTGTATCGCTCCACTGGCTATTAAGTAAAAACACTACAAGCCAAACATTACAATATTCAGCAAATTGATTTCAAACACGAGGACATGCAAACATTTTTCTATCTAATCCTACGAGAAAGTTGTGATCCATGGGCAAAGCCAATTTTGATCGCAAAGCTATAATTATTTGAATCCTGGTGGAGGTCCACAATATAAAGCTCCATACCAAATAATTCAGTTCTTGAATGTTATAAACAAGAAGATTTTCAAATTTTTCTCAATTTGGGCACCCTTGATAGAGACCCCCTAGATAAAGCTAAATGCAAAATTTGATAGCCCTAGCCCTTATAGCTAGATGCGAAAGATTTTCCTATATAAGCCCGCCCATGTAAAACATGTTACCCCCTGGAGCGAAGTCAAATTTGACCCTCGGCTATAATTTGGACACCCTTGGTACAGGTCCACTAGATAAAGCTACATGCCAAATTTGGTCGCCCTAGGCCCCATGGCTAGGTCAAAGAAGAATTTTAAAGTTCTCCCTATATAAGCCCATGTAAAACTTGTTATATAAGCCCATGTAAAACTTGTTACCCCCGGGCAGGGCCTAATTTGACCCCAGGGCTATAATTTGAACAATCTTGGCAGAGGTCCACTAGATAAAGCTACATGCCAAATTTGGTAGCTCTAGGCCCTATGGCTAGGTAGAAGAGGAATTTTAAAGTTCTCCCTAAATAAGCCCATGTATAACTTGTAACCCCCGGGGCGGGGCCAATTTTGACTCCAGGGCTATAAATTGAAGAAACTTGGTAGAGGTCCACTTGATAAAGCTACATGCCAAATTTGGTAGCCCTTGGCCTTACGGTTTCAGACAAGAAGATTTTCAAAGATTTTCAAAATTTTTCAGTTTTGTTGCCATGGCAACCAGAGTTTTTGAAGGAATTAAATTCTTTCAAGAAATTCTGAAGAGGACCATGGCAGGATCATTTCTGTGAAGTTTCATCAAAATTGGATGGGTAGTTTCAGAGAAGAAGTTGTTTTAAAAAAAAGTTAACGCACGGACGGACGGACGGACGCACGACGGACAACAGGCCATGACATAAGCCCGCTGGCCTTCGGCCAGTGGAGCTAAAAATCAATCAAAGATTGGATTTCATCCTCTGTACAGTTTGAAATAGTGCTACACAGTGCCATAAAAGAAAACCCTAGCCTTTGAAAACATTGTGAGAAAAGGAGAAAACGCTGGTAGCCAGCACTTTCTGCCAGTCTCCCACAATAGTTTTCCTTTTACACCAATCCAATCATGCTTTGCACATTTTACTCCATCATCTGAAATGATTTTACTGTGGACAGGTCTACAATTTTATAAGCATGTATACAAGAAAATTTATTTATGCCTCGAGCTCAAGGGATAAGTTTGAAAAACACAAGATTGATTGAAATTCGTAAGATTACTGACCAATTTTTTTCCACATCAAGGGAGACATAATATTCTAGTTCCAAACTCATGAGATGCAAATTTGTGCTCCAACACGTCTAACACAATTACAGCCAATCCAATGGTGCTTAAATGTGTCACGGGTCTTACGTCAATCAGGAAGAAATCAGAACAATCCTAAATTGACAAACGGATTCATGACAGGAAGGGTACCATAATTAAGAACACTATCCTGATTGGGTTGATTCTCCAAAAGTGTAACATTATTAGTCCTGTATGTTGTAACACAGATTGCCCCAGTTGCACAGTTGGTTGCTTGCTGGCCTTGAGACCATAGGTTTGCTGGTTTGAATCCCCCAGCTTGGCCAGTTTCCTTTCAAAAATTGATGATAACCATTGCAACAGGGTTCATTCCTTTCTCACCACTGATCACTGATTTGATGATGGTTATGTGGGAAAGCTTTGATGGTCTCCAGAAAATGAAATTCATTTTCTATCAGTTATAATCTAAGCAACCTTGAAACTGTCAGGGGCAACAGTTAGCAAGAAGATACAAGAGTGATTAGTTTAATGAAAAAAGCCTGGCCTAGTAGCTCAGTGGACAGCGTATACAACTCCTGACATGTTGGTAGTGAGTTCAATACCTAATTGAGGCAAACTTTCTGTCTGGCAATTTTTCCCATCTGACCTCTGATGCATGTGAGAAAAGTAATCAGTGACTTGGAAAGAAAGTTGTGTCAGTACTGGTATGAGAAAGCCAGGAAACACATGCGTAGGTGCACTGACCGCCATGATATGACCTAAGCTGTTAAAACGACTTTAAACTCTAATACAATCAACTGATAAAATAAAGATGAAATGGCTTAAAACTGGCTGAAAATGAGTTTAGATGTATCTGTACTGCATATCCTTCTAAGTGGTATTAGTCAGCATTCACTTCAATTGTATTCTGATAATCTAGTGCAACTTCATTGAAAAGTGTGTGGGCACTCTTGTATGTGTAATTTCAATGATTACTTAACTCTTAACCCTTTACCACACAATCCTGAGTTTTTACGACCCTGAGAAAGAGGCCTTTTGAAAACATTGTGGGAAAAGGAGAAAATGCTGGTAACCAGCATTTTCTCCTTTTCCCTCAATGTTTTCTACCCTTCCCAAAGACCTTTCAACTTCTGAGTCACATTTATGTTGTCGTCTGCAAATGCTTTTCAATTTGGACAGGTGTAAAAATTTTGTCGTTTGGTAAATGGTTAACCAAATAACAAAGTTTTAGACTTGTTCAAACTGGAAACATTGGCAAATGACTAGATTAAATGAGGCTCAAAAGATGGCATTTGTCTTTGAAAGAGTAGAAAACATGTTGGGAAAATTAGAAAATGCTGGTTACCAGCATTTTCTCCTTTTCCCACAGTGTTTTCAAAAGCCTTCTTCCTTGTTGTCATTAAAATAAGGGATTGTTTGGTAAAGTGTTAATAGTACTACTGAAACATGTGTTTCTAGTCCAATCTACAAAACCAACCTTATGAAATTTTACTACCATAATTTAACCTGAACACCTCCAAAATCTAAAAACATTCAAGGAGTGTACAAAAATGACCAGACTGCATGCTCTGCAGTCTGATCTTGATCACAATGAAATGAAAAAACCAAAGCAACAATGCAATGATGCTATAATAGTATCTGAAGAGTTCATGTCATGAAGAGGAAATAAATTTGAATGGTTTTTAAGTGGACTAAGATGATGTCATCAAGATGTATCATTTTGTCCATGCAATCAAGGATTTTCCAACACTCCTATGCTTGATTAACTCTTTACCAAACGACAAAATTTTAGACTTATCCAAATTGAAAGCATTTGCAGACGACAAAATAAATGTGACTCAAAGACTGAAACTTGACTTTAGAAGAATAGAAAACATTGTGGGAAAAGGAGAAAATGCTGGTTACCAGCATTTTCTCCTTTTTCCACAATGTTTTCAGAAGGCTTCTTCCTCTGGGTCGTAAAAACCAGGGATTGTTTGGTAAAGGGTTAACCAGTTTTCGATTTCAAGGAATTACTGATAACCAAAAACCTTTTTCTAAACCAAAAAAATCCTTTCTAATTACCTTTGTAACCATAAATTGTGCTTGAACTAGTAGTATTGTAGTAGGGGAAAACCCAACCTCAATACTAGGGGCTTTCAATATCTATAGAACGGCTCATGAATAAAGAGCTGAAAAATATCATGTACAACAACACCCAGCTGAAATGTTTACTACCACAAGTCTTGAACAACATATATGAACAGTTCTAAGTAAATTCTCTTCAGCTTTTATGTGCAATGAAAGGGATAGAATGGGTATCATGACAGCTTACTGCTCTCTCATGAAAGCAGCACCTGATTAATTGATTGATTGTGTTGTGTTTAACGCCGTTTTCAACATTATTTCAGTTATATTGCGGTGGCAAGTGCACCTATCCATGCGTTCCTGGAGTTTCTTTCTAAGCTTCTTGCTGCCTTCCCACATGACCATTGTCGAAACAATAATGAGCAGTGAGAGAGGGATGAATCCAGTAACAATGACTATCATTAATCCTTGGAAAGAAATTGGCCAGGCCGAGGATTGAACCTGTGACCCCTGTTCTTGAGCCCTTTACGCTACCGACTGAACTACGGGGCTCCGCCAGCACCTGAATACCAGAACAGCAAAACAAATGTTTGCTAGTGTAGACGGGTCCTAATAATTGATTGAGTGGTGAAACTACCAGTTTTTTCTCCTTTTTCCAAAATGTTTTCCAAAGCCTTCTTCATCAAGGTCATTAACTCGGGATTGTGTGGTACAGGGTTAACCCTTTACCACACGACCAATTTTAGACCTGTCCGAATTGAAAGCATTTGCAGATGACAGTTTCAATGTGGATCATATAAATGATTTTTCTTTGATAGGGTAGAAAACATTATGGGAAAAGGAGAAAATGCTGGTTACCAGCATTTTCTCCTTTTCCCACAATGTTTTCAAAAGCCTTCTCTATCAGGGGTGTCAAAAGTCGTCGTTGTGTGGTAAAGGGTTAAAATGATTTAAACCACCAATACTAATATTTCACACATTTCAGGATTAATTTTCATCATCATTCATACAATTTAAAGGTTGTTCTTGACTATAGTGTTTGAGCAAATCTGACTGTGTAGATAAAAGATCAGAATGCAGGTTTTGAGCTATCTGATCTTTATCTACACTGGCAACATAGGCAACAATACTTATGAAAGGGCTTTAAGAATTAACAATTTAAAAGAAGACAAAGTGGTAGAACATTCCAGACACAATGCATTTGCAGGCACCAAATTAAATGATGAGACATATCTTTGAAAGGATAGAAAGCATGGTGGGAAAAGGAGAACATGCTGCTGACAAGCATTTTCTTCTTTTCCCACCACATTTTAAAGAAATAATTGTTTCTGGGGCTGTGATAATATGGTATCACTTGGTAAGGAGTTAGATATATGCACAATGTCTCATCAAAGTGAACACATGACTGTAAAATTACCATCAAATTAAGTCAGTGGTTCAAGAGATATGGCGTGGACACTATTTTGAAGCATGTGACCTTTCGCCTTCCCTGCTGTGACCTTGACCTTGGAGCCTGACATCTAAAATCCTCAGCTCTACATGTCCAAGGGGTACACTTGAGTGAAATATTTTAGAAAACAGACCAACGGTACAAGAGATATGAAGTTGACAAGATTTCAAATTATGTGACCTAAGACACCTCCTGGTATGACCTTGACCTTTCAGCCTGACATCTATAATATCAGCTATAAAAATCTTCATCAAGAAAAACATGTTTCAAATACTTAAAAAAAAAAGGAACAGAATTTCAAGATATAGGTGGTGGACAAAATCAGAGAGTATGTAACACTAAACTCCCCACTGTGACCTTGACCTTTGAACCTGGCATCTAAAACCTCTGCTCTGCACATCATCTTATCTAAATGCACACATGAAATATTTCAAAATAGAACCAGGGATTCAAGAGATAGGGTGCAGCTAAGATTTTACAGTATGTAACCTTTACCTGTTGCTGTAACTTTGGAATTTGGGGTCTGCAACCTCAACTCTGCACAATATCTCATCAAGATGCAAATATGTGTGAAATGTTTCAAAAACCAAGCTACTCAATGGATATGGAGAGGACTGGAGCCGACATAATTTTAGTATATGTGACCTTTGACCCCTACTGTGGTTTTGACCTTGGAATCCTGACTCTGCATATTGTCTCATAAAGGCAGACATTGGTATTAAAGGTGTTACAGACAGATAGGCAGCCTGTCAGATAACTATTCCTTTTATTGCATACTACAAGTCAAATCTTAACCTAACAACAAAATTTCATCATCCCCTTTCTGAAAGTATTTGCAGATGGAAAATAAAATGTGGCTTAACTCTTTACCACACAATCCCAACTTTAAACGACCCTGAGAAAGAGGCCTTTTAAAAACATTATTGGAAAAGGAGAAAGCGCTGGTAACCAGCATTTTCTCCTTTTCCAACAATGTTTTCAACCCCTCCCAATACAAATTTCAATTCAAAAGTCACATTTACTTTGTGGTCTGCAAATGCTTTCAATTTGGACAGGTCTAAAATTTCGTCGTTTGGCAGAGTTAAATGGTTGAACTCACCTCCCTTTACCACACGACAAAAATGTAGACTTGTCCAGATTGAAAGCATTTGCAGACAACAATTTACTTGTGGCTCAAATGATGGAATTTGTCTTTGATAGGATAGAAAACATTCAGGAAAAAAGAGAAAACCCTGGTTACCTGCATTTTCTCCTTTTCAAGCAAAGTTTTCAAAAGCCTTCTTTTTTAGGGATGTAAAAACTCAGGGTTGTGTGGTAAAGCTTTAAGGTTTGAAAACATCACAGGAAAAAGCATTTTATCCTTAGCCAACAATGTTGTAAAAAGATTGATTGATTGTATGGTGTTTAACGCCGTTTTCAACATTATTTCAGTTATATCGCAGCGGCCAGTGCACCTATCCATGCTTTCCTGGAGTCTTTTACCAGTACTCCGCACAATCTTCTTTCCAAGCCACTGGCTGCTTTCCCACATAATCATTGTCGAAACAATGGTCAGCGGTGGGAGAGGAATGAATCCTGTCGCAGTGACTATCATCAATCCTAGGAAAGAAAGTGGCCGAGCCAGGGGTCGTAGCCAGGGATCGAACCCTGGACCCTGTGTTCTCAAGTCCTGCACGCTACCGACTGAGCTACCGGGGCTCGGCGTTGTAAAAAGAGATCTTGTTCAGGGTCGTTAAAACAATTGAAACATTTGGTAAAGGGTTTCATGAAAGAACCCAGCAGACAGTTAAAACACAAGTATTGATGTTAGATTTTTTTGGCACAAAACATCTCACCTTTAATAAACATTGTAGATCAAAGATCAGGCTGCACATTTTGTGCAGTCTGATCTTGATCTATGCCTTTCTGCAAAAGCTTTTGAAAAGGCACCTTCAGACAGGCACCCTTTACCACACATTTTGAGTTTTAACTACACTGGCTGAGAAACACGCCTTATGAAAATATTGTTGAACATGGAGAAAATGCTTGTAACCAGCATTTTCTCCTTTTCACACTTTTTTTTCTACCCAATCAAAGATAAGTGACACCATTTGAACCACATTAAAATTGTCATCTGCAAATGCTTTGGATCTGAACAAGTCTATAATATTATTTTTGTTGTCTGGTAAAGAGTTAACGGCCTATGGGTTAGATAAGACATACAATAACATGATAGTTTTTTACAAAAACTGAAATGTAACGTAATGGTACATATTTTAAAAGCAAAATCACAAAAACAAAACCAAGAATGTAATAATCATTATTAGTACTGTATGATTATATTGTTATAAATACCTTTATTGTGGAACAACATTATCCCGAAAAACTAGTTATAATTACCAGCATACACAAACCAATCAAAACAAATAACAAAATGCTCTGGTTTAACCTCCAATTTCCCCTGAAATACCGATGAGTAATATTTTGCTAAAGTGCACTCCCAGTATTAAGTACGAAAGAGAGAAAAACCGATGTACCCAATCACATTATATGTGTTACAAAAAATGTACTTTAACCCTTTTCCAAACAATCTTTTAACCATTAAGCTGCTAAGCACCACTCACTGACCTTTTGCGGACACTGTAGATCAAGATCAGACTGCACATTCTGTGCAGTCTGATCTTGGATCTACACTGTCCTTAAGAGTGATATTTTTCTCAAAAAACATTCATTATTCGGGTTTTTTAATATCGGCTTGAAAGTTTTATTTCACTTATTTAGCAGGATAAGGGTTAAGGAGCTGGAGGACGGCTTTTATAAGCAATTTGGAGGAAGAGGAGAAAAAGCAGTGTAAACTGCAATTTTTCTTGCTCACAATGTTTTCTATACTTGAAAGACAAATCCCACCACTAATAGCCATTATTTAAGCTTGTCATCAACAGATGCTTTTGATATGAACCAGTCTTAAATTCTGATAAAAGAGTTAAATGCAGGAGTATCACATTTTCAAGATTTTTTTCTTCTGATGAAAATCAACCCTTTAATATCCTGCTTGATAAATGAAATGAAACACTAGTCTTAATGATAACTAGAGGCGCTTGAGCGCCTGTATTGCTCCACAGGCCTGATATTTCTATAATGGCGAAAGGAAGTTTTTAACAATTATCATTCAATCCTGCATTTTAGCTCACTAAAGAAACAATTTGGTAGACAACCACCATAGGAACTTACCTGCAAAACAACAATGAAATCCAATGAATAGTTTTAGAGAAGAAATTTTTCAAAGATTTTACTTTATACCATAAAAGGAAAATGAGTCTCCCATAAAAGCCATGTTTTTTGACAGATCTTTTTTTTTTTAAGGAATTCTGTAAACCTGTATCTAAGGAACATTCCTGCAAAATAATAATGCTATCCAAATAGCGGTTTGGGAGGAGAAGATTTTTAAAGGTTTTTTACTTTGGTTGCCATGGCAACCAGAATTCTTCATGGAACACAATTATTTGAAGGAATTTGAAAGAGGACCACCAAAGGAACATTCCCGTGAAATTTGGTAAAAATCCAGTCAATAGTTTCTGAGGAGAAGTTTTTTAAAGAAAAAGTTTATGGACACACGGACGGACGGACGACAGACACAACGCCATGACAATAGCTCTCTGGCCTTCGGCCAGTGGAGCTAAAAATTATAGTCATATCACGGCAACAGCTCACATATTCATGTTTTCCAGGGTTTTACCAGTACTAGGCTAGGGCTCTGAAGTGTCTTGCCCAAGGAAAAAACCCAATGGATCTAGTGCAGCTCGAGCCCAGGGCCTCCAGGTTACAAGTCCCACACTTTACCACCTAGCCATGCAGAACCCCGCATATTGTTTGCTCATTTACCTTTTACCAAGCAATCTCATGTTTTGACAACTTTTAGTAAGATGGTAATCTGGTTACAAGCATTTTTTTCCTTTTCCCACAATATTTGCTACCCTTTCAAAGACGAGTCCGTATTTAATTTATCAATGTTGCTTATGCTGCCAGACTTGTCTAAATTGATTGATTGTATAATGTTTAATGCCGTTTTCAACATGTCGCAATGACTATCATCAATCCTCTGAAAGAAATTGGCCAAGCAAGGGATAGAACTCATGACCCCCTGTTCTCAAGTTCTGCACGCTGCCGACTGAGCTACCGAGGCTCCACTTGTGTAAATTGAAAGCCTTTGCAAACAACAAAATAATTCAAAACTTGAAATTTGTAATTGAAAGGGTAGAAAATATTACAGAAAAAGAAGAAAATGCTGGTTGCCAGCATTCTCTCCTTTTTCCACTGTTTTTAAAAGCTTTTTTTTTTCCAAGGATCTTTAAAAGTCGGGATTGTGTGGTAAAGAACTAAATGAGTGGGAAAAGGGGGTTTAATGCATCTCTGTGATGCATTATACCTAGCAAGACATCATTATAAATGGATCCATAAAATCCATTTTGTAGAACAACTGACTAAATCATGAGGTGGACTGGTCCTTTGACATGCAGCAGATTGACTAATTTAAAAAAAATACTTCAACTTAGTCAGCCTGCTGAGCTGGGTCGATTTTTTTTGAAGATTCATTGTAACTGCCCTTTCCACATAGCAAGGCCCAAATTCATCTCCATTAACTTTGTCTTTCCGAGGGGGTAACAAGCTAATCCCTTACAAAATATCCAAGAGTTTCATAATCCTAAGGAAAAAAGCATATGAAATCATTGTGGGAAAAGGCATAAAATGCTAAACACACACTTTTCTCCTTTCCTCATTATTTTTTTCTACCCTTTAAAAAATCAAAACCTGTTATTTGAGCCATATTTTTTTGTTTTTGTCATGGATAAATCTAAAATTTTATCATCTGGCAAATAGATAAGGGTCAAAATCACATCCTGAACCAATCCCAAATCTGTGGGCTGTAAGATCCTTCTCTGCAGTTTGCTAGATGAGTTTTTAACCCAGGTCCCTTGTAGTGTGAAAAACTGGCTTCAATTGCATATGCAGACAGTCAAGATCAAGATCAGACTGTGCTGAAAATGTAGTCTGATCTTGAATATACACTGTCCACTTTTTTGCCAAAATTTTTGCCAAAAACAGGCATGTTGAAATTGAATATCTTTACCACACAATCCCGACTTTTAACAGGCTTAAGGAAAAGGCCTTTTGAAAACATTGTGGGAAAAGGAGAAAATGCTGGTAACCAGCATTTTCTCCATTTCCCACAATGTTTTCTACCCTTCCATAAATAACTTTCCATTTTAGAGTTTCTTTTACTTTCTTGTGCTTTTTATGCTTTCAAATTGGACAAGTTTAAAACTTTGTCCTTTGGTAAAGAGTTAAATAAAAGCACCACACCAGTTAACACTTTACCACATGATTATGAAAATAAGGAAACTTACACAGGTAAATTTACGCTATGGTATCATATGAACAGTGTCAATTTAGAGCTCCACATAAGAGGGAGTGAGGGCATTCTAAATCCGTTATTTCTCTTCGAAACCCTTTGTTGTGGGTACTCATTAGAATTGTCTTGATGAGATGATTCTAATGATTACCCATAATACAGGGTTAAGTGGAGAATAATTAATATTTTCAATTTTAAAATTAAAGTCACTCCCCCTGTCTGGAGCTCTGTGTCATGTAAGTATTGATACTCCTGTAAAATAAAGTAAGTAAAGTATATTGCACCATCTCTGACTGGTATGGAAAAGTATAATTATTTGAAGTATTGATTGAATTGTGTTCAACACCACTTACAACAATATTTCGGTCAAATCATTAAGCCACAACTTTCTTATTCATAGGTGTCCTGGGCTTCACCTATACTAGGCCAGGGCTCTACAGTGTCTTTACAAAGACGCATTTGCCAAAAGTATCCAGTCTGATCTTGGTTTTACAGGCAGAATTATTCTTTTAAGAATTAGACCCCTAACTCATCGGTAATATTGTGTAACATCAACATTTTCGTAAAGGCTATTCGGCCAATCTCGGCAGCTTCCATCTTTTAAAATGAGAGTTAGGGGCCATATAGACTCAGTAACTCATCGGTCAATATGGTGTAACATCGACGTTTTTGTAAAGGCTATTTGGCCAATCTCGGCAGCTTCCGTCTTTTAAAATGAGAGTTAGGGGCCGTAGCCACTCAGTAACTCATCGGTATATATTGTGTAACAGTGATGTTTTCATAAAGGCTATTCAGCCAATCTGGACAGCTTCCGTCTTTTAATATGAGAGTTAGGGGCTGTAGACCTTAAAAAAAATCGAAGCAAAATCAGGCTTGAAAATGCAATTGCCTATATTTCTTTATCTAGTAGTGACCAAAAATGATTTATCTCTTTGCAGTATTACTGAACTTGTAACCTGGAGACTGCAGGTTTCAGTTTCACTGGAAGCACTGGTTTTTTCATGGGAGTGTCTTTGGCCAGAATACTTCAGAGCCCTGGCCTAGTCTTTGGTGAAACCCATCACATACATGATACTTGAATAGGTGGGCCGTTGCTGTGATATGACGTAAATAATGTTGAAATAGCCAAATTACCATTCAATGATTGCTTTCCAGTATCAGAAATACTGTAAACAAATCTAAGTTTTCCTGATCTTTGACCTACATTTTCCCCTATTTTTCAAATATTTTTTGTCTGCAAATGCTTCGAGTTTGGTCAAGTCAAAAATTCTATGATCTGGTTAACTCTTTACCAAATGACAAAATTATAGACTTGTCCAAATTGAAAGCATTTGCAGATGACAAAATAAATGTGACTGAAAAATTGAAATTTGGTTTGGGAAGGGTAGAAAACATTGTGGTAAAAGGAGAAAATGCAGGTTACCAGCATTTTCTCCTTTTCCCACAATGTTTTCAAAAGGCTTCTTTCTCAGGGTTGTTAAAAGTCGGGATTGTGTGGTATAGAGTTAACTCTTTACTAGACAACTTTCTAATGCTGTTTTCAAAAGCTCTTGTTCAGGGTTGTAAAAAGTCGCGACTGTGTGGGATAGGGTTAAGGGTTGACCCATTACCACATAATCCCCAGTTTTACAGACCCTGAGCAAAAATACTTGTGAAAACATAGTGAGAAAGAGAGAAAATACTGGTAACCAGCATTTTCTCTTTTTCTCTCAATGTTTTCTAACCTGCCACAGACAAATTCTGTTGTTTGTGAAACATCTAATTTGTCATCTGCAAATGCTTTGAATCTGGATAAGTCTAAAATTTTGTCTTTTGGTAAAGAATTAAAGATTAAATCGCTGATGTGTGTGGGAGTGGGAAACCTGCATTGCCTATTGATAATTGCATGTGTCATTGTACACGTACATGGTTTTAACTCACTACTGCCGAAAGCAAATCTGAAAACATCCTGGTTTAGCCCTTTACCACACAATCCCGACTTTTAACAACCTCGAGACAGACGACTTTTGAAAAGATTGCGGGAAAAGGAGAAAATGATGTAAACAGCATCCCTCAATGTTATGTGCCCTAATAAAGACAAATTCTATCATTTGAGCAACATTTAAATTGTCATCTGCATATACATTCCATTTTGACAAGTCTACATTTTTATCATTTGGTTAAGAGTTAGCAGGGGTTTTCTACACACAAGAAGACACCATGGCAAAGAGTACAAAACTTTAATACTGTACCACAAACAACTGCTCCTTTTGTCACAATGTTTCCATTAGGGGCACAATCATTGTGATAAAATCATTATGACTAAAAATTTTCTGAACAGAAAACTTGAATGTACAATGTTACAGTGAAGAATGACAATCAAGGAAGATAATTGGTTATAAATTTTAACACTAGTCAAGAATAAAACATTTCTTATTTCCCTTGATCATAGACAGTTTAACTATAGCTTATTACGAAGTAGATATAAGATAAGCCAATAGCTGCCACATTCTTCAGTGGATAAGAATGTTATCCAGAAATCTGAAAGAGGAGCACCAAAGGCTCATTTATGCCAGTTTGCAGGGATGACAAGCTGTAGTTTTTGTATTGATGATAATTTGCAGAGGGGTTACAACCTGTAGTTTTTTACGAATGATAACTTGCAGAGAATTACGAGGTGCAGTTGGAAAGTTCCCGGACTGGTCAATTTATAAGCATGCTAGCGTCCCGATCATGCTAAAATTTGCTACACATATAAACATCATCTCGCCTTTTTAGTTTGCATATGTTTGAAAACAATTCATTTGATAATTCGTCCGTAGAAGATGCTAAACAATAGGTTGGTTCTTAGTTACAGAGCAATTTAAAAATTTTAGTGTGTAGGAAATTCTTGATCATAAACAAACATTATAAGTTTCATTAAATGCCGCCGTAACGTCGTGAGTTTTTGCATGGAGTCACACCAATGTTATTTCAAAGTAATTCTGAAGAATCAGCGTGATCGGTTTATAATCTTAAATTTCAGGAGCGTTTTTGATGGCAATGGAAGAATTTCTGGACGGTCGAACGTCAACATCAAATGATCACACGGAGCTGCTTGCAGTCATAAAGTTATGTGTCGGAGCCGGAATGACGCCAACGGACACATGGAAATTCATGAATCATAAGGAGGTTGCACAGAAAGTATCCAGAAGTATTGTGTTTGAGTGGCATAGACGTTTTAAAGAAGGGCATTTAGATATAAAGGTAAATGCTAAGAGCTGGAGACCAAAAGATTCCGGTGAAGTCAAGAGGGTGGAGAGCCTTGTTTTGTCAGACCGTCATTACTCATTCCAAAATCTTGCGTTAGTAATTTATCCACAATTGCGTGGCCAATTCCTACGGCATCGGCGATTTCGTCCACTGAATTTTGACGGTCTGGATATGTTTTCAAACATATGCAAACTAAAAAGGCGAGATGACGTTTATATGTGTAGCAAATTTTAGCATGATCTGGACGCTAGTATGCTTATAAATTGACCAGTCTGGGAACTTTCCGACTGCATCTCGTACAACAGGTATTCTTTTAATTATGACAATTTGCAGAGAATTACAACCTGTAGTTTTTTTTTAAATCATAACAATTTGCACAGGATTTAAACCTTCAGTTTTTTTTATAATTTATGATAACTTGCAAAGAGTTACGACCTGTAGTTTAGAGAAGGTTTATTATGATTTTCCCTACCGGTATTTTTCAGCATTGTTGCCCAGGTCCAAGATTTTTGAAGGAATTTAACTCTTTACTAAACAGCAAAATTTTAGACTTGTCCAAATTCAAAGTTGTTCCAGATGACAAATAAAGTGTGGCTGAAATGACGAAATTGTCTCTAAAAGGGTAGAAAACATTTTGGGAAAAGGAGAAAATGCTGGTTACCAGCATTTTCTTCTTTTCCCAAAATGTTTTCAAAAGGCCTCTTCCTCAGGGTCGTTAAAACACAGGATTGTGTGGTAAAGGGTTAAAAAAAGACTATGGCAGGATTATTTCTTTGGAGTTTGTTTAATATCAGTAAAACAGTTTCTGAGATGCTTGAAACATAAGCCAACACACATACATGCATGTATAACAGACATAGGGCCATGCCATAAGCTCACTGAGCTAAAAATTGGACTAGCTTTTGACAAATATTACCCAATTTAAAACTGAACCCTTTACCACACAATCCAAAGTTATATCGACCCTGAAGAAGAAAGTTTTTTAAAACAATGAGGGAAAAGCAGAAAATAATGGTAACCAACACTGTTACAAAGTTCTAAGCCTCCTCAACTAATGTATTGGTGCGTATGAAAGAGTTGCATACCCTTAAACTTCATTTACCTTTGAGGCCTATGTTGATCAAGATCAGACTGCACAAAATATTCAGTCTAATCTTTGATATACCCTATCCCCTTCGCAGAGACTTTCTGGGCATACGCAAAACTGAAATTGAAATAATTTGGGCCTTATTTCTAGACAGAAAATATATGTGGAGTTTATTCAGAGCTTTACGAGTTAACATGGGCAAATTGTGTAATAGCCTTGTTTGGACCACAAGCAACTGACTAAGGCCTGGGCCTGTGTTTCATGTATTCAGCTATTTGTGTGCTATATTTTCTTGAAAAGGCTTAAACCATATCCTGCTAAATAACTAAAATAAAACTTTCAGTTTAACAGTAAAAACCCAAATATTGCAATTTTAAAGTTATGCCTTGGGGAACAATATCTCCTTATAGGACAGTGTAAATCCAAGATCAGACTGCACATTCTGTGCAGTCTGATCTTGATCTACACTGTCAGCAAAAGGTCAGCAAGTCACGCTTAGCAGCCTAAGAGTTAATTGCAGAAATTGATGTTGAAGCTAGGACTCGCAGCATAGCCTGGCTAAGAGCATGCAGATTCAATGTCCACTGCCCCTATAAAATACATCTTAGAATAAATAAAATATCATGAAAAAAGGAGTAATTGCATGTGACTTGTGCTTACAGTTATACCTTTATACCACATTTTTAAAATACTTCTACTGTTCACACACGCACACAAAATTTATTTATTCAAAATATAAATGTTTGTAGGGAGTGTACCTGTATTAATTAGTGATATATCTGAAAATGAAAACATTTTCAACCCTAGACTTAAAAGCTCAAATAAACCTGTAAAGCACTAGATACATAGGCAATACTCTGTGAAATGGGGTTTTAATGCATCTGCAAAAAGTAATGACCCAGGTCAGCCTGCACAGTCTGCGCAGGCTGACCTTGGTTGAAAGTTTTGACTATTTCTCAATTTTCTGCATGTCAAAGGAACGGTCTTTCTTGTTATTTAGCTGGCTGTTTGAAAAAAAAAAGGATTTTATGTATCCATAATAATAATTATGATGACTTGCTTGGTCTAATGCATCACATAGATGCATTAAACCCCCTTTTGCCAGAGCATAGCTTAAATTTATTACACCTGTCAGTTCAAAGACAGAGTAATTATCTCATAACTTGCTGAATATGTATTGTGTTGATGCCTGTATTGTAGAAATGCCAAAGGAAAACATTAAAGCAAATGAAGCAGTTGCTCAGCAAGAGCTCCAAACAAATCTTTAATTGCTGTCATGGCCAAATTTTGGTCAAGTAATTGTAACAAGCAGGAATGCTGTTTTTTTTTTCTATTTGTTTTCAAAAGCTGATTTCTGCATAGCCCTAGTTAGAGGCCTTTTGCTTAATACAGATGGTCTGTAAGCAAGGGATGACTTGGATGAATTTCAATGGTGACTGTCTGTTTACTGTAGTAAACTTTTCTGGGGTCATGTGTGGAATGTTTTTGAAGGACATTTATATCCGAAATACAGAAAAAAAGCAATACAGTTTGGAAAGTGTTTCATCAAAAATATTTCACAATATACTAGACATCAAAAGCAAATTTAAGACTGCATGAACAGCAATCTATGGGTTCTGTGCAGTCCGTCCTTTCTGAACATTATGTCTGCAAAAGGTGGACGTGAGGAGATGGCCACTTTTAGTCTACAAATAATCGCAGTTACATGGTTGTTCTGTTTCAGAATGTCTCAGAAGAGCGGACAGTATAGATCTTAATCAGACTGTTTTGTGAACTCTGATCTTGATCTACACTGGCCGCAAAGGCAACCATAGTCGTGAAAGAAGCTTTAAGGGGTAAAGAAATAGGATATTTGTTTTTTTTCGGTGGAAGATCGAAATATATTTCATTGAGTGAACATCATCAGTAATATTTTCATAAGTAGCACAGCACTAATTTTGTGGTCGGGAAATACTTTCAGTTTGGACCAGTTCAGAATTTTGTCATTTGGTAAGTAGTTAAACCTTTACTAGATAACAAAATTTTAGACTTGTCCAAATTCAAAGCATTTGTGGATTGCATTTTGAATGTGGTTCAAACCTTTGTAATGATAGAAACATTGTGGAACAAAAAGAAAATCTTGCCGATATCCTGCATTTTCTGTTTTCCCATCATGTTTTCAAAAACCTTTTTTCCCTGGGTCATTAAATCACGGGAAAACATGTGACAAATATTACAAAGTATAGATAGAAAATCAGATTACATGATTTTTGTAGTCTGATCTTGCTCTGTATTTATTCAACATGAAAAGGGTGATCACTATGAGGCAAGTAACAGCTTTACTAGAAGACAAAATTTAAAACTTGTCCGAACTGAAAACTTTTGCTAATGACAAATTGAATGTGGGGCAAATAATGAGTTTTGTTTGTGATAAGGTAGAAAACATTGTGGAAAAAGGAGACTATGCTTGTTACAAGCATATTTTCTTTTTCCCAGTTTTCAAAGAACCTTCCTCGCAGGGTTGTTAAAACTCATGATCATGCCCTTACAAGTCTATTGCTTTAAACTTTTA
The DNA here is from genome assembly GCA_946811185.2 of Hippopus hippopus. Taxonomy (NCBI): domain Eukaryota; kingdom Metazoa; phylum Mollusca; class Bivalvia; order Cardiida; family Cardiidae; genus Hippopus; species Hippopus hippopus. The sequence continues at coordinate 45,128,612 of OX328106.1, read as the reverse complement.
CAAATTGAATTTTTGACTTGTCCAAATCTAACGCATTTGCATAGAACAAATTAAATTTGGCTAAAATGGTGGTGGTGTCTTAAATTATGAAATAGTAGAAAATATTGTGGAAAAAGAAGAAAATGCTGGTCACAAGCATTTCTTATTTCTCAACAATGTTTTCAAAAGTTCTAAGAGGGGAACTGATCCTCGGCACAAGCTAGTCGTTCCTGGTTTGATTTTCGTTTCTGTAATTTCTCGAAGTCAGAAAGGTCTGAAAATAGCACATACAGTGTACAAGTGTTTTCACTCTTTACTACATGATTGATGATCGTATGGTGTTTAACGCCGTTTTCAACATTATTTCAGTTATATCGCGGCCGCCAGTGCACCTATCCATGCTTCCTGGAGTCTCTTTTACCAGTACTCCGCACAATTTTCTTTCCAAGCCAATGGCTGCTTTCCCACATAATCATCTTCGAATAAATGGTCAGAGGTGAGAGAGGAATGAATCCTGTTGCAATGACTATCATCAATCCTCGGAAAGAAATTGGCCGAGCCAGAGGTCGTAGCCAGGGATCGAACCCTGGACCCCGTGTTCTCAAGTCCTGCACGCTACCGACTGAGCTACCGGGGCTCTGCCTTTACTACATGACAATTTTTCAGACCTGTTGAAGTTGAAAAGCATTTGCAAACAACAGATTAATTTGACTCAAAGAAAAGGAATTGTCTTTCAAGATAAAAAACATTCTGGAAAATGGAGGAAAAGCTGGTTATCACTGTTTTCAACAGCTTTCAATTAGGTTGTATATGACTGACAGGATTGTGTGGTGACAGGATATTGAACATGAAAGAGAGGTTTATCATAGAAATCGTAATGCAGTACAGGTACACTCATCTTAGTGCAGAAAAACCAACAAACCCTGGGTCATTATAGACAATTTACACATGTCTTCTGACAGATGTACCAAGCAGCAAAAATATCTTTTTATCTGAAGACAAAATTATATAGATCAGCTCATCCTTATTGGAAGCATTTTGCATACGACAAACTACATGTAAATTTGGCTTAGCATGATTAGATTTCCTTTGAAAGATTAGAAAACATTTTGGAAAAATAAAAATGCTGGTTACCAGCATTTGCTCCTTATCTATAAATTTTTTCAAAAGCTGTCTTCCTCAGGGGTCGTAAAAACACAAGGGCTTGAAACCAGGTTCAGAACATGCCAATCGTTCTTAGTTTTAGTCTTAGTCTAGATTTAGAAAGTAACACATGTTCTGGTTGGCTTAACCATTTGGTTCAGCCAATCAGAAGTTGTGTAAATTTCAAATTCAGAAAATTTTTGAGAATAAAACCGTTCTTAAGAATGTTTGCTGAATATCTACCCTGGAAGTTGCTAGTTTAATTCCCAAGCTCAGCTAATTTCTTTCTGAGAATTAATGATAGTCATTGCACCCAGATTCATTCCTCTCTCACTGCTGATCATTGTTTCCATGATCTGTATGCAGAAAAGCAGCCAGTTGCTTGGGAAGAATGGGCAAAGAGAAAGTCCAGTAAAAAGCATAGATAGGTACACCTGCCACTGTAATATAACTTAAATATTGTTGAAATGGTATAAAACACCATGCAAACAAACCAATCATAAGATTTGTTTGGAGTTTAATGCTGTTTTAACCCTTGACCACACAATCCTGACTTTAAACAACCCTGATAGAGAAAGCTTTTGAAAACATTTCCCACAATGTTTTTGTACCTATTAATGGACAAATACTATCACTCGAAAAACATTTGAATCCTTGTAATAAATTCCTTTAATATGGACGAGTCTCAAATTTTGCTGTGTGGTAAAGGGTTAACAGCTTTGGTCATATCACAGCCTTCAGTGCACCTACTCATGTGTTTCCTGGCTTTGTCACACCAGTACTGACACAACTTTCTTTCAAAGCCACAAACTATTTTTCTCACATGCATCAGAGGTGAGAGGCAAAAATCGCCGGAAAGAAAGTTTGCCCCAACTGGGTATCGAACTTGCAGAAATGGCCAGGCACAAATCATAAGAATACAGAATTAGTTGGTAAAGGGGTAATAAGCTATAGTATAAAGGTGATAGTTTGTCACTTGGTAAAGCTTAAACCAAATGTTTTTTCAGTAGAAGTACACCTAATAAAAGTAAGGTAAATCTTATTAACAATTGGCTACATTCCTTAAAATACATACACATTATTTCCAAAGAAATTCATGGTACCCGTTCTTTGCTATTGTTTTCGATTTTTTGTATACCACCAGTGACACATTATAAACGATTAAGTATACTTGCTTACACTTATAGGTTGTTTTTTTATGCAATAAGCAAAGTTCATGGTCTGTCTACATAATTATAATCCTAGTACTCGAAAACTAACCTATAGATTAATGTACTGTGTAAACTGACTGTGACCTTTAGCTGGCTGCATAAATATATTGGTTACAGGATAGTATGTACGACCTATCCATGACCTAACCTAGTGCTTGAAAACTTACCTGTTAATTTACAGCCTCAATGTGACATATCAATAAGGCTGTACATAGGTCAGAATGTCCACAACAGTGTCATACCTTTTTCAATCAAGCGAACCCTGTAAAAATTTTTACCAAAACTGCTTTGATATGAAAGGTTTTCTGGAAAATGGTGCTTAGAGCATATTACCAAGCAAGCTGTTGCTTTTAAGGATACACTTTGTCTAATAATAGATGTCCCAAGGAGTAGAATGGCTCTTTAACCCTTAGGCTGCTAAGCGCTAGTTACTGACCTTTTGCAGACAGTGTAGATCAAGATCAGACTGCACAGAATGTGCAGTCTGATCTTTGATCTACACTGTCCAATAAGGAGATATTATTCCCTAAAACATAACTTTGAAATAGCACTATTTAAGTTTTTTCTATCAAATTGAAAATTTCATTTTAGTTATTTAGCAGGATAAGGGTTAACATATAAAAAATTCAACAATGGCAAAAAGTGTCAACCAAGGTCAGCCTATGAGGATTGCGCAGACGGGCACTGGTCAGTATTTTTTTATATGCATTAACCCTTAAAGGGCCTTTCATAACTATCGTTGTGTTTGCGGCCAATGTAGATCAAGCTCAGACTACACAATACGTGCAGTCTGATCTCTGATCGACACTGTCCACTCAGTTTAAATACAAAAGACAAAAGCAATCATAAAAACCAATTATTTCGGTCTTTTTCCATAGTGAATATGTCTGCTTGGTTTAAATGGCGTAAAAGCATTTTCCACAGTGCATAGCTCTTTCGTTATTGATGTACAAATAAGTCAAACTTAACCTTTGTACACCGATATAAACTCCATGGTCACGTTCACAATGTCAGGTAGCACTGGGCTTGGCAGACTCAGCCATAAAAGGATATGGAAATTCAAACTTTGAATGTTTTTAAATATTCTACCGTAAGCTATATATACATTCCCCACCTACGGATCCAAAAGCAAAAGCATGATGTGGAGTTAGCAGGTGGAACATTGCCGGACTTTTTGAGACACAACAGTTTCACTCTAAAGAACAACTCTGTGATTAGGTCTAAAACTGCTAAAAAATGATGTAACTTTCCAACCAAAAGTAAAACGCCAATTGTGGCTATTTCATCCTTTTTTCTTTTTGGAGGAAAATCTCACTGTATCTGATAGTGTAGATCAAGATCGGATTGCCTACATGTTCTGTACAGTCTAATCTTGATTTGGGATTCATGACATTTCGAAAACCATGTTTGTCCAAAACGATCCCTAGCCCCGACTCTTACCCCAACCCAGAAAAATGGTGGCTCAAATTTTCCTCCAAGACAGAGCTTTTCATGACGTAAATCTAGGAATTTAGCAATCGGTATTTAAAACATACATGGATTTTGACGAAATACCCTTCAAACAGAATGTTGTGCACTGCTTGATTTACACTGTCTGCAAAAGCACACTGTGTTGCGCTAGCCTAGGAATGAAAAAGAACTCTGGATTTGGAGAGTGTAATGATCCCAAACCCCTGGTTATGCCTCTGAACTTCATCACACCCCCCCCCCCCCCCCCCTTGCAAAGATTAGACTTCTATGTCAGAAAAGGCAAGACATGGCATGGCTCCTTGTCCAGACAACTTCATGATGCTTCACAGCCTCACTCCCTAATTTCATAAGTGTTGCCTTGGTGACAACAGGTTGATGAATACAACCATCCTTCAATAAAAGGTTTTTATCATCTTTCAACCCTTTACCACACAATCCCAAGTTTTAACAACCCAGAGGGAGAAGGCTTTTGAAAACATTGTGGGAAAAGAAGGAAATGCTGGTAACCAGCATTTTCCCATTTTTTTCTACCCTTTTTGAAATAAATGTCATCGTTTGAGTCAAACTCAGTTTGTCGGCTGCAAATGCTTTCAAGTCTAATATATTGTCATTTGGCAAAAAAGTTAAACAATTTGTCGAATTTGGCAGGACACTTGAGAGCCCTGGCAAAGGGCATGTAAGAACTATGACTCATACTAACAGAATGAAAAAGTTAGCTTTCACTGTGATATAACTGAAATATTGTTGAAAGTGGTATAAAAACATTAGGCAGCCAATCAATCCATGCAATATCTGAATATCACAACACTTTACTTACATTACCTTATAGTCACTGTCCTGGAGGCAATAATCCTTTCACTTTTCACTTTAAACTCAACATAATCCAATATCCATGAAAACTTTGAGCCTGTATACTCTTTCTTGTCTGTTAGCCTAGTAAAGTAAATAATGGACAAAACATGACTAAAAATATCATAGTTCACATTTATATTTCAACCCTTTTTGCCAAATATACGTTTTGCAGCTACTGTTGTCCTTGCAGCCAGTTTTGATCAAGGTCAGACTACACAAAGTGTGCAATCTAGTCTTGGGTCTACACTGTCCGCTTAGCCAAGAATGCTGGGAAAAAGCAACCTTGATATTGCAATCATTTAGGCCTTTTTTCTTGACAGAAAATGTTTGTAGGGTTTATTTGGCGCTCTAAGGTCAAACAGCTGTAGGTATTATAACCCTAAACCCTTTACCAAACAAAAAAATTTTAGACTTGCCCAAATTGAAAGCTTTCCAGACTAATAATTTTCCCAAATTGAAAGCTTTCCATACTATTAAAATTACTGACTCAAAAATAAAAATTTGCTTCTGGAAGAGGCTTTTGAAAACATTGTTTGAAAAGGAGAAAATGCTGGTAACCAGCATTTTCTCCTTTTCAAACAGTGTTTTTAAAACCCCTCTTCTCGAGGTTAGTGAAAACGCAGGATTGTTTGGTGAAGAGTTTAACTCTTTACCACACGAGAAAATTTTAGACTGGTCCAAATTGAAAGCATTTGCAGACGACAAAATAAAGGTGGCTGAAAAATCGAAATTTGGTTTGGGAAGGGTAGAAAACATTGTGGGAAAAGGAGAAAATGCTGGTTACCAGCATTTTCTCCTTTTCCCAGAATGTTTTCAAAAAGGCATCTTTCTCAGGGTCGTTAAAAGTCGGGATTGTGTGGTAAAGAGTTAAATGCTTTTCACAACTAGAGTTGCCTTTTCGCTCAATGTATATCGCAATCATACAGACTTTGCAGTCTGATCTTTGATCTTCACTGTCCACTTAGATGAAGCAAAAATAAACCGAAGAAATGAAACTACAGTTTCTTTTTCATTTCAAGACTGAAAATGTTTGTCGAGTTTACATGGACCTTTAACTCTTTCCATACCATGGACAACACCAGAAGCTTTTGTGGACAGTATAGATAAAGATCAGACTGCACAGAACATGCAGTCTGATCTCTGATCTACACTATCCACTGCTATATTCTAGATTAGATGACCAAATTCTAGATGACCAAACTGTCTCTTAATCTTGCAGAAATGTACATGTATTTCTAGCCTTTGGGAAAAATCCAATTCATTTATTTAGTAGTGAAAAAGTTTAGGGTTAACCTTTTCTACTGTTAACCCTTTACTGCACTATGAGAACTTTTAACGACCCTGGGAAAAAAGCCTTTTGAAAACATTGTGGAAAAAGGAGAAAATGCAGGTAACCAGCATCTTCTCCTTTACCCACAATGTTTTCTACCCTATCGAAATTTGCACATTAAATATATTGAATATATTGAATATAATGTCGTCTGCAAATGCTTTCGATTTGGACAAGGCTAAAATTTTGTCACATGGTGATGTGTTAAAGGGGGCTATTGAGACTTTTATAATGATAACACACAAGTTCAAAAATGTTTCATAACCGAGTTTAGTAAGGCAACAGACTATTGCTAAGGAAGAAAGGCAAGTGTAAGTTTGTTTGTATTGGAGTTTCACACTCTTTCAACAGCTTAGGTCATATCACGGCAGCCAGTGTACCTAGGCACGTGTTTCCTAGCTTTCTCACAACAGTACTGACACAACTTTCTTTCCAAGCCTCTGACTACTTTCTGACATATATCAGAGGTGAGAGGCAAAAAAATTGCAGGAAAGAAAGTTTGCTTCAACTGGGTATTGAACCCAGTAACCATCAGGTCACAAGTCAGACATGCTAATCACAGAGCTACCCAGCCAGGCTTAGAAGTTTAAGAAAACAATAATATTATTGAGCCATGCTCTGTGAAAAGGGGGCTTAATGTATCTGCAAAAGGTATCGACTCAGGTCAGCCTGCGCAGTCCATGCAGGCTGACCTGGGCCAAAACTTTTTGATTTTGGTTAATTTTCTCCATGTCAAAGGACCATCCTACCTCAAGATTATGTTGGTTGTTAGAGAAAATGGATCTCGTGGATCCACAATTATATGATGACTTGCTAAATATCATGGATCATGGTGATGCATTAATTCCCCTTTTGCCAAAGTATGGCTCAATTCAAATGACATTTCCTTAACTCTTACCATACCATAGATGACACCAGAATGATGCTTTTGTGGACAATGTAGATCAAGAAGTGCAGGCTAAACTCTGATCTACACAGTCCACTGACATATTCTAGGTTATGACCGAACTGTCTCTTGATCATGCAGAAAAAATGTATTTTTAGCCTATAAGAAAATGAAACGCTCCTTTTCCCACAGTGCTATTTACCCTTTCAAACAGAAATTCAACCATCTGATCCATATTTATCCTGTCATCTGCAGTTCCTTTGAATTTGGACCAGTCTAATATTTTGATGTCTCTTGAAGAGTGAACCGTAAAGCACTGAAACAGGATTTAGTCCATTGTATAAACATTCTTGGTCAAGATCAGACTGCACAGAATGTGCAGTGTAATCTCGACCAATATTGTCTGCTTTTTTTGCCAGATATTCTAACAAAAACATTTTCGAACTGCAACAGTCTATTATACATGTATTTATAAGTATTACTTACTACAGTCAATTTTTTTTATTTCACACTTCAAAAGTAATTTCTAGAGTAACATAGACATTTTTAATCTGATGGAAGAACCCAAATATTGCCAATTCTATGCTGTTTCATTCACACCATCTATTCTATGAAATGGTTCATACCAAATGTTACTTATCACATACAAAGAGTCATTAAAATAAAATACATCCGAACTATCCAAAAACTAGGTCAGTTTCATTCACTTTACTGAACCAAAATATTGATTAGTTTTCGGTCACAACACAGAAGTCTATAAGGTTCGTTTCCTATAAATAGACACAAAAAGTCATGTGACATACAGCTAAAAAATGAGTGGATTAACCTCATCCTGTGGCAGAATAGCAGACGACATCTCCAATATGTAACCCTTAGCCTTCTAAGCGCAACTCACAAACCTTTAGCGGGCAGTGTAGATCAAGATCAGACTGCACAGAATGTGTGGTCTGATCTTGCAGCTACACTGTCCAGTAAGGTGATTGATTGTATGGTGTTTAACGCCGTTTTCAACATTATTTCTGTTATATCGCTGCGGCCAGTGCACCTATCCATGCGTTCCTGAAGTCTCTTTTACCAGTACTTTGCACAATTTTCTTTCCAAGCCACTGGCTGCTTTCCCACATAATCATTGTTGAAACAATGGTCAGCGGTGGGAGAGGAATGAATCCTGTCGCAGTGACTATCATCAATCCTCGGAAAGAAATTCACCGAGCCAGGGGTCGTAGCCAGGGGTCGTAGCCAGGGATCGAACCCTGGACCCCGTGTTCTCAAGTCCTGCACGCTACCGACTGAGCTACCGGGGCTCGGCAGTAAGGTGATATTCTTTCCTCAAAACAGTAACTTTGAAATATATCTTGCAACAGTTGGGTTTTTGCTATTAGCTTCAAAGTTAAATTTCATTTATTTTTAGCAGCTTTAGGGTAAAAAGGAAGTCAAACTCTTACATTACAGTAGATGATTTCAAAAGCCAAAAACATGGGCAATCAACATGGGCTAACCATTTACAAGACGACAATTTTTTGGACAGGACCCAATTAAAAGCATCTAGATCTACAGACAACAAATTAAATGTAGTTCAACTGATGATTTCTGTCTTTGATAGGCAAGAAAACATTGTGGGAAAAGGAGAAAATGCTGGTTACCAGTATTTTCACCTTTTCCTACATTGTTATCAAAAGCCTTTTCAGGGTCGTTAAAACTTGAGATTATGTGGTAAGGAGGTACATGTAAAACATTGTGGCAATACAGTAAATTGCCCTCAAAGAACATCTTTTGCCAAAATGTTTTGAAAAGCAATCTGCTCTGCTCAAACAAAAAAGAAATGTCATCTGTAGGAGTTTAAACTCCTTCACTACCAAAGGCAACTTAAATGGTTTATGCACACACTGTAGATCAGGATCAGGCTGCACAGAATATGAAGTCTAATCTTGCATCAAAAGTATTTTCCACCTGGTGCTAATTTTTAACCAATGTCATCTTTAAGTCTCCAAAGATGACAACATTTTATAATTAGTCATCCAAATTGAAAGTGTTAGCAGATGACGATTCAATTGTGATTCTTATGATGGGATATGTCCTCAAAAGGCTAGAAAAAATTATGGATAACATTCTATACTAAGTCTTGTCCATACTGAAAGTTTTTGAAGACGACAATCCATTTGTGATTCATGTGATGAGATACGAGGGCTGTTCGATATGTAATGTGTATTGTACCACAGCGCGATAACGCTTTGCACGATTTCGTGGATGATGATACGCTTGAATAGCTCTGTTCAATACCTTTCCAGCGGTATAAACACGAGCCTTCAGCTCCACATAGTTTTAAACTTATAGTCATTTCAATAGAGCTAGTCGTTGACCACTGTTGTAAAAATGGTTGGAAAACGGATTAAGAATATTAAAGAAATTAGAGCTTATATAAAAGTTCGCACAAAACTCGGTCATTCGGTAATGCAGATTTTTACTGAATTGGGGGAAGTTTATGGGTCTGATAAGGTATCTTATGAGACAGTTCGTAGGTGGAGAAAGAAATTTCTGACTGGCACAGAGTCCGTCAAAGATGCAGCTAAATCTGGCCAACCTGTGACTGTAACAGGCAAGGCAAATGTCTCAAAAGTCAGGGAAATAATTGAAAGTGATGGCAGATACATGATTCGTGACATTGCCAACGCTGTTGGCATATTGCTATCGCAGGTGCATTTCATTTTGAAGCGTATTTTGAAAGTACTAAAGATTTCTGCCAGATGGATACCGCATATATTGACAGATGACCAAAAACGGGTACGAGTACAAACCGCTAAGCAATTGCTCAAAATGTTTCCCAAATTCAATCAAAGACAATTTGCAAACATTGTTACTGGTGACGAAACATGAGTTCACTATTTCGAACCAGTAAGAAAAATTGGAAACAAAATATGGCTAACTAAACACGGTAGAAGGCCTGTAGTTGCCAAAAGAAGCGTAAGCACAAAGAAGGTTCTTTATTGCATATTCTTATCATGTGATGGTATAGCCGTACAAAGTCCGGTGCCGAAGGGCAAAAGTGTTACAGGTCGGTATTACCGAGAAGTTATACTAAACAAGAGGACCATGATGGTCCTATATTGCTCACCTGAGTACTAAGCAGTAAAGGTCTAAAATAAAGATAAATACCAAATATCGAGGTTCAAGGCCAAATGATAATGAAACAAGAGCAGCAAATTTTCGCAAGATATGCCCGTCTCACTGCCAGTTATCAAGGAGGTATAATAACTGCAAAGGGCAGGTAATGCAACAAACATGTTTACCAAGTCTCAAGTCAAATTGACTTGAGACTTCAAAGTTCCGTTCCAGACAAGCAAGAAATACCGTAAAAATGAAGATCGGAGTGGAATTACTCAAAATCAATGCTAGATAGAGTTACTGTTCATGTGCACTGTACTCTGGCTTAAAAAAAAAATACCTGTGTTTCGGGTTTCCCGACCCTACCTAGAAAAATGCTGCCGACCCTAAACTTTTTTTTCCACTACGATCGAAAAAAAAAAATTGTTAGGTGCGATCTTGGTACATCTCGGTACTTTTTGGCTGTTGCAATTTCGTTCCCTGTCACTCGTCTGCATCGAAATATACTAACACCTGTTGTATGTCCCGTAGCCATCCAAAAGAGTTGATACGAAGATCGATAACAAACTAGGTTTTATCTAGTTGCATACCAAACATGCGTACACGCCATAAAATGCCAATCAATCAAATGTCAACTTTGCCACGCCCCATCTGCAAACTCGGGAATCACGCACGAAATTTAGTGCTCTCATTTCGTGGCCTTCACTATCTATAGAACAGTTCATGAACATGTATTAAGGAACTGGAAAACATCATGTGCACCAAACTCAACTAAAATGTTAACTGTCACGAGAATGAACTGTTCTGAACAGCATAAATGACCAGTTCTAAGTGAACTGTCTTCAGTTTCTGAAGCGCAATGAAGGGGACAGATATAAGTCAAGGCGGCCATTGGCCCTTTCTTTACAGTAGCTCTACTATACCTGAATACCTAAAATTAAGACCTTTTGGTGCCTTCTATCAGTTTACATGCACCTTTGAGGACAGATTAGGAATTTTTCAAAAACTTATCTCATAAAGTATCTGAAAATATTGAGTGTCTTTATAAAAGGGTTGTACTCTCAGTAGCAACGAGTGTTCTGGAAAAATTGTTCAGTCATAAGTGACAGAACGAAATAGGTCACGAAATTCTCTGATCTAAATATAGATCAGAATCTTGTCACATTATTCCAGTATGGTTATGTGATTTTTTTGCATCTACACTATGTAACATGTTGGGAACTTTTCAGGATTAAACTTGAACTTTAAACGGAGAATTTAAATTGGGCACGTATCGAGTTTAAAATGGTAATAAGAAATTTGTCACTAAAACTGATCTTTCCTTTAGAAACATGCATACTGTCTGCTTTTGTTGCATTTCGTAAATTAACAGTGGTTACTCCGTTATTTACATTCAAACAAGCAGTTGACACAAAATGGTGACGTCATTCACTTTATAGTTCGCAAGGAAAGTGGGATATCATTTCGGGTTCAAAAACAGGTACTGCTCCAAAACTGGTTGGTCTACAAATCCATATGTATTTAGCGACGGCCGAACAGGCTGCCAGTTTAGCATTAAAGAAAAAAACTGACATAGTTCTCGTTGTATAACCAATATGATATGCGATAGCCACCCGGTGAGGTAGCCAATTTACAAAAATTGAAAAATTAGGAATTAAAAAAAAATCTAGACACGGGTCTTTATCTGATATCGCAACATTTAGGCAAATTAAGGGGTATAAAAGCCGATAAGATTGTATCACACTGTATGATTTCAAGCGTCCCTTCCCTGGGACTAAAACTTGCCTCCTGCTGTCAACAACTACAAGAGAGTAGCAAAAGTGCAGCATTTTCATATGACCAGTGACTCCGGGTTTTGACGTTTGGAAAGTTGAAATGAACGTTTTTGACGCTCAAAAATTATCTTTCTTAGAGTCAATCTGGTGCATGTGATTATCGGCTAAAGCTCCGTATGAAATAGTCTAGCTCACATGCATACGGCAGAATAATGGGCTTTAATAAACACATTCAGTAACAAATGTGAAAAACGCGCGCTGCTCTGTTTGTCACAGCTCGTGAACCTGGCGAGTCAATTATGAAAATGTGATATAGATGTTGGTTCACTTATCTGGTGTAAAGTGATAGGTTTGAATGTTACCTGCTACCATAATTGACAAATTCAAGACAAATTATGAGGTAATACTCCTCAAAAATTAATTGGCATTCATAAAAGAGCGCTGGAAAAAAAAACGCGAAAACCAATGATACAACAAAGGCCATTTTGGCATCATCCGATCAGAGACACTTAAAACTCTCTTTACATCTTTAATAATTAATTTAAACAGGGAATTTACACAAATTTCTGTATAAAACAATAATAAGTGGAAGCTAAAATCTCTATTTTTGAAATCTTGACATGGTCCATGTATAAAAAAAAAAAAAAAAAAGACTGGAAAAAAAAATTTTTTTCCTGACCGACCCTACCTACTGCATCTAGGACTGAAACCCGAAACACAGATATTTTTTTTTAGGCCTCGGTAATATTGCAACAAACATGCATACCAAGTTTGAAGTCGTTCTGACTTGAGATGACAAAGTTATATTCCGGACAAGCACTAAATGCTGTAAAAATGACATTCAAAGGGAAATAACTCAAAGACAGCACGAGGTAGAGTTACAATTCTTGTGCACTGCACTTCCAAATATTGCAACAAATAAGCATACCAAATTTCAAGTCATTCCTACTTAAGATGACAAAGTTTTGCTCCGGACAAGCAAGAAATGCAATAAAAAATGAAGGTCAAAGGGGGGAATAACTCAAAATTCATGCTAGAAAGAGTTATGGTTCTTGTGCACTGCACTCCATAATTTTCAACAATCATGCATACCAAATTTGAAGATGTTCAGGCTGGAGATGACAAATTTATATTCCAGACGAGCAGAAAATGCTGTAAAAATGATGATCAAAGGGAAATAACTCATAGACAGTACAAGGTGGAGTTATGGTTCTTTCACACTGCACTCCGTATTATTGCAACAAACACAAATGCCAAGTTTCAAGTCAATCACACTAGAGATGACAAAGTTATGCTCCGGACAAAGAACTATTCTAAAGAACTTTCTAATTCAAGGGCAAATAACTCCAGTCGTTCTGGTCCGATTAGACCCATAATGGAACTCATCCCAGATCTTACAGTCATATATATTTTGACCAAGTTTGGTGCTGATTGGTTGATATTTGTAGATCCTAGAGTGTAAACAAAGTCAAATATAGCAATATTTCTAATTCAAGGGCAAATAACTCCAGTTTTTCTGGTCCGATTAGACCCATAATCAGTCCCATCCGAGATCTTATGGTCATATATATTTTGACCAAGTTTGGTGCCGATTGGTTGATAATTGTAGATGCTAGAGTGTAAACAAAGTCAAATATAGCAATTTTTCTAATTCAAGGGCAAATAACTCCAGTCGTTCTGATCAGATTACACCAATAATCAAACTCATCCAAGATCCTATGCTCATTTATATTTTGACCAAGTTTAGTGCTGATTGGTTAAAAATTGTAGATGCTAGAGTGTAAACAGATGCAAATATAGCAATTTTTCTAATTCAAAGACAAATAACTCCAGTTGTTCTGGTCCGATTAGACCCATAATCGAACTCAACCGAGATCTTATGGTCATATATATTTTGACCAAGTTTGGTGCTGATTGGTTGATATTTGTAGATGCTAGAGTGTAAACAAAACAAGAAGATTTCTAAAGATTTCCTTCTTTATCTCTATGTGAAATCCAAGAACCCACAACATAGGGCCAATTCCCATACAATGGCCAAAATTTGAAGTATTTTGGTAAAGGGCCATTAGATGATGCTACATGCCAAATATGAAAGCTCTAGCCTGTACAGTTTGGGACAAGGAGATTTTTAAAGATTTCCTTCTTTATCTCTATGTGAAATCCGAGAACCCACAGCATAGGGCCAATTTCCACACCAGGGCCATAATTTGAAGTATTTTGGTAAAGGGCCACTAGATGATGCTACATGCCAAATATGAAAGCTCTAGCCCTTACAGTTTGGGACAAGAAGATTTTTAAAGTTTTTTTTTTCGGTTGCCATGGCAACCAGAGTTCTTCATGGAATTCAAATCTTTGAAGTATTCTGAAAGTGAATCACCTAAGGATCATTTCTGTGAAGTTTCATTGAAATCTGATTGGCGGTTTAGGAGGAGAAGATTTTTTTGTAATTGTGAACGGACGGACGGATGGACAGACGGACGACAGACATTGACCGATCACAATAGCTCACCTTGAGCACTTCGTGCTCAGGTGAGCTAAAAAGGTCAAGAAATATTATCTAAAACGACGCCCTGTGTCAGGATTTAGGCATGTTCGTCTACTTCATGATAATGCTCCATCACATACATCTGAGCTTGTGAAGCAATTTTTGAAGTCGAAGAAGGTTACCGTCTTGCCACACCCACCATACTCTCCAGATCTAGCCCCATGCGACTTTTTCCTTTTTCCAAAACTTAAAAAGTTCTTATCTGGTCGTCGTTACAAGTCCCAACAAGCCCTTGGCTCAGCCATCAGTCAGTGCCTCAGAGGTCTACCTAAATCAGCGTACCGTGACACATTTCAGAAATGGATTCAGAGATTGAAATTATGTATTTCAAACTGCGGAGAATACTTTGAAGGGATGTAATGTTCATTTCACTATTTGAGTCGAATGCTTTTGAGATATCGTACAATACACATTACATATCAAACAACCCTCGTATATCCCAAAAGGATAGAAAGATTATAAATTTTTGGAATGGGGAAGATGCTGTTTACCAGCATTTTCTCCTTTTCCAATAATGTTTTTAATTTTTTGTTAGCATACATTATGAATTCATGATGCAAAAAGGAAAAGGACAAAAACACACACAAAACAAGAGGGCCATGATGGTCCTGGATCGCTCACCTGAGTCAATAGGCGAAATTTCACTCCACGTGAATAATTCAATTTCTGGCCATTTGTCAAGTCAATTGAACTAGAAATGTGGCCTCTAGAGTGTCCACAAGGAATTTTCTGAAGTTGACCTAGTGACCTACTTTATCACCAAAGGTGACCCAATTTTTAACTCATCAAATATTTGTCAAGACAATCATTCTGAACAGTTTTCAAGTACATTGAGCAATAAATGTGGCCTCTAGAGTGCCCACAAGGTATTTCTTTAATTTGACCTGGTGACCTAGTTTATGACCCCAGGTGACCCAATTTCAAACTCATCCGATATTTCATCAAGACAAACATTCTGACCAATTTTGAAGTCAACTGAGCAAGAAATGTGGCCTCTAAAGTGTCCACAAGGTATTTCTTTAATTTGACCTAGTGTCCTAGATTATGACCCCAGGTGACCCAATTTTGAACTCATCTTAGATTTTATCAAGACAAACATTGTGACCAACTTTCAAATCAATTGACCAATAAATGTGGCCTCTAGAGTGCCAACAAGGTATTTCTTTAATTTAACCTAGTGACCTGGTTTATAACCCCAGTTGACCCAAATTCAAACTCATGTGAGATTTTATCAAGACAAACATTCTGACCAATTTTCAAGTACATTGAGCTAAAAATGTGACCTCTAGAGTGCCCACAAGGTATTTCTTTAATTTGACCTAATGACCTAGTTTATGATCCCAGGTGACCCCAATCCAAATGCACTTGAGATTTCATCAAGACAAATATTCTGACAAAATTTAAGGTCATTTGAGCAATAAATTTGGCTTCTATAGTGCCCACAAGCTTTTCGTTTAATTTGACCTGGTGACCTAGATTATGACCCCAGGTGACCCAATTTCAAACTCATCCAATATTTTATCAAGACAAACATTCTGACCAATTTTCAAGTCAATTGAGCAAGAAATGTGGCCTCTAGAGTGCCCCAAAGGTATTTCTTTAATTTGACCTAGTGACCTAGATTATGACCCCAGGTGACCCAATTTTGCACTCATCTTAGATTTCATCAAGAGAAACATTCTGACCAATTTTCAAGTCAATTGAGCAAAAAATGTGGCCTATAGAGTGCCCACAAGGTATTTATTATTTTGACCTAGTGACCTAGCTTATGACCCCAGTTGACCCAAATTCAGACTCATGTGAGATTTTATCAAGACAAATACTTTGACCAATTTTCAAGTCAATTGAGCCATAAATGTGGCCTCTAAAGTGCCCACAAGGTATTTGTTTAATTTGACCTAGTGACCTAGTTTATGATCCCAGGTGACCCAATTTCAAAATCATCTGATATTTTAGCAAGACGAATATTCTGACTAAATTTCAGGTCATTTGAGCCATAAATGTGGCCTCTAGAGTGCCCACAAGGTATTACTTTAATTTGATCTTGTGACCTAGTTTATGACCCCAGGTGACCCAGTTTTAAACTCACTGAACATGTTGTGGTCAGGTGGGCTAACAAACTTAGAACAGGATTACTACATAATAAATATCAAAGTTCTACGCCTCCCAGTTTTAGAGAAGAAGAATTTTAGTTTTCCTTTTTTGTTCCTATGTTTAAACTTGTGACCCCTGGGGAAGGGGCCAGTTTTGACCCCAGGGGCATCATATGAACAAACTTGGTAGAGGTCAACTAGGAGATGCTACATACCAAATATCAAAGCTCTACGCCTTCCAGTTTCAGAGAAGAATTTTAAAGTTTTCCTTCATTGTTCCTATGTTCAAACTTGTGACCCCTAGTGCGGGGCCAGTTTTGACCCGAGGGCCATCATATGAACAAATTATGGTAGAGGTCCACTAGGAGATGCTACATACCAAAAATCAAAGCTCTACACTTTCAAGTTTCAGAGAAGAAGAATTTTAAAGTTTTCCTTCTTTGTTCCTATGTTCAAACTTGTGACCCCCGGGGCGGGGCCAGTTTTGACCCCAGGGCCATCATATGAACAAACTTGGTAGAGGTCCACTGGGAGATGCTACATACCAAATATCAAAGCTCTACGCCTTCCAGTTTCACAGAAGAAGAATTTTAAAGTTTTCCCTTTTTTGTTCCTATGTTTAAACTTGTGACCCCTGGGGTGGGGCCAGTTTTGACCCCAGGGCCATCATATGAACAAACTTGGTAGAGGTCCACTGGGAGATGCTACATACCAAATATCAAAGCTCTAGGCCTCCCAGTTTTAGAAAAAGAAGAATTTTAAAGTTTTCCTTTTTTGTTCCTTTGTTCTAACTTGTGACCCCCGGGGCGGGGCCAGTTTTGACCCCCGGGGCGGGGCCAGTTTTGACCCCAGGGGCATCATATGAACAAACTTGGTAGAGGTCCACTAGGAGATGCTACATACCAAATATCAAAGCTCTATGCCTTCCAGTTTCACAGAAGAAGAATTTTAAAGTTTTCCTTCTTTGTTCCTATGTTTAAACTTGTGACTCCCAGGGCGGGGCCAGTTTTGACCCCAGGGGCATCATATGAACAAACTTGATAGAAGTCCACTAGGAGATGCTACATACCAAACATCAAAGCTCTACGCCTTTTTTTGCCATGGCAACCAGAGTTTTGGGTGGAATTCAATTCTTTGAATAAATTTGGTAGAGCTTCACCCAAGGAACATCCCTGCCAAGTTTCATCAAGATTGGCCCAGTGGTTTAGGAGAAGAAGATGTTTAAAGAAATTGTTGACAGACGACGGACAAAGGGCGATCACAATAGCTCACCTTGAGCATGTTGTGCTCAGGTGAGCTAAAAAGGGGTATGTTCTTGCAATTGAGCTTGAACCCACTAAGACGGCATAAGTAGGCATGGTAAACTGAACAAAAAGTGAAAAAAATTAAAGTACAATTTCTCAAAACCAATTTTTTGGATCCAGCCAAATTTGCTAGGGTTTCAGTACGCATGGTATTCAACAAACCTAACAAATTTTATAATGTTGAAAACGGCGTTAAACACCATACAATCAATCAATCAACCTAACAAATTTCAAAGAAATGTGACTAATACTATGGACTTTGTTGAGTAACCAATACTAAGTCATCAAATGGCTGCTTTTCCTAAAGTGATTAATAGATTTTCTTCACCTTTAACAGAGTTCAATCCCTTGATGAACCAAATAATCTTTGAAAGTTTCAAAAGAATTGGATCAAAAATGCGGACTTCCTTGCCTATATAAGAAATAGTAGTTTTCAACTTTAAATGGCTGCTTTTCTCTTACTGATTTTCGGATTGTTTTTAAAATCATTAGGGTTCAAGCTGTTGATGAAACGAAGTTGATGAAATGGACATTTTCAACTTCAAATGACTACTTTTCCCATTCTGATTGTAAGATTTTTTTCAAAATCAATAGGCTTCAAGCTGTTGATGACACAAAGCAAGTTTCATGAAAATCCAACCACAAATGCAGACTTCATTGCGTAAACAAGATATGGAAATTTTCAACTTCAAACAGCTACTTTTCCCATTCTGATTGTCAGATTGAAAAAAAAAATCTGTCGGTGTGATTTCAGTACATGGTCCATGTAAAAAGTTTATGGAAAAAAAAATCCCTACCTGCCCTACAACATCTCGGGCCGAAACCCTAAACACAGATATTTTTTTGTTAGGCCTTTAGAAACTTCAGACAGTTTTGCTGACAGTGTAATACATTAAGAAGTCTTACTTCATACAGTTTTACTGACAGTGTAGTTTGTTAAGGAACTTAAGACAGTTTTGTTGACAGTGTAATGCATTAAGAAGTCTTACTTCAGACAGTTTTGCTGACAGTGTAGTTCGTTATGAAACTCAAGACAGTTTTGCTGACAGTGTAATACATTAAGAAGTCTTACTTCAGACAGTTTTGCTGACAGTTTAATACATTAAGAAGTCTCACTTGTAGGGATTTCGGCCCGAGATGTTGTAGGTAGGGCAGGTAGGGATTTTTTTTTCCATAAACTTTTTACATGGACCATGTACTGAAATCACACCGACAGATTTTTTTTTTTTCAATCGTAGCAACCTGTAGGTTTACTAACAGTGTAGTTTGTAATGAAACTAAAGACAGTTTTGCTAACAGTGTAATACATTAATATGTCTTACTTCATACAGGTTTACTGACAGTGTAGTATGTTATGAAACTTAGACAGTTTTGCCGACAGTGTAATACATTAAGAAATCTTACTTCAGACAGTTTTGCTGACAGCATGGTACATTATGCAGCTTACTTCAACCAGTTTTACTGACAGTGTTGTGTATTTTGAGACTTAAGACAGCTTTGCTGACAATATAAAAAATTAAGTTGTCTTACTTTTGACAGTTTTGCTGACAGTGTAGTACATGTGACTTATTTATGACAGTTCTGCCAACAGTGTAGTACATGAGACTTACTTCAGACAGTTTTGTTGACAGTGTAGTACATGAGACTTATTTATTACAGTTTTGCTGACAGTGTAGTACATGAGACTTACTTCAGACCATTTCGCTGACAGTACAGTAAATAAGACTTACTTATGACAGTTTTGCTGACAGTGTAGTATATGAGACTTCAGACAGTTTTGCTGATAGTGTAGTTCATGAGACTTACGCTGGACAGTTTGCTGACAGTGTAGTACATTATGAGGCTTACATCAGACACTTATGCAGACAGTATAGAACATTATTTCACTTACTTCTGACAGTTTTGCTGGCAGTGTAGTACATTATGAGACGAAGATCTACTCATGAAAGTTTTGCTGAGTGTGGTACATTATGTGACTTACGTTAGATGGTTTTGCTGACAGCCGAGTACATTATGAGACTAAAGTTTGTGAAAAAAGACTGGTATAGTATAAGTAGACCAATGCTTTGTTTATTTCTTTGTTTGTAAGGTGTTTACCGTTGTTTTCAATATCACTTCAGTACAACATACTTCCCACGCCAGTTGTTACTTTCTAAATAATATAAATTGTAACTTGTGTAAAAACCATGATCTACAGTGAGAGAGGAGTGAATCATGTTGCAATGACTAATCAATCCTAAGACAGAAATTAGCTGAGCTGGGAATTCTGATCAAATGAGCCACAGGGCTAAGAGATTATAAATGCTGTATTTTCTTAGAAGATCATAACATAACCCTGCAACGCAATTACATTAACATACCATAGTGAAAACTTAATATGATAACACAAAGTCTGCTTTTAAATAAATGTAACATAACAATTCATCTACCGGCATAATTATTTCAATAGGTTTACTCAAGGTATGTACCTTGCAAATAATGAAGTTTTCTTGTTTTGCTTCATCATGTTTAGCCATTAACTCTTTATAACAGACATAAATATTCTATTTGGCATTTGCAGACATCATCATCAAATGTGGCTCATGTGTTATGGGGTTTTGTCTTTGACAAGGTTAGTACTACAGGAAGGCAATGAGGGAAAATAAGAAAATGTTGGGTTGCATGCATTTTCCCTTTTGCTCATCATGTACTTAAAAACCTTTTTTCTCAAGGTTGTAAAACAAGGGATCGTTGCGTAAGGGTCAAATTATTACCTAAATGAAATGCACATACTTTTAGCTATTTGGGACATGCAAAAAAGAGTGAAATATAGTCTGCTATCACTCAACTGGCTTATATGCCAGAGGGCCAAAATGCAGGTAATGAGGTGACACTTATCTGTCAGGTGTTTAATCTATGGCATATTTCTTCTTTTAAAATGGAGTCTTACAATTTTAAGAATGGTAAAGCGGTGTATTTCAAGCAAAGAAATGTACCATATAGATGCATATAACCCATTTTATAAGCTGAGGGATTTGATCTTGGGATCAACTGAGGCTTGCAGAATGCATTCATATATGGAAAATATTTCAAAGGGCCCTTAACCTAAAGAAAATCATCCTACTATGTCCTCCCTCTTGGGAAACTTTATTGAATCCCTTTCAACGGTTGCTGATAATGAAATTAAGAACAAAGAATTCAATGGGCTATAACTATTTATAAATACTGATTATTGCATTTTTTCTGTCTTCAACTTTTAAATGATACAAATAATCTGTACAAGTACCAAAAGAATCCCATCAAAAATAATGACTTCAAGACATGGGCAAGAAATGTAAGTTTTCAAGAGGCTACTTTTTCCTAACTAAATTGTGTGATTTTCTTCAAAATCAGTGAGATTCAACAATATCAGTAACCTCTGCAAGTTTCATGAAAATCCCTCTTAACTGTAGATGTTATCACTTAACCCATTACCACTCAATCCCTTGTTTTGATGCCCCTGAAGAGTAATACTAAGGAAAACATTGTGAGAAAAGAAGAAATTGCTTGTAACAAGCAATTTCTCCTTTTCTCACAATGTTTTCTACCCTATATGGTACTTATTTTTCAATTTACACACACTTTGAAATGTCGTCTGCAACTTCTTTCAATCTGGACCAGTCTAAAAAATTTTCATCTGGTAATGGGTTAAGGACATATGCTACAGTTTATATTGCTCATCTTTCAGTAAATGTCTCCTTTTATGTAACTTTATTATATTCCATTGGGGTTATTATTAAAGTGAGATAGTGCATTCTTATTTATAACATGTCGATTGCCTTTGAAAAATGTAAGAAGGACAGACGCACAAGAAAAACGGCAGATTTATAAATGATTAGGATGCCAAATCACGCCAAAATAGACAGTATAAAGGGAGATAATTCATTTTGATAATCACTCTTCAATAGTGCACCAAAACTCTGAAAAATGCACCACTTGATAAACATCTATTTCATTTTCAATTACCAGATATTAGAAAGTACTATTTTTGTGCAAATTTTTTCTCAAAATCTCTTTTAAAAAAACTTGTTTTTAATTACAGAAAAATGATCAGAAAATAAGTTTTTGTTGACATATTAAACATTTCTATTTGCTACTGTGATCTGTCTAGTGCCTGAATTTTTTCAATTAATCATTTTTACTACTGGCAAATATCAAATTTCTAAGAATAATTATTTGTATCAGCAGTATTTGTTTTTTAATGAACCTATTTTAAGATTTGAAGTTGAAGCCTATTTTCTTTAATTTTAACATGATTTATGTCCTTTGAAGAACTGTATCTGTATATTTTACACAGCAATTTTCTTTTTGAATTTTTTTTACTCTGCATACATTATAATTATTATCATCTAAGTAAAAATGAAAAAACAATCTGCAATCTGTCTGTAGGAATATGCCTTTAAACAAGAAAAGCAGTTGGACAGACAGACTGACTGATAACAGAAACCATGCCATGACAAAAGCTGTTCTGGCTTTCTTTGTTTGTTTGTATCATAGACAAACGATGTTTTAACAGTTTAGGTCATTCCTGGCTCTTTTACACCAGTACTGACACAACTTTCTTTCCAAGCCACTGACTACTTATCTCACATGTATCTGGGGCAAGAGGCTAAAAATTGCCCAAAAGAAAACATGCCACAACCAGGTATCACTGCAACCACCAGGTCACAAATCAGATATGCTAACCACAGAGCTTCCCAGCCGTGCTGTTCTGGCTTTTGAACAGTAGAAGTAAACAATGATAAAATGTTCCTTTTGACCATAAGCTCTTAGCTATGAATGAAAAATGTCTTTTGTTAGACAGTGTTCCCACTTGCGCAAATTCATGCTTAAATCATGTTATGAAAGTAAAGTTCACGTAAGAAATATTTGTTACATGCGAGACCTCACGTAAGAAAATTCGTTGACGAAAAAGACCATTTTGGAATTTTCCTCATTGAATGTCCAACTTTCCTTTCTTAATTCTGAATTCCTTTTCAAACTACACAGGCCTATACCTTTATATCGTCAAATGCACACACAGTGTTGCCTTAAAGACGATCGCTACAGTTTCACCATTTTTTGAAAACATTCAGAATTTCATGAAACTTTGTGTGGTGATAGTATATTATCTGATCTACAAAAATAAGAGATAAAAAAGGGGGGTCACCAGCTTTGCAAAAATTCTATGAATATTTCTTTTAGTACACCCTGCATTGCGGCACTTCAGGATGAAATTTCACCTATGAAAACTAAGTCTATGTATATTTTTTTTAAATGACAACAATTATAAGCAAATTTTATGTCATTGTATTGGTGAAACATCAAATTTAATGAAAAAAATTATTTAGAGTATACTGAATATCAATCTTTAAGAAAAAAAACCTTAACTTAGGGCTAAAACACCTTTATTTTGGAGAAAAAAAAAAAACGAAAAAAACAAAGAGTATCTTTTAAAGTTATTTTTTTCAATGTTCTAACAGTCAGATTTTTCTTATTTTTTCTATAAATAATATTCAGGTACTAAACTAAAAGAATCAGGCTTAAAACAAATAGGTCACCAGCCTTATTTTTTAAGCAAATACATTTTAAGTTTGTGGGTGGGGCACTAACTAATGAGTAAATGTAGGGTTTGTAAAAGACAAACACATTATATGAAGTAAATTATCTCAATTTTTTCAACAATTCAACAATGTATATAAGAATCAAGTTTGTTGGTCATAATAAACCAATCCATAGCATACAAATGTAACTCTGATGTTAGCATTTAACCCATTACCAAACAACTAATTTTAGACTCTTCTAAATTTGACGCGTTTGCAGATGCTAAACCAAAATGTGGTGTTCATGTATCACAGTTCTTTGATGGGTCAGAAATCATTGTGCAAAACGGAGAAATCAGTCATTAGGAGCAATTTCTCCTTTTAACATCAGTATTTTCTAATGTTGTCTGCTGCAGACTCATCAAGCTTAGGGATAACCTGGTAAAGGAGAGTTACAACCCCTTCTTTTCTGCAAGTCTTTACCAAGTGACATAATTTTGGACTAAACCAAACTGAAAGCATCTGCATCTGAAAAGATGTTTTAGCTCGACGATACGTCTGCCTGATAGAGCGCTAGTAGTAGCATGTGTCCATATTTCCGTTGTTAGGTGACTTGGAAAACTTTAGGTGATTCACTTTGACCTTCAGTCCGATCTTTTGAAAGCGAAATTTCGGATTCTTGCCTCACATATAATTATTTGGCTTGATTCAAATACTTTTTTCTTCGTTTTGCTGACATGAAACGACCCGTTTTAGTTCTTGGTTTATCAATCCTGCAGACATTGACAGGTGTGGCAAGATCAACTGTGTTAGCATTCGGCATACCTCGGGTGATGGGAGCCATCAAATCCCTCAGCTGTTTCTGGTGGATTGATATGCACCTAAATGGTACATTTCATCGCCGGAAATAAGCCGCTTTACCGTTCTGAAAATTGTAAGGCTCCTCTTAAAAAAGAAAACTTGAGCTCAATTTTCTATCGAAATCTTTCTAACTATATTTCAGTTGACAAACAGTTCGTACATTCATTTTTTAAGGTGGTTTAGCAATTCCGATTGAAGTTTTCACCGACCGATAGATAGATGTGAATAACTTCATCAAGGTTGTTTATGTCGTTGCCATGTATAAGATCACGTGACTGGCAGTTCAAATGGAAACGACTGTTCTACAGACGAGGTTAGTAGGTACGGAATCAGCTGAGTTGTGACGAGTGCTGTGTTAGGTGCTCACCGTTTTGAGTAAAAGGTAAGCGTGATAGTCACATGAAGCGTGATTATGGAAACTGTCGCGAATGTCGTTAATAATAATTTAATTTTTTTTTTAAAATAAAATTTGACCCAGTGACCTAGTTTTTAACCTGACATGACCCATTTTCGAACTTGTCCGAGATATTATCAAGACAAACTTTCTGACTAAGTTTCATGAGTATCAGACTGAAAATGTGGCCTCTAGAGCGTACACAAGGTAAAAGTTGACGACACACGATGATCACAAAAGCTCACCTTGAGCACTTTGTGCTCAGGTGAGCTAAAAAGCTAGTGGGAACACTGGTTAGAGTTCAAACAGCCAAACCTCACGTCACGGTCACGTTCAGACTGAAAATGTGGCCTGTAGAGTGTACACAAGGTAAAAGCTGACACAAGACGGACACAGCACGATCACAAAAGCTCATCTTAAAAACTTCTTGCTCAGGTGAGCTAAAAGGGTGCTTCATATCCGTGTTGTTCAATTCTCATGTTCTTTATTTTGCATTTCACAATGATTTCCAAATGTACCTATTTTACCTCCAGTGAACTGTAACACAACTCTGCCCTGCCTGGTCAATTCTTTCAGCCTATATCATGTGATTTTTGCCATGAAACTATCGAGTTGACAGTATAATGAAGCTTGTAGCATTTCTACATAAGCAATTCCAATATCATTTATTGGAATAACATCATCATTTAATCCTTTTATACCAAACAATCCAAAGTTTTAAAGGCCCTGGAGGAGGCTTTTGAAAACAATGCGGAGGAAGAAGGGTAACTTATAGTTACCAGCATATTTTCCTTTTCCAACAAGGTTTTCAATCCTACCAAAGACAAGACCTTGATTTAAGCCACATTTAATGTCATCTGCAAATGCTTATAACTTGGAAAGATCTAAAAATTGTTCTTTGGTAAAGAGTTAATCATCAGTGAGTCTTATGTTGGTCCTTCATTAATTTTGAATGAGCAAAGAATCACAAATGCAGAGCTATAATAGGAATTAGTTACCCCTTTCACAATGGTTGTACAGATGGTCTGCCATGTGATGGATGTTTCTTTGGTTTATTAACTCTTTACCAAACAATCCCGGGTTTTCATGACTCTGTAAAAGAAGCCTTTTGAAAACATTGTGGGAAAAGGAGAAAATGCTGGTAAACAGCATTTTCTCCTTTTCCCACAATGTTTTCTACCCTTCCCAAAACAAATTTCAACTTTTGAGTCACTTTAAATGTGTCATCTGCTAATGCTTTTAGTTTGGAACAGTTGAAAATTTTGTCGTCTGGTAAAGAGTTAACATTACAAAGGCTGCTTAACCCCTAAAGCCCTGGAACCGACATAAGTTGTTTTAGCAGACAGTATAGATCAAGATCAGGCTGCAAAGAACTGTCTGCTACTATGTTACATATTCGGATGGAAACAAGTTTGGTAAAGCAATATTAAGGGCTGTTTTTCCAAATCTAACAGGTCCAGGTCATTAATTCAGCGCTTTAAGGGTTAAGAGAATCTGACAAGAAAAGCCTTGGCTTGCAATACTTAGGCTTCACTTACCATCTTAAATTTAGACTAATCTGTCATTAAAGCATTTGCAGACAACATAATATTAACCCTATAACAGAAAATCTTGTGTTTTAATGACCCTAAAAAGGAAAAAAAAGGCTTATGTAAACATTTCTGGACAAGGAGAAGAATCTGGTAACCAGTATTTTCTCCCTTTCCTGAAATCCACTCCACTCTTCCCAAGAAAGATCCCATCCTTTCAGCCATGATGAAGTTGTGGTCCAAAAGTGCTTTTAGTTTTGACAAGTCTTACGTTTGTGACATCCCCTAATGATGGGATTTATCTTAACCCATTACCACATGTCAAAATTTTAGACCTATCAATATCAAACGGTTTCCAGATGACAATTCACATATTTTTCAAATGGAAGCATTTGTCTTTGAAAAGGTAGAAAACATGGTGGGAAAAAAAGAAAATGTTTGATAACCCTTTACCACACACCTGAGTTTTAACGACCCCGAGGAAGAAGCCTTTTGAAAACATAGTGGGAGGAGAAAATGCTTGTAACCCGCATTTTCTCCTTTTCCTACACTGTTTTCTAACCTATCAAACATGAATTCCAAAATTTTAGCCACATTTAAATAGTCGTCTGCAACTGCTTTCAATTTGGACACATCCACATTTTTGTCATGTAGTAAACAGTCAACAGCATTTTTTCAGTTTCCCAAAATGTTTTCAACAGGCTTCTTTCTCAGGTTAGTAAAAACTCAGGATTGATTGGTTAACGGGTAAAGTCAAAAGGTTAAAAAAAGTAAAATGGTGAAAATTGCCTTAACACTGACTTTGTAGTGCAAGGATTAACTCTGTACCAGACACTCATCTCATATTAAAGGCCGTAAAACATTATCTTCCGCTAGATGGCATTCTTCAAATACACATCTATCTGATTTGGGCATTCTGGGTACAGAACCGGACTACTTTTCAAAACAACAAGCGTTATTTTGAATTTTGAAATAAACGTTTACTCAATAAAACGCTACCTGATGCCATTCATTCAGCTATGATCAGCTAGCATATAACCTAATGGTATGCACCGGCCATTTATTACAACAGCCCTTACAAGCTTGGGTAATAGCTTCTGGTATAAGCCCTACTTTTCCCTTGTATATGAGATGGGTAATACTTCATAGCAGACAGGTCGAATCTTCAAACAATATGACATGCTCAGACAACGACGTAAAACAAGGTCAAATTAACAAAATTAACTAAAGCTGTCTTTGAGAGGATAGAAACCATTGTGAGAAAAAAAGAAAATGCTGATTACCAGCATTTTCTTCTTTTCCAACAATGTTTTCCAAGGCCTTCTTTTTTTGGGTCATTAAAACATCGGAATTGTATAGTAAAGGTTAAAGTTGTCACTCTGACATAAAAATCAATGGAAGCTGCACACAAAATTACCAGTCTCACTTTTATTTTCTCTTGGACACTCAAGAATTACTAGTCAGCAAAATCACATACTCTCATTACAAGCTAGTCAGTGTTCTTGAACTCGTTCTAAATCTTTACCACACAATTCCAAGTTTTAATGACCCTGAAGAAGAAAGCTTTTGAAAAAATTGTGGGAAAAGAAGAAAATGCTGGAAACCAGCATTTTCTTCTTTTCACACAATGTTTTCAACTCTTCCCAAACAAATGTTTAAATTTTCTAGAATCATATACCATATTTCTCCTAATAAAAGTACCCTCCCTAATAGTAGCCCCCCCCCCCCCCCTTAACTCTTTACCACACAATCCCAACTTTTAAAGACCCTGACAAAGAAGCCTTTTGAAAACATTGTAGGAAAAGGAGGAAATGCTGGTAACCAGCATTTTCTCCTTTTCCCATGTTTTCTACCCTTCCCAAAACAATTTTCAATTTTTCAGCCATATTTATTTTTGTCGTCTGCAAATGCTTTCAATTTGGACAAGTCTATAATTTTCTCGTTTGGTAAAGAGCTAAATCATGATAACCAAATGTACATTAGTTGATTAAAATGACAATATTTGAAGAATTTGATGAATATTTCCTCTAATTTGATTAATATTTGCCCTTAACAATCACTAAAACACAAAGAAATACCAAATTGGACAGACTTTTTGCTTTGCAAATTGGGTAGCAAATAAAGGCTCCCTATCTATGTTTTGCATAGCTCCCGGGAGCTTTTATTAGGAGAAATACGGTATTCATTTTACCATCTGCAAATGCTTTCAAATTGGATTGGTTTAAAATTTGTCGTTTGGTAGAGAGTTAAGCCTTTGGAAAATTCCATAATTGACTCTTTACAGCAGAAGAAAATATTTTGGACTTGTCCATATTAAAAGCTTTGGCAGAGGACAAAATAATTGACTCAAAAATAGAAATTCACAATCGGAAGGGTAGAAAACATTGTGCTAAAATGAGAAAATGCTGGTTACCAACACTTTCTCCTTTTTCCAACAATGTTTTGGAAAGGTCTTTTCCTTAGGGTTGTTAAAACTCCGGGATTGTGTTGTAAAGTATTAAAGCATTGGGCCGAGCCCCCAACAGCATAGTTGGTAGAGTGCAGGACTTGAGATCAGGCTGCTGGTTCAAATCCTCAGCTTTGCAATTTCTTTCCAAGGATTGATGATAAGTCATTGCAACAGGATTCATTCCTCTTTCACCTCCTATCATTGTTTTGAGGCTGTTTATGTGGAAAAGCAACCACTGGCTTTGGGAGAATATTGAGCAAGTACTGGTAAAAAGCACCGTAACTCTAGGACAGCATGGACAGGTGCACTTGCTGTCATGATATAACATTACTATTGAAAATGGCATTAAACACCATACAATCAATCATTAAAGCATGGAAAATTGCTAACCTCTTCACCAAACAAATTTTTAGGCATGTCAAAAATACAGCAATTGCAGATGACAAAGAAAATGTCACTCAAATGATTGGATTTGCTCTTGACAGTGGAGAAAACATTGTGGGAAAAGAAGAAAATGCTGGGTACCAGCATTTTCGTCTTTTCCCCAATTATTTTCGAAAGGTACCTTCTTCACTTCATTAAATGTTGGGATTGTTTGATAAAGGGTTTAATTACGTCCTTACTGGAATGCAAAAGTTTGGAATTGAAAGTAAATCTGGCTCAAATGATAGGATTTATCTTTGAATAGGTAGAATACAATGTGGGAAGAAAAAAAAATGCTGGTACATGTACTAGTATTTTCGCTTTTTGCCTACAATATTTTCCAAAGCCTGCTTCCTCATAATAAAAGGATTAAGGAAAATCTGTTCTTCATCAAAGTTACAGTTCCACATCATGACAAAAATAGAGGGAGAGTGGGTGCTAAGAGAATAAGAAATGTATGCATATAAAGCCATAAATGCTTGTTGACATGCAATCCATAGGACTGGGCCATGTATGATTCTTAGGTCAAAGTTTGAACAATTTGATAGGTTGAGTTGTTGTAGGTTGCTAATAAGCAAAATCTTTCAATTTGCTCTAAGCATTGGACTTTCAGAATACAAGACTTAAAAAATATCCATATAGCATAATGTAATACATGTGGCTCCCATTGGCCATCTTTTCCCCTGAGGAGATAATCTGAATACTTTTGATACAGGATCATTACATGATGTACAATTTATAAAATATGAATATTCTTCAGCCCTTGAGGTCTCAGACAAGAACATTTTTCATGTTTTCCAGAAAATACTCCAAGTGAACTTGAACCCCCTAACATCCCCCTCCACTCTGAATCTAGTCATCTTGACCTGAAAGTCTTGTATAAAGACCACTTACTAGATAATGTTGCATAATTTACAATAAATCCCACAGCCTAAGTAGCAGCTCCAGACACAAGGTTACTCTTTAAGCATATAAATGTAGAATTCTATAGATCAAATTAGTCTGGAGTGACAAATCCTAAATAGGTCAATGGTAAAGTTTGACATTTGGCTATGTAGGTCAATGGTTAAACTACAGTATTATTATAATTTGTAAAATATTCATATGAACATTTGATTCCAATGATCCTTCATAACGTTTAATTTCATCTAAATTCAGGAGGTAAGGGTTTTTTTCTGGTTATTTTGTCCCCTGCTCAGTTAGGACAGAACTGCTAATTGCCATAGGTTTCCACTGCAGTACACATTTTTTGCCCTAATGGACCTTAGTGTCAATGATTTTCCACTCCATTCAACAATATATGCCATTCTTGACCTAGGCTGTCAATGAGCTAAACTCATTTTTCTGTAACAAGGGAGATAATTACAGAATAAAATGAATGGCTTGTTGTTTCCCTTTATGGCCTAATTGGCTTATGAATAGCCAAAACAATTATGCATGAATGTCCTATTAACCCTTTACCACACAATGACGCCTTTTAACGCCCCTGAAGGAGAGGCCTTTTGAAAACATTGTGGGAAAAGGAGAATGTGCTGGTAACCAGCATTTTCTCCTTTTCTCACAAAGTTTTCTACTCTATCAAAGAAAAGTTGCGTCATTTGAGCCACTATGAAATTGTCGTCTGCAAATGCTTTCATTTTTGATAGGTCTTAAATTTTGCCGTGTGGTAAAGGGGTAAAACACAAATTTTCACGGCAAACAGGAAAAGGCAGTTTGATTGGGCCAATATACTCCCAACTTCCAGTAGTTAAATCCAAGTGGAATACCTTCCTCTGTCTAAAAGTTCTAGTATCAAATCGGACTAGAGGGTCCATTGAGCCATTAACTGTCTAAGAGTTTAAATGGTGTTCTTTAAAGCAAGAATGATGCTTACTTAAAGCATGTCAACTGTAGTTGATTTTGCAGCTATTGTAGATCAAGATCACACTGCACAAAATGTGCAGTCTGATCTTTGATCTACACTGTCTGCTTAGCTCAGACACTTTGAACAACGGAAACCTTGAAATTTTAAATATTTTGGTCTTATTCCTAAAACGAAAGTGTCTATTGGATTTATCTGGTGATCCTAGGATTAACCTTTTACCACACAATCCTCAGTTTTAACAATCCAAAGGAAGAGGGCTTTTGAAAACATTGTGGGAAAAGGAGAAAATGCTGGTATACAGCATTTTCTCCTTTTCCCACAATTTTTTCTACACATCCAAAGAGAAATTTCAGTTTTTTTTTGTTTTTTTTCAGTCACATTTAATTTGTCGTCTGCAAATGCTTTCAATTTGGACCAGCAGTGTTCCCACTAGCATTTTATTTCAAGGGTACACTTACCCCCTCAGCTGTAAATCTGGGGGTAAGATTTCATATTAGGGGGTATGACAATAATGGTTCCCAACCAGTGTTAAAGCGATCCACATTGGTGATTTGCAGCAAAACAGTCTCTTATATTAAGATATTTATGTAAAGTTCCTGCTTAAAGTCATTAAAAAGCTGAAAAGGCAGTCTGAAGTGACTCCGATCAGTCAATGTCCAACAAACATTTTGTTGTGTCATGGGTTTCTGCGGTTTTTTGCACCGATCAATTTTTCATGTCTGCTAATTTCTGGGTAGGTGTTCTGCATAATTTGACAAAAATTTGTCAATAAGAACAACAAGTAACTTCAAAACCTGTCATTTTACGCAAGATAAGCGGAAAACAGCCTTTTTTTGTCCATGTATTTTCTTATATGAGGTCTTGTGTATAACCTCATTTGTTACATGAATTTTAATTCTACGACGTGATTTACGCAATAATTTGCCTGAGTGGGAACACTGGACCAGTCTACCATTTTGTCATTTGGTAGAGAGTTAAAATAGACTGAAGAAGTCAAAATTACCCCTTCCTATCCCGACCTAAACTGAACATTTTTTTACCAAATATCTGACCAGTCCACATGGAAAGCATTCTGCAGATATCAATTGTACACCAAATGATCAGATTTGTCTCTGAAACTGTAGAAAACATCGTCAGGAATCTCCCCAGAAATGGAGATTTCCTCCTTTTCCTACAATGTTTTCCTTCTGATTCCCTCTATCTCAGGATTATAATAACACAGGGTTAAATTGGTAAAGGGTTGTATGCAGTGTGTGCTGTGTTTTTTCCAGTTGGTGGTTTTTGCATGTAATGGTCACAGAAGTTGGGGGTACACCAACAAATATGAGGGTTCATATCTAAACAACATTATCACTCTTTTGTATTGATGTCAATGAAAGCTTGCTGATAGTTGAAATGTTTTCAAACAATATACAGATACACGTTTTCAAAGGTAAAAGATCTTTAGCTTTTGAAAACACTAGGGGAAAAGGAAAATGTGCTTGGAATAAGGTTATCCTTTTCTTACAATGCCTGATTCCACAGAAGGTTCGATGTTGCAAAAACCAAAGACAGAAGATAATTGATCATGCACCGTTACTAAAAATAGCATCTTGGTCATTCGCAACATTTTGGATTTGATGTAATTTCAACAGAATGTTTCTGTCCAGCAAACTCGTACCTGCTATATGTCACGTTACCATCGGATAGTTATATACAACAAGGATAGCAGCCATTCTATTTATAATCAGAAAACCAGTCCAAGAAAAGTAACTGTAAACGTTTCGCTGCAGGAAATTTCTGAAATTTGACTTTTTACATTTTCAACTGTGCAAGTTTTTGTACGTTCCAGTACGTATTAGAGGAACTGAATGTACATGTAATTTTTATTTTAAACGTAAATCACGTACATTTATATGTGATTGCACACAATGGTATGGCTCCTCATTTGGCATTTACAACTCCTGTAAAATTCTTTAGTCAGCCTCTTATATGTCTGTCAGAAATTTTGAGGGATACCCTGGTAACCAGCATTTCCTCTTTGTCCCACAATGTTTCTATCCTATCAAATTTTGTCATTTGGGTCACTTTTGTCGTCTTCAAATGCTTTCATTTCTAAAAAGTCTGAAATTTTGTTGTTTGGTAAAGAGGTAAGAAGCTACCATTACACAGCGTTACAATGCCACAATGTGCTTGAAATATGCTGTTTGTTCAGTGCCAAATCAATGACAAGCAGAGTTGCCCTAGGCTATGGACGAGTTGTCTAGGGACCGTGTTGCCAGGCAAATGGTCCTGTATCGTATAGATCTTCAGTAGAGTTAGAGCAAAAAAAAATTATGGAATTTAACATAAATGAGACAGAGTCCTGAAAAAGAAATAAGGAAAATCCTATACTGAAGGAAATTGCCAACTTTGTTTTTTTCGAGAAAAAGAGTAAGGTCTTGGAAAACATGTGTTCTTCTGAATTTTTAAATCCGACATTGAGGGATTGATGAAACTTCAAACCTT
This sequence comes from Hippopus hippopus, assembly GCA_946811185.2. Taxonomy (NCBI): domain Eukaryota; kingdom Metazoa; phylum Mollusca; class Bivalvia; order Cardiida; family Cardiidae; genus Hippopus; species Hippopus hippopus. Next base: position 45,095,375 of record OX328106.1, on the reverse strand, counting down.
TGGCAATTCAACAATATGACTTTGTAAGGGACTCGACGCTCCCGTAATCAGTCACTGATTATGTTAGAACTTTAATATATTCGTGCCTTACCTCGAGCTCAGAAGAAACAGAATAATTAACGTGAATTTCTTTACCGGGCCAGACCGGATCGTACCTAATAACCGGATTCGATCTGGTTGTTCAGTGTTTTTCACCGTTACTCATAGATTTTTTTGGCAATTCGAACTAATTACTTAGAGAAATTTAATACCTTTATCCTACGGAAATATTTGAAGTTTGCAAATGTCTAGTATTGAAAATGGTTAAATTGCAGGACTAGACTCTACTCTTCAGTAGCTTTACAGTAAACTAGTAGCCTGCATATGTAGGATATAGCCAGAAAATTATGGTCAGATGGTGTTTTCTTCCTTAAAACATGTATACAGAAACTTAAATATACAGAAATAGACAGGGCTACATGTTACTAGACCAAATACATGATTTTTCTAAGACATGTAGAGTAGTGTGCAAAAAAGTTACTCTGCCAATGCTGACCATTAAATATTGCAATAACTTGACATCAGATAATGAATAGGATGCTTTTATGTTAGCATGGACTACCATTTTTTCTATACATTTGCAGGTAAATAATGTTCAACTTGTTTACCCACCACTTACGTATAGACATACCTCACAGATCAGTCACTTATCAATAAGTCTACAAAATTAATAAAGGCCACTTTTATACTCTATAATTGTATAATTGGTGTATCAATACATATTTATATGCAGAACCATTTTGATTACTAAAACAAGATTCCTACTCGTAGTACCATAATAAGAATATGCTCTAACATCAGTTTGAAGTGAAAGTAACCCATCCATGGGTTTAGAAATTACAACAGTCAAGACTTCTAGCAGCAATTTTATTATGTGCAATGCATTTGAGGTCTTGTTTGAAGCTCTGTGGCTGAATATAAATTTATGGAATTCCAGCTAGAACAAATTAATGAGCATAGCCTGTCCCTCTACATAAAGAGTCACCTATATATATGATCTGATAATTAGGCTAGAACTACATCAATAGAATAAGCAAATCTGAACAAAAGAGGAAGCTAACTTAGTCCTAGAGTTTAAGAAATTGGGTTAGAAAGAACCTTTAACTTTTTCTTAATGAAACTTTTGTGCGACATTTTGAGAGGGGCAATTCAGAATTTGATAATCATACCATACTTACTAGACCTATGGTATATCCAGAAAGTGATACATAGCCCCTTAACCCTTTGCCACACGTCAAAATTTAGACTTGCTCAAACCCATAGCATCTGATGATGACAAATTGAATTGAGGAAGCTGTCTTTGATAGGATAGAAAACATTGTGGGAAAAGGATGAAATGCTGGTTACTAACATTTTTTCCATTTCACACAATGTTCTCTCTCTGAAGGTATTTTAATCTGAACTGTGTGGCAAGGGCTAAGCTTTATAGATCTGTTTTAAGACTTTGTACCAGAATTTTGAAAAGGCTTGTGGGAATGTCATACGGTCAGGGAATATCAATTAGACGATCATAATCAAGCGTCGATTATCTTTAGGTTAGGGGTTCTCCACATAAAAAAAAAAAAAACCTTCTCGTCTCTTATTCTTTTCGGCCCGATCCGGTCATGAAATATAAGTCCGGTCGAATCGGTTAATTTACTTACCAGAATAATTATGATGAAATTTCTACAGCTTGAAGAGGATTCAGTATGTTCCAAAGAAATTTCGCGGTTTTTGACGTTCATTCACCCTGTCTTCTCTTAAATTCTGCTAATTTTTCATTCTCGGGAAAGCACCTCGTGTACTTCGAAGAAATTTCTTTAAAAAAAAAAAAAAGGCGATAACAAATCCAAATATTGTCTTTGCATACAGAACATTTCAATCAGTCTACAGAGTGTTTCTAGGAAGGTGGTAGATCTAAATTGATCATTGTAGATTTTTTTAGATGTGAAGTTACCTCTTGAAAATTGCCAGTAAGATTGGAAAACAGAGTGATAAGGGAGAAATTGATCGAGGCGAGCAATTTTTCCTGTTACCACAATGTCTCAACATTCATACTCTTAAAATTGTCACGGTTCATTTTCCACATTTTAAAAGGTGTTTTGAAAAGCGTCTGTGGCAACTTTGTTCATGGGGGTAATGTTCAATAATCATGGCCCGACAGAAAGGTCTTCCCCAGGGTCGTAAGGAAATTCATGCTAATTCATCTGTTTCTTCCGAGCCAGAGGTAAGGCACTAATATATTAAGCCTAAAGTTATACACAATCAGTGACTGATTGCGGGAGTGTCGAATCGCTTACAAAGTCATATTGTTGAATCGCCAAAGGTTAAAAAGTTTCATCGTTGTGAAGTCCCTCAATGTCGGGATTTAAAAATTCAGAAGATCACATGTTTTTCAAGACCTGACACTTTTTCTCGAGAAGAAAAATAGCAATTTCCTACGGTATCCATGGATTTTCCTTCTTTTCCTTATTTTTTTTTTATTTGTTCAGGACTCTTTCTCATCTAGGTTAAATTCCAAAATATTTTTTTGCATTAGCTCTACTGTAAATCTACACCATCCTCCTGGTGGCAACACGGTCGTTAGACAACTCGTCCGGTTCAGCACTGCAAAAAACAGCAATATTTCAAGCCACATTGTGACATTGCAACGCTGTGTAATGGTAGTCTTTTCACTGTTTTTCAAACGACAAAACTTTAGACATATTAAAATTCAAAGCATTTGTAGACGACAAATTAAAAGTGGTCCAATTGACAAAATTGTCCTTGATAGGATAGAAACACTGTGGGAACATGAATGTCTGACTCGTGACCTGGTGACCTGGTGGTTGCGGGCTTGATACTTGGTCGCGGCAAACTTTCCTCCCGGCGATTTTTTGCCTGTCCCCTTTGATGCATGTGAGAAGGTAGTCAGTGTCTTGGAAAGGAAGTTGTGTCAGTAGTAGTGTGAGAAAGCCATCAAACATATGCGTAGGTGCACTGGCCGCCGTGATATGACCTTAGAGCTCTGTTAAAACGGCATTGAACTCCCAATACAGACAAACAAATGAATACCAGGAAGTAGGTCAAAAGACAGCATAGTCAGAATCTTAGACCAGGCGACAGCGATCGCGGACGGGCATCATAAAATTTATCATAAAAATTAAAATTAAAAAATACAGTCAAAGCACCTGAAGTCCTGGAAAAAAACGGCATTATGCGAGGGAACCATTTATCAGCATCGAAAGACTGTTTTAAGTGCTTATCTCTTTACCACACAATCCGGAGTTTTAACGACCTTTGGGAAGAAGTCTTTTCAATCCATCGTGTGAAAGGTAGGTTTTCAACGCAATTTTGATGAGTAGTTATTACACCAATGAATTGTGTTAGATTAAGGAAAAGAAGCATTTGGTTTGTCTATGGAACTGGAGGTCATGACCTTTCCTTCTTTGTTCTAAAGATTTGACCACAAATGCGAAAGTGAGGGGTAGCTTCCTTGCGCTCTATCTGACAGACGTATCGTCAAGCTAAAGCATCTTTTCAGATGCAGATGATTCCAGTTTGGTCTAGTCCAAAATAATGTCACTTGGTAAAGACTTGCAGAAAACAACAGGTTGTAACTCTTTCTCCTTTACCAGGTTATCCCTTAGCTTGATTGATGAGTCTGCCGCAGACAACATTAGAAAACATTGATATCAAAAGGGGAAATTGCTCCTAATGATTGATTTCTCCGTTTCGCACAATACTATCTGACCCATCAAAGAAATGTGATACATGAATATCGGGTTTTGGTTTAGCGTCTGCAAACGCGTCAAATTTAAAAGAGTCTAAAATTAGTAGTTTGGTAATGGGTTAATCTCAGTATTACATTTATATGCTATGGATTGGTTTATTATGACCAACAAACTTGATTCTTATAAACATTGTTGTATTGTTGAAAAAACTGAGATAATTTACTTCATATAATGTCTTTGTCTTTGACAAACCCTACATTTTACACATTAGTGCCCTACCCACAAACTTAGAATGTATTTTCTTAAAAAATAAGGCTGGTGACTTATTTGTTTTAAGCCCGATTCTTTTAGTTTAGTACCTGAATGTTATTTATAGAAAAAATAAGAAAAATCTGAACGTTAGAACATTAAAAAAAAAATAACTTTAAAAGATACTCTTTTTTTTTTTTTTTTTTTCCCAAAATAAAGGTGTTTTAGCCACAGGTTAAGGTTTTTTTATTTTTAAAGACCAATACTCAGTATACTCTAAATTATTATTTTTTCACCAATACAATGACATAAAATTTGCTTATCATTGTTGTCATTTAAAAAAATATACATAGACTTAGTTTTCATAGGTGAAATTTCATCCTGAACTGCCGCAATGCAAGGTGAAAAAAAAAAGTGAAACTGTAGCAATCGTCTTTAATTGGAAGCCGCTAGAAAGCGGCTTCCAGTAGGAATGTACCTAAACTATTTACCATGTAGATGATCAGTAATTATTCGATTGGTTACTATTTTTGGAAATTTTTCGTAAATATCGTGTTAGTGTTACAAAATTACTCCACATGGCTCTTTCTTAAATATTCAATCAGACCTACATGAACATCAAGTCTGGTTTTCTTGCAGTATAAGTTCATTCCCAAATAACAATGAAAATGCAGAAAACTAAACTTCCTTTTACTGGCTAGTCCTCCGAACTTTTCCAGCTTAAAGGATTCCTTCCTTGTTCCCAAACGAAATTGTAATGCTTTCCGTCTGTCACAGGCTTTCCCACCTCTAAACGGTTTTCGCATTTGTCTACTTTTTTACAAGACAAAATAATGATAATTATGAGGTGGAGAGCATCTTAGAATATGATAATCAGAAGCAGTTTTATGTACAAGTGTTTCGTCCAGTTTTAATCCGTACAGATAATAGGGCGGTTAACCTTTGATCAAGTTATAGACTTGTTACCTCCCTACGTATTACAAAGAGCAGTCTACTTCAGCTATTTATAGAAAACCCTTTTTTATTCCCTTCGTCGACACTTTAGCCGAATGAAATTTTGTTATATGGACGATCTACCTTATGAGCCCTTTAAAATTTAGCATTTAATGTATTGTGTGTCGAAGCTATTATGATCTACTATACCCGTGAAAAATGTATGGATCGTGATGCAAGTTGTCCACAAAAATTACCAAAGTGGTGCATAGTGCTCAGGGTTGAAACTGTTCGAAAATGACAGAAATAGATCAAGATCAGACAATACATAGTCTGTGTAATATTTTTTAATATTTTGTAAGATATTGTAAACGTAAAAACTTCTTGTTTCTTTTTCCTTACTCAGTATATTAATTTCATTCCGTGTAGTTGAAAGGATAAAGTTATTACCGAACCTACCTCTGTGCATATACAACTTTTTTTTTACGTTGCTACTGGTCAAGGGTTTGAATGGCTCTTGAAGTTTACATTAGAAGTTTTATAGGTTTGTACAAGGCCTATGCAGAAAATGGTTCAAACTAATTTTTATTAAACGGTTTACGAGTATATATAGTAATAGTTACTATGTTGTTGTTGAATAGATTCAGATCCTTAAAGACTTTAAAAAAAAAAATTTTTTTTTAGTGGTTCGCGCCAACTGTGAAGGCTATGGTCAGAAAAATTTTGGAGATACTATGCAAAAGTCTCTAATTCTGGAGTAGAAATGTAAACATTCACTTTGTTACAAGCAGGCTAAGATACTTTTTAACAAGCAAAAAGAAAATGTTTAAGAAGAAAGTTGTTTAATATTTTTTTCTTTTTTTTTTGTGAAAAATGAAACACAAATAAAATATCACCTAAAAATTGTTAATACACGTAGATCTACGTGAATAACGATCTAAATATCACTTTGAATAATTACTAACTTACATAATTCCGCAGTGTCGCCTTTTATCCCCCTACAGAAGTTTGCTTTTTAAAGTCATTTAATAATGAAAAATGCTGTACTTGAATGCGCAGTTTCTCCATTTTCAAGCTTTGAGTAGAAATTTGAAAATTCCAATGCTTTTACATGTTTTCTCACATACGCATTATCACTTTAAATGATAATGATGATTATGGTGATAATAATGGTACAAGATAATTTAAGATTCCTCTCTTAACTCCTGCCTTTTTTCCTGTATTTTAATATCATTTGTCATGATCTTCCGTTTGTGGGGGGAAAAACAGATACAAAAATGTCATCACATTTTTTCTAGAAAGTCAATATTTCTGAAATTGTCCACCAAAAGATTGCGCCTTCTATGATACCATGCATCATAAATTTGTCTTGGTGCTCTTTATAATTTCACGCTGATTATTTAGACCTTTGTTTGAGGAATTTCTGTTTGACCTGCTGTCGACAGAGACCAGTGTAGCTGAAAACCGTTATTTGCTACCTAAAGTAAGAAAAGGAACCGAAACCCAACGAAACTGAACTAAACGAAACAAAATGCAACGAATGGGAACGAAATACAAAGAAGCAAAACGAAATAGAACAAATTCAATTAGAATTAAAACCTGCATGTTTTAATTTTGAATTATCTTACTTTTGATTGCAATTAATGCAAAAAAGTAAGTATTGAAATTTGATAGCAGCTGTACATACGACGATCGTGCTACTACTGTGAATCTGGATTAAAATTTTCTTTGACGTTAATACGTCGGTGCCCAGTTGATATTTTTCCCATTGTTTTCACGAAAACTGATTCAAAAATGATTTCCAGCAAAATCGATCAGCCTCGTCTTGTCTTTGGATACACCCCCCCGCCCCCCCCATTGAATCCAGTTTAGATGCTTTTAAGATGGGTAAGAAAAATCCATTTTCTGTTGTGCGAATAAGGATGCCTGATCGCACGACAATGATCGGATAATTAATTTATCACATAACCTCCCTTGTTTTCAGTGTAATATACCCATTACGAATTTTCTTTTATCCTGTCACCTTCTACAATTTCGACCCGATAACAGGGTGCCGTATATTTTTTTTTTTTCTGTTATCCGTCAGTTGGTCACGTGACCGCTAAGTGCGCACCTGCTGAATGGGACTATTTTCAACCAAGCGTCTTACTGCCGTAATGAATGAATCAATCGCTAGCGAATACTTTTGCTCGCTTAATTAATAGTCTGTTATGTTAAAACATATTGTGTTCTTCGCCACAATATTTTTCTGCAGATATACGTCACGTTTAATAATTATAACGTAGCCAATATCATTCATGACGTCATTATTGCAGCTGCATATCCAGAGGGTTTTGTAAACACGGTTCTTCATTTTTTAAAGTTTCTCATAGATATAGTGAGAAAGATGTTAATATGTGCCTTATTTCGAGCGAAATGTTTAATTTAGTCGGATTTTGGATTATAATTGAGAAAAGGGATAAATAAAATAGACGGTTGGTGTCTTGGATTTGGAAAGTCGGTCAGGCTTGGCTCCGGAAATTAATTAAAGGTACGGTCTTTATCAATGTTTTTTTTTTCGTTTGTTTGTTTTGTTTTGTTCCGTTACAGTGAGTGACAGGATAAATAGAATAAATGGTTGGTGTCTTGGATGGGTTAAGTTTTTTGGGCTCAGCTCCGAAATTTATCCGGTTCGCCTTCGTCTCACCAGATAAATTCCTCCGCCTTGCCTGATAAACTTAACCCATCCAAGACACCAACCATCTATTCTCTATATCTTATACACGTTTGATATCATATTTGTGTGACGTCATTTTTGACATCATTTTGTACGTTTTTCATAGAAGTGACTGGGCTTTATGGATATTACCGCGGGTGCATCTATAAATAGTTTTGCATCATCTGATCTATATTTCCTGAAATATCGGTATGTGATAAAAAGAATCTGACATACGTTGGCGTTTGAGATAAAATTTTATTAAACTCGTCAAGGAATAATGTTAATAAGCTCGCCAAAGGCTTGCTGAATAACATTTCCCTAGACTTATTTAATAAAATTTTATCTCAAAAGCCAACTCATGACAGATCCTATATATCATTTATGAATGCGCTTGGATTAATTAGTATTAGAACATTTTAATGTCAGATTTTTATTTTCTTACATTAAGTCTAATTACATTCGACTTTTTCTTTTCATGTGAAACAATGATATAGTCTACTGAAACAATAAAGAAACGTTTGCAAAGTTTGAAGGTAGATACCTTTTTATCGTTTTTTTGTAAAAGAATGTCTTGTGAATCTTTTGATATCGGCGTATTGAACAGACAGTATCAATTTAATTGTTTGGTTTGAATTAAAATAAGGAAGGGGCCGATTTCAAAAGGCAATAATCAGTTATATGTGTGACCACAGCAAGCAATGCTGTCTGCTTGACAGCGACGTCGCACTGAGAGCTTGTCTATCTCAGTCTGTGGGATTTTATTCTACTCTTCATCACGGGTAGGAAACTTCATATTCAGAGCCAATGGCTCTGACGAGAAAATGTTGTGTTGGTCTTCCGTTTCTGAAGATGTCGGCTGAAAAACAACCAAAAAACAGGTAAGCCTGTCATTATTTGTAATCATGTGTTCTTATGTCTTTGAAATTCCAAAAAAGGAGAATGGCATGCAATGCCCCGGTCTTTCAACGTGTTTTCTACACTACGGAAAGTTGTAACAAGTGTACGATATTGTCTGAATCATTTGTGGCGTGGGTTGACCTTACCTAAAATAATACGTCACGGACCTAAATTCAGTCTATTATTGCCATATAATCGGCAATTAAAAGAGAGTCTTGCTGTCCCAAAAGCGTGAATTAATGTCTTGAAATGTTACATTCACTGCTGGTAAAGAATTGAAAAGAAATAGCACAAAAATGATGAAAATAAAGAAGGGCTCCGATTATGTGGACCGGCTCTGAATATGTAAGTCGGCACCGATTGATGAGGGCTTCCTTTCAAAAATTAGTTTTCTGTAAAAATTTACTTAGGAAGCAGGCTTTGTTTTTCCGTAAATACCTTTTAGTCCAAAATGTAGTACTATTGTTGGATGGAAGATGACCGAATTTATGAAAATACAAAGGACTGGTATTGTCACGATTGAAAAATCCTGTCGAACATTAGTCTATCTGACTTTTGAAAATACTTTTATGTAGCTTTTGATTAACAGAATGGTCTATACATGTATATAGCATTTGTCATGCTTTCGTCGCAAGTGCAGCCCACATGTAAGGAAAAAAAAAAAAAAATGAAAAATATTTGGCATCTTCGGAAGACTTTCTGGTCTTGAAACAGTCATTAAAAAGCTAAATGGAAAATGTACCGACCGTAGCAGAGATATTGAATAGAAAAAAAAAAACTTTTACAAAGCGTGAGAAATACAATTGAGCTATTCGCATTACACGCCTAGGGTATATGTGTGAGCACTCTTAACTCTTTTCAACCCAACACCTATGTCAGGTAGGAGGGGTATATACAAGTCTTTAACAAAAAAAAAAAAAAAAAAATCAAATTCACAAGCATGTCAAGACCAAAAAATGTTCATAGATCCCTGATTTTGATTGTACTCACTAAGATCTTTCAATGTTCAATTAACCAAACGCATATTAGATCAGAATATGTCATATATTAGTTATTTTCTAAGCCGATGATAAACAAACATCCATCCAAGCGAACGATTACGTTTTGTGCAGTCTAATCTTGATCTACACTGGCTGCAGAACCAACTAAAGTTGGGACAGGCACTTTAAGGGTTCATAATGAATAGCTTCGAGTTATTTATTTTTCTTTTTCAGTCCTGGATATCTGTATGAATGTCCTAAACATTGTCGTTTGCACTTGTTTCAGAAATCTCGCGCCGACCCCTCCCCATTTCTAGGACGGAAAAAGAAAAATAAATAACTCGAAGCTATTCATTATGAACCCTTAAAGTGCCTGTCACAGCTTAAGTTGGTTCTGCAGCCAGTGTAGATCAATATTAGACTGCACAAAACGTGATAGTTTGTTTGTTTGGATGGATGTTTGTTTATCATCGACTTAAAGATAACTGATATGTGACATTTTCTGATCTAATATTGAACATTGAAAGATTTGAGTATGTGCTATCAGAATCAGGGATCTATGAACATTTTTTGGTCTTGATGTGCTTGTGAAATAGATTCTTTTTCGTTGTTAAAGACTTGTATATACCCCACCCACATGACATACTGTTGTGTAGTGTTAAGTATTAAAAAGAGTTAAGAGTGTTCAGGCATATACCCTGAGGCGTGTATTGCGAATAGCTCAATTGTATTTCTCACGTTTTGTAAAAGTTTTTTTTTTCTATTCATCATCTCTGCTACAGTCGGTACATTTTCCATTTAGCTATTTAATGACTGTTTCAAGACCAAAGAGTCTTCGGAAAATGCCAAATATTTTTCTTTTTTTTTCTTACGTATGGCCTGCACTTACGACGAAAGCATGACAAATGCTATATATATGTATAGACCATTCTGTTAATCAAAAGCTACACAAAAGTATTTTCAAAATTTAGATTGACTAATTTTCGACAGGATTTTTCAGTCGTGACAATGCCAGTCCTTTGTATTTTCATAAATTCGGTCATGTTCCATCCAACAATAGTACTACATTTTGGACTGAAAGGTGTTAACGGAAAAACAAAGCCTACTTCCTAAGTAAATTTTTACAGAAAACTAATTTTTGAAAGGAAGCCCTCATTAATCGGTGCCGACTTACATATTCAGAGCCGTTCCACATAATCGGAGCCCTTCTTTATTTTCATCATTTTTGTGCTATTTCTTTTTAATTCTTTACCAGCAGTGAATGTAACATTTCAAGACATTAATTCACTTTTTTAGGACTGCAAGACTCTCTTTTAATTGCCGATTATATGGCAATATTAGACTGAATTTAAGTCCGTGACGTATTATTTTAGCTAAGGTCAACCCACGCCACAAATGATTCAGAGAACACCGTACACTTTTTACAACTTTCCGTAGTGTAGAAAACACGTTGAAAGGCCGGGGCATTGCATGACATTCTCAATTTTTGGAATTTCAAAGACATAAGAACACATGATTACAAATAATGACAAGCTTACCTGTTTTTTGGTTGTTTTTCAGCCGACATCTTCAGAAACGGAAGACCAACACATTTTCTCGTCAGAGCCATTGGCTCTGAATATGAAGTTTCCTACCCGTGTTCATGTAGTCCTGCTCTTACACGGGTAGGAAACTTCATATTCGGAGCCAATGGCTCTGACGAGAAAATGTTGTGTTGGTCTTCCGTTTCTGAAGATGTCGGCTGAAAAACGACCAAAAAACAGGCAGGCTTGTCATTATTTGTAATCATGTTTTCTTGTGTCTTTGAATTTCCTAAAAAGGAGAATGGCATGCAATGCTCTGGTCTTTCAACGTGTTTTCTGCACTACGGAAAGTTGTAATAAGTGTACGATGTTCTCTGAATCATTTGTGGCGTGGGTTGACTGTAGCCGAAATAATTCGCCTCTGACCTAAATTCAGTCTATTATTACCATTTAATTGGCAAATAAGAGAGAGTCTTGCAGTCCCAAAGGCGTGAATTAATGTCTCGAAATGTTACATTCACTGCTGGTAAAGAATGGAGAAGAAATAGCACAAAAAAAAAAAGATAAATATAAAGAAGGTCTCCGATTATGTTGACCGGCTCTGAATATGTAAGTCGGCACCGATTAATGAGGGCTTCGTTTCAAAAATTTAGTTTTCTGTAAAAAATTACATTGGAAGTAGGCTTTGTTTTTCTGTTAATACTTTTCAGTCCAAAATGTAGTACATTTGTTGGATGGAACATGACCGAATTTATGAAAATACAAAGGACTGGTATTGTCACGATTGAAAAATCCTGTCGAACATTAGTCTATCTAAATTTTGAAAATACTTTTGTGTAGCTTTTGATTAACAGAATGGTCCATACATGTATATAGCATTTTTTTATGCATTCGTCGTAAGTGCAGCCCACACGTAAACAAAAATAAATGGAAAATGTACCGACCGTAGCAGATATATTGAATAGAAAAAAAGAATCAATTTCACAAGCACAAGAAGTCCAAAAAATGTACCTGATGACACATCCCTGAATCTCATTGTACTTACTCAGATCTTACAATGTTCAATTAACCAGATGCATATTAGATCAGAAAATGTCAAATATCAGTTATTTTCTAAGCCGATGATAAACAAACATCCATCCAAAAGACAATGTTTAGGACATTTATACAAATATCTAGGACGGAAAAAAGAAAAATAACTCGAAGCTATTCATTATGAGCCCTTAAAGTGCCTGTCATAAAATAAGTTGCTTCTGCAGCCAGTGTAGATTAAGATTAGACTGCACAAAACGTAATCATTCGTTTGGATGGATGTTTCTTTATCATCGGCTTAGAAATAACTATATGTGACATATACTTATCTAATATGCGTTTGGTTAATTGAACATTGAAAGATCTGAGTGAGTACAATGATAATTGGGATCTATGAAAGCCTACTTCCAATGTAATTTTTTACAGAAAACTAAATTTTTGAAACGAAGCCCTCATTAATCGGTGCCGACTTACATATTCAGAGCCGGTCAACATAATCGGAGACCTTCTTTATATTTATCATTTTTTTTTTTGTGCTATTTCTTCTCCATTCTTTACCAGCAGTGAATGTAACATTTCGAGACATTAATTCACGCCTTTGGGACTGCAAGACTCTCTCTTATTTGCCAATTAAATGGTAATAATAGACTGAATTTAGGTCCGTGGCGAATTATTTCGGCTACAGTCAACCCACACCACAAATGATTCAGAGAACATCGTACATTTGTTACAACTTTCCGTAGCGCAGAAAACACGTTGAAAGATCAGAGCATTGCATGCCATTCTCCTTTTTAGGAAATTCAAAGACACAAGAAAACATGATTACAAATAATGACAAGCCTGCCTGTTTTTTGGTCGTTTTTCAGCCGACATCTTCAGAAACGGAAGGCCAACACAACATTTTCTCGTCAGAGCCATTGGCTCCGAATATGAAGTTTCCTACCCGTGTCTTAAGTCATTGACGTTGACTGGCAGATTTGGACATCGAAGTGCGCGTCAATCAAGATTTATCCCATAGATGTTCTGTTGGGTTCAAAACTGGATATGTTGAGGGCCTATTGTCATTGAAATCAACGTTATGATTTTGTAAAAACTCTATATTGACACTCGTGAGCAACATGAGTCCGGACATCATCATTGGGTTTGAAGCAGAGGAACAATACCAGGGTTTAGATTAATATTTTTCCTATTTTTTTACATTTAAATTTCCCGAAATAATGACGAGTTACAACGATAGCTGTACACAATTTAGCACCTACACCATAACTCACACCGCACAACTCAACAGTAGAAACAGTTCATCTCTGCGTTTAAACGATCGTAAACGTCCTTTGCCTCGACACACTGCAAACCTCGATCTATATGGTATAGACGTTGCAAGCGCCTGTTCAGACTCGCAAATCGACTTACCAGGAATTTACGATTACAATATTTCATTTCTATTTTGCATTTCTGCTCATATTTATATGCTCAACATACAACAACCACTGTGCTAACCCCGTTGATTTATACTACCAAAGCATTTCTATGCCTATCTTGAACTTCATGTTCTTTTAAGTAGTAAATCAATCCCGATTAGCAATAATATCAGTTCCTGGGTTTCGTTTTCCTTTGAACACTACCATATAACCTTCACGAGCAACTACATTGTTACTCGTTATTTAATACATTTATCCAACTACTGCTGGTACCGTACTCTATAGGATCATTAGTTTTATTTCTATAATGCTTTCATTTGGTTTATTAACCTTCTCAAACCCCTTACAATAGAGGTAGCTCTAAATATTACTGCCTTTCAAATATCAATATGCTCACTTGTGAGCATGAGTCAGACTGAGATATGCGGCGGCTACCTTTTGTATGCTCTCAAAATTGTGTTATAATGATGAAATATAACAACCTTTACCATTGATACCCATAACCGTCAAAGAACTATTTTAAAGCACATACCATCCTAAATACAGCCGTGATCCCTGGGCCGGCGGCTATGGGCTTGTCTCTTTGTTCTGTACGATCGTTGATTGCTGTAACAAGTTGCCTCACTGTTCTTTTCCACCATGTTTATTCCAACCTGTGCGACAATGAACTTGTAGCAGCATCCAAAGCTGTACAGTCTTTTCGCGGAAATCCTAACCCCGCCATTTTCTACATCAGTTTCTTTTCCGGCACCATATGGGATCTGTTACCGTTAAACTACGTTTGATCCACCATTGTTCCAGTGCCCATGACCATTAAGAACCTCGCTGTCGCTTGGCTAATTAGAGGCTGGGATCGTCCTCTGCTCCACCACGTGTTATGCCGTATTTTATGCTTTGAGGTCAGTTTTTTTTTCTGTATATCTCAATACAATAAGATGTCCGTTCCATCAATTTATTCTTTCTCAGCCAAAAATCATGTAACGTATAATTTTACAACGATAGGGAGATTAGCAAAAGTGTACAGCAAAAATCCAAATAATACAATGATATGCATAACAACTCAATTTAGACAATGAATACTTCTGTCACAGTGTTTCTAGCTGTGATATATCTTCACAGACTAAAAACGCTGCAAATGTAATTAACGACTTTCGCGACAGTTTCCATTTTCAAGCTTCGTGTAACTATAACGCTCACCGAAAAACGGTGAGCACCTAACACACTTGATCTTGCCACACCTGTCAATGTCTGCAGAATGGATAAACCAAGAACTAAATCGGGTCGTTTCATGTTAGCAAAACGAAGTAAAAAGTATTTGAATCAAGCCAAATAATTATATGCGAGGCAAGAATCCAAAATTCCGCTTTCAAAAGATCGGACTGAAAGCCAAAGTGAATCACCTAACTACGTCACCTAACAACGGAAATATGGACACAGATGCTACTGCTAGCGCTCTATCTGGCAGACGTATCGTCGAGCTAAAACATATTTTCAGATGCAGATGCTTTCAGTTTGGTCTATTTCAAAATTATGTCACTTGGTAAAGACTTGCAGAAAACGAGGGGCTGTACATAACTCTTTATCCCTTAGCTTGATGAGTCTGCAGCAGACAACATTGATGAAAAACATCGATGTCAAAAGGAGAAATTACCCCTAATGACTGATTTCTCCTCTTCCCACAATGATTTCTGACCCATCAAAGAACTGTGATACATGAATACCAGGGTTTTGGTTTAGCGTCTGCAAACGCGTCAAATTTAGAAGAGTCTAAAATTAGTCGTTTGGAAATGGGTTAAATGCTAACATCAGTATTACATTTATATGCTATGAATTGGTTTATTATGACCAACAAACTTGATTCTTATAAATATTGTTGTATTATTGAAAAAAATGAGATAATTTACTTCATATAATGTCTTTGTCTTTGACAAACATTACATTTACTCATTAGTTAGTGGCCACCCACAAACTTAAAAATATATTTTCTGAAAAAATAAGGCTGGTGACCTATTTGTTTTAAGCCTGATTCTTTTAGTTTAGTACCTGAATATTATTTATAGAAAAAATAAGAAAAATCTGAATGTTAGAACATTTTAGAAAAATAACTTTAAAAGATACTCTTTGGGTTTTTAGCTCACCTGAGCACGGAGTGCTCTGGGTGAGCTATTGTGATCGGTCATCGTCCGTCGTCCGTCCGTCCGTCCGTCCATCTGTCCGTCCGTCCGTTAACAATTTGTTTAAAAATCTTCTCCTCCAAAACCAGATGGCCAATCTTGATAAAACTTGGCAGGAATGTTCCTTGGATGAAGCTCTACAAAAACTGTTAAAAGAATTTAATTCCATCAAAAACTCTGGTTGCCATGGCAACAAAAATGGCTGAAAATGGAAAAAATCTTTAAAAATCTTCTTGTGACAAACCATAAGGCCGAGAGCATTCATATTTTGTATGAAGCATCATTGGGTGACCCTTTACCAAAACTGTTAAAATTATTCCCCTAGGGTCATATTTGGGCTTTGCCCGGGCGCACCCTATTTTACATAATAACAAAGAAGGAAATCTTTAAAAAATCTTCTGACAAAACATAATGGCTAGAGCATTCATATTTGGTTTGTAGCATTATCTGATGATCCTCTACCAAAATTGTTAAAATTATATTTCTGTGGTCATATTTGGGCTCTGCCAGGGCGCACCCTATTTTACATGGAAACAAAGAAGGAAATCTTTTAAAATCTTCTTGTGACAAACCATAAGGGCTAGAGCATTCATATTTTGCATGTAGCATCATCTAGTGACCCTTTATAAAAATTGTTAAAATTATCCCCTTGGGGTCATATTTGGGCTCTGCCCGGGCGCACACTATTTTACATAGAATTAAAGAAGGAAATCTTTTAAAATCTTCTTGTGACAAACCATAAGGGCTAAAGCATTCAAATTTTGCATGTAGCATCATCTGGTGACTCTTTATAAATATTGTTAAAATTATCTCTTTGGGGTCATATTTGGGCTTTGCTCGGGTGCACCCAATTTTACATAGAAACAAAGAAGGAAATCTTTTAAAACTCTCATTCTGACAAATCATAAGGGCTAGAGCATTCTTAATTTGTATGTAACATCATCTTGAGACTTTCTACCAAAACTTTAAAAATTGACCCCTTGGGTGGAGTTTGGGCTCTGCCCGGGCGCACCCTATTTAACATTGAAAAGGAAGAAAATTACATGTGACAAGTGAGAGACTAAAACGTTCATGTTTTGTTTGTAGCAAAGTTCTGGTGACCCTCTGCCAAAAGTTGTTAGAGTAATTCTTATTGGGGTCACATTATGGCTTTCCTCCCCTCCCCCGGGTATGCCTTATCAAAAAAGAATGGCTTCTGGCTTTGATATACTATTATTTGTATGAGGTTTTCCATATAAGTTACAAATATACTCAGGTGAGCGATATAGGACCCATCATGGTCCTCTTGTTTTTGTTTTTTTCCAAAACAAAGGTGTTTTAGCCATAAGTTAAGGGTTTTTTTTTTTTTAAATTGATACTCAGTATACTCTAAATAATTTTTTTCATTAAATTTGATGTTTCACCAATACAATGACATAAAATTTGCTTATAATTGTTGTCATTTAAAAAAATATACATAGACTTAGTTTTCATAGGTGAAATTACATCCTGAACTGCCGCAATGCACAGTGTACTAAAAGAAATATTCATAGAATTTTCCCAAAGGTGGTGACCCCCTCTTTTTATCTCCTATTTTTGTAGATCTGATAATAAACTATCACCAAACAAAGTTTCGTGAAATTCTGAATGTTTTCAAAAATGGTGAAACTGTAGCGATCGTCTTTTAACAAATATTTTCGTCACAATGTTTTCAAGTTGAAAATGCAGATCAGTACACAGAACAATCAAGTAATCTATTCCATATGTCACAATGTTTCCCGCTTACACTGTTATTTCTTCAAACTAAAATAATTGCAATTAATTCTGTTATGTCTTTTGTTATGATATTTTCCGTAACATGTAAAACCTCAATTCAGATCAAACTCAAATTATCACAATCAACACTTTTGTCGTATTGTTTTCAACTTAAAGTACAATTTAATTATGGACTAATAAGGTACAAACAATACATAGTAATATTTTTCAGTTAATATCTTTTGAAGAAGCAACACAATTCTCATACTGAAAATGTTACAATCAGTATTTAGTTCTTTTCCCACAATGTTTTCACTCGCACTATGACTTAAACTTTTTTTGGGATGTTCTTTTGTCACAATGTTTTCAAACTCACATACCAGCCCTAAAGTGCCCAAGCTTAGTTTTTTTTATCATTTATTTTCCACAAAATACATACATAGTGCATACTGCAATACAACATTAAAAAACATCGGTATATTATTATTTTTTTAAATACAATTCATTTGAAAATGATATGTTGTATCAGTATACAATATTTATATACATTGCTATTTTTTCTAACTTAAAAAGAAGAGAAAAAAAAAAAAAAAAAAAAAAAAAAGAGAGAGAGAGAGAAGAGAGATCCTGAACTGTGAGTAAGAGGTTTATTCACTTTATGTTATGTTATGTTTACTTTAAGGCAAAGAAAAATTCTAAATGACAAAAAGTTTGCCCATTTGTTATTAAATTGGCTTAATTGATCTTTTGATAATGCTATGGCCTGTTCTATTTTTAGATGTTTGTAAAAGTAATTGATAAACATAGATTATGACAGTTTGGTACCTGGTTTGTTATTTTCATTTTAAATAGGAAATATTTAGCAAGTATAATTAAATAGTTTAAGACAAAATGATTTACTGTAGTACCTGCAATTCCAAGAATTATATCTTTTAATTGAAATTTCACCTTTATTTGTCTACTTGTAAGAAAGTTAGTAACACTATTCCAAATCGTTTGAGCATGCATACACTCCCAGAGTAAATGTTCTATAGTTTCCACATTACTTACACAAAAAATACATAAATTGGAAGGTTCAATCTTTTGTCTGAAGAGCAGTTTGTTTGTTGGAAGGATTCTTGTCAAAAGTTTGTTTTGGAAACATCTTAAAGTTGTATCTACCGTTATTTCATAAGGTATTGTGTATGCAATTTTCCAGTTAACTTTCTGACCAAATAATTTTTCCCACTTTTCTTCGGATTTTGTTGATGAATTATTTCTTTTTAATTGATTTTATATAATAATTTGTTTGCTTTGTTTATTCCCCTAATTTTATTAAGCAATTGCTTATTTTCTACGTTTACCGGTAGTTGTTGTTTTATTTCATTTTTCATTCTAATGGGTATGCTTCCAATCAAGTTGTAATATTTCAAAAAGTCTTCCGGTTTAATGTCATAAAGATTTTTGAATGTTTCAAAGTCATAAAAGGTTTTTCTTCAAAATTAAACAATTGTTCTAAAAATTTCATTCCTCTAATATACCATTTGTTGTAAAAGAATGTTTCGCCATTACATTTTATATTTGTATTATTCCAAATTATTTCTTTCTTAACGTTATTGTTAACTATATTGTTTTTGATTATATTCCATGCTTTTAACAGTAAGAAAAACATGGTTGGAGCAGATCTTTTTAATATCCGTTTCCTTTAGATTACATTCAAAAATCAAATTACCTCCAAAATGTTTTAGGAATTTAGAGAAGAATATTTTCCATTGTCCTGTGTTATTTTCATCAAAATATTTTTTAATCCAATTTGCTTTCAGTGATTTAACTAGTGCATATATATCTGGAACTGCTATTCCACCATTTTCAACTGAAAGTGTTACTATTGATGGTTTCAGTTTATCCGGTTTACTGTCCCATAAGAAGTGAAAAATACTCTTATTTATATCGTGCAATATGTTTTCTGGTGGATTTTGTAATACTGTAAGGGGGTAGATGATCTTGGGTAGTGCAAAGGTTTTTATAACTGTAACTTTTCCCAATAGTGTAAGTTTTCTATGTTGCCACTGCTTTAAAACGGTTTTAAATTCTTGAACTTTTAGAATGATATTTTTCTCTATGATGACATCTGCATAGTTTGAGAAGGTAATTCCTAACGTTTTTGCTGAATATGATGTCCAGACGAATCGTTTACCTCTGCAGAACTGTAATTGCGTATCCTTTGGGCTACCTACTCTTAGAATAGTTGATTTCTTTGTATTAAGTTTCAAACCAGAAATTTTACCAAACTCTGTTAAAACGTAGATTAATGATTCAAAAGAATTTTTTGATCCGTCCGTAAGAAATGTAGCATCATCAGCAAACATAGTTTGCTTTATTCCGTTATTTTCCACATTAATTCCTTTGATATCTTTATTCTTTTTAATGTTACTTGCTAGTATTTCCAAACAACATATGAATAATGAACATGATAGTGGACAGCTTTGGCGCACTCCACGTTCAATTAAAAAGCTTCCGACATATTACCATTATTTATAATTGTACTATCTATATCTTTATAAAACAATTTAACCCATTTTATAAGATCTTCACCAAAATTTAATGTTTCTAGGCATTTGTACATAAAGTCATGATCTATACTATCGTATGCCTTTTCAAAATCGGCAAAGAATATAAGCCCTGGTTCATTTACTTTGTTGAGGTATTCAATACATTCTTGTATTGTTCGTATATTTTCCCCGATGTATCTACCTTGGATAAAACCTGTTTGTGAAGAATTTATAATTGAAGATATTATTTTTTTAAATTCTGTTTGCTATTGACTTTGTTGCAATCTTATAATCAGTATTTAACAAAGTTATTGGCCGCCAGTTAGTAAGTGTATCCAATTCTTTTCCCTCTTTTGGTATTAAGGTTATTAAACCATGCTTTTGCAATGTCGTTAAAGAACCTGTTTTGAAAGAGTAATTCATCGAGTTAATGAAGTAAGTACTTAAATAGCTCCAAAATGCTTTATAAAATTCTACAGTCAATCCATCAGATCCCGGGCTTTTGTAATTTTTCATAGAAAATAAGGCCTCTTTACATTCATATTCAGTTAACATACCTTCACAAATATTCTTTTCATCTTCTCTCAATTGTTTTAATTCAAAATCAAGAATAGAATTCTCGTTGTTTGGAGCAGATATGTTTTGTTTTTTATATAAGTTACTATAAAACCTCTTTTGTTCTTCTATTATATCTTTTGTATTTGTGACTTCTACCTTATCAATTAAAAGTTTATGAATAGTTTTTTGTTCTATATGTCTCTTTTCTAAACCGGCGAAATATTTGGAATTTTTTTCACTATATTCAATTTGAGTTGCTTTTGCTCTGATGATATGACCATTTATCTTTCTGTCAATTATGCATTCAAGTTCTTGTTTTAAGAGATTTAAATTATCCATTTTAACATCTAAATCATCTGAAGTTGTATTTATAATAATTATTTTCAAGTTTTTCGATTTCTTTAAGTAAAAAGATTTCCATATCTGTTGAATGTTTTTTCCTTTGTGTAGAATATCTGATTGATTCATTTCTGATATTACCTTTCATAACTTCCCATAATGTGTTTGGGTTACAATTGTTATTCTGTACTGTTTCATTAATACAATCCTTTATTTTTTGAATAAATGTTTCGTCAAGTAGTAAGAAATTATTGAATTTGAAATATCCAGGTCCTTTAGTGGGTATGTTGCAGTTAATATCTAATAAAACAATGGAATGATCCGATTTGTATATCCTGGTTTTATTTTACAACCTTTCACAACATTATTCAAATAATTTGAAGTCAAAAAATAATCAAGCCTACTAAATATTATTGGTTTTGTATTTGAATGCCAAGTATATTGTCTTGTTTGTGGATTTTTAACTCTCCAAATGTCTACGAGGTTATAATTTTCAACAATTTTGTTTATTTTATTTCTGCAACTTTTATTTGTATCGTCCCTACCATTTCTCTTATCGATATTTGTATTTAAAACTGTGTTAAAGTCTCCTCCAATAATAATATTTTTATCAATGTCAATAATTTCATTAAGTTTTTCAAAAATGACATTATCATTATCATGATTTGGTCCATAAATATTTATTATTACGAATTCTTTTTCCTGGATAATTATGTCCATGGTCACCAAACGCCCTACAATAATTTCCTTACATTCTTTAATTTTAACATTAAACTTTTTATTTACTAGAATGGCTACGCCTTCTTTGTTTGTTTTGGTCCCGCTGAAAAAACATTTCCCATTCCATTCTTTTTTCCAGTGTTTATTTAATGGGTATGCAACATGAGTTTCTTGCAGCAAACATATGGAAAAATTATTGTCTTCTAACCATTGAAAGATCTGTATTCTCTTTTCTTTATTTTGCAAGCCTTTTACATTAAAGGTACATATTGTTATACTCATTTCTATGTATAGAAAAAGAAGATATCCTTAATAGTCACAGTCCAGGATGAAGTATTCTGATAAATACAAAACAAAAGGTTCTGGAAAAACATAATTAATTCTTATATAATTGCGTCAAGTTTTTTCATGTGATGAAGTAGAAGTTTTATTTTTCACGAGTAAGTGTTTGAAAACGACACCGATAAGTTCCATTATTTGTAACTGTTCTGAAAAATTAACATTTGCCAAAACGAAGGTTAGGTTATGAATAGGAAATGAAGTCTATTTGTGAAAGATCAATAAATCAATTTCCCGCAATGTAATTAAAAAGCTACTCTCCATGCATCCGCAACTGTGATTGAAAAGGTTCAGGAAGAGAAACATCACAGAAGGAGGGAAAAAAAAAGAAGAAGGGCCAGAATTCATGTTCTTGTTAGTCAATGTCTGCAAAAACTTTCTTGTAGGGTACAATTGTTAAAACAGTCTACAGTAGAAACATTTTGGGATGGAAGATTGCTAAAGTTTTTAGACTATTCTGCATTCTCCACAATACATTCAGAGGTTGAAAAAAGCGATTTATCCATAAACCATGGTTCTTCTTCGAAAGAGTTTAAATTCTTTCGGTGCCAAATAAATAAATTCCACTTTTTTGACGATTGGAAAAAAAAAAAAAAAAAAACCCTGAAACCCACAAAACGTTTTAACGTGTTGACTTGATTAAAACAAGCAAATGGTATGGATCAAACATCAGACTGCACGTTCTGTGCAGTCTGATCCTGATCCACGCCTTCCGCAGGAGTCCTTATTTCCGCCTATGGCACCGAAAGGGTTAAGGCACAATTTGCATACATGTCGTCAGAACTGCAGTTTGACATACTAAGAGAAAAACAGAAAAACGTTTGAGAGTAAAGGAGAATGCCTTTTTTGAACAATCTATCACGTCCTCCTATAACTTTTCAATACAAAACTTACAATTATATATCCATGGATTATATATCCATAATCACACTGTTAGCCATGAGCTAATGCAAATACACATCAACTATAACCACAACTGTTAAATGCTTACACTGAAAAAAAAAAAAACCTTTATGAAATGGAGCAGGGTATTAATATGAGTATGAATTCCCGACACAATGTTTTCAAAAGTATGTAGACATGCCTCCATAAAATAATAGGTTCTGATCTGTTAGTGAAAGGGGTTAACTCTTTTACTATTGAATAAATAAATTGCATTTTCTTAAGGGCTAAAAAAAAAAAGAAGAGATATTTCCTCTGCAAGATCAAGAGACGGGTCGGTAATAATCTAAGATATAGCAGTGGATAGTGTAGATCAGAGACCAGACTGCGAGTTCTGTGCAGTCCGATCCTGAGTCACACCCCCCACAAAAGGCTCTTGCATTATCTATACTATAGAAAAAGTTAAACATGAATACACCAATGCTTATCTCCATGAAAGCAAGCGGCGAATAACGACGCCTTTGTTGGCAGTGTAGATCAAGATCAGGCCGCACAGAAGTTGCAATCTGATTCTAGATCCCGACTGCCCACTATTTGTCTTCAAGTCTTTACCAAACAACAAATTTTTGGACTGGACCAAATTAAAAGCATTTGCAGACGACCCAGTAAATATGAATCAAAAACTGAAACTTTACTTTAGAAGAGTAGAAAACATTGTGGAAAAAGGAGAAAAATGCTGTTCTCCCTTTCTCACAATGTTCTCTAAAGCCTTCTCTTTAAGGGTCGTTAAAAGTCGGGATTATGTGGTAAAGAGTTAATTGAAATTTACCAACCCTATCGAAAGGTCTATCAGCAGATTACTGAGCATACAATGAGTTGGTTATGCAATAAAAAACATTTTGTTATTGAAATAATGACAGAGAGAAACTTTGAGTACACTTTCTCTTATCTTAACTTAACTGAAAAAAAAAAAACATGATGTCACATCAGTACCTACCTAGCATACAAAGAGTTAAAGTATGCAATGGAAAACCATATTGTTTTGGAAATGCTCACATAGAAAGCCTGGAGTACAATTTCTCTTCTCCAAACTAAACTAAAGGCTACATGTGTCTGCTTCTGGAGCGGTTATTAAGACAACAAAGCCAAGTTTTGTTGCTACTATCAAAATGTCTTTAACTCTTTACCAAACGACAAAATTTCCAGAATGAAAGCATCTGCAGACGACAAATAAGTGTGACTAAAAAAATGAAATTCTTTCGGAACAGTAGAAAAACATTGTGGGAAAAGGAAAAAAATGCTGGTTACCAGCATTTTCTCCTTTTCACACAATGCTCTCAAAAGCCACCTTCTTCAGGGTCGTTAAAAGTCGGGATTGTGTGGTAAAGGGTCAAATAGAGAGGAGAAAAAGTCCTTGGACAAGAAGGGAAACTCGTTTTGAGCTTACTCTCCTTTTCCTCTAACATTTTAGAACTTTACAGCAACAATCTTAACAAACAACAAGAACGTTCTAATTGGTAATGCATAACTAAGAATTATTATTGGAAGCCGCTAGAAAGCGGCTTCCAGTAGGAATGTACCTAAACTATTTACCATGTAGATGATCAGTAATTATTCGATTAGTTACTATTTTTGGAAATTTTCTAATAATATCGTGTTAGTGTTACAAAATTACTCCACATGGCTTTTTCTTAAATATTCAATCAGACCTACATGAACATCAAGTCTGGTTTTCTTGCAATATAAGTTCATTCCCAAATAACAACGAAAAAACAGAAAAATACACTTCCTTTTCTTGGCTAGTGCCCCGAACTTTTCCAACTTAAAGGATTCCTTCCTTGTTCCCAAACGAAATTGTAATGCTTTCCATCTATCACAGGCTCTCCCACCTCTAAACGATTTTCGCATTTGTCTACTTTTTTACAAGACAAAATGATGATGATTATGAGATGGAGAGCATCTTAGAATATGATTATCAGAAGCAGTTTTATGTACAAGTGTTTCGTCCAGTTTTAATTTGTAAAGATAATGGGGCAGTTAACCTTTGATCAAGTTATAGACTGGTTACCTCCCTACACAGTTAATCGTATTACAAAGAGCAGTCTACATCAGCTATTTATAGAAAGCTTGTGAGAAGATAACCCTTTTTTCTTCCCTTCGTCGACACTTTAGCCGAATGGAGTTACATGGGCGATACCTTAAGAGCCCTGTAAAATTTAGCATTTAATGTATTGTGTGTCGAAGCTGTTATGATCAGACTGTAAGTCCTGTAGAGTATGGTCCTGATCTACTATACCCATGAAAAATGTTTGGATCGTAATGTAAGTTGTCCACAAAAATTACCAAAGTGGTGCATAGTGCTCAGGGTTGAAACTGTTCGAAAATGACAGAAATAGATCAAGATCAGACAGTACATAGCCTGTGTAATATTTTTTAATATTTTATATTGTAAACATAAAAATTTCTTGTTTCTTTTTCCTTACTCAGTATATTAATTTCATTCGGTGTAGTTGAAAGGATAAATTTATTACCGAACCTATCACTGTACATATACAACTTTTTACGTCGCTGCTGGTCAAGGGTTTGAATGGCTCTTGAAGTTTACATTAGAAGTTTTATAGGTTTGTACAATGCCTATGCAGAAAATGGTTCAAACTAATTTTTATTAAACGATATACGAGTATATATAGTAAAAGTTACTATGTTGTTGTTGAATAGATTCAGATCCTTAAAGACTTAAAAAAAAAATTGTTTTAGTGGTTCGCGCCAACTATGAAGGCTATGATCAGAAGAATTTTGGACATATCAGGCAAAAGTCTCTAATTCTGGAGTAGGAATGTAAAATTTCACTTTGTTACAAGCAGGCTAAGATACTTTTTAACAAGCAAAAAGAAAATGTTTTAGAAGAAAGTTGTTGAATATTTTTTTCTTTTTGTAAAAAATGAAACACAAAGAAAATATCACTGAAAATTGGAAATACATGTAGATCTATGTGAATAACGATCTAAATATCACTTTAAATAATTACTAACTGACGTAATTCCTCAGTGTCGCCTTTGATGCCCCAACAGAAGTTTGCTTTTTAAAATCATTTAATAATGAAAAATGCTGTACTTGAATGCGCAATTTCTCTATTTTCAAACATTGAGTAGAAATTTGATAATTCCAATGTTTTTACATGTTTTCTCACATAAGCATTATCACTTTAAATGACAATGATGATTATGATGATAATAATGGTACAAGATAATATATGATTCCTCTCTTAACTCCTGCCTTTTTTTCCCCTACATTTTGTTATCATTTGTCATGATCTTCCGTTCGTGCGGGGAAAAAACAGATACAAAAATGTCATCACATATTTTCTATAAAGTCAATATTTCTGAAATTGTCCACCAAAGGATTGCGGCTTCTATGATGCCATGCATCATAAATTTGTCTTGTCCTTCATTGGGAAAACAATTAAAAGGGGGGGGGGGTCTTCCTTATGCGACATTCGACCGTAGAAAACACTAAGCCACCGAATGGGGTAACCCTTCGGTGGCCACCATATAATGCATTCCTGTCGATGTTAAGGCGCATTGCTGCCTCATAGTCATTTCCTGTTTACGTTCAAACATGTCATTTAACTTCAACCCTCATCCTGCTAGATAAAAGAAAGTAATCTTTCAAGCAGATAGTACAAAACCACACACTGAAAGGCATTTTTGAAGAAAAAAAAATCTCTTCATCGGACATTGTGGTTCAAACATCAGACTGCACGTTATGTGCGATCTGATCCTGGTCCATGGTATCCACAAAGGTCCATGAGTCGCGCATAGTAGCCTAAAGGTTAACCTACATGAGTTCATAGCTTTGTTTTAATAACTCAATCCATCACCATGATGCTTAATGAAACCATGATACATTTATAGATAATATAAAAGCAGATAGTACAAAACCACACATAGAAAAGTATTTTTGAAGAAAAAAAAATCTCTTCATCGGACAATGTGGGTCAAACATCAGACTGCACGTTATGTGCAGTCTGATCTTGGTCCATGGTGTCCACATAGGTCCATGAGTCGCGCATAGTAGCCTAAGGGTTAAGCATTATCACTACATGAGTTCATAGCTTTGTTTTAATAACTCAATCCATCACCATGATGCTTAATGAAACCATGATACATTTATAGATAATATAAAAGCCACCTTGAGTGTTTAGAAAAAAAAAAAGGAACACTGCGACAAAGGGTGAAAATGCTCACCAAGAGCAATTCCACCTTTCGTCACAACGCTCACAGAACATGTATACAAGGCTTACTAAGCTTACAAAACCTTCATACAACAAGTGTGTCAAAGAGAGTATCTAGCGAGTAAAAGTTCCTGTCAGTTCAAATGTATCAACTCCTTTTGTCACAATGTTTTCAAACTCACATACCAGCCCTAAGGTGCCCAAGCTTAGTTTTAAACCATTCAACTTCTGCCACGATGTTTTCAGTTTTCAATGATTTCGTCTGCATGTACCAGTGATCACAAACAACGAATTCAACATTGATTACAGTTTTAGTACGAACATAAAATGAATGTTAATCAAATTTAGCTAACTCTAGATAATTTTCTCCTTATTGAAAAAATCATAAAACAGTACATAATTTCTAAACATGTAAAGTCTAAACTTACCTACATACAATAAGATGTCCGTTCCACCAATTTATTCTTTCTCAGCCAAAAGTCATGTAACGTATGACTTTTTCCTGAACGGACGCATCTTATACCATTTTAGACTTAAGCGATATCAACCAATGAAATTTTAGTTTAAGTACCATATCAACCAATGGAATTTCAGTTTCAGTCAACTAATTAAGCACAGTGACACTGGTAAGCAATTACCGTTGTAGGTTGAGAAATAAGCCATTGGATTAACACTGCAAATAGTACAAACCATGACAAACAACATGTAAAATCTGTATTGACCCTTGACCACATTGATGACTGATAAAAGGATGTATGCAGGCTTAACTTGATTACAAGTCAAACATGTCACAAGCCCTTTATCCATGAATTCCTTCTTAACAAAATATCTCTAAACTATGAAATCTTGAAAGCCTCTCTGGCATTTTTAGCCTGCTTTGGTGAAAACAATTTACTTCATAGACATGTTTTAAAAATAACCAAATGTGAAATAAAATTCAAGCATATGCAATGAACATAAAGTATGTAATCTTTAGATTCATACAAACATACTAATTTTTAGCCTGCTTAGGTGAAAACAATTTACTTCATAGACATGTTTTAAAAATAACCAAATGTGACATAAAAATCAAGCATATGCAATGAACATACAGTATGTTATCTTTAGATTCATACAAAAATACTAATTTACTTAGACAGTTAAACATTTGGACGTACTGACGACTCCAATTTTCTTACTGGATTCTTTAGCTGTAATTTTACTGCATAACAGCTGTTGCTGCTCGAAAGCGGTCTCGTAGGTACTGATTCACGATATAGTGGTCTAAGGCTCGAGTTGCGACGGGCGGTCTGCTGCTCCGGGGTAAGTTTTTCGTACTCCCAGTCTGTGCTTATAACCGAAGAAGGCTACTAGCTGTTTGCGCGAAGGCGAAGGCTGTAGTTAGCCAAGCCTCCAGCATACCTGGTAAATTTTCTGGAATTATCGACATTAATACTTCTTATCTAAACGTGGACCGGAAATATCCATCCCTTACATGCACTGAAAGTCGAACTTGGTGTTAAATAAGCCGATCGGTCTGTTCGCTAGGTATTATCTAACCGATTCGCAAACTAAAAAGGCTTTAAAAATTATCACACGTGCATATGTGTAAACTTTCATCTCAAAGGTAACCTTGAAATTTTTCTCTGTACTTTACGAAGGTTTCTTTTTTGGTTTAATATGTATAGAAATCCTGGGACCAGGGGCAGCTGGGAAATTCGCGGTCGTCATTCGGATAAGACTGTTTATCTTAACATGTTATAATTTTTTAACGAGGTCATTGTAAGTTCCTTCGATGTTAGGGATAAGGTGTGGGCTCTAGTTCAGTCAGTTCCTGAAGTTTCTCTTCTCATTCAATTTTCATTTAAACGACAATTTTGCATAAGAAGAGCGAATTCTTTCTTCGATAATTTTACGAAAATAATCAATACAGTGTTTTTTTTCCCCGTTTCATTGAAAATAATAACCCGGTCGTGCGAATAAAATTCCATATTCGCTGCATGGTCGAGCGAATGAAAATTTTCATTCGCCACATGTTGGCACTGGTAGTAACCATATTTGAGCCACGCTGTAGCAAAAGAAGGCTTAATGCATCTCCGTGACGCATGATAACAAGCAAGTCAATACAGTATTATGGGTCAATAAAAATCCAGTTTGTCTTACACCAGAATGAATCATGAGGTAGATAGGTCCTTTGACATGCAGAAAATTGACCACTAGCAAAAGGTTTTGGCCCAGGTCAGCTTGTGTGGACTCCAATGGCCGACATGGGTCGATACTTTTTTGCAGATACATTGAGCCCCCTTTTTACAGGGCATGGCTCGTTTTCAAATGACTTTAAAATAATGCTTATCGTCAGATCCAGTGCAAATCATCTGTTTCATCTTTAACTGCCGGCGCCCTGTTAGAGTTATATAATACAATGATGAATTGAGTTTGTGTAAGATCTAAAATCACAGGTCTTAGACTCTTACTCGATTTTCAACCCTGCAAGTCACGCATGTGAATATTATGAAATTTCAGTAATTTTATTGATGTTCTCCAAATAAAACGTGGAATAATACACTAAGATATTGTATAAAAGAAAAATAATAAATCGAAAATGATGATAGTAAAAGCCTCTGCTAGATTCCGTTCTATTTCGTTTCGTTTCATTCTATTTTGTTTCGTTTCGTTGCGTTCCGTTCCGTTGTGTTTCGTTTCCGTTCCGTTTTTTTCACTTTATACAGACCCCATCGGAACCCAGGTTTGAAGCATTACGTTACTCCCCATGCATCTACCCCTGGGTTATTTCGCTGGCGTTTCCTCGTTCTCATGAATTATTCATGAAGCATTTTGATTGGTAATCTCAGTTTTTCTTTGAGAAAATTTAAACTATTTTCATCACAAATACGCCGTCATTTGTATTTTTTACTTGTCGATATCCAATAACATCATTCGTTGCAAATCAAGCTTAGCGATACTTTAAATATGGCGTGGACTATCAACACCACAATCGAGAAGCGTTTAAAAGAGATTTTCGGCGTAACACCGAAAGATTGTCAGTTAAAATCGTACACAAAGATCGATAGTGTCGTCCCTGTATTGCAGAATGGCATATCTCACAGGAGACAAGTACGTCGACGGCCGCCATATTTGTTGACAACCTCGGATTTTTTCCAGGGTTATTTTTAACAACGGAAGAAATGAAATTATCCTCTCTACAAGAGAGTATCATTATGTTATCGATCTTTCGATTGGCTATTAGGGTACTTCCCGACCATATGAATGTTCATAAGAAACGACGATTTGCTAGTCAATTTTCACAGAGTCGATTACAGAATGAATCGAAACTGGGTCACAGAGGATGTAGAGACCCGTACTTGGGAAACCCAGATAAAACATGAATAAATGAATTGTCGCATTAGTAGAATATCACAGAAGTTTCAATAATCTGCGCAGATTTAATAAATTAGGATTGTATGTGTAACGTTACAAACATAATCTACGACCCATGCATTACCCAACTAGACGAGCTGGCGTAAAGTATCCAAATATTTTACTCAAATCGTAAAGTTATGCGGTTTAGTGAAACTTGTTTTCAGACTTGATGCTTGCCTACCTAAACTGTGTACGCAAATTGTGTGCGTACGCAAATAAGTGAAAGGCAGCCCAGGGGTTCAGAATTATTGCGCACTACGAACAGAGAGTGCTATTACACCTTTGGTGCAACGCGGTTCGCTTTTTCGGACAGTGTAAATCAAGATCAGACTGCACAGAACGTGCATCAGATAATATTCTTCACCGTCCAGTACAGTGAGATAGTCATTAGAAGAGAAATTGAATGAAATCGCAATATTTGGCTGTTTATTATAGGGTTGTATTAGCAATTTATGGCTTGATTATGAAGATGTGACTGTTCTACAAAGTGATAACCTTTAGAAAGTTTCGCTTATTTCCATTTTTATACGCCCGTCGAAGACGTATTGTCCGGAGCATAACTTTGTCATCTCCAGTCCGATTGACTTGAAACTTGGCGTTTGTGTTTGTTGCAATAATACGGAGTGCAGTGCGAAAGAACCATAACTCTACCTCGTGCTGTCTTTGAGTTATTTCCCGTTGATCGTCATTTTTACAGCATTTTCTGCTTGTCCGGAATATAACTTTGTCATCTCTAGTCTGAACATCTTCAAATTTGGTATGCATGATTGTTGAAAAATTACGGAGTGCAGTGCACAAAAACCATAACTCTTCCTAGCACGAATTTTGAGTTATTCCCCCTTTGATCTTCATTTTTATAGCATTTCTTGGTTGTCTGGAGCATAACTTTGTCATCTTAAGTAGGAATGACTTGAAATATGGTATGCTTATTTGTTGCAATATTTGGAAGTGCAGTGCGCAAGAATTGTAGCTCTACCTCGTGCTGTCTTTGAGTTATTTTCCTTTGATCGTCATTTTTACAGCATTTAGTGCTTGTCAGGAATATAACTTTGTCATCTCAAGTCAGAACGACTTCAAACTTGGTATGCATGTTTGTTGCAATATTACAGAGTACAGTGCGCAAGAACAATAACTCTACCTGGCGCGGATTTTGAGTAATTCCACTTTGATCTTCATTTTTACAGTATTTCTTGCTTGTCTGGAACGGAACTTTGTCACCTCAAGTCAAATTGACTTGAGACTTGGTAAACATGTTTGTTGCAGAAACGAAAAGTGCAGTGCACTGGAGCCGTAACCTTACCTAATGCCTTTTGGAATTATTCCCTATTCATTATTTTTTTTTTTTTACAGTTTTTCATGCTTCTCTACAATATAACTTTGTCTTTTCATGTTGGAATGACCTGAAACTTTATATGCATGTTTCCTTAACATTACAGGAGACATTCATGCCTAATTCAATCACTTACATGATTTATGTTGCACTACTATTTCCTCTACCTGCCCTTTACGATTATTATCCCCCTAGACAACTGGCGGTGGGATGGGCGTATCTTGCGACAATTTGCCGCTCTTGTTTTCTATATTACGCACTTGGGTATTGTACGTTGTAGACGTTACACATTTACTGATTGTACGAAATCAGAGATGGGAATGTCGATGGAAGATAGAGTGTTCTTCTATTGTTAAATAACGGGATGAAGAGGTGCTTGTGATCCATCCTGTTGTCTGCGCATGTCATATTCTTCGAAGACTCGATCTGTCTGCTATGACGCATCACCCATCTCATATAAAGGAGAAACTTGAGTAGGGCTTATACCGAAGCTATTACCCAAACCCGTAGGGGCTATTTTAATAAATGGCCGATGCATAGGTTACATGCTAGCTGATCATAGCTGAATGAATCGCACCAGGTACCGTTTTGTTGAGTAAACGTTTATTTTAGTTTGAAATTCAAAGTAACGGTTGTCGTTTTGAAAAGTAGTCCGGTTCTGTACCCAGAATGCCCAAATCAGATAGATGTGTATTTGAAGAATGCCATCTAGTGGAGATAATGAATCCATCCTAAATACGTCCGGAGGGCGGAGGGACCTTATTAAAACTTCAAATAAATCAACCAAAGTAGGTTGGAACACTGCAATCAGAACTTCTTCGCGTTTGTCATCAGTATAATTGGCTGGGATCTGAGGTCAGCTGAGTCTCGAATACATGTATTTCAAACTTTTAAAGACTTTCCAACTTTGTGGTGTCCGTGGTCGTGAGGTAGAGCGTCGGCCTTGGGACCAAAAGGTCCCGAGTTTGAGACCCGGAAGCGTGTGTCAACTTTGGGATCTTTCATTGGTCCACACATTCGGCGCGAGTACTGATGTAGTTCCCAGGAAGCAGAATCGAGAGAGATTAATATAAGTTGCAAGAACTTGTTTCTCAATCGATGTAAAATAAATATGTTTAAATTAAACTCAACTTTTAAAGAGATTAACAATTTCACTCGTAATAAATGATTCTGCCTTCGACGAGAAGAGATGTTCAAAACTTGTTGCCGCAGTATCGAAATTGCAAACAACTACCCCTTCCGAAAGAAAACTCTGTTCGACGCATTTGCAGGTCCAGTCGTAAACAGGAAACATGAGATAAGAGAATGCGGATAACTTGGACTGAATCATCTTTCACAAAAAAGTTATGCTAATTGCAGTCGTAAAACATTAACACGGCGTGCAAGCCAAAGTGACGATCACTACTTTGATCTTATCAAGGTAAGATCCACGCAGTGTTTGTCACCTTGGCTTGCGAAGATGACACAGACTGTCCTAGTCCGAATTCTTTATACAGTGAGCGGGATCAACGTTGTGGCTCAGTGGCGAAGCTTGGCCTTTTTTGAACTTACGCAAATGTGGGTGGGGGTGGGGGAAGCGCGCCTGCTCCCCCCCCCTCTCATGAAGAAAACGAATTTAGGCATTCTTGAACTTAAAAAATAAGCTTTGCGGGTACATACTCTTAATCTTTTAAAAGAAAAAATATATGTGCGAAAAATTTAGTTTTTGGTGTTGATGAGTTCGTTTATTTGTACATCATGATGTTTTTTTTTCAATAAAAGGCTTGCACGGGAATTTCGATGTTACGCATGTGCGTACGTGCTGTGCCTGGCCACGCCACTGGAGCTGTCACTTATCCGGCTCTTTCTTCTTTATTGATAGCTTGCAAGCTCTTGCACCACTGAATCTAGTCATAAAACAAGTTATGTGCGATTATAAAATCTAAATGGCCTCCATTAAAAAAAAAGCAGTTATTTAATGGTTCGTGTGTGTGCACAGTTGATCCCTTTACTAAAAATTCCCTGGTACAACGACGCTTAGAAAGAAGCCTTTTGAAAACATTGGTGGGAAAAGTAAAAAAATGTTGGTAATCAGTATTTTCTCCGTTTTCGCAGAATATCTTCCACCCTTTCAAGAACAAATCCTGTTATTGAAGCCACATCTATTTTGTAGTCTGCAGACGCCTTCCAAAAGTTTGATATCTTGTACAAAGACAATGGTTTATGTGTGTGCAGAGTTTAAATTTGTTGTGTACTCACTGAACACGAAAAGGAGCCACGCTCTGTGAAAAGGGGGTTTAACTCATCTGCAAAAAGTAACGACCAAGGTCAGCCTGCACAGAACGCGCTGGCTGACCAGAGTTGAAACCTTTTTGTAAATTTTCTGCATGTCACCAGTATACCTCATGATTCAGTCGGTTGTTATACAAATGGATTTTACTGAACTATGATAATGTGATGACTTGTTTGTTATCACGCATCGCAGAGATGCATCAAGCCCCTTTTGCTAAAGCAAGGCTCATCGAGAAAGTCTATCTTTACGGTTTGCTTAATTTAGGCATCGCGGTCTAGGTTTGCAAAAGCCATTTTGAACAGTTTAGTATCCTTCGGACAGCTCACAGAAAAAGTTCTGCTTTCTACTTCTGTTTTCTTTTTAGGACTTTTGCCACGTGTTCAAGATTTAACTGAAATTGTATCGGCTTAAGTGAGTTGTTTTGCTTCCTTTCTATTTCGGTTTTTAAATGCTCTGGTTCAACCTTTCGTTGATTTTAAGACATATAATTCATTCGGTGTGGGAAAAAAGCTGCTTTATGCTGTTTTGTGCGCTCGATGAATATTCCAATTTACATTTTATTATTTGCAGTAACAGTGATTGGCGAAGGGGGGGGGGGGTTTCCAGACAAAATCAAAGAAATGAAAGCTCGGATGGTCGAGCCTTTGTTTATCTTATACAAGAACTATCTTTACTAAAGATAGACGGCGTAATAGGAACTGTGAAATTAATAGTTGTACTCTTTTGTTTGTGGCTCAATATTATAGAATAAATCAAAGAATAAATCAAAGTACTGACAGTACTGAAAAAACAGCGAGCTAGCGATTAAAGACGATCGCTACAGTTTCACCATTTTTTGAAAACATTCAGAATTTCATGAAACTTTGTTTGGTGATAGTTTATTATCTGATCTACAAAAATAAGAGATAAAAAGAGGGGGTCACCAGCTTTGGGAAAATTCTATGAATACTTCTTTTAGTACACCCTGCATTGCGGCAGTTCAGGATGAAATTTCACCTATGAAAACTAAGTCTATGTATATTTTTTTAAATGACAACAATTATAAGCAAATTTTATATCATTGTATTGGTGAAACATCAAATTTAACGAAAAAAATAATTTAGAGTATACTGAGTATCAATCTTTAAAAAAAACCCCTTAACTTATGGCTAAAACACCTTTATTTTGGAAAAACCCAAATAAACCAAAGAGTATCTTTTTAAGTTATTTTTTAAATTGTTCTAACATTCAGATTTTTCTTATTTTTTCTATAAATAATATTCAGGTACTAAACTAAAAGAATCAGGCTTGAAACATATAGCTCACCAGCCTTATTTTTTAAGAAAATACATTTTAAGTTTGTGGGTGGGGCACTAACTAATGAGTAAATGTAGGGTTTGTCAAAGACAAAGACATTATAATTATGAAGTAAATTATCTCAATTTTTTCAGTAATACAACAATATTTATAAGAATCAAGTTTGTTGGTCATAATAAACCAATTCAGAGCATATAAATGTAATACTGATGTAAGCATTTAACCCATTTCCAAACGACTAATTTTAGACTCCTCTAAATTTGACGCGTTTGCAGAGGCTAAACAAAAACCTGGTATTCATGTTTCACAGTTCTTTGATGGGTCAGAAATCATTGTGCGAAAAGGAGAAATCAATCATTATGAGCAATTTCTCCTTTTTACATCAATGTTTTCTAATGTTGTCTGCTGCAGACTCATCAAGCTAAGGGATAACTTGGTAAAGGAGAAACAGTTATGTACAGCCCCTCGTTTTCTGCAAGTCTTTACCAAGTGACAAAATTTTGGACTAGACCAAACTGAAAGCATCTGCATCTGAAAAGATATTTTAGCTCGACGATACGTCTGCCAGATAGAGCGCTAGTAGTAGCGTCTGTGTCCATATTTCCGTTGTTAGGTGACGTAGTTAGGTGATTCACTTTGACTTTCAGTCCGATCTTTTGAAAGCGTAATTTTGGATTCTTGCCTCGCAGATAATTATTTTGCTTGATTCAAATACTTTTTTCTTCGTTTTGCTGACATGAAACAACCCGTTTTAGTTCTTAGTTTATCCATTCTGCAGACATTGACAAGTGTGGCAAGATCAATTGTGTTAGGTGCTCACCGTTTTTCGAGTAAAAGGTGAGCGTGATAGTTACACGAAGCGTGAAAATGGAAACTGTCGCGAACGTCGTTAATTATATGGTGACAGGTTTCAAGCGATAATTTATTCAGGTAAGAGTGTCTTAAACAATTCATTATAAAATTTCATATTCCTCTGGCCCAAGGGAGACAGCTTAAAAAGAAAACACGCAGGAAAGGAGAAAAGGCTGGTAATTCTTATTTTTTTTATATTGTTCTTAAGGTATTACTACCACAACGCTTCTAGTGCGAAATGGAACAAAATTTCTTATTACTTGATAAATAAGGTTTTATACTGATATAATATTTTTGCACATTTCTAACCAACCAAAAATTCCTTTGATGTCTATCTTGAAATTATTTGTTGATACTTTTGTTAGTTTCCTGAAAAGGGAGGTAATTATTAGGAGGGTACTACATTAACTATTTCAGAGGAGATCAGAACATGAGGGCATTTTTGTTGCCTGCAAATACTTTAAAAACGGACAGGCCTGGTTTCTTTTGTAGTAAAAGAATTCTATGTTGATCCCAACTGGACAAAACACCATGCTACATAGTTAGGCATGAATATCTGACAAAGAAAACAGGTACCTGCCCGGTAATTTTGCGTTTGAATGGTGCTGCACACTTGATGCTCATTTCGAAAGAGAGAGGGAGAGAGAAAGTCAACATTTTTCATCTCATTTTATTTACTAATACTGTTAAACACACTATCTCTTGCGCACAAACCAAAAGGTAATCCGAAGTGAAGTTTTTTAAATAAGAAGTTGAGAGCTGTACATATCATTTTCTGTTTGACTTACACAAGCACATTCAGACAGTGTTTGCATTATAATGTTCCTAAGCCACTGGCTGCTTTTCCACATTACTATTGTTGAAACTATGAGCAAATGGCATTACACAAAAAGGACGATTACAATTTTGATTAAATTCCTTTGTGCTGCTCTAAGGAAACGGCTGCATTTTTTTTCTTGTGATAAAAAGAAATATGAAATCTTGCTATATTTCAACTGATATTGAACGTCACAGGCAATCATATGACCAAGAAATCCAACAAAGGTATATAAAATGTAACCTGTATACCAAGAAGAATGACATCAGCGTGACGACTTATCAAAGGCGGGTACTTTACTTTATGTCTCAGCCATAGATGATCGGTTTAATGTACCTAGGTGTGCAAAACACTTGGAAGAGAGCGTATTCGTACAAACAGTGATTGAATTTGCGTTTATTTATTGTCGACACCGGTTGCCCATATGGGCAACGCCCCCTGAAGGCTGTTAGTATTGTTACGGGGGATAGTGCAGATACAGGACGAAACCCATCTTAAGTTACGCCTGGTTCTTTTACGTGC
The DNA here is from genome assembly GCA_946811185.2 of Hippopus hippopus. Classification (NCBI taxonomy): domain Eukaryota; kingdom Metazoa; phylum Mollusca; class Bivalvia; order Cardiida; family Cardiidae; genus Hippopus; species Hippopus hippopus. The sequence continues at coordinate 45,057,915 of OX328106.1, read as the reverse complement.
TCGGTGTAGCACCTTCACACGGGACCTCGGTTTGACGTCTCATCCGAAAGACTATTAGTAATTTTAGATGGCCAGCCGTGGGGATCGAACCCACACCCCCAAGTGACTCGAAACATCACGTTCACGAGTCCTACGCTCTACCTACTGAGTTATGCAGGCTGGTCAAGTTTAATAAGTTTGATTGAATTTGCGTTTATTTATCGACGCCCGTTGAAGGCTGTTAGTATTGTTACGGGGGATAGTGCAGATACAGGACGAAACCCATCTTAAGTTACGCCTAGTTCTGTTACGTTCTCGGTGTATAGCACCGTCGCACGGGACCTCGGTTACTGAAAGTGCAACGATCAAATTTTATAAGAATATGCTATTTGTACTTACACTGGGCGTACATATTTGCGTATGACTAAAAAATTCAGCTTTTTTCAAAATTTCCATTGTTTCATACTTTTTTTTATCATAAAATATAATTGCGAAGAATATTTAGGGTTAGACACGATAACGTCATCGTCTTCAAATATTGTTTTAATGGAATATTTAGTAAAGGGGTGTAATTAATGTTGGTCACCCATAAAGTCGTTTGCATTGATTTCTGATATATTTTGGTTGTGGATTTTTCTATCTAGATATTCTATATATTTTTCAAGTTCTGCATATAAGGTTTATTACAACATTTTTTAGCAATATGAGATTTTATTTTTAATACATTCTTAATATAAATTTGCCAAAAAAGTTGCATACCCCAGATTGTACACTCACGAAACAGATTGATTGATTTTATGGTGTTTAACGCCGTTTTCAACATTATTTCAGTTATATCGCGGCGGCCAGTGCACCTATCCATGCTTTCCTGGAGTCTGTTTTACCAGTACTCCGCACAATTTCTTTTCCAAGCCACTGGCTGCTTTCCCACATAATCATTGTCGAAACAATGGTCAGCGGAAGGAGAGGAATGAATCCTGTCGTAGTGACTTTCATCAATCCTCGGAAAGAAATTGGCCGAGCCAGGGGTCGCAGCCAGGGATCGAACCCTGGACCCCGTGTTCTCAAGTCCTGCACGCTACCGACTGAGCTACCGGGGCTTGGCCACGAAACAGAACATTGGTCGTTTGTATAAATACCTACTGGGAGATCCTGACCACTGATCAAGATCCAGTCGTTCATTTTTTTTTTAAGATTTCATTCTAGCGTACCAAACGACTAGACAAACCATTAGACTCGTGCAAGTTCAAAGCATCTAGCACAATTTCTAATATAAGAATCTGCCTAGTAGTAAACACTGTGGAGAAAGGAGAAAATACGGTTCTTGCAATGTTTTGCTTCTTTTCAAAGACAAATCCTATAACTTGAGCCAAATTTAATATGTCATCAGCAAATTTTCTAAACTCAGAGGATCCATTGGTTTGTCTTCTGGTGGAGAGGTAAATTAAGCGCTGTCTTGACCCACTGCCGATTTTTTGAGGCTTAGCTGATGAGATTTTTAGCTGGTAGATCGAAAGAAATTGTCAAAAAAAATAGTATTTACTCATTTACATACCATGATTTCAAATGTCTGCCTCTTCAAAGTCGAAAAAGCTAGAGGCCCTTGAGGGCCTACAATCACACGGCTGGCAGTTATTTCGCTTTTTTGCTAGCATACATTATGATTCATGATGCAAAAAGGAAAAAGACAAAAAAAAAAAAGGGGGGGGGCGAGCCCAGGATGTTCTTGCAACTGGACTTGAACCCAGTAGGACAGTATAAGTAGGCATGGTGAATTTGTAATAGTAATAAAAATTGAAGTACAATTTCTCAAAACCAAGAATTTGGAATCCAGCCAAATTTGATAGGGTTTCAATACACATTGCATTTAACAATTCTAGCAAATTCAAAGAAATGAGGCTAATAATGTGCACTTTGTTGAGTAACTATACTAAATCATCAAATGGCTGCTTTTCCTGAACTGATTAGTACATTTTCTTCACTTTTAAAGAGTTCAATCCCTTGATGAACGAAATGATCTTTGTAAGTTTCAAAAGAATTGGATTAAAAATGTGGACTTCACTGCCTAAACAAGCAATAGAAATTTGCAACTTTAAATGGCTACTTTTCCTACATTCATTGTTGAAGTTTTTTCAAGATCAATAGAGCTCTTGATGATACAAAGCAACTGTGCAAGTTTCACGAAAATTCGACCACAAATGCAGACTTTATCACGTAAACAAAAATTGGAAATTTTCAACTTCAAATGGCTACTTTTCCCATGCTGATTGTCAGATTCTTTTTTTGAAAATCAATAGCGCTGAAGCTATCAATGAAATAAACAAACTATGCAACTTTCACAAAATTCTGACCTCAAATGCAGACTTTACAGCCTTTTAAAACAAGAAAAAGACTAAGGAAATATAGACAAACAGAGGGACGACGGAAACCACACCATGACATAAGATCTGCTGGCTTTCAGCCAGTACAGCTGAAATAAAAAGCTGAGATGGTAAAAATTCAACTCTACAACACAACGAAATTTTGGACTTGTCAAATTGAATGCATATGCAGATGATAGGGTGGACTAAATGTGTACCATTTGATTTGTTTGTTTGTATTGGAGTTTAACGCCATTTTAACAGCTTAGGTCATTTCATGGCGGTCAGTGACACACAAATTTTATGTGTTTCCTGCCTTGATCACTCAAGTACTAACACAACTTTCTTTCCAAAGCTACTGACTACTTCTCACTTACATCAGAGGTGAGAGGCAAAAAAATCACCAGAAAGAATTAAGGTTTGCCACAACCGGGTATCGAACCCGCAATCTCCAGGTCACGAGTCAGATACGCTAGCCACTGAGGTACCCGGCCGGGCCGTACTATTTGAAGGGATTCTTCTTTGTATGGCTAAAAAAAATTCTGGGAAAAGGAGGAAGAAACAGCTACCAGTAGATCAACACTTCTCCTTTTCCCATTATTTTTTCAACAGCCTCCTCAGGATCGTTAAAACAGAAAATGTGGGAAACTAGCTTTTTCTCCTTTTACCCAATGAAAGATAGACGTCAAATTGATATTTTAAATTTGGTCACGTCCAAAGCTTTGTTGTATGGTAGAGTTAAACAGTTACAAATTTGAAAAAAAAAAAAAAAAAAAAACAGACCACACGTTTAATCTATCTTTTTTTTTTTCTATGAGTTTTAACTTAAAAAAAAAAAAAAAAAAGAAATGGTAAAACAAAACAAGAAAGCTTACTTATTTCAGCAATGTAACATTATGACAATTCATGACTGAATACATTTTCTTTTCATTATTGATTGATTGATTTGTAGGTTTATAAGGTCCCTCCGTGCTCTAGGCATATTTGGTATGGACCCCAGGACGCAACCCAGCATCCCGTTAAAATGTGATTTGGATCATCGAAAGGGGTTGATTTTTTTTAATGGGAGTTACATGTATTTTCCCTAAAATCAAGTTCAATACTCTAAATTTTGGTTCCAAAGATTATGTGCACCAGTAGCAATTCCGCCAAAAAAATGGCGCACATAGGAATATTGATTAGTGTGTTTTGATAGTTGAAGTCAGATCCAACTATCAGTTGACTAAATTGTCTATATATGAGGCTATCACAATGATCCGCATTTACTTTTTTCCCCTTGAAATAGCTTGCGTACTTCTGCTGTTTTGATCCAAGATTCCACCCTTCCAGACAATGCCATTATGTACATGAGCAAACAAACAAGAACACTTCACAAGCCTTACAACGTGAATATAATATATACATTTATATACACCTAGTTCTCCAATCCCACAACCTTAAACATACTGTACGTGTTATTTATTTATTCATTTTATACTTTCTTTTTTTTTTAAATTTATCTAATTTTTTTTTATTTATTCTAGATTATTTTTCAATGATTGTGTTTAAATTTTAAGATGTTATTTACACAAGCTTTGTTTTCTTACCTTTATCTACTTTTTGTTGGTATGATTAATGATATTTACACTACTGATTTTAAATTCCCTTTATATCTTTCTATCTTGGCTTCTTATTTTCGGCATGTTGGTATAGTTTAATGAAAATTACATAATATTGTTAGGCTGTGTACCAGCTACTGCTGACGTCAGGGATTGTAAATAAAGATCCCTGCTAATATACAACAGCCCAACTTTCTGAAGTTTCAATTTGTATTTCATCTCTTTATCTTAGCTCCTTATTTAGTTATTTTACCTACTGTTTTTTGGGGGGAAGTTTGCCGTAAATTTTGATGAAAATATTATTGCCAGGCTGTGTACCAGCTATGCTGCTGACATCAGAAGTCGTAAATTACGATCCTTCTTATACATCAGCCTGACTTTTTACTTTTCCTAATTTCTATTTTGTCTTTTTATCTTACCTTCTTATTTCCATCTTTTCCGTATTTATGTCTGTGGGAAGTTTGCAGTAAAGTTTAATGAAAATGTTATGTTATTGTCTGGCTGTGTACCAGCTATGCTGTTGCCATCAGAAATCGTTAATTACGATCCTGCTACATACATGAGCCTGACATTCTTTTTATTTTCCATTTTGTCTTTTTATCTAAGCTGCTTATTTCGATCTTTTCCGTATTTTTGTCAATGGAGAGTTTGCAGTAAAGTTTAATGAAAATTTTATCGTCAGGCTGTGTACCAGCTACGCTGCTGACATCAGACATTGTAAATTACGATCCTTCTTATACATCAGCCCGACTTTCTTTTTAATTCTGTTTTGTCTTTTTATCTTACCTGCTTATTTCGATCTTGTCCGTATTTTTGTTAATGGGAAGTTTGACGTAAAAAAAAGGGGGGGGGTTTACTTGCGCGGAATAGTTATAGCGTGTTGATGCGCCCGATACTTATTAAGTAAGTAAATACGGCAGATCTTACCGCAAGAGCAAATTTTGTCTCCGGGAATAGCAAAGTACGTCTGTTTATCAATGGGATTTCTAACTTTTGAAGTTGGTCTCTGAAATTTATCCTGTGGTCTTTATAATGTGGACACTCAAAGAATACATGATCAAATGCCTCCATGACACCACAGGGTACGCAATTAGTTTGGGGATACCTTTCTGCTCCTAGTCGCTTACCTTTAGTCCTAACTTTGTATACACTGTGTCACAAGTACGGTAGTTGCTGTATACTGTTAGAGATGTGGGGCAAACACTGTATTCATAATTGTTTTTATATGGTTTGAGTTCTACTTCTCTAAATTGGTATTTAATCTTTTGCTCTATCAAGTGATACATTTCCTTGATACTTAATTTGATATCAATAAACTCATCAGATCCTGATCCGCTTTTAGCCGTCTGATCCGCTATCTCGTTTCCGATAATACCAACATGGCTCGGAATCCATACAAATGTCACCAGTATACCAGATTCGGCTAATACTTTGATATATTTTTTAATCTGATTCAGAATTTCGGGTCGTGTGTGGGATTTTCCTGATGTTAAAGACTGTAGTGTACTTAGAGAATCCGTGAAAATGGTGACATTTGTTGATGTGAACATTTCCTTGCTCCTGGTGGATAGCCACTCAAGTACTATGTTTATGGCAGATATTTCATATGAATAAATTGATACTCTGTGATCGAAACTGACTCCTTTTCTCATGAGAACTGAGTCGTTTTCATCAAATATCACCATTCCAGCTCCAGCTAAATTTTTATCTGGGTATTTACTTCCGTCTGTATATAGCTTGACGGAATTCTTATATTTCGATATATGTACTTCTGCTTTTCTGAGATTTTGATCGGGATTGTCTGTTTTAGAAATAATATCAGTTAGCTTCAAGTCAATAATTGGCGCGTTTAGATTAAATTCATCTTTAAAAAACGGCCTTACGATATCTTCTTTATCTAAATTATATTTTGAGGTTAAGTGTTGGATTTCCTGAGAGTATTGATTTTTGACCGAATTAACACGTTTAGGATTAAGCTGGAAAATGGGGTCTTTTTCTATCTTTTCATTGATGGGTAGTTTAAGACCATGACCAATTGAACGTGCCCAATATTTTAACATATTCATTTCTCTTTGAAGGTTAAGCGGTAGATCTCCACATTCTGCAATTAATAGTACCGATGGTGTATTCCTCGGGCAGCTGGTAATTACTTTCAGAGCTTTGTTCTGAACTTTTTGAAGCTTCTCTAGCGTACCATTGTTTGCCGAGTTGTAGACTACAGAACCATAACTGAGCTTAGATTTGATTAAACTTTGGTATATAGTAAACAGAGACTTTTTGTCTGTGCCCCAGTTATTGCCTTTGACTGATCTAAGGAGGTTTATAGCTTTGGTCACTCGCTTAACTAGGTTGTCTATATGCATATTCCAGTTAAGATATTTATCGAATGTTACCCCTAAAAACGTTGCTGATTCACGGTATTGAAGAATATCATTACCTAGTTTTAATTTTGGGAAATGTGTATCTTGCTCAGGAGGAGATAATTTACATCGTAGGTGAAATATTACAACCTGTGTTTTTACAGGATTTATCAAGTAACCATATTTTTTACTCCAATTATCTTCTGTTTCCAGTGTTTTTTTCTCTTTCTTAACTTCAAGATTTGGATTTTTAGACTTGACCCAAAGGGCGCCGTCGTCAACAAATTGGGATATTTGTACATTATCACAAATATTTTCAGTCTGCTTATTATGTCTGAGGATTGCTTCGTTGAAAGAATTCATAAGTAAAGAAAATATGATTGGTGAGAGAACACTTCCCTGTGGGTATCCGTTTTTGGTTTCTACAATTTCGGAAACTTTTCCCTGATATCTAACTTTAATTTTTCTGCATTCTAGAAAATATTTTATCCAATTTAATAGTCTGCCTCTTATGCCTATCTTTTTTAAATAGAGTATTGCACCTGATGTCCACAGCTTATCAAATGCCGACGTAAGATCAAGGAAAATAGCAATGAGATACTGCTTACTTTTTTGAGCTCGTCTTATATCAGATTCCAGTCTTGTTAAATTGTCGTCGCATGAATGCCCTGTTCTGCATCCAGATTGGTATTTCGATAATAAATTGTTTTTCTCTAAATAGTTACATAATCTAGGTTTAATCATTTTTTGCATAAGCTTTGTAAAGGTTGATGTTAAGGAAGTGGGTCTGTAAGAGGCTGGGTCATGCTTCGCTTTATTCGGTTTTAACAAAGGTATAATGGTAGCCTCATGCCAGCCGTCTGGAGTTTTACCTAGTCTCCATGATTCATTAAACAGTTGTTACAGTTCTGCCTTAGCTGAGTCGGGTAGGTTTCTAAGGACAGAATAGTGAATTCCGTCATCACCTGGGGCACCGTTTTTACAATTATTTAACGCTTGATTTAATTCATACATACTGAAATCTTCGTTAAATGGCAAATCAAGTCTTTGTTCGAAATTCTGGTTCTGAACTATAATTATAGGCCATATTTTTTCGCTCAATGAAAGATTTATCATAACCATCGTCACTGCTGATATTCTCATAGTGTTTAACCAATGCGGAAGCCTTTTCTTTAGAGTCTGTGATTATACTATCTTTAATTTTGAAAGGAGGGTTCGACTGTGGCGATAGTCCTTTGATTTTTCTAATAAAGTCCCAAAGATCTTTTGAATTGGTATTTGCATTTATATTTGAGCAGAACTCCTCCCCTCCTTTTCTTTTAGCGTGCCTTATTGTGTATTCTGCCTCTTTTCTAGCCTGTTTAAATAGATCCCTATCTAACTGAGTGTTTTGAGATCGCATTCTTTTTCTCAGATTTTCTCTTTTCTTTATTGCCATCGTGCACTCATCTGACCACCAAGGTACATGAGCTTTTTTAGATTTTGAGGATTTAGTTTTTGGCATTGTTCTGTCTAAGATTGATTTGAGTTTATTGTAAAAATTTTCGTACAAATTTTCAATATTATTGTCAGATATGTGCGAATCTCTACCAGTTTGAAATTCTGCGTTACATAATTTTTTGAAATTATCCCAGTTTTCCACAGAAGCCCTTCTAAAGTTCCACCTCGATTCAGTATCCTTGATAGCGGATTGTCTCCGGAATGTGACATTTACAGTTATAGGCAAATGGTCACTTCCAAAGCAATCGTCTATCACGTTAAATTCGCTACAGGGCTGTTATTTATCAGACACTAAGCCCAAATCTAATGCACTTTCTCTTTGTTCATTTGGACTTATTCTAGTGATTTGTCCATCATTCAGTATATTTAATCGTTCTTCAGATAGAAACTCGAGAAAGGCTTCAGCCTCGCCGCCACATCTCATATCACCTGGAGGATTCCAAATAAGGTGCTTAAGATTAAAGTCACCTACTATTATTGAGTTCTTATTTAGATCTTTGAACAGATATTGGAGATTGTTTCTTGTAATTATTTTCTTTTCAATTACATGAATATTATACACATCAATCTTTTCGTTGGCGCCAAAAATTGTAATAGCACAGAGCTCTACTTCAGCGGTGAAATGTCAGTATTTTCAATAAATTGAATGTCATTTTTTACATATATGCACAAACAACCCCCTTGAATGTTGCCTTGTCTAGTTTTACTGACTGCTGTTTGATATCCCTGCAAATTAAAAGGTTTGTCATTTTCTTTATACCAAGTTTCTTGGATGCATATTATATCAATTTGTTCCTTACTTTTATTTAGAAAATTTTGAATTTCGTTCATTTTAATGCTTGTTTTTCCTTTTATAGATCTTGCATTCCATGACATGACGGCGAGGCTGGGTTTAAAATGTTTAATTTTGTTGCTGTACACCGCCATGGTTAAAATCATCTTTATTCAGTACTATATATTTGGATAACAGTTTTTATTGTACTTTAAAAGCGGTAGCCCTGACTGGTAAACGGGTGTCTGACATAACCAAATCTATCACGTCTAACCATATGCCACCGACCATATGGAGGGTGACTTGGACCATTCACAGCAGGGCGCTGCCATGGTCGTCCTGTGTGATTATACCACACAGGATAACCCCCGCGGTGATTGTTTTGTGCTCTATATGCACCCCGCTGTGAATATCCTTTAACGACATCTGTATGGATATGTCTGGTATCTGTCTTTTGGGACACCACCCTTTGCTCACCTGAATTTCGAATTTCATTTTTGTTGCCTTTTTGTTGATTGTTCAATTTTTCAACAGGCGTTATCCGGCTTTTTATTAATTTTTCATTAAGCACGGAAAATATTTCGTCTTCATTTTTTCCAACTAGACTTTTTGAAATTTGTTTTAATTCCTGGATATTTATATCTTTTGTAACAGGCAGACACTGTTGTGGGGGTTCAATACCCGCTAGATTACATTTCTTAACATGATTTCCTATGGTTTTAGAGTTCATGTTTTTTATTTTATTTGCGTATTTTGTATAAGCCGGACAACCCTTGTATGCAGCACTGTGCTGGCCTCCGCAATTTGCACATTTCTTTGTCTGTGATTTGCATTCGCTATGAGAGTGATTCTCAGCACAATGGGGGCATTTTAGCTGATTGTAACAGATTTCACATGACCAAATCCCTGACACTTATTGCATCGATAGACTGATTTTAGAGCCGGTAAAACCGGGCGGCCAATAATGTCGACAGGGCAATTTGGGGTTCCAAAAGTTACAACCAGAGTTTTGTCATTATTTCCTTTCGTTACTTTTGAAACTGCTTTATTTTTTTCTAAATTTCCCTTGACTTCTGACAATTCTTGAGCATTTGATATTTCTAGAATTCCTTTGGCCATTATGGGCCTGTCGTGTTGTATTTTTAAATCAAATTTTTCAAAACTGAAATTTTCCAGTTATCTCAGTTTATCCTTCCGTATTTTCAGTCTGAGGCCATGTTTCATATTATTAACATTGCTTAGGTCCTTCAGATATTTTGGTCCAAATTCAGTTAAAAGGGCACCAATTAGCTGTCCCATTTTTCCAACTGGGACTCCAGTTACCCCAACGACAAACAAGGTCACAGTTAGCCACAGAGGTGCTTCATCCATGTTTGGTTCCTTGATGGACCTTGAGTGTCGCTTTTTTGATGTAACTGGAGTCCAATTTTCATTTTGTTGAAACTGGCCTTCCACCGGCTCTATTGTTTGGTCGCTCTCCACCGGAGTACTCGTGATGATAGTCTCCGTAGGAGTAACCGAAGCTAGGTATGATTCAAGGGAATCGGTGGAAGTATCTATGATCAGTTGTTTCGGATCCGGAGAACCACTCGACGAAGAAGACGAATTAGCCACTTCCGAGTAGGTCCTCTTCTTCTGGTTAGGTGTGAAGGGGGTAAGAGTACTCATGGTGATAATTAGTTAAGAAATATTTGTTAGATTGAGCTAAAGAGAACGAAAGTTTAGTAAAGGTGAAGACAAATCTCAAACCAGATTGCGGAACTTCTACACCTGATGATCCTTCGCTTTTTCCGTTGGTAATTTCTAGTATCCTTCGCTGTAAAGTCCAAAACGTGATTCACTATTTTCTGCTGCTAACCTCTCCGAGGGATACACAGATTTTTTTCCCCTCAGTATATTTTTTTAACACAAGATATAATTTCAGTATTTTATCTTTTATTGAATTACGCGGACTGTTTTAAATTTGCATGTAAAGGAAAGGATATGACACAGTGAAGCACTGTATGATTATAATATAGCGAAAAATCTGAGCAGATACAAGATTTTAACGGTGAAGATTCGAAAAAGCAAAATTTTATAGAAATTCGGACGAGTTCCTGTCTTTGGTTACTTCTAAATTCACACGCTGTTTACAAAGCGGTAATGTATTAAACCTCTGGATTTATATTTTTAACTATCTCAGCTTTATTATTCCGTGAGAACAAAACGATTACGGGCACAGTGTATAATAAGGCACTAATTAAATTGAGAGCGGTCGACGACGCGATGTTATCGCTGCGGCGGTCAGAACGCGACAGGTTTCTTTTCATTAGGCTTACAATTGATCTAAATCTACTCCAGGTAAACTTACGCCGTATTAGTTACTTCAACGAAAAATAATATTATTTCACAAAATCGGGCAAAAAAGATTTAAAGTATCCATAAACTGCGAAAAGGAGAAAATAAAGGTTACCAACATTTTCTTCATTTTCCACGTTTTCTACCATATAATATACAAATTTTCACATTTGACGACAAAGAACTGAATGTTCAACAATGGTCATAATCAAATTTACTGTATTACTTCCCTTTAATATCTATATCAGATACTTATTTTCTTTTTTTTTTTGCTGAATATGAAAGTATGCAACCTTTTGTTGCAAAACTTTAGTATGTGTTAAATAATAGATGACAAACATGGTGAATTTGTGGACATTTTTTGTTATTTTGTTTATAATCCCAACCTTACGCTCTGCAAGAAAAGGTAAATTTAACTTGCAACTACACGCCTATAGCAGGCAAGATTTTTACGATGTTTGATGTCAGCAGGGTAGCTGGTACACAGCCTGGCAATAATATTTTCACCAATATTTACTGCAAACTTCACTCCAAAGAAACAGTAGGTAAAATACCCAAATAAGGAGCTAAGATAAAGAGATAAAATATAAATTGAAACTTCAGAAAGTTGGTCTGTTGTACATTAGCAGGGATCTTTATTTACAATCCCTGACGTCAGCCGTACCTGGTACACAGCCTAACAATATCATGTAATTTTCATTAAACTATACCAACATGCCGAAAATAGGAAGCTAAGATAGAAAGATATGAAGGGAATTCAAAATTTAGAAAGTCAGGTAGATGTATGTCAGTAGTGTAAATATCATTAATCATACCAACAAAAAGTAGATAAAGGTGAGAAACAAAACTTGTGTAAATAACACCTTAAAATTTAAACACAATCATTGAAAAATAATCCCGGGAAAAAAATGATAAATTTAAAAAAAAAGGTAAAAAAATGAATAAATAAATAACATGTACAGTATGTTTAAGGTGGTGGGATTGGAGAACTAGGTGTATATAAATGTATATATATTTACGTTGTCAGGCTTGTGAAGTATCCTTGTTTGTTTGCACATGTACATAATGGCATTGTCGGGAAAGGTTGGAATCTTGGATCAAAACAGCTGAAGTACGCAAGTTATTTCAAGAGGAAAAAAGTAAATGCAGATCATATCGATAGCCTCATATATAGACAATTTAGTCAATCGTCAATTGATAGTTGGATCTGACTTCAACTATCAAAACCAGGGATCTTATATGTGTATATACGATCCCTGATTTGACTTAAGCAACAAGTGTCGTCTGCTACGGAATGTGCCGCAAGTCGATTTTTCATGTTTTCGTGGGTGCGTAACTGGCACCTATGAGACGGTAGTCAACGTAACTGGGTTTCTTGTCACGGTTTAAAGAGATTGAAAAAAAAAAGAGGAAAATTTAGTTCCCTTTGCTTTATTTATGCAATAGGAAGGAGTTTTATTTATGAAATAGGAAGGAGTTGCTACTGAGAGTTTTCAGTCTTTTTTTAGCCACTTGTGACATTCTTTTGGGGGGGTTTCTACACTGTACTTTGATCATCTTCAAAGTATCAATGTACAGCATGGCATGAATTGGAAAAGCAAATCGAATCAAGGGATTAAGGGATCAGGGGAAGCTACTCTTGCACCCTTGCGAGGTGCTTGAAAAGACCAAAACAAGGTCTTCTGCCACCCTGTTTTCTTAAATTTGCGCCCATTGTCAGTGAAATCTGGCATGTGTGGATGGTGCAGGCATGGCAATTTGTCAAGGACTGCATAAAGGCTTTCAAAGAAGACTTAAATTCCACTTTTATGCCGATTTTTGCTCACTGTTTTCTATCGATATTTTCGGGCGCCATTTCAAATGGCTCAAAGCTTTGTGATTGGCTGATCCTGGGGGTGCGTCTGCGATTTGATTGGCTGATTGGGCCCAATTCTGAATTTTTCAGAGCTTTTCTGATTGGATAATTTGAAGACAGAGCTGAGATTTGATTGGTGATTGGACGCCATTCTGATTTTCTAAAAGCTTTCTTGATTGGATGATTTCAGGGAGGGCTGAGATTTGATTGGCTGATCAGAAGGGGGGATGTTTGTTTATTAATGCTAATTTTTCGGGTCATTTCAGCCTATTCTATGGCAAAGAGGGATCAGACACCTGCACCAAGACCCCTTTTTCTAGAGTCTGAATCCTTAACTCTGCCATTTTATCTATTTTATGTATTTTAATTATTAGTTATTCTCACATCTTATTGTATTTTATTGGCCTATTTTTCGGGTCATTTCAGCCTATTCTATGGTAAAGAGGGATCAGACACCTGCACCAAGACCCCTTTTTTCAGAGTTTGAATCCTCAACTTTGCCATTCTATTTTTTTTTTTATCTATTTTAATTATTAGTTATTCTTAAATCTTATTGTATTTTATTGGCCTATTTCTAAATTCTTCAAACAAGAAAATGTTTTGTGGAAAAAGTTTATGCAACAGCAACCAGTTGCTTCTTTTTTAATTTTATATTTTTGCGCAGCAGTTAAACATAAAATTGACACATGACTCACGCAGTCACCAAAACTGTTTCAATGTTTTGGTGACCCTGGTAAAGAAAACAGGGAAAAGTTTGGTTTGCCTTTCTTTGATATGTGCAACAGGTATCAGTTGCCTCCGAAATTGTCTAAGTTGATTTTATGATTTTATGCGCAGCACGTAACAGTCGCGTATGGGTGGGATAGTCATCGTAACCAATTCAATGGCCCTAGTAAGAGAAAAGGAAATAAAAAAAGTCCCTATATTTGACTTAAGCAACAGGCGTCGTCTGCTACGGAATGTGCCGTAAGTCGATTTTTCATGTTTTCGGGGGCGCGTAACTGGCACATGAGTCAGTAGTCAACGTAACTGGCTTTCTCGTCACTGTATGAAGGGATTAAAAAAATAATAATACTAAAAATTTTGTTCCCTTTGCTTGATTTATGCAATTGGAAGCAGTTGTTACTGAAAGAGTTTTCTGTCTTTTTTAGCCACTTGTGACACTATTTTCTGGGATTTCTACACTATACATTGATCATCTTAGCTTATTCAAAGTATCAATGGGTAGCATGCCTGAGTTAGTAACCAATTCAATGGCCCTAGTAATAGAAAAGGAAAAATAAAAAAATCCCTATATTTGACCAGGGATCTTATATACAGGGATAGGAAACGCGGTATAACTTCCGGTTATTCACCGTCTTCTTTCGAATTGACCGGAAAGGAAAAAACGGCGGCCATCTTAAATTTCGGCATACGACGGTCACTGTTTTAATCAACGTTTTGCTTGGTTATCCCATACGTCCTTCTCAACAGGTAAGTTTCCGAATATTAACATGCTTAGAATATATGTAACATCAATTTTTTTCGGAGATTTTGTTTTGTATGCTTATTTTGGCGTTAAAAAATCATGACCTAATCATGTTTGCCCCGTAGGGGATGTTCGGCAGGAGGATTTAGTGACGTGCAAAAGTACTTTTTAAGTACATAAAGTAGCGTCCAAATAGCAACATGTTGGTAAAAATCACGAGATAGAGTACATCTCCTTGTATTAAAGCCAATTTTGTGCTGATTTTCGATTCCTAAGTTAGATAATTATGGGCTCAAAACTGGGCTATTTTCGGTATTTCATCACAAAATAGGCTATTTTCGGTATTTCATCACAAAATGGCGGACCAATGTGGTGAATTTGGCGGGACCCTAGTGATAGTTGTAGCATTCTCAATTTATTTTTAGAAATACATTTGTTCAGATTTTGACATATTTATAAGCAGTAAGTATTTCTTTTTGTTTTTAAATCAAATCTAGTGATTTTCGATGCCGAGGTTGGATAACTGTGGGCTCAAAAACTTGGCTATTTTCGGTCTTAATTGCAAGATGGCAGCCTAAAAAGGGGTTATTTCAGTAAAGGTGGAAGCGCAGTACCGCACATTAGTCAAAAATGATTGGATCTCTGATAGTTGGCCATATCCTGAACAAAGTCTCATTATAGTCTAACCATGTGAAAATAAAACCATATTTTGCAACGTAACTGAAGAATTAAAATGTTACGCTTTGTAAAAAGGAGAAATTTGAAATTCAGTTGGTTCTATATTTTTTTTCCAGATATGTATTGTGAGAGCACAAACACTTCAAAACATGGTTTCAAGAGCTGTCAACATACTGTTGTGATGCATCCTGTGAACAGAAGAATGACATTGAAGATGGTTTTGTAATTCTGCATAAAGTGTGCTAGTATAAAACTGAAGCTGGGCTTGAAAACTTGGAAAATTGAAGACCAAATCAGCTGTGAACTGTACAAACCTGCAAGAAAAATGCTAAAGTGAAATTAATGTATTTGAATATGAAAGCTGTGAGCTTCTTCTACCACCAAAGTATATTTAGTTTGTATAGCTCAATAAGCCACTAGAAGTATGGAGTTATTTAATTATCCGTGACAAATGCTAGTATTGCTGAATCCTAAGTTTTCGCTAACCTGGGAAATATCCATACTTCCGAAAACATTGTGAACAAAGAAGAAACTACCGGTAAGTACATGTCACATTTTCTCATTTCCCTAGGAAAAACAAGTCTCCTCATTTCAGTTGCATTTCATTTGTCGTCTGCAAATGCTTTCAAATTAGACATGTCCAAAATTTTGTAATCTGACAAAAAGTTAAGGATGGAACCTTGCTCAATTTGCAATGTTTCACAACATTTTAGTTGTATCATAGCAGCCATTATATTTATCTATTTGTTTTTTGAATTTGCACAACTGTCTGCACAAGCTGCGTGTTGCTTTTCCTCATCAACATATTTTTTTAGGGAGAGAAGTATGTATCTGTGTTGTGCAAAATTCTCTGAGAATCATGATGTTGGTTTCCCACTACTCACACTATTGTCATAAAACACTAAAAGTACATGTATTAAATTTGACATACTTTTGGTTTTTTCAAACAACACATTACATTCAGTATCTACAGTCTTATAAGCCACTTGTGATAAGGAGTTATCTAATAATCTGTGACAGATGCCAGTATTCCTGAATCCTAAGTTTTCACTACGATGGGAAATATTTACACATCTGAAAACATTGTGGGAAAAGAAGAAAATGTTGGCAAGCATGTTCTCATTTTCTCAGCAAAGACACAAGTGACACATTTCATTTCTTGTCTGCAAATAATTCCAAATCAGACAAGTCTCAAATTTTGTTGTCTGGCAAAGTGTTCCTGAAGGTTGGTTGCTTTCAACATTTTGCAATTGTATCACAGCAAACAATGCAGCTATCCATATTCCATGTATTACTAGAGTTGGGAATGTTTCTACTAGAAAATCTCTGTTGAGGGAGAGAAGTATATTTTGGGCGTTTGTATGACATACACCAGGATTATAATGATAGTTTAATATACCAATAATATCTCATATACACAATACTTTTACCATCATCATTAACTGCAACTTGCCACAGTGAAAAAGTTTTAGGAGATAAAAGTCTACATCCAATGAAAAAAGCATTTGTGGAAGCAACCAACCATTTGCATGTTACATTTTATCGCAAAAAGATTGGTCCTTGTGTCATACTGTTTTCCAAAGATTTCTACAGTGGATTTATGTAAAATCAAATTTATTAGGCATTAAGTTAAAACTTGCTAAAGGAACACATTTTTCAGCACCATTTAATTTTGTAACACACATGTAGCTCAATATTCATGGCTGCCTTGATGTTTTAAGTGAGAAATTTTAAAATATCAATTTCAACATAAACTTTCTGTGTACAGTGTGAATTTGTTTGAAAATTTAAAAAAGAAAAACATTTGAAGGAAAGGCAAAAACATAATATTTTTAATAGCACAGAAATCATTTTGAAAAGAATTGATCACTGGCTGCAACTGGTCTTTTACAAATGTTTTCCAATGCTGTCCACTGTATGAGGAGCGAAAAGTCATATTTGTACAAAGTCCTACACAACTTATACTGTTTTCAAATTGGTCCAAAATCAAAGCTTTCAAAGTTATTAGATAACCTTAAGTTCTCTGACACAGAATAAAAAAAACATTATTAAAGAAGGAAAAATTGCTTGTCAAAAGCAACTTTTACTTTGCCACACTGTTAACTCTTTTTGAAACAACACAGAAGTAGACTTGTGCAAAGTGAGAGCACTTACAGACAACAATTGAAATGCGACTCAAATTATGGAATTTGTTAATGATATAATTGAAAGCATTTGGGGAAAAGGAGAGAATGTTGGTAACCAGCATTTTCTCCTTTTCCTGCAATGTTTCCAAAAAGCTTCTTTCTCTTGGTCATCAGAACTCGGGGTTGTGTGGAAAAGGGATAATTGCAGATTTGTCTTTTTTTTTCTAATAATTATGCTACTGACTATTTTTTACCAAAGAACAATTTTTTGGGGGCCTTTGGAATCCCCAATTGAAAGTATTAGCAAACGACAACTGAAAGTAGATTCAAACGATTGGATTTTTTTTGCATGGTATTGAACATTGCGGATAAAAATGCTGAAAACAGGTACATGTGTTAGGCTAGCATTTTGTTCTTTTCCCACAATATTTTCAAAAAGCTTTAAATATTCCGAAGTCATCAAACACACAAGGTTGTAAGGTACACAGGTTAATTCGAAATGATGCAATTGTGAAGGCCACTGGTGTATGTAATTGATTCCAAAGTATAAATGTAGGAACAGAGTTGCAGACAAATATTTAATTTCAATGATGCGTATTGTCTATAAACAGAAGAGGACACTACTAACAGTAGATGTGTCATGACAGATACACAACTTGATATATCCCACTTGTGATCATGTCAAATACAGGGAGTGGACAAAAGCAGCCCACTTCCGAAACGTTAGACGGACTTAATCCTTCAACAGGCGATGTGTGCTTTTCCCGAATTGTTTGCAATAGATATCCACTGCAGAAATATCAAAATATTTTAAGTTACTACGAAAAAGAGGGTTGTTTCGGTAATGGGTCGTTTTGGCACCGGGCCGTTTTGATCTCCGTTCACAATTTACACTTCGTGTGAAATCAAGACTGACAACATGACCTGTATATCTGAAACGCCCAATTAGTCGACACTTTAAATTTTCCAGATAAAAAAAATAACACTTTAACTGAAAAAAAACAATAATAGAAAAACATTGACATAAACATTGAAACGCATTTCATACTAAAAGCTTCTTTGGCGGATATAAAAATTGTCGGAATCGGCAAGGAATTATATTATCTGAAAGGAAGATAATAACTCGCAAGGAACGACAACGGATTATTGGACGCCGTACAGGTAAGTCAGTGAAAAATCGATAATTGGTCTTGACTCCAGTTGCGTTGCCTATCCCTGTGTATATACGATCCCTGATCAAAACACACTGATCAATATTCCTTATGTACGCCATTTTTTGGCGGAATTGCCATTGGTGCACATAATCTTTGGAACCAAAATTTAGAGTTTTGAACTTGATTTTAGGGAAAATACATGTATAACCCATTTTAAAAAAAATTCAACCCTTTTCAATGATCTAAAAACATTTTAACGGGATGATGGGTTGCATCCTGGGGTCCATACCAAATATGCCTAGAGCACGGAGGGACCTTATAAACCTACAAATCAATCAAATCAATGCCTAGAGCACGGAGGGACCTTATAAACCTACAAATCAATCAAATCAATCAATAGCAGGCAAGATAACTTTGTTCAGCAATGCAGGTTCTGTGAATACTGTCTCATGCACAATATATCCTGTCAAGGACAACCTGCATTTCTCGTTGAATTGCCCATTGTATGACATATCAAAAATCATTTGTTTATCAAGGGGAAAAAGAATGGCATAATGGAAAATCAACAAAATTCTTATTCTACAGAATTATTATTAAATATAAAACTGAATCTTTAACTCTTTACCACACAACCCATACTTTTAACTACACTGAGAGAGAAGGCTTTGGAAAGCATTGTGTGAATAAGAGAGAATGCTGGTAAATAGCATTTTCTCCTCACACAAAGTTTTCTGCCCTCTCACTCACAAATAGCACCATTTGAGCCAAATTTAATTTGTTGTCTATAAAAATTTTGATTTGGACAAGTCCAAAATTTTGTTCGTTGATAAAGGGTTAAAATACATACAGTACTAAGTCTTGCTATATGAGCCGTGCTCTGTCAAAAGGGGGCTGAATGCATCTGCAAAAAGTATCACAGCTCAGCCTGTGCATACTGACCTGGGCTGAAACTTTTTTTATCACATAACTCCCCTTGTTTTCAATGTAATACAGCCATTACGAATTTTCTTGTCTAACATACGTGTGAGATAGGAAAATAGTGCTGTATTTGGTTAACACTCTGTAACCATAAAACTCATTTCTATAACATTGCTGACCTAGGTTCCTGAGAGAAATTAACGGTCAAAATTCATAATCATGATAAAGTTGTTAATTTAATCGCTTAAAGATTCAAAACAAAATCAATATTTCCAAGTATCTTTGGAACTATATATATTTCGTTCGTAATGTACCTGTCGTAGAAGCGATTAGGCTTCATGTAAATTTCATTACATATTATACATGTATGCCTATGTTTTAACACATTATGGACTATAAGTCTTGTTATACAGTTATGTGATAAAAAGAATCTGACATTCGTTGGTTTTTGAGGTAAAAATTTATTAAACTCGTCCACAAAAAAATATTATTAAGCTCGCCAAAGGCTCGCTTAATATCATTTTATGTAGACTCGTTTAATAAAATTTTGTCTCAAAAATCAACTCATGTCAGATCCCATATATCTTTGGTGAATTTTCTGACTATCAAAAGACCAGAATACCTCAGAATTCAGTTGTTTGTTGCACAAACTGAATTTTATGGATCCATGATAATTTGATGAATTGCTTGGTAAAGTGTGTCATGGAGATGCATTTAATCACTTTTTACCAGAGCATCCGTCATATCAATCGTCTGCGCATGTCATATTCTTCGAAGATTCGACCTGTCTGCTATGACGCATCGCCCATCCTATATACAAGTTACAAGGGAAAAGTAGGGCTTATACTGAAGCTATTACCCAATCCTGTAGGGGCTGTTTTAATAAATGGCCTGTGCATAGGTTACATGCTAGCTGATCATAGCTGAATAGCTAGCACTAGTAAACGTTTATTTTATTTTGAAATTCAAAGTTACGGTTGTCATTTTGAAAAGCAGCCCTGTTCTGTACCCATAATGCCAAATCAGATAGATGTGTATTTAAAGAATGCCATCTAGCAGAAGATAATGTAATATCAATCTCAAAGCAAGGAAGGCAAGTGTTTGTAGACAAATAAGTAAGTCACTGATTATTTTCTGTAACTTTCAATTAATTTCTTTAATTTTCCAGCGTCAAATTCCCAGAGTTCCAAATTGAGGCATTTGCAGGCAATAATTTAAATGTGATTCAATTGATTGAATTAAATTTGTTTTTTTTTTAAGAATAGGAAACATTGTGGGAAAAACAGAAAAATGCTGGTTACCAGCATTTTCTCCTTTTCTCATATTGTTTTCAAAAGGATTCTTTCTTACGGTCACAAAAACTTGGGATTGTGTGATAAAAGGTTAGGTTTTTACACTGACTGTGAACATTAAAGAGTTAAGCTTGTATCAAATGATTGCACTTTTCCTTCGTTTTCTAGAAAGTAAGAGGAAATCATTGTCCTTTTCCAACAATGTTTTACTAGATTCATGTATTGACAACAAAGTTAAAAACTTAAATGAGGATTCATTTGATTTGTTGTCCAAAAATGATTCTGCAAAGACATGTCTAGAATAAGAGGTCTGATAAATAAGGTAGCTAAAAATGAAAATATTATCCATAGTAGCCTTGGTATCCAGATCAAAAGAATTTTGCCCTTCCCTGTATTACCTCAATGTGGTGTTTTTGTTCTTTTTGCTGCGACAGTTCAAACTGATTGGCAAGAAAAATCCAAAAAATGGATATTTGCATCTTTTTAAGTGGTTGATAAGGGATGCGGTTAAAACAAAAATAACTTGTACCAACCTTGATCTCATGGGGCATGGCTAACCTTTGACATCAGTCGACTAGTTTATTTTTCATTTAATGGCCACAAGCCAGTCGTATTGTTTGTCGTACTTTCGTAAATCTACTGTTACGGGAGACCACTCCTTCATGCATGGCTTCGTCCCGATGTGGCCGGGGTTGGCCATGGAGCCATTAATCCCATTTGTTGTCCAAAAACGGACTTTCTGCCTAATAAGGCTTTGAGTCATCAATAAATGATGACTTTAAGGGGGGGGTGTTACGGGAGACCACTCCTTCATGCAAGGCTTCGTCCCGATTTAAATACAATACCTAACAACTGCGTTAGGGAGATATCTCTTTAGCTCAGTGGTTATGGTATTGGTCTTTTAAACCTCGAAAAACAAAGATATGTTTCCACATGGGTTCAAATGCCGCCAGATGCGGTTTGTATTTCAGCTATGCGTTTGTTGCGAACTTTCATGTTTGTAAGACTACGCACACACAATACTTTATCAATCCTTTGCTTTATGGTTTACGGCTACTCACAATGATTTCCATGTAACCAATTAATTGTCAATCTAAAATGTGATGAGCTAAAACATAGCTCTGCCCTGCTCGGTCAAATTTTACAGCCTATACTTTTAGTAAGATGTGGTCTATTTTTTATGTTTAAAAAAGGTCCCCAAATTCCACTGTTAGTCACCATATAAAATGTTGTTAATTCTGTACTAAAGTTTAGTTGCAAGCCATCAACCCTTATCAAATGATAAACTGATACCAAAGTTGCGAAAAATATTATTGGCAGTGTTGTTTTAACTAATTTGTACACTTCTGAAAGTAAGTCACACCCACTTTGAAAGTAGAAATTTCACCTACATGTTTTTTTCTCTTTTTACTGTGCATAACATAAATGTAGACTTGTCCAGATTGAAAGCATTTGCAGTCGACAATTTGAACGTGGCACAAGTGGTGAAATTTGCCTTTGATAAGGTATAAAACAATGTGGGAAAAGGAGTAAAGGCTGGTAACCAGCATTTTCTCCTTCTCCTTCTACAATTTGTTAAAAGGTTATGTTCATAGGGTCATTAAAACTTAGGGTTGTGTGCCATTAAAGCGTTAATTCTTTAAACATAAAATGTTCATAGTCTATTTATAATGGTGCCTAAAAATTTTTAAATATAATTATGATATGTTTTATCAATACTTCTAACCATTTATGAAAATAAAGCACATATCTGCTCAGGGATCTTATAAGATCCCTGTTTTGCCATAACGCAACATTTAAAATCACAAACTTAAAATTGGAAATTACAAAAAAAATGTCTTACATTTTAGAAAATGACTTTTTATTTGCAAAGATCAAAGAATAAAAACATTTTAAAAGTCATGGGAACGTTTTTTACTTTATTGGGTACATTTTGACTCCACTTACCACGGATGCACGTTTTGACTGTACTTTGGTACGTTTTAGTTTGGGTACGTTTTGCCTGTAGACAGTTAACAATCCAGAACTTGGTTAGAAAATATCCAGAAAGTAAAAAAAAAAAATGTTTCAAATTTGTACCTTGTATCGTATCCCGCCTACGTGCACGAACCATCGTTAAAAAATTTGACAGTCATGAATTCGTATCGTTGACTGGAAACACTAAAATGGTTGTTCAGTTAAAATTTCGATGGGCCCAGTGGGGTTTAAATAAATAATAAATATACCGGTGTATACCGGGTACTGCGTGCAATTACTTTCCCCCTAGTCACATATGTAATACTTCTAATCGCTCTAGGGTTTACTAATTTGACTATTTTTTTTTCTCCTTCACAATATCGCGAAAAAATTAACAAAGTTATCGAACTATGTCACGGCGGGGAATCACGTGGCACAACAACAACAACAATGGCGGACATTTAAAGAAATTCCCCCGCTTCAGGTAAGAAAATCTTCAATAATTCCGTTAATACGTGACCGATTTGAATTTGGTTTGAAGCAGAGAAGGCGGAAAAACGCCAGGGATTTGCTGGATGTGGTAGATCTTTTAAACAACACCTGATAAAAAAGTTATTGACGAGCAAACAAATTTTTACCCTGGATAACGTTCACGTCGAAAATAAATAAAACACACAAACAGGCCACATTTCTTCTTTTAGTGCTTATTGTGTTCCCGTATGCATGAAATGTGGAGAGCATGAATAAAAAGTCTTGTCACTATCAATACTTTTTTATTTGAATACGATTTTCTAGGTAAACAACGTTATTTTCTAAAATGATATAGTTCACGTCAGGAAATTTTTATGATAACGTTCACGTCATAAGTAGAATATAGAATATACATATTTCATCATTTTAGTTGCGTCATGTTGTCTTGAATATCATGTTAATGCATACTTAAAATTATGAAATTCTCTTGATTTTAGCCATATTTAAATGTGTTACCTGTCGTATGTAGCTGTTTAAAGCATGTACAAAATGTATTCTTATTTAGTACTGATTACGCGCTGGGGTCCTACTAAAATACGCCATTGAGAATTTATACGCCATGGATACGCCGTGGGAGTTTTTGCACGCCACAGCTGTTCCATAGCAGTGAAATAATATATTAACTAGTAAAATATATTGATATATGCATTTTACATCACATATTAATGTTTCATCGATAGAAAAATCGTACTTTGCAAGATATTTGCCTTTGAAATTGTGATAAATAACAAAGGGAGACAACTCTTATGACATAAGTATGAGATATGAAACTTTGCTCGCCAGAGCAATAATATATCGATTGAAAAGGACAAAAAATTATTATGATTGTGTAAATATGCTACATTTCTACTGTGGTTCAATCTCAATGCGTAATATATCATAATTACTGTGAAATTTGTCTTTCTTTACACACGAAGATCGGGAGATTACGTAGTTTCGGCACGCCATGGGAGAATTTCCTTGCCAGAGCGTTTCAGCTAGAATACAACGAGTAAATTACTATAAATACTTGTTTTATTGGTTATTTATTACTACATGTTTAAATTTCAATAAGATTTATTTTGTATATTGCAGGAAATTTGGAATTACAAATTAACCTGCTCAACGAGTGAAACAAGGGAAGTAATACCGTATTTATTAACAGGGGAAACAAACCATGTTTTCGAACACACAAGATATTCTTAATGTGTACTCAATATATCTGATTATAACCTACACTTTCTGAAACAAAACCTGAAATCATCTGACATTGAGAAAGAAAGCCTGTGAAAGCATCGTGGGAAAACGCCTTTTAAAAAATTCGTGCAAAAGTGAAAAATACTGGTAACCAGTATTTTCTCCTTTTTCCGCAATATTTTCCTATATTCTCAAAACAAATTTTGATAGATATGCTTTTAATTTCTTGTGTAAAGAACAAGACGAAATATTAGTTCTTTTCTTTATTAGTATTACAGATATCCATACTGTTGATAAAGAATTATTGCAAACAATACACAAATCTAGCATATAGTCTAGTTAAATTTTGTATACATGATTTTGGAAATTTTACGAAAGGGAGGCAAAGTTCAAATACATTAACTTGACTGTTACACCTCACAGCTGCTGAAACTGGTGCAGGGATCTATTGCAGACAATGTAGATCAAGATCAGAATCGTGTAGTGAGACAATTCACAGTCCGATCGGCATTATCCTCCCCCCTCTTAAAAAGAAAGTAATAGATCTATTTGGATTTATTCTTTCGAATTTTATTTCAGTTAAAACTGAAATAAAATTCTTGCATATACAGGCCCGTAGGAACGGGGAGGGGGGGGGAGGCTAGGGGGGCTCAGCCCCCAATAATTTTGAAGATCATAGTAACTAAAATATGAGTTTTTAGTGCAATGCAACAACCACGCAAAAAATCTCAGTATTTCAAAGTTAGCCCCCCCAATCTTGAAATGCTTCCTACGTGCCTGATATATATGCAAGAGAACCGTAATAATAACCTCTCAACATAGTTCTATAGTGGAAGACAGTTGTTTATTCAAAAGAATTCACAACAGTTAGCAACAAAGTGTTGAACGCTTAGCCATTTAATAATGTTTTCAGACTCGACGTTACGACGAGGACGTAGCCTTTGCAGCCTAACCAAATGTTACTCGAAAATTTAGCGCTTTTGGAAGGATGGCAAATATTATAGCAAAAGGAGAAGATCCTGACAACCAGCATTTTCTCCGTTTTCCACAATATTTTCATAAGGTTCGTCACTAAGGGAATTTGGGAAAGTGTTTTTAGGGGTGTAATAGTCCAATCATTTTTATTTTTCGATGGTTTAACACAAGAGAGCGGATTCTGTCCAAAAGTAAGCCGAGCATTCCCCAATTTGCTCTCTCGTGTCTGGCCCAGATGACCGAAATAAGGATGTAATGACTGGTGTGAAACCTAACGAATTTTATGACATTTGAAGACGATTAAAATGGAACAATTAAGCAGACATGACACATGAAGAATCTGTTTAGGTAACAAAGCACAATTCTGTGACAAAGCACCATATAGAAATGTTTTTTCCTCATCCGAGATAAATCGCACAAGGCGAACAGCAGATGAAGATTTATAACCCAATCGATTCTATAACGAGTCGAGGTTTTTACATTTGATTATATTTTAAGTAACTTTTGTTTTAATTTTGTTTTGATATCATAATTTATGTTTTCATTAATATTTCATCTGTTAACATATATAGTTGTTTTACTATTCTTTTTATGCCCCCGCATCGATAGATCGGGGGGGCATATAGTTTTTGGCCTGTCCGTTTCTTTGTCCGCAAAAACTTTAACATTGGCCATATCGTTTGATTGGTAAGAGTTAGGGCCTTCATATTTCACATGAGTATACCTTGTGACAAGACCTTTCTGTTGGTACCAAGTTCAAGGCCATCAGTCAAGTTGAAGGTCAAATATCAAGGTCATAGTTTTCGAAAAAATGGCCGTTGCGGGGGCATTAGTGTTTCACAAACACAGCTTGTTTTCTCATACTTTTCATTAACCCATAACCATTACACAAATTTTTCGACTTGCCCAAGTTGACAGCTTTTGCAGACAAACCAAATGTCAAGCCAAATGCTTGTCGAAAATTTAGCTCCATTGGAAGGATAACAAACATTATGGCAAAAGGAGAATATCCTGGTTACCAGCATTTTCCCACTTTCCCATAATGTTTTTAAAAGACTCGTTCTTCAAGAACTAAAATACGGGAAACTGTGTTAAAGGATGCATCGTGCAATCATTTTTCATTTTCGATGGTTAAACACAAGAGAGTGGACTCTGTCCAAAGTTAAGCCGAGCATTCCTCAATTTGCTCTCTCATGTCGAGCAGATGACCTAAATAAGGATGTAATGTAACGATGTACTATGAAAGCTACTGAATTTTATGACATTCAAACAATTAAGTAGACATGACATATGTAAAACGCATTTGTGTAATGACAGGCTTCCGATATAAAACACACGAGGCGAGGCTGCAGATGCAATAGAAGACAAAGCACTATACAGAAATGTTTTTTTCTTCATCCGAGATAAATCGCACAAGGCGAACTGCAGATGAAGATAACCCTCTACCAATCGATTTATTTTAGACTTTACCATAATTAAAGAGATCACGGGTAGGAAACTTCATATTCAGAGCCAATGGCTCGGACGAGAAAATGTTGTGTTGGTCTTCCGTTTCTGAAGATGTCGGCTGAAAAACAACCAAAAAACAGGTAAGCTTCTCATTATTTGTAATCATGTGTTCTTATATCTTTGAAAGTTCAAAAAAGGAGAATGTTATGCAATGCTCTGGTCTTTCAACGTGTTTTCTACATTACAGAAAGTTGTAACAAGTGTACGATGTTGTCTGAATCATTTGTGGCGTGGGTTGACCTTAGCTAAAATAATACGTCACGGACCTAAATTCAGTCTATTATTGCCATATAATTGGCAATCAAAAGAGAGTCTTGCTGTCCCAAAAGCGTGAATTAATGTCTTGAAATGTTACATTCACTGCTGGTAAAGAATTGAAAAGAAATAGCCCAAAAGTGATGAAAATAAAGAAGGGCTCCGATTATGTGCGTGGGCTCTGAATATGTAAGTCGGCACCGATTGATGAGGGCTTCATTTCAGAAATTTAGTTTTCTGTAAAAATTTACTTAGGAAGTAGGCTTTATTTTTCCGTTAATACCTTTTAGTCCAAAATGTATTACTTTTGTTGGATGGAACATGACCGAATTTATGAACATACAAAGGACTGGTATTGTCATGATTGAAAAATACTGTCGAACATTAGTCTATCTAAATTTTGAAAATACTTTTATGTAGCTTTTGATTAACAGAATGGTCTATACAAGTATATAGCATTTGTCATGCTTTCGTCGTAAGTGCAGCCCACAGGTGTAAGCAAAAAAAAAAAAAAAAAAAAAGAAAAATATTTGGCATCTTCGGAAGACTATCTGGTCTTGAAACAGTCATTAAAAAGCTAGATCGTAGCAGAGATGATGAATTAAAAAAAAACTTTTACAAACCGCGAGAAATACAATTGACCTATTCGCATTACATGCCTAGGGTATATGTGTGACCACTCTTAACTCTTCTCAACACCTAACACGACACAACAGTATGCCGGGTGGGTGGGTTATATACAAGTCTTTAACAAAAAAAAACAAAAAAAAAAAAAACAAACAAACAAAAAACAAAAAACAAAAAAAAAAAAAACTCAATTTCACAAGCACGCCAAGACCAAAAATGTTCATAGATCCTGATTTTGATTGTACTCACTCAGATTTTTCAATGCAGATTATGTCATATATTAGTTATTTTCTAAGCCTTTTTATCCTAAATAATGACTCAAACCAGCTAAGTGCATACACCATCAGTAAATCATGATATTGGAGCTGCAGTCTCAATCTAATTACGGCGTAAAGTGAATGATTTCTAATGATTACATTAGAAATGGAGAGGGGTCGGTGTGAGATTTCTGAAACAAGTGCAAACGACAATGTTTAGGACATTCATACAAATATGTAGGACGGAAAAAGAAAAATAAATAACTCAAAGCTATTCATTATGAACCTTTGAAGTGCCTGTCACAACTTAAGTTGGTTCTGCAGCCAGTATAGATCAATATTAGACTGTACAAAGCGTGATCGTTTGTTTGTTTGGATGAATATTTGTTTATCATCGGCTTAAAGATAACTGACATGTGACATTTTCTGATCTAATATGCATCTTGTTAATTGAACATTGAAAGATCTGAGTAAGTACTATCAGAATCAGGGATCTATGAACATTTTTGGTCTTGACGTGCTTGTGAAACAGATTCTTTTTCGTTGTTAAAGACTTGTATATACCCCACCCATCTGACATACTGTTGTATAGTTTTAAGTATTAAAAAGAGTTAAGAGTGTTCACACATATACCCTGAGGCGTCTATTGCGAATAGATCAATTGTATTTCTCACGCTTTGTAAAAGTTTTTTTTCTATTCATCATCTCTGCTACGGTCGGTACATTTTCCATCTAGTCTTTTTATGACTCTTTTAAGACCAAAGAGCCTTCCAAAGATGCCAAATATTTTTTCATTATTTTTGCTTACGTGTGGGCTGCACTTACGACGAAAGCATGACAAAAACTATATACTTGTATAGACCATTCTGTTAATCAAAAGCTACATGTACATAAAAGTATTTTCAAAATTTAGATAGACTAATGTTCGACAGGATTTTTTCAATCGTGACAATACCAGTCCTTTGTGTGTTCATAAATTCGGTCATGTTCCATCCAACAATAGTGCTATATTTTGGATTGAAAGGTGTTAACGGAAAAACAAAGCCTACTTCCTAAGTAATTTCTTACAAAAAAACTAAAGTTTTGAAATGAAGCCCTCATCAATCGGTGCCGACTTACATATTCAGAGCCCACGCACATAATCGGAGCCCTTCTTTATTTTCACCATTTTTGGGCTATTTCTTTTCAATTCTTTACCAGCAGTAAATGTAACATTTCAAGACATTAATTCACGCTTTTGGGACAGCAAAACTCTCTTTTAATTACCAATTATATGGCAATAATAGACTGAATCTAGGTCCGTGACGTATTATTTTAGCTAAGGTCAACCCACGCCACAAATGATTCAGACAACATCGTACACTTGTTACAACTTTCCGTAGTGTAGAAAACACGTTGAAAGACCAGAGCATTGCATAACATTCTCCTTTTTTTGACTTTCAAAGATATAAGAACACATGATTACAAATAATGAGAAGCTTACCTGTTTTTTGGTTGTTTTTCAGCCGACATCTTCAGAAACGGAAGACCAACACAACATTTTCTCGTCCGAGCCATTGGCTCTGAATATGAAGTTTCCTACCCGTGAAGATGCAGACGACAATGGTTGTGATGAAAAGCAGTTCTCTGAAATTTTGTGAATGACTGTTACTTTTTTAAGCTTTTAAAACGTGTGTTTATACGACAAAAAGTTTTAAAAAACTGCAGTTCCATGAAATATTGTGGTAGAAATTTCTGGTAAGCAAACGCTCTTCGTTAATGAAAAAGTCTGCAGACGACAAACAAAATCATTGCATACAGCCGAAAGAGCAGTAGAAGGTTTACTAACGGAGAAGGTGTGAAAGCACTAACTAAATGCTACTCATTTATACCCAACTATTTTAATGTTTTTATTTGTGAAGGTTTTTGCATTGCGCACTCTTTTTATTTGTCCCGATTTCTTTGCCACTTTTGCGGTGATAAGTATGGATAAATTTCCGTCTGTTCAATACATTAGACACTTGGTTTTCGGAAGTAGAGAGAAATCGATCTATGTTTTCATTATAGATCAATTTCATTTCCGAAGATGCAGTTTGTTCAAGTTTTAATGACTCATTTTTTTTTTTCACCAAGAAAATCAGTTCTGATGCACAATCAATGTCTGACTGTGTATAAGACAATTGGTTTTCGAAAGTCGACATGTATCAATGAACGCTTGACTAAAATACGTGCCATTATCTGGAAGCATATATATTTGGAAAAAGTCGTGCATAATCAAAATTTCACTAAATATATATACTCATTAATCAATTTCTTAACTGTTTGATTAAGGTCAGGGGATTTTCCATAGAGACTAATCGAAACAGAAACATGTTGGCTTTATTTCTATATATAATAGTTAATAAATGCATATTAATTTATATCTGGTTATCTAAATCAATTGTGCATGTTAT
The DNA here is from genome assembly GCA_946811185.2 of Hippopus hippopus. Lineage (NCBI taxonomy): Eukaryota > Metazoa > Mollusca > Bivalvia > Cardiida > Cardiidae > Hippopus > Hippopus hippopus. The sequence continues at coordinate 45,027,800 of OX328106.1, read as the reverse complement.
ATGATTCTGCAAGTTATACGGCATATTTGATTTACTCTCTCTCTCTCTCTCTCTCTCTCTCTCTCTCTCCTTTCAAATCACACCAGTATTCATGATAGAACTATTTTAATATGAAATGCTACTTATGACGTGAACGTTATCATAAAAAATTTCTCGACGTGAACTGTATCATTTTTGAAAATAACGTTGTTTACCTAGAAAATCGTATTCTAGTAAAGAATATTGATAGTGACAAGACTTTTCATTCATGCTCTCCACATTTTATGCATACGGGAACACAATAAATGCACTAAAACAAGAAAGGTGGCCTGTTTGTGTGTTTTATTTATTTTCGACGTGAACGTTATCCAGGGTAAAAATTTGTTTGCTCGTCAATAACTTTTTTATCAGGTGTTGTTTAAAAGATCTACCACATCCAGCAAATCCCTGGCGTTTTTCCGCCTTCTCTGCTTCAAACCAAATTCCAATCGGTCACGTATTGACAGAATTATTGAAGATTTTCTTACCTGAAGCGGGGGAATTTCTTTAAATGTCCGCCATTGTTGTTGTTTTTGTGTCACGTGATTCCCCGACGTGAATGTACAGCACGCAAAAAGGAACGTGACGAATGACTAGCCTACTGGATCAAAGCACTTTGGTATCAAATGATCGATTCTTATGAGTCGTACTTGTGGAAGATAATTTTTACTATTTATATCCAAAAATTTACATTTCAATACCCTGTCGTAAATCGAACTTATCTTTGAAATGATTTTTATAAGATCTTTTATGCCTAGTCTAGCATACAAATCTTAGTTTCGAAGAAAAAATGTTTGAAGGGTCGGAATCTGTTTCACTGTACGTCGATAATAAGTGTAAACATCCGGCACTTTTACAGGGAGTTTACTCTGGGGGCTGTTCCGGAGGATTCGAAGGTTATGTAGGTCAAGATTTTTGCTATTGATCCTGTTTTATAGAAATAATTTGTCGCATAATGGATGAATTGACGAGAAAGATTGTATCAAAATACCTGACAGGGTGCCATGATCAGTAAACAAAAGTAACACACACTCGGTAAAATTGGATTTGAAAAACTGAGGTGGACAGCGAATTTTTGTCGCCAGGGGGTGCTTTTTAAAAGGCTCATCGAAAAAAATCGAAACACTTGAAACCGATATTATTAAAACTGCGTTTTACCTAAAACGACAGAACAATAGAGTATAATTAGCAAGGAAGAAGCTCCAAAATTGTTTATGTATGATTTTAAATGATTCGAAAGAATATTAAACTCTCCATTATCGGAAATAAAAAAATCTACATTATTATTATACCGACATAAGTGTTATTGCTAATTAAATACTTACCGAATATAGAACAGTTCAATAGTTTGTAGAAGTCTTTTTCAAATTCCGTCTTCGCCCGTTTTCTGCATTCTGTGTTGAAGTCAATATATGGTTTTAAATAAGGTCGTTATTGGAATTGAAGAACTTTGTGGATTTGTTTGATTTTCATCCCAAGTTGCAGATAGAGCTGTAGTGTGCGATAGTGCACAACGTAATTGTTTTTGTCGTTTAAGGTTAACACCAGTTTCTCCACTTTTGCTCTTTTAGGATAAGTATCATCTCTATTTTCTGTACCATGTAATTTTTTCCATACACGCTTACAGTAGGGTGATAACTTCGTATCTTCCACGTGTATTTTTTCTGGACAAAGAGGATAGTCGTTGGTCAGGTCGTGCAAGGTTTTCGGGTATTCCAATGAAACTTCTAATATGAATCCTTTTTCACTGTCTTCTTTGATGGATTGAATGTCCAAGTGATTGAGTTCATGTTCATTTAGCCATCGGAAATCGGAATATGGAAGATAATTGCTCATAGCCCACCCATACAGATTATTGGCGTCTTCATAGCACAAGTAGGAAGTTGTTTGATGGTGATCATAGCTCTCCAAATATGGGTTATTGGCTTGTTTAAATCGATGTGATACTTGTGATATGCTACCCCTTAATCCTTTTTCAATGTATAATACCATGTCAATATCTGTTAGAAGTTCAAGCTGCATATTTGTCATTTTTAAACAAGCGCTCCATGATAAGCCCGGAGCTCCATAATAATGTGCAGGGTCCAAACTGTACTTTGATAAACACACATTTTTGAATTCTTCAAATACACAGGCCAGTAAACTGACATCTGTTTTCACGTAAGTAACCAAGTAATCTTCCAGTGTATTCATACGCAAAGTGTTGTACACGTTGCATGCATGCTTATATTCCTCTTCAGAAATTGTTTGCTTGGTCAAATCGGAATAAAAATAATCCCGCCGTGGTATTTTTGTTTCTGCAAGTCTTTCCATAGAATCTAGGTATTGATAAAAAAATATTCCTTTCCTCAACAATAAATCAGCATTTGCTCTGATAGGAAAGTCATCAAAAAACATTCTGAAGCGTCGTTTGTCCCCTAAGTTCGAGTTTTCGACTAATTTTTCTAAACTTGAATTCATGAACTGTAAACTGTCGATAAACCGCAACGACCCCAAAGAAAACGAAATATGCTTTTCCATGTTGTTGGCAATACATGATATATTTTTGTCTTTAAACAGTCCAACCGACTGCTTGATCAGATGAGAGTCATATCCACGTAAATTGTGGAATACAACAGGGATGAAGTCGGCTTGTTTGCAGTTGATATTACATACGTTGTGTGCTGCCCCAATAAAACAGCCTGTTAAATGATTGTGGTGACGTACCATTCTACCATATTGTTGATCATAGATCGAAAACGGTGTTTCGCAAATACAATAATATGTTTCCGATTGAAAGATCTGCTCCTCTTCTTCTGTTAAAGTTAATGGTTGAATTGTATCCAAAATTATTCGAATATGTTCTTATTCTTGAATCTTACATTGTAAAAATCGTTGAGTGGCATCCAGTCCAACACAGGTAATCGTTTGTTTTGTATATTGTGAATCTTCACAGACGACTTTGTATGCATATGCACATGGATCTTGTTTGTAAACATGATTTTTGTCATGGATTGGAGTATTCAAGCATTCAAAATCCGCATAGACAACAAAGGGAACTCGCAGTGTCCTTTCAAAGTCTTTGAATTTCAAAATATTATTACCAGGTTGCAGCAACTCTACTTTCTGCGCCCCATGGACTGAACAATAGTAGATGTGATCGTCCAATAAATCCTGTCACACAAAACCGTGGAGACAGTAGGAACAGTAAAAATATTCACTGTGAGATGATTTGGTTCTGTGTAAGAAGGTGTTCAAATTTTGAATTAAACAATAATGTGAGTTATCACCATCTTTCAATAACAACAAATTCACGTGGAACAGTCTTTCTTTTTCTATGGTAATCCGCATAGGAACTATTTCTTTGTTTTCATAACCAAATATATTGATGGAAATAGTTGGGTTCAGTTGTTCGAATTTGTCCATTTTTGAGATAGGTACTGGTAATGGAATATCGGTCATATTGACTTTGTGCTCGTATGGCATATAGTCGCTAACATATGTAGAATCTACAGGATGCAAAGCTGCTATAATGTTCCAAAGAAAAACATTTTGGTCATTATTTCTGATATTGAGAATCGAAGAACGGGTCTGCAATGTTTTAGGGAGTGGAAGATAACTACTGGCTGACAATGGGTTGTAGCGGATTGTATGCAATTGTAGGTGTAATATTCTTCTGACAACCCAGCCCGATCCATTGCGCATAAATTCTTCTAAACTCTTCACGACTTTTTGTATCGCTTCATTCAAATCATGCTCATTAAATGTGTCTCGATTCAACAAGATTTATGTCCTACTTCTGAAATGTTGGCGTGACACTGTATTATCACCGTCTGCACTGAATCGTTCTAATTCTGTTTGTACGCATAAATACCACTTAACACTTCGCTGCGATACCCTCGATAAGATATGATTTCGAATGAGTGGCCGGGTGTTTGCCAAAAATCCCAATAAATCATACTGCTCTACCCCTTGGGGTTGAATGTGAATTACTTCTGCTACATTATTTAATGCCCGTGTATTGGAGATTTCTCTGTGTTCTTTTGTTGTTGAGGTTGATGGTTGTTCATTTTCATTCGGCATTTTTTTTTTAAACTTTATTAGCCACGTATATTGGATAGGGGAGGTCGTGGCCATCCTCCCTCTATCCTTACAATTTTCATCAATCATCTTGTTTCATCTTATCTTGCTAACTAAAAGTCTAAAACAGTCTATTTTCTCTATTTGAAGTTTTTTTTTCTAATGCGAATAAAAGTGTACTATATCGAAATTTGTGACTTTGCGAACAGTGCAGATCAAGATTCGAGTGTACTGATGTGTAGACTAATTTTGGATTTCACTGTTCGCTATGATGACAATTTGCAGGATAAAAGTTAATCAAATACATGAACTATTCAGAGATCCAGATAAGGTTATGTGGTTCAATCTTATGTGCAGCCCTAGGTTGTGAGTGATTGGACAATTGTCTTTGACATACTATTTTGAGACAGTCTGAAACTGAAGGAACCTGCAGACGACAATTCCGAGCTAGCTGAAATATGATTGTAAATTGTTGATTTTATGGGAGAAAAAAAAAAAAAAAAAAATAAAATAAAATAAAAAGTGCGGAAAAGTGTGAAATTAATCTTTATGAGCAATTTCTCCCCTTTCCACAATGTTTTTCCTTTTTTCTTATTATTATTATACTCTTTTTTTTTTCCATTGTATTAAATAGAGTAGAAGGGGAAAGTGTCAAACAACGGCCTGTTTAGTTCACCGAATCTGGATCAATGAATAATTAGCAGAGACTAATAAAGTTTTACAAAGCTATGGAGGAAAAAAGGTGAAAAAATAAAAGAAGGAGGAAAACAGGAATGACTTATTAAATAATAGCAAAAATGGAATATGTATCAATGCATTTTATATCAAGAGTGGTTTTGAATAATATGTCTTATAATTGACCATCTTTCTAAATCAGACGCAGAGGATTTTGTTTCTTTGCAAATGGTCCAAGCCAAATATAAACTATTTTGAAGGCCATAAACTGTCGGAATTTTAGATTTAGATTTACAAGAAGCGACATATCTTTTGACATACAGAAAGAGTGTGTATAATTTGTCATCATTATTGAATGTACCAATTAGAACGTTGACACTATTTATAAGTCTGTGTTTTGATGGGTCTACTTCTCTTATTTTTGATTCTAAATACTGAAAAAGGGTTTTTTTCACCTTTTCACATTCGTAAAATACATGAAGCAGACTTTCTTCACTAGTATTGCAAAAACAGCATAGGTTACTTGGGGCAATGTTCATTTTGTTTAATAGGGAGTTAGTGGGGAAAAATCTATGAACTATTTTTATTTGCATCCATTGGGTATACGAATCGTTTGTATTTCTAAAGATATTATTATAAATGTCTTTCCAATCAAAGTTTTGAGTAGGGAACAAAGATTCCCATTTCTTTTGACTAGTAGGAATTTCATTGTTATCAATAAGTGCTTTATAAATTGTTTTGTTAGGTTTTTTATTTATCAAAATTTCATTTAAATAGCTATTAATACAGGGATTGGCATAGTTTAAAATCAAATTTTCATCGTTATTAGTATCAACCTTTCTTGAGAAATTTTGGATAGTGTTTATCAGACCATAATACCTCAAATAGTTAATTTTTTTTACCTAAAATCGTCTCTATAGACTTTAAGCCAATGAATTTCCCATTGTTATCCATTAAATCTCGGACATTTCTAAATCCTCTATCGTATAAATCTTTGACAAAGATGACTTTTGAGTCTATTGTAAAATTTTCGTTGTAGAACAAAGGCATATTTATTATCAAGTCCCAAGAGTCAATTTTAATTTTTGTCATATATTCTATGTATGATTGAAGTACGTCTCTCCAGAAATCGTTTTTTATTACTTTAGAGATGAGTTCGGAATAAGCTTTTCCTAAGTTTATTATTTTTCGTACGTCCATCATGCCATATTCATTCGGCATTTTGTCTAATGTTTGGTTATTCTGTCTCAGAGGATGTGTTCTCAACACATGATTGTATAGGTCTTCGTAAGTGTTAAACTGAGTTGAACAGTGACTACACTGGTATGATCTAGCATTTACCTCATGACCATTATTTCCATAGACATACATCATATGACGTTTCAAAACATCCTTTCTTCTAAACTGACGTTGACATATATGACACTGGACACAACATTTGTGCGAAAGTTTGTGGCGGTGTAAATTTTGTCTGTGTTGAAACCTCTTGTGACACAAATCGCACTTATACTTCTTCTCAACTTGGTCGGCACAACGAACCATTTCAGCCTCATCTGCACTACTAAAGTCTATACTTTGTTCCACACGATCTGCAAAATTGATCATTTCTTCCTCGTTGTCGCTACTAAAATCGAAATCTGTTTCCATGTTGATATTTCAAAGACCGAAGTGAAAATAGTTTTAAAGAAACCGAATATTCAATTTTATATGAGATAGTTGATCCATGTTTTCTGAGGAGTTTTCTGATCTTGGCTTTCCCGCGTTAGTCTCTTGTTACTTTTGGCGGAATGACCTTGACTTACACAGCCTTTTTTTCTTTTCACCGAAAGATTTTGGATTTCCTGCGTTGACATTTTCTTCGTTTTGGCGACACGTCCTTTGCAGTTAGATGATAAAGATACACCATTCATTCCAGTTGATTGACCGTGAATTATCGTTTTTCCCTCCGTCTTGATTTCACGTTTTCTATTTGATTGGTTTTGTTGAGGAGGGAATAATTTCTCAAAAGATTTCTCTACAAACAACTTTGATTGCTTAGCACTTTTCTCAGGTGTTTCGGGAGACCTTGTACTGCGCTCAACATCATTTTGATGAATAGATCCATCCCTTATCTTTTCCTTCTCATGAGGTGTAGATGAATTTCCTTTATTTTCAGGATTGTCAAAATCGTTTTTGTGTACAGATTTCAAGTCTTCTAGTTCTTTTAGTAAATGCTGGTAACTACGTTTCGATATGAGTGTCATTTCTTCTGCCATAACAACGCACTATAACTCTTTAATGACAGGCTTAAGAATTAACAGAATTATATCGATCAAAATGTATGAATATTTTTCTTGTGTAGCCTTTTTATAACTATCAAGGAAATAATAAGGGTTCGACGGAAAAAGTTGTCTGGCAAATGTATAAATTTGCTGCTCATCTCTCCGGTTTTTGAATAAAATAAAATAGTGTGCCTGGAGGGAAATGCTTCTGAAATATTTTCCACCAGAAAACAAATTTTGCATGATAAAAAATACTGAAAAATTCATATGGTGACTATGTTTCGTAAACAAGTCAAGGGTTGTCCTATCACTTTCTGCTACACTCATTAGGTCATCAAGCACTAAAATCCGATGTTTTTCGTAAACAGCCCAGGATTCCAGATTTTCTTTGGTGGGTAAACCATAAAAAAACACGATATTTGAAATTAACTCTTGCATTTGTACAAATTTTCGTTGCCATGATCCATAAGCATAGATAAATTCCACGGGCTGTTCCGTAAACATTTCCTTGCAATGTTTTAAAATTTCAAATACCAAAGTTGATTTGCCTGACGACGAACTTGCCGCCACAATACAAATCATTGGTGAAATAAATTTGATCACCACCATCTTCTCAGGGCAATTCCTAGACAGGGATTGGTTAGAGGGTACGTTTGAGTTGGTATTATAAACAAAAAAGAAATTCCTTTTTTTATTACATTTATTACATGGATACAAAGCAAATTTTACATATACAGAATATAATAACATTTACAAGCGAAACTTACTCCCTAAATACATCAACTAAATAGATTACGTATATACATTATGTACAGACATTAACTGAATCTTTATTGTGATTAAAAAAATTTAAACAGTTTGCATAATAACATTTCTGTCTTTTGTGATCTCTAGGTATCCAACAGATTCACTTAACACAATACAAGCTATTGTTTCTGTTAATGGCGTTCCGAATTGAACATCAAGCTTAATATTACCGGTAGTAATCAACGGTAGAAATTCGTGGAAATATGGATCCAAGTCAAAAGCAAACAAAGTAGATCCTCTGACAAACTGTTGTCGAGTTATGTTATAGCCGGCATTTTGATTCCACTTATTTGTCAAAATGAACAAATTGGTATATGCTCTGGCAATTGAAGCTCCATTGGTAAAATTAATATTTGAGGGAGTTCCCATTACTGGAATCCCATCTGCATACAAACAAATGGAAGTAATATTACAATTCAAAAAGTCAAACGGGTTAGACACGTAATTTCCGGATGTACTTGCTGATTTCACGAAGCCAACAACCACTTTGTTAGGTTTTTGTCCTTGTAAAAACCCAGTGAAAAGTAGTGCTCCCAGATGCAATGCTTTGTATGCGAGTATCTGTCTTCGGGTAATAATACTTTGCATTGGTCCCTTGATTCAATAATTGATTGTGAGCCAAAATCACCGGGCTTGTAACTTTGATTTACGTGCTAGTAAATATATGTCTATTATATCTATTTTATAACTGGGACTTGCTTCACAGGAGAGTTGAGAAAAAGCTGGAGACGATCTGTATAATTTTAGCTTTACATCTACTTGATTCAACATGTATCGTGGTAGCTGGAAAAAGTCGTGATATATGGGCCCTTGTAAATCAATTACAGTCGAGCCGCGTTAATCCGGGCTCCAAATTTCCGGAAATCTCAAGATCCGGAAAGAAACATCAGGGAACGAATATTTTCTGTACAAATTTTACTTTTTATTCCGGAAATCCGCGTTCCGGAACCGGAACGGAAAAATCGGGAACGAAGGGTTAAAAAACAATATAACTCTTGTCAGATAAACTGGACGTGGCCTGACTGTGTATCACACAATTTCCCCGGTACGTGATTTTGGACTGGTCCATAGTATACATTTATAACACGAGTATCAGTCTAGTATCAATTTATTTCAAATGGTTTTCACACATTTGAAAACAAACGTCTTAATTAGATGTGGTTTGGGAAAAGTGTTAATAGACATACACGTGCCATCGTTAAGTGTCAGTTTGACAGATTATCAATACCTTTTCAGATCAAAGATCAGACCAAATATTCTGTCTACAGACAGATCTTGATCTACACAGGCCGCATATAAGCAACTTATGTTTTGAAAGGTTCTTGAAGAGCTTAATCTTTTCTGGCTCTTTGATGCTATACAAGCAATTTCTCCTTTTTTCGTAATGTTTTCAAAGGTCACCTTCTGCAGAAGTGTGAAACTGTGACTGTGAGAGAAGTGGATTAAGTCGTAACTGTGTTCTCCCTCTTATAAAAATAGATCTAAAATAAAAATTAAAAAATACGCAACCTCGTATTCCTTTTCTTATTTATCAGTAATCCATTTATATTTAACACCAAAGCATTAATTATCGTATGCATTTTTTTTTGTTTTGGCTGCGAACGATTTTTATATGAAAACAGCCAAACTTTTTTTTCTGCCGACTACACAAAACACGTGACATGACAGCCCAGGTGTTCAAGTAACAACCTTTACTGAATGCAAAAAAGCATTAGCAGCTAATGTAAAGCAGGCATGATATAAGCTTATTGTGTGGTCATTTTGTATTGAATGGCAGTCTGCTTGTAGCAGGGTGTAAATTTCTTAGAGCAAAACAGTTGAAAATATGTACAACAAACGCTTCGAATGATTTGCACATTACATCAGACCCATGATCTTAATTTTAACTCTTTACCACATGACAAAAAGAGAAATGACTGGTCTAAATGCAAAGTATTTGCAGAAGACAATTTAAATGTAGTTAAAATGACAGAATTTGTCTTTAATTGCGTAGAAAACATTATTGGAAAAGGAGAAAATGCTGGTTACCATCACTTTCTCCTTTTCCAACAATGTTTTTGAAAGGCCTTTTCCTCAGAGTCTTTAAAACTCGACATTGTGTGGTAAAGGGTTAACACTTTTGTACCCGAAACAGGCGTGAAGTCGTTGACATATGGCTTGTTTTACATTTTTGGTTATTCAAAATTACTCTGCCGATTGCAAGATGGCGGACGGTGTGGATACACATCAGACTAAACAGAACGCGCTGTCTGATCTTGGATCTACACCATCCACAGCTGAACTATGACTTAACTCGTATCGGAAAGCAACATCTTGTGAGCCAAAAGTGGTAAGAAAATACTGAAAACGTGTAGATTATTTCAAAACTGAAAACACGCCGAATCTGTTGATCAGCTACAGTTATGATCCCGTCACCGGTTGTAAAAATAGAACAAAATTTTGTCGGATATTACCCTTATTATTTCGGACACACATTCCATACAAGTCTCTCGAAATTGAAAATTCAACAGTAATACTGTATTAAAAAAAAAAAAAATTGTACTTGTGTTTTGCCCCCCCCCCTTTTTCGTGGCGTTTTTAAAAGTCATAATGTGCCGAGCTTTACAAGCTCACCCGTTTGTACAAAAGGTATACATGTACATGTGTATGCAACAAGGTATAAGGGGAAATTCGTGTACAAAAACACACTAAAAAAAGGCAAAATGCAAATTTATGACATTTTATTCTATTATATATCTGAACAATCGTAGGAAAAATAGACAAGTGCTTGTGTAAATTATACGCTATTGTAATTCCTACGATGCACAGTGTCCCTTATCAACATGGAAGTTGTGGCGATCCCAGTTCACTGGTCCGGAAATACGGCTTATGCGGAAACATTCGTAGGCAACAGAAGCGTCCGGATAAACGAGGTTCGACTGTACTTATGATTCCGCTGTGTAAGTGGCTCTCAGAAAAAGACTATTGTTTCCGCCAGAAGGCTTGGGATCCTCTGGATGGTCGCTGTCATCAGGAATAAATAACTGCGATGTTGTCAGAGTTGATGAAGTAGAATGATCTGCTTTGAGCAAAGTTTTGATCATGGCTGTGAAAGGGTTATTGTTACATGTCACTGACGTCTTGTTTTGCAGTGTTACTTCAGATGATGAAAACAAAGACTGTAGAAACAGATTCACAGGCCCAACTTTTTCACCCTTTGCCATGTTTGTCCCATCCGATTTTACCACTTTCAACTTCACGTACAGCTGAGAACCTTTCAAGTCAATGTAATCGGCTGAACTGCTCGAGTTGATTCTAAACTCGATTGGGTTTCCCTCTGTTACTTGAGATGATGGTCGAATTCTTGCTAGGTCACATCGGAGACGACCACTTGTGTTCGTGGCAAATCGAACAGCTGCAACTGCTCTGGGATTCCCTCATGAAATGCTTCACTGCTCAAGACAGACATATTTATCCAAAGATATCTTTTGTTTGGTTTCGACTACCAACTTGTTTTTTCGATATTTGTTTTTTGGTCGATTTTTAAGATTTTTCAAGTTGTTTTTTCGGTGATTTTTATTTATCCCAGGTTTTTGTCGACTTCTCAGTTGTTTATGTCCTTTCTGTTGTGTTTTACTTTTAGTTTTAACCTGCTTTGTTCTTTGCTTTATGGTTGTCGATGTGGAAATGATAGAGTTTGCGGGCACTTCGGTATTTATTCGTTTTAAATCCGACTTGGCTCGTTCTACTACACTTTGTACCGGTGAGGATAATGTGACAGCATAACTCTCTATGTTCATAACATCTGATGGTTTTTTGTCAAAATAATTGAACCACTGTTTTGGGTCTGGAACGTATAATCTAGAATTCATGATTCTTTTCGAAAGAGCAGCGTCAACAGCACTGGTTCTTGTAAGAATGAAGCATCTTTACCGTTAATGTCCTTTATATCAATATCAAATTCATAAAGTTCTTTATCTTTCATTGGCAAGAGTATTGGGTTTTCGAAACACACATAACAATAGGTGGGTTTTATTGGTGTAACACATCTTAAAAGCCGACTTTTTTCTCCAAATAAAATACTTTCACTGCAGATATTTGAATAAATAAATAAAGTGAATGCTCGGAATTCAAGCAACCCAACTTTCCAGTTTCCTTCAAAATTTAAAGACGATTTCAAGTGTACTTTAAAACGCCATGGTTTATTTTCTGAAAAATAATCATTGCTTTCATTACTTTTCACATAAAAAATCATGTCTGTTTCACCTCGTTGCTCGGAATCCAAGATTTAAATGAGGATGGAAAGCCCTCCCACGCTACAAAATACTCTGTTTGTCCATTTCTTTTTCTCCTTTTCAAAATCTTTTCAATGAACCATAACGACTGTTCATTTTTTTTCCACTTTCTGTAATTCTGAATTATAAAATAATTCAGTAATGAGTTGGTTGTTTAAATCGGGCAATGAATACATTGGAATACCGTCCTTGTATTGTCGGTCGTTTATTTTAAACACCTCGCTTGTATATTGTTGTTGATAGGATCTCCGAAATGGGTGTTTAAGATGTGAAATGCGGACGAGACCCCCTTTCTTAAATTTGAAATGAGCCGATCTCGTATTACTTGTGCGATGTTCAAGGTACATGTATGAAAAAACATCGGCTTCGTTTTGTTTGTTCACATCAACTGGGGCTATGTAACCTAGACTGCGATGTGGAGAGGCGTTATAGTTGTCCACATTCTTTTGCAAATCATCAATATATCGATAAGATCGTCTCTTTCTCATCATTCTGTACATCATTATTTTGAGTGTTTTCTGAACACGTTCAACGTAATTGGCTTTTGGTACATTCTGTGTAGTAAAATAATAGACGTTCATGTCTTTCAAATACTTTTTCAAATATTTGTTGTTAAATTCAGACCCTTTATCTGTTCTTAATTTTACAGGTTTCCTGTCAGCAAACACTTCTATTACTGCTTTTAAAATAGACACTGCTGTTTTGTTCTGGAGAGGTTTCACCCATAGATATCGACTGAAAATATCGATCACGAACAAGAGAAATCGCACACCATCGTTATATTTTTTCAAGTTTTCGACAGAAGTTAAGTCTGCATCAAACTGTTCATCAATAGAAGATACTTTCACTCTTGCTGTTCGAAATTTGTGTCGTGGTTCTTCGGATAAAGAGTAGCTACATGTATCTTGATTGTTTAACCATTTTCGGATGAAATAGAGGGTAAATACGCCTGGATATTTCTTTTGCACTATGTTGTAGATCTTTTTCGGCCCGCGATAAGCAGATAGTTTCTCTGGGTTAAAGAAATATTGAGCGAGAATGTCTTCTTTCTGTTTCCTATCCATGATATTAAAATGAGATGTTGCATTTGCATCCTTCTATTTGCATCCGATGTCATGAACTCTTTTCCATGCCATCGCCATGGCTCTATTTTAACAAGAGGGCCATGATGGCCCTGAAGTCGCTCATCTGAGCCTTTTGATCAAACATGACCCATTTCAGAGATATTAAGACAAACACTCTGACAAACACTCATTAGTACTGGGCTTACAGATATGGCCTCTACAGTGCACACAAGCTTTTTCTAGAATTTGTTTCGGCGGCCTACTTGACATGTAGAAATTATCCAGACATACATTCTGACAAACGTTCATGAGTATGTGAGAGAAAATGTGGCCTGAAGGGTGTATAAAAGGTTTTTCCGAGATTTGACCTAGTGACCTAGTTTTTTATCCAACATGACCCATATTCATACTAGTCTAAGATATTATCAAGACAAATATTCATAGCAAATTTCAAGATTATTGGACTGAAAATGTGGCCTCTAGAGCGTACACAAGGTTTTTCAAGGATGAAACTTGGTGACCTAGTTTTTATTCCACGTGACCCATTTTCAAACTCAGGCAAGATACCATCAAGACAAACATTCTAACAAAAGTAGAATATTGGACTGTAATTATAGTACAAAAGGTTTTTCCTAGATTTGACCTTGTGACCTAGTTTTTTTTATCCAACATGACCCATTTTCATACTAGCCTAAGAAATTATCAAGACAAACATTCTGACCGAATTTCAAGATTATTGGACTGAAAATGTGGCCTCTAGAGCTTACATAAGATTTTTCTAAGATTTGACCTGGTGACCTAGTTTTTGACCTGACATGACCCATTTTCAAACTCATCCAAGTTATCATCATGACAAACATTCTGACCAACTTTAAAGAGCATTGGACTGAAAATGTGGCTTCTGGAGCGTACACAAGGTTTTTCAAAGATTCGACCTAGTGACCTAGTGTTTTACCCCACATGGCCCACTTTCGAATTCGTCTGCAATATTATCAAGACAAACATTCTGACCAAATTTCAAGAGTATTGGACAGAAAATGTGGCTTCTGGATCATACACAAGGTTTTTTTAAGGTTTGACCTAGTGACCTAGTTTTTGACCCAACATGGCCCGTTTTCAAATATGTCAGAGATATCATCAAGACAAACATTCTGACCAACTTTCAAGAGTTTTGGACTGAAAATGTGGCCTCTAGAGCGTACACAAGGTTTTTCTAAGATTTGACCTGGTGACCTAGTTTTTGACTCGACATGATCCATTTTCGAATCCATCTGAGATATTATCAAAACAAACATTCTGATCAAATTTCAAGAGTATTGGACTGAAAATATGGCCTCTAAAGCGTACACAAGGTTTTTCTAAGATTTGACCTGGTGACCTAGTTTTTGACCCCACATGGCCCATTTTCAAACTCGTCTGAGATATCATCAAGACAAACATTCTGACCAACTTTCAGGAGTATTGGACTGAAAATATGGCCTCTAGAGCGTACACAAGGTTTTTTTTTAAGATTTGACCTAGTGACCTAGTTTTTGACCCGACATGATCCATTTTCACACTCGTCCGAGATATCATCAAAGCATTCATTCTGACTAAGTTTCATGAGTATCGAACTGAAAATGTGGCCTCTAGAGCGTACACAAGGTTTTTCTAAGATTTGACCTAGTGACTTAGTTTTTGACCTGACATGACCCAATTTTGAACTTGTCCGAGATATCATCAAGACAAACATTCTGACCAAGTTTCACAAGTATCGGACTGAAAATGTGGCCTCTAGAATGTACACAAGGTAAAAGTTGACGACGCACGACGGACGACGGACGACGCACGACGGACGACGGACGCCGGACACAGCACGATCACAATAGCTCACCATGAGCACTTCGTGCTCAGGTGAGCTAAAAAAGAACACTTACAACGGATTAATATATTAATATGTTTGGTGAACGTGATGACTACCATTCTTTATTGTAGATGTAACAGATCTAAAAAACGTTGATCTGTTAATGTGCGTGTCGAAAATTGAAATAATTACAGTCACTAAGGACATAAACCAGTGGTTTAAGGTTCCCCGATTATCTCTATCCACCATTTGTATTGACCTGTAAGAGCGCTCAAATGAGCAACGTTAATTGAAGGTCAATTCATCACACATGAATGCATTTATGATGGCATCAAATAATACAACATTGTTGAAAAGTGAACATCGCGCGTAAACGAGATGTGCAGAATTCAACAATGTAAATATAATTCAAAACATTGAACCTATGACTCGGAAAAAAATATTAAAACAATTCACAAATCGTTGAATTTTATTTACTAAGCATACAAGATATTATGACACGAAAAAAGAATATGTTACAAAGCATATAAGATATTATTACATGAAAAAAGATAGGTTACAAAAGCATAAGATATTATTACACGAAAAAAAGGGTTACAAAAGCATGATAGATGATTATGTTTTAAACGTTAGATTGAGACAGTCTCCGTTCAATGTTTAAAATGTTCAGTATCATTTTACATATTTTCGTTTTCCACTGTTCATTTTTCATCGTAACTAACCACTGTTTATCGTACAATTTCAATTTCTGTAAAGAGTAGAGTTCCGGAGAAATGTTCAGATTGTCCACAATCTCACTCCATGACAGAAAAATATTGTCTTCGTTCACAGCAGACAATAGTTGTTGTTCAAAATACGTCTCGATGTGTTCTTGATCATCATACATCACACATGAATGTTGGATTTGAGATGGGTGGTCGACTTCACAGCCATAAGACATCTGCTTAACAGTAGGTCCGAGGCATTCGTACATCGCTTTTGCATACAAAAAGTCGAAGTAAGAATTCAGTAGCATCACCTGAGCTGCACTTTCGCTGTCCGTGATGACTTGACAGGTTTTTATCTTTCTACCACGTATTGGATCGAGGAAAAGCAGGATCCGTGCTCTTAGCCCAAGCGCTAGAAACGTTTGATTTATTTGTTAACCAAGAAAACGGTTGTGATTGTTTTGCTTTGTTTAAAAGAGTGCCGGGAATGTCCACAGGTTCATAAAATTTAAAGCCCACAATTTTTAAGAATATACAGTCTGGAGAATGTTTATAATGTTCTTCCAAAGGATTGTCTGTTTTCTCCCAGTTGTATGGTTTAATCGAGCAGGAATCGCACTTAACGCGATCGATTTGGTTTGGCCAGCTATCGAAAGTGAAAAGCCGGTCCTCATAAAACTGGTAATTTTGTTGTGATGTTCTCTCGACAGTGTCCATGTGTTTGTTAGCAGTGTCCTTCTAAAAATGATTTCAGAAGCAAAACACCTTCTTTTAAATCACACAATGTCTCAAATAATTCAAAACTTATTTTCATTCGTAAACGTCCTTTTTTCTGTTTTTCTCAAAACTAGAGTGAACTTTTCATTCAACTTGCAGTCAACCTGGTGCAAAATCGGAGACCACCGAACAGATCGAAATCCACCCTTTCTAAGATAGTCTAATGTTTCGTTGGTGAATTCTAACTGTGCTTGTGCAATACTGATAGAAGCAAGAAAATGCATACCATAAATATACTTTTTCTTTCTATACAACATTTTTTAATGATTTCATAGACATTATAGAAACATGAACATTAAGGTTTGGATAAGAGGAGAGTGCAAAATTTTCGCCTTTTCTACAAAAAAGATTAGTCATTGAATTTAACTTGGTCACCTAAGAGCATTTTAACAATGAGGTAAATGACCGCCTTGATATTTTAGCGGACAGACACAATACATAACATATAATGGTAATTAGAGATAATCTGATTCTCTATGAAAACACTCTCCTACTCGAGCGCGGAAAAAGACCCGGGCGGAAAAAGGCGCTACATCTACATGCAAGCAACAATTACAAAATAAAGTAATTACTAGGACCTTTGAGCTAATTGATTGAAAAACCCCGCTCATTCACCAAAATTACCTACTGAGCTCGAAAACCTGCCAAAATCGTTCATACCATAAAAGGCCAATGACCTTTCTGACCTCCATAAGAAAGGAATCACCGTAATCAAACAATAGGTAATCCTCTCGACAACAATAGGTCATCCACTCGAAAGCAATAGGTAATCCACTGGAAATAAGCCTCATTGACTACTACTCTTAATGCATCTCTGTAATGCATCATACCATGCAAGTCATTACATAATCAAAGATCAATTATATCCATTTTCTCTAACAAATGATTGAATCCTGAGGTAGACTAGTCCTTGGACATGATTAAGATTGACCAAAAGCAAATAGTTTCAGCCCAGGTCAGCCTGCGCGGACTGCAGAGCTGCCATGGGTCGATACTTTTTGCAGAGAGCATGAAGTCCCATTGTCACAGAGCATGGCTCAAATATAATCATCTGCGAAAAGTATCGACCCAGGTCAGCCTGCGCAGTCTGCGCAAGCTGACCTGGGCCGAAACTTTTCGCTATTGGTCAATTTTCTGTTTGTCAAAGGGCCAATCTACTTCATGATTAAGTCGGTTATTAAAAAAAAAAAAAAAAAAAAAAAATGGCTCCTATGGATCCATAATTATGTGATGACTTGGGCTAGTTTCGTGTATAACGGAGATGCATTAAGCCCCCTTTTGCCATAGCACGGCTCAATTGCATTACATACTGAGGATAAGTTTTTTTTTAATGTTTCGCGTTTTCTGAAAGAAATATCAAAGAAAATTTGCCCGAAAAGTCATAGGCTTTGTTAATTGTTTGTGCGTTATTGAATAAGGTATCACACTTTATGAACACGTCATTATACATTTTTGTATTTGTGTGTGATATTACCAATGTATTTACTGTAAAACTGGTACTCTTTATTTTCTCTCCGTACCTCAACCATGAAAACCCGTCAGCTGTCTGATATGGATCAACGTCTTTGCCGGGTTCGACGCCCAGCTGGGGCGGTTTTTCCATGAACTTATTCTCAAATTATAGTAGTATACGGGTCACTTTGTGTGTAAACTAACGGGCGCCATATTGGATGACCTAGTTACTATAAATAGTAACTCATTTGCATATAAGGATGGTTAGACAAGCAGCCATCGTGGATGACTTAAATGTTTTGGCGGGATTTTAGTGACGTAATTTTTTTTTTTGGCTGTTTTTTTCATGGTGACCATTTTCAATGACCGAGTTTTAATAGAATTGGAGATAAGTCCTAAGTTAAAAGTAAAAATTTTTGTGATGACAGTATATAGTACAAATTTTGATCAAGGTCAGTTTTAATTTTACTGGAAAAGGTAGAAACATGAAGAAATATATTGTTTGATAAACACTAGTTTTGAGTTTAATGGAAAAAATATGACAACATAAAAAATGCACAAAATAACGGAAAAAATGTAAGAATGAAAATAATTGTATTTTTCTGTAGATGTGTTCCCTTCAACGTCCTATACTCAAATGACCAAGATTATGACTGTCAGTTTGCACGCGTTCATTTTGAGATATTCATGTTCAGACATGTACAGGTGAGTGATCAATGGTTTTTTGTTACAGTCGTCACACTGACTGGTTTTTGTTTATTTAGGGACGGAAGTACGGACAATGGCCTATTCAACTGTCAAAGTTAATCCCCTAACAAAGGACCAAGTGGCCGAACAAGAGTCTTTTGTTACAGTCGCCAGATTGTCTGGGTTTGTTTATTTTGTGACGGAAGTACGGACAATGGCCTATTCAACTGTCAAAGTTAATCCCCTATTGAGAAATAGCTTTAAAAATGAGTCGTTTAAGTAGGCACCCTTTCGGTATACAGAGCTGACTTGTATACCCTATCTAGTTATTTTTGGCGGACGTTGAAGGTCAGGTCCTTTTATCTAGACGGAGACATTCCCACTTAGACTCATCTTTAACGCTTCATCAAGTCAAAGAGCTGATTCCTACCCATACTGCGACCCTTGACCAAGTCTATATGGCTAAGTCGGTCTAACGACACATCCATGCTCCTTGAAGTTTCCCATAATACACAAATGTAAAATTTATATAACTCTACCTTTTAATTAATGTTTCCCCTTGGACGTCCTATACACAAATGACCAAGATTATTACCATCAGTTTGCACGCGTCTATTTTGAGATATTCATGTTCAGACATGTACAGGTGAGTGATTAATAGTCTTTCATTAAAGTCGCCAAACTGGTTGGTTTTTGTTTATTCAGGGAAAGAAGTACGGACAATGGCCTATTCAACTGTCAAAGTTAATCACCTAACAAAAGACCAGATGGCCAAACAATAGTCTTTTGTTACAGTCGCCACAATGTCTGGTTTTGTTTATTTTGTGACGGAAGTACGGACAATGGCCTATTGAGATATCAAAGTTAATCCCCTAACAAAGGACCAAGTTACACAGAGCTCACCTGTATACCCCATTGAAGACGTAGTCACAGATATTGAGGGTCAGGTCCTCGGTCCTCAATGGAAAAAAAAGGTAACTATTTTTAATGATAAAAAGGCGAAAAATGAAAAGAAAATAGTCTACGGGTGAAAATTTAAAGGTACAGAGGGAAAAGCAATGAAATAAGCAGGAAAAAAAAAAAAAAAAAAAAATAGTCTACGGTGAAAAAGAAGTAGAAAAGTCAAACATAGTCTACAGGTAAACATAATAAAAGTACAGATATCTTTCGAACGATATTAGATAGGGAAAATGAAGAAAAAGCGGAAAAATCAAAATAAAAATAGTGAAAAAATAAAATGGAACCATTTTGTCCATGTTTTCTCTTCAAACCCCATGTTTCAGAAAATGAACTAGTTCATCAGCTTGAACATGCTCTTTTATCAAAATATCATCTTCAAGGATATATTCTAGCGAAACACTTACTTGAAGAAAAGTGCTGGTCCCAATACCAGAAAATATAAGGAAATCCACTGCATCCTTAACTTCAATAATCACATTTATTATTGGTGCAAACTAGAACGCCGAAAAGAAATTAATAATATCCATCATTGATTATAATGCAAAAACGAAAAATCAAGTCATCCCCCTTTAAAGCAAAAGATTAAATGACTCTAACAAGATTGGACAAGACTCCCACCCCTTTAAGGTCCAGTACCCATTTATATGTCAATTTTTTTGACTTGAGATTGGATTAAAATAACTCATAAAGGTCGCTGGGTAATGTTTACATAAATATTTATACAAACTTTAGTAACGGATTAAATTTTGTAAAAATGTAAGATTTTAGTCGAAATTTATAGGATTTGTTACCTTTAGTAATGCAATGATTTTTTGAACATTCTGATCTTCTGACAAGTAAAGCTGTGTACTGATAAGCCTAATTCTAGGAAACGTAAGCGATGACACCAAATTCTAGGGCAGCTAAGCAATGAAACCGATATTCGTCTTTTTCTTTCATTTTGTGACAGTTTCTATACATGAAATTTGAAATAACCCTACCAAATGATACATGACACTTTTACTCTTTCATTTTGACTTCCCTCATTGTCTTTCAATTTTTAGTCGTTTCAGGCCCAATTCTCATTTTCTTAAAAATATCGACTTCTTTATTTGCACTCAGATCGAATCGATATAGGTATCATTGGAATGGTCTTCTCACAGTGATCAAGAAAATGTATAGTTTTGTAGTTGTCACTTCAATGACAACGGAGATACAAGGATTAAAGTTTGGGAGATACACGCTTTTGGCATCCACTGGTACAAAAATGGCTAAAATTTTTATTTATTGACCGACTTTTACGTTCTTGGTGTGTATCTACGATAACTTTTCCCTGGAAAGTCAAATATGAAGTCAAAATTTACCTAGAGATCATAGTGAGATAGTAATTTTGCCTGCAAGATTTCAGATACGTTATCAATGCACTAATTTTAACAAAATTGGCTAAAATCGTTGTTTATGAACCGATTTTCATGATCTTGGTGTCTAAATGTATTAAAATCTCCCTCAGAAATGTATTTATGAGGGTAACGAATACATTTTGGTGAGAAGGCGGCCGGAAAAGACGCCATTATTATAAAAATTACTATAGAAGAACAGCACAAGACAAAAATAGCTTTGTACATGTTCCTACAAGTACTGGCATTAGCATTTAAAAAACCCTACTGACTTCTGACAGGACGATACGTGCAGTTTACATACTTTGTCATACCCAAGAAACATATTTATTAAATATCAATAAAATCTCACCACAAGTTTCTGAAATTTGTACAACAGGCTAAAAAATTGCGAAAACTTTGCCATGCTACGGTAGCCATTATTTTGTGAAATATCAAGATGCCCTGAATAAATCTGAAAGAGGTCTACCCACGGGGCATACCTTTTGAAATTACCCTCGTAGTTTATGAGGAGATGTTTGAAAATTGAATCAATGGGCGGATGCACGCACACACGCACGATAGGCACAGGGCCATAACATGAGCTGGTTGGCCTTTGGACAGTGGAGCTAAAACCTGCGTGGGGTAAATAAAAGGTTGAATATATTCTACATGATACTATCAAACCATACTGTTGCTACTACCATTAGATGAAATAAATAAAACTTACCAATATAATGCTCGCCTTCCCAACTCCATATCAAAACTTTTCTTATATTAGAAATATTCATAACAAACGTTAACACTGTTTCCAAAAAATAGGCAATTTGCCCACAAACATAATCCATTATCATTGTCGTGATAGAGAAAGTTGAGAATTGTAGGTATATATAATTATATGTCTTGTCTAGAATGACCTGGACAAGTTGTGACAAGCTTCTACAAGTTCTCACGTGAAGTCAACCCCTCTTGGGTTCATTTGTTTTCTATTGTCAATGTTTTTTGACTTGAGATTGGATTATGATAGCTCATAAAGGGAGCTGGCCAATGTTTACATAAATATTTATAATAACCCTGGTAACGGATTAAATTATGTAAAAATTTAAGATTTTAGTCGAAAGTTACAGGATTTGTTACCTTTAGTAATGAAATGATTTTTTGAACATTCTG
This sequence comes from Hippopus hippopus, assembly GCA_946811185.2. Lineage (NCBI taxonomy): Eukaryota > Metazoa > Mollusca > Bivalvia > Cardiida > Cardiidae > Hippopus > Hippopus hippopus. The sequence continues at coordinate 45,005,691 of OX328106.1, read as the reverse complement.
ACCTTCTGACAAGTAAAGCTGTTTACTGATAACCCTTATTCTAGGAAATGTAAGCGATGACACCAAATTCTAGGACAGCTTAGCAATGAAACCGATATTCGTCTTTTTCTTTCATTTTGTGACAGTTTCTATACATGAAATTTGAGATAACCCTACCAAGTGATACATGACACTTTCATTTTGACCCCCATTGCCGATTCAATTATTAGCCATTTCAGAGCCAGTACTCATTTGCTTAAAAATATCGACTTTTTTATTTGAGTCAGATCGAATCGATATAGGTATCATTGGAATGGTCTTCTCACATTGATCAAGAAAATATATAGTTTTGTAGGTGTCACTTCAATGACAACGGAGATACAAGGATTAAATTTTGAGATATACACTGGTACAAAAATGGCTCAAATCCTTATTTATTGACCGATTTTTACGTTCTTGGTGTCTATCTACCATAATTTTTCCCTGGGAATTCAAATTTGAAGTCATAATTTACCTAGAGATCATACTGAGGTTGAAATTCTGCCTAAAAGATTTAAGATACGTTATTAATGCACTAACTTTAACGAAAATGACTAAAATCGTTGTTTATGAACCGATTTTCATGATCTTGGTGTCTAAGTCTATTAACTTTTCATCAGAAATCCATTTCTGGGGGTACTGAATACATTTTTCGTGAGATGGCGGCAGGAAATGACGCCATTTTCTATAAGAATTACTGTAGAAGAACAGCAGTAGGCAAAAAAAAAAAAAAAAAAATATAGCTTTGTACATGTTATTACACATACTGGCATTAGTTTGTGTTTTAACACGTTTGCATTTGACTAAATTTAAAACGTCCTTGATTGGATAATAAAGTATGACGTCATTTATTTAGTTCATTAAACCTTACTGTATTACATGTACTTTATTATCGTTAAGAATTTCAGAATGAAACCTATATTTCCATTTCCATCTTCAATTCCTGTCGTCAAAAAACACTTAAGGTAGAACCCTCCTAATGGAAAACAGCTATTTCCACCGTAATATTATCCTACAAAATTTGCTATGATTAAAAAATGAGTATTATTTACTACTTTAACCGAGCCATGGTTTCCTATTACCTTACGTGGGGTGATCAGAAAGATCGTGGACCACCTCGTTATTTTGAAAACTACTACACTTACTATTACACTAATTTGCATAGATGAGCATTAATTATCTGGTAACTGACTCACGCTTTCAAATGTTGTCATATTAAAGTAGGTAAAGTATGACGTCATTTTAATGACGTCATATACTGCATTAGTGGTCCAAAATATCGGACGACGTTTTATTTGAGCCGAGAGTAATCATAAAGTTTTGCGTCAAACTCGGAAAGTATTTATCGGAAATCAAAACCGATTTAGAAACAGTTTAAGGGGACTCTGCACTCAAGGAATCTGATATTCGTACATGGATCGGACCGGTTTAGACAAGGGTGCGATACTGTTAAAGATGACCCTAAATCTGGCCGTCCATCAACATCAGTCATAGACAAAATCATAACGGATGTAGAGCAGCATGTAAAACAAGATCGCCGAGATGCTGTCAGGAAAATAGCTGACACATTTGACATTTCATTTATAAGTACTCAGGAGATTTTGACTGAAAGTCTTGGAATGCCGCGTGTTTGCACAATGTGGGTACCTCGGCAACTGACGCCCGAGAAAATGGGGGTTAGGGTTGAAATCTGTTAAGAAATTTCAGAACGCATTAGGGTAGAGGGGTCAAACTTTACTGATCGTATTGTAACATGCGATGAAACATAGGTACACTTTACCGACACTGAATCTAAACGACAAAGCAGCGTATTGAATCATCCAATATCGCCTTCCGCTACTAAAGCCAACCTTTCTAAGGCACTTGGTAAAGTTATCTACATCAAGTATTTCTGTTCTCCTGTTTTTCTTCTAAATCATGTTGTATCTTTACATACTACAGTCAATTCTGAGTTTTATGCCCACATTATTCAAATAAATTTCACGAACACCATACGAAAAACACAGCCAGAAGTCCTGCGGAGTGACGTCACTTTACACCAAGATAACGCCCTAGCTCACAAAGCCACATTTGTACTGGAAACTTTGCAAAAACTAAACAAAGAAACACTTGCCAACGCTCCTTATAATTTAGTCCTGACTCCATGTGACCTCTGACTAGTTCCTGTTTTGAAAGATTTTCTATGTGGCATATACTACGAGAGCAGAGAGGAGCTAACCCTCGCTACGACCGGGTCCTTCATAGTAACGTCACGTGACGCGCTCCCACACGTGCTTCGCGCGTCGAAATCAAGAATGAATACATGCATAGAACTCAAAGGAGGTTACTTTCAAAAATAGTGAACACTCCAAGTTGTTTTTCATAACAATATTCAGATACCGGCACTGGTCCACGTTCTTTCTGATCACCCCTCGTAAATGCATATAATTTAAGTGCCTCTGTATTTTTCAACAAACGCGTTATGTTTAAATCATCCTGACACAGAGAAACAGTGTGTCAAAGGCTTTGAATTGACCAAAACGTTCAATTATGATATTGGACTTTAAGATTTACATATGAACCGAGTAACAAGCTGAAAATGATATTTACCAGGATGAAGAATGTCACTTTTGTTATAACTGCTTATCCGGTTAATAAACTGACAAACATGTTTGGGCACGTTTTCTATATCTAGATCATAACAAAAATGACTTGTCAACCAATCAGGCAGTGGTATAAAAATAGACAACCAATCAGATGCAAGAGGAAGTGGACCAATCAGAAGAGACACTGATCTATGAAAGACATTGTAATGAGTGTGTCTATGCCAAAAGTGTTCCCATACTCAAACATGGCCAACACCAGATGCAAACTCAGTCTTGGTAACAATCGCTACGTACAGGTCAGTGAACGGAAAAGGGAGCTGAGAGTCGATATCAGTGAATTAAAAGATGACAAACCCACAAAAAAAGGGCATAAGCTTAACTATGATGTGTTGGAAGAACCTAGTAGATCAAATAGAACATGCTGACAAATCCCTCCAAAATAAAGTAACGTTCGGATATCATATTGGGGGTAATGTATATTACAGTATTGACGAAAATAGCGTTTGTGTAGATATAGGACAGTACTGAAAGCCGAATGAAGAAGTGGTGCCTACCAGGAAAGGCATGTGTTTGAGACCCAAAGAATACAATCAATTAAAACAACTTATACCAAACATTGGAAAAGACTTACCCGAATGGGATAGTGTGTTACCCTAATACTTGCAGAATGATCATATGAATCAGTTAGGAGCCCTTCACTGTACAGAGTGTAACCCAAATGAATTTATAGATTGGTGATCATGTTTTTTCAAAAAGTGTCACTCATTTTCTTAAAAGTGTTACTCATTTTCTTAAAAGTGTTACTCATTCCTAAAAAGTGTCACTCATTTTTCAAACGGGCAAAGGGGGACCAGTCATCTCTTGTTCAAAGTTTAAAAAGGTATTTATGTATTTCGTGACTAGTCCACTTTGCACGTTTCAGAGTCATATTGAGTGGTTTCTTCTCAGTGGTACACTCCGTATATTTTTGTGATTTTATACCCTAATCTGACAGCCGTTTCTATTTTTGGGAGGGAAATGAATAGCACTTTTCAGAAAACAAGTGACACTTTTTGAAAAATGAGTGACACTTTTTAGGAAATGAGTAACACTTTTAAGAAAATGAGTAACAGTTTTAAGAAAATGAGTGACACTTTTTGAAAAATGAGTGACACTTTTTGAAACGGACCCTATGGGAATTTACTTGTAAAAGTAAAAAAACGTAAAAGGTAGTGACACTTTTTAGAAATAGAGTAACACTTTTAAGAAAATGAGTGACATTTTTTTGAAAAATGAGCGACACTTTTTAGGAAATGAGTAACACTTTTAAGAAAATGAGTAACACTTTGAAGAAAATGAGTGACACTTTTTAGGAAATGAGTAACACTTTTAAGAAAATGAGTAACAGTTTTAAGAAAATGAGTGACACTTTTTGAAAAATGAATGACACTTTTTGAAATGGACCCTATGGGAATTTACTTGTAAAAGTACTAAAACGTAAAAGGTAGTGACACTTTTTAGAAATAGAGTAACACTTTTAAGAACATGAGTGACACTTTTTGAAAAATGAGTAACACTTTTAAGAAAATGAGTGACACTTTTAGGAAAATTTGGATCAGTAATAGTAATACTTGAAACGGTTTCATCGGTTACTATACGTATCAATGTCATGACTACGTCCGCACCTCGTTTACTCCTTATTGGTTGAACATACACACACCGAGAAAAAAGTTAATCGCTACCAAAACGTATTTATTGACACCATTATTTTTTTTTCTTTGTAAATTGACCATGTCCATGAGATCTATATCCCACTGACTGTCAATACCGTCAGTAATTAATCTGGATAGTACAAATCGGCGTCTAGCTCGCCTCGCAAGGGAATAGGACTCTTGATCTTGTAGCCATTTCCGTATTCGTTGTCAACCAATTTTGTATTTACCCTCGGCTTTCACATACTGATACAATTTTTCAGGGCCGCTAAAACTGACAGGATGGTTAGTATCAAAATAAATAGAGGACAAGTATATTTTTCAGTCATCCATTTTTATTCATATTTACATATACATAACGTACATTATTACAACATATAGAATTACAACAAAATTGAATACAAAGGTCTATTTTGGTAAATATTTAAAAGAGCAAGAAATCGTTCCATCTCAATTTCTATTTCTGTTTTTATATGTTTGTAATGTATCCATTCACCAATCAATGATACTATCATATGTGCAAGTCCAAACATGATCACCAATCTATAAATTCATTTGGGTTACACTCTGTACAGTGAAGGGCTCCTAACTGATTCATATGATCATTCTGCAAGTAACAGGGTAACACACTATCCCATTCGGGTAAGTCTTTTCCAATGTTTGGTATAAGTTGTTTTAATTGATTGTATTCTTTGGGTCTCAAACACATGCCTTTCCTGGTAGGCACCAATTCTTCATTCGGCTTTCAGTACTGTCCTATATCTATACAAACGCTATTTTCGCCAAAACTGTAATATACATTACCCCCAATATGATATCCGAACGTTACTTTATTTTGGAGGGATTTGTCAGCATGTTCTATTTGATCTACTAGGTTCTTCCAACACATCATAATTAAGCTTATGCCCTTTTTTTGTGGGTTTGTCACCTTTCAATTCTCTGATATCGACCCTCAGCTCCCTTTTCCATTCACTGACCTGTACGTAGCGATTGTTACCAAGACTGAGTTTGCATCTGGTGTTGCCATGTTTGAGTATGGGAACACTTTTGGCATAGACACATTCATTACAATGTCTTTCATAGATCAGTGACTCTTCTGATTGGTCCACTTCCTCTTGCATCTGATTGGTTGTCTATTTTTATACCACTGCCTGATTGGTTGACAAGTCAATTTCGTTATGATCTAGATATAGAAAACGTGCCCAAACATGTTTGTCAGTTTATTAACTAGACAACCGGATAAGCAGTTATAACAAAGATGACATTCTTTATCCTGGTAAATATCATTTTCAGCTTGTTACTCGGTTCATATGTAAATCTTAAAGTCCAATATCATAATTGAACGTTTTGGTCAATTCAAAGCCTTTGACACACTGTTTCTCTGTGTCAGGATGATTTAAACACTTTTGTATTATATTATACATAACGCGCTTGTTGAAAAATACAGAGGCACTTAAGTTATATGCATTTAAGGTAGTAGCCTCCTGACGCTTCGAGTTGAACATGGAATAAAATTTATTTTTAGTTGATAAATAAGGATTTACACTGATATGATACTTTTGCACATTTTTAACCGACTAGATATTCCTTTGATGTCTATCTTGAAATCATTTGTTGATATTTTTTTTAGTTTCCTGAAAACGGAGGTAATTATGATCTCCCTTTGTAATGAGAATAGAATGGGTTTAGATTTATATATGATAATTCTAAGAAGGAAAAGAAAAAAAAAAAAAAAAAAAAGGAAACCATGGCTCGGTTAAAGTAGTACAATAATACTCATTTTTTAATCATAGCAAATTTTGTAGGATAATATTATGGTGGAAATAGCTGTTTTCCATTAGGAGGGTTCTACCTTAAGTGTTTTTTGACGACAGGAATTGAAGATGGAAATGTAGGTTTCATACTGAAGTTCTTCACGATAATAAAGTACATGTAATACAGTAAGGTTTAATGAACTAAATAAATGACGTCATACTTTATTATCCAATCAAGGACGTTTTTAATTTAGTCAAATGCAAACGTGTTAAAACAAACTAATGCCAGTACGTGTAATAACATGTATAAAGCTATTTTTTTTTTGCCTTGTGCTGTTCTTCTATAGTAATTTTATAGAAAATGGCGTCATTTCCTGCCGCCATCTCACGAAAAATGTATTCAGTACCCTCAGAAATGGATTTCTGATGAAAAGTTAATAGACTTAGACACCAAGATCATGAAAATCGGTTCATAAACAACGATTTTAGTCATTTTCGTTAAAGTTAGTGCATTAATAACGTATCTGAAATCTTGGAGGCAAAATTACAACCTAAGTATGATCTCTAGGTAAATTATGACTTCAAATTTGAATTCCCAGGGAAAAATTATGGTAGATAGACACCAAGAACGTAAAAATCGGTCAATAAATAAAGATTTGAGCCATTTTTGTACCAGTGTATATCTCAAAATTTAATCCTTGTATCTCCGTTGTCATTGAAGTGACACCTACAAAACTATATATTTTCTTGATCAGTGTGAGAAGGCCATTTCAGTGATACTTATATCGATTCGATCTGACTGCAAATAAAAAAGTCGATATTTTTAAGCAAATGAGTACTGGCTCTGAAATGGCTGATAATTGAATCGGCAATGGGGGTCAAAATGAAAGAGTAAAAGTGTCATGTATCATCTGGTAGGGTTATCTCAAATTTCACGAATAGAAACTGTCACAAAATGAAAGAAAAAGACGAATATCGGTTTCATTGCTAAGCTGTCCTAGAATTTGGTGTCATCGCTTACATTTCCTAGAATAAGGGTTATCAGTACACAGCTTTACTTGTCAGAAGGTCAGAATGTTCAAAAAATCATTTCATTACTAAAGGTAACAAATCCTGTAACTTTCGACTAAAATCTTAAATTTTTACATAATTTAATCCGTTACCAGGGTTATTATAAATATTTATGTAAACATTGGCCAGCTCCCTTTATGAGCTATCATAATCCAATCTCAAGTCAAAAAACATTGACAATAGAAAACAAATGAACCCAAGAGGGGTTGACTTCACGTGAGAACTTGTAGAAGCTTGTCACAACTTGTCCAGGTCATTCTAGACAAGACATATAATTATATATACCTACAATTCTCAACTTTCTCTATCACGACAATGATAATGGATTATGTTTGTGGGCAAATTGCCTATTTTTTGGAAACAGTGTTAACGTTTGTTATGAATATTTCTAATATAAGAAAAGTTTTGATATGGAGTTGGGAAGGCGAGCATTATATTGGTAAGTTTTATTTATTTCATCTAATGGTAGTAGCAACAGTATGGTTTGATAGTATCATGTAGAATATATTCAACCTTTTATTTACCCTACGCAGGTTTTAGCTCCACTGGCCAAAGGCCAACCAGCTCATGTTATGGCCCTGTGCCTATCGTGTGTGTGTGCGTGCATCCGCCCATTGACTCAATTTTCAAACATCTTCTCATCATAAACTACGAGGGTAATTTCAAAAGGTATGCCCCGTGGGTAGACCTCTTTCAGATTTATTCAGGGCATCTTGATATTTCACAAAATAATGGTTACCGTGGCATGGCAAAGTTTTCGCAATTTTTTAGCCTGTTGTACAAACTTCAGAAACTTGTGGTGAGATTTTATTGATATTTAATAAATATGTTTCTTGGGTATGACAAAGTATGTAAACTGCACGTATCGTCCTGTCAGAAGTCAGTAGGGTTTTTTAAATGCTAATGCCAGTACTTGTAGGAACATGTACAAAGCTATTTTTGTCTTGTGCTGTTCTTCTATAGTAATTTTTATAATAATGGCGTCTTTTCCGGCCGCCTTCTCACCAAAATGTATTCGTTACCCTCATAAATACATTTCTGAGGGAGATTTTAATACATTTAGACACCAAGATCATGAAAATCGGTTCATAAACAACGATTTTAGCCAATTTTGTTAAAATTAGTGCATTGATAACGTATCTGAAATCTTGCAGGCATAATTACTATCTCACTATGATCTCTTGGTAAATTGTGACTTCATATTTGACTTCCCAGGGAAAAGTTATCGTAGATATACACCAAGAACGTAAAAATCGGTCAATAAGTAAAAATTTTAGCCATTTTTGTACCAGTGGATGCCAAAAGCGTGTATCTCCCAAACTTTAATCCTTGTATCTCCGTTGTCATTGAAGTGACACCTACAAAACTATACATTTTCTTGATCACTGTGAGAAGACCATTCCAATGATACCTATATCGATTCGATCTGAGTGCAAATAAAAAAGTCGATATTTTTAAGAAAATGAGAATTGGGCCTGAAACGACTAAAAATTGAAAGACAATGAGGGGAGTCAAAATGAAAGAGTAAAAGTGTCATGTATCATTTGGTAGGGTTATTTCAAATTTCATGAATAGAAAATGTGTCACAAAATGAACCAAAAAAAAAAAAAAAAAAAAGACGAATATCGGTTTCATTGCTTAGTTGTCCTTGAATTTGGTGCCATTGCTTACATTTCCTAGAATTAGGCTTATCAGTACACAGCTTTACTTGTCAGAAGGTTGGAATGTTAAAAAAAATCACTTCATTACTAAAGGTAACAACTGATATAACTTTCGACTAAAATCTTAAATTTTTACAAAACTTAATCCGTTACTAGAGTTTGTATAAATATTTATGTAAACATTACCCAGCGACCTTTATGAGTTATCTAAATCCAGTCTCAATTAAAAAAACATTGACATACATGTATAAATGGGTACTGGACCTTAAAGGGGTGGGAGTCTTGTCCAATCTTGTTAGAGTCATTTAATCTTTTGCGGATGACTTGATTTTTCGTTTTTGCATTATAATCAATGATGGATATTGTCAATTTCTTTTCGGCGTTTTAGATTGCACCAATAATAAATGTGATTGTTGAAGTTAAGGATGCAGTGGATTTCCTTATATTTTCTGGTATTAGGACAAGCACTTTTCTTCAAGTAAGTGTTTCGCTAGAATATATCCTTGAAGATGATATTTTGATAAAAGAGCATGTTCAAGCTGATGAACTAGTTCATTTTCTGAAACATGGGGTTTGAAGAGAAAACATGGACAAATGGTTCCATTTTATTTTTTCACTATTTTTATTTTGATTTTTCCGCTTTTTCTTCATTTTCCCCATTTAATATCGTTCGAAAGATATCTGTACTTTTATTATGTTTACCTGTAGACTATGTTTGACTTTTCTACTTCTTTTTCACCGTAGACTATTTTTTTTTTTTTTTTGCTTATTCCATTGCTTTTCCCTCTGTACCTTTAAATTTTCACTCGTTAGACTATTTTCTTTTCATTTTTCGCCTTTTTATCATTAAAAATAGTTACCTTTTTTTTTTCCATCGAGGACCGAGGACCTGACCCTCAATGTCTGACTACGTCTTCAATGGGGTATTCAAGTCAGCTCTGTGTAACTTGGTCCTTTGTTATGGGGATTAACTTTGATATCTCAATAGGCCATTGTCCGTACTTCCATCACAAAATAAACAAAACCAGACATTGTGGCGACTGTAACAAAAGGCTATTGTTCGGCCATCTGGTCCTTTGTTAGGTGATTAACTTTGACAGTTGAAAATTGCCATTGTCCGTACTTCTTTCCCTGAATAAACAAAAACCAACCAGTGTGGCGACTTTAATAAAAGACTATTAATCACTCACCTGTACATGTCTGAACATGAATATCTCAAAATAGACGCGTGCAAACTGACGGTCATAATCTTGGTCATTTGAGTATAGGACGTTGAAGGGAACGCACCTACAGAAAAGTACCATTATTTTCATTCTAACATTTTTCCGTTATTTTGAGCATTTTTTATGTTGTCATATTTTTTCCATTAAACTCAAAACTAATTTTTACCAAACAATATATTTCTTCATGTTTCTACTTTTTCCAGTAAAATTAAAACTTACCTTGATCAAAATTTGTACTATATACTGTCATCACAAAAATTTCTACTTTTAACTTAGGACTTATCCCCAATTCTATTAAAACTCTGTCATTCAAAATTAAAAAAAAAAACAGCCAAAAAAAATTACGTCACTAAAATCCCGCCAAAACATTAAGTCATCCAAGATGGTTGTTTGTCTAGCCATCCTTATATGCAAATGAGTTACTATTTATAGTAACTAAGTTATCCAATATGGCGCCCGTTTGTTTACACACAAAGTGACCCGTATACTACTAATTATGTTTTTTTAGAATGTAATGTAGAGAAGGTGAAACAAAGGAATACATCGATTCAACAAGATACGTTCAGATGTAAAGGTTTGACGGTTTCGTCTTCTTGGTTTCTATAACATAAACAGTCGAGGCGATAAAGCTTAACAGGCAAAACAATACGCTGAATATAAGTGAACAATTATGATTCTATAACTTCGAGAACTGTACAATCCAACTAGCTCATCAGAACGAGGAATACAAAGGAATTGATTCACATGAACAAGTGGTTATTTTAAGTATTCTTATATCTTTTATTCCTTATTGGGCTCCTTTTGTGGTCGTCAACGAATCTATAAGTTTCCAGCAATAAGAAAAAAATACGATAAATACGCTTTTGACAATTACGATCTTTATGTTTGTGGCGTATACAATTATTTCGTACAACTACCGTATTCAGTTATATAAAGCTGATCCAATAAAGTTAATGGTAGACGTAAGTGGTCACAAAAAGGGACCTGGAGCCGAAAAGTTTATCTTTTCAGAGGAAAGCGTCTCCGAGACGTTGCTCGGTATTCGAGACAAAAACTGCTATGCACTAAATGAATACCACAATAATGTAAGAAGTTCATTTTGTCAAAACCTTCAGCGGTGTAACATGGCCACATCACAGGTTCCCGATTTGCCAGAAGGCTGTCAACGACGTTTACCGAAGTGTATTATTATCGGAGTAGCAAAATCGGGAACCCGAGAGTTAACGGATTTCCTCTCAATGCACCCGAACATTGTAATAAAAACTGGACAAAGTTACTTGTTTCAATACTTCACCAAACACTGGGAGAAAGGATCTGAATGGCACAGAGAAAAAATGCCATTTAGTTTGGAAGATCAGATTACTTTGTACATGTCGAAATATTTCTTTCCAATGGAAGCGCCAGCTAGGATAAAAATGTCGGATCCCAATATAAAATTGATTTTAATTGTAAGAGATCCCGTTGAAAGAGCCATTTCATTCTACACATTTCATCATCCAGACAGCCCTTTGAGTGATCTTACCAAATTGGCCGAAGAAGGTAGGCTAAACGGACAATTCTATGATAAACCATTTGAGCGCTATTTACAGCATTTCAATCGTTCTCAAATCCACGTCATTGACTCCGAAAAATTTCAAAAAGACCCACAGAGTGTTTTATTTCAACTCGAAACATTTTTGGGCCTACCCCACATTATAAAGAAAGAAAATTTTGTCCTTAATAAAGATAAAGGATTTTTCTGTCTTCGCGATTTAAACTACACGTTTGGTTCTTGTTTTGGCGACAACAGAGGAAGGAAGAAAATACAAGATGAAACAGAGTTAGTGAAAGAGCTCCTTCGACCGCGCTTCAAAATACACAATGAACGATTCTTCAACCTGACAGGTCAGAGATTTAACTGGCTCTAAAAGGTCTATACGTGGACTTTGGTTCTATTCTTGATTAAAAAAAAAAAACTTGAGTTCTTTCTCGGGAGAATAGTTTCTTAACCCTTAGCTGCTCAGTGCGACTCACTGACCTTCTAAGGACAGTGTAGATCAAGATCTGATTGCACAGAATGTGCAGTCTGATCTTTAATCTACGTCCGCTAAAGAGATATATTTCTCCAAAAACAAGTTTGAAATAACATTATTTGGGTTTATCATATCGGCTTGAAAATTTTATTTGACTTATTCAGCAGGGTAAGGATTAAGGTAAAAACTGTTATCACGGGTAACGTGCTCAGAAACTGCTTTCTTCAAATGAATCTGCACGCCCGGCCCTTGTCTAGCCATATTACGTAAAACCATAGGCCTCTGAAACTCCATTGGTCTATCAAGGGCTAACGAAATTTTCATTATCGGACACTGTTACTATAAATAGCACATTGGGGGAATCCCTCTGTATCGTATATAGTAAGACAAGGTGTGCAACGAAATCGAACAAAATTTGACCCCCGTCCCCTTTCAGAGATAATATTTAAACGAAAATGGATAAATGAACCTAGTTACCGGTGCAGATGGGTTCATTAGTAATTTTTCTTCTGAACCCTGACCTTCGAAAGTTCCAAACGGCTCTTGCCATCAAGCAATAGCTCTCATCTCAAAAAAATTAAAAAGCTTCCATATTTTCCGGATCGCCATGCGCTGACGTCACACGATTTGTAATCCTGCAGCGAATAAGAATTCAATTCTATTTTTCAAACATAGACCGAAAATTTTTTTGTTGGTGTATTGATGAAATTATTAAGTTAACATTTCGTCTGATATAATTTATCTTTTCATCTAATCCAGTTTCGCGATTTTCATCTCCCATTTCGTATATTTTCAAATGCGTTTTTACCGTTCATTGGTCAAAAGCTTTGGCCCGTCTTTTGATAGCAAATTCACGTGAGTTATAATTCGCTGCTTCATAACGAATTGTGTGACGTCAGCGCATGGCGATCCGGAAAATGTGGAAGCTTTTTAATTTTTTTGAGATGAGAGCTATCGCTTGATGGTAAGAGCCGTTTGGAACTTTCGAGGGTCAGGGTACAGAAGAAAAATCATTTGTGAACCCATCTGCACCGGTAACTAGGTTTATTTTTCCATTTTCTGTTAAATATTATCTCTGAAAGGGGACGGGGGTCAAATTTTGTTCGATTTCGTTGCACACCTTGTCTTACTATATACGATATATAGAGAGTCACCATTGTGCTGTTTATAGAAACAGTGTTGATGAAAATTTGAATATATATTCCGTGAAATACAGGCGATGCACCAATGTGCTGCAAGTGTTCGATGATCGACCAAGGACAATTTTAGTGTTCCGTGATAGACCAATACAGCTTCAAAGGCCTGTGGTAAAACAACCCCTAACTGATAACGGGACCTTCCTCTCACATTGACGTTTGGTGACTTTGCTGCAGATGGCTCCTTTTCAATTGTTTGGATAGGAAATGCGTCAAAGTTCATCTACATGTATTTAAAATAATTGGTTTATGGTGTCAAAATAAGTAAATATTCACATCAATTACACTATATCACACTATTTTACTCACCATACTTCCACTATTCACTTGTTTATGATAATTTCACACTACATGCTGCTTTTGCTACATTGAAAATAAAGGAAAAGTCACTACTTTTGACCCTCTGCAGTACTCTTATTGACAAAACCCTGTTTGTTTCTCTATACATATTTAAAAAAAAAAAAAAAACGTTTTGTGTCCAATAGATAATGTATTATTTCTCGAAGGTACAAGAAAAAGCGACAGCTGAAGCAAAAGGAGATCATAAAATTTCAGACACTTCGGGAGAATTCCCAACATTACCGAACGGATGTAAAAGAAATGACTGTAGTATTTGAAATATAAGAGACAGTTAGCAAGTAAAGTGCAAATAATGATTCTGATTGAATATTCTGATTGAATATAACGACAAATTATTATTTTTTTTTTTTTCAAATCCATCCGCGCAATTTTTTATTCATTCATGTTTTTAAATTGACGCTAAACAGGGCACCAGTGAGCAATCGTATACATTGAACTTCACACGGAATATGGGAATGTAATTTCCAACGGCAAAAGGGATAGTTTAAAAATACAAAACTATAACAGGGATAAAACTATATTTTACAGAATCGTTAAACTTTCGATATACCGATGGCATAATTCCGTAACTTCTTTGCATTGAATGAATTCAGAGTATGGATAGAAGTTTACTTTATCAGAATCATCAGCTCTGTAAGATGGCCTGCAGAGATGTCTCTGGTTTGCCAGACGGCTGTAAACGACGTTTACAGCCGGTTATCATCGGCCCAGTAAAATCAGGAACCCGAGAGTTAACGAATTTCCTCTAAATGCACCCGAACATCGTTATCAGAAGCAATAGTTACATGCTTCAAATCTACAATAAAAATGGGGGAAAAGTATCGAAACGGCACACACAACACATGCCATTTTCTTTGAAAGAACAGATGATAAACTTGTACAAAAGGAACTGTTATTTTCCAAGGGAAGTGCCAGAAGGATAAAAATGTTAGATCCAAATATAGTGAGAAATCCCGTTGATAGAGCCATTTCATTTACACGTTTCACAATCCAGAGGGACCTTACAGGGATGTTGGTAATATCGATGCGCAACATAATCCAAGTTTGAATTGGCGATATGATGAACCATTTGAGCGCTCATTAGGGTACTTCAGTCGTTCTCAAATCCATGTCATTGACCAAGAAAAGTTTCAAAAGGACCCACAAAGTGTACTGTTTCAAACTAAAACTTTTTTAAACCTTCATTTAGTCTTTAATACAGGAAAAGAATTCTTCTACCTTCGCGATGTAAACAAAACGTTTAGTTCAAGACATACAGACGAAAGAAAGAGGAAGAAAATACAAAATGATACAAAATTTGTGACAGGTCTTCTTCAGCCATTCTTTAAACCCTAAAAATGCAGGTTTCTTCAACTCGACGGGTCTTAGATTTAATTGGCGCGAGCATTTTTATATAAAAGCCATTGGTATCAGTGCTCTGGATCGATTAATGTTTTGTCTCGGAGACAAAATATTTGTCAGAATGAGATACTGCCTTAAAGGTTCACTAAAAACTTCATTTTGGGCATACAAGATACGTTCATGTTTCAATGATGTGACATCGTCACGTACGAAAATTTCAGTATTTTATCAATATTGATACTGTGACTCAATTGTTTCAATTTTTTTAAACAATGAAGTTTACGAAGTACATCTATAATCTATTGTAAATTACAATTTTGAAATGATGATTTTGTTAGATACATTTTGAAAATCACTACTGTAGAAAAAATGTACAAAGATGATTTTAGTTAGATATATCCAAATAATATTTTTAAGATAATGTAACGATATCATTTACTTAACACCGTACTACACTGTACATGCTGATTTATAAAACAACCAAAAGCTTTTAAAAGTGAGGAAAACAACAATATTAACTCTTTACAACATGACGAAGTTTTAGGACTGCTCAAATTTAAAGAATTACCTGCCGATATCTTCAAAGTAGCTCCAGTAAAGGGGTTTGTCTTTGAAAAGGAAGAAATCATTGTAGAAAAAGGGGAAATTACTGGTTACCGGCATTTTCTCCTTTTCCTGTAAAGTTTTTAAAAGTCTTCTTCCCTTGATCCCTTGGTTTTTGCGTCAATTCGAATTCTTGAAACAGGCAAGATATTAGCTTTAGTTTTATGTGGTCGACAAGGTCCTATTCCTGGTTCATTAAATCTGAAAACCGAAATCTAATGACTTCGAAAGAAGCTTGAATTTTAGGCATGTTTGACGTATATTGACTAAAAAAGAAGCTTGAATTTTAGGGATGTTTACTTTTGATTATGAAATAAAAGCCCTTTCCTATCCCAGGTGGACTTATTTTGAACCGAGACAACGGTGTATTTGAGCGACGTTGACAAGGGTGCGAGTTGTATGTTGCTTGAAAATAAGTCAAACAAATGGTGAGAGAGAGAGAGAGAGAGAGAGAGAAACTTTTCTGTTCGCGTATTTTAGGAAAAATATACCAACAAATAACAAGTGTTTTGAATTCGCAAATATTTCCGTAATTAGTAATTCGCAAATTTTTCGACACACGTATAATATCCACGTATACAGTATTTAAAGCTTCCATATAGAGTTTCAAGTTCACCGCAATATTCCAACAAACTATGGACATGGTCCTGGAAGTATTGGACTCTGTGGGTTGCATATTAGATGGTATCATTATTTTAAGTCAAAATGATGATGAATATAAGAAATATTTAGAGCTAGTGTCAAAAAGACTAGCCCAAGCTAATATTAAGCTGAGTTAGGAAAGAAAAGCGTTTTTTCCTTCAACATGAAGTTGAATATTTTGTTTTTAAGGTAAATAAGGTGGGCATTTAGTCTTCCCAGAGGAAGGTGGCAGCCATAATGCAAGTTCCTGAACCTTAAATGAAAAAGAGTTGCAATCTTGGCTTGGTATTGTCAATTATTATAGGCAATTCACTCAAAATATGTTTACAGTAGTTGAACCCCTTGACATATTTGTTGAAAAGCAAAATTCCATGGGTTTGGACTAAGAAATATAAAAAAGCCTGTGGAAAAAAAAAGACACTTAGTTCATTATATCTACTTGTGCATAATCAGTCCAAAGAAGCCATACATGTAGACCTGTAATCAATAAAGTTAAAAATCAATATTGATACTGGTTATTGCTGTTGAGCGAGCTCTAAAAACATTACATCAGTATGACAAAACTAGAGGCCCTTGAGGGCCTGAAATCGCTCTACTGGCAGTGATTTTGCTTTTTTGCTAGCATACATTATGAATTCATGTTGCAAACAGAAAAAAACACAAAAATGTGTTCTTGCAACTGAGCTTGAACCCAGTAAGACAGCATAAGTAGGCATGGTGAATTGAACAAACAGTGAAAAAAAATGAAGTGCAATTTCTCAAAACTAATTGTTTGGAATCCAGCCAAATTTGATAGGCTTTCAGAACACCTTGTAACGCCTTGCATTAAACAATCCTAGCAAATTTCAAAGAAATGTGACTAATAATGTGGACTATGTTGGGTAAACGATACTAAATCATCAATGGCTGCTTTTCTTGAATGGTTTACTAGATTTCCTTCACTTTTAATAGAGTTCAATCCCTTAATGAATAAAAAAATCTTTGCAAGTTTCACAAGATTTGGATCAACACTGTGGACTTCATTGCCTAAACAAGAAATAGAAATTTTCAACTTTGAATGGCTACTTTTCCCATACTGATTGTCAGATTTTTTTCAAAATCAATAGGGTTCAAGCTGTTTATGATACAAAGCAATTGTGCAAGTTCCATGAAAATCCACAAATGCTGACTTCATCACGTAAACAAGAAATGGAAATTTTCAACTTGAAATGGCTACTTTTCCTATACTGTTTGTTGGATTTTTTTCAAAATCAATAGAGTTGAAGCTATTGATGAGGTAAACAAACTGTGCAAGTTTCACGGAAATCTGACCACAAATGCAGACTTTATCATGTAAACAAGAAATGGACATTTTCAACTTGAAATGGCTACATTTCCCATACTGTTCATTGGATTATTTTCAAGATCAATAGGGTTAAAGCTATTGATAAGATAAACAAACTGTGCAAGTTTCACAGAAATCTGACCACAAATGCTGACTTTATCGCGTAAACAAGAAATGGGAATTTTCAACTTGAAATGGCTACTTTTCCCATACTGCTTGTTGGATTTTTTTTCAAAATCAATAGGGTTAAAGCTGTTGATGAGATAGACAAACTGTGCAAGTTTTACGAAAATCTGACAACAAATGCAGACTTTATCGCGTAAACAAGAAATGGAAATTTTCAACTTGAAATGGCTACTTTTCCCATACTGTTTGTTGGATTTTTTTTCAAAATCAATAGGGTTGAAGCTATTGATGAGATAAAGAAACTGTGTAAGTTTCACGAAAATCTGACCACAAATACAGACTTTATCGCGTAAACAAGAAATGGAAATTTTCAACTTGAAATGGCTACTTTTCCCATACTGTTTGTTTTTTTTTTTTTCAAAATCAATAGAGTTGAAGCTATTGATGAGATAAAAAACTGTGCAAGTTTCACGAAAATCTGATCACAAATGAAGACTTTATCGCGTAAACAAGAAAAAGACTACTGGACGGACGGACGGACAGACGGACGGACGGACGACGGAAACCACGCCATGACATAAGCTCTGCTGGCTTTCAGCAAGTAGAGCTAAAAATGTTATCAACCATCAGATGAATGAAATTTTTGACATTTGAATGACATGATTCACTGTTAAAACCTATTTGCTAGCAAATTTCTGCATCACCTTCTATCAGTACTTTCAGTACTTTGATTCTTGATCCAGTTACAAGACAACCATTTGGGGTTATTTGTCGTCTTACGATAATTTTAGTATTAGTCTGCACTACATGGTTTCTGGTTCTCTCCCTCCCATCCACGCCACAACTGGTCCCAGCATAGATAGAAAATTCACTGTGATAACAAATAAGAAAAGTTTGACGGAAAAAACTATAGTAACAAAATATAACATATTTCATTTCAGTAATTTAGGCCCCCACCCGATTATACATATGTTCTAAATGTGTTTTCATGGGTGACAGAATAAATTGTAAATTGTCTAATGATTACAAATTCATGCTTTATGATTTCCTCCTTGCATATTACATATACTTGCACACACATACCTGTATACCAAATGCATGTTTTCAAACATGGGGAAACTGATTTTGAGCATACCGATATGGTACAATGATTTTTAAGCATTGTTTGGTCTATATTGATGAAAAAATGTTAAATTTGGGATGCAGGTTAGGTCAGTTTTCCACCAAAATCATGCATTCAGTGATGCAAACATAAAACCTTCGCACAGATACTTATATTGGTAACTTTTTTTTAAAGAGTCTCTTTGCCCCTTAAAAATTCAAAATAGCACCAATTTTCAAGATGACTACCACAGCATGTCGAAGTACTGTTTTGGGATTTCTGTAATCACTGTATGACAATATTTGTCGTATCTTTGGTAAAATTGTAGTTTATATGCTAAAAAGATACGAAATAATAGTAAAAGGATGGTTTAAAGATGATTACGGTGTTTCAAGATGGTGACTATTTTTAAATTTGACTACCTTTTACTCTATAATCTATCTTTTTATTAAACACTACGAGAGTAATATTACCTTTCACTTCTTTTGGAAGCTTAGTAGATAAACAATTTGAAAAACGTCTTTTACACTTTCAAATATGAGTGAATGTCATTTCACAACCAGGGCCATTGGTTTCATCATTCCTGTAAAACTCATCATACAGTCTATTGTTGGCTGAACAAACTTCTAGTAAGGTTGCTGTAGTGTCTAAAATAGTGTCTAGTGAGTCCTAATCACATGCTTTTCTATATTTTACCAGTTAGATAGCCACACTCGACAGGATGTGCCAGCTCGGGCGAGCTAAGCCATTGGTTATAAAGCTCGAGTTACCCAATCGGCGTACAGATTTCACTGACTAAAACAAGACTGGATAAGCGATTTTGCTAGGTACAGGGTTTGAATACCTGAAGCCAATTGTATCCCTTGATTCAATGTGTCTAGAATATCGAGTATTTTACAATTCCCCATGTTGATAAAGAGACAGTCCCTCGGCCTTAACTGTAATTCCATAAAATGTCTGTTATAAGTTCAATGATTCAAACTGACTGAAAGAATCCTGTCTGTGTCAGAATTAAGCAGGAGAAGATTTAAAATCCACACCTGCAGATAGCACTGAACAAGATAGTTAAATGCTAGCGACAAAAACTTGACAAACACTATGCTGTTTCAATACATGAATGGGTTACCTACCATTTTATTTTCAAGTAGATTAGATGAAGGTGAAGGTTTGAAAAAATCAAACTTTGCGAATAAACAACGTAAAGTATCATCAGTGCTGTCGACTCCTGTTTAGTACTACCGAACTAGCGGGCAAGACAAGTTACAACTAGTGCTGAAATTTCAGCACATGAAAGCGGCCTTAAGATAAGACGAGCAACTCTTGAAAGCCAGCAGTGCTTTTTATGTGATTCAGAAGGTCACAAGTCTGAACTGAAACAAGCTATGGCATTGGAGTTTGACAAAAGGCAGCAAGACAGTCCTGGGGCGGAGGGTTGAGTGGGAAAATAACAGTTGGGTACTACAAGAACTTACATGCCATAGATCCCGCTTGACAGCTCTCTGCAAAAGGGAAAGGACTGAAGTGTGCAAGCCTTTGTTTGTATAGACTAACAAAGTCTGTTTGCATTTTGAATATGACAGGGCCATCAGTGCTTAAGGTCATCGCGATATTATTAATCTACATGTATTTGGATCTAAAATGATAGGTAACGGATTAATGGCTTGGAATAGCATAGTTTTTGTCGCTAGCATTTGATAACAATCTTGTTCGGTGCTATCTGTTTGTGTGGATTTTAGATCTTCTCTCTTTTGAGTCTGACAGACATTTGTTCAGTCATTTTGAATAATACAGCTTATATTAGAAATTTTTAGCTCGGCTTTTTCGCAGAATCCTGTTGTCGTCGTCGTGGCACAAAAACTTTGAAATTTTATAATATCTGTGTTATTACGAAAGATATTTACTTCAATTAAAAAAAAAAAGTTTCAACTAATAAAAAGGAAACCCGCACAACAACAGCAGATAAAATCAAACTATGTTTGTCACAATTATGTCCCTATTTGACTTTAACTTTTCATTGAAATCCAAGCAACTGCAGCTGAGCGTTTGCACCCGCATGCCGCGGGTGCTCTTGTATTGGATTACAATACCTTATTGATTAAAGTTAAGGGACTATCTAGTTACCACTTTAAACCGTAAAATACTATATATACTAGACACAAGTAGATATGGGATACAACTTGGTTCAGGTTCGACTCTCTCAAGCCGGAACATCCTGTCAATTCAGGTGTGGCGATCTAACTAGTACGACATAGGAAGCTATGTGTATGCACTCACTAGACAGCATTTGAGACACATAACAAACTTACTAAAAGTATGTTTAGCAAACTAGATATAACATGTTTAGATACGTATGGTTAGCAGCCCTGGCTGAAAATCATATGGTCTCAAATTCTAGTCTTTCATAAAGCGAAATTCTTTCCACACTTTACCTGAATACCATTGTATAACACGTCTGTAATCATTAGCCTGTTCTATCCATTCGAACCTTACTTTGTCAAAAATGACTGCCAGGGGATATTCGAAAACCGATCGAAGCGATATCTAGTTTATCCCATCTCATATTGGGGTAAAGTAGATGTCGCTGCAACTGGTTTTCGAATGTTAATGATTACAAATAGATGACGAAATTCCAATAGCCTCGGTTTGAATACTTCATGCGCCATCTTTGAAAATATTGACAACAAAATTTCAAACGGGTTATTCGCAATTACCTTGGAGGATAGTTTAACAATAGCTGCTAATCGTTTCGGCTGTTTGACTGTGAAAACTTTTCAAACGAATGCTATAAGAAGTGTTGTTAGTTGAAAAATGCGCGAATCCATCGTTACTGACATTGTGACGTCACGCGATAAACAAGTCTATAATTAGAGTATCGGCACAATTAATAATCATGGGGAGACTCTCGAATGTCCCCAGGCGGTAATAATACATATACATATATACATACATTTTTATTCAGCAAACGACAAAAGATGTCTTTGGCTATTTACAACAAATTCAACAATGACAGACAGAATAAACAAAGCTCAAGAATGACAAAAAAAAAAAAAAGGAAAATAGCACAAGATATACCAGACAGTTAATGCATTACAGAGCACCGGTTCGACATATACGTCTTTCTTTAAGTTACTAAAATAAGTAATTTGCTTTGTAATATATTACAGTACTGTAAAGTATCAAGGGAAATGAAGCTACTGTTAAAAAAAAAAAAAAAAAAAAAGATACCATACGAACTTAATTAATTGGATCCTCTACGCTAAAATACCATCAAGATAATTTTTCCTTAAGGTCATTGCTTCCTTAATGTATTTGGACAATTTGTACAATGTTATGTCATCTGTTTGAGACATGAGTTGATTAAATTTCTGTAAAGAGGACCATGCAATTGTTCCAATGTATTGTTGGCATAGATTGTAATATTTCGGGCAACTTAAAATGAAATGATATTCAGACTCAATGACTTTCATATTACATAATTTACAAAGGCGATTATTTCTATCTATTTCTATCAGGCTAGTAGTCAACAATTTATTATCTTTCAATAGCTAAAATGCCAATGACAGAGTCGTAGGATCAAAAGAAACATCACTTTATCGTCTCGAATCTTCTAAAATCATCAACACCATAGCAATTTACAAAAGAAAAAGGAAAAACGAAGTTGGTACGCCTTTGGTGTTTAATAAAAAGAATGGATCATGGCGGGAAAAAAGTAGCCTATTTGAATAATGACAACCATCTTGCCACCTATAGCCCATCTTTTTCTTGTTTTCAAAAGAACTACAAATTTACCAAAAGAGCAATACATTTTGTGATACAGGCATCACAGCAATTCCAAAATACAGTATTTCAATATGCTTTGGTGGCCATCTTGAAAAATTGCCTCCATTTTGAAATTTTAAGAAGCTAACGGATTTTTCAAACACAGGCTTCCTATATGAGTATTTTTGCCAAGTTTCATGCTTGCATAAATAAATGCATGATTGGCAAAAATTTATTTAATCTGCTCAGCTATAAGAGGTGCTGAAAAATGAATATTTGAACTTTATTATAGTTTCATATGAAGAGAACTAATGAAAATATCCCCACTAGCAATTGCCTCTTTTTCCTCCTTGTTTTGTTCATATTCGGTTGAAAAGAGAACTATTTCAATTAGGTACATTTTCTAGATTGGATGTAAATCGTTGGAAAAGGAGTATTTGCTTCTGAAATTGACGTGTCTGAAAATACATGTACATGATGACGCACAGTGATGGGTTATCGGGTTTTATTTCATGTTTTTCAGTAGTTTATCGAGAAATAACGGTGGAATATTTTTCGGTGTTTCATGGTGAAAATTACCGATTCTATTTTCTCTTCTTTTGAAGGCGGTAACAGTAGTTGCCGCGCACTATTAGTACTAGAAACAGTAGTTCCCGCGCATGTAAGTCCCCACAAAAAAGAGTTAGAAGCATGAGATAAATGCTGTGCCACTAGTGAAAATATTACCGATGATGTTCACGAGATCATCAGATGGAATAAATTTCGATCTGTCATCAAAAAAAAAAAAAAATATCCTCTATATACTTGCAAAATGTTAGTTGTAGCAATGCTTGTAAATTGTTGTCATAAATCTGCGCGCAAGAAGACCTATCCATACTTTTTTTGTTTATCAATGGCAAATTACTATTTATTAATTTCAGTACTCATCAGCACTGAATGGCCGAAGTTGTGCGACCAGAATTCCTCTATTCGCTTTTCACCACTGAACACTGTTTCGACGCTGCTAATCCCTTTACTATACAATGCCGACTTTTAACGATCTTCGAGAAGAAGTCTTTTGAATACATCGTGTGAAAAGGAGAAAATACTAGTAACCAGCATTATCTTCTTTGCACACAATTTTTTTTCACCCTTCAAAAATCAGGTTTCAATTTTTGATTCACATTTGTCTTCTGCAAATACTTTCAATTTGGACTGGTCTAGAGTTTGTCGTTTGGTATTGAATTACATGGGAAAGCAACAAAAAAGAAACTCCGGGCATGCATGGATAAGTGCACTGACTGCATAGAGGTGACTGAAAAAAATGTCTAAAACAGCATTAACCATTAACTTAACTAATCTTTCCTCTTCAATTCCTTTCGATTTGAGTTAGTCCAAGGAGTTCAAACCATACAACGCTTAGATAAATGAATGCTTGCTGACTAGACGGTGGTGAACAACGTGGGTGTGTCTTTAGGAAAGGAATTGCAGGGTCAAGTCTTGGGAAACTCAGATAAGACATGAATAAGTGGGTTGTTGTATCAGTTGATATCAGTGGCGTAACCAGGGCTGCATGTCAATTAACTACGTAGATTTACGTAAGTAAGTTGGGATTGTACATGTACACACTTACGATCCATGCTTTACCCAAATGGATGAGCTGGCGTAAAGATACGTAAATAATTATTTTATTCAAATCGTAAAGTTACACAGTTTAGTGAAACTTGCTTTAAGACTTGATACTTGCTTACCTAAACTGTGTATGCAAATTGCGTGCGTACGCAATTGAGTGAAAGGTATCCCAGGGTTTCAAAATCATTGCGCACTCCGAATCAAAGGTACTATTACACCTTTAGGCTGCTGAGTGCGACGCAGTGCGCTTTTGTGGACGATGTAAATCAAGATTAGACTGCACAGAAAGTGCAACTGATTATAAGCTACACTGGCCGATACAGTGAGATATTCATTCGAAAAGAGATTGGATGAAATCACAATAGTTGGCTTTTTACTTTCGTTTTTTAGCAGTTTGTGGCTGATTTTGAAGATGGAGTTGTTCTAAAAAGAGATAAATTTGAGAGTGTTTCACCTATTTCCATATTTTTCTATATTACGTACTTGGGTATTGTGCGTTATAGAGTTACACCCTTGTTGATTGTACGAAATCAGAGATGGGAATGTCGACAGAAGATACAGTGGTCTTCTATTGTAGGTCTGTGTAGGTTGTCGCACGGAATGTCTGGGATGTCAGTGCATATTTCTGTATTGTTCTTTTGGTGGTTGGTTGTTTGTTGAAGACGTTTAATCCGACAAACTTCCTTCTGCGACTATGATTTCTTGAAAATCAACACGCGGAAGTCAGTAAAAGCTTTGTTAAACATACAAACACGATATTCTGAAGTTTGTGCTCTGCCAAGTGATTCATGTATGCTTTATTCACCACTGTTCTAAACAAAAAATATACGATGTTCATTATCGAGCAACTTTCTGTCATTTTTTATAGGCAACGCTCCACGCTCCAAAACTCAGTAAAACGATCCATCTCCTGAGTTGAAACAGAGTACGATATTATAAGCGATTGTCTACGAGTTTAATCAAACAATTTCTTTTTGATCAATATGTATAACTGTCTGTCTGTCCGTCTTTCGGTCTTTCTGTCAGTCAGGTTTCTTGTCCTGATTTTTCATGCTTTTGAAATAAAAAGTCATTATATACATTAAGAGCTTGATGACAGACAGAATCATGCACAAGGTCCATAACTATCATAACTATAATGCACAAGATCCATAACTATTATCTATAAATATTATTTTCGATAGAGTCATCACAAGTCACCTCTTCGTTAATGTAAATGAGTAAAATAATTATCATCAACGAACAACCAACCATATGCCTTGTAAGCTGCACACGTAAAAGCATCTAGTTATATCTAATACTATGATTTAAATATTTATTGATTTTTTTTCACTTTTCACACCTTTGCAAAACAGGAGACCCTAATTAGACCTTAAAGTAGCTTACGAATGTCGAATGACGAATTTGTTTCAAATTAACAAGCCATTTTTTTTTTATGATATACACTATATACATGTAGATGCATAGTTTGTGATTTTTGCACGAAAACAGATCCGGTAAATTCTTAAATCTTTTGGCACCAGAAAACGACATAGGTAAATAATGCAGTCCCAGATCAGCCGCTACCGAAGCTGGCGGTGCCTGATCATGAGATTTCACTATTTGCGTGTAGCGTTACTATAGATAAGGGGTAAAAGAGGACTTAATGTGATTATTTACGACAGGTTTTTTAAAGGTATTTTCATATTTTCATACTGAAAGAAATCATGTCGCAGAAGACTTTTTTTTTTTTGACACCTAAAGGGTTAATACTCGTACATGTTAAACGCTCACTTGCAAATCATGTAACGTGTATGTTTTATTTTCAGATAAAATGTGAAAACGATGGGGAAAAGGAAGAAGACAAATCTTTGGCTAAATAAGCCTTCTTTTGGATGTATTATATTCCTATAGAATTTACTATTCAGCCTCAAACTAATACTCAGAGCTACAGATAAGGTGCGGTTTTGCGTTATAACGCATTAATATTGAATGAAAACGCATTTTGAAATACTACAGGGGGGTAAAGAAACGCACTGAAAATCGCCGATCAGCATTTCAAAAAAAATTCAATGCGTTTCGTATATATCGCATCATTTGGAACAATATTCTCACTGTATGTAACTAAGGTTAATCAGGCGTGCCTTTGAGTGGTTTCCGCTCTACGTAGAGTTGGGTTGATTATATGCTTGTAAAGCGGGGTCAAAATTTCCCGGGGGGAAAATGGCTGGAAAGTCTGGTCGACTGCCCAAGAGGAAAATAGCTGACGATACGCCTAGCGTGTTACAATTCTTCAGACGATCGCCTGAGGATACTTCAGTGACATTTATTCGCCATTTTCTATTGCAAACAGTCGAATCAGTTGTAGATTCATGTGAACTTTCATACAAAAAACATGCCGGTGATTCGGTATCGGGGAAAACGGTTGACGGGTGGAAATCGCGATACCCCTGGCTACGTATCATCGGCACAGGAAGAAATCGTGTGCTTAAATGTCAGATCTGTGAGGAGAAAAAGGTAAGAAGTGTGTGGGCCGAGGAGGGGTCGTCGAATTTTCAAATAAACAGTATTAAGCATCACAATGAGTCTAAAGAACACCAGCTTGCTGAGTATGACCTGTCTAAACAGTCCTCAAACATTTGCGAGTCAGAATCAGATGATGAAAAAGGAGAAAATTTTTCTTTAAGTTCCAGCGATAAAAACTTGTTTCGGACTGTTTTTTATGCTGCTAATTCAGAAACGCCTTCATCCCAAATAAACAGTTTGATTCCGCTGCAGAAAGTCAATGGGGCCAATACTGAATATCAGAATTTAAGCTGGTACTCAAGCACAGATATTCAATAATGTATCAGTGACATTTTTCAGAAAGAAATTGTCCAGGAAATTAAAAACTGTGGGTTTTTTGCTATAATGATAGACGAAAGTACAGATATTGCAATACATAAGCATCTTTCTGTATGTGTGCACTACGTCAAAGATGGTGAACCATTCACAAAATTTTTAGCTAATGTAGAATTAGAGGATGGAAAGGCACAAACAATTGTGTTTGAGCTTCAAAAAACTCTTATCAAACTGGGTTTAGATTCAAAGGAAATTGTTTCGTTAGCCACAGATGGTGTGTCTACAATGATGGGAAAAGAGACAGAAGTAGGTGTTCAAATAAAATCAAAACATTAACCATTTGTTGTACAAACACGCTGCATATCCCACAGATTAAACCTAGCAGTGAATGATGCCATAAAGAAAGAGGAAGCATTAGAAAAATTCAGGGAAAAGTTCAGTGCTCTTTACCATTTTATGAGTGGCTCTAGTAATCGCACAGTGAATTAAAGAAGATTCAAACTATGATACAAGAACCAAATTTGACAATTAAAGAACCACATAGCATCCGATGGCTCGGTCTTAAAAATGCAGTGGAAGCTGTGTATGAAAGTTACAGTTCTTTAATAGCAACTTTAAGTCACTTTGCTGGAGAAAATAATGCAACTGCCACTGGCCTCTTGAAATATTTCACCCAATACAGGACAGTTATGCTAGTTGCATTCATGTTGGATATTCACGAAGTCTTTGGCTTTCTCAGTAAAGAATTCCAAAAGGAAGCCATAGCATTTAGTGAGATCAACCCTCTAATAGAAGCTATTTGGGTAAATTAGAATTCATAGAATCAAAAGATGGTGAAGCATTTAGGGGAATGAGACGCTCAGTTGAAATAAGGGATGAAAATGATTCACAATAAGCATACTTGAATGGTGTTAAGCTAACCAGATATTAATCAGAATCAGAATCTACCTTGCTTTCTTTACGGAAAAAGTACATCTCAAATCTTAAGAAAAACATTCAACACAGATTCAGACTTGAAGACAGTAATAGTTTTAGAAATTTCAGTATTTTACTTGAGCCAGCTACTTTAGCATCAACAAATGAAACAGAGCACGAGGAGGCTCTAAACCTGATATGTAAACATTATGGAGAAGATAAGGTGGTGAAGGCTGTACATGGAGATAGCATTGAAAATTACAGGGTAGAAGAAACAGTAGTTCACAAGTTAATAGATAAAGAAAAACTAGTACAGGAGTGGCCAATGGTGAAAGGAATGATAGTAGGTTCATATAGAAAGAAAACTACTACAGGTCTATGCAAGAGAATAATTCTTTTTCATGAGAATGTTGTTCCAGAATTTGCCAAATTGTGTAAAATTGCTCTGTGTTTATGTGTATCAAGCGTTGCCTGTGAAAGGAGTTTTAGTACTCAGAACAGGTTAAAAAGCAAATACCGAACTTCACTGAAAGCTGGAAATCTTGACATCCTGATTCAAATACTGATGTCTGGGAAAGATATCTCCAATTATGATCCGTCAAAAGCAGTCAAATTGTGGCTATCAAGAAAATAGGGGAGGAAATCTAGACTGACACAGGCTTACAAAGCAAGATTAACCTCTGAAAAATGTACATACTCATCACCTTTACCATGTACCTCACAAAGTGGTGCATGTGATTAAGTCAGACTACAAACTCAAATTGGTGTTTTAAATGTTTTTAGGTTGGTTATGAGTTTCCAAAATGCACAGGAAGTGTAAATATTCATCAGGAAGAGACCTTGCTTATTAAGTTTAAGATTAATTTAGTTGTATGGACAGACTGGGGGACCCAGATTGTGATATTAATTCATTTGCTTCAACAAAAGATTTTGTCAATTGCATAATACCATTACCTGTGTGCCATGACTGATTGTAAAAATCAAGGTAAGATAATTAAACAGTTTTTGAATCAAAAAGCAATTTTAGTATTTTTAGTATTTTCAGCATTGCAAATTAAAAAATCAGCATTGCTAAAAAAAAAATAGGGGGTAAATACCCTTTAAGATCAAAAATTATCCGTAGCTCTGTTTAATACATAAACCGATGTCTATAGATGTTCAGCTGATTTGGAAAATATAGTTGGTCGTTCATAATGACAATTATTGCTATTATCAACGATGACGAACCTATGACTGTGACCACGATAATTAATATAGAATCTTGACCAAAATGACAAAATTGTTTACTGTAACACGAAGACTTACGCTTACCGTGTTTCAACTCAGGAGCTGGATCGTCGTATTGAATTCAGAAGCATGTTACGTTGTAATAAAAAAATGGCAAAATATCGCTTAATATTTGCAATGTATTTTTTTAGCTCACCTGAGCACGAAGTGCTCACGGTGAGCTTTTGTGATCGTGCTGTGTCCGGCGTCCTCCGTCAACTTTTACCTTGTGTACGCTCTAGAAACCACATTTTCAGTCCGATACTCATGAAACTTGGGCAGAATATTTGTCTTGATGATATCTTGGACGGGTTCGAAAATGGGTCATGTTGGGTCAAAAACTAGGTCACTAGGTCAAATCTTAGAAAAACCTTGTGTACACTCTAGAGGTCACATTTTCAGTCCAATGCTCTTGAAATTTTGTCAGAGTGTTTGTCTTGATAATACCTTGGACGAGTTCGAAAATGGGTCAGGTCGGGTAAAAAACTAGGTCACTGGGTCAAATCTTAGAAAAACCTTGTGTACACTCTAGAGGCCACATAAAACCCAGTGAATAAAGTTGTTTAGATCTTTTTGGCAATGGTGGCCCTTCATTGAGTTCGTGATTAATATGAAGTTGTCTTTTATTGAAATGATAACAATGATGTTTACAACAGATCATTCCATGCTATATAAATGTCTATTCACTATCACCAATGGACCACATTCATGCAGTCAACATTATAATCGTCCTTTTTGTCGCATGGTTAGAATATATTTCACTATATTAACTAAATCATTGCAATGATTTATACTCTATATTATTTTATGCGCATATTGCATGTCTACGACAGTATGACATGGGGAAGTACCCAGTAAATATTGTGAAAATTCAATGCAGTTTCACAATGTTCATAATGTGACATTTTTACCACAATTGAAAAATATCAAATATATGTAAAGAGGGCTTGCATAACACAATTTTTGAAAAACTCTGGGTTTGTTATCCTTTCAATGATTCCAAGGTAGCATTTTGCGAAACAGGATTTACTTTTGACAAACTACAGAGACTTCCCTTTACAGCATAGACTTTGTGAATAAGAAAGCAGGTTAGAGAGAGTGTGTGTGTGTGTGTGTGTGTGTGTGTATATATATACACACACACACACACACACACACACACACATATATATTAAAAAAAAAAAAAAAAAAAAAGAAAACCTGTGACTCCATCAGATCGCTGACCATTTCTTCCTGCAGATGGGAAATTATTGGTGCATCACTCATATGGAATAGCACAGTAAAATGCAACCTATCATTTGTAACATGGAAAACAATATCCTGGAAATAGCAATAATTAAGTCCATGATCATGATACCAAATGTAAATAAAAGTGTTCATCTGTTCATGCACAACAATACAATTGTGCTGATATTGGATGAGGTGGAGCTTAACATAGTCAAAGTATATTGCTGCAGGCATTTACTTTTTGAAATATGACAGGTACCTTCATGTGCATGTTTGATAGAAAGAGAGAAGAACAAAACTGATGCACAAGCCTTTCGCCCATAGCAAAAATAAGGAGAGTCACTAATCATCTATCAAACAAGGTAAAAGATAACTTGCCAACTAAAATATCGAAAGAGATTCTGTCTCTGTGTCAATATCAAACAAAAAACTAAAAGAAGCAGTTTTGAATCTACACAGATGAATAGATATGCAGTAGAATACAATGTAAATTAAGAAGACATAGCCTTGAAGCTATGCAAGCAGAAAGCAAGTAGTTATACATATGTAAGAACTAGATTATCTGAGCAATAAAAGGATTGCCATGTGAATGATGATAATTTTCTTGACCTTTACACCAAAATATGTTAATGACAAGAAATATAGCAGTACATGGTAACACACAAACTGACCCTCATTTCAAAGTTAACATATAAGGGAAACAAAATAAATAAGAATGGATCATAGAATGAAAAAAAAGGGCTCTTCATTGCATAATTTAAGACATAAAACATACATTGTATTTATAAAACCCAATGCATCTTATTATCTCATTTCCAACATTAATACTTAGCCTTGTTTTATAGTCATGGCACAATGCTTCATATTATTTCTTGTTTCTTCATGCCAAGCAGATAACCTGACATAATTCTAAACAGGTAAGATTGGAAAAACAACAACTACAGTTGACAGTTTTCATAACAAAAACATATAGCTACAAATGTGGCTGGCAACCGTGAGAATGATGACGGTGAAGGTTTTACTGAGCAAATAATAGCATGAATGAGCTCTCATTCACCATGTCACCATAATCCTCTGTAAATGAATACTGACCAACGATTTGAGACAACAGTGCATCCTTCCTGTTGAAATATCAAACCCAAATGTGGAATTTAACTCATCTTGGTAACGCACATAGCCAGTAAATCACTTGATTACTTAACTGATGTGTGTTAAAAATGGCACAAGATAAGATAGGAATAATATACAGTCGAACCTGCACTAATGCCCACCTGTTATAAGCGACCCCCTGCTGTAAACGACCATATGAAATACCCCTCCCCCCCCGACGAAGTTTTCTCTTTTATAAACTTGCAATAAGCGACCCCTGGTGTCTGCGACCGCCAACATTATGACTTTTTGGGAACCCAAACCTGTAATAAGCGACTTTAATTTTCCCAAAACGTCTCATAAATCACCCGAGAGAAAGGGTAAAGCACTGTGTCAAAAAGAGTAAGGGTAAAGCACTGTGTTAAATATAACCGCGAGGTGTATTACACAGCTGTGTGCAGTAAACTGGAAAATCGATATCTGATAGAGACAATTACAGCTGTAAGGTGTAAATTGTTTATCATATTTTTCACTCTGCACTGTTGTAAATCGGTAATTTATGGATCAAAAGTGTTGGCCAGGAGAAATTAATCCAATCTGGATTTAATGATCGGATATTTTGAGGTTAGCTTTATCACATGACTTAAAATGGCGGTTTTTTAATTGTTTTATTTCAAAGCTTATGCGAACGTTGTTTGATTTGCCAATTATGGTAAGGTTTAAGGAATGGTAAATTGTGCCATTGTTGCAGTTTTTCACAGATTTTGTTGAGTTAAATTTAAATGGAAATGGAAAACATGGTCACATTCATTCACGATCTTGTGTTGCAAGTTATTACACTTGGATATTATCAACGTGCTACAATGGCTTCTAGAAAATGCTTAACGCTTGAAGAGAGGGTGAAGGTCCTGAAAATGATTGAGTCAGGCAGAAGTTTCAGAGCCACTGCCACTGAGATGGGGGTAGGAAAGACCCAAATCCAGGCCATTCTGAAAAGAAAGAGAGAAATTTTGGATGAATATGAAAACAACTCCAAGGCTTCACTGAAACGTCCAAGACGCACAAAGGAGTTTGATTATTTAAATGATTTGGTATACAAATGGTTTTTAGACGCCACATCCCGACAAGTCAACGTGTCTGGCCCGCTCTTGAAGGAAAGAGCATTGAAATTTGCTGAAGACTTGAAATTGAGAGAATTCAAAGCTTCCAATGGTTGGCTCGATGCCTTTCTGAAAAGGAATAACATTGTTTTCAAGAGACAATCTGGGCAGAAAGCAGAAGTGAACGAAGACATTGTTAAGGACTGGAAATCTCGTATTCCAACATTATGTGAGGGATTTAAAGCAGATGATATATTCAATATGGATGAAACAGGCCTCTTCTACAGAGACAGTACCAAATCAACTTATTTTAAGAAAGGTGAGACATGTGCTGGCGGCAGAAGATCCAAAGAACGAATCACAATTGGCCTTTGTTCATCTGCCACTGGCGAGAAGCTTCCTCTCATTGTCATAGGTAAATAAAAAAACCCAAGATGCTTTGGCTCCATTACTGCAGATAAACTACCAGTCAGGTATTACTCAAACAAAAAAGCCTGGATGACAGGTGGGATAATGGAAGACTGGTTACAATGGTTTGACCGCAAAATGCGACGGCAGAAAAGACATGTTTTACTTTTTTTGGACAATGCTCCATCACGCCCGAAGATCCATCTCAAGAACATAACAATCAAATGTCTACCTGCTAACACCACTTCCTTGTGTCAGCCCATGGATCAGGGCACCATCCAAACATTGAAACTGAAATATCGAAAACGACAGCTTCAACATGTTAATGTAGAACTTGAGCGAAACCAATCGTCCACCGGTCCCCAGATTCTAAGAGACATCACCATTCTACAGGCTATCTACTGGGCTAATTCTTCATGGAATGATGTTTTGTGCGACACAATTGTGAAGTGCTTCAAAAAGAATGGATTTTTATGTGAGTCTGTTAGCAGTGAAAGTGTACGCTGTGGTGATCATGAAACAAATGTGGTGGACGAGTTGATACTCATTCTGCATCAACATGCATTTGAACTTTTTGGATGTGAATTGCAAGAAATTATTGATATTGATAGTGAATTTAGGACTTGCGATACTGATATGGGGTCTTGGGAGAAATTTGCTCAGGAAATTCTCAGTGAAACTGTAATGATGATGATGATGATGACGATGATGATGAACTAGAACAAACTGAAAATGTAACATCCAGTGAAAGTCAAACTCTGAAACTGTCTCAGGCCATACAAATGTCTGATGATTTAAAGAAATGGGCTTTAGCCTGTGGAAATTCTAATATTTTGGATTTAACCATGAAATTGCAGGCCTCATTGAGTGAAATGTTTGTTGACGAACAGGCAGTGAAACAGAAAAAAATTGTGGATTTTTTAGCAAGAAGTAATGCAGCAAAGATTTGGTAATGTAGAGATTGATTTACACTAAAAACTTCTAGAAATTTATGTAGAAATCATGTGAAAAACAGAGAAATTGCTCATGAAGAGTTTTTTCTCCATTTCTCACAATGATTTCCATTTAGATCTATTGAATGTTTTCAAAATGTCTTAGGGGACAATTGTTGATATGACTCCCTTCTATTAAAGTAGAAATCATGTGAAAAACAGAAAAATTGCTCATTAAGAGTTTTGTCTCGATTTCTCACAATGATTTCCTTTTAGATCTTCTGTATGTTTTCAAAATGTCTTAAGAGTACAATTGTTGATATGGCTCCCTTCTATTAAAGTAGAAATCATATGAAAAACAGAAAAATTGCTCATTAAGAGTTTTGTCTCGATTTCTCACAAAATCTTTTGTTTTTTTAGATCTTCTGAATGTTTTCAAAATGTCTTAGGAGTACAATTATTGATATGGCTCCCTTCTATTAATGTTTAAATCATGTGAAAAACAGAGAAATTGCTCATAAAAAGTTTTGTCTCCATTTCTCACAATGATTTCCTCTTAGATCTATTGAATGTTTTCAAAATGTCTTAGGGGTACAACTGATGATAGGACTGCCTTTAGTTAATGAAGAAATCATGTGAAAAACAGAGAAATTGCTCATGAAGAGTTTTGTCTTCATTATTCACAATGTTTTCTGTTTGTTCTTCAAAGTGTCTTAGGGGTATAAGCTAACAACAAGCAATTTCTTCATTTTTCACAAGCATTTATGATTGTCAACATGTATGTGTACATAACTGTACATAAAAATGATTTAGGAATCATAAGAAAAGAGAATTTGTTCTACAAAATTTCTTATTTACTTACAATTCTCTTTTAAAATGTAAGTATAAAACTGTTAAAACAAGTTGCACAAAGATTGAATTAAAGTAAATAAACAACAAAAATTGAGTTCTTAATTATATCCTTTGTTTCGATTAACCAATTACTGTAATACCAGTACAAAAAAGATGCACGCAACAGTGCCCTAGCAGAGAAATGATGCCACTGAACCCCCCCCCCCCCAAAAAAAAAGTCATTGCTTGGAACACCTTTATTAAGAGACCACCTGCTGTAAGAGACCACTTTTAAGATTTCCCTTGAGTGGTCGTCTCCTAAAGCATGTTCGACTGTATCTATGATTTTGGGCAGTTACAGTCATGCATATATATCATGTATTTAAAAAGGTAGATATGGCTGTAGGTCATACCTTTACTACTTCGTCATGGCAAGTTCATTTTTTTGTACTTTGATATCGTTCACTGAGAGA
Source organism: Hippopus hippopus (assembly GCA_946811185.2). NCBI lineage: Eukaryota > Metazoa > Mollusca > Bivalvia > Cardiida > Cardiidae > Hippopus > Hippopus hippopus. The sequence goes on along the minus strand of OX328106.1, from coordinate 44,970,551 downwards.
ACTAAATAGATTAAAAAGAGAAGGCACTGTAGATAGCATATGCAATTTCTTCTTAGTAATAAGATCGAGATATACTTTACTTTTAAACTTTTTTGTCCGTTTTATAGATGCAAGAGTTAAATGGTACATAGTGTATCAGTAACTTAATACTTTGATTTACACTAAAAGTTTCTGTTTACTGTAATGAATGTATCAAGACCATGAAAATAAGCACACCAATAAATCTTAGATATCTAAAATAAAGAAATGAACCAGATAATTGTAAAATTCTCATCGACTGATATAAATAACCTTAAAAAGTATGTTAATGAACTTTGGCTATAAGTGCTTCTACTTTATCCATGGATATGCCGAATTGATATACAATAAATCTGAAAATGCCATTTGGGTTGCTTCTAGGATACATTCGATGCATTTGTGATCAAGAAAATATGTTTTATCTGAAAAATATCCCGGTAGTTTCTGAGATTATGATTTTTTGAAGCCTAAACCATAAAACAATAGTGCTGTCAGTGCTTTGATTTGCATTATATGTACGTTGTAAGAAATATATGGAATTATCTAAATATAAGCTTGTTACATGACCTGATATCATTTGGGACTTTGGCAAGGTATAAAATTTCCAAGGAACAGTCAAGTAAGGATCAACTGTTTGGGTTAGGGTTCGAGGTGCACTTGATGACCCTTGACCTCTATAACTTCCAAAAGCCCCACTCGCCAGACTTTGGGAATGTGCTCAAGAGCTATCAGCTATCACTTATCTGGCCTTGGGGTTCAAGAAATAATAGTCTTGGGGGGGGGGGGAGGGGAACAAACACACTGCTGGCTCATAGTGTATATAATCGGCTGGGAGAAAACGAATTTAGGCTTTCTTGAACTTCAGAAACAGGCTTTGCGGTTTGCGGGTACAAACTCTTAATCCTTTACAAAAATAAAAAAAAAAGTGCATAATATTAATCTTTTGGTGTTGATGGGTTCGATATCTTGTAAAATCATGATTCTTTTTTTCAATCCTAGTGAAAGGCTTGCACGGGAATCTCATTGTTAGGCATTTGTGTTCGTGCGTATGCCTGGCCATGCCACTGGAGCTGTCACTTATCTGGCTCTTTCTTCTTTATGGATGGCTTGCCAGCTCTCGCACCACTGAATCTGGTCATAAAACAAGTTATGTGCGATTACAAAAATCTATGCATATGGAAATGAATCGCGCTATGACCGCGCAGGCTGACCTGAGTAGAAACCTTTTGCTCTTTGTAAATTTTCTGCATGTTAAAGGATCAGTGTACCTCATGATTCAGTTGGTTGTTATATAAAACGGATTTTATTGATCTATGATAATGTGATAACTTGCTTGGTATCACGCATCGCAGAGATGCATCATGCCCCCTTTTGCAAGAGCAAGGCTTATCGATAAAGTCTATCTTTACAGTTGGCTTAATTTTGGCATCGCAATGCAGGTTTGCAAAGTCCCAATCTAGTTTTTGCAAATGCTTTTATGAACGGTTCAGTAGCGCTGCGACAGTTTACAGAAAAAGTTCTGCTATCTACTTTCGCTTTTTTTTAGGGTGACTTTTGCCACATGTTAAAGATTGAACTGAAATAATATCAACCTCAGTGAGTTGTTTTGCAGCCTTTCTGTTTCGGTTTTTGAATGCTCCGGTTCAACTTTTCGTTGATTTTAAGACAAATTTTCATCCGGTGTGGGGAAAAAAGCTCCTTTATGTTGTTTTATGTGCTTGATGAATATTCGAATTCACATTTTATAATTTGCAGAAACAGTGACTGGCGAGCGAGCGAGGTTGGACAAAATAAAAGAACCCAAAGCTCGGATGGTCGAGCTTTTATTTATTTGATACAAGAACTATCTTTACTAAAGATAGACGATGTAATAGAAACTGTAGAATTAATATTCATACTGTTTTGTTTGTGGCTCAATATGGAGAATAATGGTAAAAATAACCTCTACAGCAGTTGCCTCTCTTTCCTAATTGTTTTTTTTCATTTCTTGAAAAGTGGAAACTTTAGTTAGATATGAACCATGCTCTGTAAAAAGGGGACTTATTGCGTCTACGAAAAGTATCGACCCAGGTCAGCCTGCGCAGTCCGCCCTGGGCCGAAACTTTTCGCTATTGGCCAATTTTCTGTATGTCCAAGGACCAGTCTACCTCAGGATTAAGTCGGTTGTTGAAAAGATGGCTATTATTGATCCATAAGTATGAGATGCCCTACTTGGTACCATGGATCACGGAGGTGCTTTAAGCCGCCTTTTCACAGGGCATGACTCATATATTTGAGCGATGCTCTGGCAAAAGGGGACTTAATACATCTCCGTGATACATGATCCCAGCCCAAGTCATCACATAATTATGGATCCATAATAGCTACTGTTTTTAAACAAACGACTTAATCATGAGATAGACGGGTCCTTTGACATACAGAATATTGACTAATAGCGAAAAGTTTCGGCCCAGGTCAGCCTGCGCGGACTGCGCAGGTTGACCTGGGTCGATACTTTTTCACTAATGCATTAAGCCCCCTTTTCACCGAGCACGGCTCATTTGAAGATTACAATTCAACATAATCATGTTTCAATAGAGGGAAAATGTTTGTTTTTATTATTATTATTTTCTCTAAAGAACCATGCAATGGCAAAAGGGGGTTTCTTGCATCTCTGTGATACATGGTACCAATCAAGTCATCACATAATTATGGATCCATAAAATCCGTTTTATTTAACAATCGTCTGAATCAAGAGCTAAAAAGGTTCTTGGACATGCAGGGAGTTTACAAATAGCAAAATATTTCCACCCATTTTAGCCTGCTCGTTACTCGATACTATTATCAGACGTAGTAAGCCCCCATTTCACAGAGTATGTCTCTAATAATAGCCTACTCTTCAGATTCACTAACTGATGAGATACGGGAATTATGAGCTTATTTCCATGACAGTTCTGTACACACGGGTAGGAAACTCCATATTCCAAGCCAATGGCTCTGACGAAAAAATGATGTGTTTGGTCTTCCGGTTCCGAAGGTATCGGCCCATAAACGACAGAAAAACAGCTAAGCTTTGCTTTCGTTCGATCCATTTCTGCAGGATCATATTTGTTAATTTATTGTATTATATTGCTCATGTATATTGTATTTCTGTGGAGTAAGAATATGTTTATTTTTTTTTTCCCCATGAACTTATTCTCAAGTTACGTTTTTTTTTTTTCAGAATATAATGTAAAGAAGGTGACAGAAGGGAGGACAGCGACTAAACAAGATACGTTCAGATGTGAAGGTTTGACGACTTCATCTTCTTTGTTCCTATAACCTACACTCGAGGCAATAAAGCTTAAACAGGCAAAACAATAGGCTGAATACCAGTCAACCAATAGTATTCTATTACTTTGAGATTCACACAATTCAACTAGCTCATCCTATCAGAACGAAGAATACAAGGGGGTACATTTACATGAACAAGTGGATATTTCAAGTATTCTTATATATCTTATTACTTATTGGGCGCCTTTCGTGGACTTCAACGAATTTATAAGTTTCCGGCAATGAAGAAAACTACGAAAAATACGCTTTTGACAATTACGATCTTGATGTTTGTGGCGTGTACAATTATTTCGTACAACTACCGTATTCAGTTATATGAAGCTGATTCAATGAAGTCGATGTTAAACCTAAGTGGTCACAAAAAGGGATCTGGAGCCGAAAAGTTTATCCTTTCAGAGGACAGCCTCTCCGAGACGCTGCTTAGTATTCGAGATAAAAACTGCCATGTACTATATGAATACCACAATAATGCAAGAAGTTCATTTTGTCAAAACCTTCAGCGGTGTAACATGGCCACATTACAGGTTCCCTATTTGCCAGAAGGCTGTCAACGACGTTTACCGAAGTGTCTTATTATTGGAGTAGCAAAATCGGGAACCAAAGAGTTAACAGCTTTCCTCTCAATGCATCCGAACATTGTAATAAAAACTCGACCAAATTACATGTTTCGATACTTCACCAAACACTGGGAGAAAGGATCTGAATGGCACAGAGAACAAATGCCATTTAGTTTGGAAGATCAGATTACTTTGTACATGTCGAAATATTTCTTTCCAATGGAAGCGCCAGCTAGGATAAAAATGTCGGATCCCAATATAAAATTGATTTTAATTGTAAGAGATCCCGTTGAAAGAGCCATTTCATTCTACACATTTCATCATCCAGACAGCCCTTTGAGTGATCTTACCAAATTGGCCGAAGAAGGTAGGCTAAACGGACAGTTCTATGATAAACCATTTGAGCGCTATTTACAGCATTTCAGTCGTTCTCAAATCCACGTTATTGACTCAAAAATATTTCAGAAAGACCCACAGAGTGTTTTATTTCAAGTCGAAACATTTTTGGGCCTACCTCACGTGATAAAGAAAGAAAATTTCGTGTTAAATAAAGATAAAGGATTCTTCTGTCTTCGCGATGTAAACAAGACGTTTAGTTCTTGTTTTGGCGACAACAGAGGAAGGAAGAAAATACAAGATGATACAGAGTTAGTGAAAGAGCTCCTTCGACCGCGCTTCAAAATATACAATGAACGATTCTTCAACCTGACAGGTCAGAGATTTAACTGGCTCTAAAAGGTCTATACGTGGACTTTGGTTCTGTTCTTGATTAAAAAAAACCAAAACCTTGAGTTCCTTCTCAACTGAGTTCAGGCTGCGCTAAAACTTAAACTTTTATTTGTACCTGAAGCAGTTAAAAAGCAAAAATTTTAGAGGGCGGAAAGAGAAAAGTTCCGTAATCCTTAAGCTGCGAATTGCGATTCAATATGAACTTATGCGAACAGTGTAGGTCAAGACCAGACTGCACAGAAAGTGAGGTCTGATCTTGGATCTACACTGTCCGACAAGAAGATATTTTTCCCGAAAATAAGTATGAAATTACATTATTCGGGTTTTTAGTATCTGCTTCAAAGTTTTATCTAACTTATAAAGGAGGGTAAGGTTTAAGTTGAAAAATTCGTTATCATGTTTAAAATTCTCAGAAAACTGCTTGTTCAACTGAATCTGCGCACCCGGCCCTTGTCTGACCTTATTACGTAAAACAAACCCTAACTAATAAAGGAGCTTATCCCTTTGTTTCCCACTCACAATGATATATGATGACTTTGCTGCAGATGGCTCCTTTTAAATTGTTTGGAAAGGAAATGCGTCAAAGTTCATCTACATGTATGTTACAAAATTGGTTTATGGTGTCAAAGATAAGTAGAAATTTACATCAATTATATTATGGCATACTGCTTTACACAACATATGTACTCTATTTACTTGTTTATGATAATCTCACGCTACTGCTGCTTTTGCTACATTGAAAATAAAGGGAAAATCACTACCTGTGAACCTCTGAAAACCCCTGTTTGTTTCTCTATATATATAAAAAGAATCGTTTTGTGTCCAATATATGACATATTAATTGTCGAAGGTACAAGAAAAAGCGACAGCTGAAGCCAAGGAAGATCGTAAAATTTTAGACAATGAGGGGGAATTCCCAACATTACCGAACGGATGAAAAAGAAATGACTGTAGACTTCTTTTGAAATAAAAGAGACAGTTACGAGCGTAGCTATTAAAGTTCAAATATCGATTCTGATTGAATATAATGACAAATTATTATTATTACATTTTTCAAATCCATCCCTGCAATTTTTAATATGTTCATATTTTTAAATTGACGCTAAACAGGGCACCACTGAGCAATCGCACATTGAACCACACAAGGAATATAGGAATGTAATTTCCTACGGCAAAAGGGATAGTTTGAAAATACAAAACTATATCAGGGATAAAACTATATTTTACAGAAATCATTAAACTTTCGATATTCCGATGGAACAATTCCGGAACTCCATAAACTTGAACAAAGCGAACTGTTATTATCCAAAGGAAGTGCCAGAAGGATAAAAATGTCAGATCCAAATATAGTGAGAAATCCCGTTGATAGCGCCATTTTATTTCACACGTTTCACAATCCAGAGGAGACTTACAGTATTAGTTGTACGGACATGTGACAGGGGACTTGGAAACTTGTTCGCGGCTGTGGTGAATCATGTTGCTCCTGGCCGAAGGCGAGGTGGCGACATGATTCGCCACAGACATGAACAAGTTTCCAAGTCTCCTGCCACCTGACCTTACAACGAATTTATTATACTGCAAAGTTTTACCATTCTGGACAACGTGTGTTAATCGAAATTCCCCTTTTTTATGGTCTCACGAATTGAGTTCGCTGAGGAAATAGAATTTCCCGTCTGATTGCCCCAATTTAATGAAAACCGATGTCACTGCGAACTGATGTCACTGAAACCTTGGTAAAACGTGCAGTTTGATGCATAATCTTGATGATGTCAGTGCGATTGACATTCGACGTATTTATATCAAAGCATGGATTTAAACAACTGCAAGGTAAGTAACTAGGATTTTAATGATTTGTTGGCAAAAATAAACGACCATTAGTTGCCTCAAACGACCTTTAGGTTATCAGACAGACAGACAGACAGACAAATACTTTTATTCTCAAATCCACAATATATAGATACAAGAGAAAAATAAATAATTTAATTAAATTAATAACTGTGTAACGTGATAATCATGGGATATTTTCAGACAGACAGACGGACAGACAAGTAGGGTACTGGGGAAGGCGCGTTGTAATAAACACGAATGATAAGGATGAGGGCCACGCCAGTCCCAGGAAAACATGTCGGGTGGTGTTGACCCTCATCCAAACCATTCATGAATACCATTCCCCTGGAAAACAGGACTGAGCAAGCAAATGATTATATAGTGTGGGTATGCGCTATATACTTAAAGACCTACATAGTAATGGGTTAATTTCTTACCAGTGTCTTTGAAAATAAAGAAGATTGTTTTTATTTCATGGACAAATATGTTTGAAGTGCTATAAGTGTACTCGTGATTCTAAACCTGATTCTAAAAATAACAACAGTTGTATGTTTATCACTTTCACTATATTGCCTAACCATGAACATGTAGTATTTCTTGTAGAGTCAACCTTGACTGGATGTAGTATGGTTATATTGCCTAACTTTAAAATATCGCTAAAGAAATAATAATTTCTACGGATATAGAAAAAGAGTTGATTTTTTCAGCCGCAGTTGTATAGGTTTTTTTTTTATTTAAATAAAATCTTTGATAAAAAAAGGAAAAAAAGGTCCATCTTTAACGACATGCAGGATGCCATTAGTATACGGTTCAGATGCGATGGAACGACTGTCCGTATTCTAAAAATAGCACAAGTCAAACATGTTTATCTTTTTACTATGTTGCCTAACTATAAGTATGTAGTAATTAATATTTGAATGGAATCGGCCTTGACCGCATGAAATTCAGGTAAATTACCTAACTTCAAAACATCGCGTAAGAAGTTCTGTGATTAAGGGATAGATACTACAATTTTAGCGTATTTGAAACATTTATTTCCCGAATGGAGTCGAATTGCCCTGACGTAAGGCCATCGGATTGATAGAGGAATGCTAATTTGTAAGTTTCACTTTTTTTCTTTAATTGAAAAGGGGGCAAAGATGAAATATGCATGTATTTTATTATGTCATGTGATTTCGCGTCTCATCGCCAAGTTAAGTCATCATAATGGCTGTACCATTTAAAACTTGAAAGTGTTTAGTGGCTTATAGCAAAGATTACCTAGGAAAGTACCTGATAGATCATGCAGTACGAGAATTTGTACTTTATCTCAGCTAAACTGCTGCATAATGATGTGTATAAACTTAGACAGTTTCATTAATTGTTTAGGTGATTGTGTTGTCATTAGCTCCTCATACTTAATAGAATTTGGATTTCTGTAGTAATAGGTTTTTACTAAATTCATTCTTTGATTGTGGAAATAAGGACATTTTAAGATGTAATGAAACTCGTCGCCTACATCATTCTGATTGCATATTGTACATTTTCTTCCCCCAATATCTGTATTATTCCACCTCCCAGTTTCTACTGGTAACTTATGATTTGAAGTTCTGAATTTTATCAGGTTCAGATAATTTTGTTTATTCAGTACAAGTAAATATTTCTCAAGGTTAATGCTTTTTTTAAATAAACTATGATTTGTCCCTTTGCTGGAGTGGAGTAAAGATCCATGCCAGTGTTGTTGGTATTGGTCAGATAATACATTGGCTATGAGTTTTGGGTTTATATCTAGAATTAAATTTTGATTATACCATAAATCTGGTCTACCAATTTCAAATAGAATAGTTTTGATTTTGTTTATCCACTTAGATTCAAGATTTTGAGTTTTATCATAATTTTGTAAATAATATTTGGTATTTTAATTTCTTTTCAAGTTATTAGTTTCATCCAGTAGTTAATCATTCTAGTTTTAATGATGATGTCAATAGGGGTTCTGCCAGTTTCTCCATAGATCATGTAATGTGGAGTGCTTTGTTTTAATTGTAAGATTTTTCTAATAAAAGAAAGACGAACTTTTTCTAGAATAGTGTTATCTTCATAGCCCCATACTTCACACGTGAAAGTTAATATAGGCAGAACTGTATTGTCAAATAACTTAAAGACTAGGTCTAATGGTAAATTAAGATTATTTATTCTTTTATAAAAATAAAATAAAGCTTTATTGGCTTGTTTGACAATATCTTTTCGGTTTTGTAGGAAATTTCCATTTGATGTAAAAAGTGTGCCAAGATATTTGTATGATTTTACAATTTCTATTTCTGTTCTGTTTAATTTAAATGACGTTTTATTTCTTTTTCTTTTTCCAAAGATCATAATTTTAGTTTTGTTTACATTAATATTAAGTTTCCATAAACTACAGTAGTGAGAAAAGGTATCAAGACATTTTTGTAAATTTTGGTGATTATCTGAGAGTATAACAGTGTCATCTGCATAGAGTAGAACAAGTATTTTTATGAGTAGCCCAAGCTCATTGCTTTGTAGACTAATTCCATTGTTGCCATTTTGTATGAGAAATTGTTCCATGTCATTCAAGAACAGGGAAAACGGAATCGGAGACAAGTTTTCGCCTTGACGGACACGGCAGTTACACAGGAAAAAATCAGACAGTTCATTACTAGACTGAATACAAGACTTGGTGTTTTCATACATGTTTTTGATTAAGTTTACAAATTTACCATTTATATTGGAATCAAGAAGTTTTTTCCAAAGACCAATTCTCCAGACTGAATCTAAAGCTTTTGAAAAATCTATAAAACAGCAGTACAAGCTTTGTTTGTAGTGTTTAAACAGTTCTAGAATAGAGGTAAGGGTAAATACGTGATCTGTTGTGGAATAGCCTGATCTAAAGCCTGCTTGGTTCTCTGATAGAATATCATATTCATCCAGAAATTTTGTTAATCTATTGTTCAATACAGATGTAAACAGCTTACTAATACAGCTTAATAAAGTGATTGGTCTATAGTTCTCAGGATTTACCCTCTCTCCTTTCTTTTTATACATTGGTATAATAGTGCCTATTGACCATTGCGAAGGGTATTTTCCACTTTTTAAGATTGTATTAAATAATGCTACGTAAACTTGAAGAAGCTTAGATTGGGAGTTTTTTATGTATTCGTTTATGATATTATCTATTCCTGGAGATTTATTGTATTTAGCGTTTTGATACATTTCAAAATTTCATAAGCTGTAATTGTTGAATTCAAGAATTCATCATCATCTTCCACGTTTATTCTGTCAGTTATTGTTTGATCATCATGTCCATGAGAAGGATTGTTGCTAGCATCCTTGAAATACTCATACAGGGATGAAAGACTTGGCCTTTCACCCCTATCTGGGTATTTCAGAGAGTGCAGGTATCTCCAGTATTCTTTGGGATTTTCGTAATTAAGGGTTCTTAGCTTCTCCTCATTTTGCTTATTATACTTATTTATGCATTTATTCATGATTTTTTTGTAATCTCTGCTTTTTGAATTCATTTCTTCTTTATTTGTCAAATTTGGATACTTTTTATATTTTTTCCTTGATTTATTGTGTGTGTGTGTGTGTGTGTGTGTGTGTGTGTGTGTGTGTGTGTGTGTGTGTGTGTATATATATATATATATATATATATATATATATATATATATATATATATATATATATATATATATATATATTACAGTTTGGACCAAACCATGGTTATTTAGTACTTTTTTTTGGTTTTATTTTAGATTTCCTTTGAGGGAATGTTTTATCTGCTGTATTTATGTATATTTTAGAGAGACTGTCAACAATTTTATCAAGCTTATTATACCTCTGCAAAACGAATGTTTTCGGGGGTATACTGGAATCAGCCTGTCTGTCCGTCCGTCCGTGTATCCGTCTGTGTACAAAATACTGGTAATTTTGTGTCGCGAACTCCTCCTACAGTTTTGCTGCTACTGTATTGAAAATTTGTTGATACATTGATCGTATACTGAAGTTGTGCAAAACGCAGTTTTCAATCATCTACTCCCTACGATTCAAGGATAATCTCCCCTTGAACTTAATAAATCTTTTGTTAAATTGCCTGTTTCTGTCAAAGCGCTGGCGGGGGTATTAAGTCACATTCAGTGACAGCTCTAGTTTTGATCTATATTACTCTTCTCATGCAATTCTTTTAGCATAAGAGCAATCTCTGTTTCAGCCATGTTGTCACAATAGTTCTGTTTACATGATTCATTCCATTTCTTAGGTTGAAAGCTACTATTAGTATCTAATAAATAGATATGAATATTAATATTTAACTTGCAACTTAGCAAAGAGTGACCATCTGAAAAAAGAGGGTCTAATTCTTCAATGGAAAATTCATCTATCATATTGTAACCTTTTGGTGAAGAAATAAAATAATCAGTAACAGATGAATCTTTGAATGTTTTTTACCCGGTATATCCCCTCTTGTCCTGCCATTTACTATGAGCAGGTTAGTACTTTTACACAGATCAATAAGCTTGTAGCCATGAGAGTTTTTCTTATTATCGGTTGAGTTCCACTTGATCTGAATGCCTTTTTGTACTAAAAGACTCTGTTCATTCAAAGAAAACCCAGTTTCATCTTCAAAATCAAATAGTTCAGAAAAATAATCATCAATCCAAACAAAATCTTGTAAATTACTTGTCTGAGCATTGAAATCACCACACAAGTATAAACAATCATATTTAGTACTCATATCTGTGACTTCATTGCGAAAATCATCATATAGATCATTACTGAAAAAATCAGACTGGCTCGGCGGTATATATACGCTACCAATAACAAATTCAGACTTTGGATGTTGCTTGTCATTAAACTTCAGCCAGAAAATGTAATCACATTTGGATTCTATTACGTCGAAATATTTAGATATTTTGTCATTTATAAACACGCCGAGTCCACCAGACTTTCTCCTGAATGACTGTTTCCTCGGCACGTTTATAAACGTATAATCAGGAATCGACACATGATCATGCTCGTCCATTTTCGTTTCGTTTATAAAGAATAGATCGTATTTTTGGACCAGTTTTACAAATTCACTGTACATAGTTCGGCGTTTTAAGCCGCAGACATTCAAGGAGGACACTGTAATGTTATTGGTTGGTGTTGATATTAATAGAACACTGGGTTTTTTTGTTGTCCTGTCTATTTTTAGGATTGGGTTTTCAAGCACTTCCCACGCTGTCCTATCTATTATTGGGGGGAGGTTTCTTTGCGTTTTGCGACTGTTGTAGTTCCAAAATCTGCATAGCTTCATTATAGGGATTAACGGACGATTGTTGTGGTGAAGCGATGTATGTCTCCTGGTCAGTGTACGACATATCTGAGTCGTTTTCGGATTCAGACGGGTTCATGGTCTCGAGAGCACTGTAACGATTGCTAGTTGACACAGGTGTTTCCGTAGCATTTTTCGGACTATCATCATGGGCTCTGACGTTTTGAGCTTGGTGATCACATACCTCACGATCAGATTGTTTATTTTGTCTTGATCGAAACTGCCTAATAGTAACATTTCAGTCGGGGAATTCATCCTGAACGACTCTGCCACGAACTATGAGTTTGGCTGGGTAGGCAATGTAAACTGATTTCGGGGGATTTCTAGATTTTTCTTCCTTATATCGGCCCCAAATCCTTGACCTTGCTTGCGCTATTTCAACTGGAAAATCTCTTGTAATACTTAAGTTCTCTTTCCCCTTGAGGAGATGGGCGTTTTTCAAAGTGCTCTGCACATCCGACTCGAGTGAGAAACAAGCTATGATCGGCCTTGACCTTGTCAACCTGCTTGAAGCGGGGAGTCTAGATGGTTTTTTTTACCGAGCCGATGAGCACGCTGAATTGTTATATCATGGGCTCTAACCATATTTAATTCGTTTTTTAGAAAGTTTATAACCAGCATGGAACAATTTTCTTTTGAATTTTCTTCTTCCTGGATTCCTCGGAAAATTAAGTTAAGCCTGCGGGACCGAGCTTCAAGATCAATGTTCTGATATTCTAGAACCTTAATTCGATCTTTTATTTCCTGGTTGTCCTTCTCAACACTACCCATTCGGCTTTCTAAATTTAAAGTTCTCAAAGTGACAGAATTGGTCGTAGAGAGCATATCAAATATAGTTATAAGTTTATCATCAACAGACTGTTTTACAAAGTCACTTTTTTCAATTTGGGTCAGAACATTTGAAACAGGAGAGTCATTATCAGTGTTTGTAGCGACATAAGTCCGACCTGTTGAGTGCCTTTGTCTCTTTTTCATATGTCGAGCCGACGGTCGAACCCGTTGTTGTGAGTGGTCATGTACATCGTAGTGGACGCCATTGTTGTTAGTGACGTGACGTTTATCTCCATTTATCTCCATTGCACCGTCCAGTCAAAGTCTCCCTGTGGGTATTATTCTCCACCTACTCACCAAAAGCTTGTACTAAAATCACGCTGAAAAGTAACTAACTTATTCCGTTCGCGAAAAAGTTAAAATAATATGGTTTTGACGGAGTTTTTTCCAAAAAAATTACGAGCTAAAACTGACCATGCTGACCGGTGTTACGTGACATTCCCATTATCCTTTGAACGTTATGCACAATGTATGAGTTTCGACACTTCAGAATTTAATTACCGGACGAAGGGATGGCTCGTTTTTAACCCCCCCCCCCGTGTATTTGTTTTAGAATGGCATCAAACTATAATACATATAACTACATTCATTTATTTTCAAAAATAATCCATTCTTTCCGTATTAATGACAACCATCAAGGGAAACTAGTAATAATATGGTGCAGGCTACTCCGCATGTTTGTCTTGTGGGCGGCTCGTATCGATGGAATGACGCCGCCATTTTGCATGTTATGTTGAAAGTGTAGTTATGCATTCGGCATACCTCGGGTGATGGGAGCAATCAAATCCCTCGGCTGTATCTGGTGGATTGATATACATCTAAACGGTACATTTCATCGCCGGAAATACGCCGGTTTACCATTCTGAAAATTGTAAGGCTCCTCTTAAAAAAGAAAACTTGAGTCTCAGTTTTCTATCGAAATCTTTCTAACTCTATTTCAGTTAACAAACAGTTCGTACATCCATTTTTTAACGTGGTTTATCAATTCCGATTGAAGTTTTCACCTACAGATAGATAGATGTGAATAACTTCATCGAGGTTGTTTATGTCGTTGCTAAACGACTTACATTGGCGCCGCGACGTACAAGATCACGTGATTGGCAATTCAAATGGAAACGACCGTTATACGGACGAGGTTAGATGTAGGTACGGAATCGGCCGAGTTGTGACGAGTGTGTAATTATGTATACGGGGATCTCGAAAGGGAAACTGCTTTTACGTGGATTTTGCTAGTGTATAGTCAGGACATGTAGGTTCACGGTACATATTGCTTCGAGGTAATCGATATTTGTCCGTCATAGCAAAAGTCGGCGCCCTCTAGCGGCTTGTCTGGTCTCTATTTGAATTATAAATACCTTGACTCGGACATTTCTTTAGCTCAGCCAACTTCAATTTCCACAATAAATATTTAGAATGGAAGAAAAATAAACCGGAAGTGAAAACGATGTCATCGGCACCTACATGCTTGACATCATTTACCCCACCCTCTAAAATCCTCCATTACACGCAGTTTATCTAAAAACATACATGATGATGTATTTAGATCATCTGCTAGGTCATGTGGCAATATTTTCAAATCATGTGACTGCAAATTGGCGCCAAATATATCAAGGTGCATCGATTTTTTTACGAAAACCACCGAAGTCACATGAATCAATTTCAAATTTACAACGGGACAGTGGTGAAGGTCAAGGTGGATTTTCTCTGAAATGTTTGGATGAAACTTGATGATATTTTCTATGATGCTAAGTAAAAGATGAAATTAAAAAATTAACTGGTGATTTATTCTAAACTCTATTAAAATTTTGAATTTTTCTTGATCAAACTGTAACTACCGTGAACCAATGAACCGCAAGGCTACTTGATGAATATGTTCGGGGCGTACTATCCTATCAGATCACGAGAAATTTCTTTGCAGTATAATAATATTAATTGTACAGTCAGGTGGCAGGGGACTTGGAAGCTTATTCAAGGCTGTGGCAAATCATCTCGCCCTGAGCCGAAGGCGAAGTGGTGACATGATTCGCCACAGCCGTTAAGAAGTTTCCAAGTCCCCGTCCACCTTACCGTACAACGAATTTATTATTTTGCAAAGTTTCATCATTCCAGTGTGTATTCAGCGAAATTTCCCCATTGATGCACTCACGAATTGAGTACGCTGACGAAAAAGAATTTCCCTTCTGAGTGCCCCAATTCAATGAAAACTGACGTCACTGAGAACTGACGTCACTAAAACCTTGGTAACACGTGCAGTTTGGTGAACTTGATGATGTCACTGCGATATACGTACGTCATATTTTTATTTAAATATGAATTTAAACAACTTCAAGGTAAGTAACTATGGATTTTAGTTATTTGTTGTCAAATGTAAAAGACCATTAGTTACCATAAACGACAATTTGATTATCCGTTTAACGTTACAATTAATGAGTTTCGACACTTCTCAATTTGCTTACCTGACGAAGGGGTGGCTCGTTTTAACGCCGTGTATTTGTTTTTGAATGACAACAAAAGATAAAATATGTGACTACAGTGTATATTCATTTATTTTCAAAAGTAATCCATTCTTTCCGCCTGAATGACAACCATCATGGGAAACTAGAAATAATATGGTGCAGGCTACTCAGTATGTTTGTCTTTTGGGCGGCAAGTTTCGGTCGACGCCGCCATTTTGGATGCTGTGTTGAAAGGGTGGTCATGTATATGGGGTCCCAAAAGGGAAACTACTTTTACGCGGATTTTACCAGCGTACATGAGTTGTATGTTCGGGGCATATTATCCAATCAGATCGCGAGAAATTTCTTTGCAGTATAATAATGATGGTGGTAAAATCGATGCGCAACACAACCTAAGTTTGAAGTTTGATTAAGAATAATTTGAACGCTAATTACCGTACTTCAGTCGTTCTCAAATCCATGTCATTGACCAAGAAAAGGACCCACAAAGTATTCTGTTTCAAATTAAAACTTTTCTAAACCTTCATTTAGTCTCTAATACACAAAAAGAATTCTTCTGCCTTCGCGTTGTAAACAGAACGTTTAGTTCAAGAAAGAGACGATAGAGGGATGAAGAAAATACAAAATGAATCAAAATTTGTGACAGGTCTTCTTCAGCTGTTCTTCAAACCACGAAATGGACGTTTCTGCAGCTTGACGCGTCTTAGATTTAATTAGCGCTAGCATTTTTATTTAAAAGCCATTGGTATCAGTGCTCTGGGTCGATTAATGTTTTGTCTCGGAGACAAAACATTTGTCAAAATTAGATACTACCTTAAAGGTCCACTAAAAACTTCATTTTGGGCATACAAGAAACGTTTATATGTTTCAGTGATGTGATATCGTCACTTGTGAAAATTGCAATATTATATCAATATTCATGCAGTGACTCAATCATTTCATTTTTTAAACAATTAAATTTACAAAGAAATGGTAGATCTATAATTTAATGAAAATTACAATTTTGAAATGATGATTTTGTGAGATACATTTTGAAAATCACTACTGTAGAAAAAATGTACAAAGATGATTTTAGTTAGATATATACAAATAATATTTTTAAGATAATGTAACGATATCATTTACTTAACACCGTACTACACTGTACATGCTGATTTATAAAACAACGTAAAGCTTTTAAAAGTGAGGAAAAAGCAACAATATTAACTCTTTACAACATGACGAAGTTTTAGGACTGCTCAAATTCAAAGAATTACCTGCCAATATCTTCAAAGTAGCTCCAGTAAAGGGGTTTGTCTTTGAAAAGGAAGAAATCATTGTAGAAAAAGGGGAAGTTACTGGTTACCGGCATTTTCTCCTTTTCCTGTAAAATTTTTAAAAGTCTTCTTCCCTTGATCCCTTGGTTTTTGCGTCAATTCGAATTCTTGAAACAGGCAAAATATTAGCTTTAGTTTTATGTGGTCGACAAGGTCCTATTCCTGGTTCATTAAATGTGAAAACCGAAATCTATTGACTTCGAGAGAAGCTTGAATTTTAGGCATGTTTGACGTATATTGACTAAAAAAGAAGCTTGAATTTTAGGGATGTTTACTTTTAATTATGAAATAAAAGCCCTTTCCTATCCCAGGTGGACTTATTTTGAACCGAGACAACGGTGTATTTGAGCGACCTTGACAAGGGTTCGAGTTGTATGTTGCTTGAAAATAAGTCAAACAAATGGTGAGAGAGAGAGAGAGAGAGGGAGAGAGAGAGAGAGAGAGAGAGAGAGAGAGAAACTTTTCTGTTCGCGTATTTTAGGAAAAATATACCAACAAATAACAAGTGTTTTGAATTCGCAAACATTTCCGTAATTAGTAATTCGCAAATTTTTCGACACATGTATAATATCCGCGTATACAGTATTTAAAGCTTCCATATAGAGTTTCAAGTTCACCGCAATATTCCAACAAAGTATGGACATGGTCCTGGAAGTATTGGACTCTGTGGGTTGCATATTAGATGGTATCATTATTTTAAGTCAAAATGATGATGAATATAAGAAATATTTAGAGCTAGAGTCAAAAAAACTAGCCCAAGCTAATATTAAGCTGAGTTAGGAAAGAAAAGTGTTTTTTCCTTCAACATGAAGTTGAATATTTTGTTTTTAAGGTAAATAAGGTAGGCATTTAGTCTTCCCAGAGGAAGGTGGCAGCCATAATGCAAGTTCCTGAACCTTAAATGAAAAAAGAGTTGCAATCTTGTCTTGGTATTGTCAATTATTATAGGCAATTCACTCAAAATATGTTTACAGTAGTTGAACCCCTTGACATATTTGTTGAAAAGCAAAATTCCATGGGTATGGACTAGGAAATATAAAAAAGCCTGCGGAAAAAAAAAGACATTTAGTTCATTATATCTACTTGTGCATAATCAATCCAAAGAAGCCATACATGTAGACCTGTAATCAATAAAGTTAAAAATCAATATTGATACTGGTTATTGCTGTTGAGCGAGCTCTAAAACCATTACATCAGTATGACAAAAAAATGTTATCAACCATCAGATGAATGAAATTTTTGACATTTGAATGACATGATTCACTGTTAAAACCTATTTGCTAGCAAATTTCTTCATCACCTTCTATCAGTACTTTCAGTACTTTGATTCTTGATCCAGTTACAAGACAACCATTTGGGGTTATTTGTCGTCTTACGATAATTTTAGTATTAGTCTGCACTACATGGTTTCTGGTTCTCTCCCTCCCATCCACGCCACAACTGGTCCCAGCATAGATAGAAAATTCACCGTGATAAAAACATAAGGAAAGCTTGACGGAAAAAACTATAGTAACAAAATATAACACATTTCATTTCAGTAATTTAGGCCCCCACCCGATTATACATATATGTTCTAAATGTGTTTTCATGGGTGACAGAATAAATTTTAAATTGTCTAATGATTACAAATTCATGCTTTATGATTTCCTCCTTGCATATTACATATACTTGCACACATACCTGCATACCAAATGCATGTTTTCAAACATGGGGAAACTGATTTTGAGCATACCGATATGGTACAATGATTTTTAAGCATTGTATGGTCTATATTGATGAAAAAATGTTAATTTTGGGATGCAGGTTAGGTCAGTTTTCCACCAAAATCATGCATTCAGTATGCAAACATAAAACCTTCGCACAGATACTTGTATTGGTAACCTTTTTTGATAAGAGTCTCTTTGCCCCTTAAAAATTCAAAATAGCACCAATTTTCAAGATGACTACCAAAGCATGTCGAAGTACTGTTTTGGGATTTCTGTAATCACTGTATGACAATATTTGTCGTATCGTTGGTAAAATTGTAGTTTATATGCTAAAAAGATACGAAATAATAGTAAAAGGATGGTTTAAAGATGATTACGGTGTTTCAAGATGGTGACCATTTTTAAATTTGACTACCTTTTCCTCTATAATCTATCTTTTTATTAAACACTACGGGAGTAATATTAGCTTTCACTTCTTTTGGAAGCTTAGTAGATAAACAATTTGAAAAACGTCTTTTACACTTTCAAATATGAGTGAATGTCATTTCACAACCAGGGCCATTGGTTTCATCATTCCTGTAAAACTCATCATACAGTCTAGTGTTGGCTGAACAAACTTCTAGTAAGGTTGCTGTAGTGTCTAAAATGTTTTCTAGTGAGTCCTAATCACATGCTTTTCTATATTTTACCAGTTAGATAGCCACACTCGACAGGATGTGCCAGCTCGGGCGAGCTAAGCCACGGGTTATAAGGCTCGAGTTACCCGATTGGCGTACAGATTTCACTGACTAAAACAAGACTGGATAAGCGATTTTGCTAGGTACAGGGTTTGAATACCTGAAGCCAATTGTATCCCTTGATTCAATGTGTCTAGAATATCGAGTATTTTATAATTCCCCATGTTGATAAAAAGACAGTCCCTCGGCCTTAACTGTTATTCCATAAAATGTCTGTTATAAGTTCAATGATTCAAACTGACTGAAACAAATTCTGTCTGCGTCAGAATTAAGTGGGAGAAGATTTAAAATCCACACCTGCAGATAGCACTGAACAAGATAGTTAAATGCTAGCGACAAAAACTTGACAAACACTATGCTATTTCAATACATCAATCGGTTACCTACCATTTTATTTTCAAGTAGATTAGATGAAGGTGAAGGTTTGAAAAAATCAAACTTTGCGAATAAACAACGTAAAGTATCATCAGTGCTGTCGACTCCTGTTTAATACTATCGAACTTGCGGGCAAGACAAGGTACAACCAGTGCTGAAATTTCAGCACATGAAAGCGGCCTTAAGATAAGAGGAGCAACCCTTGAAAGCCAGCAGTGTTTTTTATGTGATTCAGAAGGTCACAAGTCTGAACTGAAACAAGCTATGGCATTGGAGTTTGACAAAAGGCTGAATGAATGTGCATGAAACCAGGGATCCTATATATACAGGGATAAGCAACGCGGTATAACTTCCGGTTATTCACTGACTTCCTTCGAATAGACCGCAAGGGAAAAACGGCGGCCATCACACATTTCGGCATTCGGCGGTCACTTTCTGATCAACGTTTTGCGTGGTTCTGGTATATGTCCTTCTAAACAAGTAAGTTTCCGAATCTTTACATATCTGTAACATCAATTATTTTATCGGAGATTTTGTTTTATATACGCATCATGGCGTTTAAAATTCATGGCCTAATCATGTTTGTCTCGAAGCGGATGTTCGGCTAAAAGAGGAGTTGGTGATGTGCAATAGAAATCAATTTTAAGTATATAAAGTAGCGTCCAAATAGCAACATGTTGGTAAAAATCACGAGATAGGGTACATCTCCTTCTATTGAAGCCAGTTTCGTACTGATTTTAGATTCCTAAGTTACAGTACAGTTCTCGCGTTTTTTGCTCAAGTCCGCGAGACGCGGCGGACCAATTTGTCCGCGGCAAATCTGCTGCAAAGGTAAAAGTAGGGGAAACGCGGCGGACTTCTCACCGCGGCCTGAAAAAATATCGGGCAGCTTCACAACAGGAGGTAATCGCGGTGGATCGCGGCGACTTGCCTGAGATCGCGGGGGAATACATCGCCGGATAAAGGTAAATTTTTATACATAAATATCTGTAATTTTCCCCCTCTGTTTTAGAGAACCACTGTTTTCAGGAACCAAGAATTAATTCTTCCATTACCTTTAAAGGGCAAATCCTAAAATATTTTGACCAGACTGTTTTTTTCCTTTAATCAGCTGCAAATGGTGTCAGTTAAACATGCGTCTGCCATTTTTCATAAATACTACCCTGTAACATGCCATAAACCACGGCCGAATTGTCACGCCGATATACGGCCCTAAAAATGGTACATGGCTTACTTCCCCTGATTCGCTTATCTCCCGTGCATGTGTGACGTCATTGTCGAGTCGGTCTGTGTATACCGTCAGTAGACATACAATAGGAACGCGGATGGTTGTATGCAGATATCTGAGTATTAACTGAGAATTGAGCCGAAAAAATGGTAAACTGTGCAGCTTTTGGCTGCAACGTCGATTCGGGAACTCATAGAATTAGTATGTTCAAATTCCCGAAGGAATTAAAAAAGGAGGAAACTATGGACTGAACGTTTAAACCTGGGCCGGACAGTAGCGACAGATTTTTTGCCATCGGTTCATTCGAAATTGTGTCTGAAATACTTCGATGACAGTCAGTTCTTACAGGGATTTTATATACAGGGATAGGAAACGCGGTATAACTTCCGGTTATTCACTGTCTTCTTTCGAATTGACCGCAAAGGAAAAAACGGCGGCCATCTTAAATTTCGGCATACGACGGCCACTGTTTTAATCAACGTTTTGCTTGGTTATCCCATACGTCCTTCTCAACAGGTAAGTTTCCGAATATTTACATGCTTAGAATATATGTAACATCAATTTTTTTCGGAGATTTTGTTTTATATGCTTATTTTGGCGTTAAAGAATCATGACCTAATCATGTTTGCCCCGTAGGGGATGTTCGGCAGGGGGATTTAGTGACGTGCAAAAGTACTTTTTAAGTACATAAAGTAGCGTCCAAATAGCAACATGTTGGTAAAAATCACGAGATAGAGTACATCTCCTTGTATTAAAGCCAATTTTGTGCTGATTTTCGATTCCTAAGTTAGATAATTATGGGCTCAAAACTGGGCTATTTTCGGTATTTTATCAAAATGGCGGACCAATGTGGTGAATTTGGCGGGACCCTAGTGATAGTTGTAGCATTTTCAATTTATTTTTAGAAATAAATTTGTTCAGATTTTGACATATTTATAAGCAGTAAGTATTTCTTTTTGTTTTTAAATCAAATCTAGTGATTTTCGATGCCGAGGTTGGATAACTGTGGGCTCAAAAACTTGGCTATTTTCGGTCTTAATTGCAAGATGGCAGCCTAAAAAGGGGTTATTTCAGTAAAGGTGGAAGCGCAGTACCGCACATTAGTCAAAAATGATTGGATCTCTGATAGTTGGCCATATCCTGAACAAATTCCATTATAGTCTAACCATGTGAAAATAAAACCATATTTTGCAACGTAACTGAAGAATTAAAATGTTAGTTTTGTAAAAAGGAGAAATTTGAAATTCAGTTGGTTCTATATTTTTTTCCAGATATGTATTGTGAGAGCACAAACACTTCAAAACATGGTTTCAAGAGCTGTCAACATACTATTGTGATGCATCCTGTGAACAGAAGAATGACATTGAAAATGGTTTTGTAATTCTGCATAAAGTGTGCTAGTATAAAACTGAAGCTGGGCTTGAAAACTTGGAATATTAAAGACCAAATCAGCTGTGAACTGTACAAACCTGCAAGAAAAATGCTAAAGTGAAATTAATGTATTTGAATATGAAAGCTGTGAGCTTCTTCTACCACCAAAGTATATTTAGTATGTATATCTCAATAAGCCACTAGAAGTATGGAGTTATTTAATTATCTGTGACAAATGCTAGTATTCCTGAATCCTTAGTTTTCACTTACCTGGGGAATATCCATACTTCCGAAAACATTGTGAATAAAGAAGAAACTACCGGTAAATACATGTCACATTTTCTCATTTCCCCAGGAAAAACAAGTCTCCTCATTTCAGTTGCATTTCATTTGTCGTCTGCAAATGCTTTCAAATTAGACATGTCCAAGATTTTGTAATCTGGCAAAAAGTTAAGGATGGAACCTTGCTCAATTTGCAATGTTTCACAACATTTTAGTTGTATCATAGCAGCCATTATACTTATCTATTTGTTTTTTGAATTTGCACAACTGTCTGCACAAGCTGCGTGTTGCTTTTCCTCATCAACATATTTTTTGAGGGAGAGAAGTATATATCTGTGTTGTGCAAAATTCTCTGAGAATCATGATGTTGGTTTCCCACTACTCTCACTGTTGTCATAAAACACCAGAAGTACATGTATTAAATTTGACATACTTTTGGTTTCTTCAAACAACACAGTACATTCAGTATCTACAGTCTTATAAGCCACTTGTGGTAAGGAGTTATCTAATAATCTGTGACAAATGCCAGTATTCCTGAATCCTAAGTTTTCACTACCATGGGAAATATTTACACGTCTGAAAACATTGTGGGAAAAGAAGAAAATGTTGGCAAGCATGTTCTCATTTTCTCAGCAAAGACACAAGTGACACATTTCATTTCTTGTCTGCAAATAATTCCAAATCAGACAACACAGAAGTAGACTTGTACAAAGTGAGAGCATTTACAGACAACAATTGAAATGCGACTCAAATTATGGAATTTGTCAATGATATAATTGAAAGCATTTGGGGAAAAGGAGAGAATGTTGGTAACCAGCATTTTCTCCTTTTCCTGCAATGTTTCCAAAAGGCTTCTTTCTCTTGGTCATCGGAACTCAGGGTTGTGTGGCAAAGGGATAATTGCAGATTTGTCTTTTTTTTTTTTTCTAATAATTATGCTACTGACTATTTTTTACCAAAGAACAATTTTTTGGGGGCCTTTGAAATCCCCAGTTGAAAGTATTCGCAAACGACAACTGAAAGTAGATTCAAACGATTGGATTTTTTTTGCATGGTATTGAACATTGCGGTTAAAAATGCTGAAAACTGGTACATGTGCTAGGCTAGCATTTTGTTCTTTTCCCACAATATTTTCAAAAAGCTTTAAATATTCCGAAGTCATCAAACACACAAGGTTGTAAGGTACACAGGTTAATTCGAAATGATGCAATTGTGAAGGCCACTGGTGTATGTAATTGATTCCAATGTATAAAAGTAGGAACAGAGTTGCAGACAGGTCCTCACACTTCACCAGCCTACTTTTTCAGAAAGTTCACTAATTCTTTCCTAGCAGGAAATTCTCCTTTTTTTCTGTCAAAGACAGTGACTTAAGAGTAGCTGCAAGCTGAACTGAAAATGTACTGGAAGGTCCATTTAATGGGCAGTGGAGGCAATTTTCTGGTTCTATATGCCCTTTGTGTAGTTTGCTATTGAAAAATGGGTATATAACTATTAACAGATCTCTGTGTTTACCGGCCTAATACATTGTACTACATACAAGTGAAATGTTTGTCACTCCTGATAACATGAGAAGCTTTTGACCTGACCAAATTGAAACATTTGAAGAAGAAAATCAGAAAATGAATATTTAATTTCAATGATGCGTATTGTCTATAAAGAGAATAGGACACTACTGACAGTAGATGTGTCATGACAGATACACAACTTGATATAGACTATCCCACTTGTGATCATGTCAAATACAAGGAGTGGACAAAAGCAGCCCACTTCCGAAACGTTAGACGGACTTAATCCTTCAACAGGCGATGTGTGCTTTTCCCGAATTGTTTGCAATAGATATCCACTGCAGAAATATTAAAATATTTTAAGTTACTACGAAAAAGAGGGTTGTTTCGGTAATGGGTCGTTTTGGCACCGGGCCGTTTTGATCTCCATTCACAATTTACACTTCGTGTGAAATCAAGACTGACAACATGACCTGTATATCTGAAACGCCCAATTAGTCGACACTTTAAATTTTCCAGATAAAAAAAAAATAACACTTTAACTGAAAAAAACAATAATAGAAAAACATTGACATAAACATTGAAACGCATTTCATACTAAACGCTTCTTTGGCGGATATAAAAATTGTAGGAATCGGCAAGGAATTATATTATGTGAAAGGAAGATAATAACTCGCAAGGAACGACAACGGATTATTGGACGCCGTACAGGTAAGTCAGTGAAAAATCGATAATTGGTCTTAACTCCAGTTGCGTTGCCTATCCCTGTGTATATACGATCCCTGGTTCTTAATAAGTCCAAAACTCGCAAAAGAAGTTGGTTATAGGAATTTTAGGCTGCGGTTAAAACCTGACGCTGTGCCGACATTATTCGAAACTCCGAGTCGAAAGGAGATAGGCCTTAAACCGAAACTCCGAAAGACAGACATTCCGCAACGGCAATTTCCAAAAAGAAAATCCAACATGAAGTAGGTAATTTCTTTTTTTTCTCGAAATTGGAATACATGAATTGTTATTCGTACTATTTTACCATTTTCTACATTATCGCTTCATTCTGAACAAAGGAGAAATTGCTACCGTTTTCTCCCTTTTCCAAATGACTTCAACATTTAACAAAGTTATAGATTCATCCAAATTCATAACATAAATTTTGCAAATAACGAAGTCGACATTGTTCAAATGGTGTAAACTTTCAAGGGATAATAATCATTCTTTGAACAGCAAACATCATTTTCTTCCCACACTGTTTTTCAAACACTCTTTCTTTGGGTATTGGAAACTAGATCTAGGGTTTGTATGGTAAAGGGTTAAGTCAGTATCTGGCTACCCCTAGTCATGGTCATAAATGTTAATCCATCACCAACCAGTTGAAACAATACAGGAAATGGTTACATAACATTTGCATATCTCACCCCATTACACTGTAATGTTTGTTGGTGACAGTAAACCCATGTTACAGCTTTTATCCCATACACTACTTCTCTTTGACATTTCACTCTTAAAAATGATTTGACAACTTACATGCATTTTGAATAAAATTTGAATTATATCTAAACAATTTTGATTTGTGGATATTTCCTTGTTCCTATCCATATTATGTCTTCTAGACAGGCTACTGAGAAAAATGTTTTGAACATGTCAGTATGAAAATTCTGAAATTGCACATTTGACACAGGTCATTTTCTCTGATAATCATACAAAAGTGAGGAAATTAAAAATAACACATTTTTTTCAATTAGGAAACAGAATGTTTTTGACCAGGCTCACACACCAATTCTTTTACCTTTTACCTCAAAATTCTGACCTTCAACCACCCTAATGGAGAAGGCTTTTGAGGACAGGGTGAAAAAAGGAATAAGTCCTGATACCCAGAGTTATTTTCTTTTACTACAATATTTTCTACCCTCAAACCTATTGTCAGTGCCACATTTGATCTGTGGTCTGCAAATACTTTCGGTGTGGAGTGGACAAGTCTAAAGTTTTGCCATCTGTGTAAGGGTTTAGCCTAACCCTAACCCAAATGATAAAAAAATTAGAATATTTCAAATCCACAGCATTTAAATATGACCGATAAAATGTGATTGTTTATTGGAATTTAGTTTAACTTAGTTTAACCCTTTACCAAACAATCCTTTGTTTTAACAACCCTGGTGAAGAAAGAAAAACCTTTTGAAAACATTGTAGGTAAAGGAGAAAATGCTGGTAACAAATATTTTTTTCCTTTTTCTACAATGTTTTCTGCCCCATTAAAGACAAGTCCAAACATGTGAGTAAAATTTAATTTGTTGACTCCAAATGCTTTCAATATGGTTGAGTCAATAAAGTTGACGTTTGGTAACAATTTAAACATGTATTTTACATCTCTTGAGAAACAAGTTCATACAACTCGTACTAATCTCTTCAGATACTGCTTCCTGGGAACTAAACCAGAACTCGTGCCCAATGTGTGGGATTTATATTTAACCTTTTACCAATCAATCCCTAGTTTTTACGACCCTGAGACAGAAGCCTTTTAAAAACATTGTAGGAAAAGGAGATAATGCTGGCAGCCAGCATTTTCTCCTTTTACCACAATGTTTTCTACTCTGCTGGAAACAAATTTCAATTTTTGAAATATTTAACTTTATTTTGTCGTCTGCAAGTGATTTCAATTTGGACCTGTTTAATATTTTGTCGTTTGGTAAAGAGTTAAAAATAGAAAATATTGTGGATAAAGGACCACTGATAGTTACCAGCTCTTTCTATGTTTTTACAATGAATCTGAAGTCGTCTATACTGCAATTTGACCGGAATGTCAGTATTAACCGCTCAGTCCCTAGTAGACCAATTTGAGACTTGCCCAAATTGAAACAATTTGCATAAGACAAACAAGAAGTGAACAAATTTACACTATCCTTTCCCACGGCTTACAATTCAGAGTTTAAGACTTTCACAGAGAAGCTCTATATGGAACATACAATAGCTATACATGTATGATAAATTTTTGCATTGAATGGATCATGTGGACAAGGTAAACACAAAAAAAAGTATTTCACACAGGTAGATCCCCTCTCTCTCTCTCTCTGATGTTCATGTATTTCTGTATGGTAAGAAATACAACTAAAATAATTTTCAAAATAATTTTGAGAATTAGCTCTTAATAATCTCGGAACATATTCTTTCAAATTTCATGCTGGTTAACAGCATTTCAAAATATTCTTATTCTCATGAAAATCGTGATTTATTGTGGAACCCTTCACCCATGAGAGAATAAACTTGTACCCGTCAATGTTTACAGAATTCTTTACAAGGTACAGATATCAACAAGGAACCATTAACAAATAATTAGAACTAACATCTCACGATTATCTATCGTAAAAGTCAAGAAAAAGGTTATTTGACATGAAACTAAAGTGTCGGGGAAATGTCTTCAAAAGTGTCGGGGAACTGTCTTGTCGTGGAACTGTCTTGAAACCATCCCTTTTTTTTTTTTGTTTAATTCCACCCGTTAATCTACTGAAAATGCTTCACGTGAAACAAAGTTTATGCCATACACTTAATTCTATCATGTACTGTATAGAATATTATTTCTGTAAGCGATGTTCGCCATCGCCCCGTAATAGACGTATTTCAATAGCGCGCGATACTCAAGACGTTGAAAAGTCCTGCACAACATCGTCCTTTTCGTCATCAGTGGGCGAAAAGTTACTTTTATCCTCATCACCAGTAACTTAATAAGTTTCTTTAAAAATTGGCTCGTACATGTACGGCCTTACCGGCCCAGAATCGTCTATTTCTTCGTCTTCAATATCGCTCAGTTCACTATGGTAAACAACGTCCATATTGAAACAAGCTCTCCTATGACGTCACAAATCAAGGGACGCAACAATAAGTAAGGGAGATAAGCGATGCAATAAAAATTAATAAGCAGAAATATGAATTGAAAAAAAGTACTTTTACTAATTTTTTTTTCTAATTAAAACATTAGCAGGTTACCATTTGATAAGTGTAGATTTGAAAATTAACCATATCTGAAACTCGTTGATATGCCCTTTAAATGCTGATATAAGCATTGCCTACAGGGATTACTTTAGTTATGATGCAACAAAACGGTATATGTATCATTTAATTCAGCTATTCGCTAAGTTACAAACTTGTAGGCCTATCGCACATTTAGTTTTAGCGATATAAAATTTCGGATTAAAAAAGCAATTTCATGCTTAATTCCAAAAACCGAAAACCAAAGTTACTACTTCCTGTTTGTGACTCAGCACCGTGTACTTGAGAAGAGGAAAAACTCTGGAATCCCAATTAATAACTTAACCCATAGAGCGCCGAAAACTCCTAACATACGCTACATTTTAATTAAAAAAAAAAAAGACCCAAAAACCAGCATTTTTTTTCAAAGTTGTTTTCGTCAATGTCCTACAAGAGCGTAAAGTGTAAATCCAAAATCAAACTGCACATTTCGTGCAGCCTGAACTTGATTTATATAAGTCGCAAAGGTAATTATTGTTGTGAATGCCGTTTAATGGGTTAAAGTGCAAAAACGTGTAATGTAGCATTATCGAAAATTTACCACTACACCCGCGGTCTGAAACTGCACAATGGAAAAAAAAAAAAAAAAAAACGTACAATTTACAAGTCCATGTACAACAGGCTTCAGGTATTTTTTCATCAAACATTCTTTATAATCCTTCATTAGATGAAACAGATATAGCAGTTATTAGCCATTTGTTTTTTTTTTATTCTGTTGATAAATAAAAACTGAAAGACAATTTAAAATATATTTACTATCCTGTATATTATCACACTGTTTATCCTCATTTTCTTAGTCTCTTGATGTAAGGAAATCAAAGGGTAACGAATAAAATTTTTATATATATTTAGCCTTTTCAAAATACAGGTCGGATCGTCAGAAGAACAAAACATCGGTCCACATTCTAAACTAAAATGTTCCTCTTTTTCTCTACAACAAAAATCCGTTCTTTTCATTCCTTTTTAACCCTTTACCAAACAATCCCTGGTTTTTTACGACGCTGAGATAAAAGCCTTTTGAAAACATTGTGGGGAAAGGAGAATATGCTGGTAACCAGCATTTTCTCCTTTTCCCACAATTTTTTCTTCCCTGCTGGAAACAAATTTCAATTTTTGAGTTACATTTATTTTGTCGTCTGCAAGTGCTTTCAATTTGGACCAGTCTAAAATTTTGTCGTTTGGTAAAGGGTTAAATAACATATATCCAAACTTAACACAAGGAGAGGCAAGGGTTACCTCGGTATTCCTTTGATGTTGGTATAGCACTCCGGCAGTGTGAAGTACTGTCCCAGTTGTTAGTTCCATACGCACGTGTCATACTAAACTGACTGACTTTTTTTATACGACCTTATCTAACCCTTCTTGAATATTTACGACTTAGATTCCGATGATGGATTACCCGTTCATTTGGTAAGTCAAAATAACTATAGATCTGTTTATTTTCTGTAAGAAAATAAAATATTCGAATAGCAGCGAATGTCTAGAAATATGTCGCTTAAAATGTTTGGAATATTTTCTCCTTTTTTCACCAAAGTTAATTTTAAACCGGAAAAATGGTTACATTCCCCCCCCTCTCTCTCGTCATCTTGCTGCCATTAGGCCTAGATATTGGGGGATCCTATCCCATCAACATTGCTGAACGTAATGTAATCTTTTGGACTTGAAGGTTAGCTCGGCTAGAATATCTCACCAAATATCAGGGTGTATCGTACCATACCGGAATGGATTTAACTTTCGGCAGAATCTTGATCTTCATAGTTTTCGAAAACGTGACTGGAGTTGTTTTCAGCATCTCAAACCTTACAGCATAAAGTTGCTTTTGCAGAGCAGACCAAGATCAGAAAACGTCATGCGTTCACATCTTGGATCTAAACTGTCCGAGATTATGAAAGACTTTTTTGTTATATTCAAACAGCCCAATATCGATATGAAATTTCTATGTCAATAGAAATTGTTATAACGAAAGAAAGAAAATCACCATTACATTAAATAAAGCCATTTCCCTTCGAACTGGTAATCGGCTGACCTACTAAAACAACCAAGCAGTTATTTCCTCATTGAGTGCAAAATAAATGAGCCATGCTCTGTGAAAAAGGGTTCTAATGCATGTCCGCGACGCATTATACCAAGCAAGCCATCACAAAACATGGATCAGTAAAATCCATTTTGTCTAACAACTGACCGAGTCATGAGGTAGAATGACATTCTGAAAATTGACCAAAATGCAAAATGTTTCGACACAGGTCAGCCTGTACGGTCTGCGCGGGCTTACAGAAGTCGATACTGTTTGTAGATTCACCAAACCACTTTTTCACAGAGCATGGCTCAAATGGAATTGACATCAACCGTAGGAAAGAGTTACAAAAATAAAATGTAGAATCAGGCTGATCGGGTAACTCTGACACTAGTATGCGGACAGTAAATATTAAAGATCAGGCATTGCCTGATGCGTAGTCTGATCTCAATCCACGATGTCTGTACAAATCCTAACAGGCACTCTAAATTTAGTACCAGTTGCGTTTGACTGCATTCGAGTGCCGTAAGTAATAATGGTTGCCGAAGTAAACAAAGCGGGTGTTGAAATGCATTTAAAAGAGTGGAAAGTATTGTGAAGATGACAATCTGTTATCGCATGGTTGGACCAACTGTTTGTCACTGGCAGAGAAATTAATACAAAAATAAGGTTAAAAGTTGGCAAGTCACTGTATCTTAAGTTTACTTTTTGCCTGATTTTGACATGATTTTTTCTGCCTGCAACTTACATTTGGACAGAATACACAGATTGTCATCCTCGGAATATTTCCCATACTTTTAAGTGGAATGGTTTAAATTTAAATGAATGTTAACACCTGCAGTGCTTTTTTTTTTGCCGTTGGGCATTTAATACCGACTTTGTAAAAGACAGCATAAGGTCATGCAACAGCCGTCTGATGACATGTATTTCTTCATATAAAAAATAGCATTGGAAAATGTCATTATCCCCAATCCCCCACTCTCTCTCTCTCTCCCTCTCCCTCTCTCTCTCGGCATTGGTACTATCTATGCCACAAGTAACTTGGAAGAATAGTGTGGAGTAACGTTATTGTTAAAAGAAATTCCTGGAAAACTTGAAAAGGTTCACTGGTCGCTGCCATGTAACTGAAATATGTTGAGACGGCATTATACATCCTACAAACAAATCTTGCCGCGGAGCCTATGCTATCCGCATCCTACATCTGAATAAGGCAACACATTTCTAGACTTGTTCAATTTGTATGCATTTGCAGACGACAAATTTAGTGTGTCTCAAATGATCGGGTTTCTCTTTGAAAAGTAGACAATATCGTGGAACTAGGATGGTATATTGCTTAACAGCATTTTCTCCTTTCCCAACGGTGTTTTCAAAACCTTTTTACTCGGGCTCTTTTTAACGCTCTTTTCAACCCTAGATCGCTGGTACAGGCTTTACCCTAGTTTATCCTAAAAACACTACAAAAATGACTCCTCCATACAAAGAACCAAGAATTTAAAGATCCTAATTTTGTCTCGGCTAGAGTATCTCACTGTACATATAGTTGTAAGAGATTGCGTTTAACATGCAGCATGATCTTGATCTACATCGTCTGTAAACGGGACTGAAAGGAATTTAAGCTGCACTCGGTGTGTTAAGCGTTTACCAAATAATACTATTCGGCATCTGAAAACATTGAGGAAAAAGGAGAATGCAGGTAACAAGCAATTTATCTTTTTACTCTGATATTCTAAGACATGTTCTAACTCAAAACAATTGTGAAAAGTTCATAATCTTCGTCTTCTTCACAGACGTTTCAGCTCCATTTATTTAATGCTTTACGGATTAAGGGTTAAAGCTTATCTACACCCCGACAACCAAATTTGGCAAAAAAAAAACAGGCGGGGTTGTCCGTATATTGTTAACCCTTTACCAAATAATCTCAAGTTTTAAGAGCCTCGGGAAACCAGTGTAGGAGAAGAAAATGTGCCGATTATCAGCAGTTGCTTCTCTTCCGACAATGTTGTCAACCACTGGGAGACAAATTTCATTGTTTGAATTACATTTAGTCATATGTAAATGTTATAAAATTGGATATGGCTAAGATTTGGAGGTCTGGTAAAGAGTTAACACGTGTCATTTGTGTATGAAACCCTAACCCTTTATCTTTTAGAAAATGACGGAATGTTGTCTCGTAGACAAAAAAAAAAAAAAAAAGATAGGTCGTAATCATAGATATACCAGTCTTTAGGAACGATAACAATCATCACATGCTCTTCTTCATTTTATCACATGTACATGGAGACAAACACAACCAGTTACATTGCACAAACAGATATCATTTTTCCCAACCGGTTAACCCATTACAACACAAGCACGGGTCTAAACGATCCCAAGACAGAAAGCTTTGGAAAACATTGTGGGTTAGGGGAAAATTTTTGCTAACATTTTCCCATAACGTATCCCAACCTTTTTAAGACGACTTTTCTCATTTGAGCCAATATACTTTCAATATAGTTGAGTTTAAATTTTGTCGTCTGTTGAACGGTTAAAGGTCAAGTTTACCTACATGTAGATAATTGTGGGCTCAAAACTGGGCTATTTTCGGAATTACATCACAAAATGGCTGACCAACGCGGTGAATTTGGCGGTACCCTACTGATAGTTGTAACTTTCTAAATTCATTTTTAGAAATAAATGCGTTCAGATTTTGGCATATTTATAAACAGTAAGTATTTCGTTTTGATTTAAAGTCAAATCTACTGACTTTTTATTCCTAGGTTAGATAATTTTGGGCTTAGAACTAGGCTATTTTCGTTCTTTTTCTGCAAGACGGCGGCCCAATATGTCGAGACCCTAGTGATAATTGTCGCATTCTGATTTCATTTTTAGATGTAATTGTGTTCAGATATTACCATATTTATAAGCATTAAGTATATCGCTTTGCGTTAAAATCAAATCTAAGCTGTTAATCGAATCCTAGGTAAAGAAAAGTGCAGTCTAAAAAGGGGTTATTTCAGTAAAGGTGGAAGCGTAGTACCACATACTAGTCAAAAATGATTGGATCAATTGGTTCTCTATTTTTTTCCATATATATATTGTGACAGTACAAACACTTCAAAACATGGTTTCAAGAGCTGTCAACATGCTGTTGTGATGCATCCTGTGAACAGAAGAATGACATTGAAGATGGTTTTGTAATTTTGCATAAAGTGTGCCAGTATAAAACTGAAGCTGGGCTTGAAAACTTGGACTAATACAGGCCAAATCAGCTGTGAACTGTACAAACCTGCAAGGAAAATGCTAAAGTGAATTTACATGTATTTGAATATGAAAGCTGTGAGCTTCTTCTACCATCAAAGTATATTTAGTATGTATAGCTCAATTAGCCATTAGAAGTATGGAGTTAAATATTTAATTATCTGTGACAAATGCTAGTATTCCTGAATCCTAAGTTTTCACTAACCTGGGGAATATCCATACTTTCGAAAACATTGCGAAAAAAGAAGAAACCACCGGTAAGTACATGTCACATTTTCTCATTTCCTCAGGAAAAACAAGTCTCCTCATTTCACTAGCATTTCATTTGTCGTCTGCAAATGCTTTCAAATTAGACATGTCCAAAATTTTGTAATCTGGCAAAAAGTTAAGGATGGTACCTTTTAATTGCTCAATTCGCAATGTTTCACAAGAGTTTCAGTTGTATCATAGCAACCATTATACTTATCCATTTGTTTTTTGAATTTGCACAACAGTCTTCACAAGCTGCATGTTGCATTTCCTCATCAACATATTTTTTGAGGGAGAGAAGTATATATCTGTGTTGTGCAAAATTCACTGAGAATCATGATGTTGGTTTCCCACTACTCACACTATTGTAATAAAACACTAGAAGTACATGTACTTTATTAAATTTGAAATACTTTTGGTTTCTTCAAACAACACAGTACATTCAGTATCTACAGCCTAATAAGCCACTTGAAGTATGGAGTTATCTCATAATCTGTGACAAATGCCAGTATTCCTGAATCCTAAGTTATCACTACCATGTTCTTGCTACCTCTTTTAGTTATAATACCTCCCTTTTTGTGATCAAGGCGTCAACCTCAAAGACATTGCGATTCATCTTGGTTGTTCAAGTTTAGTGTTCTTTTGTTCTACCTAATGCAATTTCTTTGATGTAAAGTCTTTGCAATGTGATTTACCAAGTTTTTTTTTCTTGGTTTTGCATAGCAATTTGTTTTCTGTCTTGCAGGCATTCTTACAGCAACCAAGGTAGCCATGCTGATCTGCCCAGATCTGGTAGACCAAGAGTGTCCAGCACTCGTGATAACGGTTTTCATGTACGAGAGTCATTGCACAATAGGCGGTTGACTGTTCCAGATCTTACAGCATCATGGAACCAAGCTGGTGTAGTTGCCTCTACTTCAACTGTTCATAGGAGACTTAAGGATGATGAACATTGGGAACCACCACTCATCAGTCCACAGAACTTTTGACCAATCAGCCCATGTCCACGCCGAGTGTTGTTTGGCACATGTCAGTCTAAATTTTCTGTGCCTTTAGGTCAGCATAGGCTTTTTCTGGGCAACATGCTCAGTCAAACCAACATCCTTAAGTCACCTATGAACAGTTGAAGTAGAGGCAACTACACCAGGTTGGTTCCATGATGCTGTAAGATCTGGAACAAACGCCTATTGTGTAATGACTCTCATACAAAAAGACAGTCATCACGGGCGCTGGACACTCAAGATAAATGGCAATGTCTTTGAGGTTGACGCCTTGATCACAAAGAACCTTGATGGTGACTTGCTGTTCTTCACTTAATGCTAACATGATGACATGGTTAGGACCCTTGTTGATCTTTCCTTTATGTCCAAATAACTATTTGATTTCATTTAAGTTTCAAAAAATGTCAAATTAAATGTTTTATTGAACAGACAACACATTGCAATGGTTTGATCACCAAAACAAAATGCTGATTAATTCTGACCATCTTGCTACTTGACTGATTATAAAAGTTAAATTATTTTAAAAAGGGAGGTATTATAACTAAAAGAGGTAGCAAGATCATGTTAATTCGTATTTTAACCATTAAAACGTCTTTATCGACTTCCAAAATAAAAACATTAAGAAAAAATGGTGAAAAAAGGTTATATGAAGGAACTTTTGGAGGGCAGTGTATTTTACCAAAGAACAATTTTTTGGGTGCCTTTGGAATCCCCAATTGAAAGTATTAGCAGACGACAAATGAAAGTAGATTCAAACGATTTGTTTTTTTTTTCGTGTGGTATTAAACATTGCTGGTAAAAATGCTGAAAACAGGTACAAGTGCGAGGCTAGCATTTTGTTGCAGACAGGTGCACCTATTGCTTTCCATTTTGCAGAAAATTCTCCTTCTTTTTCTGTCAATTACATTGATTTAAGAGTAGCTGCAAGCTGAATTGAAAATGTACTGGAATGTCTATTTAATGGGCAGTGATGGCAATTTTCTGGTTTTATATGCCCTTTTTGTAGTTTGCTATTGAAAAATGGGTAAATAGCTATTAATAGATCTAATACATTGTACTACATACAAGTGAAATGTTTTTCACTCCTGGTAACATGACAAGCTTTTGACTTGACCAAATTGCAACATCTGGAGAAGAAAATCAGAAAATAAATGTTCAATTTCAACGATGCGTATTGTCTATGAAAAAGAAGAGGACACTAAATGTGTCTTGACAGATACACAACTTGATATATCCCACTTGTGATCATGTAAAATATAGGGAATGGCCAAAAGCAGTCCACTTCCAAAACGTTGGACGGACTTAATCGTTCAACAGGTGACGTCTGCTTTTTCCGAATTGTTTGCAATAGATCCACTGCAGACATGTTAAAATATTTTAAGTTACTACGAAAAAGAGGATTGTTTCGGTAATGGGTCGTTTTGGCACCGGGCCGTTTTGATCTCCATTCACAACTCGTGTTAAATCAAGACTGACATCATGACCTGTTAGTCGATACTTTAAATTTTCCATATAAAAAATAACACTTAAACTGAAAACAAACAATAATAGAAAAACATTGACGTAAACAATTGAAAAACATTTCATATTAAACGCCTCTTTGGCGGATGTAAAAATTGCCGGAATCGGCAAGAAATTATATTATCTGAAAGGAAGATAATGACTCGCAAGGAACGACAACGGATTATTAGACGCCATACAGGTAAGTCAGTGAAAAATCGATAATTGGTCTTAACTCCAGTTGCGTTGCCTATCCCTGTGTATATACGATCCCTGATGAAACCTAAATGATAGAAAACTTTTAGCAAGACAGTCCTGGGGCGGAGGGTTGAGTGGGAAAATAGCAGTTGAGTACCACAAGAACTTACATGCCATAGATCCCGCTTGACAGCTCTCTGCAAAAGGGAGAGGACTGAAGTGTGCAAGCCTTTGTTTGTATAGACTAACAAAGTCTGTTTGCATTTTGAATATGACAGGGCCAGCAGTGCTTAAGTTCATCGCGATATTATTAATCTACATGTACATGTATTTGGATCTAAAATGATAGGTAACGGATTAATGGCTTGGAATAGCGTAGTTTTTGTCGCTAGCATTTGATAACATTATTGTTAGGTGCTATCTGCTTGTGTGGATTTTAGATCTTCTCTCTTTTGAGTCTGACAGACATTTGTTCAGTCAATTTGAATAATACAGCTTATATTAGAATTTTTTAGCTCGGCTTTTTCGCAGAAGCCCTGTTGTCGTCGTGGTACAAAAACTTTGACATTTTATAATATCTGTGTTATTACGAAAGATATTTACTTCAATTAAAAAAAAAAGTTTCAACTAATAAAAAGGAAACCTACACAACAAGAGCAGATAAAAATCAAAGTATTTTTGAAACAATTATGTCCCTTTTTTGACTTTAACTTTTCATTGAAATTCAAGCAACTACAGCCGAGCGTTTGCACCCGCATGTTGCGGGTGCTCTTGTATTGGATTACAATACCTTATTGATTAAAGTTAAGGGACTATCTAGTTACCACTTTAAACCGTAAAATAATATATATACTAGACACAAGTAGATATGGGATAAAACTTGGTTCGGGTTCGACTCTCTCAAGCCGGAACATCCTGTCAATTCAGGTGTGGCGATCTAACTAGTACGACATAGGAAGTTATGTGTATGCGCTCACTAGACAGCATTTGA
The DNA here is from genome assembly GCA_946811185.2 of Hippopus hippopus. Taxonomy (NCBI): domain Eukaryota; kingdom Metazoa; phylum Mollusca; class Bivalvia; order Cardiida; family Cardiidae; genus Hippopus; species Hippopus hippopus. The sequence goes on along the minus strand of OX328106.1, from coordinate 44,933,789 downwards.
GACACATAACAGACTTACTAAAAGTATGTTTAGCAAACTAGATATAACATGTTTAGATACGTATGGTTAGCAGCCCTGGCTGAGAATCATATGGTCTCAAATTCTAGTCTTTCATAAAGCGAAATTCTTTCCACACTTTATCTGAATACCATTGTATAACACATCTGTAATCATTAGCCTGTTCTATCCATTCGAACGTTACTTTGTCAAAAATGACTGCCGGGGGATATTCGAAAACCGATCGAAGCGATATCTGGTTTACCCCATCTCATATTGGGGTAAAGTAGATGTCGCTGCAACTGGTTTTCGAATGTTAATGATTACAAATAGATGGCGAAATTCCAATAGCCTCGGTTTGAATACTTCATGCGCCATCTTTGAAAATATTGACAACAAAATTTCAAACGGGTTATTCGCAATTATCTTCGAGGATAGTTTAACAATAGCTGCTAATCGTTTCGGCTGTTTGACTGTGAAAGCTTTTCAAACGAATGCTATAAGAAGTGTTTTTGGTTGAAAAATGCGCGAATCCATCGTTACGGACATTGTGACGTCACGCGATAAACAAGTCTATAATTAGAGTATTGGCACAATTAATAATCATGGGGAGACTCTCGAATGTCCCCAGGCGGTAATAATACATATACATATATAAATACATTTTTATTCAGCAAACGACAAAAGATGTCTTTGGCTATTTACAACAAATTCAACAATGACAGACAGAATAAACAAAGCTCAAGAATGACAAAAAAAAAAACAAAAAAAAACGAAAATAGCACAAGATAAACTGGACAGTTAATGCATTACAGAGCACCGGTTCGACATATACGTCTTTCTTTAAGTTACTAAAATAAGTAATTTGCTTTGTAATATATTACAGTACTGTAAAGTATCAAGGGAAATGAAGCTACTGTTAAGAAAAAAAAAAAGATACTATACGAACTTAATTAATTGGATCCTCTATGCTAAAATACCATCAAGATAATTTTTCCTTAAGGTCATTGCTTCCTTAACGTATTTGGACAATTTGTACAATGTTATGTCATCTGTTTGAGACATGAGTTGATTAAATTTCAGTAAAGAGGACCGTGCAATTGTTCCAATGTATTGTTGGCATAGATTGTAATATTTCGGGCAACTTAAAATGAAATGATATTTAGACTCAATGACTTTCATATTACATAATTTACAAAGGCGATTATTTCTATCTAATTCTATCAGGCTAGTAGTCAACAATTTATTATCTTTAAATAGCTAAAATGCCAATGACAGAGTCGAATATCAAAGAAACATCACTTTATCATCTCAAATCTTCTAAAATCATCAACTCCATAGCAATTTACAAAAGAAAAAGGAAAAACGAAGTTGGTACGCCTTTGGTGTTTAATAAAAAGGATGGATTATGGCGGGAAAAAAGTAGCCTATTTGAATAATGACCACCATCTTGCCATCTATAGCCCATCTTTTTCTTGTTTTCAAAAGAACTACAAATTTACCAAAAGAACAATACATTTTGTGATACAGGCATCACAGCAATTCCAAAATACAGTATTTCAATATGCTTTGGTGGCCATCTTGAGAAATGGCCGCCATTTTGAACTTTTAAGAAGCTAACGGATTTTTCAAAAACAGGCTTCCTATATGAGTATTTTTGCCAAGTTTCATGCTTGCATAAATAGATGCATGATTTTGGTCAAAAATTTATTTAATCTGCTCAGCTATGAGAGTTGCTGAAAAATGAATACTTGAACTTTATTATAGTTTTATATGAAGAGAACTTTATTATAGTTTTATATGAAGAGAACTAATGAAAATATCCCCACTAGCAATTGCCTCTTTTTCCTCCTTGTTTTGTTCATATTCGGTTGAAAAGAGAACTATTTCAATTAGGTACATTTTCTAGATTGGATGTAAATCGTTGAAAAAGGAGTATTTGCTTCTGAAATTGACGTGTCTGAAAATACATGTACATAATGACGTACAGTGGTGGGTTATCGGGTTTTATTTCATGTTTTTCGGTAGTTTATCGAGAAATAACGGTGGAATATTTTTCGGTGTTTCATGGTAACGACTAGTGAAAATTACCGATTCTATTTTCTAACTTTTTTTCTTGAAGGTGGAAATAGTAGTTCCCGCGCACTATTAGTACTAGAAACAGTAGTTCCCGCGCATGTAAGTCCCCACAAAAAAGAGTTAGAAGCATGAGATAAATGCTGTGCCACTAGTGAAAATATTACCGATGATGTTCACGAGATCATCAGATGGAATAAATTTCGATCTGTCATAAAAAAAAAAAAAATCCTCTATATACTTGCACAATGTTAGTTGTAGCAATGCTTGTAAATTGTTGTCATAAATCTGCGCGCAAGAAGACCTATCCATACTTTTTTTTGTTTATCAATGGCAAATTACTATTTATTAATTTCAGTACTCATCAGCACTGAATGGCCGAAGTTGTGCGACCAGAATTCCTCTATTCGCTTTTCACCACTGAACACTGTTTCGACGCTGCTAATCCCTTTACTACACAATGCCGACTTTTAACGATCTTCGAGAAGTCTTTTGAATACATCGTGTGAAAAGGAGAAAATACTAGTAACCAGCATTATCTCCTTTGCACACAATTTTTTTTCACCCTTCAAAAACCAGGTTTCAATTTTTGATTCACATTTGTCTTCTGCAAATACTTTCAATTTGGACTGGTCTAGAGTTTGTCGTTTGGTATTGAATTACATGGGAAAGCAACAAAAAAGAAACTCCGGGCATGCATGGATAAGTGCACTGACTGCATAGAGGTGACTGAAAAAAATGTCTAAAACAGCATTAACCATTAACTTAACTAATCTTTCCTCTTCAATTGCTTTCGATTTGAGTTAGTCCAAGGAGTTCAAACCATAAAACGCTTAGATAAATAAATGCTTGCTGACTAGACGGTGGTGAACAACGTGGGTGTGTCTTTAGGCAAAGAATTGCAGGGTCAAGTCTTGGGAAACCCAGGTAAGACATGAATAAGTGGGTTGTCGTGTCAGTTGATATCAGTGGCGTAACCAGGGCTGCGTGTCAATTAACTACGTAGATTTACGTAAGTTGGGATTGTACATGTACACACTTACGATCCATGCTTTACCCAAATGGATGAGCTGGCGTAAAGATACGTAAATAATTATTTTATTCAAATCGTAAAGTTACACAGTTTAGTGAAACTTGCTTTAAGACTTGATACTTGCTTACCTAAACTGTGTACGCAAATTGCGTGCGTACGCAGTTGAGTGAAAGGCATCCTAGGGTTTCAAAATCATTGCGCAGTCCGAATCGAGGGTACTATTACACCTTTAGGCTGCTAAGTGCAACGCAGTGCGCTTTTGTGGACAATGTAAATCAAGATTAGACTGCACAGAAAGTGCAACTGATTATAAGCTACACTGGCCGATACAGTGAGATATTCATTCCAAAAGAGATTGGATGAAATCACAATATTTGGCTTTTTACTTTCGGTTTTTAGCAGTTTGTGGCTGATTTTGAAGATGGAGTTGTTCTAAAAAGAGATAAATTTGAGAGTGTTTCACCTATTTCCATATTTTTCTATATTACGTACTTGGGTATTGTGCGTTATAGAGTTACACCCTTGTTGATTGTACGAAATCAGAGATGGGAATGTCGACAGAAGATACAGTGTTCTTCTATTGTAGGTCTGTTGCACTTAGTCCAAGGACACCTTACTAAAATGTCTATTGCCTACTCTTGTGTTCCCTTTTAATGTAAGTTTTCCTGTGTTGTTACTTTGAGCAATACTTATCACCCTGGAGAGACCTTACGTTCTTGCTCCAGATCAATGTTACTGCTCCTGTCAATTGAACGTACCCTCTCCAGGTAAAAACATGGCTGCGCCCTAGAATTTTGCTAGGTAAGCACTAAAACATACTTCTCTGACAATCAGATGAATAGATATGCAGTAGACGGTTGTCGCACGGAATGTCTGGGATGTCAGTGCATATTTCTGTATTGTTCTTTTGGTGGTTGGTTGTTTGTTGAAGACGTTTAATCCGACAAACTTCCTTCTGCGACTATGATTTCTTGAAAATCAACACGCGGAAGTCAGTAAAAGCTTTGTTAAACATACAAACACGATATTCTGAAGTTTGTGCTCTGCCAAGTGATTCATGTATGCTGTATTCACCATTGTTCTAAACAAAAAATATACGATGTTCATTATCGAGCAACTTTCTGTCATTTTTTATAGGCAACGCTCCACGCTCCAAAACTCAGTAAAACGATCCAGCTCCTGAGTTGAAACAGAGTACGATATTATAAGCGATTGTCTACGAGTTTAATCAACGAATTCTTTTTGATCAATATGTATAACTGTCTGTCTGTCCGTCTTTCGGTCTTTCTGTCAGTCAGGTTTCTTGTCCTGATTTTTCATGCTTTTGAAATGAAAAGTCATTATATACATTAAGAGCTTGATGACAGACAGAATCATGCACAAGGTCCATAACTATCATAACTATCATGCACAAGATCCATAACTACTATCTATAAATATCATTTTCGATATCGTCATCACAAGACTCCTCTTCGTTAATGTAAATGAATAATAATTATCATCAACGAACAACCAACCATATGCCTTGTAAGCTGCACACGTAAAAGCATCTAGTTATATCTAATACTATGATTTAAATATTTATTGAATTTTTTTCACTTTTCACACCTTTGCAAAACAGTAGACCCTAATTAGACCTTAAAGTAGCTTACGAATGTCGAATGACGAATTTGTTTCAAATTAACGAGCCATTTTTTTTTTTTATGATATACACTATATACATGTAGATGCATAGTTTGTGATTTTTTGCACGGAAACAGATCCGGTAAATTCTTAAATCTTTTGGCACCAGAAAACGACATGGACAAATAATGCAGTCCCAGATCAGCCGCTACCGAAGCTGGCGGTGCCTAATCATGCGATTTCACTATTTGCGTGTAGTGTTACTATAGATAAGGGGTAAAAGAGGAATTAATGTGATTATTTACGGCAGGTTTTTTAAAGGTATTTTCATATTTTCATACTGAAAGAAATCATGTCGCAGACGACTTTTTTTTTTTATTTGACACCTAAAAGGTTAATACTCGTACATTTCAAACGCTCACATGCAAATCATGTATGTTTTATTTTCAGATAAAATGTGAAAACGATGGGGAAAAGGAAGAAGACAAATCTTTGGCTAAATAAGCCTTCTTTTGGGTGTATTATATTCCTGTAGAATTTACTATTCAGCCTCAAACTAATACCAGAGCTACAGATAAGGTGCGTTTTTGCGTAATAACACATTAATATTGAATAAAAACGCATTTTGAAATACTACAGGGGGGTAAAGAAACGCACTGAAAATCGCCGATCAGCATTTCAAAAAATTTCAATGCGTTTCGTATATATCGCATCATTTGGAACAATATTCTCGCTGTACGTAACTAAGGTTAATCAGGCGTGCCTTTGAGTGGTTTCCGCTCTACGTAGAGTTGGGTTGATTATATGCTTGTAAAGCGGGGTCAAAATTTCCCGGGGGAAAATGGCTGGAAAGTCTAGTCGACTGCCCAAGAGGAAAATAGCTGACGATACGCCTAGCGTGTTAAAATTCTTCAGACGATTGTCTGAGGATACTTCAGAGACATTTATTCGCCATTTTCTATTGCAAACAGTCGAATCAGTAGTAGATTCATGTGAACTTTTATACAAAAAACATGCCGGTGATTCGGTATCGGGGAAAACGGTTGACGGCTGGAAATCGCGATACCCCTGGCTACGTATCGTCGGCACAGGAAAAAACCGTGTGCTTAAATGTCAGATCTGTGAGGAGAAAAAGGTAAGAAGTGTGTGGGCCGAGGAGGGGTCGTCGAATTTTCAAATATACAGTATTAAGCGTTACAGTGAGTCTAAAGAACACCAGTTTGCTGAGTATGACCTGTCTAAACAGTCCTCAAGTATTTGCGAGTCAGAATCAGATGATGAAAAGGGAGAAAATTTTTCTTTAAGTTCCAGCGATAAAAACTTGTTTCGGACTGTTTTTTATGCTGCTAATTCAGAAACACCTTCATCCCAAATAAACAGTTTGATTCAGCTGCAGAAAGTCAATGGGGCCAATACTGAATATCAGAATTTAAGCTGGTACTCAATCACAGACATTCAGCAATGTATCAGTGACATTTTTCAGAAAGAAATTGTCCAGGAAATTAAAAACTGGGGGTTTTTTGCTATAATGATAGACGAAAGTACAGATATTGCAATACATAAGCATCTTTCTGTATGTGTGCGCTACGTCAAAGATGGTGAACCATTCACAAAATTTTTAGCTAATGTAGAATTAGAGGATGGAAAGGCACACACAATTGTGTTTGAGCTTCAAAAAACTCTTATGAAACTGGGTTTAGATTCAAAGGAAATTGTTTCGTTAGCCACAGATGGTGCGTCTACAATGATGGGAAGAAAGACAGGAGTAGGTGTTCAGATAAAATCAAAGCATTCACCATTTGTTGTACAAACACACTGCATAGCCTACAGATTAAACCTAGCAGTGACTGATGCCATAAAGAAAGAGGAAGCATTAGAAAAATTCAGGGAAAAGTTCATTGCTCTTTACCATTTTATGAGTGGCTCTAGTAATCGCACAGTGAAATTAAAGAAGATTCAAACTATGATACAAGAACCAAATTTGACAATTAAAGAACCACATAGCATCCGATGGCTCGGTCTTAAAAATGCAGTGGGAGCTGTGTATGAAAGTTACAGTTCTGTAATATCAACTTTAAGTCACTTTGCTGGAGAAAATAATGCAACTGCCACTGGCCTCTTGAAATATTTCACCCAATACAGGACAGTTATGTTAGTTGCATTCATGTTGGATGTTCACGAAGTCCTTGGCTTTCTCAGTAAAGAATTCCAAAAGGAAGCAATAACATTTAGTGAGATCAACCCTCTAATAGAAGCTATTTTGGGTAAATTAGAATTCATAGAATCAAAAGATGGTGAAGCATTAGGGGGATGAGACGCTCAGTTGAAATAAGGGATGAAAATGGTTCACAATCAGCATACTTGAATGGTGTTAAGCTAACCAGATATTAATCAGAATCAGAATCTACCTTGCTTTCTTTACGGAAAAAGTACATTTCAAATCTTAAGAAAAACATTCAACACAGATTCAGACTTGAAGACAGTAATATTTTTAGAAATTTCAGTATTTTACTTGAGCCAGCTACTTTAGCATCAACAAATGAAACAGAGCATGAGGAGGCTCTAAACCTGATATGTAAACATTATGGAGAAGATAAGGTGGTGAAGGCTGTACATGGAGATAGCATGGAAAATTACAGAGTAGAAGAAACAGTAGTTCACAAGTTAATAGATAAAGAAAAACTAGCACAGGAGTGGCCAATGGTGAAAGGAATGATAGTAGGTTCATATAGAAAGAAAACTACTACAGGTCTATGCAAAAGAATAATTCTTTTTCATGAGAATGTTGTTCCAGAATTTGCCAAATTGTGTAAAATTGCTCTGTGTTTATGTGTATCAAGCGTTGCCTGTGAAAGGAGTTTTAGTACTCAGAACAGGTTAAAAAGCAAATACCGAACTTCACTGAAAGCTGAAAATCTTGACATCCTGATTCAAATACAGATGTCTGGAAAAGATATCTCCAATTATGATCCGTCAAAAGCAGTCAAATTGTGGCTATCAAGAAAAAAGAGGAGGAAATCTAGACTGACACAGGCTTACAAAGCAAGATTAACCTCTGAAAAATGTACATACTCATCACCTTTACCATGTACCTCACAAAGTGGTGCATGTGATTAAGTCAGACTGCAAACTCAAATTGGTGTTTTAAATGTTTTTAGTTTGGTTATGATTTTCCAAAATGCACAGGAAGTGTAAATGTTCATCAGGAAGAGACCTTGCTTATTAAGTTAAAGATTAATTCAGTTGTATGGACAGACTGGGGGACCCAGATTGTGATATTAATTCATTTGCTTCAACAAAAGATTTTATCAATTGCATAATACCATTACCTGTGTGCCATAATTGATTGTAAAGATCAAGGTAAGATAATTAAACAGTTTTTTGAATCAAAAAGCAATTTTAATATTTTTAGTATTTTCAGCATTGCAAATTAAAAAATCAGCATTGCTAAAAAAATAGGGGGTAAATACCTTTTAAGGCCAAAAATTATCTGTAGCTCTCTCATACATAAACAGATGTCTATAGATGTTCAGCTGATTTGGAAAATATAGTTGGTCGTTCATAATGACAATTATTGCTATTATCAACGATGACGAACCTATGACTGTGACCACGATAATTAATATAGAATCTTGACCAAAATGACAAAATTGTTTACTGTAACACGAAGACTTACGCTCACCGTGTTTCAACTCAGGAGCTGGATCGTCGTATTGAATTCAGAAGCACGTTACGTTGTAATGAAAAATGGCAAAATATCGCTTAATATTTGCAATGTATTTTTTTAGCTCACCTGAGCACGAAGTGCTCACGGTGAGCTTTTGTGATTGTGCTGTGTCCGGCGTCCGTCGTCCGTCGTTCGTCGTCAGCTTTTACTTTGTGTACGCTCTAGAGACGACATTTTCAGTCCGATACTCATGAAACTTTATCAAAATGTTTGTCTTGATGATATCTTAGGCGGGTTTGAAAATGGGTCATGTCGGGTCAAAAAGTAGGTCACTAGGTCAAATCTTAGAAAAACCTTGTGTACACTCTAGCGGCCACATTTTCAGTGGAATGCTCTGGAAAGTTTGTCAGAATGTTTGTCTTGATGATACCTTGGACAAGTTCGAAAATGGGTCAGGTCGGGTAAAAATGTAGGTCACTGGGTCAGATCTTAGAAAAACCTTGTGTACACTCTAGAGGCCACATTTTCAGTCCAATGCTCTTAAAAGTTTGTCAGAATGTTTGTCTTGATGATATCTCAGACGAGTTTGACAATGAGTCAGGTCGGATCAAAAACTAGGTCACTAGTTCAAATGTTAGAAAAATCTTGTGTACACTCTAGAAGCCACATTTTCAGTCTAATGCTCTTGAAAGTTTGTCAGAATGTTTGTCTTGATGATATCTAGGACGAGTTTGAAACTGGGTTATGTCAAGTCAAAAACTAGGTCACTGGGTCAAATCTTAGAAAAACCTTGTGTACGCACTAGAAGTTATATTTTCAGTCCAATACTCTTGAAACTTGGTCAGAATGTTTGTGTTGATGTTATCTTGCATGAGTTTGAAAATGGGTCACATGGGTTAAAAAACTAGGTCACTAGGTTTAATCTTTGAAAAGCCTTGCGTACGCTCTAGAGGCCACATGTACAGTCCAATAATCTTGAAATTTGGTCAGAATGTTTGTGTTGATGATGTCTTCGACTAGTATGAAAATGGGTCATGTTGGATAAAAAACTAGGTCACTGGTCAAATCTCGGAAAAAAACCTTCTGTACACCCTATAGGCCACATTTTCTCTCAAATACTTATGAAAGGTGGTCAGAATGTTTGTCTGGATAATTTCTACATATTTGAAAATAGGTAATATTGAGCTTAAAAATAGGCCACAGAGACAAAAATTCTAGAAAAAGCTTGTGTACACTCTAGAGGCTATGTTTGTAAGTACAGTACTAATGAGTGTTTGTCAGAATGTTTGTCTTAATATCTCGGAAGAGATTGGAAATGGGTCATGTTTGATCAAAAGGCTCAGGTGAGCGACTTCAGGGCCATAATGGCCCTCTTGTTTCGGTTTATAGTTGTGAGGAATAATCATTATATAGGTCATCTGACACGGTACACACTTCAGAATACCGAGTATATATGTTTTACAAAGGTTTTTGGAGACTCCAAGTGTTGATTTTCCAGAAATCGTAGTCGCCGACGGAAGTTTGTTGGATTAAACGTCTTCAACAAACGATTAACCACCAAAAGAAATACAGATTCACGTGCACTGACATCCCAGACATTCCGTACGACAACCTTCAACTGCATATCTATTTATTAACATGTCAAAAAATTATGTTTTTTTGCATACCTTGCAAAATCTTACGGGCGCGGCCATGGTTTTACCTGGAGTGGGTACGGTCACTTGGCAGGAGCAGTAACGTTGATCTGGAGCAGGAACGTAAGGTCTCTCCAGGGTGCTTATGGGGTGGAAAAATCGTTAACTGTCGTTAAGGAAACTGCATACTCAGACTAGATCTACCTGTGTATCAAAAGGATCGTGCATTACCATTAACTTTTATCAGGATGAAGGGGTGAAGCTTGTGATCCATCCTAAATATGCCTGGAGGACGGAGGGACTTTTTTAAAACTTCAAGTCAATCAGTCTAAGTCGCTTGGAACACTGGAATCAGTTCTTTACGTTTGTCACTAGTATTAGACCTTGAGCCACCAATAGCCCCCCCCCCCCTCCGCCCAGGGGGAATTTTCAGCACTATTATTTTCTGCAACTCGAAGGTCTCCTTAGAACTTTGTCAAAGTTTGCCACCTGGCGAGCGGGGCTTTTGAGAGTTATAGAGGTCAAAGGTCATCAAGTGCACTGTTGCATACAAGATATCTATGAATCGCATTTTAGGTTACATTTTCATTTTATTTTCTACATTTAATATGTCAGAAATATGTTCAGATGGGTTTATACACTCATGTCTATAGTCAAAACAGCTGTTTTAAAGAAACAGAAGCAATTTTCTTTGAATCAAAGTAATGAAAGAACTGTTCCTTGTCATGTTTGTGAGCATAAAATGGCTGGTACCAAAAATCGTATTCAAAGAACACAAGATCATTAATTATGATCTTAGTGATACAGAATTGGTGTTCGTGGTCGTGAGGTAGAGCGTCGGCCTCATAACCATTAGGTCCTGAGTTCGATATCCGGGAGCGGGTGTCAGCTTTGGGATTTTTCATTGGCCCACACATTCGGCGCGAGTTCTGGTGTAGTTCCCAGGAAGCAGAATCGAGAGAGATTAGTATAAGTTGTAAGAATTTGTTTCTCAATCGATGTAAAATAAATACGTTTAAATTAAATTAAGTGATACAGAATAGATTCTATGACAAACATTGTGCCTTTCCACGATAACTTATCCTGTCTATAAGCTGATTCAACAAAGGACAAAACAGTGACAAATGTTGAGCTTTTTTTTTTTTTTAATTCTCATGACATTTGTTGGAATTAAATATATTTCTTGCTGTTGAACTAGACGAACTTATTTACGTTATCACGTTTATGCCCAGCAGTAATCCGCCACATTGATTGATATTGCATAAAACCCAGTGAATAAAGGTGTTGAGATCTTTTTGTCAATGGTGGCCCTTCATTGAGTTCGCGATTAATATGAAGTTGTCTTTTATTGAAATGATAACAATGATGTTTACAACAGATCATTCCATGCTATATAAAAGTCTATTCACTATCACCCATGGACCACATTCATGCAGTCAACATTATAATCGTCCTCTTTGTCGCATGGTTAGAATATATTTCACTATATTAACTAAATCATTGCAATGATTTATACTCTATATCGTTTTATGCGCATATTGCATGTCTATGACATGGGGAAGTACCCAGTAAATATTGTGAAAATTCAATGCAGTTTCACAATGTTCATAATGTGACATTTTTACCACAATTGAAAAATATCAAATATACGTAAAGAAAGCTTGCATAACACAATTTTTTCCTTTCAATGATTCCAAGGTAGCATTTTGCGAAACAGGATTTACTTTTGTCAAACTACAGAGACTTCCCTTTACAGCATAGACTTTGTGAATAAGAAAGCAGGTTAGGAAAAAAAAAAAAAAAAACCCAAAAAAAACCTGTGACTCCAACAGATCGCTGACCATTTCTTCCTGCAGATGGGCAATTATTGGTGCATCACTCATATGGAATAGCACAGTAAAATGCAACCTATCATTTGTAATATGGAAAATAATATCCTGGAAATAGCAATAATTAGGTCCATGATCATGATACCAAATGTAAATAAAAGTGTTCATCTGTTCACGCACAACAATACAATTGTGCTGATATTGGATGAGGTGGAGCTAAACATAGTCAAAATATATTGCTGCAGGCATTTACTTTTTGAAATATGACAGGTACCTTCATATGCATGTTTGATAGAAAGAGAGAAGAATAAAATTCATGCACAAGCCTTTCGCCTATAGCAGAAATAAGAAGAGTCACTAACCATCTATCAAACAAGGTAAATGATAACTTGCCAACTAAAATATCGAAAGTGCTTCTGTCTCTGTGTCAATATCAAACAAAAAACTAAAAGAAGCAGTTTTGAATTTACACAGATGATTAATTACTAGAATACAATGTAAATTAAGAAGACATAGCCTTGAAGCTATGCAAGCAGAAAGCAAGTAGTTATACATATGTAAGAACTAGATTATCTGAGCAATAAAAGGATTGCCATGTGAATGATGATAATTTTCTTGACCTTTATACCGAAATATGTCAATGACAAGAAATATAGCAGTACATGGTAACACACAAACTGACCCTCATTTCAAGGTTCACATATAAGGGAAACAAAATAAATAAGAATGGATCATAGAATGAAAAAAAAAGGGCTCTTCATTGCATAATTTAAGACATAAAACATACATTGTATTTATAAAACCCAATGCATCTTATTATCTCATTTCCAACATTAATACTTAGCCTTGTTTTATAGTCATGGCACAATGCTTCATATTATTTCTTGTTTCTTCATTCTAAGCAGATAACCTGACATAATTCTAAACAGGTAAGATTGGAAAAACAACAACCGCAGTTGACAGTTTTCATAACAAAAACATACAGCCACAAATATGGCTGGCAACCGTGAGAATGATGACGGTGAATGTTTTACTGAGCAAATAATAGCATGAATGAGCTCTCATTCACCATGTCACCATAATCCTCTGTAAATGAATACTGACCAACAATTTGAGACAACAGTGCATCCTTCCTGTTGAAATAGCAAATCCAAAAGCGGAATTTAACTCATCTTGGTAACGCACATAGCCAGTAAATCACCTGATTACTTAACTGATGTGTGTAAAAAATGGCACAAGATAAGCTAGGAATAATATACAGTCGAACCTGCACTAATGCCCACCTGTTATAAGCGATACCCCGCTGTAAACGACCATATGAAATTCCCCACCCCGACTTTAATTTTCGCAAAACGTCTCATAAATCACCCGAGATTATGGGTAAAGCACTGTGTCAAAACGAGTAAGGGTAAAGCACTGTGCTAAAAATAACCGCGAGGTGTATTACACAACTGTGTGCAGTAAACTGGAAAATCGATATCTGATAGACACAATTACAGCTGTTAGGTGTAAATTGTTTATCATGTTTTTCACTCTGCACTATTGTAAATCGGTAATTAATGGATAAAAAGTGTTGGCCAGGAGAAATTAATCCAATCTGGATTTAATGATCGGATAATTTGAGGTTAGCTTTATCACGTGACTTAAAATGGCGGTTTTTTTAATTAGCTCAGCTGAGCACGAAGTGTTCAGAATGAGCTATTGTGATCACTCACTGTCCGTCGGCGTCCGTCGTCCGTCCGTCGTCCGTCCGTCCGTCGTCCGTCCGTCCGTTCACATTTTTTTGTTTACACTCTAGCATCTACAAATATTAACCAATCAGCACCAAACTTGGTCAAAATATATATGACTATAAGATCTCGGATGAGTTCGATTATGGGTCCAATCGGACTGGAACAACTGGAGTTATTTGCCCTTGAATTAGAAAAATTGCAATATTTGAGTTTGTTTACACTCTAGCATCTACAAATATCAACCAATCAGCACCAAACTTGGTCAAAATATATATGACCATAAGATCTCAGATGAGTTTGATTATGGGTCTAATCGGACCAGAACAACTGGAGTTATTTGCCCTTGAATTAGAAAAATTGCTATATTTGACTTTGTTTACACTCTAGCATCTACAATTTTTAACCAATCAGCACCAAACTTGGTCAAAATATGTATGACCATAAGATCTCGGATGAGTTCAATAATGGGTCTAATCGGACCAGAACAACTGGAGTTATTTGCCCTTGAATTAGAAAAATTGCTATATTTGACTTTGTTTACACTAGCATCTACAAGTATCAACCAATCAGCACCAAACTTGGTCAAAATATATATGACCATAAGATCTCGGATGAGTTCGATAATGGGTGTAATTGGACCAGAACAACTGGAGTTATTTGCCCTTGAATTAGAAAAATTGCTATATTTGACTTTGTTTACACTCTAGCATCTACAATTTTTAACCAATCAGCACCAAACTTGGTCAAAATATATATGACCATAAGATCTCAGATGAGTTTCATTATGGGTCTAATCGGACCAGAACAACTGGAGTTACTTGCCACTGAATTAGAAAAATTGCTATATTTGACTTTGTTTACACTCTAGCATCTACAAGTATCAACCAATCAGCACCAAACTTGGTCAAAATATATATGACCATAAGACCTCGGATGAGTTCGATAATGGGTGTAATCGGACCAGAACAACTTGAGTTATTTGCCCTTGAATTAGAAAGTTCTATAGAATAGTTCTTAGTCCGGACCAAAACTTTGTCATTTCCAGTCCGATTGACTTGAAATTTGGCATTTGTGTTTGTAGCAATAACACAGAGTGTAGTGTGAAAGAACCATAACTCTACCTGGTACTGTCTTTGAGTTTTTTTCCCTTTGATCGTCATTTCTACAGCATTTCTGCTTGTCCGGAATATAACTTTGTCATCTCTAGCCTGAACATGCATGATTGTTGAAAAAATTACGGAGTGCAGTGCACAAGAACCAAAATTCTTTCTAGCACGAATTTTTAGTTATTTCCCCTTTGACCTTCATTTTTATAGCATCTCTTGCTTGTCCGGAGCAAAACTTTGTCATCTTAAGTAGGAATGACTTGAAATATGGTATGCTTATTTGTTGCAATATTTGGAAGTGCAGTGCACAAGAATTGTAACTCTACCTTGTGCTGTCTTTGAGTTATTTCCCTTGTTCTGAAGGAAAGCTTAATAGGAAAAACTATCCTTTGAGTCTAAAAGTTTGATTCGAAAAGCTATCCCTTGAGAGAAAACAGTAGTTATCTCCCTTGTTAGTTAAATTTCCGTTTGTTGAACCAAGATGGTAAAACGAGGAAAAATAAAAGAAGAAAATATCGAAATTCATCGTTATTCTTGTATCATCGTCTCGAACATTGGTAGCAGAGCGAGGTTTGGATATTCATCCACAAGATTTGCACAGTATTTTGTATAGAAAATGTCAGATACAGAAGAAAAATGGGACACATCGTTGTCGGGTGGGGGAACCCCACGTGTAATAATGGAGCTCAAGAAATGGAAAACTCGATGTAAGAGTAATTTCACCAGGGCCAAAAACAGACTGGTAAGCCAGCTTGATAATGACGAGGTCGACAGAAAGGTAGTTAGAGCATTACAAGAGAATTTCGACCACACGCAGGACGAATTAGCACAATGTTTTGATAAACTTTGCTCAGCTTATCAAAAGGCATGCAATACTGAGGCAGAAGAAAGAACCATGCTTGAAATGGACCAAATGGACGCCGATTACAACGAAACCCATCGTCGTGTACAAGACGGCTTAGACAGATATAGTGTAAGTGAGGACCATGTCAATCTGGTCTCGGTAAAGACATGTGGAAACAGCTCAAACGTGTGAGTATCCCAACTTTTCATGGTGATAAATTGAAATATGAAAGCCGGAAGGCGGCATTTATGGCCTGTATTGACGAAGCTCCAGCTTCAGCAGAGTACAAATTGCTACAACTTAGACAACACCTGGACGGGGAGGCACTCAAGTGCATTGAAAATCTGGGACATTCGAAAGCCGCTTATGAGTTTGCCAAAGAAAGACTTGAAAGAAAATACGGAGGTAAGAAACGACAAATTCAGTTATTTTTAGACCAACTTGACAATTTTCCGGTCATGAAAGATGAGAATACTGCAATATAGAAAAATTCGTGGATATTTTGGACATTGCCGTAATGAATTTAACGGATGTAGGTAAGGATGAGGAACTAGGAGATGGGGCTCTTTACCTCAGGCTTCAAAAGAAACTTCCTGTAAACATGCTGTCACGATATCACAGATGGATACATGAAAACGGTAGTGACGAGTCGGTCAAATCGTTAAGAGAGTGGATTCTGCTTGAATCTCAGTTTAAAACTTCAGCAGCAGAGACTATTTTTGGCCTAGGACAATCGCGTCAGAAAAAACAACAGTCTTTTCTCTCAAATGATAAGAAAAAGAAACCATGTAAGTTCTGTAACAATCCTAGTCACCGTATTTGGAACTGTGAATTATTTAAAGGTCTTCCAGTGAAAGAAAGATAAGATAAAGCTAAAGTTCTCTCTTTATGTTTTCGTTGCCTGGGAGATTCGCATTCAGGGAAAGACTGTAAATTTGGTAAGCAGTGTGGAATCAATAACTGTCAAAGAAATCACAATCGATTGTTACACACATTTGAAGCGGCTCAAAACCCTCCTAGTGAACCTGAAAACTATACACATACATGTGCGAACAAGTCATCATATATTGCACTGAGAACGGTTCCACTGATAATCAAATATGGGGAGAAACGATTGAAAATTAATGCCCTTCTAGATGATGGAAGTACTCAGACTTACATAAACAATGATGTCATATTTGAATTAGGTATTCCTGTGAATAATTATTCAGACAATATAGAAGTTAATGTATTGAATGGCCAAACTCAGAGCTTCCGAACAAGTCCAGTTCTTGTAGGTATTGAAAGTGTTAATGGACAACTAAACATGAATGTAGAGGCCAACACTATAGATAACGTCACAGGGAATCTTCGAGCAATAGAGATAAATCAATATACATCCAGATGGGAGCCCTTGAAAGGTATTCCGTTTCCAAAAATTGGCAAAAAATGCAAAGTTGACATGTTGATCGGTTTAGACTATGCTGACTTACAGCAATCTCTACATGAGATACGTGGAAAATCTGAAGAACCAGTGGCCCGACTTACCCCACTGGGATGGACATGTGTTGGGAATCTCGAAAAGACCAATGATCAAGCATATCACACATTTCTTCTTCATAGAGACTCGAGTGATTTAAATGAAACTTTGAAACAGTTTTGGGAAATGGAAGAAGGATTAATGAACAAAGACAATTTATATTCGCCAAATGACAAGAACGTTTTAGAGAAGGCTGAAAGATCTATTATTCAGACTGACGGGCGCTATCAGATTGATATTCCCTGGAAAGATAATAAAAATCAGCTAACAAATAACTATGAAATAGCAAAAAAAACGACTTTTGAAAACAGAAAAAAGACTGAATAGGCAACCTGAACTGTACAAAAAATATGATCAGATATTCAGAGATTATGAAAAGAAAGCCTACATTTCTCATGTTACAGACAGTTCAAGTGAATCGTGGTACATACCACATTTTCCGGTCATCAAACCAGATCGTCAAACAACGAAAGTGAGAATAGTATTTGATGCCTCGGCAAAACACGGGGACTTGTCACTTAATGACACCATACATCAAGGACCGCCATTACAGAATGATCTGTTTGATATTCTATTACGCTTCCGTCGGAATTCTGTCGCAATAGCATGTGACATACAAGAGATGTACCTCCAGATTGGTATTCCAGTTTCTGATAGACAATATCATAGATTTTTGTGGCGATCATCACCAGAAGAAGACATTAAGGAGTACCAGTTCAATCGTCTCGTTTTTGGGGTAAATGCTTCGCCATTCTTGGCGCAGTGTGTTTCACAATATAACGCTAGACTTTACCAGGACGAGTTTCCAGGGGCTGCTGAGACGATTTTGAAATCAACCTATATGGACGACAGTATTGACTCCATAAGCAGTGAAAGTGAAGGTGTTGAACTGTATCGCCAACTATCTACTCTTTGGGGCAAAGCTGGAATGTTTGCTAGAAAATGGCTCTCGAACTCGGCAAAGGTCCTAGAAAGCATACCGAAAGCAGATCGAGCTTTAGATAACGATTTATTGCTTGAACAGTCTGTAAAGTCGTCTGTTAAAACTCTTGGGGTTTTGTGGCAAGCTAATACAGATAATTTTACATTTAAGTCAAACTCAAGTCATATTGAACAGAGTTAATTTATTTCTAAGAGAAATTATCTTAGTAAAGTTTCCACCCTTTATGACCCTCTTGGGTTTCTAGTTCCATATATAATCAGAGCTAAAGACTTGATGCAAGATATTTGGTTATCTGGGGTGGAATGGGATGATGAGTTACCTCCCCATTTGGCCAATCGAGCTTGCAAATGGTTTGAAGAGCTTACTGAATTGAATCAGATTTATGTGCCACGTAATTTACATTTTGACCAAAACGAAAGTCAAGTTCATACTTCTGTTGACGCGTCGACACACGCTTATTGCGCTGTAACATATATCAGGAACAATCAATGTCTTTTAGGCTTGAATAGTAATACTAATTTATTAGCAGCCAAAAGCAAAGTGGTTCCTTTGAAAAGTATAAGTATCCCAAGATTGGAACTTATGGCAGCCATTTTAGGACTTAGATTGTCAGAAAAAATTTGCAGGGCTCTAAATTTTGACATTCATAATGTTCACTTTTGGTCAGACAGCCTAAACACTCTGTGGTGGATCCGCAATCAAAATCGTTTGTATAAGCCTTTTGTTGCAAATCGATTAGGGGAAATTCAGAGTAAAACAGACCCTAAGCAGTGGAGACATGTACCCTCGCGACTTAATCCGGCAGATTGTGGTTCGAGGGGTTTAAGTGTAAATGAGCTTAAAACTGAAGTTCTTTGGTGGAAAGGTCCTAGCTTTCTTTGGGAGGCTTCAAGTAAATGGCCAGAAAATAAATTTGAGCCATATGAAGGTGCTAAAATAGAACAAAAGAGAAAGTCAGAAAGTTCTTTCTATGTTAGTTCAAGGCCTAGTGTTTTTGTTGAAAACAGGTTAAGTCCAGAGAATTATTCAAACTGGAATCATTTAGTTAGAGTGCAGGCATGGGTTTTGAGATTTATCAGTAATTGTCAGTTACCAAAGGGTGACCGTTATCTACCCAAAATTTTGTCTCCAGGAGAGCTAAGGTCTTCTGAAGAGTCAATTATTGTTCAGGTTCAAAGGAAACACTTTGCTGAGGAGTATAATGCATTATTATGTCAGAGAACTTTACCTAAGTTTAGTAAACTTCTCAAATTAAATCCAAAATTGGACGAGTCAAATGTCATGAGAAGTGTAAGCAGGTTAAGGTATATTGACTATTTACCATTTGACACTAGGTGTCCAATCCTTTTGCCAAGAAAAGCCTGGGTCACAAAATTGATAGTAAAAGATTGTCATGAGGAATGTTACCACAGCGGAACAAACCAGACATTGGCAGCTTTATCGGTGCGATACTGGGTTATAGCTGCTCGCGAAGTGATCCGGGAAATCGAAAGTGACTGTACAATTTGCAAGCGCAAAAACGCGAAAGCATCACAACAGATTATGGGTCCTATACCTGAGTTTAAGGTTGGGAAGTCAATACGTGCATTTAGTCAAACAGCAGTAGACTATACACGGCTTTTCTTAACTAAGTAAGGTCGGGGCAAATCTAGAAATAAAAGATATCTTTGTCTTTTCACTTGCATGACATACCGAGCGGTACACTTAGAGATGTCTTACGGTTTAGACACAGATTCATTTATGAATGCCTTTTACAGATTTGTAGGTCGCAGAGGAATTCCTGAAATTGTCGTGTCCGATAATGGTTCCAATTTTATTGGTGCTGTGCGAGAACTTAAAGAACTACACGCAGCGTTAGATTTTGATAGAATTGTTGAAAACGCAGCAAATAAGGGTATTAGGTGGTATTTCAATCCCCCGATGGCACCCCATTTTGGTGGTATACATGAAGCAATGGTTAAAAGTGCCAAGAGAGCCATTTTCTCAATCGTAGGAAACGCAGACATCAATGACGAAGAACTGCATACTACATTTGTTGGGGCTGAAAGTCTCATCAATAGTCGACCGCTAACGTATCAGAGTGCTCATTCATGTGACGAGCCAGTGTTGACTCCAAATCACTTTCTATTCGGTCAAATAGGGGGTAAATTTGCGCCAGAAAGTGTAGACATTACTAACTTTGACTTGCGTAAAAGATGGAGACGTGTGCAGGAACTGATAAAACATTTTTGGAAAAGATGGCTTCAAGAGTTCCTGCCTATGCTTGGTTCGCGTAAAAAATGGCAGGTAGAAAACCGTGACTTTCAAGTTGGCGATATAGTCATGGTAATAGACCCAGATTCAGCAAGAGGTAACTGGAAACTTGGAAAGATAGTCGAGGTCTTCAAAGGTCTCGATGAGCATGTTCGGGTAGTCAACGTTCTAGTCGGAGAAAAGACACTGAAACGACCAATAAACCGTATATGTGTACTCGTCGAAAACAGTCAAAGTGAAGTGTTAGTGAAAGAGCCATAATAATGCTCTTAAATTTTAAGTCAGTGTAATTAGAATATAAAACTAACAAAGCAGTTATGTTATCAGTGTAGAAACAAAAGGCTGCTTTAAGAAATTAGATCTCAAGACTTTCGAGAGACTATCGAATTCAAGACTATCGAGAGACTGTCGAACTATCGCAAGACTATCGAACTATCGCAAGACAATCGAATCAAAGACTTATACACCATGTTATTGTACATGAATGTGTATTGTAATTGATTTGAAGTAAATTGCGCATTTTTTTTATGAAATTAGTAAAATTGCTAACTTTGGCAAAATATTATATTTAACACTTTGCGTAAGTTAGCATTTCACAGTAGGTCTCCATTAATATTCATAGAGGTCATTCTTTAAGAATAAGAAGTAATTTTGAATGTATAGCAGATTGTCTTATGAATAGACAGATTAATATGGAGACTTGGTAAATATTTGTGTTTTCAAAGATTTCTTCATAGCTTTGAAATGGTGTTTGTTACTTTTCTGTCAAATGATATTTAATGCTTTAGGTAAAGGCTTTTCTATTGACAGATACAATATAGAATATTGAGAATCGATTTATATGTTTTGTGTCAATTTTCTTGCACTAAATGTTTGCAAATCAAATTGGGCTAAAGGTGAGCTAAGTGTATTTTGCAGATTTGCAAATTTTGCAGATTTTGCATCAGTGAGTCAGAATTATGATAATTCTTTGAAGTACATATTTTATGACCAGAAGTGTTTGTCAGACGTTGTAAAACATGATCAATATGCACAGAGGTGCGGATTGATCTTAGTCTACACTGTCTGTACAGATCTATTTATAGGTCAAAAACAGAATAGGGTAAATTTTGTTATCTAGATATATTTAGATTGAATCAAATAATGAAGTAATTATTTGTATGATAGATCTAAAAGGGTATTCATATTGTTTCAGCAAACTCGGGTTTGTCTTATAGATTATTGGAGGATAAAATTTCTGTACGTTGAGAAAAATATGGTAAAATTTGGAACTTGATGTTTAAATCTAGAGGTTTGAACATCTTTGATCTAAATTTTTCAAGAGATAATCTTTATGGAGAGATTTGTGGATTATTGAAGTTATTAAGTATGAAGCTAGAAGCTTAATAGACATAGAAGGATAGGCTGATAGAATTGTTTCAGATGAAAATTGTTTGCATTATGAGATTCAAGATGAATTTGCAGATATAGTCACAAGAGGTGATGCATAGAAATTGCACAAAGATTGATGAAGTTGAGATTGAAGTTTTGAAATTCTCATTTCTTGAAGAATTTATGAAGAATGCATAGATTCTTCATGGGGATGGGAATGTTCTGAAGGAAAGCTTAATAGGAAAAACTATCCTTTGAGTCTAAAGGTTTGATTCGAAAAGCTATCCCTTGAGAGAAAACAATAGTTATCTCCCTTGTTAGTTAAATTTCCGTTTGTTGAACCAAGATGGTAAAACGAGGAAAAATAAAAGAAGAAAATATCGAAATTCATCGTTATTCTTGTATCATCGTCTCGAACATCCCTTTGATCGTCATTTTTACAGCAATTAGTGCTTGTCCGGAATATAACTTTGTCATCTCAAGTCAGAACGACTTCAAACTTGGTATGCATGTTTGTTGCAATATTACCGAGTACTGTGGCCAAGAACAATAACTCTACCTAGCGCGGATTTTGAGTAATTCCACTTTGATCTTCATTTTTACAATATTTCTTGCTTGTCAGGAATGGAACTTTGAATTCTCAAGTCAAATTGACTTGAGACTTGGTAAACATGTTTGTTGCATTACCTGCCCTTTGCAATTATTATACCTCCTCGACAACTGGCGGTGGGACGGGCATATCTTGTGACAATTTGCCGCTCTTGTTTCATTATCATTTGGTCTTGAACCTCAATATTTGGTATTTATCTTCATTGTAGACCTTTACTGCTTAGTACTCAGGTGAGCGATATAGGACCATCATGGTCCTCTTGTTGTTTTATTTCAAAGCTGATGCGAACGTTGTTTGATTTGCCGATTATGGTAAGGTTTAAGGAATGGTAAATTGTGCCATTGTTGCAGTTTTTCACAGATTTTGTTGAGTTAAATCTAAATGGAAATGGAAAACATGGTCACATTCATTCACGATCTTGTGTTGCAAGTTATTACACTTGGATATTATCAACGTGCTACAATGGCTTCTAGAAAATGCTTAACGCTCGAAGAGAGGGTGAAGGTCCTGAAAATGATTGAGTCAGGCAGAAGTTTCAGAGCCACTGCCACTGAGATGGGGGTAGGAAAGACCCAAATCCAGGCCATTCTGAAAAGAAAGAGAGAAATTTTGGATGAATATGAAAACAACTCCAAGGCTTCACTGAAACGTCCAAGACGCACAAAGGAGTTTGATGATTTAAATGATTTGGTATACAAATGGTTTTTAGCCGCCACATCCCGACAAGTCAACGTGTCTGGCCCGCTCTTGAAGGAAAGAGCATTGAAATTTGCTGAAGACTTGAAATTGAGAGAATTCAAAGCTTCCAATGGTTGGCTCGATGCCTTTCTGAAAAGGAATAACATTGTTTTCAAGAGACAATCTGGGCAGACAGCAGAAGTGAACGAAGACATTGTTAAGGACTGGAAATCTCGTATTCCAACATTATGTGAGGGATTTAAAGCAGAGGACATGTTCAATATGGATGAAACAGACCTCTTCTACATAGACAGTACCAAATCAACTTATTTTAAGAAAGGTGAGACATGTGCTGGCGGCAAAAGATCCAAAGAACGAATCACAATTGGCCTTTGTTCATCTGCCACTGGCGAGAAGCTTCCTCTCATTGTCATAGGTAAATAAAAAAAAAAAACAAAAGAAGCTTTGGCTCCATTACTGCAGATAAACTACCAGTCAGGTATTACTCAAACAAAAAAGCCTGGATGACAAGTGGGATAATGGAAGACTGGTTACAATGGTTTGACCGCAAATGCGACAGCAGAAAAGACATGTTTTACTTTTTTTGGACAATGCTCCATCACACCCAAAGATCCATCTCAAGAACATAACAGTCAAATTTCTACCTGCTAACACCACTTCCTTGTGTCAGCCCATGGATCAGGGCACCATCCAAACATTGAAACTGAAATATCGAAAACGACAGCTTCAACATGTTAATGTAGAAGTTGAGCGAAACCAATCTTCAACTGGTTCCCAGATTCTAAGAGACATCACCATTCTACAGGCTATCTACTGGGCTAATTCTTCATGGAATGATGTTTTGTGCGACACAATTGTGAAGTGCTTCTAAAAAGAATGGATTTTTATGTGAGTCTGTTAGCAGTGAAAGTGTACGCTGTAGTGATCATGAAACAAATGTGGTGGACGAGTTGCCACTCATTCTGCATCAACATGCATTTGAACTTTTTGGATGTGAATTGCAAGAAATTATTGATATTGATAGTGAATTTAGGACTTGCGATACTGATATGGGTTTTTTTTTTTGCTTTATTTACCACGTCAATAGGTACGTGGGGGTCGTGGTCATCCCCCACCATACCTTACATAAGCTGTTAGTAGACAGTGTTAGTTTCATTTCTAAACATATAAACGATATAAACGTATTTACCAACATTTAAACGTATTTACAATAACTTCATGAAAGAAAACAGTTTCTTATAAAAACATACAATAATATATATGAGACATTCTCTGGCAAAAAGGTGCTCGATGCCTCTCCGTAATCCATCATGCCAAGCAAGCCATCATATACTTTTGAATCCACAACAGCCACTTTTTTTCTCAAAACCGACCTAATCACTTGGTAGAATGGTCCTTGGACATACAGAAAACTGACCTTTAGCGAAAAGTTTCGGTCCAGGTCAGCCTGCACGAACTGCGCAGGCTGACCTGGGTCGATACCTTCTCGCAGATGCATTAAGCCCCCTTTTCACGGAGAACGGCTCACATACATTCATCTTTTCAAAAAGGTAGCATTATGAAAAATGAAATAATTTCAGTTTAAAATCTGTGGCAATAAAGCACGTGTGTGTGTGTGTGTGTGTGTGTGTGTGTGTGAAAAACAAAAATATAATGAAACTGATTGGTGCAAAATAAAAAAAAAATGGCATCATTTATTGTGTGTTTAAAAAACTATGCTTATTCTGAAATCGATAGTGATTTATGGAAGGCGTTCTAAGATATGTTCCGCAATTGTCATTTTATAGTTTTCAAGCCCAGTCGTTTTCGTATTACTATGGATATTCACAGCGGTAGTAAGAAAATTCTTCATACCAATAAGTGACGGTTTATAAGTTTTATTTCTACAAAAGTAAATATATTTTTTAACTTCTAGAAGCAAATTGTCTGACAAAAAGTTTGGTTTATATGTGCCCAAAAGAAAAATTCTACTATTTATTTGTAAATTGCGGTCAAAATTTTTTAATATTGTTGTAATTTTATTCATCAAAGGTGTTATATAATCACAATTATAGAACAAATGTAAAAGTGTTTCTTCATGTGTTCCACAGAAAGTACATAAATTAGTATCGATCAAGTTCATTTTGAAAAGTAGCGAATTTGTTGGGAGGATCCTGTAAACTATTCTTGCCTGGAACCATTGTGTATAAGTATCTTGAGTACATTTAAAAACACTTCCGTGAACTAGATTCCAATCAATTTCTAAATCATTGTATATTGAGTTCCACTTGACTCTACATGACGGAGTTTCTCTGTTCTCAATTAATTTGTTGTAAATATGTTTGTTTATCTCTTTTTTAGTTAATATTTGAAAAAAATAACAGTTAATGCTAGGGTTATGGTATTCATTTAGAAATTTCTTTTGAATTAGTATATGATGCTTCGACAAGAACCTCTTAACTGAGTTTAATAAACTGTAGTACCTTAAGAAATTTGTTTTATTATTGGTAAGTTTATTGATTTCATTCCAAATTTTAAAATGACCATTTTCATTTAAAAGGTCTTTGATATATCTTATACCGGCAGTGTACATTATGGAATCATAGACGTAATTTGACTCGATTATGATATTGTCATTATAAAACAATGGCATATTCATTATATCTACCCAATTTGTAAATTTACATTTCGATATATATGTAGTAAAAGACTGTAGGACATCAATCCAAAAATCGTTTTTAATAGTTTTCACGATTTGTTTACAATACGAAATACCTAAATTGAATAATTTTTGTGTATCAAATATTCCATTAATAAATATATAACAGTCGCCTTTACCAGTAGCAACAAGTTTTTTTTAACCATTTAATTTTCATACTCATGTTATAGCTATTTACATCTATCATTTTTAGACCCCCTTCTGTGTACTTCTTTATAAAAATACTCCGTTTTATTTTAGCCGTGCCATCCCATACGAATTTATATAACATATCATTTAAACTTTTCATGTATTCATCCGATGGTGACGGTAAACTAATAAACAGGTTGGTAAGTAAGGAGATTAAAATGCTTTTAACTACAGTTATTTTTCCAATAGGAGTTAGTTTTCTCCTATTCCAGTAGGATATACTATTTTTATATATGGGGTCTTGGGAGAAATTTGCTCAGGAAATTCTCAGTGAAAACTGTAATGATGATGATGATGACGATGATGATGAACTAGAACAAACTGAAACTGTAGCATCCAGTGAAAGTCAAACTCTGAAACTGTCTCAGGCCATACAAATGTCTGATGATTTAAAGAAATGGGCTTTAGCTTGTGGAAATTCTAACATTTTGGATTTAACCATGAAATTGCAGGCCTCATTGAGTGAAATGTTTGTTGACGAACAGGCAGTGAAACAGAAAAAAATTGTGGATTTTTTAGCAAGAAGTAATGCAGCAAAGATTTGGTAATGTAGAGATTGGTTTACACTAAAAACTTCTAGAAATTTATGTAGACATCTTTTAAAAAACAGAAATTGCTCATGAAGAGTTTTTTCTCCATTTCTCACAATGATTTCCATTTAGATCTATTGAATGTTTTCAAAATGTCTTAGGGGGACAATGTTGATATGACTCCCTTCTATCAAAGTAGAAATCATGTGAAAAACAGAAAAATTGCTCATTAAGAGTTTTGTCTCGATTTCTCACAATGATTTCCTTTTAGATCTTCTGTAATTTTTCAAAATGTCTTAAGAGTACAATTGTTGATATGACTCCCTTCTATTAAAGTAGAAATCATATGAAAAACAGAGAAATTGCTCATTAAGAGTTTTGTCTCCATTTCTCACAATGTTTTCCTTTTAGATCTTCTGAATGTTTTCAAAATATCTTAGGAGCACAATTGTTGATATGGCTCCCTTCTATTAATGTAGAAATCATGTGAAAAACAGAGAAATTGCTAATAAAAAGTTTTGTCTCCATTTCTCACAATGATTTCCTCTTAGATCTAATGAATGTTTTCAAAATGTCTTAGGGGTACAATTGATGATAGGACTGCCTTTAGTTAATGAAGAAATCATGTGAAAAACAGAGAAATTGCTCATGAAGAGTTTTGTCTCCATTTTTCACGATGTTTTCTGTTTGTTCTTCAAAGTGTCTTAGGCGTATAAGCTAACAACAGGCAATTTCTTCATTTTTCACAAGCATTTATGATTGTCAACATGTGTGTGTACATAACTGTACATAAAAATGATTTAGGAATCATAAGAAAAGAGAATTTGTTCTACAAAATTTCTTATTTACTTACAATTCTCTTTTAAAATGTAAGTATAAAACTGTTAAAACAAGTTGCACAAAGATTGAATTAACTCTTTACCAAACGACAAAATTTTGGACTGGTCCAAATTGAAAGCATTTGCAGATGACAAAATAAATGTGACTGAAAAATTGAAATTTGCTTTGGGAAGGGTAGAAAACATTGTGGTACAAGGAGAAAATGCTGGTTACCAGCATTTTCTCCTTTTCCCACCATGTTTTCAAAAGACTTCTTTTTCAGGGTCGTTAAAAGTCGGGATTGTGTGGTAAGGAGTTAAAGTAAATAAACAACAAAAATTGAGTTCTTAATTATATCCTTTGTTTCGATTAACCAATTACTGTAATACCAGTACAAAAAAGATGCAAGCAACAGTGCCCTAGCAGAGAAATAATGCCACTGAACCCCCCCCCCCCAAAAAAAAAAGTCATTGCTTGGAACACCTTTATTAAGAGACCACCTGCTGTAAGAGACCATTTTTAAGATTTCCCTTGAGTGGTCGTCTCCTAAAGCATGTTCGACTGTATCTCTGATTTTGGGCAGTTACAGTCATGCATATGTATCATGTATTTAAAAAGGTGGATATGGCTGTAGGTCATACCTTTACTACTTCGTCATGGCAAGTTCAATTTTTAGTACTTTGATATCGTTCACTGAGAGAACTAAATAAATTAAAAAGAGAAGGCACTGTAGATAGCATATGCAATTTCTTCTTAGTAATAAGATCGAGATATACTTTACTTTTAAATTTTTTTGTCCGTTTTATAGATGCAAGAGTTAAATGGTAAATAAATAATGTATCAGTAACTTAATACTTTGATTTACACTAAAAGTTTCTGTTTACTGTAATGAATGTATCAAGACCATGAAAATAAGCACACTAATAAATCTTAGATACGTAAAATAAAGAAATGAACCAGATAATTGTAAAATTCTCAGCGACTGATATAATTAACATTAAAAAGTATATTAATGAACTTTGGTTATAAGTGCTTCTACTTTATCCATGGATATGCCGAATTGATATACAATAAATCTGAAAATGCCATTTGGGTTGCTTCTAGGATGCATTCAAGGCATTTGTGATCAAGAAAATATGTTTTATCTGAAAAATATCCCGGTAGTTTCTGAGATTATGATTTTTTGAAGCTTAAACCATAAAACAATAGTACTGTCAATGCTTTGATTTGCATTATATGTACGTTGTAAGAAATATATGGAATTATTTAAATATAAGCTTGTTACATGACCTGAGATCATTTGGGACTTTGGCATGGTATAAAATTTCCAAGGAACAGTCAGGTGAGGATCAACTGTTTGGGTTAGGGTTCGAGGTGCACTCGATGACCCTTGACCTCTATAACTTCCAAAAGCCCCACTTGCCAGACTTTGGGGATGTGCTCAAGAGCTATCAGCTATCAATTATCTGGCCTTGGGGTTCAAGAAATAATAGTCTTGCCGGGGGGGTGGGGGAAACAAACACCCTGCTGGCTCATAGTGTATATAATCGGCTGGGAGAAAACGAATATAGGCTTTCTTGAACTTCAGAAACAGGCTTTGCGGGTACAAACTCTTAATCCTGTACAAAAATAAAAAAAGGAAAAAAAAAAAAAAGTGCACAATATTAATCTTTTGGTGTTGATGGGTTCGATATCTTGTAAAATCATGATTCTTTTTTTCAGTCCTAGTGAAAGGCTTGCATGGGAATCTCATTGTCAGGCATTTGTGTTCGTGCGTATGCCTGGCCATGTCAGTGGAGCTGTCACTTATCTAGCTCTTTCTTCTTTATGGATGGCTTGCCAGCTCTCGCACCACTGAATCTGGTCATAAAACAAGTTATGTGCGATTACAAAAATCTACATGGCCCCCAATTTAAAGATATCAGTCATTAAATGGTTCGTGTGCATACGGAAATGAACCGCGCTATGACCGCGCAGGCTGACCTGAGTAGAAACCTTTTGCTATTTGTAAATTTTCTGCATGTTAAAGGATCAGTGTACCTCATGATTCAGTTGGTTGTTATATAAAACGGATTTTATTGATCTATGATAATGTGATAACTTGCTTGGTATCACGCATCGCGGAGATGCATCATGCCCCCTTTTGCAAGAGCAAGGCTTATCGATAAAGTCTATCTTTACAGTTGGCTTAATTTAGGCATCGCAATCTAGGTTTGCAAAGTCGCAATCTAGATTTTGAAAATGCCTTTATGAACGGTTCAGTAGCGCTGGGACAGTTCACAGAAAAAGTTCTGCTATCTACTTCTGTTTTGTTTTTTTAGGGGGACTTTTGCCACGTGTTAAAGATTGAACTGAAATAATATCAACCTCAGTGAGTTGTTTTGCAGCCTTTCTGTTTCGGTTTTTGAATGCTCCGGTTCAACTTTTCGTTGATTTTAAGACAAATTTTCATCCGGTGTGGGGAAAAAAGCTCCTTTATGTTGTTTTATGTGCTTGATGAATATTCGAATTCACATTTTATAATTTGCAGAAACAGTGATTGGCGAGCGAGGTTGGTTGGACAAAATAAAAGAACCCAAAGCTCGAATGGTCGAGCTTTTATTTATTTGATACAAGAACTATTTTTACAAAAGATAGACGATGTAATAGAAACTGTAGAATTAATATCCATACTGTTTTGTTTGTGGCTCAATATGGAGAATAATGGTAAAAATAACCTCGACAGCAGTTGCCTTTCTTTCCTAATTGTTTTTTCATTTCTTGAAAAGTAGAATTTTTAGTTAGATATGAACGATGCTCTGTAAAAAGGGGACTTAATGCATCTGCGAAAAGTATCGACCCAGGTCAGCCTGCGCAGTCCGCCCTGGGCCGAAACTTTTCGCTATTGGCCAATTTTCTGTATGTCCTGAGTCTACCTCAAGATTAAGTCGGTTGTTGAAAAGATGGCTATTATTGATCCATAAGTATGAGATGCCCTACTTGGTACCATGGATCACGGAGGCGCTTTAAGCCCCCTTTTCACAGGGCATGACTCATATATTTGAAGATTACAACTCAACATAATCATGTTTCAATGGAGGGAAAATGTTTGTTTTTATTATTATTATTTTCTCTAAAGAACCATGCACTGGCAAAAGGGGGCTTCTTGCATCTCTGTGATAAATGGTACCAATCAAGTCATCACATAATTATGGATCCATAAAATCCATTTTATTTAACAACCGACTGAATCAAGAGCTAAAGAGGTTCTTGGACATGCAGGAAGTTTACAAATAGCAAAATATTTCCACTCATTTTAGCCTGCTCGTTACTCGATACTATTATCAGACGCAGTAAGCCCCCATTTCACAGAGTATGTCTCAAATAATGGCCTACTCTTCAGATTCATTAACTGATGAGATACGGGAATTATGAGCTTATTTCCATGACAGTTCTGTACACACGGGTAGGAAACTCCATATTCCAAGCCAATGGCTCTGACGAAAAAATGATGTGTTTGGTCTTTCGGTTCCGAAGGTATCGGCCCATAAACGACAGAAAAACAGCTAAGCTTTGCTTTCGTTCGATCCATTTCTGAAGGATCATATTTGTTAATTGATTGTATTATATTGCTCATGTATATTGTATTTCTGTGGAGTAAGAATATGTTTAATTTTTTTTCCCCATGAACTTATTCTCAAGTTACGTTTTTTTTTTTTTTCAGAATATAATGTAAAGAAGGTGACAGAAGGGAGGACAGCGCCTAAACAAGATACGTTCAGATGTGAAGGTTTGACGACTTCATCTTCTTTGTTCCTATAACCTACACTCGAGGCAATAAAGCCTAAACAGGCAAAACAATAGACTGAATACCAGTCAACCAATAGTATTCTATTACTTTGAGATTCACACAATTCAACTAGCTCATCCTATCAGAACGAAGAATACAAAGGGGTACATTTACATGAACAAGTGGTTATTTCAAGTATTCTTATATATCTTATTCCTTATTGGGCGCCTTTCGTGGACTTCAACGAATTTATAAGTTTCCGGCAATGAAGAAAACTACGAAAAATACGCTTTTGACAATTACGATCTTGATGTTTGTGGCGTGTACAATTATTTCGTACTACTACCGTATTCAGTTATATGAAGCTGATTCAATGAAGTTGATGTTAAACCTAAGTGGTCACAAAAAGGGATCTGGAGCCGAAAAGTTTATCTTTTCAGAGGACAGCCTCTCCGAGACGTTGCTTAGTATTCGAGATAAAAGCTGCCATGTACTATATGAATACCACAATAATGCAAGAAGTTCATTTTGTCAAAACCTTCAGCGGTGTAACATAGCCACATTACAGGTTCCCGATTTGCCAGAAGGCTGTCAACGACGTTTACCGAAGTGTCTTATTATTGGAGTAGCAAAATCGGGAACCAAAGAGTTAACAGCTTTCCTCTCAATGCATCCGAACATTGTAATAAAAACTCGACCAAGTTACATGTTTCAATACTTCACCAAACACTGGGAGAAAGGATCTGAATGGCACAGAGAACAAATGCCATTTAGTTTGGAAGATCAGATTACTTTGTACAAATCGAAATATTTCTTTCCAATAGAAACGCCAGCTAGGATAAAAATGTCGGATCCCAATATAAAATTGATTTTAATTGTAAGAGATCCCGTTGAAAGAGCCATTTCATTCTACACATTTCATAATCCAGACAGCCCTTTGAGTGATCTTACCAAATTGGCCGAAGAAGGTAGGCTAAACGGACAGTTCTATGATAAACCATTTGAGCGCTATTTACAGCATTTCAATCGTTCTCAAATCCACGTTATTGACTCAAAAATATTTCAGAAAGACCCACAGAGTGTTTTATTTCAAGTCGAAACATTTTTGGGCCTACCTCACGTGATAAAGAAAGAAAATTTCGTGTTTAATAAAGATAAAGGATTCTTCTGTCTTCGCGATGTAAACAAGACGTTTAGTTCTTGTTTTGGCGACAACAGAGGAAGGAAGAAAATACAAGATGAAACAGAGTTAGTGAAAGAGCTCCTTCGACCGCGCTTCAAAATACACAATGAACGATTCTTCAACCTGACAGGTCAGAGATTTAACTGGCTCTAAAAGGTCTATACGTGGACTTTGGTTCTGTTCTTGATTAAAAAAAACCAAAACCTTGAGTTCCTTCTCAACTGAGTTCAGGCTGCGCTAAAACTTAAACTTTTATTTGTACCTGAAGCAGTTAAAAAGCAAAAATTTTAGAGGGCGGAAAGAGAAAAGTTCCGTAATCCTTAAGCTGCGAATTGCGATTCAATATGAACTTCTGCGAACAGTGTAGGTCAAGACCAGACTGCACAGAAAGTGAGGTCTGATCTTGGATCTACATTGTCCGACAATAAGATATTTTTCCCGAAAATAAGTATGAAATTACATTATTCGGGTTTTTAGTATCTGCTTCAAAGTTTTATCTAACTTATAAAGGAGGGTAAGGTTTAAGTTGAAAAATTTGTTATCATGTTTAAAATTCTCAGAAAACTGCTTGTTCAACTGAATCTGCGCACCCGGCCCTTGTCTGACCTTATTACCTAAAACAAACCCTAACTAATAAAGGAGCTTATCCCTTTGTTTCCCACTCACAATGATATATGATCACTTTGCTGCAGATGGCTCCTTTTAAATTGTTTGGAAAGGAAATGCGTCAAAGTTCATCTACATGTATGTTACACAATTGGTTTATGGTGTCAAAGATAAGTAGAAATTTACATCAATTATATTATGGCATACTGCTTTGCACAACATATTTACTCTATTTACTTGTTTATGATAATCTCACGCTACTGCTGCATTTGGTACATTGAAAATAAAGGGAAAAACACTACCTGTGAACCTCTGAAAACCCCTGTTTGTTTCTCTCTATATATAAAAAGAATCGTTTTGTGTCCGATATATGACATATTAATTGTCGAAGGTACAAGAAAAAGCGACAGCTGAAGCCAAGGAAGATCGTAAAATTTCAGACAATGCGGGAAAATTCCCAACATTACCGAACGGATGAAAAAGAAATGACTGTAGACTTCTTTTGAAATAAAAGAAGACAGTTAGCTATTAAAGTGCAAATATCGATTCTGATTGGATATAATGACAAATTATTATTATTACATTTTTCAAATCCATCCCTGCAATTTTTAATATGTTCATGTTTTTAAATTGACGCTAAACAGGGCACCACTGAGCAATCGCACTTTGAACCACACAAGGAATATAGGAATGTAATTTCCTACGGCAAAAGGGATAGTTTAAAAATACAAAACTATATCAGGGATAAAACTATATTTTACAGAAATCATTAAACTTTCGATATTCCGATGGAACAATTCCGGAACTCCATAAACTTGAACAAAGCGAACTGTTATTATCCAAAGGAAGTGCCAGAAGGATAAAAATGTCAGATCCAAATATAGTGAGAAATCCCGTTGATAGCACCATTTTATTTCACACGTTTCACAATCCAGAGGAGACTTACAGTATTAGTTGTACGGACATGTGACAGGGGACTTGGAAACTTGTTCGCGGCTGTGGTGAATCATGTTGCTCCAGGCCGAAGGCGAGGTGGCGACATGATTCGCCACAGCCATGAACAAGTTTCCAAGTCTCCTGCCACCTGACCTTACAACGAATTTATTATACTGCAAAGTTTTACCATTCTGGACAACGTGTGTTAAGCGAGATTCCCCTTTTTAGCTCCACTGGCCGAAGGCCAGAGAGCTATAGTCATGGCGTTGTGTCCGTCGTGCGTCCGTCCGTCCGTCCGTCCGTCCGTCCGTCCGCCCGTGCGTGCGTCCGTAAACTTTTTCTTTAAAAAACTTCTCCTCAGAAACTATTGACTGGATTTTTACCAAATTTCACAGGAATGTTCCTTTGGTGGTCCTCTTTCAAATTCCTTCAAATAATTGTGTTCCATGAAGAATTCTGGTTGCCATGGCAACCAAAGTAAAAAACCTTTAAAAATCTTCTCCTCCTAAACCGCTATTTGGATAGCATTGTTATTTTGCAGGAATGTTCCTTAGATACAGGTTTACAGAATTCCTTAAAAAAAAAAAAGATCTGTCAAAAAACATGGCTTTTATGGGAGACTCATTTTCCTTTTATGGTATAAAGTAAAATCTTTGAAAAATTTCTTCTCTAAAACTATTCATTGGATTTCATTGTTGTTTTGCAGGTAAGTTCCTATGGTGGTTGTCTACCAAATTGTTTCTTCAGTGAGCTAAAATGCAGAATTGAATGATAATTGTTAAAAACTTCCTTTCGCCATTATAGAAATATCAGGCCTGTGCAGCGATACAGGCGCTCAAGCGCCTCTAGTTTATGGTCTCACGAATTGAGTTCGCTGAGCGTTGTCTGCACATGTCATATTCTTCGAAGATTCGACCAGTCTACTATAACGCATCACCAATCCCCGAATATTAGGGAAAAGTAGGGCTTATATCGAAGCTATTAGCCTATTACCCAAGCATGTAGGGGCTGTTTTAATAAATGGCCGGTGCATAGGTTACATGCTAGCCGATCATAGCTGACTGAATCGCACCAGGTAGCGTTTTTTTGAGTAAACGTTTATTTCATTTTGAAATTCAAAGTAACGGTTGTTTTGAAAAGTAGTCCGGTTCTGTACCCAGAATGCCCAAATTAGATAGATGTGTATTTGTAAAATGCCATCTAGCGGGAGATAATGGTTCGCTGACGAAATAGAATTTCCCGTCTGATTGCCCCAATTTAATGAAAAACGATGTCACTGCGAACTGATGTCACTGAAACCTTGGTAAAACGTGCAGTTTGATGCATAATCTTGATGATGTCACTGCGATTGACATTCGACGTATTTTTATCAAAGCATGGATTTAAACAACTGCAAGGTAAGGAACTAGGATTTTAATGATTTGTTGGCAAAAGTAAACGACCATTAGTTGCCTCAAACGACCTTTAGGTTATCCTTTGAACGTTATGCACAATGTATGAGTTTCGACACTTCCGAAGGGATGGCTCGTTTTTAACACCCCCCCCCCCCCCGGTGTATTTGTTTTAGAATGGCATCAAACTATAATACATGTAACTATATTCATTTATTTTCAAAAATAATCCATTCTTTCCGTATTAATGAGAACCATCAAGGGAAACTAGTAATAATATGGTGCAGGCTACTCAGTATGTCTTGTGGGCGGCCCGTATCGATGGAATGACGCCGCCATTTTGGATGTTTTGTTGAAAGTGTAGTTATGCATTCGGCATACCTCGGGTGATGGGAGCAATCAAATCCCTCGGCTGTATCTGGTGGATTGATATGCACCTAAACGGTACATTTCATCGCCGGAAATACGCCGGTTTACCATTCTGAAAATTGTAAGGCTACTCTTAAAAAAGAAAACTTGAGTCTCAGTTTTCTATCGAAATCTTTCTAACTCTATTTCAATTAACAAACAGTTCGTACATCCATTTTTTAACGTGGTTTATCAATTCCGATTGAAGTTTTCACCGACAGATAGATAGATGTGAATAACTTCATCGAGGTTGTTTATGTCGTTGCTAAACGACTTACAGTGGCGTCGCCACGTATAAGATCACGTGATTGGCAATTCAAATGGAAACGACCGTTATACGGACGAGGTTAGATGTAGGTACGGAATCGGCCGAGTTGTGACGAGTGTGTAGTTATGTATACGGGGATCCCGAAAGGGAAACTGCTTTTACGTGGATTTTGCTAGTGTATAGTCAGGACATGTAGGTTCACGGTATATATTGCTTCGAGGTAATCGATATATGTCCGTCATAGCAAAAGTCGGCGCCCTGTAGCGGCTTGTCTGGTCTCTATTTAAATTGTAAATACCTTGACTCGGACAATTTCCAAAATAAATGTTTAGAATGGAAGAAAAATAAACCGGAAGTGAAAACGATGTCATCGGCACCTACATGCTTGACATCATTTACCCCACCCTCTAAAATCCTTCATTACACGCAGTTTTACCTAAAAACATACATGATGATGTATTTAGATCATCTGCTAGGTCATGTGGCAATATTTTCAAATCATGTGACTGCAAATTGGCTCCAAATATATCAAGGTGCATCGATTTTTTTTTACGAAAACCATCGAAGTCACATGAATCAATTTCAAATTTACAGCGGGACAGTGGTGAAGGTCAAGGTGGTCATTTCTCTGAAATGTTTGGATGAAACTTAATGGTATTTTCTATGATGCTAAGTAAAAGATGAAATTAAAAAATTCACTGGTGATTTATTCTAAACTCTATTAAAATTTTGAATTTTTCTTGATCGGACTGTAACTAACGTGAACCAATGAACCGCAAGGCTACTTGATAAATATGTTCGGGGCGTACTATCCTATCAGATCACGAGAAATTTCTTTGCAGTATAACAATATTAGTTGTACAGTCAGGTGGCAGGGGACTTGGAAGCTTATTCACGGCAGTGGCAAATCATCTGGTCCTGAGCCGAAGGCGAAGAGGTGACATGATTCGCCACAGCCGTTAACAAGTTTCCAAGTCCCCGTCCACCTGACCGTATAACGAATTTATTATTTTGCAAAGTTTCATCATTCCAGTGTGTATTCAGCGAAATTTCCCCATTTATGCACTCACGAACTGAGTACGCTGACGACATAGAATTTCCCTTCTGAGTGCCCCAATTCAATGAAAACTGACGTCACTGAGAACTGACGTCACTAAAACCTTGGTAACACGTGCAGTTTGGTGAACTTGATGATGTAACTGCGATAGAAATTCGTAATATTTTTATTTAAACATAGATTTAAACAACTTCAGGGTAAGTAACTATGGATTTTAGTTATTTGTTGTCAAAAGTAAAAGACCATTAGTTACCAAAACGACGATTATCCGTTTAACGTTACAATTAATGAGTTTCAACACTTCTCAATTTGCTAACCTGACGAAGGGATGGCTCGTTTAAACCCCGTGTATTTGTTTTTGAATGACAACAAACGATAAAATATGAAATATATTCATTTATTTTCAAAAGTAATCTATTCTTTCCGCCTGAATGACAACCATCAAGGGAAACTAGAATATGGTGCAGGCTACTCAGTATGTTTGTCTTTTGGGCGGCAAGTTTCGGTCGACTCCGCCATTTTGGATGTTGTGTTGAAAGGGTAGTCATGTATATGGGGTCCCAAAAGGGAAACTACTTTTATGTGGATTTTACCAGCGTACATGAGTTGTATGTTCTGGGCATATTATCCAATCAGATCGCGAGAAATTTCTTTGCAGTATAATAATGATGTTGGTAAAATCGATGCGCAACACAACCTAAGTTTGAAGTGGCGATTTGATTAACAATAATTTGAACCCAAATTACCGTACTTCAGTCATTCTCAAATCCATGTCATTGACCAAGAAAAGGACCCACAAAGTATTGTTTCAAATTAAAACTTTTCTAAACCTTCATTTAGTCTCTAATACAGAAAAAGAATTCTTCTGCCTTCGCGCTGTAAACAGAACGTTTAGTTCAAGAAAGAGACGATAGAGGGATGAAGAAAATAAAAAATGAATCAAAATTTTTGACAGGTCTTCTTCAGCCGTTCTTCAAACCACGAAATGGACGTTTCTGCAGCTCGACGCGTCTTAGATTTAATTAGCGCTAGCATTTTTATTTAAAAGCCATTGGTATCAGTGCTCTGGGTCGATTAATGTTTTGTCTCGGAGACAAAATATTTGTCAAAATTAGATACTGCCTTAAAGGTTCACTAAAAACTTCATTTTGGGCATACAAGAAACGTTTATGTTTCAGTGATGTGATATCGACACTTGTGAAAATTGCAATATTATATCAATATTCATGCAGTGACTCAATCATTTCATTTTTTAAACAATTAAATTTACAAAGAAATGTTAGATCTATAACTTATTGAAAATTACAATTTTGAAATAATGATTTTGTGAAATACGTTTTGAAAATCACTACTGTAGAAAATTGGTACAAAGACGAGATAGATATTCCCAAATAATATTTTTAAGATAATGTAACGATATCATTTACTAAACACCATACTACACTGTACATGCTGATTTATAAAACAACCAAAAGCTTTTAAAAGTGAAGAAAAAACAACAATATTAACTTATTACAACATGACAAAATTTTAGGACTGCTCATTTAAAAAAAATTACCTACCTGCCGATGATATCTTCAAAGAAGCTGCAGTGAAGGGCTTTGTCTTTGAAAGGGAAGAAATCATTGTGGGAAAAGGGTAAATTACTGGTTACCGGCATTTTCTCCTTTTCCTTTAAAGTCTTTATAAGTCGTCTTCCCTTGAAATAGGCAAAATATTAGCTTTTGTTTCATGTGGTCGACAAAGTCCTATTCTTGTTTTATTAATTCTGAAAATCAAAATCTGTTCACTTTGAAAGAAGCTTGAATGTTAGGGATGTTTGAAATCTATTCACTTAGAACGAAGCTTGAATTTTAGAGATGTTTACTTTTCATTACGAAACGAAAGTCCATCCCTATCCCATGTGGACTTATTTTGAACAGAGATAGCGGTGTATTTAAGCGTCAGTCACAAGGGTGAAAGTTGTATGTTGCTTAAAAATAAGTCAAATAAATAGGAAGAGAGAGAGGGAGGGAGGGAGGGAGGGAGGGAGAGAGAGAGAGAGAGAGAGAGAGAGAGAGAGTAACCCTTTACTACACAATCCCGAGAGAGAGAGAGAGAGAGTAACCCTTTACTACACAATCCCGAATTTTAAGGATCTCGAGGAAAAAGTCTTTTGAAAACATTGTGGGAAAAAGGAGAAAATGCTGGTAACCAGCATTTTCTCTTTTCCCCACTATGTTTTCTTCCTTTTCAAAGACAAATCTCTTTATTGGAGCTAGTTTGGAAATATTGTCAGGTCTGTCATTTTTGACAATGTTTTATACTCTTCCAAACTCAAAATTCAATTTTTGAGTCACATTTATTTTATCGTTTGCAAATGTTTTCAATTCGGATCAGTCCAAAATTTTGTCGTTTGGTAAAGAGTTAAAGTAAAACGACTGGAACACGTGTTCCGATAATGGCCAATACCCTTAGTAAAGGATCGCTTATCGGAAATGTATTAGATTCGCAGACAGTCTGTTTGAGACACTATTTGTTAGACGCGACCAGAATTTTCCATTTTCCAGTAATGAATGGCGGTGTCTCTGCTATCTTAGTTCAATTATGTTATACGTGACCTAATGTTTTATGTGTAAATAGCATGACTGATATGGCATTATCTTCAATCTTCGTGTGATAGACAAACGGATTTTCAGTTATACACTAAATGTGAGTATGGTATATATTTGAGTAATTCTCTGTGAAAACGGGTTTTAATGCATGTCCGTGATCCATTTTTCCGAGCAATTAAACACATAAATCTTGATCCTTCAAATGAGTTTTTATCTAATAACTAACTGAATTGTGCGGTAGAATGGTCCGTGGGCAGGCACAAAATTTATTAAGAGCAAATTTCAACACAGGTAAACTGGCACGGCATGGTCCATTTGTATCGTAAAAACTACGTTAATAATAAATAAGTCTTCATGACAAAGGTACTTTCATATTGCTTTTTTTCTTTGGACAAATCTATATTATTTCAATTTTCATTTTTTTCCTATAATTCTTATTTTTAAGACTTCAGCAGTTTTTTTTTCGGTGATTGCTAATATCTCAATAATATTATTTACTTTTCTGTTTGCTTTCAGATTCAAACCTGTATTTTTTTGGTATATTCTGAACAGTTTTAACATTACTACAACTAAGCACAAGGAGAAAAAAAAAAACCCTTATTCGTCTTTGAATTTCTGTGAAACGAAATCGAGCATAAAATTAGATTTGAAAGGCAGGCCTCTTTTCACGATGTATAATTTACACTTTTTTTTTCCGACGATGCACGAAAACGCTCACAAAACGAAATGAGGGTCCAAGCTTCTTCCCATAAGAACAGTTTTCATTGTTTAAAGTTGAGTAAACATATATAGCATTGGACACAGCATTTATTCGTAGCTCAGGTGATACCTTCCAGGGTCCGTATTTACCATTCTTAATTCAATTCCAAGTCTAGTTCTAGGTTTTCTAAGATATGCATCCTGTCAATGGCTAAATCATTTGGTTTAGCCTGTGAGATGTTTTGCTGCTTTCAAATTTGGAAATTCTTCAGAATAAGACTAAAAATGTTTTTAATAATGGTTGGTGAATACGGACCAGGTTTCAAATTCTTATGTCAACCGTTAAACAAACTGACATCGTTTGGTGCCAAATGATTTCTTCGATTCCTAAAAAAATGGTTCTATTCCATCAATTACACGAGTGTAAACTACTTCGTGAAAAGTATTGTGCGTTTCATATTTAAAACGTTTCAACTCACACACAATACTGATTTGACTATATCAAATGATAAGCCAAAATATGTTTGTTTACCCGACCTACTTAGTTTCGTATAGTGTGACGTCGATAGGGCTGAACCAAACAGTTTTTCGAAATATATAGAATGAAACTTAAGTAAATCTTATAAACGATAAACTTCATTCAAACGTATACAGAAACATGTACAATAATTCCGAAACTCGTGATACCCTTTCATTGTTTCCTTTTTTTTTCTGTGGGTAATTTTTAGTGAAAAATCTAAATATCAAAAATAAGATAGTTGCATCAAAAATTTTTCGAGGGTCACTACCCTTCTTGTATATAGTTTTTCTTTTTGATAGCGATTAACTAGCACAACTTTAAAGTAAATATCTTCAGTAATAACAGAGATAATGTCAAAGTTGTTGCAAGATGAAGAGGCTGAGGACGACGACAGGGCTATCACCATACCTCGACGTTTCTTTGAAAACAGCCGAGTTGAAAATGTCGATTCACCAAAGGCTTATTTAAAAACTGGTTTTTTTTTTTTCAAACTCACTGAATAAAATTCTATCTCATCTAGGAAATTATGTCAGATCCTATTTGTCTCTATCCATGAATGACGAAGACGGGTTTACTGGTGAATTATGCATTAGGCGCATGGCTTTATCATGATAAAATCGTGATGGATCACTCACCCTCGATAACGTAGTAATAATGTATCGAGCTGAAATCATCCACCGTGATGATTTATCATCGTTTTATTTTCCATACCACATAACGTGGGTGCATGCTAATAGAATGTTATGCAACAATGGAACAAAGGATCCTGATGTATTGACCCATTGCGACTTCAGAACTATCAATATACAGAATGTAATTACGAGAAGGACAGAGGGGGTGAGCTATACCCGATACAATGTCATCACATCACTGTATATTGGCGCCTACCTTAAGTCCCTTTCGGGGCCATAGGCGAAAACAGTGACTTTTGCGGACGGCATAGATCAAGATCAGACTGCACAGAACGTGCAGTCTGATCTTTGATCTATACCGTCCCCTTGTGTAGTTAAGTCTATACAATCAAAAATTTTGTAAGTTTCAATGGATTGTTTTTAGAGCCGTCGAAAGAGGTTGGGTTTATTTATTCGGCGCTGAAAGAGTTAAGTCCCTTAAGCAGAGAGTGGACTTAGATTAGTATGATTAAAAACGATCAATATCATTTCAAATTTTGTAACAGCTTTTTCATCTATTCATCATGAACATTTACATGAGTAGTTTTGCAAGAAACAGCCAAAGAGTGACGGAGACAGACAGACAGACAGGCAGAGACAGAGGGGAGGGCAAGAAAAAGGTGTGAGGGAGTATTATTGGATTGGTAACTTTGAGATCTGGGTCCGTATTCACCAATCATTTCAAAGAACATTCTCAGTCTTATTCTCAAACATTTTCTACATTTGAAAGTAACACAGCTTCTGATTGGCTAAACCAAATGGTTTAGCCAATCAGAAGTTGTGTTACTTTCAAATTGGTTTAGCCAATTAGAAGTTGTGTTCTTCAGTATAAAACTAAGAATATTCTCACGAATGGTTCGTGAACACGGACCAAAGAGCCCGATTGACCATCTGTCCTGAATAAAGTTCTAATTCTAATTCAAAATTACAAGAAGAACCATCGGATAGGTTCAGACCATCATTATGTTTCAACCACATGGTTAGAATTCGAACTAAATAATTCGATCGCCTGGAGAATAATGGTCATAGTTACTGCGCCCATGACAAAAGACTTTTCCAACTTTTTTTTGGCCATTGGTCACGTAGTTCCAAAGGCGTTTTTATTTGTATATTGACAGAGTAGCATTGATTGAACGGCATGGAACGTCTAGTATAATTATGAAATGCACAGTCTCACATGGCGAAGGCTAAGAAAAGAACAGCTTGAAATTAGATTAGATCTCTCTGGACATTTTTTTTTTACATATTGAAGACTAGTACCTATAACCCTTTACCAAACTTTACAAACGATTTAGTGTTTTAACGACTCTGATGAAGAAGGCTTCTTTAAACATAATTAGAGAAGGAGAATTTGAGGTGACCAGTATTTTCTTCTTTTCCAACAATGTTCTCTACCCATTCAAAGACAACTTGATCATTTTATATGTCGTCTGCAAAAGCTTTCAATATGGGCGAGTGTAACATTTCGTCACTAGGTAAACAGTTGAACTATTAAATACTGACAATACTATTATCCAAGCAGTTTATGGTAAATCCACAATCTCTTCGTTTTCATTCGTTTTTCAAGTTTTGTTGAAAAAACAACGCAGTCCTTCCCGTCCATTAAATGTTTGTACTTCGTCAATGAAAACCATATATCGAAGGGGTGGGGCGTGGGGAACAGAGCTTTCTGGAAGAAAACGAATTTGGGCATCCTTGAACTTCAAGAATCGGCTTTGCGGATACATATATTTTAAAAAAAAGTCTGCATTATTTTTAGTATTAAAGGATTCGACATTTTGTAAATCATTCGATAAAAAGCATGCACGGGAATTTCGATGTATCGTTTAAAACGAGGATAGTGTGCTTCAACATTAAGGATAGGGCACCCTAATGGGAGACGTGTAACATCGCCTTCCATAGCCGAAAAAATGCACGGATTCGGCTAAGACTCGGGTAATACGTAATCGATCGGCCGATACACGCTGGTTCTCCGCCTCGATTACGGATTACCCGAGTCTTAGCCGAATTCGTACGATTTTGACGATGAAAGGCGATGTTTCACGAATGTTACATGAATCTCATTAGGGTGCCCTATCCTTAATAAAGATGGAAGCCCATTAACCTCTTTGTGTTGCTGGGCTTTTTTTACAAATGGAGAGAAAAATATCGCTATTTCACTTCTACATGTACGCATACGTTGCATACGCTGCAGACGTCATTACCATTCTATCCCCTAGGCATGCGCAACACTCCGTATATAACCGTATCCATCCGCAATTAGTAGTGAAAGAAGGTAACTGAAAGTAAATAGCCCGTTTCTGTTTGTATCTAACCGTATATATCCAGCAAATTTTTATCAAAAGGAACGTTTCTAAACGGTAACAACCGTGTTTATCTGTTCTAATCCGTAACTGAACTGTCCACATCAGCTAAAGTACTCCGTACATTTTTTAAGAAAAAGGCCCCGCCTGTAAATTGTGCGGACGGCCGCGGATTTCTATACGTAACTATTCGCCATGTCCGTAATGTGTGCGTGTGACTGCGCTATTAGAGCGTCGAATAAACCAAACAGATATTTTCCTTTAAGATTGCAACCCTAATAAATTCATGTTCAGAAGGTCTAAGCAAAACGGGCAGGTTGAATCAAAGATTGGACTGCACGTTTTGTGCATTCTGATCTTGATCTATACTTGAATGCACTTTAGGGATAACGAGGACTAATAGATGTTTCACTTATTTGATCGATGAAGAGAAAAATCAAAGTACTGACAGTACTGACAGAAGAGCGAATTTGAATTAAATATCAAAGTGCACAGAACGTGCAGTCTGATCTTGGATGTACAGGGGATATTTCTTCTCCAGAATATAACTTTGCAATATTCAGGTTGATACATTTGGCTTGAAAGTTTTATTTAACTTTTTTTTTTTAAGCAGATTAAGGGTTGAACTTCAACTAGATCATAGTTAATCAAAAAGCACAAGATGTAAAAGTTAACTATTTAACTCTTTATAAAACGAAAAATTTTACACTTGTCCAAATTCAAAGCTGTTGCAGACTACAA
This sequence comes from Hippopus hippopus, assembly GCA_946811185.2. Lineage (NCBI taxonomy): Eukaryota > Metazoa > Mollusca > Bivalvia > Cardiida > Cardiidae > Hippopus > Hippopus hippopus. The sequence continues at coordinate 44,889,470 of OX328106.1, read as the reverse complement.
ATTAAATGTGGCTCAATTGATGAAACCTGATAATAAAAGGACAGAAAACATTTTGGGAGAAGAGAAAATGCTGGTTACTAGCTTTTTCCCCTTTTTCTGGAATATTTTCAAAGGGCTTCTTCCCCAGTGTCATTAAAACTCGGGATTCTGCGGTAAAGGTTTAATATACAAGACGTAAAATAACAGCTTAACATAAAAGTGATCTAAATAATGAGTGACTGGAGGAATGACAAGGGTTAGGCCTACCTGTCCAGTGATGTTTCATGTAGCTGGGATTTGCTACAAGTTTCCTAGGTATATCTATTTTTAGATTCATTCATAATGTTACAGTGGTGTAGGAATAAAGTGAAATGAGCCTGATTTGCATAGGTCACTTAATTTACTTATAAGCAAACATCTTGTACCAAATCAATGACATATTGTTCAGTCCATTTCTTTGTAAGAAGACATGTTTGAATAGGGATGGTAGGGATGTAGTGGTTATAGTAAAAATTATCATGTATAGCAGAATTGAGATTTCTAACAGAAAGAATTATTTTTTATGTGGCAGTATTTGTCAACTGTGAGGTTTTCTGTTTACATTGAATCTGGGTCAATCTGGATGCCTATAGACTAGCTTCGCTTGTCTAAAAATAGACATCCTGTTGAATGGAAATCAATAAACGGTTATAAAATACATGTACTTGGGCGGAGCTCTGGTAAAAATGGTGGTTAATGTATACCCGTATTCACCAACCATTCTAAATTTAATTGCATTCCTAATCTCATCTAAGATGTACAAAGTAAAGCAAATTCTGATCGGCTTTGGTTTAGCCAATCAGAGGCTATTTACCGGTACTCTGAAATTTAATAAAAGTCTTGAGACTTTTATTAAATTTCAGAGTACCGGTATTAACCCTGAAAGCGCCTCTCAAACCTTCAGTTGCCTTTTAGGCCAGTGTAGATTAAGATAAGACCGCACAAGAACTCGCAGTCTGATCTTTGATCTACGCTGTCCGCTTTGCCGGGACATTCTGGAAAAAAAAGTAACCTTGAGGTTGCAATTATTTGGGCCTTATTTAAAAGACTTAAAGTGTCTGTTGATTTTTTTTTTTGGCGCTTTAAGAGATAAAACTGGTTGGTAAATACTGACCTGTGACAAAATATGATCCAAACTGGGAATTCAACGGGATGTAATGAAATTATTTTGATAGAAATTTACAGTTTTTAAAGGCGTAGCGTCCATAAAGTATCCGACGAGAAGACAACATTGTGTGACATGTTTATAGAAGTACAACTGTGATGTGTCGCAGGGTATTTTGCTGTAACAGCTCACAAGTGATACAATCAGAAAACTGAAGGCTCTCCAGGGTACGTGATGATGATGAAAATCGTCAAAACGTACGAAAGACATTATTTAATATATTCAACTGCGTGACAAGTCGATCAGTCAGCACTGATTCCGTGTTCGTACGGTCCTCAGGGAGAAAGCTTTTGGAGCCATCACGTGAAAATCCAAATAGCATAAAAACGAAGGGATATTTTCAAGGCGATTTTCTATTACCGGAGAGGAGGAAAACTAACAAGAAGGCCTTGATTGCCCTATGTAGCTCCACTGGCTAAGAAGAACAAGCCATACATAACAAACATTATACTATGCCAAATTGTTTCGAACAAGAAGACTTACAAGGTTTTCTCTACAAAAGCCCATGTGAGAGTTGTGACCCCAGGGCGAAGCCAGTTTTGGCCACAGAGCTATAATTACTTGAATCCTAGTGGAGGTCCATAAGGTAAAGACACATGCCAAATAATACAGGTCTAGTGTTTATAAACAAGAAGATTGCCAAAGATTCCCTAATATAAAGCCCCTGTAAAACATGAGACTCCTGCGGCATGGATAATTTCGATCCCAGAGCTGCATTTTGAACAAATTCAAGTGATCCAAATTTAGTATCCCTAGGATTTATGGTTAGGCGCAAGAAGATTTTTAGAATTTTCACTCTATAAGCACATGTTATATTTATATTAGGACCCATGGGGTTGGGCCAATTTTGACACTAGGGACATTAATTTGAATAATTTCGGAAGAGACCAGTTAGATGATTGCACCCACAAAATATTACAGCTGTATCTCAAGGTCAGGAACAAGAAGATCTTATAAAGTTTTAACTATGTAAGCCTACATTAAAGTTGTGACTTCTGGGGCGGGGCAGATTTTGACCTTAGGGCTATAAATTGAAAAATCTTGGTAGAGGTCCATTAGATAAATATACGTATTTATGCAAATTTTTTTAGGCCTGCGTCTTATGGTTAGCAAAGAGTACGATACCGCTCCTGGTTATAACAATATTAAAATTGAAAAGTTCGCAGACTTTTACATTTTGCAATATTTATGCGTTTTAATGAGACCTAGACCTTTCACCAGGAGCAAAATAAAATCATATCAGTCTGTAGAAAATATCAAGATATTGCTAGTACTAAGCTTTTCCATCGAGGATTACCCAATATTGTAAAACATTTAACACTTAGGCTGCTAAGCACAACTTAAAGCTCTTTTACGAACAGTGTAGATCAAGATCAGACTGCACAGAACGTGCAGTCTGATCATGGATCTACACTATCCGATACGATTGTATTTTTTTTTCAGCAACAAGGACTTTGTAATCGCAGTGTTTCGGTATATATATGTACCATTGGCTGGAAATCTTAATTCTGTTTATTTATCAGTTAAGGGTTAACTGTGGAGGTTGTAGACCAGACAGTGCGTTAAATGATGTGCACCCGAAGGTTTGATCTTTATCTACACTGTATTTTTTCTTACATAAAAAGTTGTACACTAAGCGGTCTCCGTTTCGTCACAGTGATCTCTCTGGCAAAGTTTGAAATATTGAAGTTTCCACATCGAAATGAGGCATACTCTGGTGAATTTGTCAAGTCTACACATAATTATGGATCCTTAAGCGTCATTTTGTCTAACAACCGACTGAATCATGAGGTAGAAAAGTCCTTTGACATGCAGAAAATTGATCAAAAGCAAAAAGTTTCGACCCATGAGTAGTAAAGGAAGAGAGAATACGGACACACCTGGGCCTGGGTGTGTCCCTATTCTCTCTTCCCTGAGTGCCGTACTTCACCCTCCCTGACAAAAATGTGTCCCTAGTTTGCCCTCCCGAAAGATTTTTTTTTTATTTTGTCCCTAGGCTCCCGTCCCTGAGCGGAATTTTTTGCAAAAGGGGGGGAGTTTTTCCCAGGCTCTCTACCCTGAGAGGGATTTAGCATTCAAAGTGCAGGCCTTATGACTGGCAGGTTGGGTAAAAATGGTCAGATCACTGAGTTGGACTTAGTTTTTTCACCCTATGGATGATTTTTTCTCTTTCTAATTGCCTGACCATTGAGTTGGACTTAGACTTTTTTCTGCATCTCTATGAATGATTTTCTTTCTAAAAAGCCTGACCATTGAGTTGGACTTAGTTTTTTCTGCACCTATGAATGATTTTCTTTCTAAAAGCCTGATCATTGAGTTGGACTTAGACTTTTTTCTGCATCTCTATGAATGATTTTCTTTCTAAAAGCCTGACCATTGAGTTGGACTTAGTTTTTTCTGCACCTATGAATGATTTTCTTTCTAAAAGCCTGATCATTGAGTTGGACTTAGTTTTTTCACCCTATGAATGATTTTCTCTCTCTAAAAGGAATTTATCCCTATATCAGTGAGTTGTACTTAGTTTTTTCCCCTATGGATGATTTTTTCTCTTTCTAATTGCCTGACCATTGAGTTGGACTTAGTCTTTTTTACCCTATGTATGATTTTTTCTCTCTAAAAGGAAATTTATCCTATATCACTGGGTTGGACTTAGACTTTTTTCTGCATCTCTATGAATGATTTTTTCTTTTCTAAAAGGAAATTTATCTTATATCACTGAGTTGGTCTTAGCTTTTTTCCCTATGAATGATTTTCTCTCTTTCTAAAAGGTTGACCATTGAGTTGGACTTAGTCTTTTTACATCTCTATGAATGATTTTTTCTTTCTAAAAGACTGATCACTGGGTTGGATTTAGTCTTTTTCTGCATCTATGAATGATTCTTACTCTTTGGAGTGTAACTCTCTGGAGTATAACTCTTTTGGAACGTGTCTCTTCTAAAAGAAAGATAGAACTTTCGTGGTAGATGGTTAGTCCTGAAAAGGACTGTTGGGTTAGCTCTGAAAAGAGCTGTGACAATTTGAAGAAATGACAACTTGAAGATAGAACTTTCGTCTGACAGCTTGAAGATAGAACTTTCGTCTGACATCTTGAAGATAGAACTTTCGTGGTAGATGGTTAGTCCTGAAAAGGACTGTTGGGTTAGCTCTGAAAAGAGCTGTGACAATTTGAAGAAATGACAACTTGAAGATAGAACTTTCGTCTGACAGCTTGAAGATAGAACTTTCGTCTGACATCTTGAAGATAGAACTTTCGTGGTAGATGGTTAGTCCTGAAAAGGACTGTTGGGTTAGCTCTGAAAAGAGCTGTGACAATTTGAAGAAATGACAACTTGAAGATAGAACTTTCGTCTAACAGCTTGAAGGTAGAACTTTCGTCTGACAATTTGAAGAAATGACAATTTGAAGAAAAGATAGAACTTACGTCTGACAATTTGAAGAAAGGTAGATCTTCCGTGGTAGATGGTTAGCCCTGAAAAGGGCTGTTGGGGTGTCCCTAAAAGGGACCTGGTTTTGGAGGTTGTGTTTTTAAGCACAACCTCCAACCTTCCTGCAGTCTGGGCAGCTACTCGCTGTCCGCCTCTTTAACCTTTTCAACTCCTGAGCGTCTAGGTTGAACTTTAACGAGAACGCTGCCTCGTTGTCATCATCCCAGCACTCGGTCTGGGGCACGACGAACTCCTTCTTTTTTCCATCCATCTTCTTTTCTTTTGATGATAGTTGGGCAAGCTCCCAGAAATCCATGTCTCGAAGGGTGCATTCCATTTTTGTTGTAAGTCGGAGAGATGAATGATGTGCGGGAAAATAACGCTGGGTTTTATAGCTTTTCAGACGGATTGAACTAGTTGACCCATGACGTCATTTTCTCCTATGTTTTTCCCGCGTCGGCGTTTCATGCTGTTTTTGGCTCCAAAAATTAATGTTAGCCAATCAGAATCAGCGTTTTATTTCTAATACTAAATGTTTTATTGTTGACCAACCCGTGGGTTTGTTACATTTTCTTGTTCGGGGATTTTATTGTTGACCAATCCATGGGTTTGTTACATTTTCTTGTTCGGGTTAGAAAAACTAGAGTTTAACTAACAGTTATGAGACGTTGTATGGGAAAAATGTAGACAGAACAAAGTCTTTTGGGGAAAAAACAGAATGAAGAACTCTATTGTTTTTTGAACTTTTATTTATTGAACTTTTATTTACTGAACAGAACTAAACATTGAAACATTTTTTTTGCAATGCATCATAAAAAAATTTCTTGACAATGAAAAAAATTTCTTGACAATGAAAAAAAATCACAAGCAAACATTTTTTTGCAATACATCATAAAAAAATTTCTTGACAATGAAAAAAATTTCTTGACAATGAAAAAAAATCACAAGCAAACATTTTTTTTGCAATGCATCATAAAAAATTTCTTGACAATGAAAAAATATTTTCTTACCAATGAAAAAATCGCACTGAAATATTTTTTCACAATGAATTATTCACAACGAATTAATCGCAATGAATTAATCACAATGAATTATTTTTTTCGCAACGAATTATTTTACAATGAATTAATCGCAAAAAAACAGTATATAACAAATTTTATGCAATGTAAATTCGCAAACACCACGAGTTTCATATTTGTTTTTATATTCCTACCGTTTTGTTGTTTTTTCTTGGTTGTTTTCGTTCTGTCTTTGGTTTTTTCGGGATCTTGAAATCAACGTGATTGTCAATGTTTTTCCCGTATTTGCCCTGCCCTGTCAATATTGGTATAGTTGGCTTTTGATCAACTCGCTGCTTCTTGCGGAGATGGTTACCATCTTCCTCAGATTTCCGCTTTGTTGTTTTTCTTGGTTGTTTTTCCTTTGGTTGATTTTTCTTTGGTTGATTTTTCTTCACAACACTTACGATAGAGTCCACTAAGTTGTGAAGATTGGATTTATCAAACTCGAACTCCACAGGAATCTTCACAGGAGTTGTTGAAATACACTGATCTTGTTGACGTAGTACCTCGATATTTCTACTGAGCTGATCAGTACTTACGGTTAAAGTTTTAATTTCCTCCAAATGTCTGTTTAAAGTCTCCAGCTGATCTATGATTTGGATCATCATGCTATCTTGTTTCAAATTTAGCTGCTTTACCTCTTCATAAATGTTGTCAAACACTGTCGCTGGAATGATGGTTGTCGAATTTAACTCCGGTGGTGGATTGATAATTGTCGAATTCATAACTGATGAAAGAACGTCTCCATTGTTTTCCACTGATGGAAAATCGCTCAAGTTGATTTCATCTAAGTTGTGCTTCATATTGTAACTGACTCTGAATATTGATACTGCTTCCGAAGTGATCGTTAGCTGAGAATCAAAGAAATGGTGAATGTATGAAAATAACACCGAGCTTTATACGTTTACAGAGGATTGAAATTTTTAAAGAGGGCGGACCTGGCGGAAAGCACCGGTATTGTACTGTGTGACACCGAATTAGGAGTGGTAAAAAAACACCAATATAACCGTCGATTTGATTGCACAATGTTAATGAAACGCCGACGCGGGAAAAAACATAGGAGAAAATGACGTCATGAGTCATCTAGTTCAATCCTCCTGTAAAGCTATAAAGCCCAGTGATATTTTACATGAAATCATATTTGTTCCAGAATGGTTCGAATTCTTGTATGCCCTCACTGTGCAAACAGATGTCTGATAGAGTGTGGGAAATGTTTTTCCATACTCGAGTATCTTGGGCAGAAGCATAACTGTCCAGATACAGATGAAGGATTTTATGATGATGATGAAGGTTCGACGATTTACTGCGAACATTGTGGATGTGAAATCATCCCAGTAGATCGGGCGGTAGAATCGTAGAGCTGGATGTCAATGTGAGATCCTTCAAAAAAAGCCCTTTTCAGGGCTAACCATTTAGCACGAAAGATCTTTCTTCTCAAATTGTCAAAAGTAAAAAAAAGACTTACAGTCATAACTAGAAAAAAGTCAAAAGTAAGAAGTAATTATTTTATATTTTTATTTCAAAAAAAGAACTTATGTACAATGAAAAAATCAAATCATGAACTGTAAAGACAAAAAATGAATGAACTGTAAAAGACAAAAAATGAATGAAAAAAATCAAGTCAGTCTTTTTTTGTTTATATTCATTATTGTATTGAAATCTTTTTTTCACTCAGTATGTTTTTTTCTTTTTCTTTGAGATGTCAGATTCACATTTGGTTTTACGTTTTCTTTTCCTATCGTTGGTTTTTAATTCCACATCTGGACAGATTTTGTCCTCATGTTTTGTTGATTTGTAAAAGAAATAGTTCTTTGTTACTCGTTTTTTCTTCTTTTCGATGTTTTGCTGTTTTTCCTTCCCGTACGAACAACCCGGTTCTGCAGAAAATTCGTTGTTTTTTAGATCCAAAGTTTGTTGTTTTCTTAGATTATCGTTTGTAGATATTTTTTTCTCTGTCTGTTCTGTTATTTTGCAGATTTCTGAATCGCTGTTAGCCGCTGTGTCGCTCTGCATGTCTACGATCTGAGTTACAATCGATGAGGATGTAGCTTGTAGTGAACTTTTTTTCCATGTATTTTCACTGCAGAATGAATTTAGTGTCCCGACGAATTTCATATCTTTGAAACCACCAACGTTGTAAAATGATGGTGAAATCTCAATGTCGTGACTGTGTGGATTCACGTAGACAAAAACAATTGTACCTAGCTGATTTTCTTTTTCTGGACATTCTTTGGCCCAATGTCCTGTTTCGTTGCATGTGAAACAAATATTTGTTCTCACACCATTCGCACCATATCGTTTGTCAATCATCGCTTGATCCAAAACTCTGTAGCTGGTAGTACGGTAAACATCTTTTTCTTCTAAATGTTGCTGGGATAAAAATGATCCCACATAGTTTCCGATATGTTTAACATTATACTTTGATGGTATATTGCTGATCTCATAATCGTGGGTGTATGGATTAACATACAGATACACCCTCTTTCTAAGTGGTGATGTATTTTGCAGCTTTAACTCACTCATATTTTTTATCAGCTGTACTGACTGAGATCGAGTAGGATAATGAATAGATTTTCACAACTAACGGCTTATTTATACACTGTTACAACGGAAAGGGTATATAAATTGCTAGTTTTTTCTCACTTCTGCATTATTGTCTTTTCACTCAGAGCTAAAACGATGGGTAAAAGAAAAAGAATAATAACCTATTCAGACAGTGAAAGTGACGATGAGGTGTTTCCACCAACAAAAAAGAAAAAAACTAGACCTTTGAAAGAAGAAAGTGACGATGAGGTGTTTCCACCAATAAAAAAGAAAAAAACTAAACCGTTGAAAGAAGAAAGTGACGATGAGGTGATTCCACCAACAAAAAAGAAAAAAACTAAACCGTTGAAAGAAGAAAATGATAGCGACGATGAAAGTACCAACTCTAACTTAGACATGAAAAGTCTATATGATTTAACAGAAAAGGGTAATAAGAAGTCAAGAAAATTTAAAACAGAATCACATGTGCTGATGCTGAGTTTTAAGAAATTTGAAGAATTATCACCTCAGAGACTCCTTGGATTATTTGACGATGTCACCCGTGAAATCATTCGAAAGTTAAATGCCAGCCCGACGGATATGATTAGAATTACCATCAATCATCCTTCGTTGGAAATAGGAATCCATATTCCTTTTTTAGCTGCAGACCAGTTACAAGGTGAAACTATGCTGAATGAAATTGAACGAGTTTTACAATCGAATACAGATTTCGTCTTGAACGATGGATTCATGACATTTGACATTACACATACAATACCACCAACTGGTAGCGGAAAACCAAAATATAGATCGTCAGAATTAGATTCAAAGTTTTTTGCCCAGAAGAAAAAATCCATTATTCAAATTGACAATCATGACCAACTATGTTTTGCAAGAGCCGTTGTTGTGGGAATTTGCTACAGTGAACGTGAAAACACCAAAGTATGGAAAAGAAAATGGGATCGTATTTGTCGTTCAAACCGCCCTCTTCAAAAGACTGAAGCTGAGAAATTGTTACATGAAACTGGAGTTTCACCAACACAACCTATAGGAATTGACGAATACAAAAAAATTCAAGCATTCTTGTATGAAAAAGGCTATGTCATTAAAGTTCACCAGCAGCATTCAAAAGTGGAAAAAATATTTAAACATCCAGAAGTGAAAACCAATAGTAAGATCATACATTTGTACTTTCATCAAAACCATTACGACTACATTAAATCTATCAAAGGTTTTCTTAGTTGTGGATATTATTGTGAGTTCTGTGATGTGGGTTACACTCAGCGGGAAGGTCATGCTTGTTCAAATATCTGTAAAGGTTGTTATCGCGAAGGAAAATGTCCATCAGAATCAAAAGAATATGTTTGCAGTGTTTGCAGTAGACGATTTTTTAGTGCTGAATGCTTTGAAAATCACAGAAATGTTCAAGGTAAAGAAAAGAAATCCATTTGTGAATTAGTGAAACTCTGTTCGAAATGCGGTGCACAATATCATATCAGAAAGAAAAATCATGTTTGCAATGGAAAGAAAAGATGTCATATCTGTAAGAGAATTGTTAACTTTTCTCATCAATGCTATATTCAACCTTACCAAAGTAAGTTGAACCATGACAGCGATGACGAGACGAGTTCTTCTGTAGTCAAAAAACCACAGTTTATTTTCTTTGATTTTGAATGCAAACTAGACACAGGTGTACATATCCCAAATTATTGTATCGCACACAGAGCGTGTGATGAATGTATCGATAAATCACTTGATTTTCATTGTTCTACATGCAGTGAATTTGAAGAGGGTAGGGAAGTTATTTTTCAAGGTGAAAAAACTTTGAGTCAATTTTGCAACTGGCTCTTTTCAAAACATCATAAAGGGGTTACGGCTATTGCCCATAATTTCAAAGGCTATGACGGGCAGTTCATTCTTGACTATATTGTCAAAGTTGGGTTAAAACTTCCAAAATTGATCATGAATGGAAACAATATTATGAAGTTAGAACTGAACGGTATACGTCTGATCGATTCTTTCAATTTCATGAGTTTTGGTTTGGCAAAATTTCCATCCACCTTTAGCCTTCAAGAAATGAAAAAAGGTTACTTTCCTCACTGGGCTAATACAGATGAATTTTGGAGTTACATCGGACCCTACTTGGATATGTCTTATTACAAACCCGACTCAATGTCTGAAGAGGCTAGGTCAAAATTTATAGTTTGGTATAATGACAAAGTTCGAAATGGTGAGGAATTCAATTTTCAGAAGGAGATGGAAATGTACTGTAGGTCAGACGTTGATATCCTCAGACGAGGGTGTGCAGAATTCAGAAAGCTGTTTATCGAACAGGGTGGTATTTGTCCATTTTTAGAGGCGATTACCATCGCAGATGCCTGTAACAAGGTGTGGCGAAGCAAATATTTACCAGAAAATCAAATAGCTATCATTTCAAGTAAAGACTCATCCAGACGTCGCTTTTCTATGAAAGCGATACGATGGCTTCAAAGCATTGCTCAGGAAAAAGGTATTAATATTCAGCATGCAAAAAATGGTGGTGAAGCTCAAATCAGGAAATATAGTGTAGATGGTTTTCACCATCAATCAAACACTGTTTATGAATTTCTTGGGGATTTGTATCATGGTTGTCCTGTATGCTATACAGATCGAAAACAGATCAATCCTATTAATGGAAAACCCATGTCTGAATTGTACGAACGTACTTTTGAACGTATAGCAGATATCGAAGACATGGGATATAATGTAGTGTACATTTGGGAACACGAATTTGATGGTAAGATGAAGGATAAAGAGTACAAAAAACACATTGAAAAGTTATATCCACATTCGGACCCTATCGATCCGAGGGATGGTTTGTCCGGCGGAAGATGTAATGCAATAAAAATTGGATATGATGTTGATGAAAAAACCAAAAAGGAAATCAAGTACATCGATATCTGTTCTCTATACCCTTATGTTTGTAAACACAAATCCTACCCTGTAGGTCATCCAGAAATTTTGTCTACTGAGAATATTGATATGAACAATATTCGCCAATATGAGGGATTAATCAAATGCAAAGTTTTGCCTCCAACTGATTTGTTTCACCCCGTTCTTCCAGTTCACTGTAACAACAAAATGATGTTTCCACTCTGTATGAAATGTGCTGAAGAAAGCTCAAACATTTGTAGACATGGTAAAGAAGAGAGGGCTTTGGTCGGAACTTGGGTTACTTTTGAATTATTCAAGGCTCTTGACTGCGGCTATCGATTATTGCAAGTGTATGAAATTTGGCATTTCAATTCTGTGTCAGATCAGTTCTTTAAACATTATGTGGACAATTTCTTGAAAATTAAGCAAGAAGCCAGTGGTTATCCAGATAGCTGTCAATCAGACTCAGAAAAACATCAGTTCGTTTGTGAATATGAGAAGGCAGAAGGTGTTCGTCTTGATCCAAGTTGTATTCAAAGAAATCCTGGGAGAAGATCATTTGCTAAGATTATGTTGAACTGCCTTTGGGGAAAATTAGCTCAGCGTGAAAAAATGATCCAGACGGAATACATCAGTGATCCGTCTAAATATTTTGAAATAGTCACCAACCCCAATTTCATTGTAAAGCATGTAGAAATCTTTGATGAGAACTGTTCATTCATCTTGGTCAACTATGAATCAAAGTTGGAACATATTGACACCCATGCTACAGCCAATGTGATAGTAGGTTCTTACGTAACAGCTTATGCAAGGTTGGAATTGTACAGCGTTCTTGAAAAGTTAAAAGATAGAGTTCTGTATTTCGATACAGATAGTTGTATGTACATTCACGACCCTGAATTATGGAACCCCCCTATTATTAACAGTCGTTTAGGAAAATGGACTGATGAAGAGCCTGCTTGTAAAATTACTCAATTCAGAGGACTTGGACCTAAGAATTATGCTTACAAAATGAAAACAAAAGATGGAAAAGAGATAAGCAAATGTAAAGTAAAGGGGATTACTCTGGATTACAATACAAAACAGGTGGTAAATTTCGATACATATTCGAAATGTGCTTTGAATCGTACAGTAGAAATCAAAATTCAGTATGATTGTAAAATTAAAAGACACAGAGATAGAACGGTTACCAGTGAACCACAAACAAAAACGTTTCGTTCTGTATACACCAAGAGAGTCATTGTAAATGGTGCTGATACTGTACCCTATGGTTATAAAAGCTTGAGAAAATAATTTCATATCACATTGTTGTGTACCAATCACTCAAAGTAAGTCTGGGAAAAATATTAGCAGTTGATCAAAAAATAACAATCATGTTGCCGTTACCAATAGAACTACGTGAAAAAATTTATGGAGAATTTGTTCGACAGCATACGCTTGATGAACAAACACAGCTTAACATTAAATTTTTCTGTGTGGAAATTTGGATCAAAAAAATGTTTAAATGGGTTGCAAAAGGAGAAAAGTCCTACAAAGTGTATGCTATATTCAACTTTATTGCGATGATGGTGGACGATTCGGGGATGGATCTCGTTCTCAAGACTTATTTAGCAGATAGCTGTATGAAAGACAATGTTATTAGTAAACTGTTTAGATCCACAAGTCGATGGACATTTTTTATCATAGGACCAACAGAAGAAAGTTTTCTTAACGTTGTGAAAATGAAATCAGTTCTATTTAACTTTTACTTACGCTACAAAAAAGGATCTGTTCATGATTCCTACGGAGAAACAGTGGAAACCATGTCAGGATATATTCTATTTGATAGAGATGTTACAGAAGAAGTAGTGAATTCAGCTCTTTCAACAAAAGACGCTTATAGACATGTTGCTCCATTCATAGGACTACGAGATTTCAACGATATGGACAGTGAGTATACAATGTTTTTGGGGTATGACCAATTGCATAAAGACATTACGGAATATGAAAACAAATGTGAAACTCGTGGTGTTTGCGAATTTGCATTATAAAAAATTTGTTATATACTGTTTTTGCGAATAATTCATTGTAAATAAATCATTGCGAAAAATAATTCAGTGTGTTTTTTTCATCGTGATTAATTCATTGTGAATAATTCATTGTGAAAAAATATTTCAGTGCGATTTTTTCATTGTTAAGAAAATGTTTTTTTCATTGTCAAGAAATTTTTTTATGATGCATTGCAAAAAAATGTTTGCTTGTGATTTTTTTTCATTGTCAAGAAATTTTTTATGATGCATTGCAAAAAAATGTTTCAATGTTTAGTTCTGTTCAGTAAATAAAAGTTCAATAAATAAAAGTTCAAAAAACAATAGAGTTCTTCATTCTGTTTTTTCCCCAAAAGACTTTGTTCTGGTTACATTTTTCCCATACAACGTCTCATAACTGTTAGTTAAACTCTAGTTTTTCTAACCCGAACAAGAAAATGTAACAAACCCATGGATTGGGCAACAATAAAATCCCCAGAACAAGAAAAAATGTAACAATAAAATCCCCAGAACAAGAAAATGTAACAAACCCACGGGTTGGTCAAAAAATAAAACATTTAGTATTAGAAATAAAACGCTGATTCTGATTGGATAACATTAATTTGGAGCCAAAACAGTATGAAACGTATCATGGAAAAATGTATGTGCTTTCTGACAGGTCCGAGCTCTTTAAAAAATTTCAATCCTCTGTAAACGTATAAAACCCGCGTTATTTTTCACACATTCACCATTTCTTTGACTCTCAGCTAACGATCACTTCGAAAGCAGTGTCAATATTCGGAAGCAATATCAATATGGAAGAGGTAAATCATCAACTACGTGAGGCTCTCCAAGAGTATCTAAATGCCGGACAGCAGTTATTGCAACTAACCACTCATCTCGTAGGAGAGGAGGAACAAAACCAGCTGCGACGTATAACACAACCATACAAAGATCTCGGCGAAAGATTAGTTCAGCTATTATTAAAGACAACACCGGATATCATCTTGGTTGATATCGAGTTCGGGAGGAAGATTACAGCATGCCCCATTTGCCAAGCGAATTTCGGGTGTTGCCATTAGAACTGGAAAAAACACAACCTCCAAAAAAACAAAACAGCCCTTTTCAGGGCTATCCATCTACCACGAAAGTTCTATCATTCTTCAAATTGTCATTTCTTCAAATTGTCAAACTTCTTTCTTTTAGAAGAGTTACACTGCAAAGATTCACAATAAAAAAAGTCATAGGTTAGTTAAACTCTAGTTTTTCTAACCCGAATAAGAAAATGTAACAAACCCATGGATTGGTCAACAATAAAATCCCCGAACAAGAAAATGTAACAAACCCACGGGTTGGTCAACAATAAAACATTTAGTATTAGAAATAAAACGCTGATTCTGATTGGCTAACATTAATTTTTGGAGTCAAAACAGCATGAAACGCCGACGCGGGAAAAACATAGGAGAAAATGACGTCATGGGTCAACTAGTTCAATCCGTCTGAAAAGCTATAAATCTCGGCGATTTATTTTCCATGCATTTCATTTTTTCACAATGGCTTCAAGACAATCACCAGTCGTCACTTGGATGGATACTGAGCGAAAGTTAATAAGAGCAAGGAGACAAATCGTCTTACTTAAACAACGCCTAGCTGGAGTGAGAAGACGATACGAGAGGGCTGAGCTTGCTAATAACAGGGTGTTCTGTTATAACCTTCGGATGAAGGAACTCATTATTGAGGGCATGCTTGAGATGTATTTTCAGTATGTTATTTTAAAAACTGAGCAGGTGACCCGTCTTTTCCGTGCGCAAATCGCCACTGAAAGGAGTGAGTCAGACAGCGAATCGACTGATGCTGATACTGAATAAACATTTTCATAAAATCAGCTCTTCTCAAAACAGCCCTTTTCAGGGCTAACCATCTACCACGAAAGTTCTATCTTTCTTCAAATTGTCATTTCTTCAAATTGTCAAACTTCTTTCTTTTAGAAGAGTCACACTCCAAAGACTCACACTCCAGAGAGTTACACTCCAAAGAGTAAAAAAATCATTCATAGATGCAGAAAAAAGACTAAGCCCAATTCAATGTCCAGACATTTAGAAAAGAAAAATCATTCATACTATAAAAAAAGCTAAATCCAACCCAGTGCTCAGTCTTTTAGAGAGAAAAAAATCATACATAGGTGAAGAAAAAACTAAGTCCAACTCAATGATCAGGCTTTTAGAGAAAAATCATTCATAGATGTAAAAAAAAGACTAAGTCCAACTCAATGGTCAGACATTTAGAAAGAAAAAATCATACATAGGGCAAAAAAAAAGTCTAAGTTCAACTCAGTGCTCAGACATTTAGAAATCATTTATAGTGTAAAAAAAAATCTAAGTTTAATTCAGCGATATAGGGACAAATTCCATTTAGAGAGAAAAAAATCATTCATAGGATGAAAAAACTAAAAAAGTGATCCATTACACATATAAAACACTAAAATCTTGATTATTTTTTTCTCATTCACCATTAACTTTTTTGTAAAACCTGAGCCAGTATCGTACAATGTTTGGATTAACATTTTTTCTCTTATTGCTCTTCTGGTTAGAAGAAAGAGAACGTTTCAGATATATCAGACATGAAATTGAACATCTGATGCAAATGCTAAATAAAATGGAATCAATCGAAAGAAAAAGAGGGGTATAACAAGTGCATTCTGTACAAAAAAGCAACTCTTTTCAGGGCTAGCTATCTTAAATAATCATCTTTCTTTTCATTTTGTCAGAAGACTCATAATCAAAAAAAAGTCATAGGTTAGTTAAACTCTAGTTTTTTCTAACCCGAACAAGAAAATGTAACAAACCCACGGATTGGTCAACAATAAAACATTTAGTATTAGAAATAAAACGCTGGTTCTGATTGGCTAACATTAATTTTTGGAGCCAAAAACAGCATGAAACGCCGACGCGGGAAAAACATAGGAGAAAATGACGTCATGGGTCAACTAGTTCAATCCGTCTGAAAAGCTATAAAACCCAGCGTTATTTTCCCGCACATCATTCATCTCTCCGACTTACAACAAAAATGGAATGCACCCTTCGAGACATGGATTTCTGGGAGCTTGCCCAACTATCATCAAAAGAAAAGAAGATGGATGGAAAAAAGAAGGAGTTCGTCGTGCCCCAGACCGAGTGCTGGGAGGATGACAACGAGGCAGCGTTCTCGTTAAAGTTCAACCTAGACGCTCAGGAGTTGAAAAGGTTAAAGAGGCGGACAGCGAGTAGCTGCCCAGACTGCAGGAAGGTTGGAGGTTGTGCTTAAAAACACAACCTCCAAAACCAGGTCCCTTTTAGGGACACCCCAACAGCCCTTTTCAGGGCTAACCATCTACCACGGAAGATCTACCTTTCTTCAAATTGTCAGACGTAAGTTCTATCTTTTCTTCAAATTGTCATTTCTTCAAATTGTCAGACGAAAGTTCTACCTTCAAGCTGTTAGACGAAAGTTCTATCTTCAAGTTGTCATTTCTTCAAATTGTCACAGCTCTTTTCAGAGCTAACCCAACAGTCCTTTTCAGGACTAACCATCTACCACGAAAGTTCTATCTTCAAGATGTCAGACGAAAGTTCTATCTTCAAGCTGTCAGACGAAAGTTCTATCTTCAAGTTGTCATTTCTTCAAATTGTCACAGCTCTTTTCAGAGCTAACCCAACAGTCCTTTTCAGGACTAACCATCTACCACGAAAGTTCTATCTTTCTTTTAGAAGAGACACGTTCCAAAAGAGTTATACTCCAGAGAGTTACACTCCAAAGAGTAAGAATCATTCATAGATGCAGAAAAAGACTAAATCCAACCCAGTGATCAGTCTTTTAGAAAGAAAAAATCATTCATAGAGATGTAAAAAGACTAAGTCCAACTCAATGGTCAACCTTTTAGAAAGAGAGAAAATCATTCATAGGGAAAAAAGCTAAGACCAACTCAGTGATATAAGATAAATTTCCTTTTAGAAAAGAAAAAATCATTCATAGAGATGCAGAAAAAAGTCTAAGTCCAACCCAGTGATATAGGATAAATTTCCTTTTAGAGAGAAAAAATCATACATAGGGTAAAAAAGACTAAGTCCAACTCAATGGTCAGGCAATTAGAAAGAGAAAAAATCATCCATAGGGGAAAAAACTAAGTACAACTCACTGATATAGGGATAAATTCCTTTTAGAGAGAGAAAATCATTCATAGGGTGAAAAAACTAAGTCCAACTCAATGATCAGGCTTTTAGAAAGAAAATCATTCATAGGTGCAGAAAAAACTAAGTCCAACTCAATGGTCAGGCTTTTAGAAAGAAAATCATTCATAGAGATGCAGAAAAAAGTCTAAGTCCAACTCAATGATCAGGCTTTTAGAAAGAAAATCATTCATAGGTGCAGAAAAAACTAAGTCCAACTCAATGGTCAGGCTTTTTAGAAAGAAAATCATTCATAGAGATGCAGAAAAAAGTCTAAGTCCAACTCAATGGTCAGGCAATTAGAAAGAGAAAAAATCATCCATAGGGTGAAAAAACTAAGTCCAACTCAGTGATCTGACCATTTTTACCCAACCTGCCAGTCATAAGGCCTGCACTTTGAATGCTAAATCCCTCTCAGGGTAGAGAGCCTGGGAAAAACTCCCCCCCTTTTGCAAAAAATTCCGCTCAGGGACGGGAGCCTAGGGACAAAATAAAAAAAAAATCTTTCGGGAGGGCAAACTAGGGACACATTTTTGTCAGGGAGGGTGAAGTACGGCACTCAGGGAAGAGAGAATAGGGACACACCCAGGCCCAGGTGTGTCCGTATTCTCTCTTCCTTTACTACTCCCATGTCTGCCTGCGCGGATTGCGCAGGCTGACATAGGTCGATATTTTTTGCAGATGCATTAAGCCTGCGCGGATTGCGCAGGCTGACATAGGTCGATATTTTTTGCTGATGCATTAAGTCCCCTTGTCACAGAGTATGGCTTAAACATATCTAACAACAATATGTCGATTAAGAAGCTCTATATTTTTAACCAAGAAACAAATCAGACAGAACCTATACTCGTAAATTTTTTTGATATGGTAATTGGAAATGTTCTTTTTTTTTTCAAAACTGCTACTTGTTTTGACCTCAAAGACAATTTCACAAAGTTAATGGGTTTTTCATGCGCATTGCTACATAACATAAATGTCATTATTAAAATGGCAGCCAGTATTGATCTCAGTATCAACATCTGTCAGACGGTTACGGGGGATACAACGGGTACCGGTTTGTGAGATTGCGTGGTATTACAAGGCTCTTAAACGTAATTATAAATCTAGAGTATCCTTTACCAAACAATCTCGTGTTATAACGACCTTACGACCGTAAGCTTTTGAAAACATTGTGGGAAAAGACGCAAATGCTGGCGTGTTCTTCATGTCCCGCCATGTCTTTTACCTTTCCCAAGACGAATCTCATTATTTGAGCCGCATCTAATTCGTCATGCACAAATGCTTTGAATCCGGACAAGTCTAAACGTCATCGTCTTGGAAATAGTTAAACCTTATCCTACTGAATATGTTAAATGATACCTTCAAGTCGGTAGAAAAAAATAAACAAAACCAAATGTTGCTATTTCATTTTTTTTTTTTTAAATTTTTTTTTTTTTGGAGGGGGGGATGGGGGAGGAGAGATAGCTCTTTATCGGACAGTGTAGGTCCAAGATCAGACTGCACGTTCTGTGCAGTCTGATCTTGACCTACGCTGTCCGCAAAAGGTCATTGTGTCATGCTTAGCAGCCTAAGTGTTAAACACTCCCTCTTAACAGTAAGTGGTAAATTACCCGTAGGGGGTGTCCACATAACATTTAAAACTCGAATATTTATTTAATAACTAAATATCATCAATGTGATCATAGACGCCCTATTTTCAGATCTTTTATCAACCTGTTTCAAATGTAGTTTTTCCCTTTTTCCTGTCCGACAACCTCAAGAGTGTATTTTAGACGCAGGCCTCTTTCAAGACGCCTTCTAAACAGAGGTACTTACTGGTCTGTAACCTCTTTCAAGATGCTTCCTAAGTTCCTAGATAATGGCACCTACTGGTCTGCAAAAACACAAGCACGGACCAAGTTTAGCCTTTACTCTTGATTTAAAAAGGGCTATTCCGATTTTAATCATTTCACCAAACTTCAATAATGATTTATGAGCCATGCTCTGTGAAAAGGGGGCTTAATGCATCCGCAAAAAGTATCTACACAGGTCGGCCTGCGCATTCCGCGCAGGCCGACCTGGGTAGAAACTATTTGCTAGTGGTCAATTCTCTGCATGTCAAAGGACCAGTGTACCTCATAATTGAGTCTGTTGTAAGACAAAATGAATTTTATGGATACGTTGTTTTGTCATGACTTGTTTGGTTTAATGCAGCACGGATATGCATTAAGGCCCCCTTTTCACAGAGCATGGCTCATTTATCACTTACTTAAGTAAGATGATTGGCTACCTGGTATACATCAGTAAAAAAAAAAGTTTCTATGCCAGCAAAATATTTCTACCTTGGCCCAATCGGTTTCGAAGCCTCTGGGTATTTTTAGATTTCGCGCCAAAAGTCGCAAGGGTTTGTGGGAATGTCACGAAATTAATAACTTATAACACGGGTTGATTATGTGGGATCATATTCAAATAAGAATTATGAAGTCATATTTGAACTCGCGAAAATAGACCGATTTACGAATTGCAAGGACATTAACCTGTTATTTGAACGCCAAATTCAATTTTGCAGAGAAAAGGTATATTTTGTAGTATATATCAATATTAATAAAATCAAAGTTTTAATTCTCGGAAAAAATCTGAAAAGGTCCCTTTAATCCTCGAACTACTTTCTGGCCTTGATATAGACGTGCACGCATTTATTCAACAAAACGGCGGTCGGTTCTGTTCGAGTACTTCACAACATGGTGGCCATCAATGACATAATTGGATACCGACTTCGTTGGATCGTATTGACGAAAAAGTGGCATTTTGATTGTTATATCTATCAGTCATTGACAAAAACATATGTTAATCAACCCACAAATAGGATTCTTTGGAATAAATATACAGAAGAGCTATACGCGTAAGTTCAGATGCCAAATAACTCTTGGCGTCTGTTCTGCAAGGATATTAACAAAAAAAAAAACCCGATATTTTTCCCTTCTTTATTTACTTTTTGCTCGTCACTCGTGAATTGCGAATATTTTGAACACAATCGGTTGATTCTTTATCAAATTAACCCGTATTTGAATCTTCTCAACACCAGAGTCCGTAGTCACCAACCATTCATTAAATGTGCTCTTAGTCTTACTTTCCAAGATTTACTAAATTTTAATGGCTAACTAAAATGGTTTAGCCAATCAGAAGTTGCATTACTTTGAAATTTAGAAATTTCCGATGAATAAGGCTGAGAACGTTCTCAAGAACGGTTGGTGAATACGGGCCCTGCAGATGTTGATGTTCCCACGGTTTATCATGTTAAACATATTCTGTGGTTGAAAGGATTTCTAACAAAGTAATAATCACTCGGCAAACAATATTATGCCTAATCATTCACATCTAAAATGTTCCCAGTGCACAATATAGTTATATTAAGTTCAGGCATAATACCGGCAGGCACCATACCGGCACTCCCCACCACTATATCGCGAAAACGCATGAAAATCAAAATTATGCGTAAAAAATGCATTTTTAAGGGTTCATTCCGTATACATCAAATACAATTTTGGTGGACGGAATGAAGCTGAAAATTTCATTAATTCCTTAACTTCTCACTTATAAAATAATGCCACATATATGCAAATGTATAGTGGAGAGTTTGCCGGTATTATACCCAAGTTGAAAATTCCTTTATTATTTCTTTTCAGACAAGAGAGGGTATTGCAATGAGAACAAATAAAACTGTGGAGGCAGTAATGAGGATATTCGAAACACTCGAGCAGATGAACGAACGCTATGCAAAGACATTGGTTCCCTTCGCCATTGTTCTGGGTGTATTCGCTTTCGTTGGAATTATCGGAAACGCCCTAGTCATAACCGTTTTTGCAACTGCGTCGGAATACAAGAAAACTAACTTCAAGACGTTTGTTATATTTCTTGCTGTGATCGACTTATTCACGTGTTTGACACTCCTTCCGGCTGAGATAGCGAAGGTGTTTAATTATTTTTCAATGGATCCTGTCCTGTGCAAATTAAAGTGCTTTTTTAATTTGTTTGCCAACACGGCCGCCTCTTTAACTTTGTTCGTCATCTGTATTGATCGCTATAGACGGGTGTGTCAACCTCTTAAGAAACAAATATGGCCAAGTCTAGCCTTAAAAATTCTCATTATAGTCATGTTTGTTACTATTGTACTCTGTAGCCCGGCTCCATTAATGTGTGGGATAACTGAAGTCAACAAAACCAACATTTATAATACGACGACGACGGTTTATTACTGCTCTGCGGAAAATAAATATCATAACAGCGTATTTCGATATGTGTACAAGATCTCATTGACCGCTGTATTACTGGGTCTAGCTGTTGCTTTTATTGTGATGTACACAATGGTTGGGAGAATTATCATAATTCAATGGCGACTTCGGCGCCAAGCTGGCAGTAATATGGGTGTTGTAACAACTTTTAAATCTTCAAAATGTCCTAACAAGTTAAAATCAGATTCGAAATGCGAGCGAGGTTGTGGCAATTTACTGTATCCAAACAAGACTGAGAACGATAATATTACAAGTAACAACACAAAAACTCCCTACAAGTTTATACGAAAATTTGACACAAATAAAAGTTCAGAGAACAGTACTTCGAAAGCGCTTGCACGTCAAGACATCAACAGAAACAAGATGAGGAAAACAGACTCAGCAATGTGCACACCGACTATTCCAAGAAGGTCTTCTCATAACACGGGCAAAATACCTTACAAGACTTTAATATGGCTTATACTGACGTTAGTATTCTTAGTAACTTACTTCCTTAATGCCTCGTTGTCCTTTCTTTCTACAAAACAGGACACTATGTCTCCAAGCAAACTGCTTTTGTACTCTCTATTGAACAGGTTGTATTTTGTCAACAATGTTATCAATCCTATTGTTTACGCATGCCTTGATAAGAGATTTAAGGCTTCCTGCAAATCCTTATTGACATTGGTGAAAAGGAAATTGCGGGGGATTTTTGACTGTCAACAGTGTGTTACGGAAGACTTTCACGATTGATGGTTTTCAATTGCCTTTCGAAAATTGTGCAACAGCTCAAATGATATTGAATGCTTTCTGATGTGAAATCTTACAGATATTCGATGATATTTGTTCTGTTTTTTAAAGACTTTCAACTGTAATTATAGCACCAAGTGCACAGAGGTTGACTCTCTTGTGATACCCTTGAATTGTTCGTCACTAATTCATTCGATGACGTCAACATTTACTCTGTTACTATTCAAAACGTCATAATATTATCTTTCCTCAGTGTGATAGAATTTGACAAGAACTTATGTTTTGACATGTTAATGCATTTCGAAAACTTGCGATTTGTTGTACATGTTCAAAATACAAACACATCTTCATTATCGATAATGAACTGCTACTGCAACCTTTTGACAACTCTTTCCTCGCCATAGGCGAAAATAGAGATTTTTGCAACGGCAGAGATAAAGATCAGACTGCAAAGAACGTGGATCTGTGGCGTCCGCTTGTTTAGTCAAGTATGCATGATAAAAAGAGTCATGCTTTGTGAAAAAGGGGCTTAATGCATCTGCGGAAAGTATCGACCCAGGTCAGCCTGCGCATTCCGCGCAGGCTGACCCGGGCCGAAACGTTTCGCTACTGGTCAATTTTCTGTATGTCCAAGGACCACTCTTCCTCCAGATTCAGTCATTGATTAGTATACGTGGACTTTATGGATCTCTAATTATGTGATGATTTGCTTGACAGAATGGATCACGGAGATGCATGAAGCCTCCTTTTGCCAGAGCATGGCTCAAATATTTTTAAGGTATAGTGGATTGTCTTTAACAGCCGTCGAAAGAGGTTTAGTTAATATGAGCCATGCTCTAGCAATAGGGGGCTTAATCCATCTTCGTGATGCATTGCACCAATCAAGCCATCACACAATTATGTATCCATGATAGCCGCTTTTTTAACAATCCACTAAATCATGACGTAGACTGGTCCTTTGACATTCAGAAAAATGACCTAAAGGAAAAGTTTCGGCTCAGGTCGGCCTACGCGGACTACGCAGGCTGACATGTGTCGATACTTTTCGCAGATGCATTAAGCCACCTTTTCACAGAATATGGTTTATATATTTGACGCCGTAAGAGTTAATAGAAAACGTTACCATTATATAAATCGAATATAACCAAAATTGGACGGTAGTCTTGTATTCTGTAAAAAGGTGCAATGTTGGCATTGAAGACCGGTTATGACGTCAACGTACCTATGTGACTTCGACCGTACACGCAATCGACTCATATTATTGACCATGTCACATTCCCAAAATCCATCGAGTAAATTTTTGCGCGAAATCTAAAATTAACCAGCCATGTTCTGGCAAAAGGGGGCTTAATGCATCTTCGTGATGCACTATACCATACACGCCATCATATATAATTAGGGGTCTGTAAAATTTATTTTATCTAACAACCGGCTGAACCCTGGGATAGAATAGTTTTTAGTCTTTGTCCTACTTTTCTATCCAATCAGAAGGCCCATATTTGAAAATTTTTGACCGTCTATTTTCTATAAACTACCCAACGCAGGTTTATTTTGATCATTAATCCATTTAAACGTCGTAGTTTATCTGGATTTACTGCGCATGCGTACATAAACCCTACCCTCTCATTAATATTCAACAATTACTTAAATTAGCACATGTCAAGTACTTATGCTGTTGACAAAAGAAAAATGGTAAAACACAGATACAAAATTGTGTTCTAAAAGCCGATATAAATGTTTAAATGGATTAATGATCAAAATAAACCTGCGTTGGGTAGTTTATAGAAAATAGACGGTCAAAAATTTTCAAATATGAGCCCTCTGATTGGATAGAAAAGTAGGACAAAGACTAAAGTCAGTTAAACGCTAAGAAGTTCAAAATTAAACGATTTAAACAGCCACAGTCGGTCGCTACGCTCCCTCCTTTTGGCTGTTTAAATCGTTTAATTTTGACTTCTTAGCGTTTAACTATTACTTTGACATGTAGAAAATTTACCAATTTACTCGTTTGAAACTTTTTGCCGATGCCTTTAACCCCGTTTTTGCCACAGCATGGCTCATATAATTGGCCTGCAACACGCGAAATGGGGCATTCGGACATTTGCGTAAAGTGTCGTCCCGTATCTTTGCGTCTTTTTTTCTAAAACAATCATCACATAATTCCTTTTAATAATATCGGTCTGCGGAAATGTTGATGCGCCGCTTTATTTAAGTTTGGTAGAGTTGTAAAAGTCGGAATAGGCCTCTTTGACCCTTCGGCTTTTACAGACAGTTTAGATCAAGACTGCAGAAAACGTTCAGTCTGATTCCGTCGTTAAAAAATTTGAAATTGCGATATTTGGGATTTTATAAATGACTCTTTCACTGCTAATGCCTCGGTGAATAGCTTTTGTGGACGGCGTAGATCAAGATCAGACTGCACAGTTGGTTGCTAGACCAAAGGGATTTTATGGACCCATAATTATATAATGACTTGCTTGGTACAATGGATCATAGAGATGTATTGAAACCCTCTTTTACAGAGCATGGCTTATTTACAAAGAAAAACCAAACGTTCATTTTGACCACTCCTGAAGGAACAGATGTTTCTGTTGTTAATTAAATAATGATTGGAGATAACACCATGTCAGCCGTAGTAGCTCTTGAAAGTGGTTTGGCATGCGGCCATTAAAGTAACAATAAAAGCCAAATGTAAACAAAGTGGGTGTTTAAATGCATTTAACATTTACTAGTATATCATACCATTTAAAAGTATGGAAATTATTGTGAAAATGACAATCTGTCATTGTACGGTCGGTCCAAGTGTTAGTCACTGACAGAGAAATTAATTTCAAAACTAGGTTAAAACCTGCCAGGTAGCTATGTCTTTTGTTTACTTTTTGCTTGATTTTAATTTTTTTTTTTTGTCAGCGACTAACATATGGCCCGATCACACGATAACAGACTGTCATCTCCCACAATATTTTCCATACATTTTAAATAGTATGATTTAAATTTAAACGTATTTTAACACCTGCTCTGATATTTTGACATGTACCGGGCCTTTAAGTGACTAATCTCAGGACACGTGAGGGTGTGGGTTCGATTCCCACGGTTGGACAACTAAAAAAAAAAAATGATAGTCTGTCACAATGAGACGTTAAACCTTGGTCCCGTGTGACGGTGATATACATCGAGCGCGTTAAAAAAATCAGCAGTAACTTAGGATGGGTTTTATCCCGGTATATTGCACTCTCCCCCGTTACATAGCTAGCAGTCGGGGAGTCGCCCATATGGGCAACCGGTAAATTACGGTAAATATAGAAAATTCAATCAAACAATAAAATCGATCCATCAGATAGCATCATGTACAGTGTATAGTTGGCCTGGGATGACCATGAACGCGGAAAGACATGAAATCCGAAACAGGCGAGTCAACCCCATGTATTTAAACTATCTTAATAAAAATTACCAAGAAATGACCACGTTGTCATCCCCTAGACGACTGAATTCGTCTTTCAAACCACTTTTGAAACTTGGCGGCAATAAGAGAAATTGTTCTTCAGGGGCGTAACTAGCCTAAATTAAAGTACACGCAAAAGTAACACCTTTGGTACTACCCACGCCAAGTGGGTAATCTACACGCACGACCGGCATAAGATTTAAAATTAATTGAGCCATGTTCTGCGAAAAGGGGGCTAAATGCATCTGCAAAAAGTATCGACCCTGGTCAGCCTGCGCAATTCGCGCAGGCTGACTTGGGCCGAAACTTGTTGTTTTTGGTGAGTTTTTTTCATGTCGAAGAACCAGTGTACCTGATGATTCATTCGGTTGTGAGACAAACTGAATTTTATTGATCCATAGCTATGTGATGACTAGCTTGGTATAATGAATCACGAAGATGCATAAAGCACCATTTTTCCAGAGCATGGCTTAGTTCTAATGGTCTATCGATCATGCACGGGCAATCATGAACCATGCTCAAGCCTTTCACGTTGAGCTTTCACGAACAGTAAGAAAATAGTTTAAATGAGATCATTCACACATAACATATATATTCATATTGAAAAACAAGTTTAATTGCACTTATTCCTTATGTACACGCAAACACACTTTCAATTGTTTCTAAGAAATATTCCCCGAAAAAAATGTATCTTCTTTTTTTCTGTTGGGAATAATATAATCAAATCTCTAAATGATCGATAATTTGTATCACATTTTTTTTCGGTATGGAAGATTGATAAGATTGCTTCCTTTTAAAGGGTAAAGGAATGCATGTAGGTATTTCATGCTCAAATAATTCAATTTCTATGGCCTTATAGGTGAGCATTGTAAAACACAGAATTAACATATTTAGTTTCGATTGTTATCCTAGTTGAGTTCTAAATTTACTACTGAATCGAAGTACATGTATTGATGAAATTACTAAAAAACAACACGGTTTTACTATGATTTGTTATTCTTTATGGCTGTTCTTCAACTGCCCGTCAATCTTCTGTGGCTAAGACCAAAGAAATGCTTAAATATTACTATACAGTAAAAATCGTGAAATGGAAAAAAAAAAAGTGTGAAAAATTCGTTTTTTGCATGGTTTTTGTAAACAGTTAACACTGTAAAAAGCACTGAGGAAGCTGTTCCATTTGAATGAATTTGACGAAAACGTTAGTGTTTATCGAGACCAAATGGACTATTCCATTTAAACAGGGGACATCGTTTGAACAGTTTGCACGGGAAAGGTGCAACTTTATCGTATGGTGGCATATTTGTGCCACGAGATACGAGATAGCTATCATGATAATTTTAGAACACTATCACGATAAATAAAAATTTCCTGGAAACTTTATCGAGATAGTGAAAAGTTTCCTGAAAAAAATATCACGATAAACTTAATGTTTTATCGCAAAATTTCTCAATCGTGCACGGAGCTGACATTCGAGATAAAATTATCGTGATAGTTTTATCTGTTTCTCGATATCTATAAATAGCAAATTTTATCATTTGGATGAACACGGTAGTTTTTGACTTCACAAGATTGCAGTAAGTAAAAATTCGAATCATTATCAATTATACCTTAATTGGTAAATTTTGACAAGACTGGAAATGAATAGAAGTCTGTAAAATCACAAAGACGACTCGAAATGCCTCCTACGAACAACTTTAAAACCATTTGGGGAAAAGCAGAATTCATGAGGTTGAAGACGAAGATGTTCCGAAACAGTATCTAATTATAGATACCGTGAATGTCAGTTATGGGCACGAAAGCAAGCAAAAATATTCATGATAACAGTTAGAATTATCGCGATATTTTTTATCGTGAAAATTTTTATTATCTAGATAATATTTCCTGGAAACTTTGTTTTATCACGATAATTCTTTTAAATTATCGCAATAGCTATCTCGTATCTCGCGGCAGAAATATGCCACCATACTATCGGACAAAAATCTGATTCTAGATTTTATATAGCTACCATCGACTTTGTGGGATAATGCACGTAGAGATTATCTCATACAATTATGATCGAATATGTATTGAACGTGCCTAATGTAACAAAGTCTGACTTTTCGCTTAGTTCATTAATAAACAAACATCCTGTAAATCTTTTACCACACAATCCCGACTTTTAACGACCCTTCGAAGAACGCCTTTTGAAAACATTGTGGGAAAAAGGAGAAAATGCTGGTAACTAGCATTTCCCCTCTTTCCCAGGATGTTTTCAGCCCTTTCCATTAACCTTCCTAGTAAACGTTGGTCTGGTTAGGATGTTTTGTCGGAATAATGTTATGATGGCTTGTCGGAACGAGGAAGGAGAGCACGAGAAGCGGTTGGATTTTTACTTACCCTGTCACCTTCTACAATTTCGACCCGATAACAGGGTGCCGTATATTTTTTTTGTTATCCGTCAGTTGCTCACTTGACCGCTAAGTGCGCACCTGCTAACAGGGACTATTTTCAACCAAGCGTCTTACTACCGTAATGAATTAATCAATCGCCAGCGAATACTTTTGCTCGTTTAATTAATAGTCTCTTATGTTAAAACACATTGTCTTCTTCGCCACATTATTTTTCTGCGGATATACGTCACGTTTAATAATTAACCCATTTAAAAAACTGTGGAAAAAGGAGAAAATGCTGGTTACCAACATTTTCTCCTTTTCTCACAATGTTTTCTACGCTTTTTACAGACATATTTGGTTTTTTCATCCACTTTTCATTTGTCGTTTGCAAGTGCTTTGAATTTGGACGTGTCTAAAATTTTGTCGTTTGGTAAAGAGTTAAGGAAGCAACAGGTTATCCATACTAGAACAAGACACGTCATTGTACAATTGAACTAGTCGGAAATTTCTTCATGTTTATGTAATAGTCGGGACACCAATTATTACTAACAATATGGCTGTCTGTTCTCTCTAATATTAACTAGTACCATTAGCTATATGAATGAGTTTTTTTTTAATCCCACTATAATATCGAACGAGTACAATCAAGCTAAGACTATAAAATTAACCCCTGGAGCGGCGAAAAACCCCTCCAGACATGTACTTTTATTCAAGAGGAGAAACCCATATAACTGTAGTTTCAAGTTGTATTTGCCTAAATTGTTTTTGCAAAGCAGTCTGTGTAGATCGATGGTCAGAATGCAAGTTTTGTCCAGGCTGATCTTGATCTACACTGGCCGCAAAGGCAAGTCTAATTATATCAGCTTCACAAATATTTAGTGAATTACGTCAGATACATGGGGTTTCTGCGGTATGAAAACGGTCGGCTTTCAGATGGTATAAATAATTTGAAGATGGTAGAACTTACTTAAAGGGCAAATCAACAAGTTTCAGATATGGTTAATTTTCAAATCTACATTTATCACATGGTAACCTGTTAATGTTGTAATTAGAAAAAAAATCAGTAAAAGTACTTTTTTTTCCAATTTATATTTCTGCTTATTAATTTTAACGGCATCGCTTATTTCCCTTACTTGTTGGTTGCGTCTCTTGATTTGTGACGTCATAGGAGAGGCTGTTTCAATATGGACGTTGTTTACAATAATGAACTGAGCGATATTGAAGACGAAGAAATTGGCGATTCTGGTCCGGTAAGGCCGTACATGTACGAGCCAATTTTTAAGGAAAGTTATCAAGTTTCTGAGGATGAGGATGAAAGTAACTTTTCGCTCACTGATGATGAAAATGACAATGTTGTGCCGGACGTTTCGACGTGGTGAGTATCGTGCGATTTTGAAATACGTCCATTACGGGGCGAACATCGCTTACAGAAATATTAATCTATACATGATAAATTAAGTGTATGGCATAAACTTTGTTTCATGTGAAGCAGTTTCAGTCGATTTACGGGCGGAATTAAACAAAAATAATAAAAAAATATGGTTTCAAGACAGTTCCCTGACAAGACAGTTCCCCGACACAGGTTTTCGAGACAGTTCCTCGACACTTTTCAAGACAGTTCCCCGACACTTTAGTTTCTGTCAAATAACCTTTTTATTGACTTTTATTATTGATAATCGTGAGATGTTAGTTCTAACTATTTGTTGATAGGTCCTTGTTGATATTTCTACCCTTTAAAGAATTGTTTACAATGAGTCATTGACGGGTACAAGTACCTAAAGTATGAAGTAATCCCTCCCTAAAAATCATGACTTTCCAAAATCTATCGCATATTACTGAAAAACATTTTCCCATAATTTTTCTTTCAAAAAGATGCTTTACCTCTTTACCACACAATATCAAATTCTAACAACCTTGAACATAATATAAGTAAATAGACTTGTGAAAAAGAAGTGGGAAAAGCAGAAAATGCTGGTAACGAGCAATTGTCCTTTTTCCACAATGTTTTCTCTCCAGTCAATGACCAACATCATTAATTTTGGGCTACATATAACTTCAGTTCGGACTAGTCCAGACTTTTGTCGTCTGGTAAAGAGTTTTCTAAACCCTTTACCACACAATCTAGAATTCTAAAGACCCTAACAAAGAAGCCTTTAGAAAACATAGTGGGAAAAGGAGGAAATGCTTGTAAACAAACACTTTCTCCTTTTTTCACATTGTTTTATACCCTTCCAAAAGCAAATTTTAATTTTTGAGTCGTATGCATATTGTCATCTGCAAATGCATTTAATTTTGACCAGACTAAAATTTGTCATTTGGTAAAAGGTTAAACATGGGACAAAATTTCAGAGTGGTCAAAACTATAAGCACTTGCATACAAGATATTAAATAGGATACAAAAGATGGAATTTTTGACTGAAAGATTCGAAAACATTTTGGCAAGAGGACAAAGTACCAGCAGTTCTACCTTCCTCTGCCTTCTCCGCGAAAGTCTTAAACTCTGAATTGTGTGCTGTGGGAAAGGATAGTGTAATTTTGTTCAGTTCTTGTTTGTCTTCTACAAATGGTTTCAATTTAAGTAAGTCTCAAATTGGTTTACTAGGGAATGAGGGATTAATATTTACATTCAGGTCAAAATGCAGTATAGACGACTTAAGATGCCCGCCTCCCTTGCTTTCCCCCCCTCCCCGTGACCAACCCCAAAACTGCAGCTTCCAAAGAAGAAAATGTTGCTGCGGTAGATTTAATTAAGCAGGATGCTAGGCTTACAGTGAAAGAAATAGCTAAGAGAGATGGCATATCATCGGGGTCAGTTCATAAAATTTGACCAAAGAGTTAAAAATTCGTATGATTTGCGCTCGATGGGTCCCCCACCTCTTGATAGATGAACGAAAGGCTACTCGTGTAAAAATGGCCCAAATTCTTCATAAAAAGTACAAAAATTGTGACAGACGCAGAATATCAGAACTGTTAACAGGTGATGAAACCTGGATTCATTATTTTGAGCCCCAGAGACGCGTCAATAACAAACAATGGCTGCGCAAAGACCAAGCTAGGCCGATCATAGCAAAAAGAATAAAAATCACGGGAAAAGTTTTATATGACATACTTTTTTATTCAGACAGTCCAACTGCTCAAATTTCTGTAGATCCAAGATCAGACCGCACGTGCGGGTTACGTGCATTCTGATCTTTACCTACGCTGTCTGCTAAAGCTATTTAACTCTTTACCATACCACACGTATCTAGACTTTTTCATTTTGAATGCATTCCTTGCTGACATATGCGAAGTTATTAAACGGTTGGTAACCAGCTTTTTCTTCCTTTTCCACAATGTTTTCAAAAGCATTCTACCCCAAAGTCATTATAAGACGATTGATTGATTGATTGTATGGTGTTTAACGCCGTTTTCAACATTATTTCAGTTATATCGCGGCGGCCAGTGCACCTATCCATGCTTTCCTGGAGTCTCTTTTACCAGTATTCCGCACAATTTTTTTTCCAAGCCACTGGCTGCTTTCCCACATAATCATTGTCGAAAAAATGGTCAGCGGTGGGAGAGGAATGAATCCTGTCGCAGTGACTATCATCAATCCTCGGAAGGAGATTGGCCGAGCCAGGGGTCGCAGCCAGGGATCAAGCCCTGGACCCCGTGTTCTCAAGTCCTGCACGCTACCGACTGAGCTACCGGGGCTCGGCAATTATAAGACGAGAATGTTAAGTAAAGAGCTAAGTCGTCCTTTGCATTGAATTTGAAAATGTTAGTAGGGACTGGATTGTAGTTTTTTTTTCCTGGTACTGCAGGTTAACCACGTTCGGTTGTTTGTTAATTTGTTCGTTTGTTTGATGTTTAATAGCTTTTTTAACACCATTTCTATTACATCACGACGACTTTGCACTTACCTATGCTATCCCGGGGTTTTCTTTCATTAGTACTATGCACAGCATTCCTCCCACTCCAATTGCTGCTTTGCCATTATAGACATGGTCGAGTCAATGTTGGGCGGTGAGAGAGGAATGAATCATGTCGTAATGCCTATCATCAATCGCAGGAAAGAATTTTGCCGAGCTGGGCTGTCAATCCCGTTGTCTGATTAACAAATTTTTCCGTTTCTTGATGCTTTGTTCCATGCATTCAATGCAAATAAAATAGACGATGTATTTTTTTTTTTTTTCGGTCAAAGATCGAAATTTATTTCATCTCGTTAACAATATTTTCACGACTGGCGCAGCCGTAAAATTATCAATCCTTCACCATCATTTCCCGATAAACCACCGAAAAGTATGAATATATATATATTACTGCTCAGGTATTAGATCTATTTGCTTTAATTTATTCTCAAAACCCCAAAACTGCAAAGGGCAAAATGTGTAGGGAGTATCTCTGGATCTGGATAAATTATTGTTAAATTCTTTACTCAAACATTTAGAAATAAAAAATAAGTTTAAAAGACCTTGATGGAGAAGGTTTTGGCAGTATAAATGCCTTGTGCAAGTATGCTTATACATAACAGTTTATACAGTCATTAGTGGTGCAAATCTCAAGTGAGAAATTTATGTTCACAGCCAAACAATATCTAATGGCACTCAATCCATTTTCTCTTGATTACAAAAAAGTGTTGATTGTTGTCATTATCTGAGATATTAAAACTGAACATTGTGTGTTTTATTATATTAATGAGCCATGCTCTGGCAAAAGGGGGCTTAATACATCTCCGTGATCCATGACACCAAGCAAGCCATCACATACTTTTGGATCCATGATATTCACTTTTTTCAACAACCAACTTAATCATGAGGTAGACTGGTCCTTGGACATACAGAAAATTGACCATTGGCGAAAAGTTTCGGCCCAGGTCAGCCTACACGGACTGCGCAGGCTGACCTGGGTCGATACTTTTCTCAAATGCATGAAGCCCCCTTTTTACAGAGCATGGCTCATTTGTTATGTCGGATTTAAAGCCACAATCAGACAAGCTATTTAACCCTGTATTAAACAATCCCCGATGAGGAAGGCTCTTGAAAACATCAAGGAAAAATAAGAAAATGCCGGTAAAGGGTCTTTTTTTTTTTTTCTTTTCTAACAATATTTCTTTATTTTGAAAATAAATCCTATCATTTGAATCCTATTTGACTTGTCGTCTTCAAACGCTTTCAATTTGGGTAAGTATAAAATTTTGTGGAATGGTAAAGGGAAAACACACGCTACAACCTAGTGCAAGACACCTAAAGAAGAAGAATTGAAGGGAAGAAAACTTATCAATTTTTTTTTAAATGAAAAACTTTGTGGAGAACAGAGTAATTTTTTGTAAACAAGCAAATGCTCATTTTTCCACATTTTTTAAATATACTTTTTATCCATTACTTGGTGGGCGTTAAAACGTGACAGTAACATCGAATTAATCGGACAACTGGCAAATAAATTTATTTTTCATTTTCTCGTAATTAAACGGAAAAGCAAACTGACGTCATCAACGAGATAATGAAGATTGAAAACCATATAACTTATCGATTCTTCGAATCAAAGTAGGCCTTAGATATTAAAAAATGTTGAATAATTGACGTTTATGCATTATCGGAAAATCACTAATATTTTCAACATGCATTACGGTTATGAATAAAAATGTATGAAAATGTGACTGCAGCAATTCTAATCGTTTGTATGAGAAGTCATAACTTCTGCTACATTACTTTTCAAGG
Source organism: Hippopus hippopus (assembly GCA_946811185.2). Taxonomy (NCBI): domain Eukaryota; kingdom Metazoa; phylum Mollusca; class Bivalvia; order Cardiida; family Cardiidae; genus Hippopus; species Hippopus hippopus. The sequence goes on along the minus strand of OX328106.1, from coordinate 44,855,641 downwards.
ACTTTTAAGCCCCTGACAATACCAAGAATTAATTCATATTTCAGAAATATGCACCGCGCGTAGCAGCTTCCAGATTTACCCTTTACAAAACTATCCGAGTTTAAACAACCTTTGTTAAAGAAAGCTTTTGAAAAAAAATATTGTAAGGAAAAGCTTAAATACTGCCTACCATTTCCAAAACGAATCAGTTCATTTGAATTATATTTTATTTGTCGTCTGCAAGTGCTTTTAATTAGCACAAGTCTAACATTTTGTTGTTTGGTAAAGAGTTAAGCAATCAGTTCTCGACATCACCAGCATCCATGATTTCGTTTTCAATTTACCTTCTGTAAAATACCATTGGGGTTATGTTACGAATGTTAGGTGCCCTCTACAACATTCTTTTTTTCAATAGACGGATTCACCGATATACCACTCTGACAAATATTATTCTAGCATTCGATATGATTTTATTCATATGTTACAATGAATATGGTAAACGTCTTAAATTATCAAAATTAGATAAGATTTTTACGAAATAAACAGAAATGAAGGCTTCGTTTACATTCATTTCGTCAGTATTCTTGTCATATGGCATTAGGTATTCGCTGTAAAATGTAAAATAAATTGCTGACGAATAAACATGGGCAATGCTCTAGGAAACAGGGATTTAATGTATCTGCGAAAAGTATCGACTCAGGTCAGCCTGCGCAGTCCCCGCAGGCTGACCTGGGGCGAAACTTTTCGCTATTGGTCAATTTTCTGTATGTCCAAGGACCGGTCTACCTCATGATTAAGTCGGTTAGTAAAAAAAGTGGCTATTATGGATCCATAATTATAAGATGGCTTGATTGATATAATGCATCACAAAGACGCATTAAGCCCCCTTTTCACAGAGCATGGCTCAAAGTTTAAACTAAATGAGCCGAGCATTTCTATAAATATTTATAAAGATCGTTGTTTTGTATTGATTTTCAAGCGCTAAAAGGTCGACCGACCATTTTCACTATTATTCAACCAGTGTCGATATTTTTTTTTTTTTTTTTGTAAATTTTCTGCGTGTCCAAGGACCATTCTACCTTATAATTCAGTTGGACAAATTGGATTTTATGGATCCATTATTACGTGAAGACTTGCTTGGTATAATGCATCACACAGACGTATCAAACCCCCTTTGCCAGTGCGCCATTCATATTGTTTAGTCAGTCAAAAATTGTGTTTCTTTCTATATCAATACCGGTAATGAGACTAAGAATCCAATTTAGAAAAGTTTATGAATATATAGCACCACACACCCAAACCACCGTAAAGAGATAAGTGACACAGGAAGAGCAAGATGGCCTTGAGTGACCCAGTGCTTTGTCAAGATGTCCAGTGATGAAAACAAGGTGCTTCAATTTGTAAATATGAGTGAGTGGAATTTCAAAATGGGCTTTTTTTTCTGCGCAAAGTCATTCTTGGATGGCAGCAAATAATATTATGGCAATAACGAAAGTACTGAAAGTATGTGAAGGAGTTTTTCTGTCTGTAGTTATTTTCGCATGACACTATGAGTGGTCTAATGTTGCTATCACTATGACACACGGATAATACAAAACGTTTCTGTTTACAAATATAAAAATCGTTTTCTTCAATAGATTTAGTAAATATTTTCTGGAACTGTATCTTGCGTGGCATAATGTTGTTGTCAAGATACCAAATAATGAATACAAAATTGTTACAGTTTGTAGATATAAAGCGGGTTGAAATTCAAAATCGGTTTTTTCTGTTCCCTAATAGCGAGTGACCTGATGTTGTTGTTAAGATGGCACCTGGAGTATACAAAATGCACCGTTTTGTAGATCTGTAAGAGGGTTGAAATTAAAAACAATCCTTTATCTGGGTACAGTAAAGTCGTTCTCGAATTGCAACTATTGATTGATTGAACTGTGTTTTACGCCGCTTTTAACATTGTTTATGTCTGGGTTTCACCAGTACAAGGCTAGAGATCTACAGTTTCTTACCAACGGACGCTAACACAAAAATCAAAGTGCTTCCAGTGAGGTTTGAACCCGGATCCTCCAGGATATGAGTCTTACACCTTACCACTTAGTCCCGCAGGACCCCTCCTACAGCAACAAACGGTATATTGAAAATAATGAAAGTACTGAAAGTACGTAAAACAAGTTTCAAACTGTATGAAATTATCATACGCCACGAAAAGCAAATTACCGTTAACATTTCATCACGATAATAGCTTTAGTTCACAGTACTGCAAAACTTCCGATTTAACTCAATTAACAATGGAAAGCTAAAGCTTTGTTTAAAACAGCATATCATTGTTTGTTAAAAGGGATATACCACGTGACACGACCGTTAATGCCTCTGTTACCGCTTCGATTTATCTTACTAGAACTTTTCATTTTTACAGTGTTATATTTAGATGAATGAACTGATCATTTCCAGTTGTTTATCTTTGTTGTTCCCCGGATAGCATGAATAACTTACCCCTTTCACCACCAATATCACCTTTGATAACATTTGCGGTCGGTGTAGATCAATATCAGACTGCACAGAATGTGCAGTCTGATCTTAGATCTACACCGTCCGCTTTATGATACTAAAACTCAACCATGATGCTATATTTCAACCAAAACCATGTTTAATTGAAGTGGAAATCGACATTCAGACCTAAAAAAAATCTGATTTATATAGTTAACAGCGATAGAGCTGAAACAATATTATTAATGACATTAAAACATCATAGAACTGAACTCTTGTGTTTGGTCTGTCTCGTATTCTATTGTTTAATGCATGGTCATGTGAAACACCATTTTTTGGGTATTTACCCACCGTGAATGTTTTCAAATGGCTTTTTTTCAAAGGAACCTGAAATCATCTTAGCTGATTGTGTGGTAAATAGTTAAAGGAGCAATAGCGGCTAAAAGTAAAAAAGAAATCGGAGGGCAAAATGCAGACAAACTTAATTCATACAATTTAAAGTATGGATGTTACAATGAGTCTGACTATGTATTACCGCACAGTCTGTCTGTCAGTGTTCCTGTCGCTGGATTAAAAAAATGAATCTTAAACCCAGAAAACTTCATTTGTAGTTTAACAATTCAAAAATTTTACTAGCGATTCAAAACTATGATAAACCAGACTGTAAATTATTATCAGGCGCATAATAATAGGCGTACTTTTGCAAGGCATTAAATATATGTATTTGCCTTTATTTTGAGTGCCAAACTGTTTACCTTTGGCTGCTATTGGGCCTTTAAACAAGCACATATCGAGAGTTCCTAAAGCGCTTGCTTAATACTGGTAGCGTTGCACTTATTTGTCAAAGAACTGTGGCATGAGCCTTCTCGGTCGCAGAGTTGGGTCGCCTTCGGTCTGAACCAAACACAACACCGGTACCGTTTTACGTGAGAAAAACTGCTTTGACTTTTTCAGTGCCAAAGTTTACTTAACAGCTTTTGCGGATCGCGTAGATAAAGATCAGAACATGCAGTCTGATCTTTGATCTACTTCGTCCGTTACCTGATGCATATCTTTGACTAAGGAAATCGTAAAATGCAGTGGAAATTGACTTTCAGACCTAACATATGTCCAACCTGTCTAGCTAGTATTGTGAGAGTGTACCCTTAGGCTGCTAATCGAAACTTGCTGACCTTTTGCGGACAGTGTAGATTAAGATCAGACTGCACAGAACTTACAGTCTGACCTTGAATCTTCACTGTCCACTAAGGAGATATTTTTCTTCAAAAATGCATTTGAAATAGCATCATTTGGGTTTTTACTAACGGCTTGAAAAGTTTCATTTAATTTATTCAGCAGGAGAAGGGTTGATATACTTTACTTTACTTTACTTCTCTCTGTTCTTTTACAAGAAAACAAGAGGTTCATTTAATAGTGTATCGTACTGTACAAGGCGACTTAAATGAAAAATATTTTCTATCTGTGATCAGAACGTGTTGATATACCTTATGGTTTGGTACTTAGATGTACTACTATTGTGGTGTTGAGACGAGAGGAAGAAATCGCCCGATAAGATCAATTTACCTCTCCCATCCCATATTTCACTTTCAGGTGCAAATGCTCACTTTAAATTTGGAATAATAAGATAATTCAACGGGTTACATGTACTGCTGCATACTTGAGTATTGTAGCAGTACGCAGCAGTACATGTATGTAGAATTATCCTAACATCTAAACTGCGATGAAACAAAAACTTACGAAGCACTGATTAACACTTTGTCAGATGACAATGTGTTTGGTCAGACTGTGTTAATTTACAGAAAAAAATAGGGCTGGATAATGACAGGATCTGTTTCTGAAATGGTCGAAAAATATTGTGTGCGTGTGTGTGTGGGGGGGGGAGGGGGGGGGGGGTAAAACCAATGTTTAACAGCTTTCGACATCAAGGTCTTGTAGAAAAAGGATTGTTTGATGAAGGGTAAAGGGTAAATGACAGCAGGCATTAACGAAACAAATTCATATCGGGTGACCGTATTTTTTGTGAACTGAATAAATTGCATATTGTGTTAATGATGTATTTAAGGCCCAATAGCGACCAAAGGTTCATAATGCTGGTGTTAAAGTGCATTCATTTAGATTTAAATAATACCATTTAAAAGCGTGGAAATTATTGCAAAGATGATTGTAGATGATTGATGACAATCTGTTACGTATGGTCAGTCTATGTGTTAGCCGCTGGCAGAAAAAATGAATTTTAACACAAGGTAAAAAGCATAGGGGTCCGTAGTTTGACTCCTGTTACCCGTAGACTATAACTTGTAAACAAGGGATTTAACTTTGTACAGACCGTTACTCGCCCCCGATTACAAAACACAATGTATCTTTCCTACGCTAACAGTTATTCTCCTTATTCTTTCGACAACTGAGAGCTAAAACATTTTCTACCAGAAAAACACAACTGTTTGTCAGTGGCTAATGTAGTTTGGCTGCTATAGTCCTTCAAACTTGTAAACGCGCTCAAAAATCTTCGCCATTGACAAGGGTTCGTACATTCGACACTAACAGTCGCGCATATCAACCAATGAAATTTCTCGTTCCAAACAGTGTCACGTGTCAAACGATGTCAGCAGCTGCACGAAATTTCATTGGTTGAATATGCGACTGCCACAACATATCAACCAATCAAATTTCCCGTTCAAAACATTGTCACATGACATAAGATGGCGGCAGCTGTACGAAATTTGCTCCTGGATCACAAATTCAACGAATTCTGAGGCGTTTCGTCGTTATGGAAGACAAAGACTATAGGTCAGTAATTTTTTTAAACATGTTTAAAGGGTGTGTATCGCTAATGCTGTGTTTCATTGGATCTAAAGTGCATTTTATATCTTGAAAGTCGGATGTACGAACCCTTGTCAATGGCGTAGATTTTTGAGGAGTTTACAAGTTTGAGCGACCGTAGCAGCCAGACTGCATTAGCCACTGACAAACAGTTGTGTTTTTCTGAAAGCAAGATGTTTTAGCTCTCAGTTGTCGAAAGAATAAGGAGAATAGCTGTTAGCGTAGAAAAGATACGTTGTTTTTTGTAATCGGGGGCGAGTAACGGTCTGTACAAAGTTAAATCCCTTGTTTACAATATATAGTCTACGGGTGACAGAAATCAAACTACGGACCCCTATGGTAAAAGGTGTCTCTATCTTTTGGTTACTTTTTACCTAGTTTTAAATTTCATTTTTTGCAAGCGACTAACACTTGCAATAACAGATTGTTACCTTTACAGTGATTTCCATATTTTTAACTGATATGTTATATATATATGTAAAAATATAAATGCGTTTTAACACTGGTATTTTTTAAATTTTGGTTGTCACTGGGCCTTTAACGATATTTATTTTTCTCCTTTCAGAGGTTCGCCAATAGCGCTGCATTAATAAACTTGGCATTTTAAGTCCGTAAACACAGTCCTAGATTTGCCATAACAGATTTGGACATAACATCTGCATACAATTTTAACGAAGTGGGTCACAGGCCAGACTGCATATCCTGCATTGTCTGATCTTAATCTATTATACTATATGTTGTTATATTTTGTTCTGAATGTTGAACATGAATTGAAGAACTGGCACGAGAATTGTAGGGTTGTGAACAATTAAAGGCGATTAAACCCATTCAAAATGATTGCCCAGGGCAATACAAGAATGCTTTTTGAACAAATAAATCAAGATCGTGCTGTACAGAATGTTAATTTTGATCATAGATCTACATATACTGTCCATCAGTTGTAAGGATATTCTTGTACCTCCGCTCCTTCCCCACCTTCCAAATATTTCGGGTCTCTCTAGTTTTCTAACTGGAAATGTCAACTTCAACTATCTGGCAGACGTCAACTTCAACTAACAGGTAGACAAAAAGGGTTTCAACTATTTATCTTTACTCTTTACCAAACGACAAAATTTCAGACTTGTCCAAATTTAAAGCATTTGCAGACGACAAATCAAATGGGGCTAAAATAACGAGATTTGTCTGTAAGAGGATAGAAAACATTGTTGGAAAGGAGAAAATGCTGCTTACCAGGATTTTCGTCTTTTCCTACAATATTTTCAAATACCGTCTCCGTTAGGGTCGTTAAAAATCGGGATTGTGTCGTAAAAGACTAATCTTTTCACCAGATATGACAGATGTGGGCAAATTCTGAATGGCACAGAAACCTAATGGGACTAAATTGATGACATAATCATGTTATCCTTTCAGTGCAATTTATCTGTTGGCACACAGACAAGCCAGTCTTGTCTAGCGAGCCAACTGTGACAGCTCTGCGGTTTGGTGATGGTTACACCGCTGAATTTAACCCTTACGCTGCTATGCGCGACTTCAGGACCTTTTGCGGATAGTGTTGATCAAGATCAGAACGTGCAGACTGATCTTGGATCTACACTATCCGATAAAGAGATATTTTACCGCGAAAAAAAGATTGATGTAGCAAAATTTAGGTTCTTATTATCGGCTTGAAAGTCTCGTTTCACTTATTTAGCAGGTAAAGAGTTAATAGACTGATTGTATGGGAGTTTTACAACGTTTTAACAGCTAAGGTCATATCACGACGGTCAGCGCACCTACACGTGTGTTTCCTGACTTTCTTTCCAAGCAACCGACTACTTTGCAGACGGAAATCGAAATGGTTAACAAATGTTTTGATTTGTCTTTGAGAGGGTAGAAAAAAACATTGTATAGAAAGGAAAAAACGCTGCTCACCAACGTTTTCTCTTTTTAGAAACAAGGATTTTTCTCTTTTCCATCAATGATTTCCAAAGCCGTTTTCCTCCGGTTCGTAAAAACATGTGATTGATAGGTAAACGGTTGAAGATTAACTTTCAACGTAACTACATACTGTCCGTTTTAAGCTATTCGTATCCTGTTGTATCCTATTATTTGTCCGGTCAGGTGGGAGGTGACTGAAACTTGTTCACGGCTGTGGCTAATCATGTCGCTCCGAGCAAGTGGCATGGGACTTGGAAACTTGTACATGGCTTTGGCGAATCATGTCTCCTCGAGCCGAAGGTGAGGTGGCGACATGATTCGCCACAGCTGTGAACAAGTTTCCAAGTCCCATGCCACCTGACCGTACAACGAATTTATTTTACTGCACTTTTTTACCATTCCAACATGTAGTTAGCGAAATTTCCCTGTTTATGGTCTCACGAATTGATTACGCTGACGAAATAGAATTTCCCGTCTGAGTGCCCTATTTCAATGAAAACTGACGTCACTGAGATCGTAGTGAAACGTGCGGTTTGGTGTATGAACTTGATGATGTCACCGAGACTTTCTTTTTTTATTATAATTTAAACGTGGATTTAAACAACATCAATGCAAGTAACTATGCATTTTAATGATTTGTTGGCAAAGAAAGACGACCATTAGTTGCCTCAAACGACCATTGGTTATCCTTTTAACATTACAATGTAGGAGTTTCGACACTTCACAAACTGTTTACCTGACGAAGGGATGGCTGCTCTTAGCCCCGTGTATTTATTTTAGAATGACAACAAACGATAATACATATAACTGTATTCATTTATTTTCAGAAATAATCCATACTTCCCGCTTAAATGACAACCATCAAGGAAAACTAGTAATAGTATATTGCAGGCTACTCTGTATGTCTATCTTGTAGGCGGCTCGTAATCGATCGACGCCACCATTTTGGATGTTGTCTTGAAAGTGTAGTTATGTGTTTGAGGCTCCCGAGAGGGAAACAGCTATTACGTGGATTTTGTCAGTGAACAGTGATATACATGTATGTTCGGGACAAATTATCCAGTCGGATCGCGAGAAATTTCTTTGCAGTATATTATTAAACGTAGTGCATATGGAATTTGGGTCTTTAACATACATGTATTGGATTGTTTAGTACAGGGTTGATAAATTTTGCCTTTCGAAAGACTGGTTACTTTGGCTTTGGTGTCGGGCAACAACTACAACAACACAGACGACAACAGCAGTAATAAGAAAGAGAACACCCGCATAGCACCGCATGCGGGTGCCAACGCTCGATTGAGCTGCTTTAAGTGAAAATTCTAATTTGGACAAGAGCCATGTTGACATTGCCATCCCCCGCCAAATGCTTGCTCAATAGAAGATGTGTATCTTCTTGTAGGTTGGTTTAAAGGCTAAAACAGCTAGATATGAGAATTAGTTTCTGGAAATGCGTAAGACAAAGTACAATTAAAAAAACTTCAACAAGGTACACTTTTCTTATATAGCTATCAAATGTAAATACATGAAATCAGAAAGAAAGAAAAAATTGAAAGACAAGAAAGAGCAATAGATAAAACAAGAGGACCATGATGGTCCTATATCGCTCACCTGAGTACTAAGCAGTAAAGGTCTACAATGAAGAAAAATACCAAATATGGAGGTTCAAGGCCAAATGATAATGAAACAAGCAATTTCGTTGAAATGAGATCCCTTGCCAAAAAAGACCTTTTTTGATACAAACATATTAGAGGTATTGTGTGTTGCATGAACATGTGGTCTTTTTGTTAATGGTCCATGAAAAAATTACACATTAAGCCCCCTTTTTCCATGGCACAGCATTTCATTAAATGAAAAATATATAAGCGGTCCATATGAGATCATACATTAAGTCCCCTTTTACCATAACATGACATTTCATTAAATGAAAACAAATGATGAAAATATACATCAAGCCCCCTTTTTTCATGACACGTCATTATATATAAAAGAATATTGTATCAACGGACTATCCTAAGGAAGACATGTATGAAGTTTCATAAATGTTCGTCAAGGACTTCAGAAGATATCTGTCCAGGCGGACGAATGGGCGAACTAACTGTTATTGGTCCATAATGAAATTATACATTTAGCCCCCTTTTTTCATGACATGGCATTTCATGAAATAAAATCAAATAACTATTGTCTGTGGCTTAATAAAGATGAAGTTTAATTGCATTTTGTCCGGTAGTGAAAGAGATATTGGTCCATAATGAAAATATTTGTAAAGCCCCCTTTTTCCATGATATGACATTTAATGAACAAAAGCGGCAAATTGTCGCAAGATACGCCCATCCCACCGCCAGTTGTCGAGGGGGGATAATAATCGTAAAGGGCAGGTAGAGGAAAATAGTAGTGCAGCAGAAATCATGTAAGTGATTGAAATAGGCATGAATGTCTCCTCTAATGTTAGGAAACATGCATGTAAAGTTTCAGGTCATTCCAACATGAAAAGACAAAGTTATATTGTAGAGAAGCATGAAAAGCTGGAAAAAAAAAATAATGAATAGGGAATAATTCCAAAAGGGCATTAGGTAAGGTTACGGCTCCAGTGCATTGCACTTTTCGTAACTGCAACAAACATGTTTACCAAGTCTCAAGTCAATTTGACTTGAGGTGACAAAGTTCCGTTCCGGACAAGCAAGAAATACTGTAAAAATGAAGATAAAAGTGGAATTACTCAAAATTCGTGCTAGGTAGAGTTATTGTTCTTGTGCACTGAATTCCGTAATATTGCAACAAACATGCATACCAAGTTTGAAGTCGTTCTGACTTGAGATGACAAAGTTATATTCCGGACAAGCACTAAATGCTGTAAAAATGACGATCAAAGGGAAATAACTCAAAGACAGCACGAGGTAGAGTTACAATTCTTGCGCACTGCACTTCAAAATATTGCAACAAATAAGCATACCATATTTCAAATCATTCCTACTTAAGATGACAAAGTTATGCTCCGGACAAGCAAGAAATGCTATAAATATGAAAATCTAAGGGGGAATAACTCAAAATTCGTGCTAGGAAGAGTTATGGTTCTTGTGCACAAAACTCTGTGATTTTTCAATGATCATGCATACCAAATTTGAAGATGTTCAGACTAAAAATGACAAAGTTGTATTCCGGACAAGCAGAAAATGCTGTAAAAATGACGATCAAAGGGAAATAACTCTAAGACAGCACGAGGTAGAGTTATGGTTCTTTCGCACCGCACTCCGTATTATTGCAACAAACACAAATGCCAAGTTTCAAGTCAATCGGACTGGAGATGACAAAGTTAAGCTCTGGACAAAGAACTGGACTGTAAAAATGAAGGGCAAAGTGGAATTACTCAAAATCCGCACTAGGTAGAGTTATTGTTCTTGTGCACTGCACTCCGTATTATTGCAACAAACACAAATGCCAAGTTTCAAGTCAATCGGATTGTAGATGACAAAGTTATGCTCCGGACAAAGAACTACATGTATTCTACAGAACTTTCTAATTCAAGGGCAAATAACTCCAGTCATTCTGGTTCGATTAGACCCATAATCGAACTCATCCCAGATCTTATGTTCATAAGTATTTTGATCAAGTTTGATGCTGATTGGTTAAAAATTGTAGATGCTAGAGTGTAAACAAAGTCAAATATAGCAATTTTTCTAATTCAAGGGCAAATAACTCCAGTTGTTCTGGTTCGATTACACCCATAATAAAACTCATCTGAGATCTTAGGGTCATATATATTTTGACCAAGTTTGGTGTTGATTGGTTGATATTTGTAGATGCTAGATTGTAAACAAAGTCAAATATAGCAATTTTTCTAATTCAAGGGCAAATAACTCCAGTTGCTCTGGTCCGATTAGACTCATAATCGAACTCATCCGAGATCTTATGGTGATATATATTTTGACCAAGTTTGGTGCCATTGGTTGATATTTGTAGATGCTAGAGTGTAAACAAAGTCAAATATAGCAATTTTTCTAATTCAAGGGCAAATAACTCCAGTTGTTCTGGTCCGATTAGACCCATTATCGAATCATCTGAGATCTTATGGTGATATATATTTTGACCAAGTTTGGTGCTGATTGGTTGATATTTGTAGATGCTAGAGTGTAAACAAAGTCAAATATAGCAATTTTTCTAATTCAAGGGCAAATAACTCCAGTTGTTCTGGTCCGATTAGACCCATAATCGAACTCATCCAAGATCTTATGGTGATATATATTTTGGCCAAGTTTGGTGCTGATTGGTTAAAAATTGTAGATGCTAGAGTGTAAACAAAAAAATGTGAACTGACGACGGACGGACAGACGGACGACGGACGGACGGACGGACGGACGGACGGACGAACGACGGACGCCGACAGACGGTGAGTGATCCCAATAGCTCATCCTGAGCACTTCGTGCTCAGGTGAGCTAAAAATTATGGAAGGCAGAGTTATCATTCTGAGCTGCTTTAAGTAAAAATTCTAATTTGGACAAGAGCCATGTTGACATGGCCATCCCCCGCCAAATGTTTGCTCAATAGAAGATGTGTGTCTTCTTGTAGGTTGGTTTAAAGGCTAAAACAGCTAGATTTGAGAATTAGTTTCCGGCAATGCTTAATACAAAGTATAATTAAAAAAAGACTTCAACAAGGTACACTTTTCTTATATAGCTGTCAAATGTAAATACATGAAATCAGAAAGAAAAAAAATCTGAAAGACAAGAAAGAGCAATCGATAAAAAAAATATGGAAGGCAGAGTTATCATTCTGAGCTGCTTTCAGTGAAAATTCTAATTTGGACAAAAGCCTTGTTGACATTGCCATCCCCCGCCAAGTATTTGCTCAATAGAAGATCTGTGTCTTCTTGTAGATTGGTCTAAAGGCTAAAACAGCTAGATTTGAGAATTAGTTTCTGGCAATGCTTAATACAAAGTATGATTAAAAAAACTTCAACAAGGTACACTTTTCTTATAAAGCTGTCAAATGTAAATACATGAAATAAAAAAAAATCTGAAAAACAAGAAAGAGCAATAGATAAAAAAATTATGTAAGGCAGAGTTATCATTCTTGCATACTGCACTCCTCCTCAGAGACAACTAGACAGCTCGACTTATGCTCCAAAAAAACGATGAGACTCAAAAATTAACAAAGGGACATAACTCCAAAGTCATGGTACTGCACTTCTCTTCAATAAAATCTTCCTACCACTGAAGTCTCCCATTGATACCTTTTATAATTTTCGAGTTATGCTCCAAACAAAATTTAAGTATGAAAAATAACAAAGGGCAAAAACTCCTAAGTTATGGTTCTTTGCACTGCAATTCTTCTCAATGTGATCTATGCACCTATGAAGTATCATGTTAACATCATAAATAGTTTTCGAGTTATGCTCCAGATAAAATTTAAGTATGAAAAAATTCAAAGGGAAATAGCTCCTAGATTATGGGACTGAAAGTTATGGTTCTTGTACACTGCACTTCTCCTCAATGTCGTCTATTAAGCTGTGAAGTTTCATGTTTATATCTCATGTAGTTTTCAAGTTTTACTCTGGACAAATTTTAAATAAAAAGTAACAAAGGGCAATAACTCCTAAATTATGCAGTCAAGAATAATGGTTATTGTGCACTGCACTTCTGCTTGACCAGATCTATCCACCTGTGAAGTATCATATTTACACCTGTAATACTTCTTGAGTTATGCTCTGGACAAAATTTAAGTATGAAAAATAACAATAGGGTAATTTCTCCTAAATAATGGCACTGAAAGTTATGGTTCTTGTACACTGCACTTCTCCTCAATATCATCTATTAAATTGTGAAGTTTCATGATTATATCGCAAGTAGTTTTCAAGTTATGCTCTAGACAAAATTAGTAAGAAAAATAACAAAGGGCAATAACTCCCAAATTATGCAATCAAGAATTATGGTTCTTGTGCACTGCACTTCTCCTTGATGAGATCTATCCACCTGCGAAGTTTCATGTTTACACCTCTAATAGTTTTTGAGTTATACTCCGGACAAGAAAGTGGGACGGAAGGACGGAAGAACGGAATGACGGAAGGACGGACGGCTACTATTACCATATCCCCCACCGCCTTTCGGCAGGGGATAAAAATGGGCATAGCTGTTTCGAAAATATTTTTATAATTCCCTGCTCCTGTTGTATTGGTTCCCTTTTGGATAGAACTTCAACAACTATTCTGAGTATGAAGTCAGTATCTTCAGTAATAAGAGAGATATAATAAAATGTCAAATGACAGTTTTTGCACGTCGACGCATACCATGACAGGAATATGACAATACCTCGACAATTTATTCGAAAACAGCCAAGCTAATAAGTGCACTGTATGCAAGTGCCAACAATCTGCTGCAGCTGCTTTTCAGCAGAAATTCTGGGTCGAAATATATGTGTCATAAATAACTGCGTCGCTCTAACAAAAAGGGGTTTAATACACCATAATAATGGATTCATGAAATCAATTATGTCTGCCTGTCGACTGAGTTCCGAGGTAGAATGGTCCATGTGAAAATTTACAAATAGCAAAAAGTTTCGATTCATGTCAGCCTGTGCAATCAACAGAGCCTGACATTGGTCGATACTTTTGGCAGATGCATTGAACCCCCTTTTCACAGAGCACGGCCCAGTATTTTGAGAGTAATGTGCTTGTCTGGTACAGGCTGTTAGATAGTCATCAACTAAACCCATGTTTGAAGAACATATCTAAGGTAATGACAATATGAGAAAATGTGAGTTTTTTGCACGACGACGACGCTATTACAATACCACAAGGTCGTGGAGATAAAGGATTTATCTATATATGAAAAGGATTGTCTAGGGTAAGTTTCTCCAATGCCCGTAGCTATTTCATATATCGTATATGTGGCAGGAATGGTTTCTGTCACACTCGTCCCGAAATATTATGTAAACCAAATCCAATTTGATACATGAAAATCGCAAATCGATTCGCGGAATACTGTTAACCCTTAGGCCCCTAAGCGCGACTCACTGACCTCTTGCGGACAGCTAGTATAGATCAAGGTCAGACTGGTCTTTGATATAAACTGTCCGATAAGGGCATATTTCCCCCCCCCCCCCCCCAAAAAAAAAAAAAAATTCCTTTAAATAAAAAAAATCGTCTTTACGATCGGCTTGAAAGTTTCATTTCACTTATTCAGCAGGATAAGGGTTAAATGCAAGTTGACGTGCCAAAAACTTTTCAACATTTTTTCATTCGAGACCTGGTGCCCTTGAAACTGGGAAAAATGTATCTGTTAATCTTTTAAGTTGGGAAAATTTATTTGAAAATGTTAAATAAGTGAAAAGATCTCAGTAATGTATGTTTTATACGACACCAATTTAGGCATCAAAGTGAAAGTAAACTGAAATATTGAAAAAAAAAATCCTACTACACTCAATACATTTAAGGATATTGCATTTGCCGTTCCATGAGTCGTGCTGCCAAACATGGATGTCTCGCAGAGCTGCGTGCAGGAAAAACCCATTTGAAAAAAAAAAAAAACTCGTCAATGCTTTTCAGGACTGGGCAACGCTATCACCTAATCTGGCACTGATGGCACTCTCGTCTTTGGGATGCTTTGGAAACACGTGTGCATACCAGAGTCAAACCCCGACAACTGGAACTTTGCAGAACTCTTCTGGAAGAATGGGACAACATCCCATAGCATGGAAAAACCTCACAATTCTTGTCAATAAGACAAAGCTGGCAAGTTTTGATAAATGCGAGGGGTGGCCATTCTCGATAATGATCATGTGACTTTGTGATTTGCGGTGAGAAGCCTTTTGTATTATTTTCTGTTTGAAACTGTTAAATCGTTTTAAGATTTTGTGTATCATTCAATGGAATAATAATGAGTTACATTAAAGGTAAATTAGATCAAAACTTATCTTCTAGCAGATTTTCAACCTACAACTACCGTTGCGTTTTTAAAAGTACTGGGTGTATTCCAAAATTAGTCGGTACAATTGTGTCCCTGACAACACGTTATATAGATACATTTGCAGGAAGACAAATGAAATATGGCACAAGTGATGGAACTTGTCTTTGATACAACTGCACTTGTAACGTCTGATCATACTGTTCATCTTCCGTTCGACCTTGACCCTTGTCCTTGAGACATACAGGATCTGACATATGTTGGCGTTTTAGACAAAATGTCATTAAATGAGACTAAAAAGTGTTATTAAGCAAATAACTAGTTCTTTTTCTTGAGAAATTTAATAAAATGTTAGATCAAAAGCCAGCAAATGTCAGTTTTGTTTTACCACATCACTATATCTTAAGAATTACAATTTTGATACGCGAAAACATAGGCACTGTTTACGTGTGTATTAAAATTTTCATGACTGATACCTTTTCAATTATTTGACGAAAAGAAGCTTTCATGTGACAACTTAATTTTAACTATAAAGTTATAAAAATAACTGCTTTTTCACTATGTTCAGCATTTTTATGTTTCTATGTAACAGGAACATCTAGGTAAACACCGTCTTTGAAGTAAGACATATGATAACAGAGCTGTGATGTAAATGCACCATGTCTCATCCTTCGAATACTGTCGGTCCCTAGTGTCACACGGGTTACTTTTGGTGCATTTAATTTTAGACCAGATCTTTCATTTTTTCTGATAAAACAGTATAGCAAAATGCTTTCTATGGTACACCTTCCCATTGAACTGTTGGAGCTAAAACGAACGGTCATGGGAGATAGTACAACTGGTAAAAGTTATGCGTAAAAGTCCACCGTAAATCATATTGTTTATCTTTATGAACATCTCGAGTCAATAATACAATCACATTATTGACCAAATTCTGTACAGCCTTATTTTGAACCCAGACTCCAAATTTGTACCAGTAACAAACAGGTGAAACATGTGAGGTTTGGGAAAATGTCCTCTCTAAAAAAAAAAATGAGAAAAGGAGCAATTTTTTGTTAAATGTAATTGTTCCTTTTCCAATTGTGTTTTGAAAAAGTGTCAAATACAGGGACGCGCAAAGTCGTATATGTAAGGTAAAGGATTAACCCTCATTGTTTGATAACAATAAAACATGACGATACCGTTGTTTTATGTGCTCATCATAATAATCCATAAAAATGGATTGCTTTTACTCGGATATCCTTTGTTATTTTTGTCTTTGAAATCATTGCTTCTCCATAGGAATACCGGTACTTTTTTGCCATTAGTCCTAAAATCGCTTGCTCACATTGTTCATTTTTCTCTCGTGAAATTTTGATCTACTATGAGTCTATGAATAAAAAAAAAAAAAACCCTACCACTAGTCGACAACATTGTCTTACAAATGTTTTTTGTACCCCGTTAGAGATAACGTTATACAGAGCCGCTTTGAAATCACCCTTGTAAAATATGGATAACTGATATGGCTAAGGGTTTAACGCTTGGATATATCTGAACTTTTCAGGAGAGACTGCACAAACCGTGTAGTCCTGTTAAGGATTTACACTGTTCGATCGATACGGTATTTTTTTCCTTTGAAATTAGCTTTGAAATCGCATTATTCGTTTTTTTTTTACCATTGAGTCAAAATTTTGGTTCAATTCATTCAGCAGACTACCGGTTAAAAGGAGAAATTGACCTATTTGTCCTCTTGCAATAATGGTTTCAACAGTGGTTTGCTGCAGGAGAGAAAAAGAGAGAGGGGTGTCTGGAGAATAATTTTTATTACTCAAATTTACCATACCCTGAAAATATACAATTTTTGTCATTTTAAGTATTTTTATTATTATTATTATTCACCTTTATTTCCTCCATTTTCTGAAGATTTATAATGAAAAAAACAACAACATAGTTTTACATTCAAAAGAGAGAGAGAAAGAAATAATAAAAGAAAGAAAGAAATAGTAAAACTCATACTGTACAGTTGCACCTCAGTAAACAGGAGCAATTTTTGGTTTTTAACCCTCACCAAACAATCCCATGTTTTAACCAGAAGGCTTTTGAAACATTCTAGGAATGGGAGAAAACGCTGGTTACCTTTTTTTTCCCTTTTCCCCAACAACGTTTTCTATCATATCAAAGACAGAAATCATCATTTAAGCTACAGTTTATTTGTCGTCTGCAAATGCTTTGAATTTGGTTGAGTACAAAATATTCTGGTTTGGAAAGATAAAAGTAACGGGATGATCGTTTAGCAATAGGGAAGACCAAGATTAGGCTGCACTGGTATAATAGTCTACTTTTACATTTATAGGACCATGTCATCTACTTGATTTAATACCAAGGCAAAAGACTAATTTTTAGCGGCAGCTACAACGACGGTAGCCATATGCTCGATAAGAATGTCAAAAATGCAGCAGGATGTAGTAATTTGACGGCTGACATAGAACGAGTTTGTTTCGTAGATTTCCAAAATAGCATTCTTTGTGGGCGAAGTGTTACCGGCATGATTTTCAAAATTAAATACAACGAAACTGAAACGAAACTGAAGGCACAAAATTTGTCAAAAAACAGCCATATTTACATGTAAATAGTTTAAGACGGTATAGTCCATTTGTCTGGTAAAAAAACTAACGTTTGGCTGAAAATCATCTATCTAAAAATTTTTTTGGGAAATTTCTCTATACCTATCTGATTAATTTACAAAAACCAAGAGAGAAAAAATCCTTGAAGAATTTAAAACTGTATTTTAATGATTTTGTCCATTAAACTAAATTTTAATTTTGACATCTGAAAAAGGTGGAGGGAGTGCAACAAATAGAACAGCATACTATCCCATGGTCAATTTGAAAGTATTTACATATGAGGCCAAGCATATTGAAAAACTAGGTTCACAATAACTTACCCTTACATAGACACTTTGTAAGTTGTTATAAGACAGCAACTTTCAAGAAACATTGCTGGAAAAACAGAAATTGACCTGAAAAGGTATACATTCTTTCTTTTCTTTTGGGGATGATATTATCGATTCCCTAAATTATGGAAAATTTGTATCACATCTTTTCGGTTGGGCAGATTGATGAAATTGCTATGTTTTATGGTAATAGAATTTGTAAAGGTATATACATACTCAAATAATTCAATTTCTATCCCCTTAAGGGCGATTATTGTAAAATATGAGATTAACATGTATGTTTCTGTTGTTATAGTGCAAGTTGTATACATAAAGTCACAACTGAATCTAATTATGAATGAAATAACTGCAAAAACACATGGTATTACCATGATTAGTTATTGTTTATGGCTGTTCTCGAACTGTCTTTCACTCCTCTGTGACTAAGACCAAAAAATGTTAAATTGTTACTATAAAGTTAAATAGTCAAAAGCATGAAATTGAAAATGAAAAAAATTAGATTTCTGCATGATTTTTGCAAATAACTAACATTGCAACAAAGAATTTATGAAGAATTTGTTCCATTTGAATGCATTTAATCAAAATTTTAGTTTTTTATAGAAACCAAATGGACTATACCTTACCAATTGATCAAAAGTTTCGCCACTTCTCCGTCGTGCTCACAATTTAGAACTCCGTTATTTCTTTCTACTTATCAATCTGGTCACGTAAATTTGGCATTTACTGCCCAGTTTTACGAGGTTGTGCTGATCTTCGTCTTTCCATGGCCCATAGCGTTGTTCACTTCAGGCGAGACGCCAAGTGTCATAAAGTCATGTGACATTCCCACAATTCTTTGTCGACATCTGGCGCGAAATCTGAAAATACCTTAAGAGGCCACGTACATGTAGCCTACGTAATTTTGTGATTCTTATTTTTTATTGATAATTTGCTTTGTTTTTCTTAGTAATTTCAGTCATACATATATATCTCCCTAATTCCGTAAGATGTTAAAAATCTTAATGGCCACCTTTAACCTGGCATATGACTGGAAAGATAGTGAAAACCCAAATATTGCTATTTCAAAGTGGTTTTGTGGGGGAACATGTCACCTTATCGGACAGTGTAGATCTAAGATCAGACTGCAAATTCTGTGCAGTCCGATCCTGGTCCACACTGTCCGCAAAATGTCCTCGGGTCGCACTTAGCAGCCAAGGGGTTAATTTAAAACAGATTTTCAAACTAAAAATATGTCTCAGTTATTCTATGTCTCACTGGAGATTAGGTTCCAATCCTATGAAAAACACTTATTTCCCACGAGACGTTTGGCACCATGGCGTCAACATTTGATTGACAGAATTAAATTTTTTATGATAAAAATGGAGCCTGTAATCATATCATAAGATTTATCTCCGTATCATTGACCTGTCTGTCCATTGTTTTATGGTGCTGTTTCTAAAAGAATAATCAACCATGACTCAATGGAACATGCATGACATTTTGATATGAATTCAACCTAAATTGATGGTGATTGCTCTTATTTTACAAGGAGTTTTTCGAACCCTTTTGCAGCAAACTTGTAGCAGGAGGTAAAAAGGTTAAACAGCATTATCACCTGACATTGTGTCACTCTATCGGACAGGCGATATTACATGTCTGACCGCAGATATATGTGGCCTGCAACACGCGAAAAGGGGCATTCGGACATTTGCGTAAAGTGTCGTCTCGGACCAGCCTGCGCAGTCCGCGCAGGCTAATCCGAGACGGCACTTTCCGTTTTTATGTAATTTTCTGTTTTGCGCAAGTCTACTGTAGCACAAAATCTGATGTAGTCGTAAAGTGCCGTCTCGGATTAGCCTGCGCGGAGTGCGCAGGCTGATCCGAGACGACACTTTACGCAAATGTCCGAATGCCCCTTTTAGCGTGTTGCAGGCCATATGTGACCGTGGCAAAACGAACAAGGTACACAACTATGGTAAAGCTATCGAAATATTCACCTATATTATTAGGAGTATTTGCCCTATAACTAAATTCACACTTACACCTGATGGACGTATAGCAACACATCAAAGCATTCAAGGCTTTAACGGTTCTTTTCATACAACCTTTTTACTTACTACGGTAACTAGCATTTTCCCCTTTTCTCTCACAATGTCTGCCCTTTTCAAGACGAATTCCATCATTTGAGCCACATATCATTGCCGTGTACAAATCTAATCAGTTTGGACAAGTCAAAAATTTTGTCGTATGGTATTGAGTTAAGTAGTTTGTTCATTGTCAGAGGCCCCACGCACACTAATAAGTAAGTACCTGAGGGTACGATTATCTACTGTTTGTCTAATCTTAAACACATTTTAGTTCTGATCATAGAAAGTCATACCTTGTACACTGTTCATGTCAAAGAAAGATGTGAGTAAAACTGTGTTAAAAATATTGGGTGCTAAACTGTTTTAAAAAATAATGTTTTCAACTATTACCTTGACAACATACTTCTTCGGTCAAACGATTCTTAATAATCCTATACAAAACTTTCCGTAGGCCATTTCGTGATCAATAGTAAATGTATTTAGTGAAAATGCGTAGACCCATGACGTCATACCCAGCCCCATAGAAAAAAAAAAAAAACAACGTGGTTTGCCATCTTGGGATTGATCTTTCTTTTTCTTTTTTAAATCTGAAATGTGACATATTTGACAAGACCTTTCTGTCCATGTCTTTAATGCATGTAAAGTTCGATTAAAGCATAAATATCAGAGTTTTTTTAGGATTCTTTTATTAACGGTACTAAATCTCAAATCCTACGGGGGAGAGCGGGGGCTTTAATTTCAAGAAAAGAAATATTGAGTGGGTGAGCTCTTCAGTTGCAAAATAAGCAATGTCTTAACTCTTAGGCCGCTAAGCGGGACTTAAGGGAATTTTGCGGACAGTGTCGATCAAGATCAAGCTGCATAGAATGTGCACTATGATCTTAAATCTACTCTGACCGGCAAGGAGATGCCTTTTTCCCAAAAGATACTTTTGAAACAGCAAAATTTTCGGCTTGAAAGTATCATTTCACTTATTTAGCAGGATAAGTGTTAACCTAAACCCAAGACGATTATACAGGTACTTTTTTGGTTAAAAGCTTTAGCTGATAATGCTAATGCAAGATCAACTTGCATGTTTCTTTTAGAGAACTTAGATCGCCTTTCAAACTGACAAGCGTGCTATAAATATTGTTTAAAAGATCCTTTCTAAACCTGGGGACAATCTCTCAAAACTTTAAGGTTTCGTAAGTTACGGTGAACTTTACGATCACTTTACGAGGACGTTACGGTTTTCTTAAAGTGATCTCTCAAAACCGGCCTTAACGCTCTCGTAAAAGAAACGCCATTTACGATCGTAACATTCAAGGTGACATCATTTCTTGATACTGAATCGATTCTGACCCCATGACTGTCTGTGATCACAGACTGAAAACTCCCCATTGCATAAAATCTCAAAGCCAATGTCTTCTGCATCGGCACCGGAAATGCGTGATTTCGGTAAGTTTGTAGCTCAACTGAGCACGAAGTGCTCAAGGTGAGCCTTCGTGATCGTGCAGTGTCCGTCGTGCATCGTGTCTCTCCCAGACGTCAAAAATTACCATGTGTGCACTCTAGAGGCCACATTTTTGGTCCAACAGTTATGAAACCCGGTCAGAATCTTTCTCTTTATAATATCTTTTACAAGTCCGAAATTGGGTCATGTCGGGCCAAATAGTAGGTCACCCAGGCAAATCTTAGAAAAACCTTGTGTGCTCTGTAGAGGCTACATTCCAGCCATATACTCACCAAACTGAGTCAAAATGCTTTTTTTGATGATATCTTAGACAAATTTGAAATTTGGTCACAACAGATCAAGAATTTGATCTCTGGGCCAAATCTTAGAAAACCTTGTGTACAGTCTAGATGCTACATCTTTAGTCCGATATTCATGAAACATTGTCAAAATGTTTGTCGTTGGTTCGATCCCCGGCTCGATCAATTTCTCTCTGAGACTGATGATAGTCATTGCGACAGGATTCATTCCTCTCTCACTGCTGACCATTGTTTCGACGAAGGTTATGTGAGAAAGCAGCCAGTGGCTTGGAAAGAGTAATGTGCGGAGTACTGGTAAAAGAAACTACAGGAAAGCGTTGGTAGGTGCGCTGGCCGCGGCGATATAACTGAAATAATGTTGAAATGGCGTTAAATGTCATACAACCAACCAACCTAAATGTTTGTCTTGATGATATCTCCATCAAGTTGGAAAAGTCAGTTAAAAAGAAGGTCACTTACAATGATGTTAAGAAAGCAGCCAGTGGCTTGGCAAGAGTATTGTGCGGAGTACTGGTTAAAGAAACTCCAGGAAAGCATGGGTAGGTGCGTTGGCCGCCGCGATATAACTGAAATAATGTTGAAACGGCGTTAAATGTCATACAATAATCAACCTAAATGTTTGTCTTGATGATATCTCCATCAAGTTGGAAAAGTCAGTTAAAAAGAAGGTCACTTACAATGATGTTTTACATCATCACAACTAGGATCTCTTTAGTTTTAGCAATCCTAGATGACTTTATTCAGGTGAGCGCTGTAGGTCCAATGGCCCTCGTGTTCTTTGGAGCGCTCAACCAAAAACATTGCAGAGGGTAACCATTGATCCTCGGCCGAGGCTGTATTTTCTAATTAATTCCATGTCATCCAGGTAATTCAAGGGATTTATTCTGCTTCTAAAACTTGTTTCTTCTGTGAGGTATGTTCAAGTGTAAAAATAATGTCATTTTGAGAAATAAACCACAACAGCACGTTTTATGCATTGCTAAAAACAGCCTACGATTACGTTAAGGTAGCTTCGGAGTGGTCGTAATTTTGGATCGGGTTTACCATCGGCCCTTAAGTTGCGATGTTTTGAGAGAGCCGGCGAAATGCTTACGAGGGGCTTAAGGTCGGTATACGATGATCGTAGCACTTAAAGTGTTTCGAGATATCGGGCCCTGGTATTTAACGATATAAATCGGATATTCGTTAACACTAATGAAGAGTGGGCCAATACATATTTTGCATTACGCTGTGTAGTTCAACATTGCCACACATTATGATATTTACTGTTTTCTTTCATTTCTTGTTTTCGGCAATACGTGTCCATCCTGTCATGTTTTTTTTTTTTTGTCTTTATTGTGTAATGTTATTTGTTACACATGTAATTCTATGTTTCAAATAAAGCACATTTCAAACTATTTCTAGAGTTAGTTTTTATATAAAACTAGATAGGAGGACAACAGTTCTCAGGAAAACTATAAAGTGATTAAGTAGAAAAAAGACTGCCTTTCGCATGTTAATTTCATCGTCGTTTTGAATTGCCTTCTACCATGAGTTTTGTTTTAATATTTTCTGTTTGCTGTTCAAAAGCTACAAGTTGATAGCCATCTAAAGTAGGAAAAGGGAAACCATGAAATGAACAATATATAGTCTTCCATTTCTTGTGCTCGCTTTGGCGGATATAACAAATTGCCACCAGTTTCCCAAGGTTTCTCTTTCTTATGTTTAACACATACGAGTATATACATGTTGGATACCTTATACTTCACTGAATCTAGATTTAAACTAGACACAGATAATTTTGGGGCATAATACCGGGAACTCTCCACCACTATGCAATTCTGTGCATGTAGGTGGCGTTGTTTTATGAGTAAAAAGAATAATTTAATGGAATTTGAGCTTCATTCCGTTAACCAATATTGTACTTGATGCATACGGAATGAATCTAAAATAAAATTGCAATTCCGTTGATGCGTAATTGTGATTTTCATGCGTTTTCGCGATATAGTGGTGGGAAGTTGCTGGTATTATGCCAATTTTGGCTACAGATAAGACGCGCCCATACTTCGCATCTCATACACGGCTCTGGCAACTATCAGGTATGAATGAACTTACCAATTTAGTAACATTCCTTTGCTTTTTTATCTTTAGTGATTGACCTAATTTTCCGTCCAATTAGAGACCAGTATTTGACGAGATTTTCTTCATCTATTTCTTCATTTGTCTGAAACACAAACAAGCAAGATTTTATGAAATGCAACTCACATTAGCATTGCCGTATCTTGCACAGATTTAATATCAAACAACGTCGGAAATCTTACATGAGCCAGGCTCTATGAAAAGGGGGCTTAATGCATCTGCAAAAATTATCTACCCAGGTCAGCCTGCGCAGTCCGCGCAGGCTAACCTAGGCCGAAACATTTTTGCTTTGGTAAATTTTCCGCATATCAAAGAACCAGTGTACTTCATGATTCAGTCGTTAGTCAGAGGAAATGGATTTTATGGATCCATAATTATGGGACGACTTGCTTTGTATCTTGGATGACGTAGATGCATTAAGCCCCTTTTTGCCAGAGCATGGCTCAGTTTATCGGCTTTGTAATTTTGGAAGAATTAGAAATGGTGGGTGTAACTCAAGCGTCTTTTTGAAGTAATTCTTACCATCCATAATCTCTGCATGGAACGGCCTGCCATTATCAACTAGAAAAGCCATGTCTGCGTCATGCATCAAATTTAAATTGAATGCTATTGCATTATCCTATTATTAACAAGGTAACGTGCACAACACGAACGTAACTACATGCAATGTAGTAACTAGAATTTATTCTCAAAAAACACCATGTAGACAGTCCTTTTTGTCGATATGGTTAGTTTGAAGGTGGAAACCGATTCGATTTTTAGACCTCGAAAAAATCGAATTCGGTTGGCAGCAAGAGAGTTAAATGGCGTCCATTTACTTCTATCGGCCGTATTTCTAGGTTAGCTGCAGAGTCCGTATTCAACAACCTGTCTTTACAAAAAGCCTTGTCTTTTACTCAAGAATTTTCTAAATATGAAAGTAACATCACTTCTGATTTGCTGAACCAAATTGTTTAACGAATCAGAAGTTACGCTACTTTATAAATCTAGAATTAGACTTAGAATGGAATCAAGAATGGTTGACAAATACAGGTCCAGATCTCCTGGCTGGAACTCATACTGCTTTTAGTCCGATCTCATAATGCGAAGGAAAAATGCGACAATGAAGTCTAAACTATTGGTATGAACATTTCCAATACGTTGCTGACAACGTTTGTCTCCCTTTGTAACATTTTTCTAGTACACCAATTACAGGATAAGGCAAAGCTTCATTTTAAAGTAAACATCGGGGAGCAAACGGGAGGAGGTTCCCCCACCCATTAACAAAAAGTTAAGACAAAGACAGAACAATCCTTTTAACAGCCATATGTAATTTTCCTATCGAAGCATGGCGGATATCATTTTTATCTCTTATACCGCCTTCACACCTCATGGATTTTTCTTACGAGTCCTTACGGATTGCCAACTCGTAGTCAGTCGCAAGCATCCGTACATAACGCGTTCGCATCCGTTAATAACTCGTCACAACTCGCAGACACTCGTGAGGATCCGTGAAAGTAGAGACGAAATTTTTGACATGTCAAAAATTTTCTTACGTGTGTCCACTGATAAAACTTTCCGTAATTAACTCGTAAATAACTTGTAACAATCCGTAAGTATCGTAAACCTGTTGTAACCCTCCATAAACTACTCGCAAGAATCCGTAAATGTCTCGTAAACAATTTGTTTTAGGATTTGTTACGGTTAGTTTACGATTCTTTTACGGAATATTACGAGTGCTTAAGTGACGTTACCGATTTTAATTGCGTTCAGTTACGATTGCTTTACGGATTGATAAGACTTAATTACGAGCGATTTATGGATATGTACGAGTACTTTACGAATACATACGTATACTTTACGATTTAGAAACGGTATAAAAGCGTGCATAATTGAACAGTTCCTTTCAGTTGTTATCAAGACGTCACAGAAGCCTGATCTCTTCGATATACACTATTGATATACACTATCTACAAGCATGGCTCCAAAGAAAGCAAAAAAGGCAGCCATCAGAAAAAAGCGGACGCGTTCACCCTCCTTAGAACCACCACCACCACAGCTAGAGCCCGCTGAGGTAGAAGACCGCCCGCCTTCCACTAAATCCACCGCAGCTGCATCCTTCTGATACAGAAAACACGGAACGTGATGTTGATCGTGACTCCTCGATCTCCAGAAGTGAGGCTTCGGACGATGGTGCATCTTCTGCCAAGACCACTGACACGGTGAGTCACAATTAAAGTAATAAATAAGGTACTGTTTAGATCTACTTGTACTACATTTAATATCCGTTTTGTAGAGGTCTTGACTAATTTGGTATGCCTACATGTGTACACCTGCTCATAGTATATGTTTAATGCAACAATATGATACCGGGTATACAATAATAGTAATTCTTGCATAAAAACCTCTGTTATAGTGCTTTTTTGCCATGTATCAACGGGAAAGAAACCGTGTATTAACAAGAAGATTCTCGCGCTCACGCGCTGTTAATACATGGTTTTAGATATCCATTTCTAGGGCCAGTAGTTTAAAAATCGTGCAAAGAAGGAACGCACATGGTTTGAGATGGAACAGAAAATGCAGTTGAACCCTGGTGACCTTTACAGATGGTATACTTCGTTGAGGACCCAGTATGTGAAAGAGGTGAAGAAAAAGGAAAATGCAACCCGATCCGGTGCCGGGGCTGTGAAAGGTATCATTACGCCTAGAATCACCTGGTTGTTGTTGAAGTTTGAGTTCGTCGAGCCGTATGTCTGTAAGTCAAGGGTCACCAGGGGGTCTAAGATTCAGAAACCTGACCGACACTCACACTGCAGTGAGTCATCAGTGCCACCCTAATCTACCCGTGAAAGTGCACCACAGTCGCCGACAGCATCAGCGAAAACAGCCACCATCTCTGACTATCTCGACAAAGTCTCGCAGCAGCTTGCAGTGCCAAAGAGTGACATAGAAAAGACCTGCGACTTCCTCAGCACGCTCATGGGAAAGATGACTCCTTCTTGCCTGGAGGATTTCACACATGAAACCATCTGTAAGGTGATAGAATATGTGAAACAGTCCAAACAGGAACGTTGCCAATCTCAGCAACCATCGCATGTCAGCATGCAGCCACCGCAGCCTTCATTTACATTCACGCCAGCCACACAGTTGAGGCAGCCCCAGGCCCAGCACCAACCCCAACTGAATACCGACTACATCCTGGCACACAACATAGCAGTGTCTAACCCGCCTGCTGAAATCATGCAACAACATGGACGGTACCAGTGGACTCAGTTTCAACCGGGCAACATGCAACCCATCCTGACAGGACAATTGCAACCCCCTACCTATTCCACCCAAGTCCTCTGTGGAAGCCAGGCATCCAGCGCTACAACTTCAACTTCGACAGATACTACAGCTGTCTTGACCGATGCTTATGAGACAATGAATCCCAACCCTTCCTTAACCAGGATGTCAACTAGAGTGACTATATGCCTGCTACGCCCGAAGTGCCGTCAGCTACTGACTCCCAGAGAACATTCAGTAATATAATCATCTTGAGCAATGTAGTAATGAACGAACATGTTTGTAACTTGTAAAATTTGTGAACTGTTTTGAAGATTATAATTCTTTTATTATTTCTTAGCTCTCTTGGCCAAAGGGAATGTGGCTTCTATGAACATACTGTAAAGCTCGTGAACTGTTTTTGAAGATTATAAATAGGTAAACATAAACATTTTTTTATTTCTCAGCTAAAGGAAATGTGGCTTTTTATGAACATAAGACATTTTGTAACTTGTAAAACTTGTAAATTTGTAAACCATTTTGAAGATTATAAATGGGTAAACATATAAGTTTTTATTATTTCTTAAATTACAGTACTGAACATCGTGAATTTGACAATTTTTGCGATCCCGCTCCAATCAATTCCGGTCCCATACTCTAGCACAAACGTTCCCGTTCCACTCCGCTCACAGGTTCCATGTAAATATTGTGAAATTATTTACCCAACAATCTTTTGCTTAACATTTCTTACAATAAATTCTATTTGAGAATATTGTGGGAAAAATAGAAATTGCTCGTTACGAGCAATTTCTACTTTTCTCAATATTTTCTAACAGCGATCCTGGAACGTTTTTCGTTCAGCATTCAATCCAATTCCATGGCGTTCCCGCTCCGCTCCGCTCCCGTTCCACTCTTGCTGTCAAATTCATGATGTTCCGTACTGTACCTGGCCTAGGGAAATGTGAGTTTTGTCATTATGGCTCCTGTCGTCGGGTGTCTGTCGTTTTATGTCAGTCGTCGTAAATATAAAATAAGTCTTCTCCTCTTGAAAAACTTTCGATTGTATGACTGTCTGGATACATACCCGCTGATCAAAACACCATCATGGCTGTCGTTACTGTGAGTGAAACATAAGGATCAAAACAATTATGTTTGGCTTATATTTCAAAAATTATAATAGATACGGAAAATAGGTACCACACTATGAATGCCTTGTCAAGGTTTACAACTGTTGAAAATTACAGGATAATCAAAATAAGTATACGGTAGAGCTTGATGTCCTGTTTAGGGCTAAGACTTAACAGATAAGCGATTTAGTTTCCTCATTTCTTTACAATAGTCACATTTACGTTTTCACAATTATTGCTAATAATACAGTCAGATAATACAGCACAACCAGCGTCCCTTTAAAATTTCATAAATTTGAGTTAAACCATGTTCTCCTGCCATTCCACAGCCCCCGCTTCGGAGTTAAAGTACTCTTTAAGATAGTCCCTTTGTGGAGAACCAGCAGCATTGGCAACATTTCTCTGATATCCTGCCACTCCGTCATTTAGTTGCGCACCCTGCCTCCATTGGCCTTCAGTTAGGTTGTGATTGTTGTCCTCGTCATCAACATACTGCTGTAGTTCAGCCCGTCGTCTGATCCTTAGTAAGTTGTGGAGGATAGTACAGGCCAAGACGATGGAGTCAACTGTTTCTGGAAATTGATGCATAGTTCCAAGCAGAATCCGAAATTTCATGGAAAGAATCCCAAACGCATTCTCAACAACTCTACGTGCACGAGACAGTCTGTAGTTAAAGATGCGCTCGCCATGATCCAGATGTCTTCTTGAGTATGGTTTCATCATCCATGATCTGAGTGGAAAGGCATCGTCACCAATCAGAAAGTAGGAAGTGTCTCTGTCAGCATGTGGAAGGGGAGACGGTGGTGGAAGGCCCAGAGTTCCTTCCTCTAGCATTGGTTGCAGTTCTGAGTCCCTGAATATCTGGCCATCAGACGCACTTCCATATGAACCAACACTCAACCAAATGAACTTATAGTCTGCATCCACTAGTGCCATCATCACAATGGAGAAAAAATGTTTGTAGTTGTAAAACAAAGATCCAGAGCCAGGGGGTTTCTTGATTCTGATATGCTTACCGTCCAACGCACCTCAAGCGTGTGGAAGGTTCCAGACTCTTTTAAACTCGGATGATATGCGCAACCAATCTTCCTCTGTGATGTTGTCTGGCATTACTTCATCTTTGTATGCCGAGTAAATTGCTTCGCAGACTTTAGGTACGAAGAATGAAATGGTGTTTCGGGCCACACGGAAGGAATACATCAGATCTGTATAATTCGTACCAGTAGCTAAATGCCTGAGTGTTACAGCTAACTTCAGTCCAGGCTCGGGTGGCTCCCGGAAAGTAGACACATTATACGCATTTTTAAAATACAATGACAATGGTAGTTTTACATCAAATAATAGCAATTTCACTTTATATAAAAATATCTCGAAATTTAACAAATACTAGTATGTACATAAAACGTGTGGACTTTTTCTTGATAGCAGGGGTAACCCTGTCAAGAATCTCTCAACTCTGAGAAAGTTCTTGTAGCCAGCGGAGTCTTCTCGGTTCAGCTCATGCAGGAGATGGTCATATTGCCCAAAGGGGGTCCTGCGTGTCAGCCAGGTCCTGCACCAAAATCTTCTGCGTGCTGAACGTCTCTTCTGCCTAAGAATATCTACTTGCTGCCGTTCTGCTAGTTGAAGGAGCAACTGTAGAAAGTGTTGATATAATTGCAATCTGTTTCTTTCGTATGCCATGTTGTCTCGCTGGATGTAAGATGTTGAATGATGATACACAGAGAATTGCATGCTTTTTGCACACCAAAAAAAAAAAAAAAACAGGACTCGTAAATACTCCTAACTTACTCGCAACTATTCGTAACAACACGTTAACATGTCGTAATTTACACGTAGATGACTAGATTAATCGTAACCATCCGTAATATCCTCGTAACAATCCGTAAACAGCTCTTAAAATGTCGTAACATGCTCGTATTTGTCCGTAATAACTCGGAACAAATCGTAGATATTTGCCGTAAATACATCGTAACAACCCGTAATAAATCGTAAATGGACATTAATTACTCGTAAACCGCTCGTAAAAGCGGCCAGATCATAACAATCTGTGTACTTTTACGGATATGTGACATCCGTAAAGACTCGTAAGAAAAATCGGTAAGAGTGAAGGGGGCATTAATCAAATAACGGTTCGTCAGTACCGCTCCTTATCTCATACGACCTTCTCCGAAATTTTATATACACAATATAACACAAAAACAGCCTAATCTGGCATCGTTCCAGAAGCTTAGCTTTGATATTTCTTTGATATTTCACAGGTGACTAGCTTTTTCTCCTAGTGCCACAATGTTTTCTACCCTTTTCAATGACAAATCAAAACATCTTGAGTCACATTAATTTTGTCGACTGCAAACATTGTCGATAAAGACGTTTTTTAGAACCACCTTTGCAAAAAAATAAAAACGAGTCTAAAAAGTTGTAGTCGGGTAAAGAATCAGCATAATGTCATATGAGCAAAAGCCAAATTTAAAACTAGGTTCATGTTTCAAGAACACATTGTAAATATCAGTTTTTTAACACTTTTTGGCGCTAAATATATAATCTCGATCGGTCTCTTTCGACGACTAAAAATACAACCAACTAAATCTCAGGATTTCATTTAGTAGGCTTGAGTAAACAAGCGGACGGTATAGATCCAAGATCAGAATGCACGTTCTGTGCATTCTGATCTTGATCTATGCCGTCCGCAAAAGCCGCTGTTTTCATCTATGGCGCCACAAGGGTTAACTGACCTACTTCGACCACGAAAATGAAAGATACTTATACATGTATTTACTAAACAAAAACAGTCTAAAATATCTGTTTTCCATGAAACAATTATTGGAGAATCTAATATTTTCAGAGAAGCCAGGTATGAAACGTGTGCATGAATTACAGAAAATCGGCGGGGGGAAGGGGGGGAGACTTTTTACTGTTCCTGAAGGTTTCGTGTCACTTGTTTGTTTGTCTTGTGTTCAACGCCGTTTTCAACATTATTTTTGTAATATCGCAGTGGCCAGTGCAATTATCCATGCTTTCCTAGAGGTTTTTACCAGTAATTTGCACAATATTCTTACCAAGCCACTGGCTGCTTTCCCACATAGCCATGGTTGAAATAATGTTAAGCTGTGAGAGAACGATTAATCTTGTGGCAGCAACTATCATCAAATATTGGAAATAAACTAGCCGAGCAAGGGATTCGAACCAACGACGGGCCGCACGATATTCCCAAACCTTCCCAAATCTACCCAAATATTTCTCAAATCTACACAGATCTCTTCAAAATCTAACCAAATCTTCACCAAAAAGGTTTGGAGAGATTTGGGAATTTCGTGCTGCCCGCGGGGGCGGCCAAAAATTACCAGATCTTCCCAAATCTATCCCAATCTGCCCAGATCTTCCCCAAATCTCCTCTATTGTAACCAGTACCATTTCAAAATAGACTAAAGTTAATAAATTTCGAATGCTATCCGATTAAAAAGATGTAAAGTGATTTATTTTCCTATTCCATGGGGTCCTCTCATTTTTAGATGTTTTAACATCATTTTTGTGAGTATAAGAAGAGATTATTCACAAATTCCCCAAGTTAGATAAAGCGGTCGATCAAAGCTTATATTTTAAGCTTGTTAAAGGTGGGTAAAAGTTTGGTGGTGTCTGCGGTCGTAACAGAGAGCGTCGGTCTTGCGATCAAGACTTTCTGTGTTCGATTGCTATGGGTGGCCATCAACCTATGATGTTTTCATTGGGCCAAACATTCGTCAGTATTACTAGTGTTAGTGTATCTGACAAATTGTTTTCACACGATGACTATTTCCGTCTTCGTAGTAAAAGGATTTATTATTTTACTTTTGTTTGTCTCGGAATGAAATATCTTGCATATGGCTGACACCTCGTGAGTTTAACCCTTATAGCGCTGAATAATCCAGCGAATATTTTCAGTCTAGAAATAAGACCTAAATAATGTCAGTTTCAAGGTTACTGTTGTACAGAATGTTTCAGCAAGCGGACATTGTACATCAAAGATCAGACTGCAAGTTTTGTGCTGTCTGATTTTGATCTACGCTGGCTGTAAAATCGTTGTAAAAGGCGCTTTGAGAGTTAAGATTAAAACAATCGATATTAAAGAACTGTAACCGGTCACACGAAAAGGTACCATCTCGGATATACGAAAAGTATCTACCCAGGCCAGTTTGTACAGTCCACGCTGCCCAAATATTCGTCGCCGAAAAGATATCCCGTAAATAGATCTACATTCTTTTTCATTAAATGCTAATAAAGTGCACAACCTAAAGCCGTCAAATTCCC
The DNA here is from genome assembly GCA_946811185.2 of Hippopus hippopus. Classification (NCBI taxonomy): domain Eukaryota; kingdom Metazoa; phylum Mollusca; class Bivalvia; order Cardiida; family Cardiidae; genus Hippopus; species Hippopus hippopus. Next base: position 44,823,023 of record OX328106.1, on the reverse strand, counting down.
TTCCTAGTAGATTTCTTTAATAGATTGTTCAGATTTGGGACAGATTTGTGAAAGACTTGGGTAGGTTTGGGAAAGAGTTGAGTAGATTTGGATGGATTTGGGTATATTTGGGCAGATTTCGGAATTTCGAGTAGCCGCCAACGACACCCCCCCCCCCCCTTAAAATCCTGTACGTTACCGACTGAGCTGTCAAGTTCTATTTATTTAAGCTCGGTACAAACAGTAAGATTAATCTCAGAGATTTTTGAATCTGAGACAAATTTTACTGTGTTTACATTCCTAATACATGTATTATAAGATTTTCTGGAGTGTCATGAAACAGAATTAGGTTGAGAGCAAAGCTCTATTTCCTAAGATTTGTATTAGAGTATTATCCAATCACAGTTTAGCATTTCCTTGAAGGCGAAATTTTTGACGCTGTAAAGTGTATACACATTGAGTTAGCCACTTCCTGGTACACAAAAATGGCAGACAATATATTTTCCACATCTTCGCACTAGGAGTGGTCAGTCCAAGTTTTCCAATGCAAAAGCAATAATTATCATGCATAATGCCATGATCACTTCATCTTGCTCTGTAAGCACCATTTTGACGCTAGATCTACACTTTAGCATAATTCTAGAGTGGAGACCCGACAGGTAAGAAGAGTATCATAAGATTTGTATTTGTGTGTGTACAAAAGTGCATTATGATTCAAATATCTCTAAGATTAATTTCGTGAGACAAATCTTATTATGAGTACCGGCCTTTAAGCTCGGTACACACAGTAAGATTAATCTTAGAGACTTTTGAATCTGAGACAAATCTTATTGTCTGAATATTCCTAATACATGTATTATAAGATTTTCTGGAGTTTCATGAAACTGTATTAAGGCCGGTACACACAAAAAGATTTGTCTCATAAAATTAATCTCGGAGATAATACATAATACACTTCTGCACACACACAAATACAAATCTTATTATACTCTTCTTAACCTTTCGGGTTTCCCCGCCAGAGTTATGCGTAGATCTAGTGTCAAAATGGTGGTTACAGAGCAAGATGAAGTGATCATATCATTACGCATGATAATTATTGTTTTAAGGAATGAAGAGAATTTTTTTGTTTTCATTGAGGTATGAAAAAAAAACCTAATCACACTGTATGAAACCGCGAAGCGGTTTCATACAAAAGTGTGATTAGGTTTTTTCTTCATACCTCCATGAAAACAAAAAAAAGTTCTCTTCATTCCTTATAATTCAATATCACAGACAACAAATATGCTCTTAAATAATACTAACTGCTCTTTTTGTGTAAATCCAACATTGCGTATTTATTTACTGTCCTTTTCATTGATATTTGAAAGCGCGGTAAAACTGCTCCTTCATGACGTCAAATGACGTAATTCATGACGGCATTACAGTATTGAACGTTTGCAGATTGAGTGGATTTATTATTAGAAGTTCAATACACTAGAATTAAGTTGAAAATAAGATCGTTTAAACCCAGCAGAGTAACAATGAGTTTTCAGCTCTCGCTTTGAATTTACTGTTGGACTTTTTTTTCAGTATTCAGAAAAAACAAAATCAGCTAGCAATTTAATCTTCGGACTCGATATAAAATCAGACCGAAAAAACATTATGAAATCTCGTATATACATGTTTGTTTACATTACTTTGACTGCAAAAGTAGTTCCGGCACTGCTAAATTTTTTTTTTTTCATGGAGCTATGAAAAAAATTTTTCAGCCAATCAGAACTCGCCAATGTTCATGAAAACTATTAATATTGAATTATATTGCGTTGGAAAAACTGGATGGACCATTCGTCGTGCGAAGATGTTGGACTAATACGTGGAAAATACATTGTCTGCCATGTTTGTGTATCAGGAAAGTGGCTTACTCAATGAATATACACTTTCCAGCATCAACAAATCTACAGGTAACTCACCTTTCAGGAAATGCTTAGCCGTGATTGGATAATACTCTAATACAAATCTTAGGAAATAGAGCATTGCTCTAAACCTATTACAGTTTCATGAAACTGAAGAAAATCTTATTATACATGTATTAGGGGTGTACAGACAGTAAGATTTGTCTCAGATACATAAATCTCTGAGATTAATCTTACAGTGTATACCGAGCTCTAGGTTTAGAGCAATGCTCTATTTCCTAAGATTTGTATTAGAGTATCAGCCAATCATAGCTTAGCATTTCCTGGATGGTGAGTTACCTGTAGATTTATGAATGCTGTAAAGTGTATACACACTGAGTAAGCCACTTCCTGGTCCACACAAAATGGCAGACAATGAATTTTCCACTTACTGGGTCCGTATTCATCAACCATTCCTACGAACGTTTTTTATCTTACTCACCAAGATTTGCCAAATTTGAAAGTAACGCAGCTTCTGATGGGCTTAACCGTTTGGTTTAAAACGATTTAGCCAATCTTAACGAGAGTTTCTTTCAAATTTGGAAAAAGCTTGAGAAAAAGACTGGGAACGTTCTTAAGAATGGTTGGTGATTACGGACCCTGGTCCAACATCTTCGTACCAGGAATGGTCAGTCCAAGTTTTCCAATGCAATAGCAATAATTATCATGCATAATGCCATGATCACTTCATCTTGCTCTGTAAGCACCATTTTGACACTAGATCTACACATTTGCATTATTCTGGCAGGGAAACCCGACAGGTAAGAAGACTATCAGAAGATTTGTATTTGTGTGTGTACAGGAGTGTATTATGATACAAAAATCTCTAAGATTAATTTCATGAGACAAATCTTATTGTGTGTACCCGCCTTTACAGTGAACGAGAAAGTTACTGCATATGTTCGACGATTTCGTTCTTTGCCTATGTTGATTAATGACCGTGTGACACAGTAGTTCAACTGCAGGCAAGTATCGAAGTTTAACAACATAAATTGCTATTCCTCTTCTAAAATTGAAGGAGTAGCGGTCAGTTTTCATGAGGACAGTTTTCTATCTTTTAAGCGTTCAGCTAATCAAAAAAACCAATAGATTCGAGGTTGCAGAACTAATTTCTCTCGATAGGCACGTCATTTCAAGGCTAATTTTAAGTGCAGAGTCTATAGTCACCAACCATTCCAAATAACATTCTTAATCTCAGAAATTTTCTTGAATTCAAGGTAACACAATTTCTGAATGACTAAACCAAATGACTCAGCCAATTAGAAATTGATTTACTTTCTAATTGTGTTAACTAAGAGTTAGACTGAGAATTACAATTTAGAATTATTGGTGAATACGGAACCACCAGGGTCCGTATTCACCAACCATTCTTGAGAACATTCTTTGTCTTATTCTCCAAGATTTTCAAAATTTGAAAGTAACACAACTTTTTATTGGCTAAACCAAGTGGTTTAGCCAATCAGAAGTTGTGTTGCTTTCAAATTTAGAAAATTCTGGAGAATAAGACTGATAATGTTCTTAAGAATGGTCGGTGAATACGGACCCTGGTCTTCTGATTCATTTTTCAACCTACTTACAACCAGTTCTCGTGACATGTTTTTAGTATTACACGAACACACTTGAATAGCCCATACTGATAACAATTAGTTTGTATTTTAAAGAGTATGAAAGTAGATCTACTTCAATTAACTTAATTTTCCTTAAACGTTTTATAACGAAAACGAAAGGCAAAAGAACACAGACACTGACAAATGTTATCATTATAATGCACCCTTACACACCTTTCGAATTGCCCTAATCGGATTCGAAAGACCTCAACACTCATACAAGCCTGTCCGTTTCAAATGACCCTTATTTGCATACTTCCAATTCCTTACACCTTACACAAGACGGCAAGATTAGGGAAATTGTAGTATCATTCAGTAGATCCTTAGACAAATACTGTTATCAGAGTCAATTTGAAAAATTGCCGCAGCGGCATTGGCGGTTGTATCTTACACAACTTTAGACAAATATTTTGAAAATGAATAAATTGACACCAAGAAAACGTCGTTGACGTAATCGTACATGAAGTATGTGAGACAATCGAACCTTTTGTGTTTTTCATCTTACAAATTTAAAAAGAATTTCAATTCTTAGAAATATCATCATCATAATTTGGCATTATACTATAGCATAAAATATATAGTAAACGACAATACTTCTTTGTAACTTGGTATTACTTTGCAAGAGAATAAATAGAACAATTTTCAAGGGGTTTGCGGACAGCCCTCGTATATCACAAATATACGTACTTAAAATGTTAGAATACAACTTCGGTATTACAAAACATTTACATGTATTTACAAATTTCCACGAAAATAGGCCTACATGCAGAGGAGTGTATGTGAAAATTTACGTAGTTTTCTCTCAAGTTTTTAAGGCAGTAGAGTCGACGTAAATTCATCGCCTTTCGATTTCGCAGTTTAATTTGAAACGTTCTTGCGGCTTCCACCATAGCTAATTTATCATGGTTCTATCACCGCAGTCGGCGCTAGTCACGTGAGAGTTGTCCTCCAGCAAGGAACTACAGAGTCCCAGTCTTGTATCCTGAAATTCGGGAAAATGCATGAAAGAGCTGGCGTCGTGATATAACAGATATATGACTGAAAGCCGCTAGAAACACAAAGAGCTTCAATTTAAGGTTGAAATACGGGTTGTGTTTATGTGTTGGGGTTGTGTGTGGTGGTGGTGGTGGTGGTGGTGTGTGTGTGTGTGTGTGTGTGTGTGTGTGTGTGTGTGTGTGTGTGTTGATGTGTTTGTGGGTGTGTATGTGTGTGTGTGTGTTTTCTATATATACTTCAACTGAAAACAAAACATTAACTCGATATTTTGGAATTTAGAAAAGAATATATCAGACAGAAAAATGCGCTTCCAGTTAAAAAACCATACTTGATTATAATTTATTTTGATTTTAAAGTTTCTGTTTTGACAGAGCAGAACGATAGGCCTAGTCTTTGCTATAAGAAATTACTTAAACGCGATATACTTGGAAAAACAAACAAACAAACAAAAAAAAAAAAAGACCGCTTCAATGTACTTGAATGGCTGCTGGATACGAACCCTGGCCTGACCTAGCCTTTTTTTGTCTATAACCTTTTCGTTCACACGGTCATAATTAGAGTAGGAAAAAGGAAACAAGATTTTCATACTGTGGCATTATGGTCGTTACAGATGGATTTGCCAAGGAAAGCTTGAAAAATCTGCTAAAATTTAGACATGAAAGAACAACTCTATTGACAAAATATCAAAATTTTCGTCATTGTAGTATATTACATCAATGTGCGAGTTAATACTATTAAAGTAGCCTGGCTCATTTTTGTGGTTAAAGATCAACCTAATTCTATTTGTTACAGCTTTATGAAAAATATTTTGAAAACCGTTCATTGTCATGAGTGGTAACGAGAAGTAAACGGGTGAATACCTTTAACATAACGTTTTCAAAATGACGATATCCATGTCATAAAACTATAAATACTTACAAATCGTGTACTGTCAGATACTGTTTGAGCCAACACAACATAACATTCATCTGTAAAGCTTTCGGAACAAACTTTCAATATGGCGATGTATAACAGAGTGCAGATTGGTTTGAAAGATGCTTCAAATTATAATGCTAATGTCCCAAATAATCCGAGAGCAAAGCTGATGTATTATTTGAACTGTGTGTGCACAGTACTTAAGATGGACGACGATGAAGACATCAACCGACTGACACGTTACCAAAATTACTACACTCTGGATAACTCGGATACAAATCTGCTGATCCACCTGTGCGCTTTACTTTCTCCGAAGGAACTACTTGACAAATGTTTCATTCAGAACGACGCCCTGTGTGGTGACAGTGGCAACAAATTCTACGACTTAGAAACAGTCTGAAGAAACTATTTAGTAGCTGGGAACATAGCCATCGCTGGCCAAAATCGACAAGTGCAAAAAATCATGGCGTTTAAGATGTCTTGGTTCCGCCAAAATTGGGAAATTCCGATAACGACTTTGATGGCTGAGCAGCAGAGGATGAGAGAAGAAGCTATGAGACGCCAGGCGACGGCTGCGTGTGTGATTTTGTAGAAAAAAAGTAAAAACAGACTTCCTTTAACGATCTTTTATAATATTCAGATCGTACAGTAAATTCAAAGAAAAAATTTCAGTGAAGATGAAATTAGTGGACATGTATCGACAAGTTCAGCTACCTGTCAACTTTTGTTTGAGCGTCACATCAACAACGGTCCGTAGTTGATCAGGCGTGTTTCTTTTTCGTTCTTCATCTTTTACATTATATTTTCTTTTATTGATTTTTGATGTACATGTGTATGTATATGCTATGTTGATATTCTGTGTTACTACAGTCAGCGAAGGCTGAATCCTAACTTTTGGTCTAGTACAGAACCAAGTTTAACCACCCATAAGTGAATGTTACTTTTCAATGTATAGATGTTAATGAATTGAGGTTTTTGCACCAGTGTGCAAATAAAGAGCCGATACTTGATCATTATTGTTTACTTTGGTAAAAATAAAGATGAAAATGATATGCAACCATTGAAATACTCAAATTCTTCTTCCACTAGTCATTAATTTTCAACACGTATGTATTTAATATTTGTTAAGTGCCGTTTATGAAACATTGTCTTTGTCTACTTTATCATTAAGGTTGTAATTCAAGGTTCTGGGTTCAATCTTTGCTGTCGGTACTGGTTTCGGGGGAATGTCCTTGGACATTGCGCTGTTGAGCCCTCACTGAGACTAGTACTCATAAAACCTATAAAACACATATAAAATGAATTCGATAGGGATAAATTGCTGTTGAAAGAGGCATAAAACGTTTAAGCAAGCGAACACGATCCACATATTGTTTGTTTAATTCAGTCCATAGTTTGGTAACTTTACATGTAATATATTTTGAGTAAGTATTTTGTTTAATCGCTGAAATCTTTTGCTTACTTCGCCAGCGATATGTACTCTGAATAATTTTCCTCCGAAATGGTTATTTTGTGATTCCATATTAGTAAACATTGCACAATTTTTTTCCAGTAAACAAGGCATGTATTCACAACCATTTATCGGTTCTAATATTTCTAGTTCTTAGTCTAATTCTTTAGAATCTTCTAACTATCAAAGTACCAAAATTTCCGATAGCCTAACCAAAATAGTTATATAGCCGAAAAGAAATTGCTTTACTTTCTAAATCTTAAATTAGACCAGGAATGCTTTTTAGAATGTTTGATGCATACGGTGTTTTGTACCTTATGTCTCTATTACTATGTTATCCGCTTTTTGTATTTTAACGTTATAGATCTTTATGCTTGAAATGGAAATGTACATTACTTTGTTTTCTTTGTGTAATAAGCCTGGAAGATACATTATGTATATATGTAATGCAATAATTCTTTCATCTTGGAACCTGTTATGCGGCATAGACAATTTGAAATGAAAGAATAAAGCATACAATCTCAGATTTATTTTTTATACATTATACGCATGAAGTCGTGGTGAATGGATGCAGACCATATCAACAGCAACCTATATAGCCATTCGCTGAATGTTTATGTACAGTTCGATCGAAGTCGTTACTTTTCAGTTGTTTCCATGACGTTTCTTTACAGAGAATTGGCGAGATAGAACAAAATTGAGAATTTTTCTTTGCTGTTTCATTGTACATGTATTGTAAAAAACATAAATGAGCCATGCTCTGTTAAAAGGGGTCTTCATACATCTGCAAAAAGTATGGGCCCATGTCAGCCTGCGCAGTCCGCGCAGGATGATCTGGGTCGAAGAGTTTTGCTTTTAGTAAATTTTCTGTATCTTTAAGGACCATTCTATCTCATGATAATTCAGCTGGTTGGGTTTGTTCAACAAAATGAATTTTATGGACCCGTAATTACGTGATGACTTGCACGGTATAATGCATCATGGAGAAGCATTAAACCCCCCTTTGCCAGAGTATGGCTCAATTTTTTATGGTTGACAACGGAAGAATCCAGTAATAAATCAATACTCATGCTAAGTGGTCAAAGATATGAAGTGGCTGGAATGAGGAAGTAAAATAGATATTTCAGCAAATAAAGGCTTTATTACGAAAACGGCCGAGCCTTTAACCCTTACCCTGCTAAATAAATAAAATCAAACTTTCAAGCCGCTTGTAAAAATCCAAACTTTGCTATTTCAAATGTATTCTTTTGGGACAGACATCTCCTTATCGGACAGTGCAGATCCAAGATCAGACTGCACTACAATGTCAGTGAGTTGCGCTTACCAGCCCATGGGTTAACGTAATCTCCCTACAGTTAAAATCGTTTTTCGTGTCATGGTCAGAGCAAAGGTGAATCTCAGGTAAACAATATCGAGTCCATATTAAAAGACATTTGTGTGTAAAACTTTCATTCTAGTATCTCGCACCGATCAACTGGTGTGCGATCCATTTGTATCGCAATTTCTTCTCTCGCAGAATCAAATAAAATGCTCACTCTTCACCATGTTTTTAAATTCGATAAGTTACCTGCGCTACTTTATGAACTGTTGGTCAGTTGATCTGCTGTTTCAGTAGAACTAGGTCAATGCTTAATTCTTTTAATTTTCAAACTTCTAACCGTATTAGTGGAATTCTATTTTTATCTTCGGTCATTGCATCAATAACATCCGGGTTATACTAATATTCGGACAAGTACTTACAAAACGTGATTTAATATTTCAAAAACGTTACAATTATATATCATTTTATACATTGTCCAGCATTCCATCACTTGTGTTAATGTTCAGCCACCAACTGATCTGTGGCAAATGTTTAACGGTGACGTTAAATTTTGTCTCAATGTAAAATACTTTATTCTGTCACCTGAACTAGCTTTGGCCGCTCCCCTCCCCTTGACACATTAAAGAAACACAGGTGCTTAAGTGCCGAAATTGCGTTGAACTGGAAACAAGCCAACAACTTGAATAAAAGCTTTCCCTTGTCTAATATTTGATCTGTAAAGGATGATGACATGTTGAGATACAAGCTGTTTAATTAGTCTATAAAAAATGATTAATGCTCTGCTTTGAGTGCACGCACTTGAGATAGACTTTTCAAAACTACAATGACCTGATTATGAATTTTCTTTAAAAGTGTACCTTCATTTCCACTGGCCTATTACTTATGATCCCCGTGAATAACACGCGTTTTTCTCTCTTCAAAAACCTAGCAATAAATTAAATATAATTACCTACTTTATAGATAATAAATTATCAAATTACTGACGGAAATAGCGTATGTGGAATAAGCGGTCTTGGTAAGGATAAAACTTGGTATGCCCTTACAAGATTAAAGAAAAATGGTCCAATTCGTTCCGGTCCAATTTGCTTATTAAGTCAGATCCAGTTCGGCATGGTCCAATCCGACTGTTAAGTGCGATGCGGATCACTCCAATGACTTTACCCACGTGCTCAAAAGGAACTGCCTTGAAAAAAAAAAAGAAAAATTAAAAAACGTTCAAATGATAAAAGCAAATGAAAAAGGTATCAATTTGATGATTTGGCATTTGGATACTTTCTAGAGTTCACTGTTGGATTCCCTTGCATTTCACTTTCTTATCGATTGAACGAACTCATATGTTGAAGAGACCTACTACACCCGCGAAAAACACGTGGATAAAAAAGGTTGCGTTGGGATAAGTAAAGATGATCCTAAATTTGCATAGGTATTTGACTCAATTCACAAGCAAATATCTCGATTCTTATCCATGACATTTTAATGGGTCATTCTCGATGGCAATTGAATAGCGTTCGCAGGTCTAAAATAGAGATAGCTTCTCGACCTTTAAGTTTATATAATATTGACAACGAAAACGAAACCGCTATTCATGGGGCATTTTTATACTACTGACATTGAGACATCAATTCACAGAATTAAAGATTTTTAATTAAAGCACAAGCGTCCTGTTTATCGTTGTACCCCTAACTGCCAATAATTACAATTAATAAATTACTGAAGCATTTCCTGTCGTAGAATTGATTCCCGCCTATGCATTTTAACATAACCTTTTCTACTGTTTACTCGTCTATGTATGTTCAGTGTTTGCGGTTTATCTATAATGGGAAACACATTTTAGGCACCTTTAAGAACAAAGTTAAGTGACAACTCTTTTGTGGTTTCTTCTAGTTTTAGTTGTGGTAATTAGTTTCAAGGGAAGCGAGTAATTTTGGAGTCAAGTCCTCAATCGCTAACGGTTTTAGACTGTGGATTCATTGGATCATTTCCCGCTCGTAAAGTGCGAGTGTCCTTCGGCAAAAGACTGACGTAGACTACCCCAGCATAATGCCAACAAAACCCATTAGCACATACATGCAGGGGTTTATTCGGATTTTCTCAAACGGGGGTCATTTCGACTATATTTTAAATTAAATATATAAGACGTGTATTTAAACTCTGAGAGACAACTAGAAGGTTTTGGTCCGAATTTAAATAAACATGAGCCAGGAAAACCCAATCTAGATCTAATCCTGCTTAATTTGTGTTTAACTCTTTCAGCACAAATAAATAAATACGATCTCTTTCGACGGCTCTAAATACAATCCATTGAAACTTACAAAGATTTTATTTGAAAAGGTTTGGCTACACAAGCGGACGGTATAGATCAAAGATCAGACTGCACGTTCTGTGCAGTCTGATCTTGATCTATGCCGTCCGTAAAAGTCACTGTTTTCGACTATGGCGCAGAAAGGGTTAAATACCCTTCAAAACTTTAGAGGAGTCTGTATGAAATTTCTCCCTGAGGTATGTCCTGGTACTTATGACAGGGATTGTAAATAACTCTCATGATACCAAAATATCCCTTAACTCTGTACCAGACCAGTGAAATTAGGACTTTTCTAAGTTGAAAGTATTTGAGCAACAGTCTGGCAAAATGTGGTTTAATGCATATCCGTTATGCATGATACCAAGCAAGTCATCACATAATTATGGATCCATAAAATACATTTTGTCTAACAACCTGCTAAATCATGTGGTGCAATGGTCTATGGACATGCAAAAAAATTTACTAATAGCAAAGGGTTTCACACGGATCATCTCAGAATATCGCACAGTGTAAACCAAAGCTAAGCTGCATTTCCTGTCCGTAAATGCGCCGTGATTAGCGCTTAGCAGCCTTAGGGTCAATAACACTAAAAGAGATGAGAAATTTTTGAAATAATGTAAAAACGTATATGAGCCATGCTCTGGCAAAAGGGGGCTTAATGCATCTCCGTAATCCATCATACCAAGAAAGCCATCACATACTTATGGATCCATAATAGCCACTTTTTTTAACAACCGACTCAATCATGAGGTAGACTGATCCTTTGACATGCAGAAAATCGACGAATAGCGAAAAGTTTCGGCCCAGGTCAGCCTGCGCGGACTGCGCAGGCTGACCTGGGTCGAAACTTTTCGCAGATGCATTAAGACCCCTTTCCACAGAGCGCGGCTCATATAGTTCTGAATAACACCAAACGCGTTGCTTACATCAAGCAACTGCACTCTTACATTCAATGTAATCGAAAAATGTTTACTGCCTAAACGTAAAAAGTCGTGTTAATTCGCAGAGCAATGGGCAGGCCATGAATTGTTTGGTACAAAAAATGCACCCACGTGTGGTTTTACCTATCGATCACAGCGTTTGATCAGATATCGATAAACAAAGATTTCCACGAAAAGTAAAATATTTTTAAAGTGGCAGAGTAACCATAAGTATACCATATTAAATTATCGATACAATAAAACCGCTCATTGAATATGACTGTACCTCAGAAAATATTTTGAATTAGTACTGTATATGAATTATCATTCGTGTTTTGCGTACGGGCTGTAAACTTTTTCATTGGTTCAGCCGAGACCCGGTAGCTCAGTCGGTAGCGTACGGGACTTAAGAACATGAAGTCGTGGGTTCGATCTCTGGTTCGGCCAATTTCTTTCCGAGGATTGATGATAGTGATTGCGACAGAATTCATTCCCCTCCCACCGCTGACCATTGTTTCGACGATGGCTATGAGGGAAAGCAGTAAGTGGCTTGGAAAGAAAATTGTGCGGAGTACTGGTAAAAGAAACTCCAGGAAAGCATGGACAGTGACCGCCGCGATATAACTGACATAATGTTGAAAAAGGGCGTTAAACACCATACGATCCCTTGGTTCAAGAATCGTTCTCTGATTAACCTTAATGTTCTGTCTTTCCCTGGGTGGCCAACATCATTATGCAGCCCTTTTAACACATCATTCTTGTAACAACTGGGTATTACTTACTACTCGAGCCTGTTATCATTATGCTGCACCTCACAGAATAGTATACCTCTTTTCATCTTCAGGTTCTTTAAGTTCTTTCTCAGAATCAAATCTTCATTTTTTTGGTTATACTTCAGGATGAGTTTGTCTACCACCGCTTTCCTGTATCGTTCTATAGTTGGATCCCCTCTCTGTCTATATCATAGTTTCTAGCATTTCTAACACTGCCATTGGCTGTCCTGGTGATTCTGTTGCTTCTACAATGTTAATGTTCATAACAGGTCAGGTTTCTAAGTACGGCAGTCTTATACAGGTAAAAATCACTTTCACTACTTGATTCTCTGTTTTGACCTTGTCTGGGATTTCTATCTGAGGATACCTACCTATTGCGTCAGCATCAGTATTTTTAACTCCACTTCCGTAACAAAAAAAAAATGTCCAAGTTGTACTGTCTTAGGGCAGCAGCCCATCTCTGGCCTGTTGCATCCAATTTTGCACTAGTAAGTACATATGGAAGTTGGCTATCATCAGTTATAATTTTGAAATGATTATTCAACAAATATTCTATAAATTTTTCGGTAACTGCCTACTTGAGAACTAAAAATTCAAGCTTAAAAAAAAAAAAATATATATATATATATACACACACACACACACACACACTTTTTTTTTCTGGTTTTGACAATGCTCTGCTTGCAGAAGCTATTGCTCCCTTTTCGTTATCTTGCTTCTTGTATAGAACTGCTCCTAGGCCTTTGGTGGACGCACCTTCATATTGCGAAGGAGTATATGTTATACTGGTCTTTCCCACAGACAGATATAAATAGCTTGTGTTTGTATAAGGGGGCACTTATACTGCCTTGCTATAGAGCTAGCCTTTGTAGCGACGTGGCAGAGCATTTGCCTTGGGATCTGGAGGACCAGGGTTCAATGCTAGGCTTGGGAGGCCACTTGTCAAAGCTGTTACATTGGCGCCCATCGTAAAAAAAAACAACTTAGTTGAGAAATACAGTAACAGTACTTGAAGGATTCGTGGGTGAATCTTCATAGTGCCTTGGAGGATGTACTGGTCTATCCCACAGATAGATATAAAATGTATAGCTTGTGTTTGCGTAAGAGGACACTTGTGCTGTCTTGCTATAGAGCTGGCTTTTGTAGCGACGTAGAGCGTTCGCCTTTGGACTTGAAGGTCTTGGGTTCAGTCCCCGCCTTAGGAGGTCATTTGTCAGCACTGTTACAGTTTTTCTCAAAAAAATATTAATTTACCTGTGAATTAAAGTAAAATTTTACAAAAAAGCAATCCATGATTAAATTAGTGCCCGATCGAATGTGGTTAATTTAAAACAAGATGGCGTGGTCTGTTCGGACTCATACTTATTCCTCCATCGGTAGTTACCATGTTTTAGAACGATTTATGTGCAACCAAGTTTTATTTTTTTTTTACAAAAAATATCATTTTGATAGTCAAAAAATTGAAGATATACGGTTCATATAAAAACAAGTATCCGCTTTGAAATATAGGGTTTCTTTTACACATGATAGTGATGGATAAAGTTGTATTCGTTTCTGTGACAATTTTCATATATAGGACATAATTCGTGAATAACCACGTCAAGATGCTATCATACGAGTTTTAGTGTGTGGGGGAGTGTGGGTGTGTGTGTATGTTTTCTACATTAATTTTTCTTCTGACTGTGAATTTGAGTGGTACATTACAGATTATCGATCCATAACTAAAAATGAGTTCCGTTTGAAGTATACATGTAGGTTATTTCAAAAGATGGTGTGACAAGCAGTTTAACAAATATCTTGTACATTTTCTGTTCATGAAGTAAGGAATGAAGTAAGAAAACTCATGTTTATAGAGCTGATGCCAATAGTTTAGTGAAGCTGAAGTTTGACTGGTTTAATGAATTTTCACGTCTTAGGCTTCATATTCCTCTTTTCAAATCTAGGAAATTGTCTCAAGTTAGAGAAAAGTCGCCTTTTTCTTCAGTTTGTCTTTTTATTCATGTACCTATGCGGGTTAGGGTGTATGTTCAGAAAAATAAAAATTGTATTCTGAACAGTATAAAAAAAAAACTAACAAAAAAACTTAACACTGCTGCAGATTTGAGGGCCCAATGTGATATGGCCATTCTCTATAACAATTGCTCATATACGAAGATAAATCTGTTGTTTTTTTTTAATTATTATTTTATTTCATGTTCTGTTCACAACACATTTGTGGTTCGTGGGCTTCTATGTCTAACAATATGTATAAATAAGAGAGTGTATCTTTAAAAAGATACTTTTAAAAAAAGTCGAAATATATAGATCTATTCAATCATAAACTAGTTACATACGTATTTTACAACACCTGCGTTCATAGGCAAACAACTGTCTGAACGAATGATTTTAACATGGCTATGTTTAACAGGACAGAGATTGGCTTGAAACCCACTTCTACCACAGCTAATGTTCCAAATAATCCGAGGGCAAAACTGATGTATTATTTGAACTGTGTGTGCTCAGTACTTAAGCTGGACGACAATGAAGATATCAACCGACTGAGACGTTACCAAAATTACTACACTCTGGATAACTCGGATACAAATCTGCTGATCCACCTGTGCGTTTTACTTTCCCCGAAGGAACTACTTAACAAATGTTTCATTCAGAACGACGCCCTATGCGGTGACAGTGGCAACAAATTCTACGACTTAGAAACAGTCAGAAAAAACTTTTTAGTTGCTGGAAACATCGCCATTGGTGGCCAAAATCGTCAGGTGCAAAAAATCATGGCGTTTAAGATGTCTTGGTTCCGCCAAAATTGGGAAATTCCGATAACGACTCTGATGGCTGAACAGCGGAGGATGAGAGAAGAAGCTATGAGACGCCAGACAACGGCCGCGTGTGTGATTTTGTAGAAAGCGAAGAGAGGACAAGGAACTAGCTTATACTCGGCAGAACATTTCATCTCATTTAAAATACCCAAACAATCCAGAAAGTTTGTAATTATGCTTGGCTTAGGGAAGAGGAAGTTTATATTTAATAAGTCAACAGCTATCGAAAGACTCTTTTTGGACGCAAAAGACTACTTTTGAATGTTTTTGTTGTTGTTATTTGTGTGTTATTTCTGTTTTTTATATGTGTTTTTGTTTTAGGACTGCAGACTTTATTTTTGATTTACACATAGTTAAAAATTTAAATGCCTTTGTTTTTTTACATCTTTATGACCTGATTCAAGGCCATGAACTCAAATCATTATCGCTGTCCCAATTAAAAGAATAAAAGACTCGTCTAAATTGTAAGTATCTGCTGACGACAAAATAATGGTGAATCAAAAATTGTAATTATATTTTGAAGGTAAGAAAACGTGGTGAGAAAGGTGATAATGCTGGTTACCTGCATTTTTTTCCCACAATGTTTTCAAAAGCCCTTTTTCTCAGGGTCATTAGAAGTTGGGATTGTGTTGCAAAGACTTGAGGGGAACGTGGAACTGTGAGTAATCCATTATAGCGTTCTTATGTCTTTAACTCTTTACCACCGTTAGAAAGAAAGCTTTTGAAAACATCGTAGGAAAAGGAGAAATGCAGGTAGCCATCTTTTCTGCTTCTCTGACTGCGTTTTCTACTATTCCAAAGGCGAATAACATTTGAATAAGATTTAATTCTGCAAATGTTTTCATTTTTGTTCAACAACTCTAAAATTTTGTTGGTTGATGAAGAGTTAAAAAGAAGTCCTTGATATTCATTTTGGGCTGTAGGAGTTGACAAAATTATACTGATACAACCTGTTTTATTTGTGTATAAGCTGACATTTTGATATAACACTATGATATATGATATGACACATCAAATTCTCGTTTGTTAATTGGCATAGGGAAAGAATGCTGGTGATCAGGTTTTTTCCCTTTTTTGCAAATTTTCTACCATTTCAAAAGGCAGTTTAACATCACTGTAGCCATATTCAGTTTGTTCTCTGCAAATACTTTCAATTTTGGCCAGTCTGAAATCTGTTGTTACGTAAAGAGAAAACCTCTTTACCAGAACAAGTTCGACATGTGCAAATTGGCAGGCAACAAGTAACTTTTTAAAGTTAACGACGTTCGCGACAGTTTCCATTTTCACGTTTCGTGTAACTATCACGCTCACCTTTTACTCGAAAAACGGTGAGCACCTAACGCAATTGATCCTGCCACACTTGTCAATGTCTGCAGAATGGATAAACCAAGAACTAAAACGGGTCGTTTCATGTCAGCAAAATGACGAAAAAAGTATTTGAATCAAGCCAAATAATTACATGCAAGGCAAGAATCCAAAATTACACTTTCAAAAGATCGGACTGAAAGTCAAAGTGAATCACCTAACTACGTCAACTAACAACGGAAATATGGACTCAGCTGCTACTACTAGCGCTCTATTTGCAGACGTATCGTCGAGCTAAAACATCCTTTCAGATGCAGATGCTTTCAGTTTGGTCTAGTCCAAAATTATGTCGCTTGGTAAAGACTTGCAGAAAACGAGGGGCTGTACATAACCCTTTCTCCTTTACCAGGTTGTCATTAATTTGATGAGTCTGCAGCAGACAACATTAGAAAACATTGATGTCAAAAGGAGAAATTGCTCCTAACGATTGATTTATCTTTTTCGCACAATGATTTCTGACCCATCAAAGAACTGTGATACATGAATACCAGGTTTTGGTTAGCGTCTGCAAACGTGTCAAATTTAGAAGAGTCTAAAATTAGTCGTTTGGAAATGGGTTAAATGCTAACATCAGTATTACATTTATATGCTATGAATTGGTTTATTATGACCAACAAACTTGATTCTTATAAATATTGTTGTATTATTGAAAAAAACTGAGATAATTTACTTCCTATAATGTCTTTGTCTTTGACAAACCCTACATTTACTCATTAGTTAGTGCCCCACCCACATACTTAAAATGTATTTTCTTAAAAAATAAGGCTGGTGACCTATTTGTTTTAAGCCTGATTCTTTTAGTTTAGTACCTGAATATTATTTATAGAAAAAATAAGAAAAATCTGAATGTTAGAACATTTGAAAAAATAACTTTAAAAGATACTCTCTGGTTTTTTTGGTTTTTTCCAAAATAAAGGTGTTTTAGTCATTAGTTAAGGGTTTTTTTTTTTAAAATATTGATACTCAGTATACTCTAAATTATTTTTTTCATTAAATTTGATGTTTCACCAATACAATGAAATAAAATTAGCTTATAATTGTTGTCATTTAAAAGAAATATACGTAGACTTAGTTTTCATAGGTGAAATTTCATTCTGAACTGCCGCAATGCAGGGTGTACTAAAAGAAATATTCATAGAATTTTCCCAAAGCTGGTGACCCCATCTTTTTATCTCCTATTTTTGTAGATCAGATAATAAACTATCACCAAACAAAGTTTCATGAAATTCTGAATGTTTTGAAAAAATGGTGAAACTGTAGCGATCGTCTTTAAAAATGTATCTCAAAGACGCTGTAAGCTGTCCTCCGGTAAAGTTGTAGTAAAAAATTATCACCAAACACAGTGGAAATTACTACCTTTGTATTCAATCGCTAGAATTAATAATGCAACAGAGTTTCATTGTATAACAAAATTTCGAAAAAGTGAATATTTTGCAAGCAAAATTTAGAATAGGAAAATTAAAATTAAGCGTCTTTCTTTTAGCTTTGAAAGCATATTTTCTGTCTGTAACTTCGTATAAAGTACTGGTTTTTGCCTTAGAAAATTCAGGAAAAAGATCTAGGCAGGAATTAAAAAAGAAGAAAATAATAACAATGATAATAACTGTTAATAAACGTGAAAGCCAGCAACATTCGAAAGTATAATATACTTCCTTATTCGGGACATAACATAAACTTGACTGATTATTTGGATAGATCGATATACATGTATGACTGGGTAGTAATCAGACGATATACTAGTACCTGTCCCAGATTCTATACTCTACTCAATCAATATACAATGCTATTTAGTTTGTTTTTGTTCACAGTCATATAGAAAGAAGATAGAATGCTGATATTTTTTCAGTTCCCTGCTAGATCCATTCCCTTGACTATCGCTTTAAGTTTGAAAGCCCCAACTTGCAGTTTTTTCCTGTAAATAATTTAGCGCGCGAGAAAAGAATGAAATGGATAAAGGGTAGTAATGCTATTTCGTAATTTCGATAATGATTGTGATGTTGTCATATTACAGCTCTTCCCCCTCCCTTTCATTAAATTTTGTGAAAGACCAAATTGATGTTTTTAAATTCAAATGATTGCATTTTTGTCAGTGTGTCGTTATGGTGAGGTGGTAAAGGAATGCAATTTCGATGTCGCAATATACCTAATTATTATACAAATTGTCTGTCAGTTTACGACAAAAGGTACCTGTAAGAGACATGAATACCAGTTTCGAATTCTAATTGCTTTTCCTTAAAACACATGAACAGACATGTTATGAAATTTAAGAAAAAGAGAGCACTTTAATATTCTCTGCAGACGGGTAAATTAACTCTTTCCATAGACGACACAGGGTCTGTATTAACCAGCAATTCTTTAGAACATGCATAGTCTTATCCTCCAGAATTTTCAAAATTTGAAAGTAACTCAACTTCTGATTGTGCAGTCTGATCTCTGATCTACACTGTCCACTTTATTCTAGATTCTGTCCACTGTTTGAATCTTTATTCTTGTCGATATTTGAGTTTAGTACAGATTCAACGAAACACATGACATGCGTAGAGTGGTGCACTGTCGGGAGTTGCCTTTGAAAGTACGATACAAATAAAGGTCGAGAGATATGACGTCTACATTTTAGCCACTATTAGAAAATACAATTTATCTATTCGATAGTGAAAGAGTTATTTTTTACGAAAGCCTACAGGGGTCAAAATGAAAGTAAAATGTTTTTAAAAAACACGTAATAATGTCAATTTAAAACACGTTATAAAGAAAAAAATGTCGCACTAACGCGAAGAAATCTCGCAATAACGTATTTTAAAACACGTAATAACGTGTTTAAAAGTCGTAGTAACGCGAAAAATCTCGTTATAATGTAAATTTAAAACACGTTTTATCGCAAAAAAAAAAAGTGGCACTAACGCTAAAAATCTCGTAATAACGTGTTTTAAAACACGTTATATAACGTGGTTAAAAGTCGTAGTAACGCGAAAAATCTCGTTATAACGTGAATTTTTACACGTAATAACGCAAAAAAAGTTTGCACTAACGTGAAAAAATCTCGTAATATCGTGTTTTAAAACAGGTTATAACGCGTTAAAAGTCGTAGTAACGCGAATCGAAAACTCTCAGTAACGTGTTTTATTTTCACTTAATCAACATTACATGAGAAAAGTTAACATATATGTGCAATGAGTTCATTGATATGCATTCAAATTTCCCTATAAATATTGAATTGTGTTAGTCGTGTTTTTTGTTGGGTTCAGCGTTTTTTCACTTTCTTATTCATGACCTTTCTAGGATTCACTAGTATTAAGTCTACATCTTTCCTTTGCCTTGCAACTGTCAGATGAGGTTCGCAATGGCAGCGGAGATCGAACATGGATTCCAGCGATGACAGTAGAATTTCTCTATCATTATCCTCGATCTTGACAAGGCTGTTGAAAATATTTGTTCAATTGATGTTTCACATCCTTTCTAACATTGTTTCAGTAATTTGGCGGCGGGAGTGCCCTTATCTATACTTTGCTGGTTTCTTTTTTCACCAAAAACTTGCCAATAACTACCAATAACTCGAACAACATTATTTGCGAGCCACTGGCTGCTGTCCTACATCGACATCTGGCTGCTGTCCTACATCATCTTCGAAAGATGACAAACGGTGAAAGAGGAATGAAACCTTTCGCAAGGACGATCATCAATCTTCGAAAAGAATTTGGCTGAGCTGTTGAATCGAGCCATCGAAACCCCTTCCCTGTTTCAAGCCTTGTATGTTACAAACTGACCTACCAAGCTCACCGAGGTCTCGACCAGATGTTTATCGAGTAAAGGAAAAGTCAACATAAAATAATGCATTTTCAATGATTTCAACACTGATGAAAACGGAAAATTCGAAAGAAACAAATAACACTCAGGCATCATGGAAGTTTCACTGATTGTTTCATAATGTAGCTTTCATATGATAATCTTCCGTGGTTGTGTGGTCCGGATTATTAGCTTGTAATGAGAAACCCTGGTTCGATCTCTGCTGCTGGCAATAGTCATGTCTGGTGGCAGATAACAGAGAAGCTGACTTATACTAATGAATCCTAGGAAGATCGGGAATAAAAGACTTAAAGCTGTGATGTGATCTAAATATCATTGAAAGCGGCGTAATGCACCATCAAAACACACAAATTTGCATTGGGAGATTCGACTGGACTTAACGGAACTCAATCAAAGCGAAAACAGTTGAAAAAAAAAAAGCGTTAACAAGTACTGCGAGTTTTCGATTCGCGTTACTACGACTTTTAAACGCGTTATTACGTGTTTTAAAACACGTTATTACGAGATTTTTTCTCGTTAGTGCGACTTTTTTTTGCGTTATTACGTGCTTTAAATTCACGTTATAACGAGATTCGCGTTACCACGACTTTTAAACACGTTATTACGTGTTTTAAAACACATTATTACGAGATTTTTTGCGTTAGTGCGACTTTTTTTTTTTTTTTTTTTTGCGTTATTACGTGTTTTAAATTCACGTTATAACGAGATTTTTCGCGTTACTACGACTTGTAAACACGTAATTACGTGTTTTAAAACACATTATTACGAGATTTTTGGCGTTAGTGCGACTTTTTTTGCGTTATAACGTGTTTTAAATTCACGTTATTACGTGTTTTTTTAAAAAAAAAATCATCTTCATTTTGACCCTTGTAGGCTTTCGTAATTTTTCCAACGACGATAGGAAGGAAAATACAGGTATCGGTATACACTTCTGCAGCAGACAGCATTTGATATATTCGTCACAGGTAGGAAATTTTATATTCATTTGCTAATTTAATGGCAATATCAGTCTGAAATTAGGTCTTTCACGTATTATTTCGGCTACCGTCAACCCACGGCATAAATGATTCAGACAACACTGTACACGTTCTAAAACTTTACATGGTGTAGAAAACACGTTGAAAGACCAGAGTATTGCATGACATTCTCCTTTTTTCGAAATTCAACAACAGAAGAACACATTAGTACAAAGGATGTGAAGCTTAGCCATTTTCCAGCTGTTTTTGAGCCGATACTTTCGGAACCGGAAAACCAACACAACTTTTGTCATCAGAGCCATTGGCTCTGAATATGAAGTTTCCTACCCGTGATCTATGGAGAGGGGGCATTGAATTTAAAACAAAATACTTTGTTTTCTTATCACAGTACCAGTGTGATTGTATTTGCCATCTGCAAATAGTCTGAATAGGGGCGTAAAATTTTGTCATCTGGTAGATATTTGAGTTTCGTACGAATTCAACGAACACAAGGAATGCGTAGACTGGTGCTCTGGACTAGTTAGCTTAGAGAGTACAATACAAATGTGCCATGGTCTGTGGAAAGGGGGCTTAATGCATCTGCAAAAGGTATCGACCCAAGTCAGCCTGCTCAGTGCTTTTTGGAAATTTCATGCATCTCAAAGGACCTCTCCACCTCAAGATTCGGTCAATTTTAGACTAAATTGATTTTATGATTCATAAATAAGTGATGTTTTTTCGGTATATAATACTGAGATGCATTAAACCTCCTTTTGCCAGAACGGCTCAATAAAGGCCCAAGGATATGACTTCCAGCAGTATATGACGCGAAAAGGTACTGATTTTTAACGACGTATATCACAAATTTCTCTAATTGACATATTTTTAACTTTGCACACACAAAGCTCATCATGCCTCAAGGAGATTACAGTAAAAAAAAGATATGGGTCACCGTGATCGTTTCTGAGAAACCTGCCTTTGAAAAAGGTATATACAGGTCCAAAATATTGAATTTAACACGCTTATCTTTTAATAGTCAGTTAAACAGGAAAGTTATTGGAAGAATACACAAATACACATCATTTTAATGAAAATTTATTTAGTTTGCAAAAAAAAAATATGTATATATATATTTATATAAAAGTCTGGTTTTGAGCATAGTAAATGTACAAATATGCATGTTACATATAGACCATTGAGTTAAAAAGGGAGATAATTTGACCGAATTAAGGATTAGTCGTGAATAAATACATACTTTCTAACGGACAGACTTTTCTTAAAATTTCAACACTTATAGTATTTATTATTCTAAACATTAAGAAAAGATAAAAAAAAAAAAAAAAGAAAAAAAGGCACCTTTTCGTGCTTATTTCGTCAGAAAACAGTGATGAAGGTCACTGTGCAAGTTAATTTTTCCAAGGAAAAAATAGGATAAAAGCTCAGCAGACATAGTGGGAAAAGGAGAAATTGCGCATTCGGAGCCTTTTTCTCCTTTTCCAACAATAATTTTCAAAGTGGAAACAGCTATACTTCCATAGCTTTAAGCTTCCTGTTTTTGTTTGCTTGTTTGGTGTGTAACACCGTGTCAACAGTATTTTAATTTTCACAGTGATAGTTCACAGATCCATTTTTTTCTCCTTACTAATACTACCCGAAGAAAGAGCTACTTGTTTCAGTGCACAAATAGTATTACCATAAGAACAATTGCTAGAATCAATTGGTAACTCTAACTATCTAGGGACCGTTTTCAATTATACAGGGACTTTTTAATTTAAAACAAGAATATTAATCAGGCAAAGCCTTGAAAGCGCTTAATGTATTACTGAATAACTGCCTTAAATATAAACTCAAGACAAGTATTCTCTGCCAATTATTTGATGCGTTCGTCGGGTCTATCCTAAATTACTCGAGCGAAACATGGGGATTTAGTAAGTCTAAAGCTATCGAACGAATACATCTTAAGTTTTGTAAACGCATTTTACAAGTACGAACAAGCACGAATACGATGGCAGTCTATGGTGAGCTGGGTCGATTTCTGATGTATACACTACGATATCATAAGATTATTAAGTATTGGTTCAAAGTGTTGTAAACCGAAAATATTAAATTGAAAAGTGTTTATCTACAGTCATTACACGATTTTACATGTGGCAAAAGAAACTGGGTTTTTAAGTTAAACGTATTCTAGATAGTTATGGCTTTTCGGATGTTTTTAATAATCCTGCGTTCCATAACCCATTACTTATTTTGAGCCTTTTGATGGAGAAAATGGTAGATTGTTTTCACATATCAGGGACAGTAACTCTTTAATACTGTACAAAAACATAAAATCGTCTCTTTGTTTCGGAGCGTATTTAAATATTTTGCCTCTTTTACTTCGCTCCCACCTTTGTTGAGTAAGAATCTCTGCACACTCTCTTCGGATTCACACAGGCAGATTTTCTAACAACAGAACACCGCGAAATGAAAGAATATGTATGTTATGCAATATGAACGAGGTGGAGGACGAATTCCACTTTATGTTTACCTGCCCAAAGTATAGTCTTCTACGTAGGCAGTACATAGCTAATTTCTATTTTAGAAGTCCAAGCATGTATAAGTTGGTTGAAGTTTTCAGCAAACAAGAAAAAAGAATAATTTCAAATGCAGCACTTTATATCAAATTTGCATTATCAGTGCGTTTTCATATTTTGTATAACTAATGGTTTTGTCATCATTATTATTAGTATAATGTGAGCTTTATATAAACATATAAATCATCATATTTTTACAAATTAAGTGCAAATCCTTTCGCATGTCATCCTCACTTAAGAATTTTTTTTTTTTTTTTTTTTTTTTTTTCCTGTTTATGAGAGAGAGAGAGAGAGAGAGAGAGAGAGAGAGAGAGAGAGAGAGTCCTTGACAAATGCTTTGATATAAACATTATGCATTATTGACTATGTACACTTGTACTCGTCCAGTAAAATATCTGTTCTGTTCTGTTCTGTTCATAAGTGCGAAAAATACATAAGTGCACTTTTGATTCACTTTTCATGACAAAAACACATGCGCAGTATGGAAGCGCAAAAACATTTGTGATAAACGTTGTTAAGCCAAGCCTGGTAGCTCAGTCGGTAAGGTACACGGCTTGAAACCACAGCTCCAGGAACACATTGATAGGTGCACTTGCCACAGAGACATAATTGAAATAACTTTGAAAACAGCCTTATTCGCCAAATAAAGAAGTCCTAGGCCCAAATTCACCAACCATTCTTAGGAACGTTCTTGGTCTTTTTATCCAGAATTTTCTAAATTTAAAAGTAACACAACTTCTGATTGGCCAATCAGAAGTTGTGTTAGTTTCAAAAGTTAGAAAATCTTGGCAAATAAGACCATGAATGTTTTAAGGAATGGTTAGTGAATAAAGACACTGATTTTGAAAGGCTTTGAAACATGTATATATCATTTTAGAGGACTTACCGAGTCGAATTCCCCTGTGGCCTACAGCAAAACGAATAGAAAACTTGTGAAAACACTAATGAAAAAGAGATTCTTGCAAGCAGTTAATCTATTTCTCTCAGCGTTTTTCATATCATTCAAAAAGGTAACTTACCTTTCATTTATTTTTTTTTGGTCTCCCTGTTATTTTTACTTGTTAGAGAATCGTCTAAAATTAGTATGTATCTAAACAGTTTGTCTAAAAATAGCCTGTGGGGTATGTACATAAATATGAATAATCTATATTACGGACAGTAATGTATTTTTTGGTTGTTTCTTGAATTTTATGTTATTTAATACTTTTTGAAACCCAGATAATAATGAGATTTTTCTTTGATAATGTTGATAATATTGTGGGAAAAGAAAGTAAATAGTGATTAACATTATTTTTCTCCTTTTCCAACAAAGTTTTTTGTAAGCTTTCTCTCTCAGGGTTGTTAATTAGTAAGGGCTTCAATGTAAAATAAAGGCAAAATGATTTCATAACAAAATGACTAGTAACTATGTATTTATTTCTTTAATTAGAAAGTATTATAGTACATGTCCATGAAGAAATAATTCGGACAAGGAATGTGTAATTGGAACAGGTAATTTATATCAAGAAACCGATCTTGTTTTCAGTGTAGGCCTACTGCAACCATTATGATTTTTGAAAAAATCCAATTTAGACTTGTTCAGATCAGATTTCGTGAGGTCACTTGATCAATCGGCGATGTCATTTTTAAAGCACTGTTTTCGACCCACTGCTTTCAAACAAGACCAAACATAAATTTTTCCAACTGTAGTAGGCTAAAGTTATTTTTAGTTTTAGATTCAAATTGTAGAAGTAACATGCTAGGCAGCTTCTTTGGAACTTTTTCTTCCAGAAAGTATACTCCTGCCAAAACACTAAGTAGGTTTCATTCATGACCATATATGGCCTGCAACACGCGAAAAAGGACAGTCGGACATTTGTGTAAAGTGTCGTCTCGGATCAGCCTGCGCAGTCCGCGCAGGCTAATCCGAGACGGCACTTTACGACTACATTAGATTTTGTCCTACAGTAGACTTGCGCAAAACAGAAAGTTACATAAAAACGAAAAGTGTCGTTTCGGATTAGTCAGCGCGGAATGCGCAGGCTGACCCGGGACTACATTTTACGCAAATGTCCGAATGCCCTTTTCGCGTGTTGCATGCCATATGTAGGTTTTATATGTAGATCAAACAATTACGCTAGTATATCTTATTCGATACAGTTAAGTGATAAAATACCTCACATTCGTTGACTATTGCGATAAAATTTCGTCGAAAAAATGTTGGTAGGCTCGCTTAATAACATTTTTCTAGATTTGTTAAATAAGATTTTATCTAGGACGCCAACCTATGTCAGATCCTACATGTCTCTCTGACATGACATTCTCAAGAATATGATTATATTAAAAATGAGCCATGCTCTGTGAAAAAGGGGCTTAATGCGTCTGCAAACAGTATCGGCCCAGGTCAGCCTGCGCGGAATGCGCAGGCTGACCTGGGCTGAAACATTTTGCTATAGGTCAACTTTCTGCATGTCAAAGGACAATCTAGCTTATGATTCAGTCGGTTTTTAGTAAAAATGGATTTGATGGATCCATAATCAATTGATTAATTAACTGGTCTACGGCATCACAGGGATGCTTTAAGCCTCCTTTTGCAAGAGTATGGCTCATATTGAAAAATTACGTAAACTTAAGGGAGTCATATATTTGAGTATTTATTTTTAATTACCGTTTAAAATTAAATAATGACACTATTTTCGAAACAAGTGTGGGAATTATCTCCCCTCTATGGAAATTTCCAAACACACATTGAAATAATTACTTAATATCATCTCTTGAAAATAAGCAAAAGTATAATTATTCTATATATGTTTATTTTTTGATCAAGTATAGTCCCTCCCCCCCCCCCCCCCCCACACACACACACAAAGTTTGTATAGGTTTCCCCAGAAATGTTTATAGTTTTTCCCCCAAACTGTGTATAGTTTTTCCCTCAAATTGTGTAAATTCCCCTCCCACCCAAAGTTTGTATAGTCCTTACCCCAAACTGTGTGTAGTTTTTCGCCCAAAGTTTGTATAGTTTCCTCCCAAAGTTTGTATAGTTTTCCCTAAAACTGTGTAAAGTTTTTGTGGCATTTGTCGAAGACAATGCCACTATGAGTTCAATATTGAATTTTGAAGACCATGTATCGTATTTTGTGCAAACCCGAAGGAAATAAACCCAATTAAACTCAATTTTTCTGAGACAAAAGAGTTTTTCGATAGCACTCAGATATGTAATTGGAAATGGCATGTTAAAATACACTGGGTGAGGCCATTGATCGTGGAAATACTTCTTTTTGATTGAAACTAGTTTCAACCGCTCATAGCCTTCTATTGGCGTAATGATATACACAAAATTTGTCTACTGACCGCTTGGTCCCGGGCTTTTTCGTTCGAAAACCAGTTCGTCCCTAGACTTGTTCGTCCCATGATTGCACGCTACTCCATTTGATTGTGCATGAATATTTATAGATCGAAATAATTGATTGAGTTGTTGTAATGTTGGGAATTAGATCTTTACGGCCAAAGATATCTCAAAATCATAGTTTTCAGGTACAAACTTAATTTTATTCGATATATTTACATGGTTTCTCTCTCTATCCATCATGCATCCTTCTGTCAAGGGACGTTACTCTTGACTCCTCCTGAATGATCAAAGGGAGACCACCAATACACAAATAATCCTAACTTTGTCATGATTACTCTCCCTTCAACCAAAAAAAAAGTATTAATTTGCTTAGTAGGCTGACTTTTAAGCCAATACTTGAATAATATTTCTCTTTTTCTTTCAAATTATTAATTCCACAGAATGGCTTCCTTGACAAATGCCACTCCAGCGTTTTGAATGTTTTGATTCTCCCAAAGTTTGTGTAGTTTTTCCCCCAAACTGTGTATAGTTTTTCTCCCAAAGTTTGTATAGTTTTTCCACCAAACGGTACTAGAAAGATTACCCATGGCTTAACTTAACCCTTTACCGAACGATAAAATTTAAACTTGTCAAAATTCAAACTTTCCATATTGAAAAAGTTAGTAGACAAGAAATCAGAAGTAGCTCAACAGATTGGATCTGTCTTTGAAACTGTGCAAAACTATGTTGGAAAAGAAGAAAATGCTGAGTTACCAGCATTTCGTCCTTTTCTCAAAGTATTATAAAGATACCTTTTTTCCCATTTTCTGGTAAGTGGCAAGTAGCTGATGATGAGCTACTTGAAAATGATTACAAATATCTCACAGTTAAGATTAGATTTTCCTTTCTTTGCAGTTTGATTTTGATCCAAAATACCAACAACAGCAGTTGGTAACATGCTCAACATTTTTGACCATCTAGCAAAAGTTCTGCGATTTGAACGCCCTATGAGGAGTTCCTTTGAATTGATTGATTGATTGTATGGTGTTTAACGCCGTTTTCAACATTATTTCAGTTTTATCGCGGCGGCCAGTGCACCTATCCATGCTTTCCTGGAGTCTCTATTACCAGTACTCCGCACAATTTTCTTTCTAAGCCACTGGCTGCTTTCCCACATAACCATCGTCGAAACAATGGTCAGCGGTGGGAGAGGATGAATCCTGTCGCAATGACTATCATCATTCCTCGGAAAGAAATTCGCCGAGCCAGGGATCGAACCCCTGTTCTCGAGTCCTGCACGCTACCGACTGGGTGACCGGGGCACGGCAGTTCCTTACGAAGAGATCGTGATGAAATGAGAAATGCAGAAGACTAACACTGTCTCCTTTTCCAACAATGTGTTCTACTGTTTTTTTTTTTTTTTTCTTTCATATCCAAAGCCACATTTATTGTTTAATCTGCAAATTCTTTCAATTTGAAAAAAAAAGTGTAAAACGTTGTCGTTCGGTAAAGCGTTAAAGGTTAAACACCATTTTAACTCTTCACCGACCGATAAAGTTTTAGGCATGTCAAGATTTAAAGCATATAATTGGCCCGCAACACGCGAAAAGGGGCATTCGGACATTTGCGTAAAGTGTCGTCTCGGATCAGCCTGCGCAGTCCGCGTAGGCTAATCCGAAACGGCACTTTCCGTTTTTATGTAATTTTCTGTTTTGCGCAAGTCTACTGAAGAACAAAATCTTATGT
Source organism: Hippopus hippopus (assembly GCA_946811185.2). Classification (NCBI taxonomy): domain Eukaryota; kingdom Metazoa; phylum Mollusca; class Bivalvia; order Cardiida; family Cardiidae; genus Hippopus; species Hippopus hippopus. The sequence continues at coordinate 44,794,265 of OX328106.1, read as the reverse complement.
AGACGTAAAGTGCCGTCTCGGATTAGCCTGTGCGGACTGCGCGGACTGCGCAGGCTGATCCCAGACGACACTTTACACAAATGTCCGAATGCCCCTTTTCGCGTGTTGCAAGCCATATCCATCACAAATTAGATGTAACTATAAAATTAACTTGTGTCTGGAAGTTCAGAAAACATTGTGGTAAAAGGAGAATATGCTGGTTACCAGCATTTTCTCCTTTTTCCACAATGTTTTCAAACGCCTGCTCTGTCAGGGTCGTTTAAAGTCAGGGTTGTGTGGTAAAGGTTTTAACTTACTCCACTTATTTTTCTTTTCTATTTCCATACAATACCTTTAGCAAATGGCCTATCATTATCTTCTTATCGTATAAGATACAGGTTATATAACAAATATAAGAATCGAATAGTTACAAAGATACAAAAGTAACTGTCAGATCCACGTTCAAAAAGACATTGCAGTCCACCAAAAAGTTACTTCAAGATTGGGTATGAAGCGAAGGAGGCGATTGCACATTGGTTGTTCCTGTTTCGCGCCATTTTAATGTATCCTTGGTCTCCCCATCTTGTGCCCCAACTAAAATGGAATCAGAGGTAAAATGAAAATTCTAAGCTTGTGAATCAAACTGAAATGATAGATCTACACTTTTTAACAAATACTCGTACGTATAGGAAAGTTAGCTCAAATGAAATATACATATATAGTTATAAAAAAAATGTGTGTCAAGGATACCAAGCAAAGATATATCAGGAAAAGGATAATTATTCAAACTGCCAGCTTCACGAAAAGTTTAAACTATATTCGATGAAAGACATGAATCATGAACAACAAATGTTGAATTACATGTAAAAATATTAAGATAGGAGAGAGAGATAGAGGATCTTAAATTATTGTTTCTTTATTGTCATTTCTATTAAACAAGTTGAGTGCAATCACATTGGAGTAAAAACGAGTTATTTCAAGATATCTATTGGGAGGATGTAAAATGTTTTTTCGACGCCTGCAGTGATTGGTCCCTGAATAACAGGGCTCGTGCTCATAAACTTGAGTTCATGTTCAACTGAGTTTCTGCTAAAACACCTAGTTTCTTCTGTGTTTCTGCTAGTATGACAATCGGAAACTAGTACTGTCGCAAAGCGGAAAAATACCCCCCCACACACACACATACACACACTAGCACCTTGTTACTGAAGCAGAACGGAATCAAAGAACGGAAACGATTTTCAAAACAAAGATCACCTGTGACCTTGACCTTTGACCCATGTGACACAAAAACAATGGGACACCACTACAGGTCACTCGTCACAACTCGTCCGATTCCGTAGGCTACCTACATCTAACCTCGTCCGTATAACGGTCGTTTCCATTTGAACTGCCAATCACGTGATCTTATATATATATATATATATGGCGCGACACTGTCAGTCGTTTAGCAACGACATAAACAACCTCGATTAAGTTATTTACACCTATCTGTCGGTGAAAACGTCATTCGCAATTGATAATCCACCTTAAAAAATGAATGTTCAAACTGCTTGTCAACTGAAATATAGATCTAGTTAGAAAGATTTATATAGAAAATTGAAACTCAAGTTTTCTTTTTTAAGAGTAGCCTTACAATTTTCAGAACGGTAAACCGGCGTATTTCCGGATATGTATCGATCTGGTGCATATCAATCCACCAGTTACAGCCGAGGGATTTGATGGCTCCCATCATCCGAGGTATGCCGAATGCACTACAGGTGCGCCACTTTACTGTCAATTGACGTCATAGCGTCCCCACGCGCGGGGTTCATTGTTCGTACAATGACGTATACAACGTATATGTACTATGATGAGACCAATAGACTCGATCGATTGATAGGAGGACAATAGGAAATGACTCACGCGCTAGCGTTACCGGTTAGAAGTTTACCGTAGGCCTATATGGAAAACCGACGCCACTTAAGAAAAACGATGGTTATTTCAAATTTGAAAAAAAAAACACATCCAACACCACTCGAGAACGACAGTTATTTTGAGGTGTTGACCAATGGCGAGTCAACAGGTACGATACTAAGGAATGACGTTTCTAAATTCAGTGTCACTCCATAGCAATACTTCTAACACAGTGTGTGATAACTGGATAAGGAATCAACTCAAGGTACGATTGTTGAATGGATCAAAATGCATGTATATCAATGATAACTTTCGACAAGTTTTGTCGTCTGTCGGAAACATAGGGGGTCCGTAGTTTGATTACTGTCACCCATAGACTTTATTATAAACTAGGGATTTAACTTTATACAGCCCATTACTCGCCCCGATTACAAAAAAAAAAAAAATGTATCTAGGCTAACAGTTATTCTCCTTATTCTTTCGACAACTGAGAGCTAAAACATTTTCCTACCACAGAAACACAACTGTTTGTCAGTGGCTAATGAAGTCTGGCTGCTACAGTCACTCGAACTTGTAAACTCGCTCAAAATTCTGCGCCACTGACAAGGGTTCGTACATACGACACTGACAGTCGCGCATATCAAACAATGAAATGTCTCGTTCCAAACAGTGTCACGTGACACAAGAAGTCAGCAGCTGAATGAAATTTGCTCCTGGGTCACAAATGCAACGAATTCTGAGGCGTTTCGTCGTTATTGAAGACAAAGACTATAGGTCAGTGATATTTTGAAACATGTTTAAAGGGTATGTGTAAGTAAGCGTCATTTTTTAGAATGGTTCGGCTTCTTCGAACTTTGACTTCCCCATTTTGGTCGAATAAACTCTCCCTTCGAGCCAGGGGACGAGTCTACTTCTAGAGAACAAAGGCATCCTCTTTCTAAATCCGGTTTTTAACGTAACACCGATTTATAGTAAATAGAACAGACCTACGCGCCAGTGGACGAGTCTGTTGTTTGAAACCAATACATCCTGTTCCCTTACCCTTTCGTTTTCGAGTGTTATCCCTGATTTGAATCGAAACATGTCGCAGACACCTGCGGACCAAGCTTTTAGAGAAGAATTTCGTATGAGGTAAAGAGTTCGGTTAATTCTGTCCCACAAAGCCCGGCAATGTCGAGCAAGGACAAAGAGGATTCCAAGACAACAAGCCCACAGAATATAAAAAATACCACCTACCTGTTTTTAACTAACCAGTACGGACCACCACGTTCAGTACCGTATCCAACCACGAGCATAGCGTGAGTGGGCACACGGGAACAACTTGGATAGTTATAAACGCCTGACTTATAACTCCTGAAAAGTAACACTACCCTTTAGATACCCGTGAAATAAAGACCCTGAGGACGGAGGCTTTGGAAAACATTGTGGGAAAATGAGAAAATGCTTGGAGCAGCATTTTCTTATTTTCCCCCAATTTTTTCTGTCCTTTCAAAGACTGTTCTCACCATCTGAGCCATATCTAAATTGTCAGCTGCAAAAACTGTTAAATTGGTCTAAAATTGTGTCGTCATGTAAAGAATTAACTGATTCCCAAATGATCCCGTATTTGTATGACCCTAAGTGTAAAAATTACATCATATACTAATGCTAGGTAGATCTACGGTGGCACAAAAGTGACATGGAAGATATATTTTATACTACGTGCGCACGCAGTAGCTAATACGTGCGCACGTAATAACTAATACGTGCGCACGCAGTAGCTAATACGTGCGCACGTAATAACTAATACGTGCGCACGTAATACTATTGCGTGCGCACGTATTAGCTAATACGTGCGCACGTAATAGTTATTACGTGCGCACGCAGTAGCTAATACGTGCGCACGTATTAACTAATACGTGCGCACGTATTAACTAATACGTGCGCACGTAATAATCGACCAATCAGTTTATAAGGATCAATAAATGTCCATCTTCCACTTCCATCTTGAAACAATGGCTTCCGTTCATGATTCTGATTGGTGGATTATTACGTGCGCACGTAATAATACGTGCGCACGTATTAGCTACTGCGTGCGCACGTAGTAGCTATTACGTGCGCACGTATTAGTTATTACGTGCGCACGTAATAACTAATACGTGCGCACGTAATACTACTGCGTGCGCACGTATTACTTATTACGTGCGCACGTATTAGCTACTGCGTGCGCACGTAATAACTAATACGTGCACACGTATTAGCTACTGCGTGCGCACGTAGTGTAAAATATATCTTCCATGTCACTTTTGTGCCACCGTATAGATCTCTGAAAGAAATTCTTGTTTGCAGATTGTTATAAAAGGTGTAAATAAGACAAAGGTTCACCCTTTCCACGTCCATAGGAAATACTAGCCTCTGAAAGTACATTGTAAATTATGATCAGACTATCCAAAACATACAGTCTGATCCTTGGTTCACATAATCGAGTATTGTGATATCACCCGTTTGACTTATTTTGCGGTTAGAAAATTAAAAAAAAAAAAGTTCTGGGCACTCTTTGCTGGTGTCAACGAACGGCCCAATGATATAAAACGACAAATATGTATTATATTTTAGTTTAACTCGCATTTGAAAACAAAACAAAAAAATGACTTTATAAAACTAATGATGATTTATAGCAACAGATTTTTGGAACTTTTATGATCGGACAGCATTTTGCTTTTGATAGCTATATCTTACTTACGAATGGAGACTACATTTACTCTTCCGTGCAATTATCAATTTTCTTGAAACCCATATTCGGGATTCCAGAGTGGAAAATCACGTGGTTTCTCTTTGATCAAATGCACGTGAATGGTTGATTGATTGTTAAGTGTTGAATGTCGTTTTCAACAATATTTCAGTTATATGGCAGCAGCAAGTGCACCTACCAATGCTTTCCTGGAGTTTCATTTTACCAGCACTTTCCACAATATTCTTCCCTAGCCACTTGCTGCGTTCCCAGATAACCACTGTCGAAACAATGATAAGCGGCGAGAAAGGAATGAATCCTTTCGCTATGACTATCAGCAATCCTCGAAAAGAAATTGGCAGAGCTTGGAACTCGAACCAACGACCCCCTGGTTTCAAGTCCTGCACGCTACCGACTGCACTATAGGGGCACGACACGAACAGTTTTGGAAATTAGGCAAAATGCTAAGGTAAGTGTACCTTGCTGTCTTAAATATGTACTTCATTTTATCAACCAATCAATAGGCCAAATTCCAGCAACTTATGTCTGGATTTCATTACACCACAAACGTGTCAAAGACATTCATACTCTTTGCAACAACATTGTTATGTTTACACTAGGCCTCGCTGGTTTAATGTCCAGCTCAGTCAGTTACGTACAGGGTTTTACGCATGGTCTCGCTGGCTTCATTCTAGCTCAGTCAATAACGTACAGAGTTTTACACAAGGCCTCGCTGGTTTGATTTCCAGCCCTGTCACTTACGTACAGGGGTTTTACACAAGGGCTCGCGGGTTGCATTGCTGCTCAGTCAGTAAGTAACGTATGAAGTTTTTCACAAGGGCTCGCTGATTTCATTCGAAGTCAGTCATTCCAGCTCAGTCAGTTAAGTACAGGGTTTTTCACAAGGGCTCGCTGGTTTCATTTCAGCTCAGTCAGTTACGTACAGGGTTTTTCACAAGGGTTTGCTGGTTTCATTTCAGCTCAGTCATTCACGAACAGGGTTTTTCAAGAGGGCTTGCTGGTTTCATTTCAGCTCGGTCATTTACGTACAGGGTTTTACACAAGGGAGCACTGGTTTCATTCCAAGCCCAGCTGTATTCTTGCCGATAATCGACGATACTTATTGCGTCAGGATTCATTCGTCTCTGACCACTGAACGTTGTTTGACAATGTTTATGTAAGGAAAGCAGTCCAATGGCCCCAATTGAATGTTGTGCGAAGTTAGGAAGAAAAAAAAAAAATGTGCAATGCCCGCCATGATATAACTGAAATGATGTTCCAAACGCCATTTTACACAAACATATCAGCGAACACATGACGTCTTGAAACACACCTGTACCGAAAAACATATTCAGGTATATTTTTCTTGGTCAACGATATAAATAAATGTTTGACACAAGAAGAAACTCGGAAATATCATGAAGAGAAGGAAACTTTATTCAGCTCGAGTTTTTTTTTTTGCTATCGCAGTAATGTTTTCTAAAGCAGTTTACTTCAAGACGAATAAAAGCAAAGGTTTTAAAGGTGGGTATTTGGATTTTTCAAATCTCACCAAATTAAAAAATATATATATCACTGAAATTTATATGAAAAAACAATACAAATCATCAATAATTAAGAATCATAAAATTAAAAAAAAAATGTTTTTTTGATGGTGTTCCCTTAAAAGGCTACGTAGCCTCTTAAGGTATTTTTAGATTTCGCGCCAGAAATCAAAAAAGCATTGTGGGAATATCAAGTGACTGGCACGTGACTAATGACGCTTAAATTCCATAACATAACAAACATCAAATTATTTTCCATAATGCTTTCTTCGAACGCTATGTTTGAAGCTTCGTCTGTGTATTTCCGGTATGTAAATGAGTGAGTTGCTCATGTTAAAATAGACCGTGTTTCCTGTCGGTGTCAACCTGGGCCGTAGTAAATCTCTAATTTCTCTTATTGTCGGATGGTTTTCGGCTCTTGTGGTTTTATGAATGAAAATTAAAAGGCTTTGGGAGTATAAGGATGATTTTTTTTGTATTTTTGTAAAATTTTCGTCCCAAAATCTGAAGGGCCACCTTTAAGAAACCCCGAAAGTGAGACTAGAATTTCACGGGCCAAAATGTTTCTGGCAGGTTCTCTGCTGTCTGAACTTAATATACACCATCCACAAAAAGAGTGTGATATTGATTGCCCACGTAATACCCCCCCCCCACACACACACATAGACTTAAGAAGTTGACTTACCAAAATCCACGATTATTGACATTCGCAGCTATGCAGACTGGACCGTACCTAGCTACCGCTTCTTTCAGCGCCCCCTCGCTCTTCCGAACATCCCGGTGCGAAGCCAATGTAGCTGCTGCTAACGACCTTCTGAATCTACAGTATTGATCCTGAAATCGAGTCCTAGTTTCTTAATTTGCCTTCGAATTATCATCATCATCATCATCATTATTATTATCATCATTAATTTATTATTATTGTGGTATTTGTCGAAGACAATACCACTATGAGTTCAATATTGAATTTTGAAGACCATGTATCGTATTTTGTGCAAACCCGAAGGATATAAACCCAATTAAACTCAATTTTTCTCAGACAAATGAGTTTTTCGGTAGCACTGAGATATGTAATTGGAAATGGCATGTTAAAATACACTAGGTGAGGCCATCGATCGTGGAAATACTAATTCTTGATTGAAAATAGCTTCACTCGCTCATAGTCTTCTACTGGCGCAATGATATATACAAAATTTGTCTACTGATCGCTTGGTCCTGGGCTTTTTCGTTCCAAAACCAGTTCGTCCCATGGCTTTTTCGTCCCATGATTGCGCGCTACTCCATTTGATTTGACATGAATATTTATAGATCGAAATAATTGATTGTAATGTTGGGAATTAAATATTAACGGCCAAATATATTTCAAAATCATAGTTTTCAGGTACAAACTTAATTTTATTTGATATATTCACATGGTTTCTCTCTCTATCCATCATGCATCCTACTATCAAGGGATGTTACTCCTGACTCCTCCTAATGATAAAAGGGAGACCACCAATACACAAATAATCCTAACTTTGTCATGAGTACTCTCCCGTCAACGAATAAAAGTATTTATTTGCTTAGTAGGTTGACTTTCAAGCCAATATTTGAATAATATTTCTCCTTTTCTTTCAAATTATCAATTCCACACAATGGCTTCCTTGACAAATACCACTTCAGTGTTCTCAACGCTTTGATTATTATTGTTATTAAACCGGGATTAATGCAGCGTTTTTCACAGGGTTAAACAAAAGAATGTCCCCTCCATATTGGGCTTATATAGGGGCTATTTCTTCTAGGGCTGTGTTCATAAATGACGGGTGCAAAGATTATATGCTAGCTTAATGGTCTTTGTATTGGAGTTTAACGCCGTTTTAACAGCTTAGGTCATTTCACGGTGGTCAGTGCACCTACGCATGTGCTTCATGGCTTTCTGACATCAGTACTGACACAATTTTCTTTCCAAGTCACTGACTACTTTTCTCACACGTATCAGAATTGACAGGCGAAAAATCGCAAACCCGCAACCACCTGGTCACGAGTCAGATACGCTAACCACTGAGCTACCCGGCCGGGCTGCTAGCTTAACAGCAAGAACATGAATCTATTGCAGATAAGTAAAACAACCCCTTTTTGATGATTTGAGTCATGCTCTGTGAAAAGGGTGCTCGATGAATTTGCGAAAAGTATCGACCCATGTCAGCCTGCGCAGTCCGCGCAGGCCGACATGGGCCGAAACTTTGCGCTGTCTTTAAATTTTCTGTATGTCAAAGGATCATTCTACCCCATGATTCAGTCGGTTGTTTGAAAAAATGGATTTTTTGGATCCATAGTAATGAGATGATTTGGTTAGTATCATGCATCACGGAGATGCATTAAGCCCCCTTTTGCCAGAGCATGGCTCATTTCTTTTTCTTGGTTTCGATTCATTGATCTCGAGCGATTCGAGGATTGATTCTGGCTTTTAACCCTTAGCCTGCTAAATAACCAACATGAAATTTTCAAGCCGATAGCAAAACCCCAAATGCTGCTATTTCAAAAGTATTTTTTAGAGAAAGATATCTCTTTATCGGACAGTATAGATCAAAGATCAGACTGCACGTTCTGTGCAGTCTGATCTTGATCTACACTGTCCGCAAATGGTCAGTGAATCGCGCTTAGCAGCCTAAGGATTAAAGGTTTTAGCTACTTTTTCGAGAAGCCCTGCAGATTGCAACCCAGCTTGCCAACCCAGCAACCCACCTTGATCGCAGTTAGAGCTAACACCTTTTTGATTCCATGATTTTCAAAACACTTAAATTATTGGACAAAGCAGGTAGCTAAACAAGACAGAGCTACCAACCTCTCTAATATCCCCATGTAACAAGCCGTTTTCGCAAAGTGTTATCTGATTGGTCAAATTCCACTAAGGCAAACTGTGGTTCAAAACTACTTGAAGGCTAATTTGTGTCAGGTGCTCAATAACTAGCACACTGAATTTCACTGATTTTCATCATTTTATACCAAAGCATAATTTGCACATATATGTTTCTTGTGCTTCTTTTTTGTTCAGTAATGAATGAACAAAAGGGGGCTTAATGCATTACACCATACAAGTCTTTACATAATTATGGATCAATGACATGCGAAATTATTCAACACTTTTGGCTACAAGTTCAAAATTATTTAAAGAACAAATGTAATATTAATTTCCATGACTGGATGGAAACAGACATCCTATTTGGTAATAAAAATCTAGACATTGTATTTAACAAACTCATACTGTATGCAAAACATCACATATACTATAGTAGGATAAAGAAATTCAGGCCTAACCTAGAACACTTGAAGAATCAAATTGTTGCCAATTATAAAATTGAAAAGTATGCAGCAAAACAAACCCTTAACTATGATGTTTTTGAAAAGACATGGGAGAACTATAAAAACTTAGTCTCTGATAATTAAATCCATACAATGACTGTCGTATTTATCTTATGCAGAATATTTTTGTTTGAAAAGGTAAACCACTGGGGCCTTCCACCAACTGCTTACTTGGACAAGTTATAAGACAGCTTTGTCTTTCCTAAATACATTAATTCGACAGAAACCCAAGTAGTCTACACCAACAACCTCCTAAATATTATTTTTTATTTTTCTATCCAAATCTCCCCAACAGCCACCCTCTTTTTTTATTCATTTTTTTTCTTTCCTTTTTGTTTGTTTTGTTTTCTTTTTTCGCTAGCAAGTCACATAATTTTAGTAAACTGTTTTTAAGCTTATTTAAAACTGAATTTATATACGTGACCCTTGGCCGCACGGTCCAGGTTTTTGAAGACCCTGACTAAGAGAGCTTTTGAGGGCATTGTGAGGGGATGAGAAAATGCTGGTAAGCAGCGTTTTCTCCCCTCTCCACAATGTTTAACTGTTCTACTAAAGCCAGAATTCTTCATTTGAGTTATTCTCACTTAAACTTTTCTCTTCTGTGAATGCTTTCAATATGTTTGAGTTGAAAACTATTTTGTTCGGCAAAACAAAAAAATGTAGTGAATGGCACTAATCTTTTTTGTTAGACATTTTGATAGGCTCTTTATCCCTTTGCCACAGTAAAATTAGACAACACTCAGTAAGAAAACTTTGAGACCATTGTGGAAAGATTTTAGTGGTCAGCGTCTCCTTCATTGCCCATTGCTTTTCAGCTTTGTTTTTTTTTTTTTCCATATTCCATCATTTGGGTCATAGATAAATTTGCTATGTGCAATAACTTTTAATCTGGAAAAGTCAAACATTTCTTTTTAAGTTATCTGGTAAGCCATGGAAGACCAGTATTCTCAAAGTCAAACAGAAATAACCCATGCTGAGCCAATGTAGAATTTTTACTACAGTTATGTTTTATTAAAAATTGTAGACTCATACTAATGCTTTTAGTAAGTTAGACTGTGTCTGATAATTAGTTTTACTAGTAAGTTTGTCATCCATACTTTCCTTATCTCAACAACCCTTTACTGCATGACAAAATTTTAGATATGTGAAAGCATTTGCAGTTGACAAATAAATGCAACCAAAAAATTATAGTTGCTTTATAGAAAGTTAGCGGACATTGTTGGAGGAGAGAATGCTGGCTTTCAGCATTTTCTTTTCCCCCAACAAAAATCTTCGAGGGATCGGCTTTGGGTCTTTACGAATCAAGATAGTATAGTAAGGGGTTAAATACATTTTTTACTTTTGACTCTGTCTGTAATACCGTAAAATTGTACTATACTTGTCTAGCTCAATAAAAATCTCAGATTAAAAAAAAATATGAATCAATAAAACCCAAGTAGTCTAAGATATCGACTGGATCTGGAGGTAGAATGGTCCTTTGACATGCAGATAATTTACTATTAGCAGGCCGACATAGGTCGATACTTTTAGTAGATGCATTAATCTTTACCCTGCTAAATAACTAACATGAAACTTTCAAGCCGACAGTAAAAACCCAAATTTTGCTATTTCAAAGGTATTCTGGGGAAAAAGATATCTTCTTACGGGACAGTGTAGATACAAGATCAGACTGCACGTTCTGTGCAGTCTGATCTTGTATCTACACTGTCCGCAAAAGGTCAGTGAGTCGCGCTTAGCAGCCTAAGGATTAAGCCTCAGAACATGACTCAACTATAAATTTGCCATTATCTCCCGCTAGATGGCATTCTACAAATACACATCTGTCTAATTTGAGCATTCTGGGTACAGACCCGGACTACTTTTCAAAACAACCGTTACTTTGAATTTCAAAATGACATAAACGTTTACTCAGTAAAACGCTACCTGGTGCGATTCATTCAGCTATGATCGGCTAGCATGTAACCTATGCTTCGGCCATTTATTAAAACAGCCCCTACATGCTTGGGTAATAGGCTAATAGCTTCGGTATAAGCCCTACTTTTCCCTAGTATTCGGGGATGGGTGATGCGTCATAGCAGACAGGTCGAATCTTCGAAGAATATGACATGCGCAGACAACGCACATCTATCTAATTTGGGCATTCTGGGTACAGAACCGGACTACTTTTCAAAACGACAACCGTTACTTTGAATTTCAAAATGAAATAAACATTTACTCAATAAAACGCTACCTGGTGCGATTCATTCCGTTATTATCAGCTAGCAGGTAACCTATGCACAGGCCATTTATTAAAACAGTCCCTACAGGCTTGGGTATAGCTTCGGTATAAGCCCTACTTTTCCCAGGTATCCGGGGATGGGTGATGCGTCAGCAGACAGGTCGAATCTTCGAAGAATATGACATGCGCAGACAACGATAAATTTGCTAACGTGCCATCCGAAATTCTCTCTTATCCAATCAGACGACTGGATTTTGAATTCGAATTTAACCCTCTAGATTACCAAAATGGCTATTGCGGACAGAATGGATCAAAATCAGACTAGACAGAATATGGGTTTGGATCTACAATGGCCGATACAATGAGATTTATCCGTCAACAAGATCACAAATATTTGCTGATTTACTATAGGCTGGATACTTTCATTGATCCTTTAACGAACAATCGGGTATTTAAAGGCCCAGTAGCGACCAAAAGTAACAATACAGGTGTATAAATGTATTTAAACGTAAATAATACAATTAAAGGGCATGGAAGTTTGAAGATGACAACATATTGTTGTACTGTCGGTCCGAGTGTTAGTCGCTGGCAGAATAATTGATTTTCAAATCAGGTTAAAAGTAAACAAAAGATAGACCGACCTTGCAACTTTTAACCTAGTTTAAAATTCATTTTTTTTGGCCAGCGACTAACACTTAGACCGACTGTGCTATAACAGATTATCATCTTCACAACGACTGCCATACTTTTAAATGACATGATTTAAATGGCATGTATTTTTGTCAGCTACTGGGCCTCTTCACACCCTGATGACGATAACAATTGAAAAAAGCGGGAAAATGAGGAAACACTGGTAACCAGCATTTTCTCATTTTCCCACAACTTTTAAAACTTTCACAGATAGATATAATCATTTTCAACACATCTGAATTGTCGTCTCCACATGCTTTTAACTTGGACACGTGTTTAATTCTGTCGTCTCGTACAAGGGTTTATCTAAATTTATACTGGAACAAGATTGTTGAGTTTCTCGACACGAGTTTTCGAGACAGTTCCTCGACAGATTTGAAGACAGTTCTGCCATCACCAGTAGTTAACCGTTCAGGAACAAAATGGATATTATAGATCAATAGTAACATGATGACTTGCTTTCTATGCTGCATCATGGAGATGCATTAAACCCCCTTATTCCAGAGCATGGCTCGTACAAAAGGGGTCCACTTGGAAACAGTCAGATGAAGGGTTTGCCGCAGTATAGTTTGTTTCGCTTCAATATCGTAACGCTATTACCATACTTATTCAGAGCTCCAGATAGAGGGAGTGATTTTGATTTCAAAATTGAAAATATTAATTATTCTCTGCTAAACCCTATGTTATGGGTACTCATTAGAATCATCTCATTGGTACGATTCTAATGAGTACCCACAACATAGGGTTCGGAAGAGAAATAATGGATTTAGAATACCATCACTCCTTCTTATCTGGAGCTCTGCTTATTTATTGTATAAAATTGCTCTCGCCCTTACTTACCCGAGCCACGTATGGATAGTCTCTTTCAGTGTTAAGTCCACCGTTATCTTCGATGTATTTAAAGGCACTGTTCATCCACCCTCCTCTACAACCGAAGCATTCTGTAATCAAATTTTATAAGATTTTGACTACTTGTCAGATTAAAAGCGTGAGTTTTGATTCAAAGGAAGGAAGGAAGGAAGGAATCTTTGTGCTTGATTAAATAGTAATGCTAACCTTGATCACAAGTTGTTTGCGTGGTTAGATTTACAGACAGCAGGTATAATTGGCATGTTATATGTAGGTTGTCAAAGGGCAAAAATAGATAAAACAGGGCTGTAACACTTTTTTGAAGATTTACATCCGAATATTATGACGTCGCGTCAATTACTGGTGACCACCTGAGTTACAAGAAAGTGACGTTTATGTTTTTCAACTTTGACGTTTTCAGCGTCTGTGTGAAATAAAAATAACAGCAATCAGGATATTTTCGTTATGGACCTATCAAAGCATTAGCAATGCATGAATATTTTCTTTTCAATTCTTATGATTTCTTATAGATTTACAATGACTATTTATATTTAAAAAGAGCATTTCCTTAAGGTCATTAATATCTTTTAACGTCAGCGTTATTGGAAAAATAACGTCTGGGGACATGTCATGGGAACAACTTAATTTACTGCCAAAAACATTAGTAAATAAAAAACCACCTTAATTTGCATATCATTACAATCGCAAGAAAAAGCGTATTTTTCTACAGAAAACATTTATTATTACAAAGGACTACTTGTTAAATTAAAAGCTTACAAGTGTGTTAAATGAAAAAAGTGACGTCATTTTTCTTGATAAGGGACATTTGAGAGAACAAACTATTTTTCAAATTATAGAAATATGTAAATAGAATTTCCTAAAACGACACCATATTTCAAAACTACACAAAAAACGTATTTTCGTGCAAATATAAAAATGTTTGGTGATGATTCTTTCAGTGTTAAATATGTTATAAAAAGCTTGACTGACAAATTTAATAGCATGTGGGACAAATTCTTCTCAATAATAAAACTCGCTAAAGCGTTCTCAGGTAGTGTCGTGCAACCAAACAAATTCGAGTACAACGTCCGAAAATGACGTCATTTTAATGTTGCAGACAACAATAATGAGTTTCCCCGCCTTTATCGTCTGCACGAAGAAAGTTTCGATGAGGTCCTGACGGAAATGTAACATGGGACATGTGAATTTTTACCAACCATTTGGGATATGCACTGACAATTTTACGCAGACATGCAGTATATTCAATCAATTATAACACCAATGAAACCTGCAATCTTTTACCTTTATTTTGATATGTAATAGTAGCATAGCAAAACTTTGTGTTTTATATCGTACACTAAATGAATACTCTCATTACCAAATTTAGACAGGGGACGCGACCTTTTGACGCGACGTCTATGTAATTATGAGTACCTCCCCATACTCTAACCAGATGACAACGTTTTAGACATGTCAATATGAAAAGCGTTTTTCATTTAAAAATAGTGGTTTGAAAATAGTCACAATATGTAGAAGGCATCAATTTCACGTCAAATTTCTTGATAAAGGCAAAAGCCGAAATATTGAAATAGAGTAAACAATTTTAAAGTGTGTATACTTCATTCCCTTCGGAATAATAAGTGGATTAAACATATTATGAGACTGGTTGTGACAACATCATTCCAATTTCGATTGGACCACCACACAATTGGTGAGTGGTATTCATCATGTGACAATCCTTCGTGTATGTATGAATCTGAGGAAATTTCACTTTTCCCCTGTAGACTCACTTATATATGGTTTGCCAGCTAAATTGCATTGGTAAATTCTCCGGTTTAAAGCTTGGAATTAATATGAAAATCAACATAGTCCGTTGTATAGGGTCCTTTATAGAGTTTCTTGCAGCGAATTGAATTTCCTTATAAACACCAACAAAAACTACAAAATACAGCTTTCTCTGCAAATACTAAGAAATTGGACGGTTACATCCAGTAACCAAAGGACTCAAAGTCATGAAGAGTGGGTTTGTGGCCAGTATTAATCTATGGTATGGCGTGATAAAAAGTAAATTTTCGATTACGTGTGATGTATTTAGTAAATGGAGGAAAGTCGAAGTTGTTCTGCCAAGTGGGACGCCCAGTAACTGTTATTTTATTACTTATTTAGGAGTAGCAGTTAGATCCATCAAACTGACCCGGTTTTCTGCTGGAGTAAGATTTAGGCCTGCATGTTCATCTGTGGGACTGTTTATACAAAACCGAGGTCGGGGTGCACAAGCTAAAACTAAAAGTAGAATGAGTAGAGCGCAAGGTTGTTTGACAGTATTTGCTTCAGGTCAAACCATACAAATGCTATACAAATCCATTTAAAAGGTGTAAACTGGCGTTTGAATAACACGCTGGTTGCTTTGCAGTCGGTAACTTTGTTTTTGTTCTGTTTTAAAGTCGTCAAATATGACGTCATCATACTTATTTGAATACGATATCATATAATGGATACGAGTTACTGATCATGTGGTATTCCCACAAACATTTGCGAAATTCTGGCGCAAAATCACAAAGTACCTTAAGAGACTACGTAACCTACTGAAAACTATTTTCTTACATCTGCCTGCCTTCTTTATTGATGAATTGTCAGCAATCACCTATCTTAATCTATTTTAATTCAGTGAATAATTCTTGGAGATTGGTGAGAGTATGAAAATGTAAAGAGGTCCCTTCAAGGCATTTGTTGATTTCAGACAAGTTTTATTGGTACTATCTGAATCACGAAGATTTTATAATACACACTGTATTTTCCGCCTTTAGCACAGTCGACGAGGTTTTGTTCGGAAAGGTCTACATTTCTACGTTTATAAATCATCAATGCAGACTCTATAGCACCCACTGCAGAGAAAGCCCAACACGATCCACATCGACCCTGGTGAAACAAGACAGATATCATCATTCATTGCTTATGGAGATCTTTAACTCTTGTCCTGCTAAATAAGTAAAATGAAACTTTCAAGCCAATAGTAAAAACCAAGAATTTTCTACTTCAATAAAAAAAAAAAATTGGAGGGATAGATATCTCCTTATCGGACAGCGTAGATCCAAGATCAGACTGCACGTTGTGTGCAGTCTGATCTTGATCTACGGTGTGCGCAAAAGGTCCTTAAGTCGCGCTTACTTCTGATACTTAACCGGATTTTATTGATGCATAATTATGTACAACTTGCTTGGTATGATGCTTCACAGTGATGCATTAAACCCCTTTCTGTCATAGCGCTGCTCAGATACACGTTTACCATAGATGTAAACATTCACTCCATATATTAAAATACAATCTGATAAAAAGTGTTAGATGCGCATACATTACAACTTTGCACAGACTTCAAACACAGAATTGTTACTCATAACGTGTATACAACCCCACCCTTTGCATATCATATGGTTTTAACTTCCCTCTGATTTTACAAGCAGCAGAGCTGAAAGTATTGTGGAGAAAGAACAATTTGTAACAAATAGTTTATCCATATACCATAATATTTTCACATGTATTTATACAGTATATGAAACCTCAATGAATGTTTATTTATTCATTAATTTAATACTCATTCACTCGTTCGTTGGTTTGTTGGTTCGCTTGTTCGCTTGCTCTTTCTTTCTCTCTCTCTCTCTCGCTCTCGCTCTCTCTCTCCCTCTCTGTGTTTCTCGCTCAGTGTTTCTCACTCACTCACTCACTCGTCCACTCACTCACTCAAAAAAAAAAAAAAATCACCGGATAATAATTTATATGTTTACCTGATTTCTAACTGCTGTCACTTTCTTTTCAGCCTTCCAGTTCTTGTAATATGGCACCTTCAGATTTTCGACGATTTCTTCTTGGAAATCGTGCTCCACTGTCAAATTTTCAGGGACTATTAACCCCATCAGATAGACCTCTTCGAACTCGTCTTCTGTCTTATAAAAGAAATGATGTCAATCTTGATTAACCCTTTACCAAAGAACCCGAAGTTTTAAAGATAGGAGAAAGAATGTTCTTTAGAAACATAGTTGGAAAAGGAGCAAATGCTGGTAATCAGCATTTTCTCCTTTTCCCATCATGTTTTCTACCCTTCAAAAGACAAATTTCTATTTTTGAGTCACTTCTGCGTTGTCTGCCATTACCTTCGATTTGCACAAGTCTAAAATTCTATTGCTCGGTACAGAGTAAATTAGGTCTGTATGGAGGTGGACGACGTTTTAAACAATATTTCAGTTATCTTACGGCAGCTGTTGAAAGCATCTGCAAAACTATTCCATGTTTTTGATTTTTGAGAGAGAGAGAGAGAGTAAAAGGGAGAAAGAGCCAGAGACAGAGAGAGAGTCAGAGAGAGAGAGAGAGAGTGAAAGGGACAAAGAGCTAGAGAGAGACAGACAGACAGAGAGAGAGAGAGAAAGAGAAAGAGAGAGAGAGAGAGAGAGAGAGAGAGAGAGAGAGAAACAGATAGACAGACAGAGAGACAGAGAGATAACAACCATGTCTGAAAAATCATTCTCTCCAACTGTAAAAGTTGTCTTCCCTTGTTCGTAGAGGCGATTATGACTATCAAAGAATTTTCTGCTGTCTTCCCATATATAACGTCTGTAAAAATAGGTACATATATTATATTGTTCAGCCCTTAATCTGCTAAATAAATTAGATGAAACTTTCCGGCCTGTTGTTAAAAAACCAAATATTGCAATTTCTAAGTTGTTTTTTAGGGAAAAAATATCTACATATCGGACAGTGTAGATCCAAGATCAGACTCCATGTTCTGTGCAGTCTGATCTTGATCTACACTAGCCGCAAAAGCGCCTTGAGTCATTCTTAGCAACCTAATAACTAAAAAATTTCTCTACCCCTAGAGTACCGCAAGAAAAGAAAACTGTAAATTTTGAATCAGAGTGAGTGATAACAAACCTGATCACTGTAATTTTATGTCAGACATAATGGCAAAGTCAACAGTCTGACTTTAATCTACACTATTAGCATTTTTGTAAGCCCTTTCAACCTTCACTAAACAATTCAAAGTTTAAACTATCCTCAGCGAAAAGGAGTTCTAAAACACTGTTAGAAAAGGAGAAAATGCTGGTGACCAGTATTTTCGCCTTTTCCACAGGGTTTTTTTTTACGGTTCTCTCAAAGAAAAAAAAAAAACACCCTCTAAATTTGAACCATATTTAATGCGTCGTCTGCAGTGCTTTTGAACTGGAATATTAAAAAATTCTGTCTTTTGGTAAAAAGTTGTTTTAATTAGAAATCAAAAATTGTTTTATGATTATAGAGACATCTAAGAAAGAAAATACTTTGTGATAAGGAAAAATGCTGGTTACTAGAATTACCACGTTTTCTAGAGTCATCTTCCTCTGGGTCGCACTAAACTTTAGTTATGGTTTAATTAACTCAATCAAACGACAAAATATTAGACTAGTCCAAACTGAAAACATTTGCAGACGACATATTAGATTTGGCTCAAATGATGGGATTTGTCAGGATTGAGGAAGAAAAAAATGAGGGAAAAGGAGAACACGTTAGTTACCAGCATTATCTCCTTTTCCCTCAATTTTTTCAAATGCCTTCTTCCTTAGGGTCATTGACACTCGGGATTGTATAGCAATAAAATTCTGTTATTTTCTGCTCTGTGTGGTAAACGGTTAACTCTTTACCAGACGACAAAATTGTAGACTGTTCCAAATTGAAAGCAGTAGCAGACGACAAAATCAAAGTGACTCAAAAATTGAAATTTGTTTTGGGAAGGGTAGAAAACATTGTGGGAAATGTTACCAGCATTTTCTCCTTTTCCCACAATGTTTTCAAAAGGCTTCTTTCACAGAGTCGTGAAAACCAGGGATTGTTTGGTAAAGAGTTCACTCGTGTGGAGAGAGATCTATAGAGGGAAGTAACTCTGATCCGAAAAATCTTTTTTAATTGTCAACGATTGATTACTTCCCATTGATACAGCAAATGACGTAAAATAATAATATTCGTTACCTCCCCTAATGGAATTTAACTGCGCATAATTTGACCAACTGCGCATTTGACCGACAAAGTTAGTATGAAGCCTGGGTCCAGGCACTCCTTAATCACTTCCTATTGCGGATTTATATTGCCCTTTACCAAACGGCAATATTTTAGACCCGTCCAAATTCAAAGAATTTGCAGACAACAAAATCAAAGAGACTCAAAAATTGAACTTTGCTTTTTGAAGGATAGAAAACAATATGAAAAGAGGAGAAAAGCTGGTTACTGGCATTTTCTGCTTTTTTCACAATGTTTTTAAAAGGCCTCTTATTCAGGGTGGTTAAAACTCAGGGGGTTTTTTTTGCAATAAAATGTTTTCTGTTCCGTAATCGTTGTCATTTTGACAAATGAAAAATCAAAATATATATAAGGGAAAAAATGATCAGGCTGGAACAAAGGCTAAAAAGTATTATGTATACCGGAACCAATTAAGAATTGCCCCTGGTTGAAGAACTTGAAGTAGAGTTCAAAATCAGAAATAAAGGATCGAGCTAAACATTGCGTGCAGTCTGATCTTGACCATTTATGTATGCGAAAAAACTTCAATGTCACTGAATGCGACGAATGATTGAAACAACTGGAGGAAAATAAAAATCATGATAGACATTGTTCTGATAAATGCTACAAAATGATTATACCTCTTGAGCTCTTCATTGCTACTGCTGTAGGTTTTATTGTAGGCCTTTTTATATTTTATCCAATCAGCTGTCAGATCATAGTTGACGTAATCTAGGAGGTTTCCTGATGGGATTTCCCAGCTCTTCAGAGCCGAACAGACTGTCACCAAAACGAAGAAAATCGAGATCTTGGCAACATCCTGCAATGTGGAACAACAAGCAGTCACGGTCACAGCAAATCATCGGTAACTCGGGCTCACAGGTCAATATAAAGTGGGCTCATAAAATTTGCACAAAAAACTTACTTTGTGGATATTCTTTGAGGTTACCTCGGGGATTGATATAACAAAGGTTTTACAGAAAGACAAGAGAGATGTTACCCTCTGTAATCCCAATCAATCAATCAATCAATGCAAGTCCGAATCAATCAATCAATCAAGTCCAATCAATCAAGTTCAATCAACCAAGTCCAATCAATTAACCCTTTACCAAATAATCCCTGGTTTTAACGACCCTGGGAAGGAAGGTTGTTGCAAACATTGTTGGAAAAGGAGAAAATGCTGGCTACCAGCATTTTCTCCTATTCCTACAATGTTTTCTACCCTGTCACAAAACTCAACTTCATTTATTCCACTTCCAAAATTTGTCATCTGCAAATGCTTTCAATTTGGAATAGTCTAAAATTTGTCGTACGGGAAAGGGTTAAAAAGAAAGTAACAAGTTCACAAAAAATATTCAAAAGTACTGACGTTGTTACATGAAAAATATCAAACCATTACATTTCAGTTTTTTTGAGTAATATCTCAAAGTCATTGGACGGTTGCAAGGTGCTGGATTAAAAATTATTATTCAGTTTTTTTACAAAGTGAACTTACAAAGATAACTTTTCGCAACAATATTCAAGAAAAAGTGAACGTCAAAAAATTAATGAAATAATGAAAAAAAAAACCCAAAAAAAACCCCGAACTTATTCTAGACAAAATGAACATTATAATAAATAAATAAATTAATTAATAAATCAATAAATAAATTAATTAATTAATTAAAAATAAATAAATAAATAAATAAATAAATAAATAAATAAATAAATAAATAAATAAATAATAATAATAATAATAATAATTTCATTTTCAAAAGAAAACATAGAAATAACAGAAAATATATTAAAAAAATTATCATCAGTTTTACTTACCATATCTGATGTCTGGGGTTTACAGTTTTGGAGTTATCCGCGTGAGGCGATTTTATACATATTTTAGCCTACTTCTTAACCCTTTGTCAGATGACAAAAATGTAGACTTGTCCAAAGTGAAAGAAGCATTCGGAAGACGAATCAAGTGTGAATCTCGTGATGGAATATGTTGTAGAAAGGGTAGAAAACATTGTGGAAAAAGGAGAAAATGCTGGTTACCAGCATTTTCTCCTTTTCCCCACAATGTTTTCATAAGCCTTTATTCTCAGGGTTATCAATACTTGGGATTGCTTGGTTGATGTGATAACCCTTTGCTATACTAATTTCCAAAGTGTTTTTAAAGTCCTAACGTTCAGTGGAACAGTGCATGACAAGACCAGACTACAGATAACGTGCTGTCTGATGTTGCACCGCTTAAGCTGATATCATGCGAGATGTTTTCGCTAGGACAGACTTATATTCGCAATAACTATGATTTTCGGGACAGCCGACTAAGTTTTCAATACATTTTGTCATTTCTTTTGACAATCTTAGCGTAAATGCTTGGTTCTTAAGCACGGCTTTATCTGCTCTTGTGAACAATGTAGATCAAGTCTTACGAAAGATCTATGCTGTATGCTGTGTTAAAATTTTTTTCCGGCGGGGGGGGAGAGAGAGAGAGAGAGAGAGAAAGACAGAGACAGACGGAGAGAGACGGGGGGGGGGGGGGTCTGCGCAGTATTCTCTAACATTTTTCAGGAAAAAATGAAAAAGAAATATGCAGTGTTTGACTTTTGACGCAGTTAGAAATGTTTGTTCAATTTATTCAGTAGTTTAACGCTTTACCAAACGACAAAATTTTAGACTTGTCCAAATTGAAAGCATTTGCAGACGACAAAATAAACTTGACTCAAAAATTGAAACTTGACTTTAGAAGGGTAGAAAACATTGTGGGAAAAGGAGAAAATGCTGGTTACCAGCATTTTCTCCTTTTCCCACAATGTTTTCAGAAGGCTTCTTCCTATGGGTCGTAAAAACAAGGGATTGTTTGGTAAAGGGCTAAGAGTTACGTAGAAGAAAAGTAAGTCAACTACAGGGTGACCCCCCCCCCCCCCAAAAAAAAAAAAAAAAACAGAACCCATAAACTTCTTAATTACTCCTACAAAAATAAAGCAAAATTATTCTTATTTTGTACACTTGAATTTCTGTCTGTGTATGATTATTTATACTTGCATATGATTGTTCTGATACACATTGTCCTTCAGATACCCCCACAGATAAAAATCTGGGGAGGACGGGGGGTTCAAGTCAGGTGAATGAGGTACCCATTTGACATCACACTTCCTGCTGATCAGCCTCTCCTGAAATCGCTCTCTCAGAACGGAACGTTATGTGGCAGTGCTGAGGAAGTTCTGGACATCACTCGGACGACGCAGAGGGATTGATCGAGATGACCAGAGGTTCCAGCACGACGGGACAACCCCAAAAACATCAAATCACACCCTTGACTGGCTGAGAGAGCGATTTCAGGAAAGGCTGATCAGCAGGAAGTGTGACGTCGAGTGGGCACCTCATTCATCGGACTAGGTGGGGGTATCTGAAGGACAATGTTTATCAGAACAATCCTCAAACAATTGATGAACTCAAGGCTGCAATTGCAGGAAAAATCAGGGAAATTCCCAGAGAGGAGTGCGTGCGAGTGATTGACAATTTTGTGCAACGGATGCAAGTCCTACTTCAATGCCGAGGAGGTCATTTGGAACATATTTTGGAGAGATCATAACTTTAGTGCAAAGCATCCTAGATTACTAAAACTTTGGGGTATAATCACACACAGACAGAAGTTCAAGTGTACAAAATTAGAATAATTTTGCTTTATCTTTGTTGGAGTGATTAAGAAGTTTATGGGTCCAGTTCTTTTTTTTTTGGGGGGGGGGGTTTCACCCTGTAATAAGACCATACCGCTATCATCTCTCATTATTGATTCTAACCCTCATTCTGCAAAATAAGTGAAATAAAACTTTGGAACTGACAGCAAGCGGTAAGAACCCAAATTCTTCGATTTCAAAGGTATTTGTTGGGGAAAGATATCGCCTTCTCGGACACTGTAGATCAAAGATTAGACTGCACTTTCTGTGCTGTTTGATTTTGATCTGCACTGTCTGCACAAGGTCCAAGGAATCGTACCAGGTAGCGTTTAATTGAGTAAACATTCATTTCAATTTGAGATTCGAAAAGTAGTCCGGTTCTGTATCCAGAATGCCTAAATCAGATAAATGTAGTTATGTATTTGAAAGATTTGGAAGATAATGAATTATGGAAGTTTCTTTGAAACTACATTTCGTCTATGATGTACAGACCTGTCAAAGGAGCGATTGGGCTTCATGTAAATTTCAAAAGACATGAAAATGTACGCCTATATTCTTACACATCATGAACTATAATCCTTGAGATACAGTCATGAGATAAAAAAAAAAATCTAACATTCGTTTGCTTTTGGATAAAGTTTTATTCAACTCGTCGTCAAAAAATGTTATTTACGCTCGTAGATCGCCAAAGGCTCGGTCTATATTATTTTTTTCTTGACTCGTTTGAATATTCTATCTCAAATCCCAACTCTAATGTCAGATCCTTTATACCTGCTAATATTGAATGTTATCCCTGAGAGGGGGAAAGAGACAGAGAGAGAGAGAGAGAGAGAGAGAGAGAGAGAGAGAGAGAGAGAGAGAGAGAGAGAGAGAGTGAGAGTGTGGAGAAAGAGAGAGAGAGAGTAGTTTGCACCCATTCCTCATTAACGCCGCTCTCTTCTAAATGAAAATTGCAATAAAGATGAATGATTAACAGGATGTTTCTAATGACCATGGTCCGTTAAAACATCTTACACATGATCTTTATCGGCCCCGTCTTGTTTCGTACATCCCTGATC
Organism: Hippopus hippopus; assembly: GCA_946811185.2. Classification (NCBI taxonomy): domain Eukaryota; kingdom Metazoa; phylum Mollusca; class Bivalvia; order Cardiida; family Cardiidae; genus Hippopus; species Hippopus hippopus. The sequence continues at coordinate 44,770,299 of OX328106.1, read as the reverse complement.
TTGAGTGGTCATAATTAACCCTTATCCTGCTTAATAAGTTTAACTTTCAAGCCGGTAGTAAAACCCCGAATAATGGTACTTTAAACTTATTTTTTGGAGTAAAGTACCTCCTTATCGGACAGTGTAGATCCAAGATCAGACTGCACGTTCTGTGCAGTCTGATCTTGATCTACACTGTTCGCAAAAGGTCAGTGAGTCGCACTTAGCAGCCTAAGGGTTAATTTGCAAATCCGTGACAATAATTATATCATCATTACCAATCTTCAAGCAACTTCTTTACAAGTCATCTTGTGACATTTAATCCTCCACCAAGTCAATCCTGCGATTTAACGATCCCGGAAAAAAAAAAGAGTTTTGAAAATAATATGGGAAAAGGAGAAAATGCTCGTTAACAGCCTTTTCTCCTTTTTCCCCACAATGTTTTCTATGCTATCAAAGACGAATCCCAAAATTAAAGGAATAATTGATACCAATATGTCGTCTGCAAATAATGTCGATTCAGACCAGTGTCAAATTTTATCGTCCGGCAAAGAGTTGTAAAAAGTACCTAATGGGAAGAGAATGATTGATTGCATGGAGTTTAACGCCGTTTTCAACATTACTTCAATGATATCGCGGCAAGAAATTGGCCGAGCCGGGGATCGAACCAGCGACCCCCTGTTCTTGAGTCCTGTATGCTACTGACTGTGCTACCGGGGTTCGGCTAAAGGGAAGATGACGAGTTGGCTATAAAGAGCAATCGTTCCATTTTTTAATAATATTTTTCGGTCCTGTCAATTGCATGAGCGTACAATGTCCTATTCGTAAGGTAGTTGGCAAAAAGTGCCACCATTACCCAGATAGACTTTTTCTGTATATTAAAACATAACTTACTCGTTTATTGCGCCTTCAACTTTGTTTTCGTCAGCATATTTCATAAAGGGCGAACAGTGCATATCAAAGAGCAGCCATCATTTTTTTTGCAGTCTGATCTTGATCTATACTGTTTGCAAAGGCAAACTTACGTGATGGGCATTCTTGCGTCCGTTTTTGTATTGCCGAATATCTGTTAGCTTCCTGGCGACTTTCCGCCTGCTGCTTTTCCAGTTATAAAATATTGCGGGTAAGGCAGAAATTGCTTCTTGATGAGCAATTTCTCCTTTTACCATATTTTTTTTTCAAATAGTTTCATGTGTTTAAACAAACTATAATTATTCATTTTAACATGTTTTTCCCAGTCGAAGCAAAATTAAGCAGTCACATGGAGAGGAATTAACCCTTTGGTCCCGACTTTCAACGACCCTTAGAAAGAAAGCTTTTAAAATATTATGGGAAAAGGAGAAAATGCTGGTAACCGTTCCAAATCAAATCTGAATTTTTTGCGTCATATTTATTTTGACGTATGCAAATGCTTGTTTTAAATTTCGACGAGTCTTAAATTTTGTCGTTTTTTGTCGTTTGGTAAAGAGTTGTCGCAATAACAATCACCAATTCTAGAGATGAGTTTTGTCAAGCTTGGTCCGTATTCACCAACCATTCATAAAACACTCTTTGTCGTAATCTCCAAGATTGTCTAAATTTGAAAGTAACAAAACTCCTGATTGGCTAGCCAATTTGGTTTAGCCAATCAGAAGTTGTGTTACTTTCAAATTTAGAAAATTCTTGAGAATAAGAGTAAGAATGTTTTTGATAATGAATGGTGAATTCAGACCCTGGAAAATCGAACTAGCAACCCCTGGAATAGCCAATCCTACATGTTACTGACTGAGCTGATTTGGCTCAGCTATGTAAACGGCTTTTATCTCATTTAGTGGCCATAATATTTCATCCAAGTCCAAATCTCCATGTACTTACATAATTCCCAACTTTACTTCATAATTTATTGTGGGATGAAAACTGAAGCTATAGTAATGAAACTTATATGAAAATAAAGCAAAATGAATTTTACTTCAAACTATATTTTTAGACTCGATACAAGGACTATGGTGTAAATGCAGCTGTTGAACCCTTTATCACACAATCACGTGGCCTTAACGTCCTTGAAGAAAAAGCCTTTTGAAAACATTGTGGTAAAAGGAGAAAATGCTGGTAACCAGCAATTTATCCTTTTCCCAAATGATTTCTACCCTTTCCAAAACAAATTTTAATATCAGAGTCACGTTTCTTGTGTCGTCGGCAGATGCTTTGAATTTGGACTTACCGAAAATTTTGTGGTTTGGTAAAGAGTTAAAAAGGGATCCAGCACTTTTTTTGAATTTGAATACATGTATTAAAATACTGTGTCTTTCAAAATATTGGACAGCTTAGAGTAAGATCAGACTGCACGTTTTCTGGTCTGAACGTGATCTGCACTGTCCGCAAAACCTTCTTATGTTACCTATGGCTTTCATTAGAAAGGGTCAATATATTTGCGAAAAGCTGCAAAGCGCTGATAAGATCGAAGCTGTTTACTATTGTAACATCCGTAATGCATAAGTTACATCCTTATTGCATAAGTTAAGTATCTAAATGAACAAATTGCAACCGGTTCAGTTCGATCTAATCATTTAACCCCTACGCTGCTAAGTGCGACTCGCTGACCTTTTGCGGACAGTGTAGATCAAGATCAGACTGCACAGAACGTGCAGTCTGATCTTGGATCTACACTGTCCGATAAGGAGATATTTTTTCTCCGGAAAATAACTTTGAAAATACCGAATTCATGTTTAGAATTCATGGTTAGAACGTTTCTTTTGAGGTATTTCGTAGGATAATGATTAACAGGATGACAATCCCATCAATATGATACTAATGATTTTAGATCTTTTCATAATTACATAATTAACCACCTATCAAGAAATGTCCTTATTGTATCAATTATAAAGGGAAATGGAATTGTAGGGATGAAACGGATCATGGGCAACTTTTAGGGAATATATTCCAACGGATCAAGAGCAACTTTAAAGGAATATATTCAAAGTTTTTGGTCAATTATAAATTAACTGCTTTTCACTGTTTTAATAACCTACTTTTGTACAAAAATCATCGACACCCTAAAGCCCTAGCCTAGCACTGGTGAAACCCAGAACATTTAATAAGCGAACTGTCGCAGTGATATGACTAAATTGATTCAGTTTAAAACGGCGTAAAATACTATTCAACCATTAGTTTAATTGCGGCGCAAAGCACCATTCAATCAGCCAACCAATTCATAAACCACAGTAAAAATCAAAGGACTGAAAGTCCTGAAAAGCGGATTTGTTGAACAGTTTTAAGCTATGATTTGATGTAAAGAAAAAAAAAAATTTTTTTTTAATTATATGTAATACATGTATAATATGTAAGTAATTAGTAGAGAAAGCAAGGGGAGTGGGAGTCAAAGTTGTTCTACCAAGTGTGCTGCACAGCAACTGTTATTTTACTACTTATTAGAGTATCAATTTGATCCAACAATTTTTTTCTGCTAGTATCATATTTAGGACTGTAAACATGCATAGAACTGGAAAAAAAAAAAAAAAACCAAGATGGATTTATAAGTGCAAGGTGTTTGACAAATATATAGAACACTACAGTTGTTGATTTGTTGATTAGTAAGACTTTAAAAACTATACAAAACAGGACGATGATATATAATGATATTTCTGTAAAAACAGAGTGTTAAGGTCTACAGCTGTCAATCAGATTCAGCAATCACGAGCAAATTTGATCAAAGAGTACAATATATTGCAACTTACACATGTATGCAATATGAAATTTTTGTGCCTTCTTGTTGAACTTCAGACGACAAGATTTTTGACTCCCCCAAATTAAAACCAACTATTCAGATTTTCATACCCTCAACAAACTCAAAAATGACTTACTGAATTATAGCTGGAAAATCATTAGTAAAGAAGAAAGATAAGATTTAGAGAAAAAAATCTGAATTGATATTTCCTTAATGCGCTACTCAGCCTCTTTGGGTATTATTAGATTTCATGCCACAGTTTTGGAAAGCTTTGAGGGAACGGTACTTAATCAATAAAATGCGCCATCAACAAGGATTTATATATTCAAATCAGTATCAAGACGTCATATCTGGTGTAATAAAAATAAACAGTGACCTACTGCTAAAGTAGCCTACAATTCCATTATCAAACGCCCAAAGTTGCATCATTTTACTGAATTTAACCATACACTTTATATGAAAAGAAATATATATCTGGTAGTATTTATTGGCCTTTTACGAAATAATTTGATTTGTGGCAAAAAACTAAACAGCTTGCTGTTTAGAGCATAAACAAACAATTCAATAGATATGGAGCCCTCAGATTGTGTGGTTTGTATTTGTAAAGGGTAGAAAAAAGAAAAGAAATACTAATGTCTTGTTTTCCAACACTGTTTTCATAAGCCCTATTACACAGGATGCATAAAACATAGGATTTATTGTGTGTTAAAGGGCTAAAAAAAGAAAAATCCTCAAAAATTCTCCCAATTTAACTTTGTATGACATAAAACTCAAGGGTCAAATATAGGCCATGTTTGGACAAACCGTAAGGCATTCTGAATGCTAATTACATGTATCTGTAACAGTTCTGTTAAATAGCCCCAAAGGCTGGGATTGAACCTAGAACCTTCAGGTCCAAACTCGTACGCAAACGCTCTACCACATTGCTACAAAATCTAGCTCTATAGCAAGACAGATAAGTGTACCCTTATACAAACACAACCTATACATTTATATCAATCTGTGGGACAGACCAGTATACAACATACGGATCCATGTCAGGTTTCCTTGGCATCTGACAACTAGATCTGGAGAAAATTTTGATTGGGGTTTATTTTAACACTTTACTGAACACTCATGTTAACCCTTAGGCTGCTAAGCGCGACTCACTGACCTTTTGCGGACAGCGTAGATCAAGATCAGACTGCACAGACATGCAGTCTGATCTTTGATCTACACTATCCTATAAAGAGATATTTATCGTCCTCAAGATTACCTTGAAATAGCAACCTTTTGGATTTTACTATCGACTTGAAGGTATCATTTGAGTTATTCAGCAGGACAAGGGTTAATAACCCTGAAGGAAATAGGCAGTTGAAAGCATCATGGGACAAGGACAAAATTCTGGTAGACAGTATTTTATCCTGTTCCAACATTGTTTTCATTCATAAGAGTGAACTTCAGCTCATTTCTATCAGTTTCTGAATTGTTGTCTGCAGATACATTTAAAGAGCCAAAACCCTGTCATATGGGGAAGGAATGAATAACGAAATAGCATCCATTTAATTACCATTTTTGATTAAAAAACAAAATGTAATTTATGCATAAATATTGGACATAGACTAATCTGAACAATCTCACAAAAATTAACTCCCCTCTAAATGTGGATCTTGGGTCCTGCATGGCTTACTAGTAAAGTTTAGGACTTGTTACCTGTTGGCCATATGTTTTTCTGTGGGAGTGTCCTTAGGCAAGACACTTCAGAGCCCTAGTCTAGTACTGCTGAAACCCAGACATACATAAATAAGCTAGTTGTAGCAGTTATATGACTGAAATAATGTTGAAAGTGACATTAAACGCCATTCAATTAATCAAATATGGATCTAACATTGGCCTCCTACAAGGTTAACATTTATCTGACATTTCTGTCAGCCTCACAAAATGTAGCTCTTTAGTTTTTGAAAACATTGGTAGACAAACAGATTTTTTTCTCATTCTAACCAAAGTCATTTTGTCCCCATTCCATAACACCATAAAGGATACAATGTGTTTTAACTAAGATAAGTGTGGCTATATTATCGCATTTTGAAGGATGTTCAGAAAAACTTTTGAAACAACTTATCCAATTGGCTGAGCTTTATTTGGCTGTACTAAAAATCAAGGGTTTTCAGAAGGACTAGTGATGGTGGTTTTTGTCTGAGATTATGCTTTAAGTCAGATTGAAAATATCAACAGCTCACCCTAGGGTTTGTAAACATGTGAGCTTTAAATAAATACACTAAACATGATGACTATATATTTTCCTTTACCATAGCATTTTAAGCATTTCTAAAATCATTATTAATCATCATAATGCAAGACTCTTTTGAAATATTGAAACTTCTGTACTCAGATATCAAGGTTTTGATTTTTAAAACAGCATTTTACAATCCTAGTCAGACTATAAACACAACACTTTCTAAACTTTCATATAGTGGGTATAATCAATATAGACTGCAAACAATTCAAATCTAAAATAGTGTGCCTATAGGAGTAGGATTTTACTATGTTAGTTGGTCTGAATTTAATCTACTCTTGCTACAAAGGAAACAAACTGTCCTCATTCTGAAGTATAAAGCATGTATTGTTTTGAAACTAGTTATGATTCAGATTAAACCCTTACAAAACAATCCAGACTTTGAACGACCCTGAGGAAGAAGGCTTTTAAAAAGAATTTGGGAATATGAGAAAATGCTGGTAACCAACATTTTTCCTTTTCCCACAATGTCTTCAGACCTTCCAAAAATAAAATTCATATTTTGAGTCACATTGATTTTGTTTTCAGCAAATGCTTTCCATTTGGACAAGTCTCAAATTTTGTTGTGTGGTAAAGAGTTTAAAAAAAACACTGGAGTCCTCTCAAGGAAATAGAAACAATGGCTTTTTGTATGTAATTTCTTACTGAAAGCACATTGTCCTTTCCATGACTCTAACACCTAGGAATCCCTTCAAGGGTTCTTCCTTATTACTACACAACTTGAAACTATTAATTTCAAAATGAAATACAAAGTCAAACTAGATACAACAATTTGATTGTTGAGATACAATGATTTCTTCTTTCTTTTAAAAAGAAAATTCTTGGTTTTATTATGTAATAGTCTGAAAGGTGAAAACTAAATGGTGTGTTTAGTATTTTCTAAGAATTAGGCCATGTGTAATTCATGAGTATTGAATATACCTTCCTTCTGTTACATAAATGAAAATTCACCTTGTATCATCATAAAGACACAAGTCAAGAAATAATGATTTCATAAAAGAAAAGTAAGGTTAACTCATGCACTGGCACAAAACATGAAATTGATTGTAACTACTTTCAAGAATAATTTGATGTTTGACTGATATCTGGTGGTTACATTTAGTTTCAACACTGTTTCAGTCTTACAGTGACAACACCCCATTTATTTGTGTACGGCTTGGGTTTTACTAGGGCTAGGCTGATTCCACGCAGTTTCTTGTCTATAGGCACTCCTACAAAATCCTGGCAACTAGGTGAGGATAAAATCCGGGATAACTCAACCGACACCTTCACCAATCAGCCACAGTCTCAAAGAACCTCACTAAATAAATGAACAGGATTATGTCATTTCACCGCTATATTGGTACAAATATAAAAAACAAGAGCGGCAAATTGTCGCAAGATAAGCCCGTCCCACCGCCAGTTGTCGAAGGGGTATAATAATCGTAAAGGGCAGATAATGCAACAAACATGTTTACCAAGTCTCAAGTCAATTTGACTTGAGGTGGCAAAATTCCGTTCCGGACAAACAAGACATACTGTAAAAATGAAGATCAAAGTGGAATTACTCAAAATCTGCGCTAGGTAGAGTTATTGTTCTTACGCACTGTACTCCGTAATATTGCAACAAACATGCATACCAAGTTTGAAGTCCTTCTGATTTGAGATGACAAAGTTATATTCCGGACAAGCACTAAATGCTGTAATAATGACGATCAAAGGGAAATAACTCAAAGACAACACGAGGTAGAGTTACAATTCTTGCACACTGCACTTCCAAATATTGCAACAAATAAGCATACCATATTTCAAGTATTTCCTACTTAAGATGACAAAGTTTTGCTCCGGACAAGCAAGAAATGTATAAAAATGAAGATCAAAGGGGAATAACTCAAAATTCGTGCTAGAAAGAGTTATGGTTCTTGTGCACTGCACTCCGTAATTTTTCAACAATCATGCATACCAAATTTGAAGATGTTCAGACTAGAGATGACAAAGTTATATTCCGGACAAGCAGAAAATGCAGTAAAAAATACGATCAAAGGGAAATAACTCAAAGACAGCACGAGGTAGAGTTATGGTTCTTTCGCACTGCACTCCGTATTATTGCAATAAACACAAATGCCAAGTTTCAAGTCAATCGGACTGGAGATGACAAAGTTATGCTCCGGACAAAGAACTGGACGCCGCCCGCCCAGACGCCCGTCCGCCCGGACGCCCGTCCATACGCCATGGGTGATCCCATAATACGTCCCGCCTTCGACAGGCGTATAAAATCATAGGCTGTATAGGTTCAAGCTTAGACCTCATATTCTGCACAGTCTGAACTTAGACTATCATTCACAGTTTCAAAAAAAAAACGGAGTTACACTTAACTATAAAAAAATGGACTAATACGAGTACTTAATAATTTCAAGTTCATTTTATGAGTATCACATAAAACATAAGAGACCTACATGTAATATGCAAACTCACATTCTTGGGTCCATTTCTATTCAGTCAAAAAATTCAGGTGTGAATAAGTACAATGTAAAAAGTGGAATTTAGTCTTACATGTAATGAAAGTTATGCACAGTTAAAGTGTGATGGAATTTTGACATTTTGTCAGTGATTATGTAAGTTTTATTCATTTACATATAGATGTAGATTCCTTTTTGAAGTTTTGAGCCATATCTTTGTGAATTTGAGTCATGTTACATAATTGAACCACTGCAGGGACATGTGCAAAAAAAACATGATGTAGCATGATGAGATACTTAAAATTCAGTATTAACACTGGTAAAACAGCTATTCATTACTTCCAGTGCAGTTTTGAGTGAATCCATTTTCATGGTCTGAAGAAAAGAATTAAAATCATCACTAATCACCTGGAAAAACATAGTGCAGATATTATTTGCTTTTTCATATCTGCAAATCCCTGCCCTGGGTACAGCTGAAGCAGCCAGAATTGACCAAGATCACACTCAGTGTGACAAGTTGCCATGCAAAGTAAAAACTGACCTTTACATAACTAAAATGAAACTTTCAAGTCGATAGTACAAATCCAAATATTTCTATTTCAGTTATTTTTGGGGGGAAAATACCTCCTTACCGGGCAGTATAGATCAAAGATCAGACTGCACGTTCGGTGCAATCTGATCTTGATCTACACTGTCTGCTAAAGGTCCTTGAGTAGCACTTAGCATCCTAAGGGTTAAAGGAATTGGTCCCTCTACAAAACTTTAAAAACTATAGGCATACTTTCATTCTGAGGTTTGAATTACTTGCTGTTTACATGAAGCACAGTTACCGTCTCTAGTATGGGTTAGGCAGCAGTTCATCATAAATATGTATTTTATTAAATAAAGTACATATACTTCAATCTCCAAGCATAAAAAAATATATCAAAGAATTTAAATCTACATGTCCAAATAGTAAGACGTATAGATCTAAACTAAGATGTATTCCTGTGGACCCTTTATCAAACATCTGAATGAAAATTCTGCATTCTTAATTCTTTTGCATGAAAGGTAACAAAATAAAATTCAAGCATATTAGAAGGACTATGAATGGACTTTTACACCTTGAAGATAAATGAATATCTGAGGCTTAAAGTTCAGGATGTTAGGTTAAGTTAGTGGATTTCCATATCACTGAGAAGGACACGATTTCCCATCGAAAATCCTCAGTATAAATTCACATCACGGGTTCGTACTCGATCGGGGCCGTTTGTGAATGAAGGATTCTTTTATGTCCCATCGATAACTGGAGAGAAATTTTGGAAGCAGTCTTGCATAAATCAAACGTCAAATATATTTTTTTTTTTTTTTTTTTTCTTTTAATAGACTACACGATCTTCAATTTTTTTAAACGTTTCACGGAAATGTTTCAAACAATTCGGAAATTCATCGAAGAACGTTACCTAACAAGGTGCCGAATCGACTTTATGGGTTCTGTGTATTCGTTATCCAAAGGGTTTTAAATTATTTACGGCCAAATTCTAGCTAGCTATCTGAACAGTTAAAGATATTTGATATAATACAGAGTTTAAAAATGTAGTTTCACTAAGAAATTATTGCTTAATCTCCTTGTTTATTTCGACAGCGGACGACACAAGTTGTGAATGAACATTTCTTGAATGAAAATGAGGGCAGTACTTCTGTGAAAACAATGTTCATACGCATATGGCAATATTTAATGGAAAAAAAAAAGAACAAACTTTGTTTAAGTATTTAGAGTATTTCAAACTGACAATTTTTGTAGTTTTGACGAAATTTCGATAAAGAAATCAAACATAATTTGTATGATTTGTTCAAAGTCAGAGCTGAATATCATTTGTAGATCTGTGTTGTTCGTCCCATGCAAAACTGAAAGTGAGTGCGCATGCGTCGTTACGCCTGATGTATTTGGTTCCGGCCAAAACGATCACAGTAAGCGGATTTGCTATATTGCAAATCCACTAAAAATTATAAAACATCAGCAGATTTTTACAGGCCTACTGTTTAATTCGACATTAAAGGTTTCAGTTTGATATGAAACGTAATAGTAGAATTGTTTAATATCTGTATTCTATATGAACAAAATTGGATATTTCAAAAACAATTGATCAACTATGTAAATAATGCACAACAATACCACATCGATAATCTAATTATTTATTCGTGTTCTAAGGTCCCCACCTCGTCGGGGGCTCAGACAATATAAATATGAAATTCTAGCTTTGGTTCTAAATCAAAGCACTGAAAGTCCTGAGAGGGACGACGATTTTTTTTTTTTAACATGCAAAAACCGGATGTGAGCCTTTTCGGGTATGAGGCACTGATTTTTTGAAATACAAATATTTTCAAACATATCAAATTGACATATTTCGACGGCTGAAAATACGATCCTCTGAAACTCAGAAATATTTTTAGCTCATAGGCTTAATTAACCCTTAGGCTGCTAAGCGCTACTCAAGGACCTCAGTCCGCGCAGGCTGACCTGGGCCGAAACTTTTTTCCTTTTGGTTAATTTTCTGTATGTCTAAGGACCTTTCTATCTCATGATTCAGTCATTTGTTGGAGAAAAATGGATGTAATGGATCTATAATTATGTGATGAATTGCATGGTACAATGCACCACGGAGATACATTAAGCCACTCTTTATGCCGCCTTTTGCCAGAGCATAAGGCATTTGTGAAATGGAATCCACAAGAGCAGGCTGCGATCACATTAGGGTTACCTGTGTGGCGTAGGGACCTGTAGATTACGAGTAACCTATAACTAAAAACCTATGGCGTAGCTGAATGTGCTGGCTTTGGACCTACTTTTTGGTACTGATAACAAATAAATAGATAGAAAATTATCATTGGTCAGAAATGTAAACATGTTTATTCTAAGGGCCCCTGCCTATTTAACGCCGTCTATCTCTTTTTTTAAAAAAAGATATTTCTTGTTATCTCGTAGGTTCGACTACACAAGTGGGCGGTATAGATCCAAGATCAAACTGCACGTTCTGTGCTGCTTGATCTTGATCCATGCCGTGTACTAAAGCCCAGTTTTTATCTTTAACGCTGAAATGTAAAGATTTTTCTATGTTCAATAATCTACACAACTTATTTGAGGGTGCTGGGCTTGAATAGTACCGTACAGTTGAGATATATGTTCAAACTGCGTTATCTGAGCAGTTTGATCTCGATCTACGCTCACTAAAGCATTGTGTGTTGCTCTCAGCATGCTGAGCTAGTAAGGATAAAAATATCCAAATTGTAAACCTAATATGGGTTGATGAGCACAAAGATTTCTTGTCTTGGATGACTATGTAGATCAAGATCAGACTGCAAAGAGAGTACAGACTGGAGTCATATCTACAGTGCCAAGATTTTGTAGGATGTTCTGGTAATGCTACCTTGAAATTTTAGCATTTAAATCAAGTTCTTTGTTCGACAGTTTCATTCTTAGTGCGCTGAATGAACTGCCCTTATTCAACCAAGAACAGACGACCGAAGTATTCCAATTTACATGTTGTTAATGTCTCAAAGTAGGGTAAAGCGTATATCCGAGATCAGGCTTCATGTTCTGGGCAGCCCGATCTTGATCTACATTTTCGAAAGCGGCATTAGTCGGTTCTAGCGCTGTAAGTATTACTATCTCACTTCTGTTCGTCTGAGCAATTTGTAATTCATCTTTACTCTTGAAATTACTACATGAAAATGAAAATCCCAAATCAAAAGAAAAGGCCGACGTATCGCGACCAGATTGCATTTTTTTTTTTTTTAATCTAGATCTCTACTAACCGAAAAGGGTACAGAAGTCGCACTGAGCATCAAAAAGACTAATTTATATCAAATTATTAAATGTTACAGAGAAATTTTCAAAGTGGTCTGCTGCATTATTTTTTATCAGGAGATTACGACTTAAGGATTAAACTTAATTTGGAGTTGTATGTCAATTCCTCATAGAAGCATAATAATTGCACCTGTCAATCAAGATTGTTAGATTATGTTCGATCAAATGATAGTTGAACATGATAAATACGAGAAGATCCTTTGATTTGATATTAGATTCTATGTAGAGTATCGATGATAAATTGAGTCAATTTATTTAATTTCGTGTTTATTTCATTAGCTTATTAGTTATAGGATTGGTAATTGCTTGAGTGGAAGCCTAGCCATTTCGTTGAGTTGGTCGAGTTCGCGAGAAAGTCTGCTGAATTGTTAAGGATGTTAACTCGTTGAATGACAAGGAAAACTATAGAAAGATGCACCTTCGGATAGTGTAGATCGAAGAATAGATTTATAGAATACGCTATTTGATCTTTCATTTACAAAGTCCTATAATTTGCGTGAACTCCACGTCCCGTATTTACCAACCACACTAAATCACAGTTTTAGTCTTACTTTAGAAAAAGAAGGTAGTTCACGGTTTCTGATTGGCTAAACCATTTGGTTTAGGCAAAAATTAGAAAATTAGGCAAATATTAGGAATATAACACTTAGAACTTTATCAGGAGAAATATTTACGAATACGGGCCAATGTATTTGTGTATGAACATCTGCATATATACGTACTATATATTGCGGGTCAGTTGATGATTCGTGCTTGTCCGTACTCTCCATGCTTTGATTTCCTATGCCACGGAAAAGAATGAACAAATAATACTAATTAGAATACTATGTATACTATTTACATTGTTGAATGCCAGCATTGATTTTGATATAAGAGAACAAAGTTAGATGTTATGATAATTGGCACAAAAAGCCATACATTTTCTAGAACAAAATACAGCGAAGTTAGCATTTTAGAAGTGAAATGTTATTTTTTTTACCATTTCGAAACCTTCGTCAATTTTACAATTTCATTGAATAAAAAGTGGTGTTAAGGCTCTTACTCAATAATGTAATCTTTGTTTGTATCGGCGAAATAACGTCTGAAACTCCGAAACAGTGTGGCATTTTGAAATTTACATTGGAAATGTTTTAGAAATAAGTATCATGGTAACTCTAGCAAGACGTGGACCAAAGAAAAGGAAATTAACAATCAAGTATGTCAGTAAGTATCGTTGTATCATGTTTTGAGGTTTGTCTTTGTCTAAATAATTGATTGATTGTATGGTATTTAACGCCGTTTTCAACATTATTTCAGTTATGTCGCGGCGGCTAGTGCACCTATCCATGCTTTCCTGGAGTCTCTTTTACCAGTACTCCGCACAATTTTCTTTCCAAGCCACTGGCTGCTTTCCCACATAATCATCGTCGAGACAATGGTCAGCGGTGGGAGAGGAATGAATCCTATCGCAGTGACAATCATCAATCCTCGGAAAGAAATTGGCCGAGCCAGGGTTCGTAGCCAGGGATCGAATCCTGGACCCCTTGTTCTCAAGTCCTGCACGCTACCGACTGAGCTACCGGGGCTCGGTGGTAAAGGGTTAATACCTTCTGAACAAAAAATGATGAAGCAGACCACTTCAAAACCGTCTTTTGTAAAATATGGATGACCAACAAGAATCAACCCTTAGAGCGCCGAATAAACCAACCAGACAATGTCACTCGGGAAATAAGACCCAAGTAAGTGCAATTTAAAGGTTGTACTTGTCTAGAATGTCTCGACGAAGCGGATAGTGTGTGTCTAAGATCAAACTGCACGTTTTGTGCAGTCTGATCTTGATCTACACTGGCCGAAAAATGCAATTTACAGGTTGTACTAGTCTAGAATGTCTCAACAAAGCGGACAGTGTAGATCAAAGATCAGACTGCACGTTTTGTGCAGTCTGGTCTTTGATCTACACTGGCCGCAAAGGCAGCTATAGTTGTGAAAGGGACATTTAGGGATACGGTTGAAAGGGATGAACTCATTGATCCATTCTTGTTGTTGTTTTCCAAAAAGAATATTCGTGAGTATACATGTATTTGTATACATTATTAGTTGTACGGTCAGGTGGCAGGGGACTTGGAAATTTGTTCACGGCTGTGGTGAATCATGTCGTCCCGAGCCGAAGGCGACGTTGCGATATGATTCACCACAACCGTGAACAAGTTTCCAAGTCCCCTGCCACCTGACCGCACAACGAATTTATTATACTGCAAAGTTTTACCATTCCAACGTGTATTAAGCGAAATTTACCTGTTTTTGGTTTCAAAAATTGAGTACTCCGACGAAGCAGAATTTCCCTTCTGAGTGCCCCAATTCAATGAAAACTGACGTCACTGGGAACTGACGTCACTGAAACCTTGGTAAAACGTGCAGTTTGGTGCATAATCTTGATGTTAATCTTGATCGACGCCGCCATTTTGGATGTCGTGTTAAAAGTGTAGTCATGTATACGGGGCTCCCGAAATGGAAACTGCTTTTACGTTGGTTTTGCCAGTGTACATGATATATATGTTCGGGGCAGATTATCCAATCAGATCACGAGAAATTTCTTTGCAGTTTAATAAGATTATTTAATCGACAACAGTAAAACTGGCAAAACAGTATCCAACACCAGTACATTTATGTAATTCTATACATCTTTTGGTTTGACCTTTTATAGGAAATTATTCACCCTTTGGCTGCTAGGCGCGACTCACTGACCTCTTGCGGACAGTTTAGATCAAGATCAGACTGCACAGTATTAGTAGTACGTTCAGGTAGTAGGGGACTTGGAAACTTGTTCACGGCTGTGGTGAATCATGTCGCCCCGAGCCGAAGGCGAGGTGGCGACATTATTCATCACAGCCGTGAACACTGAAGTTTCCAAGTCCCCTGCCACCTGACCGTACAACGAGTTTATTATACTGCAAAGAATTTATTATACTGCAAAGCCTTCGGCTCGGGGCGACATGATTCACCACAGCCGTGAACAAGTTTCCAAGTCCCCTGCCACCTGACCGTACAACGAATTTATTATACTGCAAAGTTTTACCATTCCAACTTGTGTTAAGCGAAATTAACCTGTTTTTTGGTTTCAAAAATTGAGTACGCTGACGAAGTAGAATTTCCCTTCTGAGTGCCCCAATTCAATGAAAACTGACGTCATTGGGAACTGACGTCACTGAAACCTTGGTAAAACGTGCAGTTTATTACTATAATTATTGGAGGGAAAAGTAGAAAACTGCGATTCAAGGCTAAAACACACCGTATCTCCACTTTACTACTAGAATAAATGGAAAAACATTCAGCGGCTTCAGGATAAGAAATTGATCGTATGCTTTTACCACAATGAATTAAAAAGCGGCCCACTATATGACAAGTCGGTACTATCTTTGACTATGGTAATAGATCTATTAATAAATAATTATCTTTTTCCTTAAACAGAAAAGAAAACGCGTGGCTCCATTTTGTAATTACGGATTTCTGGCAGAGTATTTAGCAGTGATATGAAGGACTGAAGAATATGAATAGTTGACCAGGTATTCACTGTGCAGAAATAAAATACATAGAAGGGTCTATATACTTTTTCTTTGGTCATCAAATGTTGGTAGATACTACTATCTTCTCTTTGTTCTGAAAAGAGAGAGACAGAGACAGAGAGAGATGGGGGGAAAGATGAGAAGAGAGAGATATAGATAAACAAATTATATTACCAAGAGCAAAAGAAAAAAAAAAATAGCTCTGAAGAAAAGTAGATCTATGAGCAACACGGAATAGTAAAAGGAATTCATATCTAGATAACAAAGTAATTTATCAATTATTAGATAAGACTTGCACAAAAGAAATTGTTTCTAGTTACATATCAGGGATCGTATAAATAGCAAAGGCGTAGCTAGGATTGATCTATTTAGGCCTATACACAACGTGAGGCAGGAAGTGCCGATGGCGGAGGAGGTAAAGCATAGAGCAATTCCAGAATCATACTTGTCATCAGTGCATCAATTTAACCCATCTATTTAGTTTGAAAGGCGTGCAGATCTAGAGAAAAGTCAGTACATGCATATGATATTATCATTTACAACTTCGCAGATTTTTATTTTCATATGTACGTGTGTATTATGTGTAACAAGGGAAATAATATTGTATGAAAGATATTCCTTAGTTAGATTTATCTCCCGTGGTGAATTATATATCTTCTATTCATATAAGCATAATCTAGAACTTGATACGGACGTTGTTGATAATTTTGGTATAACTTTTACTGCCTGTGTCAGAATCAGATAATCCACTACATATATTAGAAATTAGGCCTAGACATTTGAAAGTGAAATTGTTGATTTTTGTATAACATGCATTTTCGAAACTTAGTTATAGATCTTTTACAAGATCTAGATCTATGACTTAAACAATTTGAGAGAGAGAGAGAGAGAGCATTCTTGTCACTTGATTCTTTTGGAGCAGGGAGGGCAACTGATGCCCGAAAATCCCTAATAGGTAACATAATTTATGAGTGAGGGAATGATGAATCCCTTCCCTTCGCCCTCCCGCCCCTTTCCCGTTTTAAATTTCCTTTTTGAATTTGAAAACAGGTCGAAATCTTGTGCCAAACGACAGACTGTCCTAATTTCGAAGCATCTCAGGGCAGATACAGAAATTTGATCTCTCTCGATTTCTTAGCTATCTTTCTAAACCTCGATTTATGCAACTGAAAGGAAAATGGCACTAGATCTGCATCTATTATGTAGATCTATGCAGATCTAGATTTAAATCCATTACGAAATTTGTATTAAATATCTAGATCTAGGTAGTTTAGTACTTTTTGTTTCATTAAAGATCTCTACAACGGACTTAACTGTGTTCTACTAAACGGCTTACTTTATACCTGACTCGGCGCCGGTATATTGTTACGCGGGTTGCACTTTCACCCAAAAACAAAAAGCGTGACGTCACGTGATCTGATTGGTAGTGAGGCTCGTTGCCACGAAACGTCACAACGCGACAATGGCTGCTTCTTAATGAAACCTCCCGCCATATTTTTCGATATCCATGTGCTTCTGTATGAATGACGACAAGCCAATATATAGTTAATCAAAAAGTTTGAATTGATATTGGGATATTGCAGTGTTTTGACCTGTGTGTAGGAAATATATCGTCAAAATATGACAGAAGTTCAAGGTAAAGCTTTTTGATAAAGAATTGAATAACATGCATTTTATCGTGGATTATTTGATTTATAAACGATTCCTTTTTGCCGAAACTGTTAAGTTATCGATAAGTGTTTAATCGTTTTGGTAGATGTATTTAATATTTAAATGTCCGTCAGTCTATAATCTTGCAACACTTTATCTTTGGCTAATCCGTGGATTTATAATCTGCCGGGTCATACTTAAAGGTTTCTGTTACCTTCATGAAATTTTTCTTTGGTCTTTCTAATGTCTCAGATGGCTATTTCTATGAAATATATATTTTGAGGTAAAGGAAAATGCTTGCTTGTCTCCTTTTGTAGATCATTGTTGTTTTATACTGCTGGAGACTATATTTCAAAACATTGAAAGGGGGGGGGGGGTTGTATGTAAACAGGCATTTTTCCCTTTCGCCACAATGTTGTCATAGGTATTCCTGTCCTTTAATGAAGTTAATAGACATTTCTATTGGGATCTCACCATTTCTGTATCACAAATTTGTTCCAGGAGGCAAAATGAATCTGAAGAAGATCTGTGTTACTGATTCATAAAATAATTCAGGCAAGGAAAAGTTTAAAGTATTGCAACCAGGGAGCATTTTTGGCCAATCTTGAGACATTAAAACATTTGACAATGAAGACATACTGTATGAACTAGACACCCCATACAAATCTGACTGAATAATATAAGTGATGAGAAACAGAAATCTTGAAGAAAGTTGAAAGTCATGAAGCTTAGATTGTGATTGCTGGTACAAAAGAGTGTAAACTCACTCACTCTCTCTTCTTCTTCTTCTTCTCTCTCTCTTCTTCTCTCACTCTTGACTTCTCTCTTTCTTTGTCTCAATGTCTGTCTCTCACTTTTTCTCACTCTTTCTCTCTGTATTCATGTGTGCATCTGTCTGTGTGTCCCTGGTTGCCTGTAGTCTTTAGGGCCTTCACAAAGTTAATGACATTTAATATTGCAATTCAACTACTTTCCTAAAGAAATGAAGAAAAGATTTGTGTCTATTTAGACACAGCACTGGCTTGCACAGGTACAAAAAGGAGAAGATTTGAAGGAAATCTAAACACCTTTTTTTATGGTATGGTGAACACAGTGGATAAGGAAACAATGACAAACAAGCTAAATAAGGTACTGATGTAAAATGTATGCCAATACAAGCAAATGGTTCTTTTTTCACAGTTTTTTTTTTAAATATATCATTTGAAAGTGATATTCTCATTTTATTCAAATGTTTCTGCTTTGTAAATTTTACATGTTAGTGGGATGCTGAAAACTGTGAGGGCAGAAAATGCGTTGTGATAATGTACTTCTCCTTACCAGATGACAAAATTTAGATTCTTCTAAATTGAAAGCATTCACGGGCAACAAAATTGAAGGTGACCAAATGTTGAAAATCTTTTCACTGAAATGGTAGAAACTATATTGGAAAAAAGAGAAAATGGTGGATATCAGCATTTTACCCTTTTCCAACAATGTTTTCAACAGCTGTCTTCTAGAAGTTGTTTAACCCATTACCACACAATACCTAATTTTAACGACCCTAAAAAGAAAGCTTTTGAAAATATTGTTGGAAAAGGAGAAAATGCTGGTAACCAGCATTTTCTCCTATCCCCACAATGTTTGCTACCCTATCAAAGACAGAAATCACAATTTGATCTATATTTATTTTGTTGTCTGCAAATGCTTCCAAATTAGATAGTCTAAAATTTTGTCGTCTGGTAAGGAGTCGAATGTTTATTTATTTTATGGGGATAGGGTCAGATGACCCCATTACAGGAAAGTCCAAGAAAAATCTTGTACGCATGTGAATGAGAATACATCTCTTGCATTTATGGAGACATAATTGATGAACTGTACTGGATGTACAAGGCACACAGAGTAGCTCATTTGTTAGTATAATTATCTGACTCGTGACCTGGTGGTTGCTGGTTTGATATCTGGTTGAGGTAAACTTTCTTTTTGGCGATCTGTCACCTCTTACCTCTGATGCATGTGAGAAAAATAGTCAATGGCTTAGAAAGAAAGTTGTATCAGTACTGATGTGGGAAAACAAGAAAACATGTGCATAGGTGCACTGACCGACATGATAAATCCTAAGCTGTTAAAGCTGCATTAAGTTTCAAAAGAAACAACTGGATGTACAATGTTTGCCGCGAGTAAATTTATGCCTGCCACGGCTCTCTCTTTTTGTCAACACTTAATACAATGTGTCTAATAGAATAAAAGGATTTTATAAATAATAGCTTACCGGCTAAACAATACTGGCTGTCAGTAACTCTGTATATGGCTAAACCCTTTACCACAGATAAAATTTAACTCTTTACCACACAATGCCAACTTTTAACGACCCTGAGGAAGGAGGCTTTTGAAAACATCTTGGGAAAAGGAGAAAATGCTGGTAACCAGCATTTTCTCCTTTTCTGAAAATGTTTTCTACTCTTACAAAAAACAACATTCCTCATTTGAACTATGTTTAGTTTCTCTTCGACAAATCCTATCATTACAGATACCTCAAACATTTTCTTGTGTTGTAAAGGATTAACCATTAGAGTGCTGCATAAACCTAACAGACTTTTACAGTCTACAAATAAGATCCAAACCATGCTAATTTTAAATTTCAAGATTGCTTTTGTCTAAAATGTCTCAGCAAAGCAGACAATGTAGACCAAAGATCAGACTACATGTTTTGTGCAGGCTGATCTTTAACTACACTGGCTGGAAATGTCACTAAAGTTGTGAAAGGTGCTTTAAGGATTCATACTAGTCTGAACTCTTTACCAGGCCACAAAATTTTAGACTGGTCCAGATTGAAAGCATTTGCAGACAACAATATAAATGTTATTGAAAACTTTAAAAATGTTTGGGGAAGGGTAGAAAACATTGTGGGACAAGGAGAAAATGCTGGTTACCAGCATTTTCTCCTTTTTCCACAATGTTTTCAAAAGTTTTATTCTTCAAGGTCACTAAAACTCAGAATTGTTTGGTAAAGGGTTAATATAAATTATCAGCAGATGATAAATTGAGTATGGCTTAGATAGGGTAACCTTTTCTTGGGAAAGATAGGAAACATCATGGGAAAAGGACAACAGGAGGTTTCTAGCATTTTATCTTTTGCGGGTTTTTCTGTAAAAGCTTTTTTCCTCAGGGTCATGGGATTCATTTGATTAAGGATTAAACCCATTCCCATAGAAATGTAACTTTTTACACCTGTTAAGAGACATTTATTTGAAAATTTTGTGGAAAAAAGAACATGTTTTCCTTTTCTTATAATATTTTCCTTTTTTCTAAATTAAAAACACTGATATTGATCCCCTTTTTGAACTATAAAAGATAACCCTTAGGCTGCTAAGTGTGACTCGCTGACCTTTTGTGGACTGTGTAGATCAAGATCAGACTGCACAGAACATGCAGTCTGATCTTGGATCTACACTGTCCAACAAGGACATATTTTTCTCCAAAAGATAAGTACGAAATAGCACTGTTTGAATTTCTTCTATTCGCTTGAAAGTTCCATTTAACTTGTTCAGCAGGATAAAGATTACTTAAATAGTAAGTCAAAAATGGCCATTTTGTAAAGGATTGATCCCTAGAATGCTAGGAGTTTAACTTACCTGTAATTTTGAGTTAGGATCAAAGACCAAAATACTGCAATTTTAATTTTTGTACAGCTGAATTGAGGCTTAATTGCTTATGCAGACATACTACTGAAGAGATAGAATTGTGGCCTTTACATCAAAGTTCCTCCAAATTTTTACTCCAAATTCCGTTATAAGCTGGGTCAATCTTTTGATCAGTCCAAATCACAATGCAAGTAAAAATTAAGCTTTTCAGGAAACAATCATTCAATTTAAATGATAAATGCAAGATGTGAGAACGTGATTAAAAATCATTCTAACATGACACGTGAATTTGGCTCTATAAACACAGTGCAACAAAAGCAGGGTAAAATTGATGTCATTCTATCTGGAGTGACGTCATTCTCTGTAAAGTAAGCCGCCTGTGGCTGTTCAATGTCTCTGCCCTCTGATATTTTATCAATGAATGTCACTTGACGTAAACAAATCATCATTTTCCGCTACTCGACCATGGAGGAAGGAAAAACTCAAGGATTTACAGATATTTACTGTTTTTGATAAACACTGACAACGATGGAACTATCTATTTGAAATGTTACCAGTAAACATATATAAATCAGGTGTCTTTTCATGGTGAACGTTAGTTCAAAGTTGGCTGTTGTTGTATTGGAAATGGGATATTGTGAGTGGGTGGAGTAATATTCAGAGCATTCGAAGCGACTTCGACTAATGCTTGACGATACATTCATTCTTCTTTTTCATTTGAAAGGGGGAAACTATAATCGTAAAATGGTACGGTTTTTTAAGTTATGTTCGATGCCATGGTTTTATTGAAATTTTGATTCTTTTTGTATTTACCGACTGGGCAGTGGGGTTTCAATAAACCACCTTGTGAGTTATGAGGCGCGCTGAATAAACCACTCAGGCTTTTGCCATCATGGATTATTTATTGTGCCTCATAATTCACAACCGTGGTTTATTGAACGATAAACCATGATAGAAAGAAAATTAATTTCTTAAGTAGATCTATAAAATATTATTGCATAAAATGTGCCTTTTCGGGCCGTTATAAGCATGTATTAATGGGTAAAAACCGGGCGTTAACGGGAGAAAACATCTATTAATCAGTAAATTCACTCGCTGTTAACGCTCTGCTTTGTACTATCAATATCCTCGATTCGGGCCTACCTTGTAAACAACGTTTGTTCTTGTCAGATTTTCCCTAGACTCCGACCATCGAACTGTAGGAACTTGTACCATATTAGATCCTTTTCATGGCTTATCTTTGATGATATTAGTACACCACAAACAAAATTTTGCACAGGATCTCAGTTTAATCGAGATCTGAACAAAAAATCACTCGTGAAATGTACTGTAAACCAGCTACATCCCACCCACTTTTTAACGTGATCGGTAATTCCTTTGCTTGGTGTAGATCGATCCCTCTGACGTCTTTCAGTTACAGAAATTCATATCCACTCATTCATTCCAGTTTTAATCGTCCAAACGTGTGCAAGTTTATGCCACATAAGTCCACTTTGTATTGAAAATCATTAGAAGTAAATTTACACCGAGAGAATCAAAACTGGCAACAGGACTAACGGCCCTTCACTGCTCGTAACAAAAACTTCTTCGCCGACTTCCGGTTTTGACCCATTTAGGTACAGTACATTTGAAGTTCGCTTATTTGTATTTCTATGGAAATATTTTTGCTATCTTTGCAAATTATTACTAAAATACCTTTACTTTATGAAATAATAGCATTAATTCACGTTTTTTCAGTCGTTAACATTCGCAGAGGCCCTCAAAATACTTTAACACCCTCGTGCTTCGCACTCGGGCGTTAAAGCATTTTTCAGGCCTCTGCGAATGTTAACGACCTCAAAAACGTGAATTAACCCTATAAAAAGGTTTAGAGTGAGTTAATTATGAAAGTGTCTAACCAGTTATTTAACCCTTAGGCTGCTAAGCACGACTCACTCATCTTTTCCGGAGAGCGTAGATCAAGATCAGACTGCACAGAATGTGCAGTCTAATCTTGTATCTACACTGGCCAATCAGGAGATATTTTTCTCCACAAAATAAATTTGAAATATAATCAATCAGATTTTTACTATCAGCTTGAAAGTTTCGTTTAATTTATTTAGCAGGATAAGGGTTAAAGTCATAAAACCCTTAACCCTTTACCAAACAATCCCGACTTTTAACGACCCTGGGAAGGAAGCCTTTTAAAAACATTGTGGGAAAAGGAGAAAATGCTGGTAACCAGCATTTTCTCCTTTTCCCACAATGTTTTCGACCCAATCAAACAAAAATCGCATCATTTGAGCCACATTGAAATTGTTGTCTGCAAATATTTTCAATTTTGGACATGTCTACAATTTTGTCGTTTGGTAAAGTGTTAAAACATGTGAGAGGGTAATGAGAAAACAATAATTAACAGGGGAAACTGTTGAATGCTTTTGTCATTTTAGAGAATAATGTCATTCTCTATGATACTCTTTTACTGAATGATGAAATTATGGACTTGTCCATATCCAAAGCATTTACAGTTGACAAATTGAATGTGGCTAAAATTTATGGAATTGTTCTTTGAAATAGGCATAAAGTATAGTGGAAAGATGTGAAAATGTTGGTTACCAGCATTTTCTATCTCCTTTTCATACAATGTTTTGATATGTATTCTTTTCCAAGATCATCAAAACTTGGGATTGTGTGGTAAATGGTTAAATAACAGTTCAGACAAGAGTGCTTGATGATTAAGAAACTCGATTTTTGCCCCATGCACTTGTTTAGTATACATCCAAGATTAGACTTAATATTCTAGCATTTCAGTCTATATTGATCAATTTCACAGCAACAACAATCAGTTATGCTTGTATTTTTTTTCCATTTTGTAGCACTGTTATGAAAAAAAAATAGCCAATATCAGTTTGTATAACATAACTGAAAATATCATGGAAAGATGATAAAATGAATTTCAGGTGTACGGCCCCTAACTCAACGGCAAACATCGACGTTTCCGTAACAGCTATTTGGCCAATCTAGGCAGCTTCCATCTTTTAATATAAGAGTTAGGGTCCGTAGACTCACTAACTCATCGGTAAATATCATGTAACATCGACGTTTTTGTAAAGGCTATTCGGCCAATCTTGGCAGCTTCTGTCTTTTAATATGAGAGAAAGGGGCTGTAAACCTTAAGAAGCCCATGAGATATGATTAATGTTGTGTCAAACAATGCCATGTTTTCACATACCGTAAACAGCAGGATTTTGAAAGCTATGGTGGTTA
Source organism: Hippopus hippopus (assembly GCA_946811185.2). Lineage (NCBI taxonomy): Eukaryota > Metazoa > Mollusca > Bivalvia > Cardiida > Cardiidae > Hippopus > Hippopus hippopus. Next base: position 44,745,999 of record OX328106.1, on the reverse strand, counting down.
GTATGTCATTGCTAAAAATCTGATTGTCTAGGTTTAGATTCAGAATTAGATTTCACAGAAATGCAGTCTGACCTCAATCTATACAGTAATAGCTAAGGATGGAATTCAAAGGATTTAAGCAATATAATGTTTTGAAATTATTTTCCATTAATCCTGACAGGTTGCTAAACGCGACTCACTGATCTTTTGCAGACAGCACAGATCAAGATCAGACAGCACATTCTGTGCCGTCTGATCTTGGATCTACACTGTCCAATAAGGAAATATAGTACTTTCCTTCAAAAATAGCTTTGAAATAGGAAAGTTTGGGTTTTTACTAGTAGCTTGAAAGCTTCATTTCTTCTATTTAGCTGGATGAGTGTTAACACTTTTACTGCCAATGTTGCCTTGGATAGCCTCTGGCATAAATCAAGATCAGACTGCACATAACATACAGTCTGCTCTTTGATCAACACCACTGGCTACTGGATAATAATCTTTGACCAGTGTCGCCTTCAATCTCAAACAAAAATACTTCTAGACCTTGAGAAAAGTCGATTCCATTCAGTTGGCAGCACAAGAGTCAATTTATGATCCTAAATCAATGACCCATGATGGCCGTTATAAAACAGTTTAAAAGACAACTTTTCAAATGAAAACTAAGCCTACATTCTCCCCTTTCAGTAAAGATTTTATTTATTGTTACCCATAATCAGTTTGTGATCTTGACTAAACCCTTTACCAAACAGCAAAAGTTTAGATTGGTCCAAATTGAAAGCATTTGCAGACAACTTTAAAAATGTATCTCAAATGATGGTATTGGTCTTTGGAATGGTAGAATCATTGTGGAAAAAGGAGAAAATCCTGGTTACCAGCATTTTCTCCTTTTCCCCCAAATGTTTTTAAAAGCTTGTTTGATCAGGGCCGTCGAAACTCAGGATTGTTTGGCAAAGGGTTAACTCTTTAGCAAATAGCAAGAGTTTAGAGTGGTCCAAATTCAAAGCATTTGCAGGTGACAAATATTGCTCAGATGGTGAGATTTGTCTTTGACAGGATAGAAAACATTGTGAAAAAGAAGCAGCATTTTCTCCTTTTCCAACAATGGTTTCAAAGGCTATTATCATAGGGTCGATAAAACAAGGGATTGTTTGGTAAAGTGTTTTAACAGTTTACCATACACGAGTCCCAGATTTTTATGACCTTGAGGCAGCAGGCTTTTAAAAACATTATGAAAGTAGGAAATTTAGTTATCTGCAAATATTTTCAGTATGGACAACTCAAAGTTTTGGCTATTAGTAAAGAATTAACTTCTTGAAAACTTGGACAATGCCATGATGTATATCTGTATCTTTGGTGATAAACTCATTGCCTACTAATTGAAACAAATTTGCAGAAGAGTAAATCTAGCGTAAATTTAATATTAATCCTTTGCAAAACAATCCAGAGTTTTAACTGAGCTGAAAAGTAGGACCTTTGAAAACATGGTTCTAATCAGTATTTCCTCCTTTTCAGCAACGTTTTCTGCTCACTCACATACAAGTTCCAATATTTTAGCAACATTTCATTTAACTCTTTACCAAATGACAAAGCTTTAGACTTTTCCAAATTGAAAGAATCTGCAGACGACAAAATAAATGTGACTCAAAAATTGAAACTTGACTATAGAAGAGAAGAAAACATTGTGGGAAAAGGAGAAAATGCTGGTTACCAGCATTTTCTCCTTTTCCCACAATGTTTTCAGAAGGCTTCTTCCTCTGGGTCATAAAAACCAGGGATTGTTTGGTAAAGGGTTAATGTGCAAATGCTTTCAATATGGACAAGTCTAACATTTTGTTGTCTGGTAAAGAGTTAAATACTGTGCCTGTATTTACCCGCAAGATTGCTTCATAATTGTAATCTGTAATATTTGATTCTCAAAACTTTCCATAAATGTCGGGTACGCTAAGCCAATCAAAACTTAGAATTATAAGAACAATGTTACATAAAATGGGTAATGAACACAGGCTTAATGGGTTTCAGTTTGCCAGTTTCTAATGGGCGTCTTTTGGTTGATTGATTGATCAATTGATTGATTGTATGGTGCTTAACAATGTTTTTAACTTTATTTCAGTTACATTGCGTTGGCCAGTGCACCTATCCATGCTTTTGTATAGTTTCTATTACCTGTACTTTGCACAATATTCTTCCTAAGCCACTGGCTGCTTTCCCATATAACCATCCTCAACACAATGATCAGTGGTGAGAGGAATTAATTCTATTGCAGTGACTATCATTGATCCTAGGAAAGAAATTTGCTGAGCTGGAGATTCCAATCAGCGGCCTCCCTATTCTTGCATTCAAAAGTGTCACCTGATATATTTTAGCTATCAGTAATGAAATGTAGACTGAGATATATATCAGAGATATTCAATAAGATCTAACATCTTTTTCCATTTGCGTAAATTTTACAAAATTCAAGAAAAATGGGAATTTTTTTGAAAGGGTAGAAAACACTGCAAGAACAGGGAAAAATGCTGGTTGCTAGAATTTTCTCATTTTCCTACAATGTTTTCTAATACCTTCTTTCTCAGGGTTGTTAATAAAACTTGGGTATGATTTGTAAAGGATTACCTGTACCAAACAACAAAATTTTAGACAAACATAAATTGAAAGCACCTGCAGACAGCAAAATAAATTTGCCTAAAAAATTGAAATTTGTTTTGGGAAGGGTAGAAAACATGGTGGGAAAAGGAGAAAATGCTGGTAACCAGCATTTTCTCCTTTTCCCGCAATGTTTTTAAAAGGCTTCTTTCAAAGGGTCGTTAAAAGTCGGGATTGAGTGGTAAAGGATTAATCAGATGCATGCATGCAGGTACAGGATTGTCTGATTTATATTTACATTAACCCTTTGCCAATCAGTCACAAATTTGAGGGAAACTCAGGCAGCAGGGTTTTTAAGACATTTTGGGAAAAGGAGAAAATGTGGCATACAAGTATTTTCTCTTTTATCACTTTATCATTAATTCTTTCTACTGTTTCAAAGAAAAATTGTATTATTTGAATCACATTTAACTCTTTATGAAACGAGAAAAATCTAGAGCTTCTCAAATTGACAGCTTTTGCAGACGACAAAATAATTGCAACTCGAACAAAGAAATTCATCTTTTTAAGTGTAGAAAACATTGTGAGAAAAGGAAAAAATATGCTGGTTACCAGCATTTTCTCCTTTTCCCACAATATTTTCAAAAGGCTTCTTCAATAGCATCGTTAAAACTCGGAATTGTGTGGTAAATGGTTAATTTGTTACCTGCAAACGCGTTCAAAATGTTCTCTTGTGAAGGGTCAAAGTGTAACTGCTTTGCATAATTATTCCGAAAGATGAATAGTCCTTATCTATTTATGATTAAGGCAAAAACTGAGTAGCTTTGTGAGAATATCATGCATACTAATTAAGCTTGTTGAATTGTCATTGAATAATGAATAATGAAAGAAAATGTAATTTTAAATGAAAAATGTCATTTTTATGTAACAGTGCTTTATGCAGGTTCTTTTGACTTTGAAAGTGGCTTATTGATTAATTGCTGCCATTTGGAATTTCATTGAATCAACCCTTTACCAGACAATCCATTTTTAACAACCCTATGAAAGAAGAGTTTTGAAGACATTGTGGGAAAAGGAGAAAATGCTGGTAACCAGAGTATTTTCTACTTAATTGAAGGACAGATATTATTAATATGTGAAAAATCCATATGGATGAGTCTAAAGTTTTGGCATGTGATAAAGAGTTAATGTTCTGTATTGAATATTAATCAGAAAAAAAAATTCAAACCATATCTGTCTGATGTGTTAAAAATTTGAAATCTTCTTCACAAGTTAAAAACGTCCATTTCAGTACACTTTTAATACTTATTTTATGACACAAGTATTTTGTCATTCTTTTGTGTTCTCTCGATAATTGCTGTTAATTAATGAGACATTAACTCTTTGCCATGATGACAAAAATGTAGGCTTGTCCAAATTGAAAGTGGCTCAAATAATACAGTTTGTCTTTGATAAGGTAAAAAACATTTTTGAAAAAGGAGAAAATGCTGGTTACCAGCATTTACTCCTTTTCCCATAGTGTTTTCAAAAGCCTTTTTTCCCAGGTCAGTCCCAGCTTGGATTGTTTGGTAAAGAGTTAGAATTGTTTCAAGCTTTTACCATTAAGGTCCCTTAGGGAGGCATTTGAAAACAACACGGAAAAAGGAGGAAAAGCCTGTGATTGTAACTTCTCACAATGATTTTTACCCTTTTAAAGACAAATTCTGTTACCTCACAACCCTCAGAAAGAAGGCTTTTGAAAATATTTAGGGGTAAAAGGCGAAATTCCTGGTAACACTTTAACCTCTTACCACGCAATCCCGAGATTTACAATGTAACAATCCTGAGCAAAAAGGCATTTGAAAACATTGTGGCTAAAAGGGAAAATGCTGGTAACCAGCATTTTCTCCTTTTTCACACAATGTTTTCTACAATTAAGAATGTAATTATGACTGTTTGAGCCAAAGCTAGTTAGTCTTTGGATTTCGGGATGTCAAAAATGTTGTCATTTGGTAAAAATTAATGTGAAAAAGAGTGCATAAACTAAACAAAAATAATAAGTAAAAAACAACTGAAAATTTTTTCACAAATAGCAGGGAAAAGATTGTCAGATAGGATACTTTTTAGAACATTGCGCCATTTCCAAAAGTTTCAACTACAATCTTGAGAGTGAAATGCCACATTTTTTTCTGTAATAGATTTAAAAATAGAATGGATAACACAGATTGTATTTACTTTAAGCACAAGTATAAAGTTGAAAAACAGTAGTCTTGAAAAGTTTTAATCTATTTTAAGCCTAAATCATGTTTGATGGATATGCTTGTTTAATGCATGTTTACAGACTGATAATATTGACATACTGCATGAAGAAATATGTGGCTGTAGTATAAATATTTACATTTGATAGATTTTTAGCTCCCAATTTTCTGGTCTTAGGACCTTTGCTATGTCTATCCAGAGCTCAACTCTTTGCCAAATGATAGAATTTTTAACTTGTCCAAATGGAAAGCATTTGCAGATTATGAATTAAATGTAAAAGAAATGATGGTAATTGTCTATGACAGTGTAGAAAACCTTGTGGGAAAAGGAGAAAATGCTGTTTAAAAAGCATTTTCTTCTTCTGCCACAAGATTTTCTAAAAGCTATTTCCACAGGGTTGTCAAAATTTGGTATTATGTGGTACAGAGTTAACAGTTCTACCACTTTACCACTTAATCTTTAGTTTTAACAGCTTGAGGAAGATGACTTTTCAAAGACATAATGAGAAAAGGAGAAATGCTGGTTACCAGCATTTTCTCCTTTTCTCATAATGTCTTCTACCAATCCAAGACCAAATACATAGCCTTGCAGTTCATTGGTTGAGTAGTTATGGTGCGATCAAGAAAAAGTCAAAATTTTCACAGAGTAAAGAATCACCTATTAATTTTCTAATTTTGTCTTTTAGTTAGCATCATAGAAAATATCATTCAGTTTCATCCAAACATTTGATAGAAAATCAACCTTGATCTTCACCACAGTCCCACTGCCATTTTGAAATTGATTCATGTGACTTCAATTGTTTTTGTCAAAAAATTTTTGCAGCATGATATATTTGGCTCCAATTTGCAGTCAGATGATTTGAAAATGTTGCCACATGACCTAGCAGATGATCTAAATACGTCATCATGTATGATTTTTAGTAAAACTGCGTGTAATGAAGGATTTTAGACGGTTGGGTAAATGGTGTTAAGCATGTAAGTGCCGATGACATCGTTTTCACTTCCGGTATATTTTTTTTTTCCATTCTAAACTTTTATTTTGGAAATTGAAGTCGGCTGAGATGAAGAAATGTCCGAGTCAAGGTATTTACAAACAAAATAGAGACCAGACAAGCCGTTATAACGGAAAAATACTGATTACCTTGAAGCAATATGTACCTTTAAACTACATGCTGTGACTATACTATCAGTTTCGAAAAACAGGTGAGTTGTCGTCTGTAAATGCCTCAATACAGACAAGTCTAAATTTTTGTCATAATGGGTAACTCTTTACGAAAGGAGAAAGTTTTATACTTGTCCATATTGAAAGCATTTGCAGACCACAAATCAAATATTGCTGAAATGATGGGATTTGCCTTTGGAAGGCAAAAAGCGTTGTGGAAAAGGAGTACATGCAGGTAACCAGGCCTTTTCTGTATGGTGACTAAAACACAGGATTGCCTGTCAAAGGGTTAAACTGGATTAAAAACAAATAAAAAAGGATGAATAATTAAATACAAGTGAAGCCAAAAATCAATCCATTATGCAGGTAGCTAGTTATAGATCTTTATCTTGGATAAAGAGATCGCCAGGTACTGGGTTTTCCGTCTGATTATCTAGGATGATTAATATTCTTAAAGAGATTATCATAAATCCTGTTCACAGATCAACTGGAAAGTTTTCAAATATTTCCATACAAACACAGGATGTCTTGAAAATAAGTGTCTTAGAATTGAATTTTTCTAGACTGTTTTTGGATGAAAGGAAAATATTCCCTTACCTAAGCTTAAGTGCAGGATGAGAGCCATTGTGAGTGTGAAAAGCCAGAGGCTGAGCATTATATACACTAGCATGTTGTCCTGCACAATTTGGCTGCTTAAAAACTGTGATTTATACCAGACCCGAGACAGACTGGAAGTCAGTAGACCCATGTGGCTCATGAATTGAAGCTTTTGTTGCCAAAATCACTCACAAAGAGTGGGAAGATCATTTAGTTATTGGAAGTAAATAATAAGTAAATAATAGAAGTACATGCCTAACACAGTTGCATGTGAATCTATCAGTACCACCGAAAAAAAAAGCGCAGGGGGGGGGGTATTCATGCCAGGCTTCACTCCAATAGTGACCCTCATTCTGCACTACAGTTTGGATGAGGGAACATAATTTCAGTGAAGCAAACAGCCTCACATGTTTTTTCTAAGCGTCTTTAACTCTTTACCAGATGACAAAATTTTGGGCTAGTCCAAATTGAAAGCGTTTGCAGACATCAAAATTACTCTGACTCAAAAATGGAAATTTGCTTTGGGAAGGGTAGAAAACATTGTGGGAAAAGGAGAAAATGCTGGTTACCAGCATTTTCTCCTTTTCCCATAATGTTTTCAAAAGGCCTCTTTCTTAGGGTCGTTAAAAGTCGGGATTGTGTGGTCAAAGGTTAAAGCAAGACTAGCAACAAAAGGACAACCATACTTTGACATGACTTTCCATAATAAAAAAAACATGGACTTAACGAATTTAGTCTGTTCACATCTTACAACATCCATGTAATAAAAGTTATAGAAGTTTTTGTCTGATTATCCAATGACCAGTCTCTAGATTGAAGGATACTTTTGAAAGTACATCCTGATGATAAAGCCACAGAGGCAGCTGCAGCTCTACAAGAATGGACTTTGAAACAACAAGTGTCAGTGCCAGCTGCCTTCAGGGTCCGTATTCACCAACCATTCTTAAGAACATTCTAAGTCTTATTCTCCTAAATTTTATAAATTTGAAAGTAAAACAATTTCTGGTTGGCTAAACATTTGGTTTAGCCAATCAGAAGTTATGTTACTTTCAAATTTATAAAATCTTTGAGAATAAGACTAAGAATGTTCTTAAGAATGTTTGGTGACTACAGACCCAGGACTTACTGTAACCATCTAGCAATAGTATTAGTAAAACCCTATCATGAGTAACATATTAGAGACAAAAGTTTAACTAGTTTTCCGTATGGATTTAGTTTTCTCAATATAAAACAAGACTATATGCATAGCACAAAGCTTTTCATCTTAGAAATGTTTTATCTTGAAAACAAAACTTTTCTTCATCTTTTTCCTTTTTTCCTTAGTAGACAAACTCTCTTTCTAATTTTGTATTCTTTTCCGAAGTTTTCGGCCCAAATTTTGCGTTTCCACAACTTCTTTGGTTCCTTGACAAAAGGAGCATTCTCAATTTGGTTTCCCGGATATCAATCTCGAGTCATAACCAGAGAAGTCAGACTGTTCATTGATTGAAACTGCTCAGTTACAAGTTTAATAAAGTAGGACTGCAGCTGTGGTACAAAACTATATGAAAGAAACCAGGATTTTGTCAGTGGTTCTAACCAAGGTTATCATGGCATACGCCAGAACAACTATGAGCCCACATGGCTCCATCTCTTTCCAGTCGATCTATATCTGTCTCAGACTTGGTAAAAATCACTTTTTAAAATTTTTACTGAACGACAAATTTTTTAACTTGACCAAATTGAAAGCATTAAAAGTTAACAGACAACAAATTAAATGTTGCTAAAATGATGATTGTTCTCTTTGATAGGGTAGAAAACATTGTGGGAAAAGGAGAAAATGCTGGTTACCAGCATTTTCTCCTTTTCACAGAACAGTTTCAAAAGTCCTCTCTTTCAGGGTCATTAAAAGTCAGGATTGTGTGGTAAAGAGCTTAAGAGCGCAACTGTCCAGGACAACATGCTAGCGTACTCATCTGAGGGTGAAGGCCTTATGAAAAAAATGGCCTCTTTCATTTATTTAGTACCCAGATTGAAGATTAGCCAATTTCTGCTTTTGTTTCAAATGTAATGAAACTTTTACTTAAGTAATGGGACATACCACCATTTTCTCCTTTTTCCCCACTATATTTTCAAAAGCTTTTTTTCCTAGGGTCTTAAAAACTTGGGATTTTGTGTTGAAGAGTTAAATTCATTAAAATCTTAGAATGTATCAATATGAGGAGTGTATGATTTGATAGCTTGATGTTAGGTTTAAGTCCTTAACCTTTTGCCAAACAATCATAAAATTTTGTTGGTCACTGACTGAGGTAAAAAGGCTTTTGAAAACATTGTTGTAAAAGGTAACCAGCTCTTTTACTTATATATTTTCTACCCTTTCAAAGACAAATTCCATCATTATGTCACATCCTATTTGTCATCTGCTATTGCTTTCATTCTGGACAGGTCTAAAATTTCGTAATGAGGTACAGGATTAACCCTTTACCAAATGACAACTTTTTGGACTGGACCAAATTGAAAGCCTTTGCAGATGACAATTTGAATGTAGCTTAAATGATGATTTCTGTCTTTCATAGGGTAGAAAACATTGTGGGAAAAGGAGAAAATGCTGGTTATCAGCATTTTCTCCTTTTTCCACAATGTTTTCAAAAGCCTTCTCTTTTGAGGTCGTTAAAACTCGGGATAGTGTGGTAAAGGGTTAAGATAACAAACATAGGCATTTCTCAGTGGCTTTCTATATCCTTGTAAACGAATCCATTATATAGCATTGACAAATTGTAACCAATTACCTAGTGCCAGTTAATGAAGTTAAGAGGTTTGCTTACGACACCCAAGTTTTGGAAGCCTCATAAAACTCTGAAAGAAGTTTTCAAAGCAGCATAGAATCAGGATTAATACTGTTTAACTGTTTAACAAATGAAAAGAATTTATGACTGATTGATTGTATAGTGTTTAACGCCGTTTTCAACATTGTTTCAGTTATATTGTGGCATCCAGCACACCTATCCATGCTTTCCTGGAGTTTCTTTCACCAGTACTCCGTACAATATTCTTGCCAAGCCAGTGGCTGCTTACCCACATAACCATTGTTGAAACAATGGTCAGCGGTGAGAGAGGAATGAATCCTGTCGCAATGACTATGATCATCAATCCTCGGAAAGAAATTGGCCAAGTTGGAAATCTAACCAGCGACCTCCTGTTCTCAAGTCCTGCATGCTACCGACTGAGAAGTCCTTATTGAAAGCATTTACAGTTGACAAATGTGTCTCCTGTGAATTTACCTTAGAAAGAGGCTAGAAAACAGCATGAAAAAGGACAGAATGTATTGTATTGTTTGGTAAAGTGTGATACTGAATACTGTCAACATTGGTCTTACATTTTTGCACCTTCAGCTATGCCAGATCGCTCACATAATAATTCAAAGAAAGAAAAGACAACTAAAACCCTGTTTCTGGATGCAGAAGATGGTGAGAAAAATTCCTGTTACCCAGAGTTATTTCCCTTCACTTTCAGCACCAAATGTTGAGGCTTGACCTGTTTTGATGGCTAAAAATGCAATCCATTGAAACTTAAAAAGACTGTTATCTTATAGGCTTGATTGAACAAGTGAACAGCAATGATTCAAGATCAGTCTGCACTTTCTTTGCAGTCTGATCTTGATCTAAAGAGACCACAAAAGCCCATCTTTGCCTAAGGTGCCGAAAGTGTTAAACCCATCCATTTCCAATTTTCACAGATAAGCTTTTGAAACCATGAGTTTTTAATGCCCTGGTTTACAATTCAGTGCTACAAAAACCTAAAATAACATTGAGTACATGTATTTCATGCATTCAATTAACCCTTAGAGCGCCAAATAAATATATATTATACATGTATTTTAAAACTAAAAATAAGACCCAAATAAATGCAGTTTCGAGGTTGTTTTTGTCTAGAATGTTTCAGTAAAGCAGACAGTGTTGATCAAAGATCAGACTGCACATTCTGTGCAGTCTGATCTTGATCCACACTGGCTGCAGAGGCAATTACAGTTGTGAAAGGGTTAAGATGGACTTTTTATTTCATGCTTTCCGGTAGGTTATCGGGAAATATCAGTGAAATATTTTTCGATATTTCATGGTTACGACCAGTGAAAATACCAATTTTTATATTCTAACTCTTCAATTGAAGGCGGAAACAGTTGTTCGCGCGCACTAGTTACCTAGGTAAAATGCATGTGCCTCACAACCAGATGGAAATATGACGTAATTTACCTTACATTTCTCGCGCTTGACGTAATATTGTAATGCGTTGCTATGCGGAGGGGGTACACCACGGGGAATAACCAAAAAGAACTGTACTGGATTTTGATCAAGTTCCCCCCAGAAAGGGTTAAAAGCATGAAATAAATAGAATATTTGGGGTTTTTTTCGGTGAAAGATTGAAATTTATTTCATTGAGTAAACATCATCTATAATATTTTCACTAGTGGTTGCGCCACTCGTGAAAATATTACCGGTGATGTTCACTCGATGAAATAAATTTCGATCTTTCACCATAAAAAACAAATATCCTCTATGTCTCTGAAAACATTCTATATTTTACCTTCAAATAAATGATAAAAAGTCAGTCTCTATGTTTACTTGGAGAATATTCGACATTAACCCTCTGCCAAACAATCCCAAGTTTTATTCTGGTCTTAATTTTAAACTTAAAATGTCTGTTGCGTTTATTTGGTGCTCTACGGGTTAGGGTTAATTTATACTGTCCCTTATAATGTGCTTTGTGAAACTTTTTAGCAGGAAAAATTTTAAAAATGTTTTGCATGCAAACTGTCCACTCGTCTCTAACACTCAAATATAACAGCTAATCCTTTTCCAAACAATCCCGAGTGTTGATGACCCTGAAGAAAAAGGCTTTTGAAAACATGGAAAACAAGAAAATACTGATAACGATTTCCTTCTTTTCCTACAATGTTTTCTATGGTCCAAAAAACAAACTTCAATTTTTGAGTCACATTTGTATGGATAAGTCAAAGATATTGTCATCTGATAAATGTGGCCTAATTTGTAGACTGTGACTTAAACTATAGTTCAACTGTAAAGGAATTATGCTCATTTATAAGGTACCATGAGGTATCCTTTATTATCCTGCGCTTACAGGTTTGTATCATCAGGTAATCATGGTATTTTTGTCACTGCTGTGATCCATTCTGCAAGCTCATCTTCCTGCTGTTCTTTTAGCACTTGACAGGTTTCCTCTTCTTTTTACTAAAGAGAGACAGGTTTTCTATAACCAGCCTGTTCCTGATAACTGTGTCCCTAAACTGACATGTAATTTGATGCAACAGAATTTCGGGAGAGGACTGAGCCTTGCTGAGGGGTTCTGAAACTTTTTGCCTTTCATTGCCATGGTCTTCTTTGCAGGTAGCATGACCTGGTTGAATGTCAAGAGTTTGTTAACAGTAGTGCTAGAGTCTTGAAAAGCATCTCAAGCACCTGTGATACTACTGTAGTTTACCCTGGTTCTTATTACTGCCTCCTTGAAACACACAGACTTCGTAAATGAACTGTACAAACTCTGTGAGATACCCTGACCATGCATGGTGTAGACTGAATTATTAAGGTTGTATTTCAAACATAGATATTAAGAACCTTATACATGTACTAAAATTAATTCTTTGACATCAGTTAAGATTGTAATGCTTATATGAAAAAAACAGATTCTACTTGTATAAAAAAAAAATAGCAACATGCAGTGAATAAATTACCTTTTGATGGAATTGTTATCATGAACACAAATTTTGTAATCTTGTGGAAACTGGTAAATATTACTCAGTTTTAGCTGTAACTGCTAATGGCCTTTTCTCTTTTTTTTTCAGCTGAATTTGAGAGAATTCGGCAGTCTGGAAGGTAGGTTTGTTTTTCACAAGATAATTTTTTAAATCATGTAGAGAGATACATGTATACTGAACCCAAAAATAAACTTTCGGTAAGTATTTGCAAGATTTTCAAACTTAGTACTTTTGAGATGTACATACATTACACACATTGAGTAATTTCTAAAATTGTAATAGTTGCAAAATTAGGCTGCTTTTCACTAAACTGTAAAAATTTGTGCAAATTATTTGAGATTGTATATACACGGTAAAGTTATGCAGTTGAGCAAAACTAGTTTTCAGACGTCATGCTGCATGCTCACCTAAACTGCTTACACAAATTTTGTGCTTATGATGTTTGGAGAAAGGCAGCCTTGGTCAGTTAATATAAAGGTAAAAGTCCTTTTGGATTATTATTCAAGACAAAGTTCAAGTTTCATGTGTACGAAAGAAATTGGCATATCCGGTCTACATGTTGAATATTTGTCTATACCTAAATAGTAGTATATGTGAGTCATTTATGATGTGGGGTGGTATCGCTTAATGATATTGCAACCAACTCATCATTATTTGAGGGATATTTAAATGCCCAAAGATAAAGGGAAAATATTCTAGGCCCACATATAGTCCATCTGCTTCAAACCCATAATGTCATAACGATGTTACTATAGAATAATGCCAGACCCCATGTTGCTTGTGTCAATATACAGTTTATACAAAATCATAACACTGATTTCATTGGTATCTGGTTCTCAAAAGCCCGCATTTGAACCCATAGAACATCAATAGGGAATCTTGGTTGACATGTGTGTCAAGGTTGAAACCCACCAAACAATGTCAACGACCTACCAGGAGCACTGTAAGAAGAATGGGATAACATCCCACAGGCTGACATAAACAAGCTTGTACTCTCAATGCAACCTCACTGTCAGGCAGTTAGCATTCCATGTGGTGGTCACACACACCAATGAATATTGACTTTTATAATTGACGCCTCCCCAATTTCAGTTCAAATCATGAAATTTAATTGGTACTTTATGTGTGATATCAAGATATTCACATCCAGACTTAGCGAAAGTTTCTTTTTGGGTTCAATGTATGTAGCTGAAAGATATTTCACTTTTATTTTTATCATAACTTTTATTATAAATTCAGTAGCTTTGAATAATTGCTGCTTGTTAATTTTCTAATGCTTTTCATGCATTTAAAATTACAGATTTAATGAACAAATAGCAGTGTTTTCTAGTTTTGTGTCATTTTGAAGAACTCAAAGACTTCATTGTTAGTGTTCATTATAGTGTGTGGCTGGTTTCAGAATTTTACTTTATGGTTGTCATATATTTGATTTATTAAATGAAAAATATCCATACCTGATTTTCAACTTTCATGTTTACGTACCTTTTGTACCTTGTCTACCTCCGATTACTATAATGCTTTTGTAAGCTCTCTCCAAGAGGCTTATTTTTAGACATACTTCAAATACTGTTTATCTTTTAGAAATTGTATAATATGTAATATGTATGGAAAACATGTTATTTCTTTTACCAAGATTTTACTCTTTTACCAATAATTTAACTATACAAATGAACACTAAAATTGACACTAATTACTTCTTTACTTGTTCTAGAGAAAAGCCCGCTTTGAGACGGGCGAATACTATGCCACCTAGGTAATCATTGCACAATTTTCAGTGAAAAACTTCTTTCAGGATGCGTTTTGATACTGTTTTGTTTATAGACTCCTGTCATTAAATGGTGCCAGCTATCACAGCTGAAGCGTAACAATATGCACATGAGTATCACTGAAGGGAAAATGTGAAAAGATTCTGTCTCTGTGCTCTATTGAGTATGTCTGAGAGAGATGATTCACACAATAATTTACTGTTATGTATAGATTCTGGACCTGTGGCACCTTTAATGCTTTGCCCAGCAATCCTGTGTTTTAAGGCCCCTAAGCTTTCAGGCACTCAAAAATCTTTCTGAGGAATGAGAAAAGTCATTGCCAAAGGATTCAATTTAAGTACTCATTTAACTGCATCACACCGGTATATGTTAATGCACCATAAATTGATGCAAAGCACTAGCCCTGGATCTATTCAGCACTCCACCTTTTATGGAACTATCTTGAGTTTTACTGACTCTCAGAAAAAAAAGCTTTTGAAAATATTGTAGGAAAAGGAGAAAATATATGTAACAACTATTTTCTCCTTTTCCCACACTGTTTTATATTCTCTCAAGGACATATTTTATAATTTGAGGTACAGTGAATTTTCTTCTGCGAATACTTTCAGTATGAACATTTAAGTCTCAGTTTTTGTCATCTGATAACAAGATAAGTTGAAGTGAAATGACAAGAAAAGGTAAAAAAAATCTACACCTGCTGAATTCACCAATTGTTCTGAAGAACATTCTTGATCTAATTATTGGTTGTGTTACTTTCAAATTCAGAAAATTTTTGACAATAAGACTAAGAATGCTCCTAAAAGTGGTTGTTGAATACAGACCCTATTGTGATTTCATGGTCTTTGTAAGCTTGTTTTGATTCTGCGTGTGATAGCACTTGGTGCACAAACCATCTGTAACATTGTAGTTTATGGTACCGTATTGCCTGTCGTGATTTATACCATGGCTTAGCTAGTAAATCACCTGCAGGTTTGGTATATACATCGTAACTGCGTGCTGTGGTATTCAGGTTACACGAAAATGGAGGCTTTTAAAAAAACACTGTGTGGAAAGGAGAAATTAATGAACACAAGCAATGTCTATACCTTTTTCAGTATACCTTGTATGTTATCAGAGCTTCAGATTATTTCGTACCAATTTAGAATATAATCTGCAGATAGATCTACTTTCAGTATTGAAGAGTCAAAAACTTGTTGTTTTGGAATGGGTTAAAGAAGATAACCCTTTTCAGCGACAAGTATATGAATTGTACCCCTTTCGAGGACGCAAGGTACAATCTACAGAAACTCCAAGAGATTTTTTATCAAATAGGCTTGACTAAACAAATGGGCAGTATACCAGTAGATCAAGATCAGACTGCACAAACTGTGCAGTCTAAACTTGCTCGATGCTGCCCATGAAAACCCCTGTTTTTGCCTTTGGTGCTAAAACTTTTAACCCTTTACCAAACGATAAAGTTCAAAGGCTTGTCCAAATTGAAAGTATTTGCAGACGACAAAATATATGTGACTCAAAATTTGAAATTTGTTTTTGGATTTGCAGAAAACATTATGGGAAAAGAGAAAATGCTAGTTATCAGCATTTTCTCTTTTTCCCACTATGTTTTCAAAAGCTTTCTTTCTTAGGTTTGTTAAAACTCGGGATTGTGTGGTAAAGCGTTAAAAGAAGGGAAAGCGTGGCCGTATTCAACTATGGTTGTTATAAACTACATACCTTTGTTGAATGAATATTGGGTATTTGATTTTAGGCATTGTTATGAAAAAACTACAACATTCATTTCATATTAATAAATCTTATTTTCAGATAGAAGAAAAAATATTCATTGTTTACTTTATATATAATACCAGGTAGTAAACTGGTCATGTTAATGTGGGTTTTTTAATTTTTTTTTAATATCCTCCAAAGTCTAAAATGCCTGTGAAAAAAAGGTTACTGTTACATACAAAAATTAAAAAAGCTAGTTCTCCTCTGCAATTTGTCAGTTCAATTTTTTTTTCTTATTAAAGCCTAACTGTTTTAGATATCTTATACACCAAACCATCCTGAGTTTTAGCGATCCTGAAGAAGAAGACTTTTGAAAACATTGTTGGAAATGGAGAAAATGCTGTTTGTCAGCATTTTCTCCTTTCTCACAGTGTTTTCTACCCTAACAAAACAAAGTACAATTTTTGAGTCACATTTGTTTTGTTGTCTGGATATGCTTTCAAATTTACAACGGCTGTACATTGGGAACTAATCACTGCTTGATTTTGGCCTCTCACATTATGAATCTCTCATGCCTTTGAATGGAACAAACACATTGTAGGAAAAGTGAATAGAATGCTGCTCAGCATGTTTTCCTTTTCTCACATTATTTTCAAGAGCCTTCTTAAATCCCAGGGTCTTGAAAGCATGGGAATATTTGGTAAATATTTCAAGGATTATGAATACCCTAATCTTAACACAAAACTTATTAAACTGTCATTTTTGCTTTACTGCGATATCAGGGAATGTATTGGTTAAAGACCCAGTAGTGGCCAAATGTAAACAATGCAGGTGTTAAAATGCATTTTAATCTAACTCATACCATTTAAAAGTATTGAATTATTGTGAAGATGACAATCTGTTATTGTGTGGTCGGTCCACAGCAGAAAAATAAATATCAAAACTAGGTTAAAAGTTGTCAGGTTGCTCTATTTGTGTTTACTTTTTACCTGGTTTTTATACGCCCGTCGAAGACGGGATGTATTATGGGATCACCCATGGCATACGGGCGTCCGGGCGGGCGTCTGGGCGGGCGTCCGGGCGGGTGTCCGGGCAGGCGGGAGGCGTCCAGTTCTTTGTCCGGAGCATAACTTTGTCATCTCCAGTCCGATTGACTTGAAACTTGGCATTTGTGTTTGTTGCAATAATACAGAGTGCAGTGCAAAAGAACCATAACTCTACCTCGTGCTGTCTTTGAGTTATTTCCCTTTGATCGTCATTTTTACAGCATTTTCTGCTTGTCCAGAATATAACTTTGTCATCTCTAGTCTGAACATCTTCAAATTTGGTATGCATGATTGTTGAAAAATTACGGAGTGCAGTGCCCAAGAACCATAACTCTTCCTAGCACAAATTTTGAGTTATTCCCCCTTTGATCTTCATTTTTATAGCATATCATGCTTGTCAGGAGCATAACTTTGTCATCTTAAGTAGGAATGACTTGAAATATGGTATGCTTATTTGTTGCAATATGTGGAAGTGCAGTGCGCAAGAATTGTAACTCTACCTCGTGCTGTCTATGAGTTATTTCCCTTTGATCATCATTTTTACAGCATTTAGTGCTTGTCTGGAATATAACTTTGTCATCTCAAGTCAGAATGACTTCAAACTTGGTGTGCATGTTTGTTGCAGTATTACGGAGTACAGTGCACAAGAACAATAACTCTACCTAGCGTGGATTTTGAGTAATTCCACTTTGATCTTCATTTTTACAGTATTTTTTTTTCTTACTCAAATTTTGTCTAGTGCATAACTCGAAAGCTACATGAGATATAAACCTGAAACTTCACAGGTTGATAGATGACATTGAGGAGAAGTGCAGTGTTTTAGAGCTATAACTTTTGGCCCTATAGTTTAGGAGTTATTGCCCTTTGATTTTTTTCTTACTTAAATTTTGTCAGGAGCATAACTCAAAAACTATTAGAGGTGTAAAAATGATACTTCACAGGTGCATAGATCAAATTGAGGAGAAGTGCAGTGCAGAAGAACAAATAACTCCATGGTCTCATATGTGATCCCTAACTGTCCAGTGTCTTGTTCTTTCACAGTACATCCTTCACTTTAACCCATTTCACTGACAAGCCCCTTTGGGCATATAAGCGCCACTCTGCAAAGCTCTTGTTTAAATTTACTTTTCTCCCAGAAAATCACACTTGCGCTGACCACACAATAACAGAAAGTCATCTTTACAGTATTTTCCAAACTTTTAAAAGGTATGGTTTAAATTCAAATGCATTTTAACAACCGCATAATGTTTACTTTTGGCTGCTACTGGTGCTTTATGGTATTTGTGGTAAGCTTAAATCTATTTATGTTTTTTCTGGTAAGTGAGCATTATTCCAACTTGACACTATTTCAGACATTCCTGACTTTTAATGACCCTGAGTAAGAAAGCTTTTGTAAACACTGTGGGAAAAAGGAGAAATTGTCTCTTTTTCCTGCAATGTTTTCTACCCTTTCCAGAACAATTTTCAGTGTTTGAGTCACATTATGTTGTCTGCAGATGGTTTCAATTTGGACTTGTCTCAAATTTTGTCCTTTGGCAGAGAGTTAATAAACAGGACACCATATGCAAATATTAGCTTAACCTTTAGAGAGCTTAGTAAACCAAATTGATATTTTCAATCTACCCAAACCCAAATAAGAGTAATTTCAGGATTGCTTTTGTACGGAATGTCTGAGCAAAGTGAACAGCATTGATCAAAGATCAGACTGCATGTTTTGTGAAGTCTGATCCTATCTACACTTAAAACTACAGCAACTGAAGTTGTGAAAGGCACTTTTAGGGTTAAAACATTCTTACTCCTCATAATCTTCTGCCAAATACAAATTAGCAGAATAGAAATATCTACATGTCTTTAATTTTATGCATTGTTTATTAATATTTTAAGTGAGTGACCGAGCTTAAGTTGCTTTTGTTAACTGTGAAGATCAAGATCAGATGGCACAGAATAACGATTCAGTCTGATTTTGGATTACTATAATTATACTTTGTTGGGTATTTTGGCCAAAGCAACCCTGAAATATACTTTGGCCGTTTATCCTGTTTGGTAAGGTCCATTTTATTAACCCTTTACCACACAATGACGACTTTTAACACCCCCCTAAAAGAGAAGGCTTTCGAAAACATTGTGGGAAAAGGAGAAAATGCTGGTTACCAGCATTTTCTCCTTTTCCCACTATGTTTTCTACCCTATCAAAGAAAAATCATTTCATATGAGCCACATTCAAGTGGTCATCTACAAATGCTTTTAATTTGGACAGGTCTAAAATTTTGTCGTGTGGTAAAGGGTTAATTCAATGCCCTAAGGCTTTACCTCTTTACTACACAACAATATTTTAGACTGGTCCAAATTGAAAGTATTTGCAGCTGGCAATTGTTTCTTGCTCAAATGACTGGATTTTTCTATGAAATGTAAGAAAATATTGTGGGAAAAGGAGAAAATGCTGGTTACCAACATTTTTTCTTTTCCAATAATGCTTTCAAACGGCTTCTCTCTAGGGATTGTAAAATCCTGAAATTGTGTGGTAATAGGTAAATAGTACATTATGAAAAATTGTAACTAACCCACAGTTACATATATCCCAAACTTTTGTATAATAAATTATAATGTGTGAAAGGCTTTAAAAATATCATTAGATGATGATTTCTCAAATTGTGGGTGAATTCAATCTTCAAACTAAAATTGTTTCGGTCTTATTTTGCTCTGAAAAAGCTTTTTTATTTTTTATTTTGTACTTTGAGAAATAACCCTTTACCAAACAATCCCAGGTTTTGATGACCCTGTAAAAGAAGCTTTTTGAAAACATGGTGAGAAAAGGGGAAAATGCTGGTAACCAGCATTTTCTCCTTTTCCCACAAAGTTTTCTGGCATTTAAAGACAAATTCCATCATTCAAGACACATTTAATTTGTTGTCTGCAAATGCTTTCATAACAGGCCAGTCTAAAATTTCGTTGAGGAATGGGTTAGATTAATCACAAGGTTGGCTGAATGAATACTAACATTGGTTATAGCATTGTAAATGGCCTGTCATACGTATAAGTCATTTGTGATAAGGATCAGTCCTCATATAAGTGCTCACAGTACAAGTTGTTAATAATTGTAGCTTTTGAAACAATCTACTGCTATGTTCTTATGGTAATTGGATCCTACATGGCTCAGTGATAAAGTGTAGGACTTTTGACCTGGAGGCCCAGAAATCGAGCCTCACTGAAAGCATTAGGCTTTTCGTGGGAGCATCCTTGGGCAAGACACTTTAGAGCCCTAGCCTGGTACTGGTGAAATCCAGGGCATGTTATATGAAAATGTGAGCTATTGCTGTGGTATGACTGAAATAACGTTGAAAGCAACATGAACATTATTTAAATAATCAATCTTATGATGGTGTGTTACTGTAACATAACAGGGGAGATAAATAGGCATTGTTTCCCTTTGAAATTTGTATCAGTAAATATGCTATTTTATCTCCATAAAGTCTAAACCCTTAGCCTGTGTGACTTAATTTAAGTTCTCTTTGCAGATAGTGTATACCAAGATCAGATTCCAAAGAATATAATCATGAATTTGAAAGTTTAAGAAAACACCCATTTTTCCAGAAACTGATTACAAATATTTGCAACTTCTCTTCTTTTCTTGCATACAGAATTCAATGGAAAAACAACAGAACATTTTGACAAATGGAGATTAAGCTTTTGTCTTAGCACATGGTGAGGTGGACACTTGCTAACCAGCATTTTCTCCCTTTCCCACAATGTTTTCAAAAGCCTTCTCTTTCAGAGTCACCCAGCTAGGTAGCTCAGTGGTTAGCATATTCGATTCCCGATCTAGTGGTTATGATTTCAATACCTTGTTGAGGCAAACTTTCTTTCCAGCAATTTTTCGTCTCTCACCTCTGATGCATGTAGGAAAGTAGTCATTGACTTGGTGTGAGAAAGCCAGGAAACACATGCATACGTGTACTGACTGCAGTGATATGACCAATAAACTCTAATACAGTTAATCAATCTTTCAGAGTCATTTTTTTTAAAAACTTTGGATTGCATGAAAAAAGTATAAATTGCAGGCACTGAAATGCTACACCGTGTTTATTTTTCAAGAAAATGTGGTAAAGAAGCAAGCAGTGAGGATCAAAGATCAGTCTGGATCCAAACTGTCCTTATAAGCAATTAGATTCGGGGTTAGCATGACAAGGATTAAAATTATGTTATGTCAATTATAAATAGAATTCAATATCAAAGCAAGTTAATAGCTTAGAAATATTACGTTGTGACGATCAGGCAAGACATTCCTTGATATTTAGTCTATGTCACTCATTAGGAACAAGGGTTGTGATTTAAATAGTGCAGTGAGTAAATCTCTTAATCCTTTACCAAGCAGTCCCTGTGTTTTGATGATTTGTAGAGAGAGGGCTCTTGAAAACAGTGAGGAAAAACAGAGAAAATGCTGGTGGCCAGTATTTTCTCCTTTTTCCACAATGTTTTGTACCTTATACAAATTCATCATTTGAGTAATATCAAGTATCAAGTAGTCATCTACAATTGCTTTAACCCTATACCACACAATCCCAGGTTTTAACGACCCTGAGAAAGAAGGCCTTTTGAAAACATTGTGGGAAAAGGAGAAAATGCTGGTAACCAGCATTTTCTCCTTTTTCCACAACGTTTTCCAAGTCATTAATGGCAAATTTCATAATTTGAGCCACATCTGTTTTGTAGGATGCAAATGCTATGGAGTCTGAAGTCCAAAATTTTGTCGTGTGGTAAAGGGTTAAATTTGGACAAGTCTAAGATTTTGTTGTCTGGTATAGCGTGAACTCTTTACCACATGACAAGATTTTAGACAAGTCAAAATTGAAAACATTTGCAGATGACAAATTAAACTGGATCAAAGGTGATATTTATCTTGGAAAAGGTAGAAAACATTGTGGAAAAAGGAGAATTGATGGTTATTTCTTTTTCCATGATGTTTACAAAGGACATTTTCTTTAAGGTCATGAAAACTTGACAGGCTTGGGTCGTAAAGGGTTAACTTAAATCTGATTGGTTAATGGAACTAATACTTATTTACCCTTTATCAAATAATCTGAAAATTTGGTACCCCTTTGCAAAAAAGGCTTTTGAAAACAATGTCGGAAAAGGAGAAAATTCTCGTAACCAGCATTTTCTTCTTTTCCAAGAATAGTTTGTCCCCTTTTGAAGAAAAATCCCATAATTTGAGACACATTCTATTTGTCATGTGCAAAAGGTTTGAGTTTGGACAAGTCTAAAAAAATTGATTGTGGTTTGGTAAAGATCTTATGTACAGCAAATAAACATGATGAGCATTTATCTATTACACATTCATGTATATATGTGTTACATGTATAATGACTCTTTAGCTTTTTTTCCCATGCAATCCGGAATTTTGAAGACCCAGAGGAAGATTTGTCATCTGGAAATGTTCTTGACTTGGACAAGTCTGATATTTTTGGCAGCGGGTTTTACCCACTGTCATAGTTCCCACATCACGTGTGCATGTATATACTGGTTTTCGAAGCCTACTATCTTTATCTAGGTCAGATTTTTGCTTCCGGCAGGTTTTGCCTTTATAAGCAAGTAAACAAAACCAGTTTTTTACAATAACAAAATAGTTCTGCCATTGTTATTCAAAAAGAGCAGTTAAACTTGATACTGTATGTTCTGTGAAAAAATTAAAACTTCTCATGTTTATGTTGTCTTTAAAATTTAAAATTATAAAATTCAAGCCCGTGCCGAGTTTAACAGTTCCACAATTCGGCGCATTTATACAATAATACAGCTGGTTGCTGGAGAACTCGTACCCTGAAGAACTTGTACCCTAATCTCATGGGTACGAGCTCTCTGTTTAAGTTTACAAGGAAAATGTCCTAGAACATACCTACTTATTAGCATGTATTCAGTGCCAGAAAAGACACCCGCTGCCTTAAGTGCGTTAGCACTTTGATTTTGTTAGACGGGCCTTTGCTAGCCTAAAAAAAGAGTACATGTTTATGAGTCATGATCTTAAAATGTAAAAAGGGCATTAATGCATCTGCACAAAGAATCAATCCAGGTCAGCCTGTACAGTCCACACAGGCTGATCTTGGTCTCAACTTTTTTCTAATGATCAATTGTCTGCATGTGAAAGGACAGTCCACCTCATAATACAGGTGATTGTTAGACTAAATGGATTTTATTTATTTTATAATTATGATGATTATGATGACTTGTTTGGTAGTGCATCACGGAAATGTATTAACCCTTTACCACACAATCCCGAGTTTTAACGACCCAGAGGATGAAGCCTTTTGAAAATATTGTGGGAAAAGCAGAAAATGCTGGTAACCAGCATTTTCTCCTTTTCCCACCATGTCTTCTACCTAATCAAAGACAGAAATAATCCTTTTAGTAACATTTAATTTGTCACCTGCAAATGCTTTGAATTTGGCCCAGTCCAAAAATTTGTCGTTTGTTAAAAAGAGATAAATCGCTTTTTGCTGGAGCTCTGCTCATATGTAAAAGTAAGGCTCATGGCATCAGCCACTGCAAGGAGAGATGCCACCAAGTTGAATGACACAGCATGCAAGAAGATAGAAGATAGGAACATGAAGATAGTTAGCTTCTAATACCATATGACAGATTGTAAGACTCCTTCAAATTGGAAGCATTTGCACATGACAAATGAAATGTGATTCAAGAAATAAGATTTGTCTTAAAAAGGGTAGAAACATTGTGAAAAAAGAAAATCTAGTTATTAGCAGTATTTTCTCCTTTTTTCGGCGTAGCCGAATGATCTCACTTTTGACCTACTCTAAGTACTAGGAGGAAATTATTGTTACTCATTTTGTGATTGGCCAAATATATGTAACTACGCAAAAAAGTAAAGGTCACAGTAGAAATTTACCAACATGGGATAAAGATGTTCATGACTAAAAATTATGTACTGATCACAATAACCTATGTGAAGTTGTACTTTATGGCCATGCAGATGTTAAACTCTAGCAAAACATCCATAATTTAAAGCACGATGATAAACTAATAGCAATGAGTATTGGCGAGTTTTCTATTTTGTTTAGTGTATAAGACTTGGTACCCTTTTTTCCTTGTGTAAAATCAAATTCGAAGCGCGACGGCAGGCTACCGCTCTATTGTCTTACACAAAAACGGGTTGTAAAACAACTTATTTCGTTTCTTGTCACTATGGAAAAGATGTTATGTCTTGAATTTTGTGATTTAATTCGCAACGCGAATAACTTACTATGCCTGCCTAGGGGAACAATCGGTTTTATTGCGTTGTTAGCAAAGAAACTGGGTTTCTACTAAATTACTCCTAGTAAGAGTAGGTGGGTGTGGTCAAGCAATGACAGGGGTGATAAAACCCCGCCTTCTGATAACGACAAATCATCGATGTTTGAAAAATGCTTCATTTTTGTACAAAAAAAATGCAAATCTGCTTTGTTTTCTTTTTAAAGATTTCATCTTATGGTTTAAACAGACCTTTATTTAAACATAATTCATTAATAAAAAACAGAACAAACGATATTCCGAAACACTGCAGGATAGGGACGCTCATTTTACGTTAAACACGAGAAATAACAACGCTTATTACGAGAGCCCCCGTCATTCTTTAATCTTATTGAAATTCTGATTTCAACCATATGCAGAACAATTTAAATGAGACTACTTTCAGACCTGTTTTCATCTTTTCTCTTCATATTATACTACAAACGAATTTAAATATTCATATCCCAGTGCCTCTTACGCCGTCTATCTTTTTTTAAAGATATTTTTTGTTCACATTGTTTTCAAATTCTGTCTACTCTGGGCTTGTTATAACCCTTGGTTGTTTGGTAAAGGGTTTACGACCAATTTCTTCTGAAAAAAATTGTTTTTAGCACGAAATTGACTCTGCAAAACGAGAAAAAATCAACCCACAAAAAAGTATAATGTAAGGGAGTCTGAAAATATTCAGTCATGTAGGTGTTATTTTTTAAGCTTATCAAATCTAAAATGCCTGTATCACAATCTCTGACCCAGGATATTAATCATTACACATATTGTAAAATTAAGAATGACTGGCATAGGCAGTTTGAAGGTAACATGTTCTCTGTGAGACCTAGGTAGCTGAGTATGGGTGGATTTTAATAAATAATTATACTAATAAAGGATTAAAATAATCCATTAATTCCAGCGTGAACAATCTGTCTTTAATGCTTCATACATAAAAAGTTTAGTAAAAGAAATTAATATCTTAATTCTCTTTTTTTTTTCTTTCTTAAGGAAAGTCATTTTTACATCATAGTAATGACCTATAATTTTTTTTGCAAATACATGTACACTGAATGGCAGATGAATTGATTAATATTGTTGCTTATTTTTCATACTCAGTAACATCATTTTATATGAGACCATATTATTCCTTAGAGGGTGTTTAAATATTTGAATGAACTGGAAATTTGGGGCTGTAGAAAAGATCCAATGATTCACACCTGTTTTTGCTAGAATAACTCACAAAATAGACAGCTTACATCCAAGATAAAATTGCACATTCTGTGCAGTCTGATCCTGGTCTCTACGGAACACAAAACCACCTTGAGGTTTCTGTCATATACAAAAATTCAAAGGGTCTTCTAAAGCAAAGGATTAAGTCATTTACAATATTATGACCTGTGCCTATTGTGTATTCGACATGCTAACTCGCTCCTTAATAGAGCTGTATCAATTAATCACTTACTGTGCAATGGAATAATTTATCAGACTGCACCCAACTGAACATGCATGTGTTGGACGTCTCAGAATCTGTGTTTACAGTTACTTAATTCTGCGATTAGTTTGTGATTACATGATTTAGTTGAACAGTGGCGATAAGATCATGAATGTTATCAAACCTTTAGCTGCTAAGTGTGACTCAATCAGAGTTTGCAGAGTTAGATCAAGATCAGATTGCACAACATGTGCAGTTTGATCTTAGATCTACTCTGTCTCATGTATGATGAGATTTAAATATCTGGCATAAAGAATTTTAATATTGCAATATTTTGGATTTAACAAAGTGCAAGGAAATGGTTGTTAAATTCATTTAGTTGTGAAGGGGTAAAAACATACTATGAGTTTTTACATGTATGTCTCTGGACTTTTCAGCTTTTGAAAACACTGATGGAAAAGACAGAAAAAGGCTTGTCAGAAGGCATTGCTCCTCTTTCCACAATGTTACCAATGCAGTTCTCCTTTCTATTTCCGGTAACTGTCAGCAGATAAATCTAAAATTAGCCCATGCATTAATAGGTTATTGTTTAGACTAACAACTATGAAAAAAGACTGGGAAAATGCAGATTTATGTAACAAAGTAAAGGAATTTTAACAAAATAAATTATTGATTGACACAACTGATGATATAGAGTAAACCTGAACACAATCGTGATTTAGAGAGCACAGTGGAGTGAAAAATGGCAGTTGCAGTACGACCAAACAGAAACACCACCTATGTGAGACATTCACAAAGCAATACAAAGTTTCATAACAAATGTTTCTTAACAGATGTTGAAACAACAAAAACTATTGATGATTTCCCGATCAACATGGCACACTGGAGGTTTAGGTTTAACGGAAAAGAGCCGGTGTAGGTTTGATGAATTTTATACTATTTTGACTTTGATTAGTGCATGTAAGTCAAGACGACTGACTACTTGATTGCAAGAAAAAAATTCTATGTGAGACAGGTTTTAAGTTCATAGAACACCAGTCTAACTCTCCTGAACAATGAAAGAATTATAGACCTTTTGGTACACAAAAGTGCATTTACTGTGCAAGTGGCATGTCCATGATCCTCGTGCAAACTGTTTAACTCTTTACCTCAAAATCCAGAGTTTTAACAACCGTAAGAAAGAAACCTTTTGAAAAATTTTTCTACCCCATCAGAGAGAAGTCATCATTTAGGCTACCTTGAATTGTCTGCAAAAGCTTTCAATTTGGTCATAAATGTTTTTGCTTGGTAAAGACTGAAAGATTTCAAACACATAATTAAACACATCACACTTAGAGTCTGGAGGGCCTCTTGTGATGATGATAGTATAAAGACAGTTATAAGGAAAAATTTGTGGCAGTTAGATAAATTTCTTTTTTTGAGCATTTCTTCTATTTGCCACAATATTTTCAGAAGGTGTCTGAGGTAAACTCATGGTTATTGGAAATGTGAAGTTATTAGGTATTTCAAACAGTTTTTATTTGAAATTCTTTATACTTTCAGAGAAAGACTTTTACAGCTTGCACAACCTAAAGAACCCAAAACAGAATGGTACACAAGTGTAGGGTAGGTGATCCTTTACTGTCTTTAACCCTTTACCACACAATGACGACTTTTAACACCCCTGAGGAAGAAGCCTTTTGAAAACATTGTGGGAAAAGGAGAAAATGCTGGTAACCAGCATTTTCTCCTTTTCCGACAAAGTTTTCTACCCAATCAAAGCAAAATTGCACTATTTGAGCCACTTTGAAATTGTCGTCTGCAAATGCTTTCAATTTGGATAGGTCTAAAATTTTGCTGTGTGGTAATGGGTTAAACTGTAGTACATGTTCTTATTAGCTTGGCTGTTTTTTGAAGAAAACGTCGAGGAATTATCAAAGCCCTGGCGTTGTTGTCTGCGTCATCATTGTGCGAAAACTTTGTCATTTTCAAAACATTTGACATTTTATAATATCTCTGTCAAAACTGAAGATATTTACTTCAAACTTTGAGAAGTTGTTCACAATCAAAAGAGGGACGGACTCATACAACAGAGGCAGGTAACCATCAAACCATTTTTCACACAGTTATGCCCCTTTTTTGACCTAGAATATTCACTGAAAATCAAGCACTTGCAGCCAAGTGTTGGCACCTGTATGCAGTGCTCGTATTTTTAAACCTTGTATAAACCCTGTAACAAAATATCCCACATTTAAATGACGCAAAGAAAGAAGGCTTTTGAAAACATATACAGAAGCGGAGAAAGTGCTGAAATTATCCAGCCTTTTCTCTGTTTCCTGCAATGTTTCCTACTCATTCAAAGACAGCACCCATAATTGAGACACATTTAATTTTGTTGTCTGCAAATGCTTTCAAAATAGACCTACTTAAAATTTTGTCAAATGGTAAAGAGTTGTCAACTGGTAAACTCCTTACCAAACTACAAAATTGTAGCCTTGTCCTAGCTCAAAGCATTTTCAGATGACAGATTAAATGTTATTCAAAACATGAAATTTCTATTTTGAAGGGTAGGAAACATTTTGGGTAAAAGAGAAAATGCTGGCTACAAGCATTTTCTCCTATTTCCATAATCTTTTCAAAAGCTTCTTCCTCAGAATCATTAAAAGTTGGGATTATTTGGTAAAGGGCAAAACATAATTGAGCCATGCTCTGGCAAAAGGGGGCTTAATGGATCTGCGTGATGCATGATACCAGCCCAAGTCATCACACAGTTATGGATCCATAAGATCACTTTTTAAACAATTGACTTGATCATGTGGTAGATTGGTCCTTTGACATACAGAAAATTGACCAATAGCGAAAAGTTTCGGCCCAGGTCAGCCTGCGCGGACTGCGCAGGCTGACCTGGGT
Organism: Hippopus hippopus; assembly: GCA_946811185.2. NCBI lineage: Eukaryota > Metazoa > Mollusca > Bivalvia > Cardiida > Cardiidae > Hippopus > Hippopus hippopus. The sequence goes on along the minus strand of OX328106.1, from coordinate 44,717,595 downwards.
CGATGCTTTTCGCAGACACGTTAAACCCCCTTTTCACAGAGCATGACTCATATTATTTTGTTTATTAGAGCCTTAGCTTCAATCTGGATTGGTCTCAGCTCAAGCCAAGGCTCAGTCATACCATAGACTGGGTTGTTACTGTTGATGATGTTAAATGTTCATACTGTCTTAAGCATTATGAGACTTTGAAGTGTGAGCTCAACCTCAGTTGAGCATGGACCCAAATATTATAAGCATGAGCATAGATTTTACAAGTTATGATGAGATGTAAATCAGTATTCTACGTAATATGACCAGGTGCTTGTTCATAATAATCTGTATTATTACAGACCACATTTAAGATGGGGAACACAAGAGATGATCTGGCCAGTAAAGGAGGAGACTTTGGTTGCCACACCCACAGAGCGAGTATCAGCTCTAGCATTACCCAAAGTCAACCATCTTAAAGGAAACAAAGTAAACAGGTAGCTGCCCTCATAAGCCTTTTAGGCTTATAACCCTTTACCACAAAATCACATATTTTGACAATCCCCTAAGAAAAGGCTTTTGGATACATTGTTGGAAAAGGATGAAATACTGGTATGCAGTATTTTCTCCATTTAAACAAGGTTTTCAAAAACTCATAATGCAACTTTAAGTTGTAATATATACAACTAAATGCTTTCAACATAGACTAGCCTAAGATTTCTCTGTCAGATAAAGAGTTCGAAAAAAAAATTGTGGACGATTATAAGTTTGACTTTTATTCATCATAACAATGAATGTATTCGGTGGTGCTTATAAAGGGGAGAGTGTAGAATGTAATGTATTTCTCGGCTGTGCTTGTCAAAAAAATTAGTTAGTCTGGTAACTCGCACAGATTGGTGAACAAGATTTATCTTAACCCACTACCACACAATCCTGAGTTTTAACACCCTGACTGGAAGAGGGCTTTTTTTCCAACAGTGTTTTCAACCTTTTTAAAGACAAATTTCATCATTTGACTCACATTTAATTTGTCATCTGCAAATGCTTCCAATTTTGACAAGTGTAAAATTTTTTGTTGAGTAAAGAGTTACCCTTTATATATGTACATGTAACAGTATTTTATGATATGCAGATAACAAATTAAAAGTGCTTGTTGATGGTCTGTGAGTGGGTTAAAAAAAGAACTTCATATAAAATGTTGGTTACAAGCATTTTCTTCTTTCCCACAATGTTTTCAAAAGCCTCCTTCTTTATGGTCTTGAAAAATGATTTTATAGAGACAGATTGAGTTGTTAATTGGTAAGGGAGGCCATTCACATAGCTTTAACTCTTCTACCAAAGGACGAACTTTTAGACTGGTCTGAATTGAAAGCATTTGCAGACAACAGATTAAATATTGCTCAAATGATGAACCTTTTGTCCTAAAGAGTAGAAAATTTTGTGGGAATAGAGGAAAATGTCGACTAGCAGCACTTCCTGCTTTTCCCACAGTATTTTCAAAAGTTTTATTTTTTAGGGTAGTTAAAACTCAGAATTGTGTGGTAGAAGTTTAACAAGTACCGGTAAGTGACATAACACAAAAGGTGTATGCCCAAAAACTAACAGGTTATTGACCATATAAACCTAGGCTTTTGTGGTGTTATTCTAGATGAAGAAAATGATATTATTTACGATTGGCTAGACCATTTAGTTTAGCGAATCAGAAAATTGTATTACTTTGAAACTTAGAACCTCTCTGAGAGTTAGAGAAAGAATGTTGTTAAGAATGGTAGGGGAATAATGGCCCTGGTCTTTGAACTGATCTTTTTGTTCTGTATTACCCAGAACAAGCAGTCTGATCTTGATTAAAGTTTCTTCTATAATAAAATACAGGAGGTCAATATAGAAATACATGTACCAGTTAAAAATTGAAAAACTACCAAGTATGAAAATAAATTCTATACTAAACGTTCCTTTCCAGGTCTCAGTTTTACTATAGTTGTGGCAGAACCTCTGTGATATGGAAAGTTAGTAAAGAAGCTAAAACTGCAAGGTCCACAGAACGATTGAATGTTTTAGCAGAACCAAAGCAAGAGCATAAGAATTATAAGGAGCATAGGTAAGGGGTTGGAGTTGAAATGAGAGCATTTAGTTTACAGGTCACAGGTTTTCAACCCTTAGAGCGCCAAATGAACCCAACAGCAATATTTATCCTTAAAATACGACCCTAATAATTGCCCTTTCATGGTTACTTAGACTGCAGTGAATCAGCGGACAGTGTAGATCACAGATCCGGCTGCATGTTTTGTGCAGGATCTGGCTGCATGTTTTGTGCAACCGGATCTTGATCTACACTGGCCGCAAAGGCAACTATAGTAGTTAAAGGCGCTTTTAAGGATTAATTTGGTGCATTCACCACTTTACAAGATGAGTAATCTAACTTTGTCCAAATATATATTATTTGCAGACACAGTGTGGCTCAAATGACTGGATTTGTGTTTGAAAGGTTAAAAATCATTGTGGGAAAAGAAGAAAATGTTGCTGACCGGCATTTTCTCGTCTTCTCAAATGTATACGAACATTTTTTGCGGATTTCTCACAAAGTTTTTCAGGAGCAATTGTCCTCAATCCCAAGTTCTAATGGCCCTGACGGGGTAGCATTGTGTGGAAAGGAGAACATGTTGGTAAATCACATTTTCTTGTTTTCCAACAATGTTTCTACCCTTTCAAAGAAAAATTCCTTTACTTCAGCAACACTGAATTTGTTGTCTGCTAACGCTTTCAGTTTGGACCAGTCTTAACTCTTTACCAAACAACATAGATTTAGACTAGTCCAAATTGGAAGCATTTGCAGACAACAAAATTATGTGACTCAAAAATTTAAATTTGTTTTGGGAAGGGAAGAAAACATTGTGGGAAAAGGAGAAAATGCTGGTTACCAGCATTTTCTCCTTTTCCCACAACGTTTTCAGGAGGCTTCTTTCTCAGGGTCGTGAAAACCAGGGATTGTTTGGTAAAGGGTTAAATTTTGTTGTGCGGTCAAGAGTTAACCCTATATCAGAAAACAAATTTAAGACTCTGCCAATCTAAAAGCAATGTGGCTCTGCTGATATGATTTATCATTGTAAAAATAGAAAACATGGAGGGGAAAGGAGAAAATGCTGGTAACCAGCATTTTCTGCTTTTCTCACTATTTTTTCTACCGTTTTCTCGTTCAGGATTGTTAGTATGTGATCGTTTTATAAAAGGTTAAATGGGGGTAAATGAGGGGATGATTTTTGTTATGTTAATATGGTAACCTTCTTGGTTAAGGGAGAAATGTCTGTAACATTATGTTGGTTCCTAAACTGGCAAGGGTCAATTTGTAGGATTTTGTCAGGTGACTTTTTTTTAATTGAAACCATGTTAACCGTTCATTACATCAAAGTTCACATGTTGTTGGTTTGGTTTTTCTTAATAATATCACTATTTTTTGAAAAATGACGTAAGTTAATTGATCAGTAATTGCCTGTATTGGTGATAGATCATAAAAACCTTCAGCTATTTTCAAGCAAGCATACTAATATGACATTTTTGTCATACTTTCAATATATGATGGTTTGTCCTTTGACAAAATGTTAGGCAACAGCTAAAAGCACTTAAAGGTGCTTGTGCAGACAGTGTAGTTGAGGTCAGATAGCAAAACCATGTAGCAGATGATTTGAAATATATTCTTGTTAAATATAGATAATCAGCATGAACTATTGCCTGTTACAATCTGAGAATAGTTGTCTGCAGATGATTGAGGTCCGTATTCACCAACCACTCTTAAGAACATTCTTTGTCTTATTCTCAAGAATTTTATGAATTTGAAAGTAACACAAATTCTGATTGGCTAAACCAAAATGGTTTAGCTAATCAGAAGTTGTGTTACTTTCTAAATCTAGAACTAGACTTGGTTGATATATACAGACCTTGATTTCTATTGAAGTATTATATCTCACTTAAGGTTGTGGTGTTTATAAAGAGTGTCAAATGGTCAATGAAATTTTGTTTTTCAGAAATAAAGGCCTTTTGCAAGATAGATTACCACATCTGTATGTTATAACAATATATATGTTTAAACATTGTAAAACATGTATTGTTCTTTTGATATTGTGGTTTTGTCATAATTATATATTAGCGCAGTGCTCTGCCATGAGGGAGTTTAATGCATCTCAGTGATGCATTAATACCAAGCAAGTCATTATATAACCATGGATCCATATAACCCATTGAATCTATTAACCGACTAAATCATTAGGTAGAATGGTTCTTTGACATGCAGAATGTGCAGAAAGCGCAGGCTGACCTGAGTCAATACTTTTTGCAGATGCATTAAATCCCCTTTTAAGAGAGCATGGCTCATTTTATACTAATAATGTCTGTGATTTTATCTCTGATTTGTTGGCTTATTCTTGTTGCTTACATCTTATTTCTGTAAGGCAGCATATAACCATGTTTGATTTTTTTTTTTATGAAAATGTAAAAACTGAGTCATTTATTAGTCAGCTTTTGAAAACATTGTAGGAAAAAAACTATTTCTCTTTTTCCCTTTTTTTTTATATATATCATTTATGAATAGCTGTTATTACAAGTCTGGCTGTATAATTCCATATTTGGGATATATCAAAATATATCTTTTTGCATGTGATTTGATAATGCTTCATAAAACACCTTTGGTTCTGACATTCATACTTTTCATGTACCAAAGTCTTCACACTAATTTGTATTGACTGTTGGTCTTTGCATTTTGAATGTTTTGCTTTAACCTTAACTTATAGGATATTATCTTTCCTACCCAAGAAAGAAAGAAGTGGATAGCACAAGAAATCAACCAGCACACAGTACCCAGCCTGAGTACAGAACAAAACTGTTTGACAATTCAAAAGAAATTAGCCAGAATCTCCATGAGGCATGATATTAACCCTTTCCCAAACAATCCCTGGTTTTTATGGCCCTGGGAAAGAAGTCTTTTGAAAACATTTTGGGAAAAGGAGAAAATGCTGGTTACCAGCATTTTCTCCTTTTCCCAAAATGTTTTCTACACTATCGAAGTCAAAAATCATTGATTGTGTTACATTTACTTTAATGCCTGCAGACGCTTTCAATTTGGTCGAGTCCAAAACTTTGTCGTTTGGGAAAGGGTTAAGCAAGTCATCATATAATTATGGATCCATAAAATCCATTTTCTTCTGATGACCGACTGAATCATTATGAACATTCTGTCCTTTGACATGCAGAAAATTGACCAAAGGCAACAAAAAGTTTCGACCCATGTCAGCCTGTGTAGACTGCACAGACTGAGCTGGGTCCATACTTTTTGCAGATGCAATAAGCCCCCTTTTCACAGAGCTTGTCTTAAATGTTCTAATCTCTGCTTTCACATCTGCCTGCAACAAAGCAAAACAAAAATATTAAACTTGATACTGCAATATTGCAATCGTTATACTTTGCTCTCTTTGGTTTAACTCTTTACCAAACAATCCCTGGTTTTCACGACTCTGTGAAAGAAGCTTTTTGAAAACATTATGGGAAAAAGAGAAAATGCTGGTAACCAGCATTTTCTCCTTTTCCCACAATGTTTTCTACTCTTCCCAAAACCAATTTCAGTTTTTGAGTCACTTTTATTTTGTTGTCTGCTAATGCTTTCAATTTGGACCGGTCTAAAATTTTGTCGTCTGGTAAACAGTTAAACCTTTACCACATGACAAAAGTTCAGACTGGTCCAAATTGAAAACATTTGGAGACAACAAATTAAATGTAGCTGAAATGAAAGTAGTTGTATGTGAAAATGTAGAAAACCTTGTGGGAAAAGGAGAAAATGCTGGTTACCAGCATTTTCTGCTTTTCCCACAAGATTTCTAATAGGCTACTTCCTCAGGGTCGTTAAAATTCGGGGTTGTGTGGTAGAGTTAATTTGGAGTGCTTTATACTACAAAAAAAAGAAAACTTTGAAATTGCCATGGTGTCATATTTTTGCTTTGACACAAAAATTTAATGGTCTTATGCTCTCTTTGGGTTAATTTGAAGTACTTTGAATATGCCACAGGGAGAAGAGTGTACTCTTTACCATACAACAAAATTTTAGACTCGTCCAAATTAAAAACATTTGCAGACAACAAATTAAAGGTGGCTCAAATGACAAGATATGTCCATGGTAGGGTAGAAAACATTATGGGAAAAGGAAAAAATGCTGGTTACCAGCATTTTCTCCTTTTCCCACAATGTTTTCAAAAGGCCCCATTCTCAGGGTCGTCAAAACTCAGGATTGTGTGGTAAAGGGTTTACAACAGGGGACTGTATTTACCTTTCATTATCTGAAGGCATTTCAATAATATTTAGAATTGTTGGCTAAATACAGCCCCATTCTCCCAGCTGCTCCAAATTGCATTGTTAGTCTAATTCTGAGTTTAGAAAGTAACATAATTTCTGATTGGCTGTACCAAATGAGCCATGCTCTGGCACAAGGCGGTATAATGCATCTCCAAGATGAATTATACCAAGCAAGTATCATATTATTAATTATGAATCAATAAAATCTGTTTCCTCTGACAACCTTCTGAATCATGACCTAGACTGGTCCTTTGACTAGCAGAAAATTGCCCTATAGCAAAAAGTTTCAACCCATGTCAGTCTGCTTGGACAGCACAGGCTGACCTGTTTCGATACTTTTTTGAAGATGCATTAAACCCCCTTTTCACATAGCATGGCTCAAATAGTTTAGCCAGTTAGAAATTGTGTTACTTTCAAATTTTGAAAATTCTGGAGAATTAAAATAACAATACAACTGCGACCGCAGGATCCATAGTCATCAACCATTCTAAATAGAATGCTAATTCTTAATTCTATGTATAGATTTCAGGCTGGCTGACAAACAGTTTTATTTTGAAGAAAAGCATTATTTTTGTCTAGTAAAGATAAGTTTAATAATTGAGTTAATCATGAAATTATTCATTTACCCATTTGCTGCTGAAGCAAGTTTTCAGCATATGACTATGAAAATACTAACATAAAAGCAGGTTTGAGTGTGCATACAATATGAAAACATTTCGGTTGAAGGGAACGTGCTCTTTACAGGTAAAATCTCCTTTAAGTAAGATTTTTTCAGAAGTGGTTTGGTGTAAGATGAAAAATGAGAACTGAAATTAATAAAGGTGATTTTAGAAATATAAGCATTGAAATATAAGTAGCTTTGGATACAGGTGTATTTAACCCTTCATGATGCATTCCTGAGTTTTAAAGACCCTAAAGAAGAAGGCTTTTGAAAAAATAGTGGGAAAAGGAGAAAATGCTGGTAACCAAAGTTTTCTCCTTTTCCCACAATGTTTTCTATCCTTTCAAAGACAAGTCCCAACATTTGAGCAAGTGAAATAGTGTTGTCTGCAAATGCTTTCAACTTGAACAAGTCTGAAATTCTGCCCTGTGGTAAAGAGTTAAACGTTTGGAGTTAGATGTACATCATTCCTTTATCCCTTTCCCAGACAAAGAAATTTGAAGACTTAAATTGTCCATTTAAAAGCTTTCTTCAGGTGACAAACTGGATGTGTTTCAAATAATAAAATATAACTTTGAAAGTACAGAAAACATTGTTGAAAAAGAAGAAAATGCTGGTTACCACAATGTTTTTAGAAGCCTTCTCCTTCGCAGTCGTTATAACTAGGAATTGTGTGGGAGCTGGATCTCTATATTTGGAAATCTATCAGTCTAAGAACACTGTAGGCAACATAGGACTTGTATTGTAGACTGTGTCAAGATTAGACTGAACAAAGTCTGAAAACTTGTTACCTACTCTGTCAGCTCTGATGTTACATGTTGAATTGTTGGCCTAAACATACATAGAGTTACTGTTTCAGTGATTTTTTTTTCCTCACAAAACTTATCCATTTTATTTGTGTAGTGCTTACAACTACATGTACTATGATAATTTTAGTTACTAGTAACTCTATGCCAAACAACAACATTTAGGACTTGACAAAATTAAAAGCATTTGCAGATGACAAATTAATTGTGACTCAAAATTGAAATTTATTTTGAGAAGGGTAGAAAAGATTGTGGGAAAAGGAGAAAATGCTGGTAACCAGATGTTTTCAAAAGCTGTCTTTGTCAGGGTCATTAAAAGTTGGGATTGTGTGGTAAAGGATTAAAATATTAGGCTGTTGCTCTCAATTTCAGGTCCCAATACACCTTTAGCTGTGGCCGAGAAAGTCCTATATGGCAAGTGGATAGAAACGCATTGTCTTGTGGGGATCGCCCATTGACCAATCAGCTTGCACGACACAAGACGCCACACCCTGATTTTGCACCAGAGAAACCTATACGGACAGTGATAACTCCTTCAGCACTTAAAGCTGAGGCTACAGAACGTCTGCTAACTCTTTCTACACCTAAAAATAGAACACCTGGCCCATTTAGAGAGCCCCAGTGGGAGGTGAAAGAAATTTTTTGCTTGCTTACCCTTTATGTAATAACTTGTTTACTCAATTTACATGTTTGCTCTAATTTATATAATTCAATATTAGTTTTTTTCATGAACATTGGCGAGTTCTGATTGGCTGAAAATTTTTTTTCATAGCTCCATGAAAAAAAAATCAGCAGTGCCTAAACTACTTTTGCAGTCAAACTAATGTAAACAAACATGTATACAAGATTTCATGTTTTTTGTTCTGATTTTATATCGAGTCCAAAGTTCAAATTGCTAGCTGAATTTATCTTTTCTGAATACTGAAAAAAAAAATCCAACAGTAAATTCAAAGAGAGAGCTGAAAACTCATTGTTACTCTGCTGGGTTTAAACAATCTTATTTTCAACTTAATTCTAGCGTATTGAACTTATAATAATAAATCCATTCAATCTGCAAATGTGCAATACTATAATGACGTCATGAATTACGTCATTTTTACGTCATGAAGGAGCAGTTTTACCGCGCTATGAAATATCAATGAAAAGGACTGTAAATAAATATGCAATGTTGGATTTACAAAAAAAGAGCAGTTAGAATTATTTAAGTGCATATTTGTTGTCTGTGATATTGAATTATAAGGAATGAAGAGAATTTTTTTTTGTTTTCATGGAGGTATGAAAAAAAAACCTAATCACACTGTATGAAACCGCTTTGCGGTTTCATACAGTGTGATTAGGTTTTTTTTTTCATACCTCCATGAAAACAAAAAAAAAATTCTCTTCATTCCTTAAGTAAACTTGCTTTGTTTACAAGTAGAGTGTCAAAACAAATTATATGAGCCACGATCTATAAATGGGGCTAAATGCATCTGCAAAAGTATCGATCCAGGTAGGCCTACGCAGTTCGCACAGGCTAACCTGGGTGAAAACTTTTTGCTACGGGTCAGTTTTCTGCATGTTGAAGGACCAGTGTAGCTCATTGTTCACTCAGTTGTTATACAAACTTGATTTCATGCATCCATGATTATGTGATGCCTTGCTAGGTATCATGCATCACAGAGATACATTAAGCCCCCCCTTTTCCCAGAGCATGGCTCATTTTTAAGTAGCTCTAAAAAGGGACCCATTTAATGTTAGAATTTCAAGGCTGCTGTTGGGTTAAAATACCAGCATTTGCCTTTTTCCCCACAATGTGTTCAAATACTTCTTTATACAGGTTGGTAAACATGTGGGATTATTTAGTTAAGTTTTAATGACAGAGAACACATGAAATGTTTGAAAAAGCGATCATGCTTCTTGTGACCAAATTATCCCTTTTCTTCCATAAGTTCAAATTTTCATGTGAGAGGTACATGTACATTTATCAGTATCATTTTTTATTTAGATAACACCAAATGCAAGGAATGCAACAGCCTCAACTCGATGTCAAGAACTGGCAAGACCAAAGGGCGTTGTAGATGGGTATCTTCTGCCTAGAGATGAGGTATGGCCAGTATCCCGTGCTGCAAAACGGGCTGTGGCTACAGGCAGAGTGGACGAGTTATCCCGACCGATTGTTAGAGCATCTATGGATCATGTCCAGTTTAATCCAGATGCTTTCCTGGTAAAGCAACTTGCACTAAAAGGTTCGTTTCCACCGAGAGTTGAACAGCTATCAAGACCTATAGAACGTTAGCTTTATTTGGTGATTATTATTCTTGCTAGGTTATTTTACAAAGATTATAAAGCTTTATTTATATAAAAATATGTTTAAACAAGTTTTGAAGTATTCAAGCTTTAATAAACCAATGCCACAGTATCAAATGTTTGTCATGAAATCACCTCTGTATGAGTTATAGTTTGGTTGAGTTTGGTTCATCATGTTCTATTATTGTTTGTAGTCATTTCACATGTATGTATAGTGGAAATATTAGAAAAGTATTTTCATTACAAGACATTTCTGTGATATTTTAAGCATTAGCTTTTTACCAAACAACAATACTTGGACTGGACCATATTGAAAGCATTTGCAGACAACAAAGTAAGTGTTGCTAAAATGATGGTTTCTGTCTTTGACAGGGTAGGAAACATCGGGAGGAAAAGGAGAAAATGCTGGTTACCAGAATTTTCTCCTTTTCCTACCATGTTTTCAAAAGGTTTCTTTCCTACAATGTTTTCAAAAGAATTCATCCTCAGGGTTGCTAGAACTTAGAATTGTGTGGTAAAGGGCTTACAAAACTGAAGACATTTTGACCCTTGACCAAACAATCCCAAGTTATAGTGACCCCATGGAGGAAGACTTTTGAAAACATTGTGGGAAAAGAAGAAAAAGCTGCTAGCCAGTATTGTCTCCTTTTCCCACAATTTTTCTCCCCTTTCAGAGGCAAACCCCATCATTTCAGCCAAATTTAATATGTTGTTTGCAAATGTTTTCATTTGGACAAGTCTAAAATTTTGTCGGTAAAGTTGAAAGACTATTCAAGTGCTAGTAAGCAGTAGTTTCTCCTTATGCACCAGTATTTCTATGTACTTTAGCCGATACTCCAAGCATTCTAAATTTGAAAATCCCAGACTGGCCACAAAATAAGCTGAAATAGTAAATATCATGGTTCAGACAGCACTAATTCTAAATCTAAGCCTTTACCACACTTTCCCCAATTTTTAGAACCCTGAGGAGGAGGGCTTTGGAAAACATTTTGGGAAAGAAGAGAAAATGCTGGTAACTAGCATCTTCTCCTTTTCCAACAATGTTTTTTATCCCTTCAAAGATAATTTCCACCATTTTAGCCATATTAAATGTGTCATCTGCAAATGCTTTGGATTTGCACAAGTCCAAAATTTTGTCATTTGGATGAGTAAAATTATTTCTGATTTGCTAAACCATGAGGTTTTACTGTTAAATTATATGGTGTAATCAGTCACAGTCAGAAATTGTGTTTCTTTGAAATTTAGAAAATACACGAGAATTAGAGTTGGAATATTATTTAAACAGTTGGTGAATATGACCCCAGATGGTCAACAAGGTTTTGGAAACAAGACTCCTTGAGTCTTTTTACTGGTGAAAATACAGCACATGTATACTTTATTTATATAGCATATTTAGTTGCCTACCTGTTTACTCTTTACCATTGGACAAATATCTTGACATGTCCAAATTTAAAGCATTTTGCAGACAACAATTTACATGTAGCTCAAATGATTAAATTTGTTCTTGATGGGGTAGAAAACATTGTGGGAAAAGGAAAAAAAATGCTGGTTACCAGCATTTTCTTCTTTTCCCACAGTGTTTTCAAAGGATTTCTTCATCAGGGTTGTTAAAATCGTGTGGTAAAAGGTTAAAATCATTGCCAATAGTTGCTTAGGATTTTACCTACACCCCTACCCTCAAACTCTTTATCAAATAATCCTGTGTTAAATTACCCTGGGGAAGAAGGCTTTGAAAACATTTTTGAAAAAGGGAAAAGTGATGGTAATAAGCATATACCCTTTTTCGAACAATTTGCTCTTCCTTCTCAGAAAGAAAATATATTTGTAATTTGCAAAAATTTTTAGTTTGGACAAGTCTAAAATTCTGTCAGCTGGTAAATAGTTAAAACCATGACAGTATTACAAAGTATCAGTATTATTCATGTATTGTGCAGTTTTGTAAGTAATGAGTCATATAATGATAATACTATTATACAAGATATAAAAAATATCAATAATCTATGAAATACAATAGTAATACAAAAACATATGCTGTAATACAGCCTGAATGTACATGTATTTTTATTTAAAAATCTCTCAAAATGAGTTTCAGTAAGCATTAATTCATTTGTTCTATTTTAGATTTCAAATTAAACCAGTTTCCTACTTGACAAAATTTCCTATGAGGTTTGTAGTTATTATTCACAACTGAAAGTTGGAGAACTAATGTGCTGTTTATGTCCGTCTTTCAATCCATTGATCCATCCTTCCATCATTTGATTCAGCTTATAGTATCAGTGCAAGACAGTAACTTGTTTAACTTCCATTTTTTTAAGGTAATATGTATTGATCGTTTTCATTGTCACTATCCTTCAGATAGTCATTAAGATTTCAGTGCAGATGCAATCTTTGACCCAGGGCATATATCCCGGTCATTGAGTGCTTGCGTCTGCCCTGTAATCTAATGACCACCTGAAGGATCATGAACATAATTTAATGATGGATGCATCAGGAAATAACACTGACTCTTTATCACTTTGTAAAAGATTTTCTTTTATGCAACATGAGTCTGTACAGCAATGGGTTAACTAATAACTGTAAAAATACAACTTTTTATGCCCCCTGCAGTTGACTGCTTCAGAAAACATTTTACAAGCATTTTCCTACAAATTTTTCCACACTGTTCAGAAACGATAGTTGAGCTGCATGTAATTCCAATAGGTTTTGATAGGTCTTAAACAGCTTGTATAGTGAAGAGTTTATTGTGCTTTTTCTAATTGCATAAACATACTTTTTAAGCCTTTACCAGATAATATCATGTTTAAATGACCCTCAAAGAAGGAGGCTTTTGAAAACATATTGGGGAAATGAAAAAATCATAGTAAACAGGATTTCCTGTTTTTCCCAAAAAGTTTTCTACAATTTCAAAGAAAGAAATCATTCTTTGAGCTACAATGAATTTGTTTTCTGCAACTGCTGAACTGAATTTGGTCAAGTCTAAAATTTTGCCATTTGGTACAGAGCTAAGCAAGTTTCTCTGAATTACTTTTCCTGTGACACAGTGCAGATATGATATCATGTTGTTATAGATAAGTATGGGATGGAAAACTATTTTGTACAGGAATAACTGATTGATCGTCTGAATATTTTTTTACTTGAACTTTTTACCTGTATGTCACATATTTATTTTCTTTGTTAAAATGTGTGTTATATTTTGATTGCTTTTGTCAATATTAAAGAAAAAAAGAGGACATCAAAAACTGGCTTGAGTTTTTTTTATTGAAATTCCCTTTTCTAGGTGATTTTTTTCTATTGTTTATACCACCCACCCAACCCCAAATGAAGAATGGGGGTTATTCTTAACCCGTTACAACTCGACAAAATTTTAGACCCATTCATATTGAAGGAATTTAAAGACGACAATTCAAATGTTTTTCATCTTAAAGTATTTGTTCTTGAAAAGATAGAAAACATTGTGGGAAAAGGAGAAAATGCTGGTTGCCAGCATTTTCTCCTTTTCCCACAATGTTTGCAAAAGCCTTCTTTTCTGTCATCTAACATCAAGAGAAACAGTTAACATTATAGAACAAGGGATAAACCAAACAGACATTTACAGTCTACAAATATGACCCAAATAATTGCTATATCACAGTTGCTATTGTCCAGAGTCTAGAATGTTTCAGCAGAGCTGATAGTGTAGATAAAAGATCGGACTGCATGTTTTTGTGCCGTCTGATCTTGATCTACATTGAAAGCAAAGGCACTTCTAGGCACTTAATGTTTAAAATTCATTGTCCTTGTTTGGTTAAATGACAAAGTACACAAGATCTTTACTTTTTGCAGTTTTAATTATACAGACTTAAACTTTAGAATCACTAACAAACAAAATCTTTTAACTACATTCTTAGTTGGAATTATCGTCGTTGAAAACATACAAGACAGAAACCACTTCATGTACAAGTGTCCAGGTCAAGGCCACGCTGAAAGGTTAATTGATAAAACTGTCAATAAATAGAACATGTCAAACCTACAACTTCTACATTTACAGATGGATTTCAAAATAATTTGGCACAATTGTTCTCCTTCATGAGTAGATGTGCCATTTGAAACATTTAATCATAAAGGTCCACGGTCAAGGTCACACTAGAAGGTCAAACAATAATCACAAGTACATCTCGTCACAACCATAATTTCTACAGGTATAAATGTATTTCTAAATAAACTTGCACTATTTTCTCAATCATGAGTAGATGTGCCATTCCACAAGATGCTCCTGGGCAATCTTCTAGTTTTTCAAAAATTTTAAAAATTCAGTTGGGAGAGGGGCATCAGTGTTGCAGATATTTGAAAGTAAGCTTCCTTTCTGGTATCAGTTCCCTTTTGATTGTTAACAACTAGTCTGGTTTTCAGTAAATATCTTTAGTAATGACAGAAGTATCAGAAAATGTAAATTACGAGTAATTACATTTTTGATACACTTTTTTCTTGAATGTCTCTCTTAACCCTTTACCACAGAACAAAATTGTAGACCCATCCAAATCAATAACATTTTGCAGATGACAAGTTCAAAGTGGCTCAAATGATGTAATTTTCTTTGATATGGTAGAAAACATTGTGGGAAAAGGAGAAAATGCTGGTTACCAGCTTTTTCTTCTCTTCCCACAATGTTTTCAAAAGCCTTCTTCCTCAAGGTTGTTAAAAGTCAGCTTTTTGTGGTAAAAGGTTAAACTATATTGTGCAATTATTTTCCTCCAGCGGTTTTCAAATGAAATGGAACTAAGGTGCTTGATCTTTTCTTAAACAATCCTGCGTATAAACAACCCTGTGGAAGAAGGCTTTTGAACACATTTAGGGAAAAGGAGAAACTGCTAGGAACCAGCCTTTTCTCCTTTTCCTATAATATTTTCTACCCTTGAAAAGACAGTAATATTTTCTACCTTTGAAAAGACAATTTCCATCATTTGAGCTACACTTTTTCTTTTTTTGTCATCTCCAAAAGCTTCTCATGTAGACCAGTCTAAAATTTTGCTGTCTAGTACACACATTTTTATCAACTCTTTACCAGAAGACAAAATTTTAGCCTTGTCCAAATTGAAAGCGTTTGCAGACGACAATTTCAATGTCACTCAAATGGTGCAATTTTTCTTTGATAGGCTAGAAAATTTTCTTGGAAAGGATAGAAAACATTGTGGGAAAAGGAGAAAATGCTTTCTGGTTACCAGCATTTTCTCCTTTTTCCACAATGTTTTAAAAGGCTCCTTTACCAGGGTCATTGAAGAGACATCTTTACAGCCAGAGAGTAAGCAAACACTGTTAAAACTTGATGGTGATATAATCTAGTCAGCAATGTAAACGTAGATAAAAAATCAATATAAGGTGTATGGGGGTATAGAAACTGTAGTGATTTGTCTTCAATTTAAACCGGAGAATGAAATGCAGTTTCTATCTGCCGTAATCTGTGCAACCTTGCAACCATCAAGGGCAATATTTGACATGAAGATACAAGACTGATTATAGTTTTATAAAAAAAAAAAAAGAAAAAATTGGTTAAAAAAAAACAAAAAAAACAAGTGACGATGTATGTTTAAAAGTCGGCATTGTGTAGTAAAAGGTTAAAAGGTTTATTGAACAGCACACTAAGCAATTTCAATACTATTTCATGTAATACTAGTATACAATGTAAAAAAATTAAGGTAGCACAGAGTTCAAGTTTTCACTACAGAACCTTTAAGAAACAATTCCTTTGTTGGCTAACTCTTCCTTTACCCTCTTCAAGTATGTAGAGTCCGGATAACCAAAACTGTTCAAAGAAAAGAAAAAAGCAAATGTCTTTGTTTTTTAGCCATGCTCTGTTCATGGGGGTTTAACTCTTTACCAAACAACAAAATGTAGACTTTTCCAAATTCAAAGCATTTGAAGACAACAATTTAAATGTGGCTCAAATGATACAAACTTTCTTTGATTAGGTAGAAAACATTGTGGGAAAAGGAGAAAATGCTGGTTACCAGCATTTTCTCCTTTTTTCCACTATGTTTTCAAAAGGCTTCTTTCCCAGGGTCGTGAAATGTCGGCATTGTGTGGTAAAGGGTTAATGCATCTGCAAAAAGTATCGACCCATGTCGGCCTGGGCAGTCCGCACAGGCTGACCTGAGTTAAAACTTTTTTTTCTTGCTGTTGATCAATCTTCTGCATGTCAAGGGACCATTCTAACTCCAGATTCAGTCATCTGCTAGACTTAATGGATTTTATGGATCCATAATTTTGTGAAGACTTGCTAGTATAATGTATCATGGAGATGCATTAAACCTCCTTTTGACAGAGCATGGCTAATTTACATTTAGCTCCAAATTTAACATAACCTTTTTTACCTGTACAGTACAGAATACTGCAACAGGTCCTTTTGTTAACTTCAAGATCATAAGACGCAAAGTGCAGATCTATACTACTTAAAATATTATTGCAAAATAAAACCCCGACCAATCTTGTCCTTATCGGACAGTGTAGATCCAAGATCAGGCTTCACATTTTGTGCAGTCTGATCTTGATTTACAGTGTCCACAAAAAGGTCCTTGAGTCGTGCAAAGCAGCCTAAGGGTTAATTGCAGGTTGGACATTCTATGAAATATAGAGAACAAAACAAAGAAGTAAACAAGCCTATACTCACTTTGTTGGTCCGCCATCGATGTTGGTTTTATGATGTATATCATTCCATGTGATCAAACCACTTTCTCCAGTCGTTCTTGATTCGCCTATTGTAAAAGTCAGCCTGGCATGGAATGCTTTTTTAAGTAGACGTAAAATCTCTCTACCCTCAACAGAGTTTGGCAAGTAGGCTTTTCTACTGATACCTTTGTAGGATCTACCTGGACGTGGGTGACATGACTGTAAAAGTAGACCAGAAAATCCATCATGTTCATTTATTCACTGTAACCTTTTACCACACATGTCAAGTTTTAACCATTCTGACAGACAGGATTTTTGAAAACATTGTTGGAAAAGGAGAAAATGCTGGTAACCAGCATTTTCTCCTTTTCTCACAATGTTTTCTTTTCTTTCAGAGACAAAGATAATCATTTGAGCACCCTGTATTTGTCATCTGCAAATGCTCTCAATTTGGAAAAGTCTAAAATTTTGTCATTTGGTAAAGAGATAAGCACCACACACTGGAGCCTATGCATGGCAGCAGGTACTTTTGCAGTCAAGTTCTAAGTAAAAACAAATGGGTATCGCTTTTTCAAAAGTATTTTGAGAGTTACTTGCCAGTCTGGTACTGTTTCCCATTTTCCTAGTTAACCCTTTACCATGCAACCCCGAGTTTCAACGACTCTAAGAGAAGGCTTTTGAAAACATTGTGGGAAAAGGAGAAAATGCCGGTAAACAAACTTCAGTTTTTGAATCACATTTATTTTGTCGTCTGCAAATGCCTTCAATTTTGACCTGCAAAGAATATTATGTGGTAAAGAGTTATCAAATAGCCAGAGTTTGTAAATATGGTCAGTGACAGAGTATCAAAAGTTCTCACACTATAACAAAAACAAAATGTGGTGTCCGTGGTTGTGAGGTAGAGCGTCGGCCTCATAACCATAGGGTCCCGAGTTCGATACCCGGGAACAGGTGTCAACTTTGGGGTTTTTCATTGGCCCA
This sequence comes from Hippopus hippopus, assembly GCA_946811185.2. NCBI lineage: Eukaryota > Metazoa > Mollusca > Bivalvia > Cardiida > Cardiidae > Hippopus > Hippopus hippopus. Next base: position 44,699,919 of record OX328106.1, on the reverse strand, counting down.
CACCTTCGGCGCAAGTACTGGTGTAGTTCCCAGGAAGCAGAATTGAGAGAGATTCGTATAAGTTGTAAGAACTTGTTTCTCAATCGACGTAAAATAAATATGTTTAAACTATAACAAAAACAGAACAAATGCAGGCAGGGCTATGCCAATACCACAATGTTTTCTTTGAAAGCCAAGCCTCGCTAAGGTAGTCAGTAGCGTACAGGACTTGAGAATAGGGGTCGCTGGTTTGAATCCATAGCTCAGCCAATTTCTTTCTGAGGTTTTATGATGGATTGATGATAGTCACTGCGACAGGATTCATTTCTCTCTCAAGGCTGATCATTGTTGCCATGATGGTTATGTGGGAAAGCAGCAAGTGACTTGGAAAGAATATTGTTTGAGGTACTGGTAACAGAAACTCAAGGAAATCATGGATAGGTGCCTTGGCCACCGCAATATAACTAAAGTAATGTTGAAAGAGTTTTAAACACCAATCAATCAACCAATCAATTTTCTTTGAAAACAGCCAAGTTGACTAGACTGTCTGGTAGTGGTAGGTGATTGTACCAGTTACAGGTATAAAAAAGAAATCTCTAGATAATTTATCCCTTTACAACATATCCCGACTTTTAACGACCTGAGAAAAAAACCTTTAAAAAAAAAAAACATTTTGGGAAAAGGAGAAAATGCTGGTAACCAGCATTTTCTCCTTTTCCCAAATTGTTTTTTATCCTATTGGGGACAAATGTCATCATTTGAGCCATACTAAAATATTCATGTGCACAATGCTTTCAAATTGGAGAAGTCTAAATTTTTGTTGATTGGTAAAGAGTTAACCTTTTATGACTCGCTAAAATTTTAGATTTGTCCATTTTAAAGGAATTTACAGATGATAATTCCAATCTTTTTCAAATGACAGAATTTATCCTTGAAAAGGTAGAAAACATTTTAGAAAAAGTAAAAAATGTTAGTCACCAGCACTTTCTCCTTTTCCCACAATGTTTTCAAAAGCCTTCTTCCTTGGGGGGCATTAAAAGTCAGTATTGTGTGGTAAAGGATTAAGTGACCCAATGCTTCAATTTCATTAATAAGGGTTGAAGAATGTACCTCTTGTATCCCACTGGGAAAATTGTATTGGATGATAATTGCCCCACCTTCTCTCTCATAACCTGGTATAAGAAGTTTCCTATCTGTTTTGCAGTTCATAGTACCTCCCTTTGGTTGATCACCTTTAATCTGTCCATAAATAACCCCACAAGTTGGACATTTTGGTTTGTCTTTATGGAAATACTCATCTATACAGCCAGCGCAAAAGGTATGTCCACATTTAGACAGCACTTTAGGATTTCTGACTTTGTCCAGGCAGATAGCACAGAGGTTAACTTTCTTTTTACTTTTTTCTTCTGAATTTAATTGTAGGAACTTCTCTCTGAAAGATGAATTGTGTTTGTCAAAGTTGGCCGGCAAACTTTGCAAGCCAAAGTCACTGTCATCACGATCCAGGTCCTCATAATCTGTGTAAACTTTTCCAGCATATGTGTGAGCATAACTGTCATCATAAGAAGAATCTGCAAGATGGCTTGTCCTCGACTTTTCATTACCAACCCGGACTGCTGAGGTTTTTGGTCTTGTCTGTGTTTTAGAAGCAGATGACGTTGATGATTTTGATGTGGTCAATCTACTTTTACTTGGAAGCAAATGAGGCTTAATTTGTGGTACGTTTTTAGAGGAATGTCCATTATGTCCATAGGGTTTGTCAACATGTGTAGACAGTGTTTTGTTTTCTGTTGATGAGCGTGTTTTTGTCCTAGCTCGGTCTTCTGATCTGCTGCTGTCAACTTTTGACTCTACATAACTGTTGGTATCTCTATTAAACATAGATGACTTCTGTGTTTTTCCTCCAGTCTCCTTTCTATCTGAAACACGACTTGCTGACATAGATCGTCTATGTTGCCCTCTTGGAATGTCTGATGTCCCGTCAAACCTCGGTGACGATAAATACGACCTTGAAAAGTCTGTTATTTCAGGTCGACCTCTTGGCAAGTTCATTCTTGACTTGTCTGTAAACTGGTTATGTGACTCTAAAGCTTCTGCAGTTAGGTTTTCTATCCCTGCTTCTAGTAGAGTCTGCAGTAATACTATTGCTGTAACAGTGCTCTCTTCATCGTTGCTGACCAGCCTTATGTCTGTTAATGACTTCACCCTGTTTTTATCTACGAATACCAGAACGGCATCTAGAAAACATCTCACACAAAGGTCCAAGGCAACGCCATACACACCTGTAATAGAAGATGGAAAAAAATACCATTACAGAACAAAAATTAACTCTTTATCAATCGACAAAATTTGAACCGTTCCAAATTGAAAGCATTTGCAGACAACAAAATAAATGTGACCAAAATACTGAAATTTGTTTTGGGAAGGGTAGAAAACGTTGTGGGAAAAGGAGAAAATGCTGGTTACCATCATTTTCTCGTTTTTCCACAATGTTTTCAAAAGGCTTCTTTATCAGGGTCGATAAAAGTTGTGACTGAGTGGTAAAGGTTACAGTACAGACAAACTAGTAAATGTGGAATAAGCAGCCTTGGTAAAGTTAAAACTCGGCTGGTCTATACAAGATATGTGAAAACAGTCCAAATCAGTTATTGAGTCTGACCTGGTCCAATCCAATCATTAACTCTTTACCAAATGACAAAATTCTAGATTCATCTAAATTCAAAGCATTTTTAGACAACAAACTAAAGGTGGCCCAAATGATGAAGCTTGCCTTTTACAGAGTAGAAAACATCGTGGGAAAAGGAGCAAAGACTAGTAACCAGCATTTTCTCCTATTCTCACAATGTTTTCAAAAGTATTTTTCCTCAGGGTTGTTTAAATTTGGGATTGTGTGGTAAAGGATTAACTCTGATTCAGTTTGGCCAAGTCCAAACCAGTTTTTAAATTTGATCCAGTTTGCTCCAGTGACTTTATCCATCACTCATAGCTAGTTGTCACAACAGGAAATACCAAGAAAAAATTCTGTTTGTTGATCTTTAAGCCAATGAAGAACAAATTATTTGATGATATGAATACTTTCTAGAATTCACTTTTTGATGAACTTTTCATGCATTTTCACTTTTTTATTTGTTGGACGAACTGGTATCTAGACAAGATCTACAGCACCCACGAAAAATATTATAAGGATGATAACGGCTGATTAGGAATAAATAAAAATGAGCCTGATTTGCATAGACCACTGACTTAATTTACATAAGCAAACATCTTGTATCTTATCAATGACATCTTGTTTTGTGTATGACTTTGTAAGTAGATGTAATTTACATTGGAGTGGTAGAGATTTTGTAGGTCATTTCAACATTGCCATATTTGACAGAATTACAATTTTTAACCCTTAGGCTGCTAAGTGTGACTCACTGACCTTTTGCGGACAGTGTAGATCTAGATCAGAATACACAGAACATGCAGTCTGATCATGGAACTACACTGTCCGACAAGGAGTTGTCTTTCCTCAAAAAATACGTTTGAAATGGACATACTTCGGTTTTTACAGTCTGCTTGAAAGTTTCATTTGAATTTATTTAGCAGGATAAGGGTAAAACAGAAAGAATTATTATTTGTGGGCAGTGATTGAAGAATGTTGGTCTTTTTTGTTTACATTTGAATCTGTGTCACTCTTAGTGGCAATAGACTAGCAACATGTCCATTAATTCTTTATCAGATGATTTAATCTTAGATTTGTCCAAATTGAAAACATTTGCAAATGACAAATTAAATATGGCTCAGATAGTTGGATTTGTCTTTGCAAGGGTAGAAATTGTTGAGGGAAAGAAGAAAATGCTGACAACCAGCCTTTCTCCTTTTCCCTTATCTTTTCAAAAGGTTACTTCTACAGGGTCACAACAACAATGGATTGTTCATTAGGTACATGTACTATGACTATTAAACCTCATCCTGCTAAGTAAGTTAAATGAAACTTAGAAGTCACAAGTAAAACCATGAATAATGCTATTTCCGACATATTTTTTTTAGAAAAATATCTACTTATCGGATAGTGTAGATCCAAGATCAGACTGCACATTTTGTGCAGTCTGATCTTGGATCTACACTGTCCGTAAAAGGTCAGTGAGTCGTGCTTATCAGTCCAAGGGATAAATACTGGATGAAAAGTAGGAAGATATCAAAATCAAGCTACCTGTGCTAACTGCAGGTGTACTCAGGGATTTAATTCCCAGTTTGGTCTCTCCATAAACAAAGCAGTTTAGAAACGTTTCCCGCAACTGATTGGCTGTCTTTTCCTTTGAGTGCTCACTGAGCCAGAACGGTCCAACTGTGTGCATTATATAATGGGCTTTAATCTGTCCTCCTCCAGATGTATGGGTGACCTCTGATACTGCTAAAGGTCCATTTTTTCTGATATACTCTCTACATTCGATCCCCATCTCTGGACCTCTTGCTTGAGCAATGGCATAGGCCACTCCACCAAGGTGATCTAGATTGTTGTCTGCTGGATTCACAATGCAATCAGTTGTCTCTTGCAGTAAGTCTCCATGGTAGACTGTGACATTAACATTTCTGATAGAAAATTGACTCTGTAACTGGTCATTTGTATACCAGTCTGGTAACTTAGACTGTGATCTAGTTGAAGTACTTCCTGTTTTCAGTTTATCCACTTTAGTCTCAGTGCTTCTTTCTAAACTTGATGAAGCTGTTACTCCATACAAACTATCATCTTTGTTATCAAACATGGACCCGGCACCATCTAAACCTGTACCAGCTGTATTGTAATAACTTGTCCTCAATGAACTTGTATCACTATGTGATTGACCACCACTGTATAGTGGATTAGTTTTCTGACCTGTACTTTCCTGAAGGCTTTTGTGTCTAGAATGAGATAGAGACATGCCTGAAAACTGTTCAAAAGTTTTATTTTCATCCGATTTCCTCTCCTGATTGCCAATACCTAAAGAACTATGGACACTCTCAAAAGGTACAATGTGTTCCTTGCCACGAAGGGATTCAAGTTCATCATCGGTGTCATAGTTATCAGGGTTATCCCGATAGATACTTGATCTACTGGGTGAGCTGAAGCCATAGGAGTGATTGATGTTGTCTTTAAGTCCAGCAAGAGTCATTCCTGTGTCTCCAGCTTTTGATGTGCTTGGTTTCTGTGAACTTGGTGACTGTCTAAAGCTTGTCTGTGGACTCTCTCTAAGGCTTTCATGTGGACTTCCAATGGACTTCTGATACATCAGCACCTCATCATGAGGAGATTTTGCTTCATAACCCTCAAACAAATCACCTTGACCCCTTGACCTGTCATCTTGGGGTATATTTGTTTTGAGACTTTTGTCTTTTGCAGGTTGTCTGGGAGACATAAGTGATCTGACCAACTCTTCATTTTTTGCTTGATCAGCAATATTTTTTCGTAATGCTGTATTCACATCTGAGGGCGAGGCTGGACGAACCCTGTATGTTCTCCATTTATCCTCAAGCATATCATCTATCTCCATGGCACCTGCTGACTGTTGTGTATTGCTGGTCTGCTCTATCTGACTCTGAATGACTTCCTGAAAACAAATAAATTGATAAGATGATTTTTAACTACAAAACAAACAGATTGATTGATTGTATTGTAGTTAACGCCATTTTCAACATTATTTCAGTTATATGGCAGGGGAGAGTGCACCTACCCATGCTTTCCTGGAGTTTCTTTTACCAGTACTCCACACAATATTCTTTCCAAACCATTGGCTGCTTTCCCACATAACCATTGTCGAAACAATGGTCAGAGGTGAGAGAGGAATGAATCACGTCACAATGACTATCATCGAGCCAGGGATCAAACCAGTGACCCCCTCTTATCAAGTCCTGTACGCTACCAACTGAGCCACCTGGGTTTGGCATGAAACAAACAGAACCATAGCAGGCTGACAAATACCCAACACCGGTTGCGTTGTCACTGGATCACGAAAATTATTTAAAAATACTCCGGTAAAAATCCAATCAATATGAAGATTGTATCCCCACAGGTTCCCATGGCAAAAAGGCCTCCATTAATGCTTTTACCACACAACCCGAGTTTTAATGACACCCCCCCCCCCTCCAAGGAAGAAGACTATTGAAAACATTGATGAAAAAGAGGAAAATACTGGTACCAGCATTTTCTTCTTTTCCCACAATGCTTTCAAAAGCTAAGCTTCTTCCGGATCGTTTAAAAAGTAAGGTTGTTTGATAAGGGATTAAAGATATATATATCTCTTTCATGTACAGGTATTTAGTGCTAAAATTGTCAATTTGTATTTGCTTGTTTGTTTGTGTGCTTGATGCTTATCAACCTTTTCATCATTATGTCAGTTTTAAGCTGCACCCAGTGCACCTAAATATGCTTTCCAAAAGCTACCTGATGTTTCATATAGGCATTTAAATAGTTCCATGCCCATTCTAGCTGAAACCAGTTTCCTTTCAGGCTGTATGTCCCATCTTGATTTTGTGTAACTTTGATGTTTTCACCAAATTCCATTTCATCTCGCAATTTCTGGCTCACTTGCAGAATAACGGATGCATTTGTATCGACTTTGGCCTCCATTGTGGAGAATATCTGAGAAAAAAAAAACAATAAAAAAGAAATGATAAATCTTACTACTAAAAATTTTAGCAGAAAATTCTTTTGACTTTCCCTACACCATGCAATCCTGAGTTTTGATGACCCTGGGCAAGAAGGCTTTTGAAAACATTGTGGGAAAAGGAGAAAATGCTGGTAACCAGCATTTTCTCCATTTTTCAACAATGTTTTCTATCTTATCAAAGGCAAATCTCAACATTTAAGCCACCTATACAAGGTTTGTCATTTAAAAATGCTTTCAATTTGGACAAGTCTGAAATTGTATTGTTCAGTAATGAGTTAACTGATTAATTCATTGTTTTTCACTGCTTTCAACATTATTTCAGTCACTTCTTTCAACATTATTTCAATCATATGACAGTGACAGCTTACAGTTACTTGTTGATTCAAGTATTGCCTGGGATTAACCAGAACTGGGCTAGGGTTCAAAAGTGGCTCAAACAAGGACACTCCAGCAAAAAAACCAAGTGCCTCAAATCCAGATTGAACCAAACACCTTAGGATTACTAATCCTACACCATGAAGAGGCATCAGTTATTAAGACTTTTTGCACTGAATCAAAATTTCTTATAAAACACTGCTACATACTGGTATTGCTAAATATATTTTCTTTGCATGAAAAAGCCAGAGGATTGTTTTAACAATGCTTTCCTGGGTTTTCTTTTACAAGTATTTCACACAACTTTCTTTCCATGCTATTGACCGCATTACTCTTACAAACATGAAAGTTCGCAACAAATGCATAGCTGAAATACAAGCCACCCTGGCTGGGATTCGAACCCATGCAGCAAAGATCCTCATTTTTTGAGGTACAAAAGACCAATACACTAACCACAGGCTAAAGGGAATTCTCCCCAGTGCAGTTTTCAGGTATTCATTTTATACGGGAAGAAGCTATGCAGTAAGGTAGGAGTGATTTCCTGTATAAGCCATATATAAGCATTCTTTACTCTTTACCACATGACAAAATCTTAGACTTGTCCAAATTGAAAGCAATCGAAGACAACAATTAAAATGTGGTTCAAATGATGGAATTTGTCTTTGAATGGGTAGAAAACATTGTGGGAAAAGGAGAAAATGCTGGTTACCACCATTTTCTCCTTTTCCCACAATGTTTTCAAAAGTCTTTGTCTTCAAGGTGGTTAAAAGTTGGGATTGTGTGGCAAAGAAATAAAACAATAATTTGTATTTGGATACGGGTAAAAAGTCAAAAAATATATTACCATATGTTCTGGGAGCACCTCTATTTCCAGATCATTGCCTGACATCTTGTGCTGAAACTTGGTGATATTCTCTATCACTAAAATAACAGTAAGTAACAATAATCATCGCACAGTAACAGTAATAATCAGATAAAAAAAATAATATTGAAATAAAATCATAGAATCCAAAATGATAATAAAATGATGAAAAAAAAAAAAAAAAAAGATAAGTCCTTTTTGTGTTCCGATTACTTCATATACCTGCAATACCAATAATTCAAGAAAAGGAAGAGTTGTCTGTCTGTTTGTGTGGCGCTAAAACTGTTTTCAACAATATTTCAGCAATAATATGGCAGTCTTGTACCTATCCATGTACTGGAACTTTTTTACCACTCCTTTGCATAAAATTCTGTCCATGCCACTGGCTGCTTTCCCACATAAAAAACCATCCAAACAATGTTCTGCAGAGACAGAGGAAGATCTACAATAGTTTCGATAACAGACAAGTTTGATAAATTGAACTTATATAGAAAATGGATTGGAAGTTTTGGCAACAAGGTAACAATAGTGTTATTTGAACTGTTACATTTTCACCCAATACCTAGCTGCGATTTGTTCATCATTAAACTCTTTAATATCAAAGCATTTGTGAAACTTTTTAAAGTATGATTTTATATGAGAAACAAATCGAAGGCAAGTACAGTATTGGCATATTAACACCTACATAATTACCTTGTTACCAAAACCTCCAATCAGTCTATTGTATGAAGTCCAATTTACAAAACTAGTCTATTACCAAAATGTCTGTCACCTGCAAGATATCCTTTCGTAATGAATCATTTAATGCCTCTGACTCGTAGCTTCATTAAACTTAAAAGAAACTTAAAACAAGAGCGGCAAATTGTTTCAAGATACGCCCGTCCCACCACCAGTTGTCGAGGGGGTACGATAATCGTAAAGGGCAGGTAATGCAACAAACATGTTTACCAAGTCTTAAGTCAATTTGACTATTCTGGACAAGCAGAAAATGCTGTAAAAATGACAAAGGGAAATACCTCAAAGACAGCACGAGGTAGAGTAATGGTTCTTTCGCACTGCACTCTGTATTATTGCGACAAACACGCATGCCAAGTTTCAAGTCAATCGGACTAGAGATGACAAAGTTATGCTCCGGACAAGCAGAAAATGCTGTAAAAATGACGATCAAAGGGAAATAACTCCAAGACAGCACGAGGTAGAGTTATGGTTCTTTCGCACTGCACTCTGTATTATTGCAACAAACACACATGCCAAGTTTCAAGTCAATCGGACTGGAGATGACAAAGTTATGCTCCGGACAAAAAACTGGACCCCCCCCTCCCCGGCCACCCGCCCCTACGCCATGGGTGATCCCATAAATCATCCCGTCTTTGACGGGCGTATAAAAATGATCCAGCATTTTCTTTTTTTTCTAGCCTTTTAGAGACAAATCTCATCATCCATGCCACATTAAGTTTGTCATCTGTGACTACTTTGACTTTGAATGGGTCTTAAATGTAGTCATTTGGCAATAAATTAACACTTTACCAAATGAAAAAATTTACGACATGTACATATTGATAACTTTTGCAGACGACAACTTAGATGTGGCTCAAATAATAGTCTTTTTGACTCTTTACAGCACAAGAAAATTTATACTACATTCAAACTGAAATTTGTTGCAAATGATAATTCAAACTTGGCTCAAATGAAGGAATTTATCTTCGAAAGGGTATAACACATTAAGGGGAAAGGAGAAAATGTTGGTTACCAGCATTTTCTCCTTTTCCCACAATGTTTTTGAAAAGCTTCTTCATTAGGGCTGTCAAAACTCGGGATCGTATGGTAAAGGGATAAGATTGGAAAAAAAAAAAAAAAATTGGGAGAAGGAGAAAATGAACACCAGCATTTTCTCCTTTTCTGACGATGTTTTCATTTCAAAGTCTTTCTTCTTTAGAATCGTGAAACATGAGATAGTTTGATAAAGGGTTTAAATACCTTTTGGATCCTCAAATATGATAACTGCATCATTGTTCATCAGTGGGAAGTAAATCCTCTGAATTTTACCCCCACCATGTTCAGGCTTTGAGAAGTATATTTTAAGAACTTTATCCAGAGTTTGATCCGGCAAATGTCTAATTCTGACCCCAACCATCATTCTTGTGTAGGCTGTCCGCTGAAATAAGAAGACTAATGAAAAAGAAAGATTAACATTTACCGACAAGCAAACGGCTTAAACCAATATTTTCAATCTACCAATAGTTCGTTTGTTTGATGCTTAACTCTTTACCACATGATACTGAATTTAAACGACCCTGAGGTAGAAGCCTTTTGAAAACATTGTGGGAAAAGGAGAAAATGCTGCTGAATAGCCTTTTTCTCCGTCTCTCATAACATTTTTTACCCTTTCACAGCCCAAAAAGCATAATTCCAGGTGCATAAAAGTGTTGTTTGCAAATTTACATTAAATTTGGACACCTCTAAATTTTTGTCTTCTGATAAAGACTTAATTTCATGTTTTTACATTATTTCATATACATGTACATGTAATGTGTCTAGAATCTTTACACAGGGGTGCTAATTTACCCTTATGCTGCTAAGGGAGTCACAGAGCACTTTTGTGGACAATATAAATCAAGATCAGACTGCACAGAATGTGCAGTATAATCATAATTTACATTGTCCAATACAGTAAAATTTTGTATCGAAAGGAGTCAAGTGAAATCACAATGTTTGGCTTTCTACTTTCGGTTGGAAATTTTCACTTTTTTCCCCAAGCAGTTTTACTTTTAGGCTTAATTATGGTGTTGGACAGGAGTTGTCCTATCAAGAGATAAACGAATGTTTCGCACTTGTTTTCTAAACTTTGCACTTAAGATGTTCGAACTTATGGACGCTACCCTTTTGAATATCATTTCAGCGATTTCCCCTATCAGGGAGTATATTGGGTATTTTTTTCTTACCAGCCATACTTCAATATCATATGCAAGATTTGAGAAACCCTATTCATGTATTGTAGCACGAAAGTGTCAATAACAGTTAAAATCTCAACCAAGATAGTCATTGATTGTAAATATCAATTGCGAAATATAGTGCACAAAATGATATTCAAAGATTGGAAAAAATCAACTACTTACTAGAATTTATGATCATATATTTGGTTTCATATTTAAAAATATAAACAAGGAAATCGTTTCATTCAAGAGGTTCTGTAAAATACGAATCGTTTTAAACGAAGATTTTTTTCAAATGTTTGTTGTGAGCAACAGTAAAATCATGAAAAATTCTTAAGTTTTGTACTATAATATTGGTAAAAGTAGATATATTGGATTTCAGTCATCACACGGTTGAAACAGATGTAAAAACAGAAACATTTTAGGAGAGGTACTTTCGATAAGACGAATTGCCATTCTCATTTTTATTGCTTTGCCATTTTATTTCAAGGGCAGAGATTTACAGTCAGATTTACGGGGAGAAAGAAAAGTGAAAATCTTATAGTGATTAAATTCAACCTTACACTTCAAATTAAAGACAAAAAAATCACTAATTTTCCATGCATTATGTCTTCTGTTTACGAAGCTAACGTGCTTTTTGTTGTTCAAGCGTTTGGACGAAAAAAATCGGGACGAAAAAGCTGGCAAACATTAAAAAAATATATTTGCAAAAATTATGCATTTACAATAATAATTGCATTTTCATACAAGATGAAAAAATATTTTTTTGGAGATAATCACTTTTGACAGTTATCATACGTTGATTACATTATTTTCTATATTTCTAACCATCCTTAAAAAATTTTATGGTCAAAGGGAGAAAACTCGTATAAAAACTTATAGAGAGGCTTTAAAGAGTCGCCTCCCTTGAACTTGTTACATCTTAAGGAATCAAAGTTCCCTTGGTATCTATTATCAATACTTCCAAAGATACAGTTGTCATTTTGCTACAAATGATATTTTATGGGGTATTCTATAGTCCAAATATTTAGACGTACACATGCTTGTTCGCCGTTCAACATTTATCTATCGGACATTTCACATTTTACTTTTCTTTTGCATGTTACCTACGTACACGATGAATGTCAAAATGTGAAATAACGTACGTAGGGTCTTATAAATAGGACTAGGGTATTCTAGTACTTATTGACAAGACTTTCGCAGCGATTTCCGACATCAGATGAATGAATTTCGCTAATGAATTGAAGTAAATATAGGCCTACTGCTTCGCCTACCTTGCAGTTCGTGGCAGTTTTGGACGTAATTTAGATCTATCATATTTGGGCTATCTCATCGCTTAGAAAGATTTGGTAGATCACGCGAGGCTTTAAATCTTGTTATTTTCTTACTTTATCTGTCAAAATTTTCGTCTTCGAACCCTTTGCAGATTAATCTAGACAGGATAACTTTCGGCGTCACCAGGGATCTTATAATACATATGCGATCCCTGGCGTCACTCACCATATCCAACGATAGTTTTCAAAACTTACACAAACACCATGTTTTCATAATCAGACAGACGTGAAATTTTTAAGGGTATGTCTGATGATCTAAAGGGTCACTTTCATTTTAAAATTAAAACTGAATATCATATGTTGAATTTGCATCCGAAGTGACATATTACCTTGATAGATCTATATATTTGAATCCAACCGTTATTTCCCACTTTAAATTTTGGCGATCGTTATGATCCTAACAAATGATTTATGATGGAATACAAGGGAGGCAACCCTCCAGTCACGAAGTGATGGTTTTAATCTGAACGCTTAAGCTGACAATCGCGACTCACTGGCCTTTTTGCGGACAGTGTAGATCAAGATCAGACTGCACAGAACGTGCAGTCTGATCTTGGATCTACAATGTCCGGTAAGGAGATATTTTTCTCCAAAAGATAAATTTTAAATGAAATTATTTTGGTTCTTAAAATCGGCTTAAAAGTTTCATTTAACTTATTTATCAGGATACGGGTTAACGCTTTTTTTAATTCTTGGAAGAACCATCTGTTAGCTGAAAATCTATTGATATTAATAATCCTATAATAACAACATAAAGTTGTTGGAATTCATTATGACTACACGGGGGAAAAAACATGTTTCTATCCCGAATGCCCGTGCAGACGCAATAACTATTTTTTATTCGCCTTCCGTTTATGCAGTACACAGTTATAAGGGAGGTGACTTGTGGTTATAATAAATTTCACGTATGTAAGAGTTTTCTCCCTTTGACCATAAATTGTTCGGCACAGTTAAAAGTCAACCAGTAAAGGACCATTGTTTAACATCCAGTGAGGCTTCATATCATTCGGCAAATCTCGGGTAATCGGTTTGTAACTGGTCGGTGCTGTTACGGAATCGACCGAGTAATGATAAGTCGAGTCGATGTACGAGTTTTCTCCCTTCGACCAAGGAAAAAAAAATAATTTCGTCAAATTCAGATTCTCATATTTGCAAATGAAACGATCGTAGTAACGTAAACAATATGGCTTCCTCGGTGGAAAATGCAGGAGTCTTTTTTTATTAAATAGTGGTTTCTTGTGGTATTCATAGCAGCTTAAAATAATCACAAGGTAGAGTGATCCAGTAATTAACTGTATAATAGGATTTAGAAAGTTAATGGTTATTATATAGATGAAATTATTGTAAGTACTTTTTTAACCATGTCAAACAAGACATGTTTCAACTTGTTTGTTCAATCAAATGTATGTTACAGCTGTATAAAGCCCTTTTTTAATGACAGCTGGAGGTTGTAGTCCATGTATCGCAAATTGGTAATTGTGGTGGTCTTGAGAAAGTTCAAAGAAAATGTTTAGGATTGTTTAATGGTTCCATTGTCCCCTAGTACAGATAAATGTCCCCAAATGCAATGTTACTTTTTGACTGGTCGCCTCTGGGTACAGAGACGATCAAGACAAAATTATAGGAGCGTAAGCGAATTTCGCTAGTAATTGAATTTCGCCAACTATGTTCTCGGGCAATATTTTCGTATCTGTGACATCATCCATTCACGGAAAAGATTGATATCTTAGCAGCAAAGGTGTTTTGAACTGTCATTTGAATCTAATGATAGAAAAATACCTATCAATAGGAAAAAAGTTCATAAGCGACCTCTCACATGCTTTTCCCCGCCATTTTATTATCACTTTTCAGGTGTATCCTTTATATGCAGATTTTAAAAGATAGTTTTAGCTTAAAACTTTTTTTGTCTTTTTTCAGTTTGAAAGGTTATCTTTTGAACTTTAATAGCCGAAGTTTCGTATGGGGCACCTAAAGGGAAATATATCCATATGAAAGACAGAGGGGTCCTTATTCATTTTTTCCTAAGAAAACAGACTGAATTAGGTATAAAAATCACTACAAAGACAAGAAAATAGCCTTTTCTGTGAGCTACAAAAGGTTATCTGTTTTAGATTTACGGCCTCTTTATCCCCAACACTGTCATACCAAGTTAGATTGTAATAATTCAGTGCCACAGCAGAAATAATTACATGAAAAATCACATAACTGTCGATTTTGTTTTCTGAGAGCTGCGTTTTGTTTTATGTCCTTCAGGTTTTCTCGTAGAAAGTAAATGTAGAGTTAATATCCAAGGGATGCAATGAATATTGCTGAAATGATGCTGTGAATTTTTTATTTCATTTTACCCTCTCTGGGGCCTCTAATTTTTGGAAAACCAGAGTTGTCGAAATTGGCTTACTCTTTTTATAGATGGCGACTTTGTACTGTCTCACTTCTAACGATGTTTTGACAGACTGATAAATTTAGATGTTTAAGTGGTAAAACTTATTTTTAAAAAAGTATTTGAATACAAGTGCATAGATATTTAACCATAAAGAAAATTACTATCGCTTTGTGCAATCCGCAAGAGCAGTTTCCCTTGCGTTGGCGAAATTCGATTACACCAGTATAGTTGAAAGCTCTGCACAGACTTTGTGTGCAAGTTTGAAATCTCACTATTTCACAAATAGAGCACAAAACTAGGATTTGAACATATCTGTTGTTTGCATATTTAATAACCTTTCGTTTGAAATACAAATATTTTCAATTTATATGCTGAACATAAGGGAAAACCGTGCATTTCATATGTTACTCGAGTTGTTTACATTCCCGAAAACACACAAAATGGCCGTCACGCATGATAAATTTTGTGTTTTTTAGGAGATTTACATGTTATAAACGACTTCTACAAGCTCTTTAGGTAATGAAAGGTTTAATAACTTGTCTTTCGTCAAGTTTATTACTAGCATATTGACAAAACAGAAAGTCAGTATAGTGCTCTATTTGCTACCGGAAAATTTACGATGGACTTGAGATGGTATCGCGCACAATAATTGTCCAAATATGAAAAAAAGCACTGTAGCGTCTCATTATTGAGACTACATTGTCCCCTGGTGTTGATAGATACCCCTGACACACTGATAATCGCGATGTTAAGCTTCGGTGTTTGCCAACATAAATTACGGGGATAAAAATGAAAACCATTTGCCTGTATGTGTAAGACAATTAATGTCCTTCAAGGATACAGGAAGTGTCCATTTATTTTTCAATATTCACAAAAAAAATATTTCAGTTAGCATGACACATCAGACACAGAGCAGTTATTTTGTTATGCAGGTATATTCAGGGATAAAAATGAAAACCCATTTACCTGTACATGTAAGACAATTAATGTCCTTCAAGGATACAGGACATGTCCATTTATTTTTCAGTATTCACAAAAAAATATTTCTGTCAGCATGACACATCAGACACAGAGCAGCTATTTTGTTAGGCAGGTATATTCGCAAAGTGTGAGAATAAACCACCATTTTAGAGATAGACTGACCTTAAACATCCCTCGCTGACACGATCACGTTACGACCATTAACAGCAAATCCTGGTGGAAGTGTAATTTTTTTTTCAAACACAGTTTCATCTTGAAATAATTTGTAGTTTTTATGGCAAGGGATTTTTGCGTTAGGGGAATGACATGTGTTGAAAATAAGTTTTTTAAGTTCTCAGATTTGCCTATCTATACCTCATTTTCCTGCAGTTTTCGCAGACAATTATAAATAAATGGTATGACATCATCAGCCTCAAATATATCATGTGACTTACAAGCAAAACAAAATGATCGCGAACTTCCATATATTGCGGTTTTAGATAATTCGACGATTAATGATATAACTTCATTTTGACACCAAATTTAAATCACAGTTTTTATCAATTCTTTTTTATTTATTTTGACCTTAACAATCTGGTTAATTTGTAAACAAATACTCATTATAAATGCAGTTAAGTCAGCAGGCACATTCAATTTCATTTGAAAAAATAGCACTGGATAATGAAGTATGCCTTCTTGTAAATGAAATACATCCAGTTCATTTTAGTTTCATTTTCCATTCCCAAGCAGATAAAACAAATTGTGGAAACAGAACTTGACTGTGCTTGAAATGACTTCCAGAGCATGCACCGTAAATGTCAAGTATAGTTTTGATTTCTATGAAAGTAGATAATGAATATTTACATCTCAAAAAAATAGTATAACAAGAGGTAACAATTACATTTTTAAATCATTTTGGTGTTCTTGTAAATATTAATCATTTATCTATTGCTCTGTGCCCATATTATTGGCCTTCAAGAAAAATATTGCCACATACAGCTGTTAGAAAAGTTGCGGGTATGATCAAGTTCATTCAAGAAGTAATGACAGATATGGCTGACACAGGGGCTTGTGGAGACACAATAAAAAAATAACATTGGAGCAAGCCTTAGAATTGGAAATAGAGGCTGCTCAGGCAGGGGTCAATCCACATAAATTTAGAAGAGAACAGCTTGCAATCAGATAGGCAGCTAATACAAAGCTAACTAAATGGGTTACTAGATGTAAACAAAAAACACTGATTCAAGCAAACTCACAGAATAAGAACACTTGAACATCTTTTACAAGCATTTATTTTCAACTTAGATAAATGAGCCAGGCTGCACAGAAAGGTGTTTAACACATCTGTAAACAAGAATGACTCGAGCCAGTCTGTGCAGACTAACATTGTAAAGTTAGAAAGCTGCTCTTACTTTTTACAGATGGATTACGTGGATGCCCCATATGTTCCCATCAAGCAGAGGAAGGGCAAAACAACCTTCCAGCAAGAGCTTGATGATAGAATGAGACAGAGAAGAAAGCAAGGTCTTACATACGATTTAACAAGTGAAGAAAGTGAAGAACAAGATTATGACAGTCAGGAAGAGAACAGTAGGTACCCCAGGGGAGTAACAAGGGATTCACAATAATCACGCACTTAAAATCGAGATTGCTATTTCAGTGTGCTTTTGTGGACAGTGTAAATCAAGATCAGACTGCACAGAACGTACAGTCTGATCTTGATCTACACTGTCCATTACAGTGAGGTTGTCTGTTGAAAAGAAATAGAGTGAAATTGCAATCTTTGGCTTTTTACTATTGGTTGGAAATTTTATTTTAGGCAGTTAAAGGCTTAATTATAAAGATGGTATTAAAATCTAAAGTGATAAAAGAATGTTTTGTCTAATCCCATTTTTCTACATTACGCACTTGTGCATTGTGTGTTAACGGTTACGAGCACTATATGCCTTTATTTCCTATTTTTTTTTTTTTCATATATTATCATGACTTCAAGAAATAATTCAGTAGCACTTGGACAACGTAAGAAAAAAAGAAGTATGATATGAATAATCAGCAGGAGGTATGGTGTAACTCTTTACCAGATGACATCATTTTAGACTTGTCGAAATTGGAAGTATTTGCAGAGGGCAAATTAAATGTGACTCAAAAATTAGAACTTGTTTGTGGAAGGGAAGAAAACATTGAGAAAAGAGGAGAAAATGCTGGTAACAAGCATTTTCTCCTTTTTCCACAATGTTTTTAAAAGTCTTTTTCAATAAGGTCATTAAAACTGGCTATTGTTTAGTAAGGCTTTATACTTGAAATACATCTAGAGCATTCTGGCCTAGGGAGAAATTGCTGATTACCAGCAATTTGATGATTTCGTCACATTTGTTATTTAAATGTATTTTTGTGAAATGGGAAAAAAAAAGAGAAGCCATAAGTGGAAAAAAGAATGGTAATGATCTATGATCCATATTGTCAATAGCTGTGATTGGAAGATCTACAGCTAAATTTGTTTTTAGCATCGGTACACTTACATTTGAGAAGCGGTCTGAGAAAAGGTGGTTTAATGCATCTTGGTAATGATTTATGCCAAGAAAATCATCACATAATTATGGATGCATAAGATCCATTTTGTCTATCAATAAGTTGAATATGGAGGCAGAAAGGTCTTTTGACATGCAGAAAATTGACAAAGAGCAAAAAGTATTGACACATGTCAGCCTGCGCAGTCCGTGCAGGCTGACATGGGTCCATACTTTTTGCAGATGTGTAAAAGCCCCTTTTCACAGAGCATGCCTAATGTGTATTATGTGCAGTCTGATCTTAATGTACAATGCTATTGAAATACCTTAAAATTGTCCTTGATTATGATAGCCTTAGGGCCAATGTTTATCTTGTAAGTGATTGAAGTAATTTATAAACAATACACGTGATTCTCATTTACTTTTGTGAACAGGTTTGACTGAACAATTCCGTAGTCAACTTAGCTCAACAAGACGTGATAGGCCCTCATCTGCGAAGCGCAGAGGGGATCCTGCTGGAGAAACATTGATTTCAAAAGACTCACAAAGATTTATGAAAAAGAAGCCCGGAGCAACAGAATCTTCTACTATGCCGGCTTTAGGAAAGTCATCACCTAGTAGTGAAAAATCTCCGAGAGTTTCATCGCAAAGTGAAATAGACAGGATGTTTGGTAGCAGTCCCAAAACGAGAAAATCTCCGATTGAAGAGAGATATGCTTTGTCTAGAACATCACCGTCAGAGGACAGATATGGCAAAATGAGGGCCTCGCCTTTGGATGAAAGATTCAGTAAAACTAGGACATCTCCAGTGGATGGTTCTGCATATGACAGTCTTTCTAAGACTACTGCAGGGACCTCAGGATCCCCATCCTTACTCCCTAAGACCATGGGTAAAGGTGAAAAAGGGTCCGGTGATAGAAAATCTCCGCTTACTAAAGAAATGTCAAAAGAAGACTTGATATTTGGTAGAAAAACACCAACTTATGATGATAGGTACCGTAATTGCTGATGGCCAGCATTTTCTCCTTTTCCTACAATATTTTGCTTGCTTTTAGAATCAAATTCCACCGTACGCGTTTACCATGTTTAATTTGTCATCTGCAAATAATTTCAATTTGGACAAGTCTAAAATGTCAATGTCTTGTAAAGAGTTAGCCCTTTGCCAGATGTCCAAATTGAAAGCAATGGCATTCAAAAAAATTAAATGTGTCTCAAATTAGGTAAATCAGCTTTCCTGAGTAGAAAACATTGTTGAATATGGAGAAAGTGTGGGTTCCAACACATTCTCCTGTTACCCTTGTATTTTTCAAAAGCTTTTTTTTCAGGGTCAGTTAAATTTGAGGTAATTTGGTAAGGGATAGAATTGGCACTTGTGAGAGGTCTAGTCTAGAAAAATGAAAATTGAACAAATGCATTTTTAGTTTTTTTTTTTCAGAAGAAGTTTATTAAAAATACCAACTTGAATGCACATGCTTTATAAGTTCTAAAATTACCATGCTTTTGCTTTTTTTAGCTATAAAAGTCATGAAAAGAAGGAATGGAAGGCACCAAACTTCCGTCGCGGAAGTCCAGCACTGGAGGAAAAACCACAGTCCCCAGTTCCATCAGAATCAGGTACACATTTAAGTTGACTTTATTTGATACATGTATGTCTATTTTTCTGCTATGTTAAAAAAGACGCAGCTATCCATTGAATTTTAGGATCTACCAACAGCTTGATATTTTTCTTGTAAATGAAGCATTTAGATTAAATCTGAACAAGGCCACAAAATTGTAGGTTTGTTTATGCTATGAGCATTTGCAGTATGGCCCAGCTGATGGAATTAAACTTTGAAAGTGTTGAAAACATTGTGGGATTCTTTCTGACCAATCCCTTGCCTTTGTAAAATTTTATGAACCAATCCAATACAGAGGTGTCACAGGCAGCAGTCCTGAGTTTTAACAACCCTGAAAGAAGACTTTCAGACACATTTTGAAAAAAGAGGATGTGCTGGTTATTAGTATTATATTATATTTCATGTGTCTATTTTTAGAAATGTAATGGGTAAAGAAATGTCGTAATTTAAGCTGGGGGGGAATTATTTCCCCGTCACAGTGAATATTTTCCTCCTGCCGAAAATCTGGAACTACTTTTTTAAGTTTTTTAAGTTTTTAAGTTTTAAAAGTGGCATTCGTTGACAAAATAATCAGAGGAAATATAATATATAATTCATTTCATCAGCTTGTGGTTAATATGGGGAAATATTTGCCTCAAAAGGGAAAGGTCCGCGAAAATGACTCACATTTATTTTGTTGTCTGCAAATGCTTCTAATTTACCAAAGTCTAAAGTTTTAACAACCTGTAGAGAGTGAAACATGTCTCCAAGCCAAGTTCTGTGAAAAGTGGGCTTCATGATGCATTATACCAAGTGAGTCATCACATAATTATGAATTCAAGAAATTCATTTTGTCTAACAACTGACTGAATCTGTAGGTGGAATCTCATTTGGACATGCAGAAAATTGACACATAGCAAAAGGTTTCGACACATGTCAGCCTGCGCAAATTGCACAGGCTGACATGGGCCGATACTTTTTAACAGGTGCATAATACCCCCTTTTCACAGAGCATGGCTCTTATATGTTGTAGGTAGAGGAGGAAGAAAAACACCTATGGATCTACAGACTATATCAGAGAACCCAAAACCAGCACCCAGGTACAGAACAGAGAAAAGTCCAACTGATCAGCGCATGAAGTCAAGAGATTCATCCCCAAGGTAACAAGAATTAATTGTAGTTTTTCTAATTGTTACATAACTATTTCAATATATGCATAGTGTGGATATACATATAAAACAGTCTAAAAGGGTAAGTATTGAGATTTAGTGCTCATGAATGAAACATTTTTGTGAGAATTCTGGTACTTTTGCTGTACATGCATTTTTACTGTAGATGCATGAAGAATCTGAGTATTAGCTACCTGTAAAAATATAGAATATGGGTATTAAAAACTCCAGTCATTCCAAAATTTAGAACCAAGTTTATTTCTCTGTGACTCAACCTTGCAGTCAAGTTCAAATTGCAAATATTTGAAAATGCGTGTGTCAATTCAGGACTAGCGCTGACCATTTGACAAAGATTTACAACCCCGAGGGAGAGAATTTCCAGAATTTTATGGGTAAATGTAACCAGTATTTTATCCTTTTATCACAATGTTTTCTACCTTTTTAAAGAGGTATCCAGTCATCACGCCAGATTGAAGTCTTTACCTAACAACAAAATCTTAGACTTGTTCAATTTCAAAGCATTGAAATACATGTATGCAGATGAAAAATGGAAAATGGTTGATATGATAGGATTTGTTCTTGAAAGAGTTGAAAACATTGTGGGAAAAGGAGAAAATGCTGGTTACCAGTATTTTCTCCTTTTCCCACATTGTTTTAAATTCCATCCCTTCTCAGGGTCGTCAAACTTGGGATTATTTATTAAAGGGTTAATTTTTCCTATGCGAATGCTTTCAAATATCAACAAGTCTATAGTTTGTCATCTGAAAAAGAGTTAACATAAACATGTATATGTACATTGAAATATCGTATGTACAAACAATCAAGATATTCCTTTATTATATCTTTATGTTTGTTTATATATTGAAGGGGTCCTGCCTGGCTCAGTGCCCGGATTCCAGCCTCACTGGGTCCACTGAGTTTTTGTGGGAGTGTCTTTGGGCAAGACACCTCAGAGTCCTAGTCTAGTACTGTTGACACTTAGGAAATACATGAATATGTTAGCTGTGGCCATGACATGACTGAAATAATGTTGAAAGGGGCATAAAACACCATTCAGTCAATAAATTCAATATATTGCAGGTCTTTATCCTTGGAATCTCCAACAGCCGAGAGAAGGAATAAACCTAAAGTCGATATCTTTGGCAGTAGAAAGGAAAAGGAGGTTGATTTTGAAGTCGAAGAAACTGAAAGAGATAAAAGGTTTTCCTCAGCTAGAAATAGAAGACAGTCCCCCACCAGCAGACTGGGCCAGCAGCCTGGAAAAACAGCTCCAGAAAAACAGACACGCTTCACAAAACAGACGGATAGACGGACACCCACTAGATTGTCGGACAGGCGTACTCCACCCTTTAAAGGTAGCATGCAAATGAACTTTTTAAAGTGTAACACATTATGACCTCAAGAAAACTGTTTTTTTTCTTGCAGCAAACTACCTTTGAAAATGTTGTAACAGAAGGAGACACTGCTCATTTTAAGCAATCATCGGTATTCAATTTGCCAGAGGGATTTAACATGTATTCATTTATCAAACAATAATTCATATCCATTTTATGCTGATGGTTTTGCTGCTATCTGTTGCAAATTGACTTCACAAGGTACTGACATCTTAGTGACCTGCCTCTGGACCAGAGAAGTGTCATTGCATACTTAATCCATTCCATATAATAAACAGGCAGCTAAGGGTAAATAAAACATGGATGTTCAAGGCAGATTAGTTGTTAACTGCTAGTGAATTCATTCTTTCTTTTCACATCTGGCATGGTTGCCTCTTAAGACAGATTAGTTGCTGAACTCCCAACCAGATGACAAAATTTTAGACTTGAAAGCATTTGAAAACAACAAATCAAATGTAGCTCAGGAAATGATTTGTCTTTGAAAGGGTGGAAAATATTGTGGGAAAGGAGAAAATGCTGGTAACCAGGCGAAGAAATCTTTAGACTCAGCCAAATTGAAGAATTGAAGACAACAAATCAAATGTAGCTCAAAAGATGTTTTGTCTTTGAAAGGGTAGAAAACATTGTGGGACAGGAGAAAATGCTGGTAACGAGCATTTTTTCTATTCCCAACAATGTTTTCAAAAGGCTTTTTTTTCTCAGCATCGTCAGAATATAAGGTTGTTTTGTTAAAGTTTAGGACAGACTACTTGCATAACTTTTAACCAGAGGACAAAATTTTAGACTTGCCTAAATAGAAAGCATTTTCAGATGATACAATTTGCAAGGTTTGTGTGACAAAAGACGCAAAAACTTCAAGTCTAAGGTTAGATCCTTTCCATTAATTGCGTACCATTGAGCAGTTTATACAATTATTCATTAATGGCTTTCAAGCACATCTGCCCTGTTCTTGTTTTCTAAAGTCTGCACCTTGGTATTAGGGCGTTGAGCTCCTTTGGAGGACAGTGCTCGTACGTGGGGTCAGGCTTTGTGCAGCGGTTCATATGAAAGACTAATTTAAAACTAGAAAATAGGTTCTAATTGCATCTCTCACCAAAGTAAGATCTTTGTATATTTTTATTGGTAAAATTTTCGGTCGGCATGTCTTGCTTTTATGTCCAGCTAAGTCGAACAGGATTGTTTACTAGTACAGGGTTATTAGAGGTCAGCGTTATTACCTGTTCGTATAATTTTAAGAGCAATAAATTTGAGCCATGTCCTTGCAAAAAGGAGCTTAATGCATCTCTGTGATGCATGATATCTAGCAAGTCCACATCATTATGGATCCATAAAATCCATTTTAACCAACAACCAACTAAATTTTGAGGTACACTTTTCCTTGGACATGCAAAAATTGAGTAATAGCAAAGGTCAGCCTGCATGGACTATGCAGGCTGACCTTGATTGACACATTTTGCAGATGCACTAAGCATGGCACATTTATATATTTCAGATGAGCAAGCCGATAAAAGTAAAACAAAGAAGGATGTGGGATTGTTGGACTTTTTACATGATGATACAAAACCTCAGGCTGATAAGGAAAAACCCAAACCTCGACTCAGGAAGGACAGGCCGGTGGAGAGAGAATCGTCGCTCAAGAAGTCTGTATCACATGATTCAATCACTGATGAACTGATGGCAGGTAAATGCCCAATGTGATTCTCATGTTTATGAATGTGGATTTTGATCCACTGAGATCCCACAAAAAAAAAATTGGTAAAAATTAAATGCCCAGATAACTAACAAAAAAAGATGAATTCTCAAAGCTGACTCTGGCAATAAAGGCCTTAACCCTTTACCAGACGACAAATTTTTAGATTTGTCCAAATTGAAAGCATTTGCAGACGACAAAATAGATTTGAATCAAAAATTGAAATTTGCTTATGGAAGGGTAGAAAACATTGTGGGAAAAGGAGAAAATGCTGGTAACCAGCATTTTCTCCTTTTCCCACAATGTTTTCAAAAGGCCTTTTCCTTAGGGTCGTTAAAAGTCGGGATTGTGTGGTAAAGGGTTAAACTGGTATCATGGGTTTAGATACACTGAGATTTTAGTTACATTGAGTTTTTTGGACCTGTACTTTGCGCAATATTCTTCCCAAGCCACTGGCTGCTTTCCCACATAACCATTGTAGAAACAATAATCAGCAGTGAGAGAAGAATGAATCCAGTCACAATGACAACTATGAAGACACCCTTGTTAACCCTTTACCAAACAATCCCTGGTTTTCATGACTGGGAAGGAAGGCTTTTGAAAACATTTTGGGAAAAGGAGAAAATGCTGGTAACCAGCATTTTCTCCTTTTCCCAAAATGTTTTCTACCCTATCAAAGACAGAAATCATCATTTGAGCTACATCTAAATTGTTGCCCGCAAATGCTTTCAGTTTGGTCAGGTCCAAAATTTTGTCGTTTGGTAAAGGGTTAAGTACTGATAATCAACATGATTTGAGCTTTTACTGTGTAGGATTTCATGCGAAAATTCTCGAAAAAGAAGGAATTGCTTATCATGAGAAATTTATATTTTTGCAAAAATGCTTTCAAATATAGCCTGCTACGAGATGAAAAAGTCATCTGCAGGAGGTAATGGATAAAAACAAATGAGTCATGCTCTGACAAAAGGAGGCTCAATGCATCTCCATAATGCATTAACTCTTTACCAAACGGCAAACTTTTAGACTAGCCCAAATTGAAAGTATTTGCAGACAACAAAATAAATGTGACTTAAAAAGTGAATTTTGATTCATGAAGGATAGAAAACATTGTGAGAAAAGGAGAAAATGCTGGTTACCAGCATTTTCTCCTTTTCCCACAATGTTTTAAAAAGGGCCTCTGCCTCAGGGTTGTTAAAACTTGGGATTGTGTGGTAAGGGTTAAACCAAGAAAGACATCACAGAACAACTAGGGATCCATAAAATCTACTTTGTCTAAGAACTGACTGAATTATGAGGTAGACTGGTCCTTTGGCATACAGAAAATTGACTGATAGCAAAAAGTTTTGGCCCAGGTCAGCCTGCGCGGAATGCGCAGGCTGACCTAGGTCGATACTTTTTGCAGATGCATTAAGCCCCCTTTTCACAGAACATTGCTTAGATATAACTTCATGAATATTACAGAAGGAGATCACCCAAGTATGTTAGAGAAATCTGCCACAGACACAGAGAAAAATATACCTGTGGATCAGAGCTCTGTCTGTGCTGAGCTAGAAAATGACCCAAACAGACAAAGAGAGAGGGAGAAAGAGAGGGCTGTTAGAACAGCCAGGTAAATCATCTCTAATACTTAGACTGCACATTATAACATTAATTGCTTTTGCAGGCAGGGTAGATCAGGATCAGATTGCACTAAACATGATGTCTGATCTTGGGTCTACTCTGTCTGCTGTGTTAGGACAGTGTTTAGCTGTCACAAATTTTGTTCCTTTTGCAGACATAGTCAATAAGAAATGACTTTGCTTTTAGAGTGTCATGTTAGATCTATATTTCTGCTCTGTTAAGACAGCATCTGAGCACTGTTATATAAACTTCAGTTTGTTTTCAAACAGTGTAGATTAAGATCAGACTGCACAAAATATAAAGCTTGAACTTATTTGTACTCTAATATTTTAAGACATTGTAGCTAAAATCAGGCATTGAAATTGCAATAAGAAGACAATGTTTTGCAGACTAACCCTTTAAGTGCCATAGGCGAAAACAGTGACTTTTGTGGATGGCATAGATCAAGATCAGACTGCACAGAACATGCAGTCTGATCTTTGATCTATACCGTCCACCTGTGTAGTCAAGCCTATACAATCAAAATTTTTGTAAGTTTCAAAGGATTGTATTTAGAGCCGTCGAAAGAGGTTGAGTTTATTTATTTGGTGCTGAAAGAGTTAAAAATGACTACTTGGCCTATCTTGGTTAAAATACTAATATTGTATTACAAAATCAGCTAGACTTAATTTGGGGGAGCAATATAAGTGGAATGGATTTTAGCTATAGATCTGGTTTGAGTTAGGAATACGTATTCAGTATACACAGATCATAAAAGTGTTTAATAGAGTTCAGTAGACCTACAAAGAACTCTTTGCAAAGATGTAGAGTCCTTTTGACCATTTGAAATGTGTTCAAACATTGAAGGCAATTCTGATGTAAAGATTGAAGATAGTTATTATACATGTCTTGCAAACAATACCTAAAGTTGATAACCAGCTTTTCTCCCTTACTTTACAATGTTTCCTAAAACCTTCTTCCTCAGAATCATTAAGAAAAAAAATCCCCAAAAAGTAAAAACTTAGTCTTTATTATGTGCATTAGTTCCAGTAAACAGAGAAGTGACAGGAGAGAAGCAGATGACATCATCAACAGAGTTATTGATGCTCAAACAGATCCTAAACAGTTTAAAGAGAGACCACCAAGTGCCAAGTAAGTTACAGGTTGTTATTCAAATAACAGCATGTTGGTCTTTTTAACCATTTAACTTATATGTATGAACAGGCTGACCGGGGCCAAAACTTTTCGCCATTGGTGAATTTTCTGTACGTCCAAGGACCAGTCTATTTCAAGATTAAGTTGGTTGTTAAAAAAAGTGGATATTATGGATCCATAACTATATTTTGGCTTGCTTGGTATCAAGGATCACGGAGATACATTAAGCCCCCTTTTGCTGGAGCACGGCTCATATACTTTTGAGCTTGTCTTATCCATCTAAGGAAAAGTGGTTTTAAGAATTGGTTTTAAAACCAAAATGAGATTCTCTTTAAGCAGTGGGTTGCTAAATACAGCTTGTCTCCATAGGAGGTTTGACTGTATAATTCTATGAATAAATCATTTTTTTAACTTTATATTGAGAGGATTTGCCGACAACAAATTTTATGTGACGTAAGGGATAAAAGTTGTTCATGAAAGGGGGTGGGGACAATGTGAGAAAAGAAAGAAATGCTGGTATCAAGCGTTTTCTCATTTTCTCACAATGTTTTCAAAAGGCATTTGCCTCAGGGTCATTCAAATATGGGATTGTTTGGTAAACGGTTAATGGTCTTGATACATCTTTGGTGAATAACAAACAGACATTGTGATAAAATGGATGAATTGCCCTATACAAAGTCTGTGTCTGTCTAAGACTTTATCAGTCTCTGCATTTCATATTCTACTTGTTTACGTTTTTTATCTAAATTTTATTGTATTTGATTATTTTTCCTTACAGGAGTAGTGACAAAATCCACAAACCTAAACCCAGACATTCCTTACCAGGCTCTGTGGCGTCAGATACTTCAGTGGATGCTTTTAACTCAACAGTTTCAATTAGACAAGCTATCTTTGATGAATGGAGGAAAGCAAAGGAAGTTGAAACAAGAAAGAAAATGGCAGAACAGAAAAAACTAGAAGATGAGAAAGCAAAGAAGAAGAAAAAGGTTTGAACAAGTTTTTGTTTTTTTTTTTTCCTTTTAACCATTTACCAAAAGATCTTTTCTGTTACGACTCTGATGAAGAAGGCTTTGAAAACCATGTTGGAGAAAGGATAAGATGCTGGTAACCAGCATTTTCTCCTTTTAACACAATGTTTTCTACCCTATTGACAACAGAAATCATCATATGAGCAACATTTTCTTTTCTCACTGAGAGATCTTTTCTTTTCTCAATCTGATGAAGAAGGCTTTTGCAAGCGATGTTGGAGAATGGATTAGATGCTGGTATTGAGCATTTAGTCCTTTTCCTGCAAATGATCTGAAAGACAAATTCCATTATTTAACCCACATTTAACTTGTAGTCCACATTTGCTTTTCATTTGAACATGTGTAAAATTTTGATGTCTAATAAACACTTTTAACCCATTACCACACAATCCTGAGTTTTAATGACCCCAAGAAAGAAAACTTTCTTCTATTTTCAGGAAGAGCAAGATAAAAAACTGGAATCTCAAGCATCTTACTCAGCATGGATGAAACAAAAGGAAGAAACATTTGTGAGAGAGCAAAAACAGAAGAAAAGGGAGGAAGAAAAGAAAGAGAAGATGAAGGAGCAGGAAAAAAGAGAAAAAGAAAAAGATGCTTTAGTTGTAAGTAATAAATTTTAGCTCAGCTGTTTTTGAAGAAATACCTAGAGGCATTGTCATAGTTCTGCTGTTGTCAGTGTTGTCACGGTCATCATCGTGCAAAACTTGGAGACCTCATATTTCTGTCATTACTGAAGATATTTACTTTTAGTACATAAAAGAAATGAATGCTTTAAGTCAGAGAAAAAAGCAAATCACTACAATATTATACTTTGAATGATTTGTTTGCCCTAGTATCTTTCAAAATATTGGTTGGTTTGATGATGTGTTGCACTGCTTCAATGTTATTCCAGCCATCTTACTACCATAATTCAAGTAATGTTATGTTTTCTTGGTACTATAAGCACAAAGCCGGGACTCCAAAGTGTCTTGCCTTGAGACACTCACATGAAAAACCTGATACACAGAGGAGTATCAAACCAAGGACCTCTGGATTAGTAATCTAACACCTAAACCATTAAGTCATGCAGCTCCTGATAATTAACGGGGCAGCATAGATCCTTAAAGATTATAATTATGTTCTGTGCGTTTTGACCTTTGGTTACACTGTTCTTGCAAAGTCAAGATGAAATTATATGCAGCAAAATCAGGTTTGATTGAAAAATCAAGTAGATATTCTCAAAGACCCTGACGTGATTTTTGAATAAATGTAGCTGCTGTAAGTTTGCTGTAAGTTTCTTTCTGATGTCTTCTTCTAAAACCCTTTATTATACAACCCTTTGTTTTCATGACCCTGAGGAGAAAACTTTTTAAAACATTGTGGGAAAAGGAGAAAATTCTGATAACCAGCTTTAGCCAATTATAAACTCATTCTTAACTCATTACCTCCTGCAGACAATCTTCAAAAAAACATTGTGACAATTTCTCCTTTTGCTAACCTTACTTGGCAAAAAAAAATGTTTCTTCTGCTACAGCCCTTTCATATATATTAACCCTTACCACACAATTAAGACTTTAATGACCCTGAGAAAGAAGCGCCTTTTGAAAACATTGTTTTCTGCCCTTCCCAAAACAAATTTCAAATTTTCAGTCACATTTAGTTGTCATCTGCAGATGCTTTCATCTGGGATCATTCTAAAATTTTGTAGTTTGGTTAAGCATTAAACATTAATTCATATTGATTATCCACATTTTACAAGGCAATTTTCAAAGTCTCCTATGTTCTAACATTCGTTTCAGCTGGTGATTAGTGAAAAGGGTTGATTGGTCAGCCGCTTTATTTATGTTGTAAAATCTTTTTTTGCAGAACTTTAAAAAGTGGAAGGAAAGAAAGGATGAATTGCTAGTGGAGGAACACAGAAAGAAAGTTGAAGAAAAACACAGAAAACTTCAAGAAACGAGATCACTGAAAAAAGGAAAAGAGAAAGACAATGAAAGAGCATTTGTAAGATGGTATGAAATTTTTTTTTTATCGTCAACATACTTCGTGGTGCAGACAATTATTTTTTCCTGCAACAGACCATTTTTAGCTTGGCTGTTTTTGGTGAAAATGTTGAAGTATTGTGATAGCCTTGGCGTTGTCTGCATCGTCTTCATCGCCATCATCATTGTGATGCAAAAACTTTGACAGTTTGTACTATGTCTGTTGTCACTGAAGATATTTAATTCAAACTCGGACAAGTTCTGAAATATCAGAAGGGTAGCCTCAAGAACAGGTAAGCACTTGCAGCGGAGCATTGGCACACGCATGTGATGCTCTTGTTGAAATCATTCTGGATGCAAGAGAAATTGCTTGTAATGACCATATTCTCCCTTTTCCACAAATCTTTGCACAAATCTTTATTCATGTGTTGCACATGTGTAATTCACCCTAATTGTGTATGTTACCAAATATGAATATTTCCTAAGTTGGGTGCTGAAAATTAACTACAGTATAAATGAGTAAGGCTATCATAAAGAATTTTCATTTCTAGTTGAATAACATACTTCTGTAAATTTGAAGTATTGGCTCTATATATTGGTTTGTTTGACCTATTAAAAATAGAAAATCAACTAAGTTACAGTCCAACGAAGTTGGTAAAATTAAAAAATCAATAGATTTTCATACCAAAAAATATTACAAGAAACTACAGTATAATTTAAACTTGGAATCTGCTGCCCACAGGATAGATAGGTGAGGGCAAAGGAGAAAATGTTAATAATTATTTTTTTTCCCTTTTTCCAAAGTTTTTTTTCAAAAGGCTTCTTTCTCAGGATTGTTTAGTTGGAGATTAAGCATACCAATGTTTGTGCTTCTCAAAGAAAAGCCACAATTTCTGTGCTGATCACGACCTGAACTGTCCACAAAAGCGCAGGAAGGCATCTGTAGCAGTGATAGGATTAAATTACATTTTTAGGAAGGAGAAGAAGGACAAAGTTTTGGAAGAGAATCACAAAAAAAAGAAGGAAGAAGAGAAGAACAAAGAACAAGCTAATTTGCAGGAACAAAGGCGAAAAGAGCTGAAAGCAATGGATGAATATAATGAATGGATGAAAAACAAGGTAAGTGGTATCAACACACAGTGGTACTGTAATTGCCATAAAACTTTGATATATATCTTTCGCAGTGTAAACATTGGTCCATATTACATGTGAATGTGAATGCATGGTTAAGATAAATGTACAGGTTTTTATTTGCTTTAAAGTCATATGTGTTCATACAAATTTTGTTTTTAATAGTTCATCTGAGTTTGAAGTGCTCATAAAGAACTATAGCGATTACTTGCTGTCGGCCAACTGTTTGTCAGTTAAACTGTCCTCCATTACATTCACAACTTCTTCTCAGAACCTACTGGATCAAACAGAAAAAGTCAAGGTACACTCTTGATAGGATGGTCAACAAAAAATATTTAAATAGATCTGGTAATTTAGGCCACATGATCAGGTAGGCCTTGTTAGCAATATGACTGTCATAGCAAAACATAGCGAAAACCTTATGAAATATTCTCCTTCAGATCCAGAAGTCAGATGCCACTGAAACTTGGCATGGATAATGAGTATTAGGGGTACTACAAAGGGTGATCTATTGACCTTTAGTTGACCTTTGATCAAACTTTTGGAGAAGTTAAACTTAGTGCAGCTGTGTTGTATAGAATTTTATGAGGAGATCTTTGAAGATCTTCATACTGGGAATTGTAAGGCCAAATCTTTGATAGTTTGTTTGAAGCATAAGATAGTGGCTATGCAAACCTGATCAAATATTGTTCCAGAGGTCAAAAATGGCCCACCCATGGGGTCAAATATCTAAGAAAATGTCATAAAAGGAGAGCTGTAAATTTAAAAAAAAAAAACCAAAAAAACTCTTCTTACCCTATACCCAAGAAGTCCTGTTATGCTAATATTAGGTGCATAACGTCAGTTATTGTTTGTATATCAGAGGCTTGTTTTGCCCTAGAGTCAAGATTTGATGCAACTTAAGGCTAAAATCCTCCAGAAAAGTCTTGAAAAAAAGCCTTGTCTAACAACAGAAGTTTTAGCATATTGATGATTTGTTTGTTGCGTTATTAGATGGTCCTTTATCAAAGTTGTTCAAAATGTGTTTGTGGAGTCAAAGTTGACAGTGCTCTTAGATCATAATTATTTACAGATTTATACAAAGAAAATGTAACAAAAATCTTACTGCCTTTCATTATTGATTATTGGTATGTTGAATGATAGGGTCAGTTTATAGTGATAGCTCATGGTTAGGGTTAGGATAAAGAAAGAAGAAAAAATGTGAAATCAGAAATAACTTCAGAAAGGACACAAAGCCTGTAAAATATGGTAATCTTGTGTTATAAACATTGTGTCAAAGGGAGATATAGCAGAATTAGTGCAATTTCTCCTTTGTGACTAAATTTGATTTTATTTTTTATAGTAGTTTGCTGTAAGACGATAGGAGTATACCCAGACTTTCCTTGCTCATCCTCTGCCAGGCCACATTCTGTATTTTTTGGATAACTTTGTTCAAACTAATGTTTCACTGTTTCATTGAAAGTGTTTACCACATTAGAGTGCTGAATGAACCCTTGGGACATTGTCCATCTAGAAATAAGACCCATGTAATTGCAATTCTAGAGTTGCTTTTTTACCAGAATGTTTCAGCAAAGCGGACCATGTAAATGAAATATCAGACTGCACTCTTTGTGTAATCTGATCTTGATCTACACTGGCCACAAAGACGCCTATAGTTGTTAAAGGCGCTTTAAGGGTTAAAATATTGTTTTTATGCCAATACCATTTATGTATAGATTCCAATCAATTGTTGCAATAGCTATTTGATCTATTTTTATATCTTGACACTGACACACTTAGGGAAGCATATGTTTCTGCATTCTATGACAACTATTATTCAGGAAAAGCAGCAACTGAAAGAGTCATTGATGAAAAAAAAGAAGCAGAGTGAATTTTATGAGGAATACAGACCTGCATGGAGTCCCGCCAGTAAATTAATTCCATGTGGACGATAGCTGCTAATGTCATCATTATCATCTTAAAGTAGGTCACAAACACTGACTGACCTACTGACCTAGTTTAGCTACGTACTACGTGTGTAGTTACCTTAAACTAATTAACAAAGCCATGAGTCAGATTACAAGTGATTTATTGCTAAAGAACATTCTTACGAACAAAGTCCGTAACAAAGAAACAAATGAACAAATGCATAGCAGAAACACGGGGACCGGGCAGGATTCGAACCTAGAATGTCCGGACGAAAGGCCAACACCATAACCACTGAGCTAAAGAGAATTCTCCCTAATGCAGTTGTTAGGTATTGTATTTAAATCGGGATGATGCCATGCATGAAGGAGTGGTCTCCTATAACAACATTCTTTTCTCCCTTAATTTTTTCCATTTCAAATATTGTTAAAACAGCAATTACATTTTTGTATTTCATATAGTACATGGACACACTCAGTAGTAGAAACCCAAATACTGCGATTTCAAAGTTGATTTAAGCAGAAAGAAAATATCATATCAGACAGTGTAGGTGAAAGGTCAGATTGCATAGTCATTTTGTACAGTCTGATCTTGATCTACACTGTCGGCAAATGCACACAGAGTTGCACTTAGCAGCCTAGGGGTTAACTTAAGGGGTTATTGTCCATGTGACTATCCAAATAAGGGAGTGTTGTCTATACCCTATACCAGCCACTTGAGGAATACAGAAGATTTTTTTCCTTTATTTCTTCATGATTTTCAATGAAAACAAAGAACAAGGCTCCTATCACAGCATAAAAATTTCATGGTTTAAGTCTTTACCAAACGACAAAATTTCAGACTGGTCCAAATTGAAAAGATTTGCAGATGACAAAATAAAAGTGACTGAAAATTTGAAATTTATTTTTGGGAAGCGTAGAAAACATTGTGGGAAAAGGAGAAAATGCTGGTTACCAGCATTTTCTCCTTTTCCCACAATGTATTCAAAAGGCTTCTTTCTCAGGGTCGTTAAAAGTGGGGATTGTGTGTGAAAGGGTTAAGTGTGGTTTTATTTTTCTAGCACTAGTGCTTTGAACTAGTGATTAACCAGTATTTTTGTTTTGTAAACAACTGGTCATCTTGAAACTTAAAGGAACGAATCATTAATAAAAGTACATCACTTTTATGCTACATATACCCTATCAGCTTCTTTTTGAAAGAGGATGATAAACCCTAACAACCTACATTAAGCAGTTAGTAACTAATGGTAGTTTACAACAATGCATTTTCTAGAATAACTTAAGATTCTCACTTGGTATATGATCCTGTTTCACATGGTGCACTTTCACTTCTGATTAAAAATATGACAAGTAAAGAAATACTGTAGTTCATACTCAGGAATTCCTCCTTTAGCTAAAATGTATTTTGTCCCCTTTCAGATACCATTCATTGTCCATGTTTTAGTTTATGCCTCCTTTTAAAACATTCATAGATTGCATTTGAATGCCTACCCCAACTTATGTTTGCTTTCAGAAAAGTGCAGATAAAGATTAGCTTGCACAAAAGGTTTAGTTTTATCATGGATCTACACTGTCAGATAGTTATGAGAGATTGCAAAAAAAGGCATTAAAATGGCAATAGCTTAGTATTCTTTAACCTTTTACCAGACTAGAAAATTTCAAACCAGTCAATATTTGCATATAACAAATTATATGTGGCTCAAATGATGGAACTTGTCTTTGAAAATTTAGACAACATTGTGTGAAAAGGAGAACATGCTGGTAACCAGCATTTTTTTCTTTTTCCCACAATGTTAGCAAAAGGCTTTTTTCTCAGGGGCTATAAGGTATGGGACTGTTTGGTAAAGGGTTAAAGACTGAAAGTGATTATTTAATCTTGTATTTAACACTCTGTAGGCTGAGGTTTATTTCCAAAGAAACAGCGTTTTCACTGGTTGCTATTTCATTAATTTTGTAGTCATGCTCTGTGAAAAGGGGGTTTAATGCATCTGCAAACAGTACCGAGCCAGGTTAACCTGCACAGTTTGAGTAGGCTAATCTTGGTCATGAGGTTCTGCTACAGGTCAATTTGCTGCATGTTAAAGGACCAGTCTATCTCATGATTCAGTCGCTTGTTAGACAAAATGGATTTTTTTTAATGATGTGATTACTTGCTTGGTATAACGCATCATAGAGATGCATTAAACTCCCTTTTGCCAGAGCACAGCTCGGTTTTTTTTTTTTTTTATTTATTCCAATAGACATTCTTCCATCATTCCATAACCCTTTCCCAGATGACAAAAATATTTTACCTGACCAAATTGAAAGCATTTGCAGCCTGCGTATTAACTCTTTACCAAGCGACAAAATTTTAGACTTTTCCAAATTGAAAGCATTTGCAGACTACAAAATAAACATGACTCAAAAATTGAAATTTGACTTTGGAAGAGTAGAAAATATTCTGGGAAAAGGAGAAAATGCTGGTAACCAGCATTTTCTCCTTTTCCCACAATGTTTTCAAAAGGCTTCTTTTTCAGGGTCATTAAAAGTGGGGATTGTGTCTTAAAGGGTTAAATATTGCTCAAATGATAGGATTTGTCTTTGAAAGGGAGGAAAACATTTTGGGAAAAAGATATAGATGTATGCTGGTTTCCAGCATTTTCTCCTGTTCCTTTAATGTTTGAATAAGCATTTTTCCATAGGGTAATTAAAACACTGGATTTGGTGAAAGAGTGGTAGTGATTGGTATTTTGGGTATTCTGTTTACAGCTTGTCTTTTATGTACATGTAAATGTACTCATATTATCTTTCATTCATAACACTTTCATTTATTTAACATCATTATAAGTCTTAAGATGCTTTCCATCATTTCATTGCTGTGAAGTCTAAATTTAAGCCTGTAATTTTTATTTTCCATTTTTTTTTTTTTTTAGGAATTTTAACCCCAACCAGCTTATGCTTGAAACTGCAACAGGCATTTCCTACAACCAGAAAATGTGTGATTACTTAAATTATGATCTTGACTGCCTAAAGTTATTCTTCCACTTTTTCTCCTTTGACTA
Source organism: Hippopus hippopus (assembly GCA_946811185.2). Classification (NCBI taxonomy): domain Eukaryota; kingdom Metazoa; phylum Mollusca; class Bivalvia; order Cardiida; family Cardiidae; genus Hippopus; species Hippopus hippopus. The sequence continues at coordinate 44,664,290 of OX328106.1, read as the reverse complement.
TGTACTAGACAATAAGATTATAAACTGGTCAAAATTAAATGTGCTTGCAGTGGTCCAATTATAAATACCTCAAATGATCAGATGCGTGTGTCTTTGAGAGGGTAGGAAACATTGTGGTAACAGAAGAAAAAGTTGGTTACCATTTTTCAGATAAGGTATCTCGAATAAGGGAATTGTATAGTAAATTGAACAAGAATTAAATCTTTCCTTCTTACTTGTATTTTTGTTGCAGGAGAAACAGATAGAAAGAGAAGCACAGATGAAGAAGACACAGAGATTGAAAGAAGAGACTGGAGAAATAGATACTTTCCGTCCACCATGGTCGCCTGCCAGCAAAGTTATACCATATGGTAGATGATACATCATTCCACTGGCTGATCTACCCTTTACTACACAATCCGGAATTTGAACGTCCCTGAGGTAGAAGGCTTTTGAAAACATATTGGGAAAAGGAGAAAATGCTGGTAACCAGCATTTTTTCCTTTTCCCAAAATGTTTTCTATCCTTTCTTAGACAAATAATACCATATGAGCCAAATTTATAGTGTCTGCAAATGCTTTCAATATGGATAAGGCCAAAATTTTGTTGTTGGGGTAAAGACTTAACTATATTCTTCATATGTACTGATAAGACTTGCGAGACACTGTCATGGTTTGTTAAAGAAAAAAAAAAACTTGTCATATGGTGGGTGTTTGCCTTGAACTGACAGTCTTTAACTTTCTACAGCAATAGAATCATGTTTTGTTTTAATTTCTCTGCTCCAAATGATTATATTCAGCATGTTTTAACTCTTTACCAAACGACAAAACTTTAGATTCGACCGAATTCAAAGCATTTGGAGACGACATACTGATTTTTCTCTTTGAAAGGGAAGAAAGCATTGTGGGAAAAGGAGAAAATGCTGGTTACAGCATTTTCTCCTTTTCCCACAATGTTTTCAAAAGATTTCTTCCTCAGGGTCGTTGAAACAAGGGATTGTTTGGTAAAGGGTTAAGAGAAAGATACAGACCTACTGCAGATCAAAAGGTTGTTTGTTCATAATCTAAAATCGAGAAGCACAAGTTGAAGATATGAGATCAGATTTCACTTTTATAAAGTATAAACCTGAAACAAGAATTTAGCAATAGAATAAAATATTTGAGCTATGTTCTGTTAAAAGGGGGTTAAATGCATCTGGAAACAGTATCAACTCACACGTCAGCATGCTTAGTCCGAGTATGCTAACCTGGATCGATACTGTTTGCTATTAGTCAATTTTCTGCATGTCAAAGGATCTATCTACCTCATGATTCAGTCAGTTGTAAGACAAAATGGATTTTACAGATCCACAATTATGTGATGATATGCTTGGTATGATGTATCATGGAGATGCATTTTACCCCCTTTTTACTGTAGCATGGCTTATTTGCTTTGAATCAGGTATTTTAGAAAATGGAAATGTCTGTGATACATGTAGTGTAGATAATGTGCTGTCTTCAGTATCTATTAATTGTACTTTTTATTTTTTTCATTTTATTGGGAGCGAACAAAGCAATGTTTTATTGAATTAGTCTAATCTCCCAAAATCATACCTTTACATGGCCATCAATTTTGTGCTCATTCCAAGATATCAAACATTGCAGGAGAAAATTCTGGGAAAGATTTCTTTCTCCTTTTCCCACAATGTTTTCTACCCTTTCAAAGACCAAGCTCATTGATTGAACCACATGGAGTTTGTCATCTTGCAACATGTTTAACCTTGACAAGTCTAAAACTTTTTATTTGATAAAATAGCATTGATCACACAAAACAAAGACAGTACCTCTTACATAATATTACTGTTTTTATTTTTTTACACACTAAACATTCCAGTTGTCCAAACAAGAAATACTCAAAAAATAAGTATTCTGAAAATGCCTTTTTTTTTAACTCTTTACCAAACGACAAAATTTTAGACTTGTCCAAATTGAAAGCATTTGCAGACGACCAAATAAATGTGACTCAAAAATTGAAACTTGACTTTAGAAGAGTAGAAAACATTGTGGGAAAAGGAGAAAATGCTGGTAACCAGCATTTTCTCTTTTTTCCACAATGTTTTCAGAAGGTTTCTTCCTCTTGGTCATAAAAACCAGGGATTGTTTGGTAAAGGGTTAAGCACTTTAGACAACCAGAGCAAAATGGAATTATTGAATCAGTTTGTAAATCAGCATATTTGTATATCAGTATGAAAAATATTTTGTTTGTTGTAAGTCAATAATTTGTTAAGTGCTAAATGTTGTTTTTTAGCACAAAAAAAGTGTGAAAATAACATCAGCTAATCATGCTTCAATGGAGACTTTGTGTTGTTTTTACAATTCAATAGTTTTATGTCCAAGAAATCCAGTTTTAGTTTTCATATCATTAGGTGTTTTTTTTGTCTTCTGTTTATTTATTAGAATTTATTTCCTAATATGTGACTGTACTTAATTTAATTCTTGCAGAAGGGGGTGTTATGAATCTCTGCAGTGCAGTCCTTTTTTAATCATGAGGTGGAATGGTCCTTTGACCTGCAGAAAATTGGCAAATAACAAAAAGTTTTGGCCCAGGTCAGCCTTTGTGAACTGTGCAGGCTGATCTATGTCAATACATTTTGCAGATACATTAGACCACCTCTTCACAGAGCATGGCTCAATTATTTTAGCTTAGCTGGCTGGAGGCAGGTAAGCTTATCTTATGGCCAGGCACCTGCGATACATCAATCAGGGTGTTTACTTTAAGGTCCAAAATATATCTGTTGATGCAAAAAAAAAGAATTCAAGTTGTACAACCTTTTAAAATCTTTCTGTTTAAAAAAAGCTTATTATCATTGAGTGTGATTAACACTTTACCTTACAGTCCTGTGTTTTAACAAACTTGTGCAAAGAAGATTTTTGAAAACACAGCAGGATAAAAAGAAAATGCTGGTAACCAGTATTATCTCCTTTTTCAACAATGTGTCCTTTCAAAGACAGATCAAGTCAATTCTGAAACATCTAATGTGTCACTGCTGTTCTTCAAATTTAGACCAGTCCAAAATTTTGTCATTTAGTAAAGAGTTGATCCTTGAGTACATCTCTGTCAGATTCTGTAACAGCATCTTGTGGAGTAATATTCCTGTTAGGGGCTTGGCTTCTTTTGTCTGTAGAACATTGGTTAAGTTAGAAACTTTTAATGAATAAGGTACCTGTATCCATATCAGTAGCAAGTCGCTTAATTGTGTAGTTGCCAGTCAAGCGATACAAAGCGATCATGGGCCTCCTGTTGAGTATGAATATAATACAATAGTTTAAGCAAGAAAGCTGGTGATATTTGCTCTACTACACACACACACACACACACATCACAAAAACAGGAAATTGAATTATCGTATACAATTTAGGTATGTATATAATGGAAAGGAATAGGTATAGTTAAAGCTGAAAAATTTTTGCACTGTCCCTGTTCATGCTTTTGATCTTTAATGTTTTAAACTTTTTTTGGCCCAAAATTGACCCCTGGGACATTTTCAATCAAGAATATACGATAATCCAAATAACAGTTTATGGCTGCTTTTTTCCAGAATGTCTAACCAAAGCGGACAGACTAGATCAAAGATCAGACTGTACTTTTTGTGCAGTCTGATTTTCTACATTGGCTCCGAAAATAAACTGAAGTTATGAAGACAGTCTAGATCAAAGATCATATTGCAGGTTTTGTGCAGTCTGATCTTGTTGTACACTGGCCACAAAGGCAACTGTAGTTGTGAAGATGCATTAAAGGTTCATTCATAGTCTAATTCTCAAGAATTTTCTAGATGTCAAAGTAATGCAATGTCTGGCTGGCTAAACCAAATATTATAGCCAATCAGAAATTGTGTTATTTTCTTAACCCTGTACCACACAATACTGAAGTTTAAGGACCCTGAGAAAGAAGGCTTTTGAAAACATTGTGGGAAAAGGAGAAAATACTGGTAACCAGCATTTTCTCCTTTTCCCACAAGGTTTTTTAGTTAATCAATAACAGAAACCATTATTTAAACTACATTCCAGTTGTCGTCTGCGAATGCTTTTAATTCTAAAATGTTGTCGACTGGTGAGGAGTTAATCTAGAATTAGACTAAGACAGCCATTTAAAATAGTAGTCGAATATTTTGTTAATGTTCTTTATTGTTTATTGTATGGTGATTCAGAATGGTAAACGTAGAAGTCACGATTTCATGGAATAAAAATCTACCCAATATGCTTTTTGTACACTTTCCTGTGTTGTATACTGATATACCGCTGAACGTCTTCGAAAGAGTTGTGGTGTAGAACAAGACTACCAATTACTGCTTACGGCATTTTCAGCTTTGCCACTGGTAACCAGCATTTTCTGATTTTCCGCAATGTTTTCAACCCTTTTAGAGCATAATCCAACCATTTTGTTTGTGCAAATGCTTTCAATTTGGACAAGTATAATTATATACTCTGTTAAAAAGTTAAAGTAATACATGTATGTATCATTTTTGGTTAACAACAAACCGGAAGTTAAACGGCCAAGCAGTTCAAAGGAATTTGAAACATAAAATTAAGATCGGTCATAGATTCACAAAAGGCTGTGCGCATTTGTGGCATATAATCCTTTACCACACAATGCCGACTTTTAACGTCCCTGGGACAGAAGCCTTTTGAAAACATTGTGGGAAAAGAAGAAAATGCTGGTAACCAGCATTTTCTCCTTTTCCCACAATGTTTTCTACCCTATCGAAGAAATATTCCACCATTTGAGCCACATTGAAATTAACGTCTGCAAATGCTCTCAATTTTGACAAGGCTAAAATTTTGTCGTCTGGTAAAGGGTTAAAATTGCATGTAGGTGCGAAATAAGTACATGTACATATATCCGCTTTTCAGTAAGTACATTCTTCTGTCCTTGAAACTATCCTTCGGTACCCCCGTCCATCCCTCGAAAATTTATGTTTACGAACTTGTATTGGTTAATTGTAGGTGCGACAGTACTGTCCAGATATATAATTATTATGAATATAGGCCAGTGTTCAACAACCATTCTAAATTGCATTTCCATGTCTTTTTCTAGGTTTAGAAAGTAAGGCAATTTATGATTGGCCAAACCATTTGGAAAATTCTTTGGAATCAGACTGAGAATGTGGGTATGAATGACTGGTGAATATAGACCATAGTGTAGATATGCACTTAAAGCCCTCTTATCGTTGGAGAAGTGCGTCCATAATGGCCTTATGGCGGCAAACTATGCACAGATTGTTTATCCATCCCTTTATCAGATTAATACATTGACCTAGTCGCTTGACCACAAAAAGACTGCCTGAGAGAAAAGTGGTATAGTGATTTGGCGCTATCATATCAATAAGATCTGCGAGCTACAAATAATGATATTAAAAGGGAACAACTATACTCGTTTCTGACGTCAACTCTCTGTCTCTGTCTGGCTACTTGTCTGTCTGTCTGTCTGTCTTTCTCTCTTTCTCTCTAACCACAAAGTTCTCTATTTACACATTGACATTTAAAAGCCGGGTATGGCGGTACATGAAACGAACATCATGCATTACCCTTTACCAAACGATCTCGTGTTTTTTTTTTTTTGTCCTGAAATGGAAGGCATAAGAAAACATTGTGGAAAAAGGAGAAAATGTTGGTATCCAGCATTTTTTTTTCAAACAATGTTTTAGACTCTACCTTTCCAAAATCATACTTAGTTAAGATATTAGACCCCTAATGGAAAACAGCTATTTCCACTATAATACTATCCTACAAAATTTGCTATGATTAAAAATGAGTATTATTGTACTACTTTAACCGAGCCACCTTTTCCTTTTTTTCCTTCTTAGAATTATCATTTATAAATCTAAAACCACTATATTCTCATTACGAAGGGAGATGATAATTACCTCCCTTTTCAGGAAACTAACAAAAGTATCAACAAATAATTTCAAGATAGACACCAAAGGAATTTCTGGTCGGTTAAAAATGTGCAAAAGTATTATATCAGTATAAATCCTTATTTATCAACTAACAAGAAATTTTATTCCATGTTGCACTAGAAGCGTTAGGGGTTTAATACCTTAAGCCAAATTCATGTCGTCGTCTGCGAATGCTTTTACTGTGGACTAGTCTAAAATTGTATTGTCTGGTAAAGGGGTAAATCTTGGTCACAAATAAGTGTACCGTGGGGAATAAACAATGACAAATTAAAATTCTAGAGCCTTTGGGTATTTTTTTCCGTTACGAATAACTGACGTATGCAGAAACTCTAAAGCCCATAAGATCATTAAGGTCCCGGATTGTAATTCGTATTTAGAGATTGCCACTGCTTGTCGAGCTTCCCCTGGCCTTTTGTGACTATAACAGTTTAAGACAGAGCTTTACCACAAAACCAACATGGATTATTTTTCTATTTGTTATTTGTTGGTATGTGCACTTGGGATTATTTTTATCAGCAACAAAAGTGAAGGTACGTTCTCTGATATCTCTCGTCTTATGAATACTACGACTTTTTCCCGGTAATTCGAAGCTTCATTGACGAAATAAATGCCGTTACGTCTACTATAACATACGAGCCATGCTCTGGGAACGGAGTTTTAAAGCGTCTCCGTGATGCATTATACCAAGCAAGTCATCACAAAACTATGTATTCATAAAATCCAGTTTGTCTGAATTCTGAGGTAGAGTGGTCCTTGGACATGAAGAAAATTTACCAAATGGGTGTTAAAATGCTTTTCAATTCAAAACATACCGTTTAAAAGAATGGAAAATATTGTGAAGATGATAATCTGTTTTTGTGTGGTCGATCCAATGGTTAGTCGCTGGCAGAAAAAATGAATTTCAAAATCAGGCAAAAAGTAAACAGAAGATAGAGTGACCTGGCACCTTTTAACCTAGTGTTACAATTAATTTTTCTGTCGGCGACTTTGTTTACGTTTGGCTGCTATTTTAAGCAAAAACCTTTCACCGCAGTTTTAACCATAAGAGGGGGAAAAAGGGCTGCGTTTCACTAAACTGCTTAGTTTTTGTAAATATTTCGGATTGTATATACACACATACGATCCCTTCTGTACCCAAAAAGGATGAGTTAGCGTAAAGTTATGCAAAATTAATATTAACTCAAATCGACAAGTTATGCAGTTTAGTGAAACTTGTTTTCAGACTTGATGCTTGCTTACCTAAACTGCGTACGCAAGTTTCGTGCGTACGCAATTAAGTGAAAGGCAGCTCAGGGGATGTATAGTTTACTTTGTTAACATGAGTGGTATTATGTGGGAACACGTATTCTTTTTTTTTTATTAATTTTGTTAGATTATTTTCTAATTATTTCATTCTTTTATTTATTTATTCACCCATACGTTTATTAATGATCATTGATTGTTTTTACAGCCCACGAAAGTGACATCGAATGGTTAGAGAAGATACTGTCAGCACCGCGGATGAAATCCAAGGCTGTTGACCGACGGGATGCAAGCCAAGAACGAAACCAAGATATGTTTGGAGAAACTGAAGTGCTTCTAAACAGATTTGCAGACACACTGCGTTCAAAGTACGTAAGAGTTCTTCTAGTCCATTTCCATGCTTCTTTATTACTTACCAACTTACAAGTCATAGTAAGGCGCCTGCAAATAGTTTTGGCATCTTAACCCTTCACTAAACAATCCCATGTTTTGACGACAGATTTTGAAAAAAATTGTGGGAAAAGGAGAAAATGCTGTTAACCAGCATTTTCTCCTTTTCCCACAATGTTTTCTGTCCTTTTAGAAAACTGAATCTCATTAATTAAATGTACCAATTTCAAATTAGTAGTCTGCAGATGTTTTGAATTGGGAGCGTCTAAAATTTGTCGTCTGGAAAAGGGTTAGAATTAACAAGGTATTCGTTCCAGTCCCCTTTCGGGTGAGACATTTTTGCTGGCATTCGGCAAACCTCGGGTGATTCGTTCATCAAATGTGGATGCAGTTACGGAATCGGCCGAGTTGTAACGAGTTTTCTACTGGTAGATTTTACCTGTTATTTCCGGTCAGAATAAGTAGAGAGACCGTGTCTGAATGCTCACATTCAAGGTCCGTATTCGCCAACCATTCTTAATTATATTCTTAGTCTTACTCTAGATTTAAAAGAAACACAACATCTGATTGGCTGAACCATTTGGTTTAGCCAATTAGGAGTTGTGTTACTTTCAAATTCTTCAGAAAAAGACTAAAAATTTTCTAAAGAATGGTTGCTGAAAACGAACCCGGGAAATATTGATTTTTTGAAAAAGGTGCTCTCTCCAGTATCTGGTTGCACGTCGCTTTCAGCCCTATATAGGCGAAAACAGGTGCTTTTTGAGGACGGCATAGTTCAAGATCAGACTGCACAGAACATGCAGCCTGAACGTGGATCTATGCCGTCCGCCTGTTTAGCCAAGGCTATTAGTTGAAAATCTTTCTGGGGCTCATTGGATTGTACTTGAAATCCGCCGTTGAAAGAGGTCGCGTTTATATACTCGACCACGCCCTGTGAAAAGGGAGCTAAATGTATCTGCTAAAAGAATCCACCCAGGTCAGTCTACGCAGTCCGCGTAGGTCGCCTGGGTTGAAACTTTTTGTTGTGGGTTAATTTTCTGCATGTCAAAGGACCAGTCTACCTCACATTTCAATCTGTTGTTCTATAACACGGTTTTTATGGATTCATAATTACATGATAACTTGCTATGTATAATGCCTCACGCATTAAGCCTTCTTTTGCCATAGCATGGATTATTTGTACTTTGCGCTGAAAGTGTTAATTTTCGCATCTAAAGCATCTGCAATGTTCCATGAGCATAGGCAAATCTAGATAAGGGGGGAGGGTTGCACATTCTTCTGTCCCATTACCAAACGATCCGATGGTTTATGATCCTGTGGATGAAGACCTTTAAAAAACATTGTGGGAAAAGGAGAAAATGCTTTTAACCACCACTTTCTCCTTTTCGCCACCAAAATGTCATCTCGGGACTGAAATGCAATTTCTGTTTTTCCAGATACCAACGTAGCGGGTGGTTCACAGATGATCCGGGTAACCGAGCCACCGATACAACATCGACCAGGGCACCCACATTTGCCCCTACCTCTGTTCCAACAACAACAACCGTACCACCAACATCAACAACGATACTAACAACAACCAGACGCACTGTTAAGTTTCCAAGCTTTCCCAAGCTCCCGCCATCATGGCCCTGGGGTAAAAGAAGGAAAAGGAGAGGAGCTATTTTGGAAAAGAATGCAAAGACACGATTTGTAGAAGACAGTGCGGGAGGATTTATTTCGGAGTTTTGAGATCTCAATTTAAACATCTATATGAGTCATGCTCTGTGAAAAGGGGGCTTAATGCATCTGCGAAAAGTATCGACCCAGGTCAGCCTGCGCAGTCCGCGCAGGCTGACCTGGGCCGAAACTTTTCGCTATTAGCAATTTTTTGTATGTACAAGGACCAGTCTACCTCACGATTAAGTCGGTTGTTTAAAAAAAATTGGATCCATGATTATGTGACAGCTGGATTTATATCATGCATCACGGAGATGCATTAAGCCCCCTTTTTTTCAGAACGGCGCTAATATATACATGTACATGGTTAAAGCGACTGGCAACTAAATTTTAGTAGGACAATTCAGATAAAACCTTAACAGAAGCAAACATTAATTTGGAAAGCATGATGGTAAACAGAAAACTGAGATACTTATGGAAAGACACAAAGTTAATGCCACATTTTTTCTGCGAAGATCTTTATCCTGTTGTCACGAAGAAGCTGCCATCACGTGGAAAGTAAAATGAGCCATACTCTGCTAAAAGGGGGCTTAATGCATCTCCATATTGTAAAATACCAAGCAAGTCATCTCATAATAAGGGATCAATGAAATCCATTTTGTCTAACGATAGACTGAATCATGTAGTAAAATGGTCCTTGGACATGCAGAAAATCAACCAATAGCAAAAGGTTTCGACCCATGTCGCAGGCTGACATGGGTCGATATTTTTTGCAGATTCATTAAGCCCTCTTTTCCCAGAGAGTGGGTTATCTTAATACATTTCAAACACACTTATGAATAAGGTGCTGCCTCACAATAAAAGGCCGTTGGTTCGAGCTTCGGTGACAGTGTGACTGTACTTTCTATTTTTTTTTATTTCATGTCACATCTATATAGAGGATAATCAACTGGTTATGTGTGATATTAAAAATCTGTCACTAGAGTGGGGTGTGGTGCGGTTGAGAAAACCGAGTCCGAAGGACGAGTTTTTTTTAACCGCATCAAACCCCATTCGAGTGACATATTTTTTAAAACATTAGAAATAAAACGCAGAGTACCTGTACAATACTACACAAGGGTACCTGGTCTATTCTTATCACAGAAGTTGAATACCCTTGATGCTTTTTTCGCCATCTACCGTTTTGTAGAAGCCGTTACATACTCCTGTATATTTCATGGAAATAAAAGCGGCCAAAATCTTGCTTCGGTGGGGAAAGAACGGCAAAGGAGGTCGATAATAATGATTTTCGACTTAGTTTAAGGTCTACGGCCCCTAACTCTCATATTAAAAGACGGAAGCCACCGAGATTGGCCGAATAGCCTTTACGAAAACGTCGATGTATACCGATGAGTTAGGGGTCCTATCCTAATGTACCGTTGGAAGTGGTGTTCGCATAACGCGAGGGAGGTAAGTATAGTTAGCCTCTTTATAAGCGGCTTATAGAGTTGTTTCCCTTGCTAACCTCACACACATGAAGCACATGTATATCCCCTCATTCTAGATTTCACGCATTTATGGCTGGATTTTAACACATTCTCTTTAAAATTTCATATTTAATCACAGGATATACATTTCACCAATTTGAAAAGAAAGGAGAAATTTAAAAGAAATTCAAACTTAGCAAAAGCTTTAGTTCTTTATCTGCTGTGTTTTTCTTTTACTTACCATTTCTGAATACATGAATGTAAACTCACAGAAAAACTAAATTGAAACAAAATTAAAACAGAGATTCTAAGAGAATTATAAAAATGAACCTGTTCAATTTGATCTTATTGTATATATTCTATCGTTATACCCCTTCAGCATTGCAGGCAACAACAGGGACTTTTGCAGACAGCATAGACCAAGATCAGACTGCACAGAACAGTCTGATATTCGATCACTCGTCCGCCAGTTTCGTCAAGCCTTCTTAGTTTTAGTGAATTGTATCTGTAGCTGTCAGAACAGGAAGAGTTTACATATTTTTTTGTGCTGAAAGTGAGAAAGAATTAAAAATAAGACGACTTTTGAAGATTTCGAAAAGTCTAAATGTTAATTCATTACTTCCTTTACTCTTTATCACATAATTCCGAGTTTTAACAACCTTGTGACGTAAAGCTTTTGAAAACATCGAGGGAAAAAGAGAAAATGGTGGAAAACAGCATTTTCTCATGTTCCCTCAATGTTTCTCTAGCCTTTCAAAGCCAAGTCCCATCATTTTAGTTACATTTAATTTGTCGTCTGCAATCCCTTTGAATTCGGACAAGTCAAATTGTTGTCGTATAGTAATGAGTAAAAGAAATGCTTTAGAGGACTTTGAAATTTCTCTAATGAAATATGCACAATGACGTTATGCCTTTAATAGATCAAAACATGTAGAAAAAACTAGAGCTATCACTAAACTTGATCATACCCCCCGCCAGCTCCTTGTCACAAAAATTGGTCTTTGTCACAGAATGCAGAATGGTTTAGTACAAAAAGAAGAGATGAAAAAAGTTCAAAGGGAGATACTTCTGCAACAAATCGCAGCAGGGTCATGGAAATTGCACGTGCACAACTTCATATATATAGAAACACTGTGTGTAAATTTGAGTTCAGTACCTGAAAAACTGTCGGAGTATTTCGCGGGACAAATTTGTGTCTACGGACAGACGGACGGACGGACGGACGGACGGACAGACAGCCATGGCGATTCCAGTATACCCCTCTCCACTTCGTTGTGGGGGGTATAAAAAGTATAACTGTAACAAAGAGAGAAATTTCTCGTAACTAGCTATTTCTCCGTTTGCTGTACACGTATACTGTACTATTTTTTCGACATTGCTGAATGCACTGGCTTTTTGACCTACGTCTTGATATCAGTATGTTCGAATTAATAAATTGAAATTTGCGAATGGTAAAAAAAAGTGGGCATGTGTATTCTGCAGGGCCCTGCGGGCCTATCTGCGGGCAGATTTACGCCGTCTATCTTTTTTACTATAAAAATAGAGAACAAGATATTTCTTGTTCTCTATACCCCGGAATTGACGTTTATGGATGAGATAATTATGAAATCTAGATATTTCCAATCGGATGCGGTAATAAGAATAATTTGGTATCTATAGATTACTTGAATATTATATAGGTGTTCACGGTCTTTCCTAGACAACACTTAATGCGTGCGGCCTTTAACTTATCCACAGTTTCAAAAGCTATTGTAGACGACAAAATATCGGCTAAATTGTTTATGGATTTTTACAATAATAGGTTAATAGAATTGAGGAAACTGGAGAAGACGCTGGCTTAATTCTTTCTGAGAGAGGACCAAAGCTATCAAAAGAACATGTGCCTAACTGTAAAAATGAGCCATGCTCTGTGAAAAGGGGGTAAATGCATCTGCAAAAACTATCGACCACAGGCAAGCCTGCGCAGTCCGTGCAGGCTGACCTGGGTCCATATTTTCTGCTTTTCTTAATTTTTCTGTATCTTCAAGGACCATTATACCTTAGGATTAGGTCAGTTATTGGAAAAATGGATTTTATGGAACCATAATTATGTGATGTCTTGAGTGGTATCATATATCACAGAGTTCTATTAACCATTCGCCCCACAATTCCGAATTTTAACGACCCTTATATAGAAGGCTTTTGAAAACATTGTGGGAAAAGGAGAAAATGCTGGTAACCAGCATTTTCTCCTTTTCCCACAATGTTTTTCTATCCTATCAAAGACAGAAATTATCATTTAAACTAAATTTATTTTTGTCGTCTGCAAATGCTTTCAATTTGGTCGAGTCCAAAATTTTGTCGTTTGGTATAAGAATTAAACCCCCTTTTGCCAAAGCACGGCTCAAATGTAAGTACTACACACGTGTATGAAAACTGACCCTCATCAAATGAACTATGAACTATGAACTATTTTATTATTGTAAATAAAGGCCACCGGCCCATAATACACATATAAAGATTAACAATAAATACAAATATACCAACTGACTCTTTGACCATTCGAATGACCTGCATAGTCCACAAACAGTTAACTTTTTACCAATTGACAAAATTTTAGATTCTTCCAAATGGAAAGCATTTTAGACGACAAAGTAAATGTGGCCGAAATGATGATTTCAATCTTTGAAAGGGTAGAAAACATTGTGGGAAAAGGAGAAAATGCTGGTTACCAGCATTTTCTCCTTTTCCCACAATGTTTTCAAAAAGGTTTCTTTCTCAGGGGTTGTTAAAATTCGGGATTGTGTGCTAAAAGGTTAAGCGCACGGAGCCTCGTTTATCAGCGTAAGCCTTGAGATAATTAATACCATTGGATCCCGCCCGCCTCTGAGAAATCAAGCTTTCCCTGATTGATTGAATAGTGATTAACGCCGTTTCAACATTATTTCAAACAGATCATTTATTCATATTTCCCTTGCCCAAGGATACTTCCACATAATAACAAGTTCCTCGGGTAAGGATCGTACAGATAACCCCTGGATTACTCATCCAACGCCTGAGCTACTGATCCATCAGGTCCCTGGAATTTTTTGCTGTATACTCTTCAATCGCTGTTGTTAGTTTATTTATCCTTAAGCACACAATCCCGATTTTTCAAAGACCCTGACTGGAGGTGGCTTTTAAAAACACCGTGGGAAAAGGAGAAAATGCTGGTAACCAGCATTTTCTCCTTTTCCCACAATGTTTTCTACCCTTTCACAGAAAAATTCCATGCTTTGGGCCACATCCAATTTGTTGTCTGGTCATGTTGTCAATAATATCAAGTCTTTGATTTTGCCATGTGGTACAGAGTTTAGCAGACTGCAAGCAGCAGACGACCTTTTGTGTCTTGCTGCACGCCAATTTGGAAGACATTGTGGTTCAAGGAGAAATTACTCGAAATGAGTAGTTTCTCCTGAAGCCACACTGTTTTCAATCGTATTAGTGCATCAAACCTCATTTCATAATGGAAATGCTTACTTTACAGATATCGCAGGCTGAACACTTGTTTCAGGATATCCAAAGCTATGATTTACCGGTAGCATAGCTGAATTACCTTAACCCCTTAGAGCGCCAAATAAACCTATTCCACATTTTTTCAGTCTGGAAAAAAGACCCAAATAATTACCATTTAAAAGTTACCTTTGTCCAAGAAGTTTTAGAAAAGTGGACCGTTTAGATCAAAGATCAGACTGCACGTTCTGATTGATCTAGATCTATTTAAAATGGCCGCAAATGCAACTATATACTTGTGACAGGGTAAATAGAAAACCTCGAGAGAGACCAGTTCTCCGTTTTGCGAACATTTGTTGTCACAAAATTACCCAACGGTCACCAAGCATTCATTTCTTAAAAAAAAAAGAGAAAAATAAACGGACGCGTGCTACTCGTATTATCCGCCAAAAATGGACTGTCCTATAACCGGCGTAACGATAGATTAACCCACTTCCGATACTCTGACGGTGTGGATGTAAAACTATCCGATATACGTTTTACACTTCAGTAGTGTAGAATCTACCTCAACGAGGTACGAGTGTCTAAAATTCGTCACTGTGGGATATATCGTATACTAAATAGCTACTTTAACCGTGCATAAACAAAAGGAATAATAACAGTGCGTCGCTGTGCGTTATTGTTGCATTTCGAATATGTGATATAGCTATCAAAGAAGAATAGCAGGCTAATAAAAGAAATAATAAGAGGCAAAAAAGAAAAGAAATATTTCGAAGAAATAGTTCGGTGAAAACAACGAAATCAGCTTGAGAGAATGTGTTATTATAAGATGGGAGTATTCATTTATTGAAGAAATAGCTTTATACATGTGATAGTTATGTGTGCATTTTAATCAATTAAACGACTTAGTATTTTACTTAAGATATATTCACATGCGCGGAAGCAGAATGTGATGGGAATAAAGCTGAATAAAGATGTGAATTTTCATTTTTTCGTACGATTTCTGAAATCGGATGATATAAGTGAATTTGAATTTAATCTTGTGCTTTTACAAGATAGATAAATTTGAAAGTTTTCAATTTAAAAAGAAAGTCTTAAATAAAGGTTTGAAGATGGGTTTTCTGTGCCCATTGACACCCAAGTTCAGTTTAGTGTTTTTGTTGGTGTTAGTTTTGGATGGTGTAGTTTCGGGTCTCCCGTGCCCTCGGAAATGCACGTGCGATCACAAAAGAATGGACTGTGCCTTTAAAGGGCTTACCAGCATACCTCATCCAATCCCGACAAGTGTCAGAAAAGTGTAAGTATACTTTAACGTATTTCTGCCCTTATGGCTCTGTACGTATGCACATGGATCGTATCTATACTAGTATACTGCACAACTTTTGATTTGCACAACTTTGAGTTGTTGTTCAGGCGATGTAGATCAACCTGCCTGTAGCAGATAGTCTAGATTCAGATCAGACTGCATAGAATGTGCATTAAACAGATATCATCAAACAGTTTATCAGGTGGTGTAGATTAGGATCAGACTGCACTGCTGTTGCTGTGATACGTCTGTAATAATGCTTAAAGCGGCATATAACATTATTCAATCAATCAATCAATCAATCAGTCAGTCAGTCGCTTATAAGAACAAGAATTTACGATGATGGTGAAAACATTTTTTTTGCAAATTAGCAATGAAACTGATCGGTTTGTCTGTAAAAAATTCCTACGAACAATCAAGATATTAAATGGATTTCATTCTCCTTTTTTTTGACATTCTACTCGAGTTTGCCACCGGTTCTCATGCAGACTGTAATCCTTATAATCTCTCAGTTTGTCTGAACACTTTACCAGACGGCAAAAATTTTATTCTGGTTCAAATTGAAAGAATTTGCAGACGACAAACTAAATCTAACTCTTTTTTTTATCTTTTCTTTTTTTGGTCCTTGATATGTTAGAATACATTGTGGGAAAAGGAGAAAATGCTGGTGACCAGCATTTTTTCCTTTTCCCACAATGTTTTCAAGAGCCTTTTCTTTCTTTGGGTCTCAAAAACATAGAGTCTTGGAGTAAAAGGTTGAGGAATTGATAAGTCAATCCTGAAGTGTAAACTTACTTTTTCTACGATTTATCTCGTTAGGTTCGCATTAGAAATCGAAATTTATCTTGAGAACTTGATAAATACCGTCAAAATCGCGATTATTTATTGTAATAAGAGCGACTGTGTCAGTTCGAGGTATAGATGTGTACGTATTATCGATAAATCGCTCTAAATATTACATGTAACTAATAATTTCATGGAAGCAACCCTTTGGCGTACTGCAGCAGATTAAGTTTGATAACATATTGACTAAAGGAGAAGTTCATCTCGATAACTTGATACACACAGTAAAAAATATGATTATTTGAATATAAACTTGGAAATTTTTGTTATCGTCTGTTAAAGAGAACTTTATAAATTTAGACACGTTTGTATTTAAAGCATTTCCAGACGACAAATTAAATTTTGCTCATATAGCGAGGTTTGTCCTTGAGAGAAGAGAAAACATGGTGGGGAAAGGGAGAAATGCTAGTTACTAGCATTTTCTCCCTTTTCCACAATGTTTTCAAACATTATCTTCGTCTCAAAAACACGCGATTTTTTTCTTAAAACTCTTTGCCAAACAATCCGTAGATTTAACGACCCTGAGGACGAAGCCTTTTGAAAACACTGTGAGAAAAGGAGAAAATGCTGGTAACTAGCATTTTTTTCATATTCCTACAATGTTTTCTACCCCGAAATAGAAATTCCTTAAATTTTTGCAACATTTGTTTTTCATCTGCAACTGCTTTCGAATTGGACTTGTCTGGAATTTTGTCGTGTGTCAAAGAGTGAAGAGTAAAAACAGGCGCATTAGAAGACAAGTGAAAGCATAGCTGCCAAACCTAACTCGGTAGATTTCGTATAAATGACAAGTTTATGTTTTTGAACTAAATGAAATGTTGTCATAAGGATTTCAAACATGCTTTTTTTTTTCTTAATTCTTGAAATTTCAATTCAGACTGAATGAGAATACAGAGTCGAAAATTCAAAGCAGAACATTACCCTTTACTTAATCAACCATGTGCTTTAACCCTTTCCCAAACAATCTCGGGTTTTCACGACCCTGAGAAAGAGGCCTTTTAAAAAAATTGTGGGAAAAGGATAAAATGCTGGTAACCAGCATTTTCTCCTTTTCCCACAATGTTTTCTACCCTTCCCAAAACAAATTTCAATTTTTGAGTCCCATTTATTTTGTCGTCTGCAAGTGCTTTCAATTTGTACAAGTCTAGAATTTTGTCGTTTGATAAAGAGTTTTAACTCTTTACCACACGACAAAATTTTCCGCCAGTCCAAATTGAAAGCATTTGCAGACGACATATTAAAGGTGGCTAAAATGACGACATTTGTCCTTAATAAACCAGAAAACATTGTGGAAGAATTAGATAATGCTGGTTACCAGCATTTTCTCCTTTTCCCACAATGTTTTCAAGTCTACTCCATCGAGGGTGGTAAAAATTCAGGATCTTGTGGTAGAAGGTTAATCGATTCTTATAAGAAGAAAGCTTTTGGAAACAATGTGAGAGAAGAGGTAAAAAATGTTGGAAAACCAGCATTTCTCCGTTTACCATGATTGATTCAAAAGTTGTCTTCCACGGGGCCATTAAAACACAAAACTGTTCAGTAAAAGCTTAAGCACGAACACTTCACGGGGTCCTGCGTGGCTCAGTGGTAAAGTGTAGGACTCGTGACCTGGAGGCTCCGGGTTCAAGCCTCACTAAATCCACTCGGTTATTCGTGGGAGTGTCCTTGGGCAAGACGCTTAAGAGCCCTAGCCTAGTAATGGTAAAATCCAGGAAATACATGAATATGTAAGTTGTCGCCCTGATATGACTGAAATAATGTTGAAAGCGGCGTAAAACACCAATCAATCAATCGATCAATCAATCAATCAACGAACCTTTTCCTAGAGAAACAACATAAATTCAGTAGTTTTCTCAACCTTTTATCACACAGTCCCGAGTTTTAACGACCCCAAAGAAGAAGTCTTCTGAAAACTTGTGGGAAAAGGAGAAAATGCTGGTAACCAGCATTTTCTCCTTTTCCCACAATGTTTTCTGTCCTCCTACGAATAAACTTCAATCTTTGAGTCACATTAATTTGTCATCTGCCAATATTTTTTTTTCGATTGACAAAATGGTCAATAAAAATCCACCGCAATTCAGGAGCCATTTTTGTCACAATTTAGTATTAAGTAGAGGACGATGCAGATCCGAGATCTCTGACTGCATGTTTTGTGTAGTCTGATCTTTATGTACAGTCCCTGATAAACTTAAACGTAGCCTTTGGTTCAAAAAGGGTGTTAAAATTATGCAAACCAAATGTGCAGCAAATCAAAATTCAAAACGCTTCAACCCTTGTTATGGCAGATATTAAAAAGAAAACCTCTCAGCAAAACAGACCAAGTAATAAAGTTTCGAGGCTGTTTTGTGCACTACATTTCGCCATACTAGTATATCGGACACTGTACATCTAAGATCAGAGTGCATGTTCTGTGCAGTTTGATCCTAAATTACACCTCCCGAACAGTCAGCGTCAGATTGCTTTTTGGAGCCAAAAGGGCTGTTGAATTATGCATAAAAATCTGCAGCAATTAAAATTCAAAGCAGATAAAAACCCTTGGAGTGACATGCCACTGAATAAAATGGATTTTTCCATTCCCATAACTGCAGTGTTCAGAACAATAAAAAAAATTCTGAATATTAGATAGTGTAGATCAAAGACCAAAGTTCATGTTCCGTTCAGCCTCTGATCTTGATCTGGTCCGCAAAATTGCAACCGTCCCTGTATTCGGAATGGGTAAATGCAAAAGATTCCTTCGCCCATGAATAGCTAAATAGATTGATTGAATATCTCTAATTGATCCTTTACCACATAACCCCATTTTCTAACGACACAGACTGAGAAAAAGGCTTTGGAAAACATTGTGGGAAAAGGAGAAAATACTGGTAACCAGCATTTTCTCCTTTTCCCACAATGTTTTCAAGCATTTCAGGGACAAATTCTAGCATTTGAGCCGCATTTAAATTGTTGTCTGCAAATGCTTTCAATTTGGACAAAATCCAGAAATTCGACGTCTGGTAGAGAGTTAAGAGAATTGGCTCAAATTCTGCAACTCGACAGGTTGCTTGGCTGAGTTATTCTGATATGTACAGCTTAGTTACTACGAGATCTAAGATCAGACTGCATGTTCTGTACAAACAAGTCTTGGTTAACGTTTAAACTGCTTTATAACTAAAATGAAACTTTCAAGTCAATAGTAAAAACCCAAATATTGCAAATTTGAAAGCTATGTCTGGGTGAAAAATATCTCCCTATCAGACAGTGTAGATCCAAGAACGGACTGCACGTTCTGTGCAAATATATATTGATTAACCTGTAAGTTGCTTAATAGATAAAACGAAAATTTCTACTCAACAGTAAAAACCCAAAAATTGCGATTTCAGAGTTGATTTCACCGGGAAAAAATGACATTATCGGACAGTGTAGATCCAAGATCAGACTGCACGTTCTGTGCAGTCTGATCTTGATCTACAATGTCCGCAGAAGGTCATTAAGTCGTGCTCGGTAGCCCAAGAGTTAAGACTGAGTATAGACCATGAAATTTACTCCGCATAGACCGTCAACATACGAAAGGTTAGCAAAATTTATCGGTCTTAAGTGGGAAAAAGTAACAATAAAAGAATTCAATATCGGCGTAAGTTGCAGATATCAAAGGAAACGTTGTCTGTTTTTGTCATGTAATAAAAAACATTTTTCGGGAGTTTAAGGCCCCGCCCCTTATCCACCTCTTTTTACACCCTTATCGCTTGTGCAAAGATTCCATTTGCAAACCTATACCATTTCTCTGTCCAATATACGGTTGAGACAAACTTTTTTTTCGCCGAGTTTTCGCGTCTCACCTCTGATTCATGTGAGAAAAGTAGTCGGTGACTTGGAAAGAAAGTTGTGTCAGTACTGGTGTGAGAAAGCTAGAATGCACACCCGTAGGTGCACTGACCGCCTTGATATGACCAAAGCTTTTAAAACGGCGTTGAACTCCAATGCAAACCAAACAGGCCACTTGAGGTTGTCTTGTTCGATTACCACGGCTGGCCGTCGAGAATTATTACTAGTCTTTCGGATGAGACGGTAAACAGAGGTCCTGTCTGACACTGCTATACGCCGAGCACGTTAAAGAACAGGCGCAGGCTGACATGACTCGAAACCTTTTGCTATTTGTAAATTTTCTGCATGCCCAAGGACCATTTTACCTCATGATTCAGCCGGTTGTTGAACTGGATTTGCGGATCCATAATTATATTATGCTTGGAATAATGCAATTCACAGAGCGCTTCTCAAGTACCAAAAACATCATTAAATCATTAGTTCCCGTAAGTTGTGCCGTAGACAACTTCGAAATACGGACAAGCGTTGATAATCAACAAAGACGTTTATTTAAAAAATACAGGTGCATGCATTACATAGCAACAGAGAAAAGTTGCTCGTCACGGCCATTTTCTCTTTCAACAATGTTTTATTTCAAAAGTGGTTTGCATCAAAACTATATAAAAAAAATCCCATGTGGTAAGGTCACTATGTTAATTTATACTCAAACGACAAAAATTTGGAAAAATCCAGTTGCAGACGACAACTTAAATGTGGTTCAAATGATAAGATTTGCTTTGGAAGGTAGAAAACATTGAAAGAAAAGGAGAAAATGCTGGTTACCAGCATTTTCTCCTTTTCCCATAATGTTTTTAAAAGCCTTCTCTCCCAAGGGTCGTTAAAAATCAGGATTGTTTTGGAAAGGATTAAAAGTGTTTTCTTCTTATCAAACACTCACATTATCATTAGTTGAAGTGCATTACGATACAGCGCAGGTTTTCCAGTACGTCGATACCATTTAAGTGAGGCAGACTTTTCCAGAATTTGAACCAAATGATATTTAACCTTTACAACACTTTATCAAACAATCCCGACTCTTAGGACCCTGCAAAAGAAGCCTTTTGAAAACATTGTGGGAAAAGGAGAAAATGCTGGTAACCAGCATTTTCTCCTTTTCCCACAATGTTTTCTACCCTACACAAGACAAAAATCATCATTTGAGCAACATTTAAAATGTCGTCTGCAACTGCTTTCAATTTTGAAATTTTGTCGTTTGGTAAAGAGTTAAATTCAATATGTTGGGACAGTGTTTCAGTATCGTGTCGAAAAAAGATATCGAATGTTTTGAATTATGTACAGTTTCGCCTTTTTACCACTTTTTCATAAAAAGAAACGGTTGCGAATAAAAAAAAAAACGTTGAATCGAAAAGGGGGGGGGAATCCACAAATCAGGGCGAAGACGCGGATGAGTACAGTTGTGCCGAAAAGCAACATAAAGATGATCACTGTTTTTTGACACAATGTTTGTTTTCAAGCAGTCTGCTGCGAAAACGTGTCGTTTGCAGCTAGCTATGATTTATGCAGTAGATTGACTTAAGTTCTTACTAGACGATAAAATCTGAGACTTGTCCGAATAGAAAGAGTTTTCAGTCGACAAATCAAATGTGGCGCAAACGAAGGAATTTGTATTTGCCAGAGTAGAAAACTTTGATGGTAAAGGAGGAAATGGTGGTTCCAGTCTTTTCTTATTTTCCGCCAATGTTTTCAAACGTTATATTTTTTTTTAAAAATGTCTTTAAAACTCGGCATCGTTTGATAAATTGTTAAAGAAATGATACATTAACAGTGCGAACAAGTGAAAATCGATTACAATATCTGATTTTAATTGAATAGCTTCAAAAAAAAAAATAAATAAATAAATAAAAACGCGGACAATGCAGATCCAAGATCAGACTGCACGTTCTGTGCAGTCTGATCTTGATCTACATTGTCCGCAAAAACAACACTTGTACAACCCCTTTTATTATTTGCATATTTACTGCCCTTTCGTCAAGGTTAGGTTATCATGCATAGGCAATCGGCTTAAGGCACCTTTTGTTATTTTTATCATGGATTTATCAACGTTTCAACGTAACTTTCGTTATTTTCTTTTCCACAGTCAGAAGCCCTGTTTTGCAGACTTTTGAATTGTTTCTAATCTTTTCGATTTCCGTATTTTCATGTTTACATTGCGATAGGATCTATTGTATTGTAGGGGAGAAGTAGGTTGTTACCAACGTAGTGGGTGGGGGGCAAAGATGTCGAAAAATTTAGACTTGAAGACGGATCTGCACTGGGTCGCCTTTGATAACGTTGCTTTTACCGACCTGTCTCTATCCAACTATTTTAAACCACAATTTGCTTGAAACTTTATTAAACTTTTATTTATTAAGGCGGAATAGGATGCGCCCTTGAAGACAAGAGTCAGTTCAGAGACAAGACTGTACAGAACGTGCGGTCTGATCTTAGATCTATACTGTTCGATACGGTCAGATTTTTTCCAGTGAAAGCAACTGAAATGTTAGTCTACGCTCAAAAAAGGGTTTTATAATGTGCATTTCCTTTCTTAAATCTCTACCAAACTACAAAATTTTAAACCGGTGGAATTTAAAAGCATTTGCAGACGACAAATTAAACATGGCTTAAAAACTGAAACTGAAATTTTCTTTGAGAGGGTAGAAAACATAGTTGGAAAAGGAGAAAATGCTTGTGACCAGCAATTTCTCCTTTTCCCGCAATGTTTTCCAAAACCTTCTACGTCAAAGTCGATAAAACTCGGGATTATGTGGTTGAAAGAAGTAAAACGTAATTTTTAGGACAGGGTTTAATGTTTGTTTTCATCAATGTATCAACTTTTGAAAGACTTTTGAAGTGTGAAAAGCCGGGTGTAAATAGGAGACACAATTTTTGTAACAATGGGGGTAGTGTTGTCTTAGTCCCAAACGATACGTGTTTGTGTTTGTTAGAGACAGAGAGATATAAAGACAAAGCCAGAGAGAGAGAGAGAGAGAGAGAGAGAGAGCGATAGATAAAAACCCTCACTGTAGAACAGAATGTCTCATCCCTTTTCAACAGTATTCCGACTTTGAACAACCCCGACAAAAACAGCTTTTGAAAATATTGTGGGAAAAGGAGAAAATGCTGAAAACCAGCATTTTCTTCCTGTCTAAGAATGTTTTCCATCATATCAGGACAAATTTCGTCATTTGGCCCATCAGGAGTTTGTCGTCTGCCAAAGTTTTCATTTGGACCAGTCTGGAATTTTTTGACCGGTAAACGGTTTAATGAAACTTGGAAAGACAGAGAAGAGACAGAGAGACAGACCTACGTTCTAGGGAGACAGAGACGGGGAGACATACATCACGAAAGACGGAGTGTAAAATCATTAAGGTTCACTAATAAATCTGCACATTTTTTCACCAATAAATGTCACAATTTCTCACATGACTTGTTTAATTATGTTTTTTGGCTTTTCTTATTGTGAACAGAACAGAAAAGAAGACTGCCATATCTCAAAGTACAGTGTTTCACAGAGAAATCGTCGACATCATAAAAACAACGCTCTGGCAAAAGAGGCTTAATGCATCTCCGTGATGCATTATACCAAGCAAGCCATCAATAGTTATGGATCCATAAAAGCGAGCCGGATATGGTAAAAATTAAGATCAGATTGCAAGGACTAAGCCGTCTGATCATCTCTTTGTGTCCGCAAATTCGCTTTTTAGCCCTCTCAAAGGTTGTGCTTAACAGCTTAAGATTTGCTGATACTGATGAAGTTGAATATAATATAGCACCAGTTAATACCAATCGTAAACCCGTGGAAAAGGCTTATAAAAACATTGTTGGATAACGGGGAAAATGCTGGTGATCAGCATTTTCTCCTTTTCCTACAACGTTTTATATTTTTTACAGAAAAAAATCCACCATTTTAGCCACATCTTATTTGTCGTCTGCAAATGCTTCCAGTTTGGGCATGTATAAAAATTTGTTGTCTGTACATAATACCAATCATAAGAACAGAATTTTGAAAGGTCTGATTGCTTATTTACGATCTGTAATACATATATAACCGAGTTTCATAAACATGTACAGACGGCAAAGAAAACAAAGTGACACAAGGAAAAATTAATTGTTTTAAGAGATTCTGCTTTAGATTCCACAATGTCACCGAAATGTTCCGATTTGTATAATTTTTTTTTTTCGTTTAATCTTTATGGAGGAAACTACTTAAATGGTAAAACTACACCGGATTTTGCAAAGTGTGAAATTCACACGTGTTTCCTTTTGAGGACCTTGTGTTAAGGATTTTCTTTTCAAATAAAACTACATTAAACCTAGCGAAAAGTAACACTTCCAGTGAAATAGCCATATTATCCAAACAGTATGATCTATCAAGTTAGAAAAGGCAGTATCATATCCTCATAACTTTGAAATCCTCTATTCCTTTACCCAGTGTATATACGATCCCTGCTTTACCAGGCTATTCCGAAATTTAACGACCCTAGGAAAGAAGGTCTTGGAAAACATTGTGGAAAAAGAGAAAATGCTGGCCACCATCACTTTCTGCCTTTTTCACAATGTTTTCTAACGTTTCAAAGACAAATCAAAGGATTTGAGCCAATTGAATTGTTTGTCTGCAAAAGCTTTGAATTTGATCTGGTCTAAATTTTTTTCGTCTGGTAAAGAGTTAACTCTTTCCCAACTGACACGGTGTTAGGAGCCATTTATCTTTATATAAGTCACAAAGCACAACTTAAGTTGCTTCTAAGGGCAGTGTAGATCAAGATCAAAATGCGAAATATGTGCAGTCTTAAGATCTGTTGCTTTATACCGCCTTGAAATTGCAATACTGTACTTGAATCTTTCTGCTTGGTTGAAAACACTTTGGGCTGCATGGCTTGAAAATAAGAATCTAAGTTTGCAATTCTGTAATCATTCTTTGAAGATTAGAATTTATCTATAGATGTATTTTTGATAATCGTCTTTTTTCAACAGTTAGTGGTTTAATCGTATTAGTGTCTTAGTAGCACATAGTTTTCTACAACAACTGTCGACATATATTTATATACAAACTGGAACAGTCAATGCCGCACTCCAATTCTACTATTCATGGCCAATCAAACAATGATTGCAATTGACAGCCAATCAGACGTTATGAAAAGAAAAAGCCACGAAGTCTTGAAAATCAAAAGGTCGGCACTAATAGCTCAAGTGGTCGACCATGAGAGTTGTAAACGTCAAATCTCAGACCACTTTAGGGTGTTGGTTTTGGTCCCCAACGCTTTCGGGTGAGACGTTAAACCTAAGTCCGTGTGACGATGCTATACACCATTCAGACGTAACTTAGGATGCGTTTCGTCTTGTATCTTGCACTAACCCTCGTAACATACTAGTACCTAACAACCTTCTGGGGGAGTCGCCAACATTGGCAGCGAGTGGCGATGATAAACTAACGACAATCGATCAGTCAAGTCTTAGACAAAAGAAATTCTGAGTCTAATGCCTTACAGTATGGAAAAAGTTAACACATCTATACCATCATATGGCTTTTTAGACTTTTAATAGACCACTTTCTAGAAATTTTTGACTAGAGGAAAGTTAGCTGATAATAATATGCTTTCGTATTAAACGCATATGCAAGACAAGTGTTGGGTGTTTCTATTGATGCAACTTGTTTTTAAATGGGTAAAAAACATCGCGTGAAAAGGAGAAAATGCTGGTTACCAGCATTTTCTTCTTTTCACACGAATTTTCTATAAACCTCTTTCTCAAGTTCGTAAAAACAAGGCACGTCTGAAAAAAAAAGGGGTCAACTTTTTAATTTCAAAGTAAACATATTATTTGTCTCTTGTCGAGGTATCAAAAGGTGTGAAAAGTCAGCACAATGAAAGGACCGCATTTGTCTTATTTGAAATTAAGGAGTGCAATGGGTAGACTTAAAACAAAAGTGCACGTCTGTAATGCAGTCTGATCTTTTTGTCGCCGTTACAACTGATAGTTTATTTCCTAGAAAAATCTGATACTTTTTTTCCGATACTTTTTTTTTTCCTGATATTTTCTTTCCGTCCGATTACCGAAAAAGTCAAAGTCGTGCTGTAAAACCAAATCAAGAAATCGCGCAAAGGATGAAACGAAGAGTAAAAAACCCTATAATATAGTGTCTCTAACAATGAATGGAGACAGTTTTTCTACTACCAATTACCCCATTATCTCTTTTCTTGCTAAATAAGTGAAATAGAACTTTCAAGCCGATAGTAAAAACCAGAAGGTTACTTCAAAGTTACTTTTTGGAGAAAAAATATATCCTTATCGGACAGTGTAGATCCAAGATCAGACTGCACGTTCTATGCAGTCTGATCTGGATCTACACTGTCCGCAAAAGGTCAGTGAGTCGCGCTTAGGAGCTTAAGGATTGATAGATTTCTTGTTCCGGATAACGACATAATTTCTTGCTATCTTCGTTGAAGGCAACGTCTTTCTTTTACCTTCTTTGCTTTCTAGAAATACATGTATATAGAATATTACTCCGCAATAAAAAATACAGAAATCTATTACGTTCCTGTTTTCTTTCATTTTTTATAATTTTCCTCGTTATGGTTTATTCCTTAGAGCGCCAAATTAAACCTAACAGACATTTAAGTCTAGAAATAAGACGTGAATAATTACAATCTCATTAAGTGCTTTTGTCTGTAGTGTTTCAGCAAAGCGGACAGTGTAGATCAAGGATCAGACTGCACGTTTTGTGCAGTCTGATCTTGATCTACGCAGGCCGCAAATGTAACTACAACTTTTAAAAGAACTTTAGGGATTAACAGAACAAAAACACCTCATTCTAAATTGTTAACTGAAAATTAACAAATTAATGACTTATAATAATCCAATAAGAGGCTTTTAAAAGCGCCAGGGAGTCTGACTCGGTTGAGTTGGGCTGTTCAACCCTTCACTAAACAATCGTAGTATGTTAAATCGACCCTGAGAATAAAGGCTTTTGAAAACATTGTGGGAAAAAGAGAAAATGCTGCCACCAGCATTTTCTCTTTTTTTCATAATTGTGTTTTCTACCCTTTCAAAGACAAATAATATGATCTAAATTACGTTCAATTTGTTGTCTGCAAATGCTTTTTATTTTGGACAATTCCAACATTTTGTCGTTTGGTAAAGAGTTCATTTTCATTTATCAAGGTATAGTTAAAAATCTAAGGTGTATGTTGTGTAAAAATCTATATATAAAACTACATAGATGAGGCATGCTCTGGCAAAAAGGGGCTTAATGCATTTCCGTGATGCATGATACCGAAAAATTCATCACATGATCATGGATGCACAAAGTCCAATTTGTCTAACAGCCGATTGAAACATGTGGTAAAATGATCCTTGAATATGAAAAAAATTGACCAATAGCAAAAAGACTGCGCGGACTGCGCAGGCTGACGTGAGTCGATACTTTTTGCAGATGCATCAAGCCCCCTTTTCACAGCACGTATTTAATTCTTTACCAGACGAAAAAAAAATGTTGCTCTTTTCCATATTAAAAGCGACTACAGGCGACAAAATTTAGTAATTCTGAAATAAAGAAACCTGTTCATAAAGGGTAGGAAAACATTGCGGGTAAAGGATAAAATGCTGGTAATCAGCACTTTCTCCTTCCTACGAGGTTTTTAGAAAAGCCCCTCCCCCCTTGCCACAGGTTCGCAAAAACCTCAGACTCGGCTTATGTTAAGGTCTGGTCTAACTGTTTATTATTTAGAAGCGCAAATATGAAATGCAATGTGAAGTACGTTTGTAGTAAAAACCATCGCAGAAATGTTTTGGAGTTGGATGGTTGGAGTTCACCCCATATTTCTTTGCTCTTTCAAACGAATCAATATGCAAACAAATAATAATAAAAAAATGACCTGAGAATACATGTATTTAGTTTTGAAATTCTATATTTAGATTTTCAAGTTGCGTAGAATAGATTTACAGAACCTTTTTCCTTTGAATATTCATGATCTGTTATACCACCACTAGGACATATAAAAGTTATCTTATTATTATCTACGATTGCGCTTCTAGATAATTTACCTATAGGTCTAATCTTTCATGAAAC
The DNA here is from genome assembly GCA_946811185.2 of Hippopus hippopus. Classification (NCBI taxonomy): domain Eukaryota; kingdom Metazoa; phylum Mollusca; class Bivalvia; order Cardiida; family Cardiidae; genus Hippopus; species Hippopus hippopus. The sequence continues at coordinate 44,636,088 of OX328106.1, read as the reverse complement.
AAACTTGTGTTTAAAAGAACACGAAGAAGAAAGCTTAACTCTTTCAGCCCCAAATATACATGTATATAAACTCGATCCTTTTCGATGCCTGAAAATAGAATCCACTGAGACTCAGACGGATTTTTGTCTCATAGGCTTGACTAAACAAGCGGACGGTATAGATCCAAGATCAGACTGCACGTTCTGTGCAGTCTGATCTTGATCTATGCCGTCCGCAAAAGTCCCTGTTTTCGCCTATGGCACCGGAAGGGTTAAAAAAAAACCCCTATTTTAGGAAAAGAAGAAAGTATTGGTAACCAGCATTCTCTCCTTTTTAAACAATGTTTTCATCCCTTTTAATGCAAAGTTCCATCATTTTAGCATCGGTCAATATGCCGTCCATTCAATAATTTCAAAATAGAAGAGTGTCAAACCTTTTTATTTTGGTAAAGAGTATAAAAAAATATTCACATCTAATTGTCAAATTAACTTGACTGAAATGCCAATATCAAATGCCACGATGATAATTTGTTATAAATAGAGATATAATAAATAACTGTTGCCTTTTAATCACTGTAAAAACGGAATGTCAATAAATTAGAGGGAAAGTGTAAGATGAATACACTAATTGACTGATAATTAGAATCAATTAGAAACGTTTTTAAGGTCAAATGTCCCATAGTTGTTGATGGAATATTACTTGAAATTCAAAAGGACGATCATAAGATACTGTCTTATTCATAATATTTCTACTTGAATGCATAATTAAGATAACAGAACAGAACAAAACATTTATACTCTTCTACTAGATGAAAGAAAATTTACATATTCAGCAATCATAAAATTTTAAACGATATTGAGGCACATGTACTCTATAATGCATCCCTTTATTGCGTTCTACGAGTTGATAGATAGATAGGTAGATAGATAGATAGATAGATAGATAGATAGATAGATTGATTGGTAATTAATTGATTAATTAACCGACCGACGAACTGAATTGAACTGAACTGAACTGAACTGAACTGAACTGAACTGAACTGAACCGAACGGAACCGAATCGAATTGAAATGAATTGAAAATTGTTGTTATTGGTGCTTTAGGTCATTTTCAACATTATTTCAATATATGACGGCGATAGCTTATTGGTGAAACCCAGGCCACACATTGATAATAAGCTGTTGTCGTGATATATTAATGAAATAGTTTTGAAAGCGGCATAACAAGCAGTTTTCCCTTTTCTAAGTATTCAACCAAATTTAAGCAAAATCGCATCATTTGAGCCACAGTTAGATTGTCGTCTGTAAATACCTTTCACTCTTTACAAAACGACAAAATTTTAGAATTGTCCAAATTCAAAGCATTTGCAGACAAAATAAATTTATATGACTCAAAAACTGAAAAGTTGCTTTGAAGGGTAGAAAACATTGTGGAAAAAGGAGGAAATGCTGGTTACCAATGTTTCCAAAAGCCTTTTTCCATTAGGTCATTAAAAGTCGGAATTATATGGTAAAGCACTACTATGGTCAAGTCTAAAAGAAATGTTGTCCTGTAAAGGGTTGAAGTATTTATTAAACTTTAACATGCTAAATAAATCAAATGAAATCCTCCAGCCGAAACCCAAATACATGTAATGCTCTTCATAGCTATTTTTTGCTCTTGGAAAAAATATCTCATTATCGGACAGTGTAGATCAAGACCAAACTGCACATTCTGTGCAGTCTGGTCTTGATTTACATTGGCCGCAAAAGGTCCGCCTGTCGAGCTCAGCCTAAGGGTTAAGAATTGGAAAACGTCTCACGATGTCAGAAATAATTAGACTGACAAGTGGGTGCGAAGTTGATTAAGTTTTTAGCGATTCTTTAAACGTCAAAATTATTGACATCTACCAATCTATCATGTCTCAAAATTATTGAAAATGAACAAAATGTATTGCACCGTTTTGTTTGTGTTTTGTTTTTGTCGACTTTTTCAACATTCCATTAGTTTTCATGTGTACCCTTTGGCTGCTAAGCGACTCAATGACCATCTGCGGACAATGTAGATCAAAATCAGACTGCACAGAACGTGCAGTCTGATCTATGATCTACACTGTCCGATGAGGAGATGTTTTCTTTGTTCTCCAAAACATAAGTTTGAAGTAGTAACATTTGGGTTTTTACTATTGGCTTGAAAGTTTCGTTTAACTTATATAGCAGTATAACGGTTTTCACGTATTTTTGAGCACGTACAAAGGTATTTCTTTTTTCCTATTGCTCTACGGTCTAGAGGATGATCAGTTGTCACCATCAGCTCGTAAAATCCTTGCAAAGGCCATAATGCCATATATCAGTATGGAATGATAGGTGGAGAGTGACTTTCTTCTCCAGCAACTGAATAAGAGAGATAGAGAGAGAGGGGGAGAGATAGAAAAAAAGAGAGAGAAATAGAGGAAGAAAGAAAGAAAGGAAGAACGAAAGAGAGAGAGAGAGAGAGAGAGAGGGACAGAGAGAGGGAGAGAGAGAGAAAGAAAGGAAGAACGAAAGAGAGAGAGAGAGAGAGAGAGAGAGAGAAAGGAAGAACGAAAGAAAAAAAAAGGAAAGAAAAAAAACATCTTTCGTAAGTCATGAGATATATGAAACGGCAAACAGTCGCTATAATTTTGCCGACTGAATATTTATGTAAACGGCGTCAAACACCATTCGAAGCGCGCGCACGGATAATGTCATTCAGGGGTCATGAGATCGAATACCAACTCGACCATTCCATAAGAGTATTGACAGGTGCGCTAGCCGATGATATGACTGCCATAAACGTAATGTTGAAAACGGCGTCAAACACGAATCAAACAAAACAGCTATTCAAACAAATTGTACAAATTTGACAGTAACAAACATGCGACAAGCGGTTCCTAACCACACAGGCAGACGGACGGAAGGACGGACAGACAAAAAATGTGCGGGCGAGCGGACAGGTGGACGGACGGACAGACAGACAGACAGACAAAACTTATTATCTTAAGAAGTCAGGTCCATTGAAAATAACTCACAACTGTTTTATAGATCTGAAGAAGCCAGATCCCTTGAAATTAACTCGCTACTGTTTTATATATCTTAAGATTTGGTTGGTTGTATTGGGGTTTAACGCCACTTTAACAGCTAAGGTCATATCATGGCGGTCGGTGACGCACATATGTTTCCTGGCTTTCTCACACCAGTACTAACACAACTTTCTTTCCAAAGCCACCGACTACTTTTCTCACATGCTTCAGCAGAGGTGAGAGGCGAAAATACGCCGGAAAGAAAGTTTGCCTCAACCGGGTATCGAACTCACAACCACCAGGTCATGAGTCCGACACGCTCACCACTGAGCCACCCGGACGGGCATATATCTTAAGAAGTCAGGTCCCTCGAAAATAACTCACTACAACAGTTTAACTGCTGTAATGTTGACATACATGTACGCGGTATTCTTATTTAATTAGCCGTACGTCAAATCACATTATTTACAACAGATTAATCACCGGTCAAATTGGCGAACGTTCGAAACACGAGTACATGCCAATACTTATTAACTGTTGTATTTAGCTGAAAACAAGTCTATTTGCTGTTGCGGACAGTACAGACCCAAGATCAGACTGCACAGAATGTGCAGTCTGATCTTGGATCTTCACTGTCCTTTATTCTTTTGAGATAATGTGCATGGCATTGGTTTAATAGTCCGGACGTTACCCCTCAAAGCGTTTAAAAAGTGGAATGGATTTTCTTAACAAGAAAAATAGACCGAAACATTGCGATTTCGAGAACGCTGGCATTTCAAGAATAATTCAAGAAAAAGCGGACAGTGTTGATCAACGATCAGACTGTACGTTTTGCCCAGTTTGATCTTCATATATTCCAGAGAAAGGACAGTCTGATCTAGACCTACATTGCGTACAAACAACAACACAAGTTTTACTTCGCGATGTATGAGTCGGTGCAGTATGGAGAGGTGTACATAGAACAATGCAATTACACTAGAGTTATCACTGACATACGATTTTCGAAATCACAACAACTTGGTTAGCATATAATTTGGGCCATGCACTGTGATGAGGAGGTTTGATTTATTTGCAAACAGAATACACACATGGGTCGAAACTTTTTGCTATTTATAAATTTTCTGCATGTCCAAGGACAAGTCTACCTCATGATTCAGTCGGTCGTTAGATAAAATGGATTTTATTGATCCAAGATGCATGATAATTATATGATTACTTGCTTAAGGGTACCCCTTGCTTAGTTTCAAGCATCATGAAGATGCATTAAACACCCTTTCGCTCGAGCGCCGCGCAGTTATAATGCAGACAAGTCGAATTAATGTAGTCGATTCAAATTCAGAGGTTGCGACTTCGATTTGACCAGCCAGTCCTTTCCATTTTTTTCTGGCCTATACATGTACTAATATATAGGTTGAACTTGTTTCGTGGTCTTGACCTTTAGGCTGCTAAGCGCGACTCACTGACCTTTTGCGGACAGTGTAGATCAAGATCAGACTGCACAGAAGGTGCAGTCTGATCTTGGGTCTACACTGTCCGATAAGGAGATATCTTTCTCCCAAAGATACCTTTGAAATAGCAAAATTTGAGTTTTTACTATGGGCTTGAAAGTTTCGAGTTAGTTATTTAGCAGGACAAAGGTAATTGCATTTCCACTATAAGTGAACAAACTACTAGTATTTAGTAATAGATTTAGTTACGGACGGTGTAGTTCCCAGGCCAGGCTGCTGTTCCTTGTCACAATGATTCAAGATGTGCTGCAAGATGCAAAAAAAGTCCTCGCCAGGAGGTACATGTTGGTTGTTAACCTTTAGATTGCTAAGAGCGACTTACTGACCTTTTTGCGGACAGTGCAGATCAAGATCAGACTGCACAAAACGTGCAGTCTGATCGTTGATCTACACTGTCCGATACGGTATTTTCTTTCCTGTGACCTCAGCTTTGAAAATGCATTATTTGGGTTTTTACTATTGATTGGAAATTTTCGTTTCATTTATTTAGCAGTACAAGGGTTAATAAAGATTTTAGCTCTTATATTGGTGTATTTATCAGGCTTTTTTTAAATTTTTTGTAGGGACTTACAAGGCAATGAGATTACGGCGATTCGAGCAGGCGACCTGCGGGGCTTAAGGCACGTGCGGAGTCTGTAAGTAAACTAGTCTTTGTCTTAGTTGATCGTTTAAACCCTGTATCAAACGATGCAGTGCTTTTTTTTCCGACCCTGAGTAAGATAGTCTTCGGAAACGGAATAGAATACGGAGATTATGGTGCACATGGTGCAAAGCAGTATTTTGTCACTGAAGCAGCACAATTAGAGAACGGAAATGCTTTTCAAAACAAAGTTCAGCTGTGACCTTGACCTTTGACCCATGTTGCCCAAAAACAAAAGGGCAGCTCCTTGGGTCATGAATAACATTTGTATTAAGTTTCAGGGTCCAAGGACAAACAGCTATTGAGTTAAAGCACGACAACGACTTTCAAGCAAATTTCACCTGTCACCTTGACCTTTGATCAATGTGACCCATAATCAGTAGGACACCTCCTTGGGTCATGAGCAAGCAACACCTGTGTAAAGTTTCAGGGTCCTAGGTCAACCGGCCTTTTAGTTAAAACACAGAAACCAAAAGTCTGCAGACGGACGGATTGACGGAAGGACGGATAGACATGGTGAAACCAGTATACCAATATAAGTGGGAGGCATAAATACATTAGCAACGTACCGGTATTTTTAGACAAGGTTGGACGTGCCGTCGGTGCATGTACGGTTATCTGCGTACGCTAGTGTTATTATAGCCGATAACCGTTACGAAAGAAAATGAAAAGCAAGATGATTTTTGTTTACTAATATGAAATAAATGTCAAAGACATAATATATGCACATGTATTTCATTTTTTTGTTAGTAAATTGTGTTAATACATGATAGACAGACTAGGCAGTAAGTCGCCATGCTCCTTAATCGACTATAAATATTAGGAAATTTAATCTTTAATTTTCTTTTTACCCTTTAACCCTTAGGGCGCCCAAAAATCCCAAGGGGCCTTTTCATTTTAGAAATAAAACTCTAATAAGACTGATTTCAAAGTTGCTGTTCTCCAGAAAGTCTCAGCAAAGCGGACAGTGTAGATCAAAGATCAGACTGCACGTTTTGTGCAGTCTGCTCTTGATCTGCACTCTCCGAAAAGACAACTAAATCAGCGAAAGGCGGTTTTAGGGTTAAAACTCTTTACTACACATTCCAGAATGTTAACGACCCTGACAGAGAAGGCTCTTGCAAACATTGTGGAAGAAGGAGAAAATGCTAGCTATCAAAATTTTCCTCTTTTTACCACAATGCTTTCTACACTTTCAAAGACAACTCCAAGCTTGTGATCCACATCTTATTTGTTGTCTGAAAATACTTTTAATTTCGACCAGTTCAAAATTATGCCATTAGGTAAAGAGGAATTGAAAAATGAAATCGAAATTTCAAGACAATGGAGAAGTCTTTACTGTTGAAATTTAAAGACTGCTTAGAACAGAATATCTTAACTTATCGGACGATGTGGATCCAAGATCAGACTGCACGTTTTGTGCAGTCTGATCTTGAATCTACATCGTCCGCAAAAGGTGTTCCGTAGCGTCTCAAAGTTTAATATTTTAATTCAATATACTTTCTCGCTTAACTAAGCGTGTAATTCCAGGTGCAAAGTTATCAATTCCAAAGAGCAAGGCTTTGATAAGAAATTTGGCAGTGAGGAGGAGAAAATTTATCGAATTTTAGCCCTTTTTCAAAAAAAAAAATCCATTATTTTTACGACCCTGAGGAAGAACACTTTTGAAAATGTTGTGGGAAAAAGAAAAAGGTGGTTACCAGTATTTTGTGTACTTCCTACTATGTTTCTTAACTTATCTAGTAAAAATCTTAGTATTTGAGATAAAAATAAATTTATGTCTTGAATTGCGTTTAATTTCTACGAATCTTAAATTCTGTGGTTTGGTAAAGAGTTAACTCTTTGCATGGTTTTGCACTTTCGCGAACGAGTGTGATTCAAGATCAGCCTGCATTCAATATGCTGTCTGATCTCCAATCTATAATGTCCCATATTAAGGTTTGTATTTTCTCCAAAAAAGAGTTTAAGATAACGTTATACTAATATTTTGGTATGTCGTGCTATCTGAAAATGTTGATTTCTCAGACTCTAAGTACATATAGTCCAGAATTTAAGCGTTTAACTATTTAACGCAGACCAAAATATTTTAGTCTTGTCGAAATTGAAAGCACTTGCAGTCGACAAATAAAATGAGAATAAAACGGTGATATTCGTCTATGAAATTCCAGTAAACATTGTGTGGAAAGAAGAAAATGCTGGTTTCTTAAGGTCATTAAAACTAATGATTGCATTGTGAAGGGTTAAAACGCGCACTTTCAATCACGGGAGAAAAAAAAAATCTAAATTATAGTCAAGAAAGGCATCATTACCTTTTATACTGTAAAAATGAGACATACTCTGGCAAAACGGGGCTCAATGCATCTTCGTGATGAATCAGAATCAGAATCTTTATTGACATGACGTGATGCATTATGGTATACGAAGCAAGTCATCCCATAATTATGGATCCATATATTTTTTTTTCTATCAACCAACTGAATCATAAGGTAAATTGATCCTTGGACATGCAGAAAATCGACTAATAGCAAAAACTTTCGACCCATGTCAGCCTGCGCGGACTGCGCAGGCTGACATGGGTCGATACTTTTTACAGATGCATTAATAAATGAAGATTAATTAGATTTTTTTTTTTAATATTTAGGGTAATTACATTTTCTGCATTTTCTACCTCATCAACAGATACAAAAATACTTGTTTAGCACGCGGATTGAATTTTTGAAGGACAGAAAAGAATTAAGGAAAAATGATAAATGCTGTTTACCAGCATTTTCTCCTTTTCCCACAAAATGATTCCACTTCCAAGGGGGCGTTCACTCGAAACCATGCAAACGCTGGTACAGCTAGATAGTTCAAATGAGCAATACAATATGGTTGATGAAATATAGATTGATTTAAATGAATAGGCTACATGTGGAAACACTGTGGCGAAAGGAGACTTTTTTTTTGTTTCGAGAAATTCCTCCTTACGCCACGATGTTGTCGAAAATGGTTCCACTGATATACATGTACATGTAGACACAAAAAGTCGTCTGCAGTGTATTCATGGATGAAATGAGAGAAAGGTTAGTGAAAAGCAAAGATCTTGCAGGTCAAATTTTAAGGCTGTTTCAATATCCTACAACAATCGAAGAATATTGGTGCAAGATCAGTCTGCACATTAAGCGCAGTCTGATCTTGATCTAAATTGTCCACAAAAGGACCAAATAATGCTTCAACCCTATTCGATTAAAATTTGGTGGATTTGAGACCCTCAGGACAAGGGCTTTGTAAACATTGTAGGAACCTGTCCGCAAAAGCAGAAAAACTGATGATTAAATGCTTTACCAAATAGTCCCGCGTTTAACAGACCACGTGGAAAAGGCGCTTTTGAAAACATTGCAGGAAAATGGGAAAATGCTGGTAATAGGCATTTTTTTTGCCTTATCCTATACCGTTTTATACCCTTTGAAAGACAACCTCATCATTTCAGCAGCACCGAAATTGTCGTCTGCTGATGTTTTCAATTAAGACCTGTCTGAGTTAGGCAAACAGTTGCACGTGCGAAGGTTTCCCAGTGTAACTTAACTATTTACTAAACGACAAAGTTTTAGAACGGTCCAAATTGAAAGCATTTGCAGACGATAAATTAAATGTTACTCAAATTATGAATTCTGTCTCTGAAAGGTTAGAAAACATTGTGGGAAAAGGAGAAAATACTGGTTACCAGCATTTTCTTCTTTTCCCGCAATGTTTTCAAAAGCGCTTTTTGTGAGGGTCTTTAAATCTTTGTAGTGTTTGGCAAATGGTTAAAGGAGAATATTTACGAATTAGGCAAATTATCGTAAGTGGTGATAACAGCAAAGTTTACATTAGGCGCGTTCCACTTCCCACAGATAAATGCGCTTTAATCTCATAGAATGTTAAACCCTCAGGCTGCTAAGCGCGACTCACTGACCTTTTGCGGACAGTGTAGATCAAGATCAGACTGCACAGAACGTGCAGTCTGATCTTTGATCTACACTGTCCGATAAAGACATATTTCCACCCCCCCCCCCCAAAAAAAAAAACCTTCGAAATAGTAAAATTTGGGATTTACTATCGGCTCATCTCAGTTATTTAGCAGGATAACATGACTCTGTGCGCTTTTGTAGACAGTGTGATTGAGATCAGGCTGCATAGAAAGTGCATTGGTACCAACTCTTTTTTCTTATCTGAAAAGGTTTATATAAGTAGTTCTTCAGTCTGAGGGTTATGTACATGTAGTTTGGATTGAAACTACTTCAGTATATTGGAAACGGCGTTAAACACCGCTTAAACAAACTGACTTTCATTCTGTGTTGCTTCCACGAAGTTTGGTTTGAAGTAGGTCAAGGCATACCTGAACACAATATTTATTTTGTCATCTCAGCTAAACATGGTTAATGGTACGAAAAGAAAAGGTTTTTGTCCCAAAGTGACGAATATTTAGGAATGAAGTCAGCCGTGGATATTTAAATAAAGAAATAACCACCAGTTCTTTTTGATAAAAAGACGAAATTAGACACTTCATTCATAAAAGGACGACATCGTTATCAGTGTTTAGTGATTTTACGCACTACCCGACTTCTGAAACTATTTTTAGTATCTTGACAGATACCCCGTATAATTTGCTGCTGATCATGTTCACAGGATTAGGCTAAAAACACAGTCTAGTACATAGTACAACCTCTCTTTATCAACACATTGTATTTTTCTGCACTGACAGAACTTTGACAAAGCTTGGCCTTTGAACTGAAATTATCAGTGTTACAGAGAAATTGTCTTTACCGGATGGAACTGTGGTCATCCCGTGGTGAACTCTGGTAATCCGGAGCTGAATCAAAGCGCCCAAGCATTCATAATCTGGCAACAACAGCGGGCCTCTTTCAGTAACCAGCACACAGGCGTACAGCCGTGATAGTACGGGACGTTAATGGCAATCGGTAGTCAACCGTAAGTCATCCGTCCCAAACCGAGGCTCAATCTGTATAGTCCCTGGTCATACGATGCGACCAATCAATCGATATAAACCGAGACAACATTGAACCTATGAAAATATTGTCACTTTTTAAGGGGATAAGAAGGTGGGGAGGGGTAGGGAAGATATCTCTAAACACTCGGCTTCACCCAGGTTTACCAGCTTCTTTTAGTGGAACCGCAGCCAATACCATGATTTGAAGAACGTATCTCCGGAGAGTAAACCTGAAATGAACCCAAACGGTCACCCTCCATGTCTAGCCCATTACTGTACTATCGGATTCAGAAACAACCTTTTCGAATGACATACATTCAAGCGAAAAAGCTGCAGGAGAGGAAAAAATTGTCTTGAATGACATGAAAACATTATGCAACAAGCAGTCTGTCCTTTTTCCAAAATGTTTTCAAAATGGGGCAAGAAGTCACATTATGCGTTGTAACGGGTTAATTCAATCATTGTCAGCAAGGAGGCCCTGTCACTGTCAAGAGATGACTGATGTAATCTATTTAGACAGGATTTCTCGCTTCAACTGACGGAGCATAGATTTCCTGACAAGATTGCGCAAAAACTATGTATATGGATCGACAACACTGAGTTAGAAAAATGTTGCGTGTTAGAGCAGAGCTCTACTTCTTTTTCAACGAGGGGAATAAATACTCCCTGTCCATGACTTTGTCTGTCTCTCTGTCCTTGTCTCTTCGTCTCTGTCTCTCTCTTTCACTCCTCTCTTGATCTCTGCCACGCTGTCTCCCTTATATTGATCACTCTTTTCTCTCGCTCTCTCTTTCTCATACTCTCTCTGTCTCTATGCCCCTCAAGTGGGATGGGGTGGGGAGGTTAGTAGGCACGGGCGGCCTTCAGAGGAATGATTTTGGTTTACTACAATGTTTCTACTTTCACTACCATCATGTTACCGTGCGAAATTGTATTTTGTAAACCATATACAGGCACTGTATTCAATTTACTGAATTTGCCGTTTTATCACTGCAGGAATCTCATGAAAAACAAGATACAAACGATAGAAAAGGGAGCTTTCCAGGACCTGAAAGGCATGAAACGATTGTAAGTCCTTTATTTCATATTTCACCGTTCCTTTAACTTCTTCATCATACATGTTCGTCTGTATCCATCTGTGTCCTATGTCCGACCAACAGGTTTGTTGTATGGTGATATTTATATGGATAAAAACTAAACCTTTTAACCACTGTTTCATCATTTTGAAATAATTAACCTAACAACTTCTAAACTAATCAAATTAAATCTTATACTGCTAAATAAATTAAAGGAAACTTTCAAGCCAAAAGTAAAAACCCGAATAATGCAATTTCAAACTTACTTTTTGCAGAAAAGTATCTACTTATCGGACGGACAGTGTAGATCCAAGATCAGACTGCACGTTCTGTGCAGTCTGATCTTGATCTACACTGTCCGCAAAAGGTCCTTGAGTCGCTCTTAACAGCCTGAGGACTAATCAAACTGAGTATTCTAGTCTGGAAACAAGACCCAAACATTGCCATTTTGGGGTTGTTTTTGGCAAAAAAAAAATGTTTGTTAAAAGTTCATCGTATTTATTAGAAAAGAACAACACCTGCATGAATGTTTAATAAAACTGGGTGGGTGGGTGCGGGGGGGGGGGGGGGGGGCTCTGAGAAAGCGAGTTTAATGCACATTAGTAACTCATTATAAACCAAGCAAGTCATCACATACCATGGACATTTTGTCTTAAAACTGACCAAATCATGAGATAAACTGGTCTTTTGACATGTAGAAAATTGACCAATAACAAAAAGTTTCGACCTTGGTCAGTCTGCCCGGACTGCGCAGGCTGACAGGGCTCGATACTTTTTGCAGATGCATTAAACGCCTTTTCTCAGAGCATGGCTAATATATACAAAAAGCTTCGACCAAGGTCAACCTGCGTGGACTGTGTAGGCTGACAGGGGTCGATACTTTTTGCAGATGCATTAATCCACCTTTTCAGAGAGCGCAACCCTAAATATTTTTCTGCAGCTGTAAGTGCACTCGTGACCCTGCATAACCAAATTTGCAGCAGCAAATTGCTATGATATGATTGATGAACATAAAAAAAGATTTAGTACACGAATTCGAGTGAAAACATGGTGGCAAAAGGAGAAAGTCCATCGTGAAAAGCAATTTCTCCTTTGTCACAATGTTTTCAAACATTGCTGCCAGAGAACGACAGGCAAAGAGTCTACTGATTTGTTAGAATGTATACATGGTGCATTTTACATGTATATGTACGTAATACATTCCGCTTATGCCCTTAAAACAAATAAAAACGTGGGCTGTCACCGTGATATGACTGAAATATTGTTGAAGGTGGCATAAAATCCTATTTAAACCGCCAAACAAATCAGTCAAAAGCGAAACTACGTGTAAAATATAGACCAAATAAACAAAGCACCACAGGTATTTCTAAATTGGGATCCTCTGTTGACAGATCCGAAATCCGTTTCAGATTAAGTGGGAGGGGGAGAAATACCCGAGATGTCAACGAAAAAAAATGTTTGGGTTCATCTTTTTAACCATGCGTCTCTTACTTTTGGGTCAGGGCACTCTCGAATGTCAAGATCGTTTACCGGATCTCGACAGTCCTCGGTTCGAGCAAGCCTAAAAGTTTGAACCATACTCACGAAGGTAAAGTGGTACAGTGAATCAAAGAACTGATAACTTAGAGGGTTAGATATGTCTTTTTAAACTCATAGCCGTCTTCAGACGACTGCTTTGTGTCTTGCACCAGACTACTTTTGTAAACATTCAGGCAAAAGAAGAAAGTGCTTGTACGAGCACTTTCTTCTTTTGCCAAAATGTTTTCACATATGTCATCATGACTCCAACTTACGCGTATGTTGATATTTTACATAGATGTTTTCAAAGTCGCCAGTGTTACATGATAATGCACTACTCTGTGTGCTTTTTCAGACAGCGCTGGACACAGAATGTGCAGTATGATCTTTGATCTAGATTGTCTAATGGAATGAGAGTTTTTCGGTGTAAAGCTTTGAAACTGCGACCCTCGGGCTTGTTATATTGGCCAGAAAGTTTTATTAAATTCAGATAGCAGTTTACGGGCAGTTTAGAGGTTATGGCTATGACAAAAGTCTGAAATTTAGATAATAAGAGGGGTGTTCGAGAACTACATGTATTTTGAAAAATTCATAACCTTCTTTATGTGAAATTTCGTAGTATCATAAAAGTTGCCACACTTTTTTTAGATAAATTTAGAACACTCCACTCTTTTCTGTCTTGCTTTAATCTAAAGTAAAAGGATTTATGGAATTCCACGAACTCTTGTAGAGGATCACTTGTCATCGCGGTATAACACTTAGTTGACGGTGTGGCGTTCAACACTTCCGGTATATGTATCAGTACGCTAGTAGGCAGATTCCTGTTTCGTAAGATTATTTCTTAGATCTATTTCAAGAAAAAGAAAGCCGTAATGAAACTTAGCGGGAGTTTAATTACTTTCACACTCGAAAGTCAAGTTATTCTCTCATGCAGATTGACTCGTATCACCTGCCTTCATTACGGCGAATTACATCCACGAAATTAATCATTACGTTTAATAATGATATAGCTGGAAAAAAGCAGTAACGTAATCATCACCTAGAGTGCATTATCTCTTTACAAGACAACACAGTGTTAGACTTGTCCGAATTGAAAGCAATTTGCTTTTGACAGACAGTGAAGTACAAAACCACACTGCGCATGCCCCACATATTACAGGCTCTTTTTAAGCTTGTACTGTCCGATTATTTTTATCACAGATGCATGAATTTTGGCAATATCAGTCTCTCTAAAATGACAAGATGAATTCCGCTTTTTACAGGGCAAGGGGTTAAAAGACATTCCTTTATAAATAAGAATTTCGGATGTAGGTTAACTCTTAAGCTACTAAATAGATTAGATGAAAATTTCCACTCAATAGCAAAAACCCAACTATTGCGATTTCAAAGTTGATTTAATCGGGAAACGATACCATATCGGACAGTGTAGATCCAAGATCAGACTGCACGTTTTGTGCAGTCTGATCTTGATCTACATTGTCCGCATAAGCGTCATGAGTCGCGCTTAGGGTTAAAACACTTTCACATATGTCTTTTTTTTTCATTTTTGCGCTACATGAGAATTTGTTTAGATAACATCGCATCCCTGTAATTTTGGCAATATCTTAAACACAACAAGAATCGTTGATAATGTAGATGTTTCACTGTGTTAAAACGCGTCTGCAGCTCTATATTTGTTATAAACATATAAACGGTTGCGAAGAAAAACTGGAGCAAATCAAGAATCTGCTAATAACAAACAGAGTAAAACAGTTAATACTTTTTTTTTCAGCAATCAGACCTTTTAATTTTGTCAATTTAGAATAACCCTTCAACTTCTTAAAAGAAAACGAACACTTTCACCGTTTCCTTTCTCCCTCTCTGTAAATCTCTCCCTCTTCCTCTCTCTGTTTGTCCGACTGTTTATCGGCTCTTCTTTCTGTCTGAACATTTGTTTGTCTGTTTGTCTTTCTGTCTGTCAGTCCGTCTTGAATAAGTAAAAAAAAGTAAAAAACATCAGGGCCTCAGGGTTTTCTCCTAAGATTTATTTCCGTATAAATCCCATGTCTGACACAGTTTTGATTTATTCGCAAGGGTTAAGGGCCGAAAAAACAAATTAAGTAAAACGATAACGCCCTCTAATGTCATTTACTTCTGATAGGAACGTTTCGAACGTCACATCGCCAGATCTGAAGAGGATTCAAGTCATGCCTCGAGTCTGGAATCGATCTGGGCAAGCGGCGCTGGAAGTGTGGCCATGGGCAAGGCAATTCAGATCCCTGATGTAGTAGTGGTGCAAAAATTGAACTGTGGCCTTGAAAAAGCTGAAATGGACTTGATCTCTGTACCAGGCGACAAAATTTAAGACCTGTCTATATTGAATCCATTCGCCGAAATAGATCAAAGTTTGCCTAAATGTTGAGAAGTGTCTTCGAAAAGTACGGAAAACATTAAGGGGTAAACGAAAAAATGCTGGTTACTAGCATTTTTTCCTTTTCCTGCAATGTTTTCAAAAGTAGACATCAAGGCTGTATACCACGGAATTGCCTTTTTTTTTTCATTTCGGATTACAGTAGTGATTAATATTCTTTATACAAAGTTACATATTCTGTCATTGAAGTCAATTTTGATTCCAAATTCCTCAGTCCACGACTTTCAAGATCGTTTGTGGTAGAATCTGTTATTTTAGAAGAAATTTGCGCGTTTTCTCTACAATTTTCTGGGTAGTTAGTATGGCGGAACATGAAACAAACATGTGTTTCTGTTAACTGGGGTGTCATACATCTGTTGGTTTCGCTAGTTTGACGTTAAGGAATGTTTATTTCATGCCATAGTATACAGTACTACGTTTGTACGAACCTGATCAGTCATCGACAATTAAAATCTTATTCTGGATTCTGAGACTAATCTTCTGATTGGCTGAGACGTTTTCTATTGGCCAGTCAGATGGCAAACATTGACTTGTGTAGTGCTAAAAGTGGCACAAAGAATAACATGTCCTGCAACACACGAAAAGGGGCATTCGGACATTTGCGTAAAGTGTCGTCCCGGATCAGCCTGCGCAGTCTGCGCAGGCTAATCCGAGACGGCACTTTACGACGACATCAGGTTTTGTGCTGCAGTAGACTTGCGCAAAACAGAAAATTACGTTAAAACGGAAAGTGTCGTTTCGGATTAGCCTGCGCGGATTGCGCAGGTTGATCCAAGACGACAATTTTCGCAAATGTCTGAATGCCCCTTTTCGCGTGTTGCAGGCCAATTGTATGATTTTGAAAAGAAGCAAAACGCTCTTTCTTAATCGACCTTGAAAAGATTTCTTAAAAAAGGGAGATATTGCTTCCAGTGAGCAAAAGCTGCTTTTGTCACAATGTGTTCAAGGCCATAGTCATGAAAAAGCAGGGCTGCAAACTTGAGCTGCAGTTCTATTGTTTAAGTACTGGAGAAAAGGTAGATACCAGTACGTGAATCATACCGGTCCCCTTAAGATACAAGAGAATCTTAGACCGGAAGCGAACAAACGTCGAGAAAAATCTGATATTGCAGACCGTTGTATTATCATCAAGTGTTTTTCTTTTTTACGTCTCTCTCTCTCTTTCTCTCTCTCTCTCTCTCTCTCTCTCTCTCTCTCATCATTCAACTGGACGCTTTCTCACATATTTCATGATGAACATCAATGAGCGGAGAAAAATTGATTCTTATGAGACGATGGGGAATTCCATCTACATCTTTATTTGTTCTGTGATCAGTATTAATTTACCGGAAATAGTAGTAAACATCAATACCCATCTTGTAAAGTATGTGTCATGAAGCCACGAGTGCAAAAATGGACACTTTTAAGGGATTTTTTCATGATCCAGCGCCTTTTCTTTCTTTTGAACACAGTCTCATGCTATTAACTGTCCCTGCCATTGCCATTTTGCAGCTTATCTTTAGTTACAGGAATAAGACTCGTAAATTATTTTCACTAATTCCGAGAAACCTGTATAGTCCTATCATCTCTTTACCACAAAACAAGGTTTAACCCTTAGGCTGCTAAGCGCGACTCACTGACCTTTAGCGGACAGTGTAGATTCAGATCAGACTGCACAGAACGTGCAATCTGATCTTAGATCTACACTGTCCGATAAGGAGATATTATTTCCCAAAACATGACTTTGAAATGGCAATATTTGGATGTTTACTATCGAATTGAGTTTCATGTTAGTTATTTAGCAGAATAATAGTTAAGACTGGTCTAAGTAGAATGTATTTGTAGACAACAGAGTAAAAGTGACTTCAACTTAGAATTTTTTCCTTCAAAGGGTAGAAAATATTACGGACAAAGGAAAAGATGCTGGTGTCAAGCATTTTCTTCTTTTCCCACATTTTTTGTCAAAAAATCCCATTTTCCTTAAGGTCGTGGAAATTTATTATTGTTATGTTAAGGTTTAACTCTTTACCAAACGACAACGTTTTAGACTGGTCCAAATTGAAAGCATTTGCAGACGACAAAATAAACATAACTCAAAAATTGAAATTTGTTTTCAGCAGGGTAGAAAACATTGTGGGAAAAGGAGAAAATGCTGGTTACCAGCATTTTCTCCTTTTCCCACAATGTTTTCAAAAGGCTTCTATCTCAGGGTCGTAAAAACCAGGGATTGTTTGGTAAAGGTTTAAAACTACTTTTTGCCGGCGTGACCAGATTTATATTGTTGACTGAAACAAAAATACATTTCGTTAAAATGTATTGCTACCTTGGATATGTATGTTATTTGATAAAGAAAAAACCTAATTGACAAGGCCAAAATAATAATGTACGCAGGTGCAGACTGATCATGGTCTACAAGCTTAGCAAAATTTATCCATAGGCGTGTACGACAGGATGAGAGCTGAAAACGGTTTCGAGGCCAGTAATGATTGTGCAATATAAAGGAGAGATCCGTAAGAATCATCTGTATTAAACAAACACGATCGGGAAACCAGTCGGAAAAAAAGCTAATCGAATTAAATATCTTCCTTTGATAAATCAGTGTTTATTCTCTTAGCACAAACACGATAAATTAGATTGGACATATTGACGGGCGACTGTCTTCTCGGCCCTTCGACACTGTCATAGGTGCGTCGCCCCGGGGGAAATCAGGTGTTAGGCTATTCGTTTTTCATTAAGTCCGTTTTCTACATAAATCCACTTTTATTGACACCGTCAAATATAGCAGAGTGTATACAAAGTGAAAAAAAAAAAGGATATTGGTCTATCTCTTGTATCAAGGAATCCGCCTGTTAACGTTAAGGTGATCGGCCGGAAGTTCACGGCACATTGCATCCACCAAAGTAAGCTAGCGCGATGAATAATAAATCTAGAACTCCGTTTGCAGAATGATCTCTGTTTTTGACACAAGATATTTTCATATTTCTGATACATGTATCTAACATATCTCATTCCACAAGCAGATCATAAATTTCTTTCAACTTATATTCTGTTCTTCTCCTTTCCTTTTTACGTCAAAGATAGCAAGTTATTCATGCAATAGATTCTAGTAACAATAATAATTAAAAAAGATGTAAAAAAAGTAATGAATGAAATGGGGAAAAAAAAAAAAGAAACTGCAAAGAAATTGAGAAAAACTCCGATGGTGCTATCTTGCGTATGTTTGGACTTTTTCGGTCAAATAAATGATATTATCATTGTAAATTGCAATACAGTTCAACAACATCTGCGTCTTACATCCTCTCTTCATCATTGCCAGGTAAAAGGGCATCATTGTTGGTAACATTGTGGTTCTTACTGAATGACAGAATTGGTTATTTCGTTGCCTGGCTTCTGTTTGTCAATGCCAACTTGTTTACGGAAAAAAAGCCTTTGGCTTAGAAAGTTTTATACTTGATACTGATAGAGAACCTCCATGAACACATGCATACGTGCACTGGTCGCTGTCATATGACTAACAAACTGTTATTGGCTATGAAGTTTTTCAAAGGTCATTGGTGCTCGAGGCATTCAGTGTACTGCGTCTCATCATGGTAAACGGTCATAATTTTTCATTAATTGTATCAATCCTTATACTATATGCTGAGCATCTCACTTTAGCTGTTTTTTTTTTGCATCAAGATTAGACCGCGTACAAAGTACAATCCAGGTCTGATCTATAATACACGCTGTAAGATGTTTCTTAATTATTCTTGAAAAACAGTCGTGACCTAGCACTTTTTTTTTTTTATATTTCCTGGGTGTGCACTCATGTAAGATTTAACCAGAGATGTGTTTAGCTGATAAGAGAGATTACAATCGCTAGACAATCAAAATCTGGCCGAAAGTTACAATGACGTAAAACTGTTTTAGAGCAACCTTGTAAAAACTGGCGCTGCTAAAACTTTCTTGGTCTTTCTGTAGGGGGGAAGGTGTTTTTTTTAATGTCCAATGCAGAATTTTTCATAGGGTATTTTATTCGCTTTAAAACGAGATCAAGCGGGGTTTAGAGCACAAAACCGAGTCTTGTCACAACCCACATAGCCTTCGCGTTTTTAACTCTTATACCACTTTACACAATACAATACAGTACAATACAATACATCAGTTGATTTACCTAAAATAATGCCTTAGGTACTCAAGCAAAATGCTATTTCAAAATAAACGCAATGCATTATAAAATAGGAACTTTGGTGTCAAGAAGATCTGCAAGTATATGAACCATGCTTTGGCAAAAGGGGCCTTAATGCATCTCTGTGATGCATTATACCAAGCAAGTAATCTCATAATTATGGATCCATAAAATCCATTTAGTTTGACAATCAAGTTAATCTGGGGGTAGAATGGTCCTTTGCCATGCAGAAAATTTACAAATAGCAAAAAGCTTCGACCGATGTCAGCCTGCGCGGACTGCTCAGGCTGACATGGGTCGAAACTTTTTGCAGTTGCATTAAGCCCCGTTTTCCTAGAGTATGACTCATATAGTTCTGATATTTCTTTTCTTTACCAGGCAATAAACTCTTAAACTGGCCTTAATTAAAAGCATTTACAGACTATAAATTAGATATGGCTCTAATGATGGAATTTGTCTCTGAAAGAACAGAAAACAATTGCATGAAATGGAGAAAGTGCTGGTTACCAGATTTTTCTCTCTTTCCCACATCGTTTTCAAAAGATTTCTTCCACAGCGTTAGGAGCATTTCTCTCTCGCAGAGTTAGGAGCATTTTCTCTCTATACCACAAATTTTTCGAAAGCTTTATTCAAAAGAGTCTTGCAAACACAGAATTGTTTGGTAAAGGGCGAAGTTTTTGTGGCTGAATTTTTTTCAATCATTAACTTAACGTTATAGATTGACTTGTGTGTTATTACATGTATAGTGAACCAACCGTTGTTTTTGACAGACTGATTTAAAATCTATTGCCAAGAGCATCAACAGAGGTCATTGTTTTGAAATGTTACAAAAAAAGGGACCAACCTGAAGGCCGTTTCTTATCTACATTACATTCTTACATTAAGTTGCAAGATCAAAGGGCTAAAATTACTCGTATCAGAGTTATCGTAAGTGCAATATAAATAAATACGTAATATATATTTGGCAAAATGAACAGCTCCAATCCTTTTTTCCGATGAAAGAGGGCTTCAATACCGCTTGCAATAACCGTTGAATGAATTTAATATTACCGCTTGAACACTACTATGGGGTATTGCATCACACTTTACCAAACAACCAATTTTTGACACTGCCAGATTCAAAGCACCTGCTGACGAACGATCTTGGTATAATTGGGCTGAAGTTCTCTGATAAGATGTAAACACTGTGGAAAAAAGAGAAATTCTAAAAGGTCTTTAGATGACGGAATTGTTTGTTAAAGGGTTTACCTCTTCTAGCCACAGGCACATTTGGGTCGTTCTTGCAGGCAATATAGGTTAAGATTAGAAGTATACTGTCTTTTAAAGATAGTGTAGATCAAGTTCAGACTATACAGTAAGTACAATCTGACACTTGGTCTATACCACCTATCATTTCGTGAACTATTCTCAGGAAATAAAAAGTGAAATTGTAGAGTTGAAATCTTTTTGCTTGTCTTAAAAAAAAATATCTATTTGCGATCTGTTAGATATTTGCAACACAAGCCTTCGATTTTACGAATTCAAGAAAATGATGCTTTTAAACACATTTTGGAAAAAGGGGAATATGCTGCTCAACAGCATTTCTACTACACTTGCAATGGTTTAATCTTCTTTATCTTTGTCATATAAGGATCCCATTCGTTTTGCACCATGTAATTTTTCGTCTGCAAATGCTTGTAGTATGGACGAGTCTAAAGTGTTGTCGTCTCGCAGAGTTAACCCTTTTAACCTGTAATCCCATGCTTTGACAACCCTAAGGAATAAGCATTTGAAATTACTGTAGGAAAAGGAGATGCTGGTAACTGGCGATTGCTTCCTTCCCCAAAATGTTTTCAACCTTTTCAAAAACAAATGCCATCGTTTGAGACACATATGAGACTCATTTTTTTTTTTTGTCGTCTGCAAATTCTTTCAAAATGGACGAGTCTGGGTATTTTGTCGTAAAGTTAAGAGTTACGTCAATGATTTAAACTTGACGTACCCAACAGATGTGTCGAATAAACTTAATGTCTCATATATCATTCATCATTTTATTATAAATATATGAGCCGTGCGCTGTGAAAATGGGGCTTAATGAATCTCCGTGATGCATGATACCAAGCAAGTCATCATACAATTATGAATCCATAAAATCCATAAAATCCGTTTTGTATAACAACCGACTGAATCATAAGGCACACTGGTCCTTTGACATGCAGAAAATTGACTAATAGCAAAAACTTTCGGCCCAGGTCAGCCTGCACTGACTATTATACTATTATGTATACTCATAAGACCATTTTGTCGTGAAAAAAGTTGCATGCAGTTATTCAGCTCTTAGCATATTAAAAAAATTCATTCCCATTTGCAGACAATGTAGATCCAAGATCAGACCGCACAGAACGTATAGTCTGATAACGGATCTTCACTGTCCGAAAGTTGTGAAATTATAGCCTAAAGGGGCTTTAAATAGAACGTTTTTGTGTGTTTTATTTCCTGACTGGAAACCATCTTTTAATTTTTTACCGGATGACATTTTTTTATGACTTTTCAATATAAAAAAGCATTTGCAGAAAAATAGCATAAAAATGGATAAAATGGTGTCTTACCAAAGGTTAAAATATCATGGGAAAAGAAGCAAATGCTGGTGACCAGCATTTTCTCCTCTTTCTACGATGTTTTCCGACCCTTCAGGGTCGTTTAAACACGTCATATATGAGACCGTTTAGTAAAGGATTAAAGTTCGAAAGTCAGCACGTCTTGCCGTCAGTGCTGGTCACGTGGGTTCGTCCTTGTGCAATGGACTGCAGAGCTCCAACATACTAGTTCTGATGAAACCCATGAAAAATATGAAAAAGTGAGCTGCCGTTGTGATATGAATGAAATACATGTATCGTTGATAGAGGCGTTAAACAAAATTCTCACAATCAAATAAACAAAAAATCCAAACGTCTTAAGTACTTTATCGGCTTATTTTCATGCGTACCGAGGTTTCCTTCCAGTTCGGACACTTTTAAATTATGGTGTTAATTTTTGTACAACTTTACTATGTAGATGGTGTACGATAGATCTACGTCGCTCCGTCTCAAATACTGAATGTATTTTATAGGGTTTTAATAGAGCTATCAAGGTAATTTACGTTAGGTTTGATAACATCTTTTTCTCTCGCGGATTGTGATATTTCAGGATATATTTTAAGATTACCAACATTCTTTTCCCCCATACTCGAAATATTTTCTGCTACAAGAACCAGCTTTTTTTTTCTTCATAATAAATGAAATTAATAAGGAAAAGTTTAGCTGAAACAATGTTGTTTACACATTGCATGCATGAGCCTTCATGATTATTCAACGTTTTGTTTCGACTTAAAACTACCACCTTAATAAGCTATGACTCAAGAAACGCAACAAGCAAAATACCCAAACGAATAGCAAACAGAAAAAGTTGACCGTACTCTGACAGAAGGAGGTTTAATGCATCTTCATAATGAAGTATTCCAAGTAAGTTACCACATCATTATGGATCCATGAAATCTATGGTGTCTAACAACCGACAGAATCATGAGGTAGGTCCTTCGACACGCATAAAATTGACAAATAGCAAAAGTTTCGGCCCATGTCAGCCTGCGCGGACAGCGCATGCTGACATGGGTCGATACATTTTCAAGATGCATTAACCACCTTTTCACAGAGCATGGCTCATTTCAAATTGGTGGCAGTAAAATAGCGAACGATGGTCGAATTTGATGACAGAGAAGGAATGCCTTTTCTTGTATTTTATCTTGCTATCCTATACAAAAAGCATTGCTTTTAAATCAGATTACTGTACTTTAAACTAAAAGTTTGAACCTTTCGCAATTGAAAAGTCTGTAAGTTATATAGGTACATGTGAACAGTTCTTTGTTGTACATTGTATTTTGAGATTTACTGTATGGTCCATTTGTACTTAGGAGAGGTACTCTTTAAGCTTTAGTTGGCTTTAGTTCCGATACTTTTTTAATATGGTTACAAATAAATATGTTTAAACTAAAAGTTTCTGCCCTGTGTAACGGGTTAGGTGCGATTTTTTTGTTCCTTTCCCCTTCGTCGCCTAGGTTATGAGTGATAAAATCATAAATTTTTTATACATACCGATTCACCGAAATACAATACTAAGATAAAAACTCTTAGACTTTCAATGCAGTTGATGATATAAACAGCTTTTGTGGACGTCGTAGATCAAGTTTATATCATTAAAAAAGTTTTAAAAATGTTGATCAAAGTGTTTTTCTCTCTAAAAAACAAGGTCCTTTCCAGAACTTCTAGCATGTCGTCTAACTTGTTTTTCAATAAAATTGTCCTAGTGTAAAAAATAAAAAGTCTTCAAGATAAAGGTAGACCACGAAAAAATGTTGTTTAACAAAGTATGTAACTTGAGTGCTGTTTAGAAATTATGCGATTAAAATTGACTCGCCGTCTTTATTTTATTTACACTAAGAACCATGTGGTATAATTTTAGTAATTCCTTTTTTGATTTCGTTATAGCTATGATAATATTGCTCAGTATCCCTTAGTCGAAATGGATTTTTGATTCAAGGTCAGTGTCAAAATGATTGTGTACGCCATGACCACCTGCCTAGATAATCATGATGTACAATGCGTAGAAAAAAAAATTCAGTCTGCGAAGAACACCCAAAAACTGCCGTTTCAAATGACAAAAGGGGCTTAATGCATCTCTGTGATCCATGGTACCAAGCAAGCCATCACTTACTTATGGATCCATGATATTCACTTTTTTCAACAACCAACTTAATCATGAGGTAGACTGGTCCTTGGACATTCAGAAAATTGACAAATAGCGAAAAGTTTCGGCCCAGTTCAGCCTGGGTCTATACTTTTCGCAGATGCATTGAGCCCCCTTTTTACAGAGCATGGCTCATTTATGATTTATCAACTTTGATGGGAAAAATGACGTGTTGATACATTTAATCATCATTTAAGTATACCCCTGCTTTCATCCAAGGTGGATTATAAACAGAGATAAGATCAGTTATTGTGAGGAGAAAACATTGTACAAAATTATACATCGGTCGATGTATAAATGCAAATTAAAAGCCGCTATTAAAGACAGCCTACATAATTTTGAGGTAAACGGAGAAATTGCTATCATCATCATCATCATCATCATCATCATCATCATTTAAGAATTACCCCTTATTTAGATTAGTTTACCTCTGGTAGGTGGAAAACGGACTAAAAAGTTTTGAACTTGTCGCTTGAAATCTTGGCATTAATCTCTTGCATTTTTTTTTTGTACTTGTAATTATAGTATCTAGAATTTTCTCATTTTTGAACACTGTTTAATGAGGGCCTTGGTCTCTATGGTCCTAAAATAAAAAAGAAAGGTCTGGTTGGTATCCCATAGACTTAACCAACTGTCCCTTAACTTGATACTAATACTTGATTCAGAAAGATAATTAAAAAAAATATACACACAGAATTAAAAAAAAAAGTTTTAAAATGCAATGCGACGGTTAGAAGGAAAAATGATCTCGTCTGAATGAGATTATACGGTGTTACGCCTATGTCACGAGATGTCAGTCTGTTAACTGTATAAATATTACACGCTTTGAAAAGAAAATGTCAGCCACTGTGAAATTCCACGACGATGAAAGGTAGCTGTTTCTCACAAATACGACTTTTATCGTTTTCGGGTTAATTAATCTTGTTATTTAGGCGATTTTTCAACTTTTCGTGTCAAAGTAACATTTTGTCCCTCAACACATAAAATATCAAAATGTTTAGGATTAGTTTAGGTACGTTAAGGGACAGAGTAGATCCAAGATCAGACTGCACGGAACGTGCAGTCTGATCTTGGATCTACTCAGTCCGAATCGTTAAAAGAAATTTCGGTTTAAACGATCTTGCAATTAAACAGTGTGACTTTTTAGTTTACCTGTTAGTATCCTCTTCTTGTATTTTGCAGTATAAGTGTTAATGACTTTTAAAAGGAACATTATCCGGCTGAAACATTAATGTTGTCGTCAAGGTTGAGTAAAATGTAAATGTACAATTTTAATTCATTCAAAGGTTGAATTTTAAGAAAAGTACGCTTAAAAGTCTGACGTAAAGGTATGCCGTTTGTTTGAAAGGCATAATGCTACTCCGTTGAACATACATGTGACTGATTCAAGAATTTTGCGCAAAATAATATTTGCATTTCTAATTATGCAAATAATTACACGTTAAATTTATTGTCTGTTTTAGAAAATAGGGTCTGTAGTAAGAAAACGGTAAACATGAAATGATGTAGTGAAAATGCATTAGAATATCATTTCAGTACAAATTAAGGCAACTTAGACACTAGATGTGATAAATAGTCTCAAAATCTCCACCTCCCTCTCTGTGTGTCTCTGTGTGTTTCTCTCTGTCTCTCTGTCTCTGTCTCTGTCTGATGTTCCAATCATCAACCATTCTGTCCAAAAGTATAAGTTCGTAGTAAATGTTCATGGACTATAACTCTGTCAGCGCAAAATAAAAATGTAAACTTACCTTCTTTCCACGCCAGGAAATATAACCCACTGTATTATCTTTAAGGCTTGACTAAACAAACGGACGGTATAAATCAAAGATCAGACTTCACGTTCTGTGCAGTCTGATCTTGATCTATGCCGTCCACATAAATGTCCTTGTTTTAGTATGGCGCTTGAAAGCTTAAGACCTTCGTCTGAAGTCCTTTTCCTAGAATATTCCTTGTTCGAGGTAGCTTGTTAGATTGCTTGTTCCTATATTTGTGCCTGTCTCCGTACCGCACACAATCTTCCAAACATTTCTAACATCGCTCGCGGTTGATACGAATAGTTTTCCTAGTTGAGTGAAAAGAAATATGTTGAAGCCATAAAATAGCTTGTATTAGTGGGATAGAGAAATCGTATATACTTGATGCTGATGTAAAATGCTCGTAAAAAGGTGGCACTTCATAAATACGACCAGATGTGTGAATACTTCTACTGATTTCTACAGATCAAGTATGAATATGGGCGGATGTCTTGCTGTTTACTGGCTGATAAAATGATTTCCCTAATGTTTGGTTCGAGTATGTACAGAGACTTTGTAGTTTTTAGCGTGTGCTCTGTTTATGCTTGTTCCGGGGCCGTTTTTTTTTTAAACCAATCAGTCTGCTGTATAGCATTTGTAGTCTTATTCTACATTGAGAAAGTGGTACAATATCTCACTGGCTGTGCTGTTTGGTTAAGCCAATGAGACTTTGCGTTGCTTTGAGTTGTAGGCAATTCTTTAAAGTAACAATAAAGCCCAAAAGTAAACAAAGCGGGTGTTTAAATGCATTTGAATTTATATCATAACATTTAAAAGTATGGAAATTATTGTGAAGATGACAATCTGTCATTGCACAGTAAGCCCAAGTATTAGTTGCTGACAGAGAAATTAATTTCAAAACTAGGTTAAAACCTGCCAGGTTGCTGTGTCTTTTGTTTACTTTTTGCCTGATTTTGAAAATTCTTTTTTTCTGCCAGCGACTAACATATGGCCCAACCAAAAGATAAGAGACTGTCATCTCCACAATATTTTTCATACTTTTAGAAGGTATGATTTAAATTTAAATGTATTACGACACCTGCTTTGATATTTTGACCTTTACTGGACCTTTAATAAGATTAAAAAAGCAATGTTGAATGGTCGGTGAGTACAGCCCCAGGTATGAACAAGGGAGGAGGTCTTGCCGTTTCCTGGCTGGAAAAATGATTTCTTACTGTTTGGTCCTCAAGAATACAGGGCTTTTGTACTTTTCAGCGTGTGTTCTGTTCTTGCTCCGGGTTTCTTAATCACCTACCATCCTATAGGCTTATTCTACAGAAGAAAATATCGCAATTTCCGATTGGCTATGCTTCAAAGTTGGCCCAAGTGCACACTTCTTTTGCGTATCTAGTGATATTTTTATTGTACGTTTCACGTTTTATTTCTTTAGGGTTTGCAAATTTGTGGTCTTGAAGCTTTTTTGCTCATAGCTTCACGCTAATTCTTATGTCAAAGCCCTGATTGCAAAGAATGAATAAAGCCTTCCACACATCATTTGCTATCGAAGAGAGTAGGCATAGATCTGAGTGCAACGTGCGAGCAGTCTTGATCCACGCTCTTGGCAGAAGACAATGCCATTATAGGTCATAAATCGAAGGATAGAAGTAAAAAATAAACACGTTACCTTAATCCATAAAGTGCTGGAACCGACTTAAGTTGATTTTGCGGACAGTGTAGATCAAGATCTGACTGCACAGAACGTGCAGTCAGATCTTGGATCTACACTATCCGCTACTATGTTACATATTTTGACCATAACACCGATGAAAATAAAGTATTTTGGATGCTTTTCCTGATTTAAATAGATAATTATATCAATTTAGCGCTATAAGAGTTAACCTCCAATCTGGTGCATGAGAACGTTGGGCCATGTTGGCGTAGTATTTACAAACTTGCACCAAAAAACAAACCTGACATTTGAAATCGAGTTGTATGACATTCTGTCAATATTTTAGCACTTAATGCATTGTTTATTTGACAATTTACAATACTATCTGGTTCATATCTTCCTCTGAAAGACCTAGAAATGGTAAAACCACTGGAAGACATGAATGATAAACCTATCGCGATCGTGAAGCCCAATTTTAACTCTCAAACTGGTTTAAGTCAACTCTTTACATAATGATAGAATTTCAGACCTCTTCAAATGAAAGCAGTTACAGACGACAAATTAAATGCTGCTGAAATGATGGATTATTGTCTGCGAAAGGTAGAAAACGTTGTGGGAAAAGGAGTTGACATTTCAAATCCTAAGGCAAAGTTAGGGCACGAAGATATCTCGTCGAATTCATGGCAGTGTACATAAAGGTCAAACTGTACAGGACCCAGTTTTGTAAATTGCAGTACTTTGATATTTTTATCTGATATGGTCCATTTCTCTTACTCAACAATTCAAACTTTATTCTGGAGTTCCAAATTACTTTTCACCGACAATCCTGTTCTTTTACGGCCCTGATAAAAATAGGCTGTCATCAATACATGTACTAGTTTTACAGTTATACTGCAACAATCGCA
Source organism: Hippopus hippopus (assembly GCA_946811185.2). Classification (NCBI taxonomy): domain Eukaryota; kingdom Metazoa; phylum Mollusca; class Bivalvia; order Cardiida; family Cardiidae; genus Hippopus; species Hippopus hippopus. The sequence continues at coordinate 44,607,754 of OX328106.1, read as the reverse complement.
ACTATCTTTGCATTCCTGTATTTCTTTTTACCAGTACTACGCGCATCGCCATTTCCAAGCCACTTGCTGCTTACCTAAATAAACAAGTCAAACAGTGAGAAAAGAATGAAACCCGTTGCAGTGCCTATCAGCAATCCTCAAGAAGACTTTGGCCGAACTTTAGATCAAAGTCGCTATTGGATAACCGGTACATGTGTGTTACCGATTAAGCTTGTAAGCTCGATCCAGATTGGACATTACGCACGTGAAAGCTGATCATAGTCTACTACTGTCTGAGCGAAGGGGATCAGCGGTAGCGATATGGAGAAATTGGTTTGCTCGGCATAGGTCTAAATATGATGGAGTAGGGTGGAGGAGAAAATCGTCATTAACGACACGGTGGGGGCCTAATGAGCTAACTTAAGGGATGACATTTAGCTTTTCTGGGACCTGATACAATCAGCAATTTTGTTTAGTCCATTTCCATACAAATACGACATTTTATGCTTCTCTGGCATACATTAATGAGAAGTGCCATGTGAAAAGGAAGTTTAATGCATCTGCAAAAAGTATCGACCCATGTCTGCCTGCGCAGTCCGCGCAGGCTGACATGGGCCGAAACTTCTTGCTATTGGTCAATTTTCTGCATGTCAAAGGACCAGTCTACCCCATAATTCAGTCGGTTGTTGACAAGATGGATTTTATAGATTCATATTCATATGATTACTTTCTTTGTATACTGCATATTAATAAGATGACTATCTTGGTATACTGCATCAGTGAGATGCATTTAACCATTTTGTGTAGCCCCTCCCTGTTACATCATTATATGTTGGTATCTTTCCTTCTTAAGGACGTTTTTCATTTTCAAGACTTGTACTTTTTTGCGATGGGTCTAAAATTGGCATGTGAAGGGATGGCTTAATTATTTAGAAAACATCCACTTCTTTCAACCGTTAAACTGCTGAATACACTGAATGAAAATTGCCGGCCAGTATCAAAATCCAAAAAAAGTTCTTTCCGACGGAAAAATCTCTCTGTATCGGACGGTGTGGATCTAATACTAGACTGCACGTTCCGTACATTTTGTTCTTGATCTACAGGATGCGCAAAGTGCATTGAGTCGCGCTTGACAGTTTAGGGGTTATCCTGCTGAATAAGTTAGATAAAACTTTCAAGCCAAAGTAAAAACCCGCATAATTTTATTTCAAACTTATTTTTTTGGAGAAAAATATATTTTCATCGGACTGTGTTGATCCAAGATCAGACTGCACGTTCTGTGCAGTCTGATCTTGATCAACACTGTCCGCAACAGGTCATTGAGTCGCACTTAGCAGTTTAAGGGTTAAGATTTACTTTTCAGCGCGACGATACATTACAGATATAATGTGATCCGTCCAGCACTTCCGGTTAAACTCCATGCTTTCCTGTATTCTTGAGCAGCATAGCTTGTCGTCGATCAGACTTAGGACAAGTTACGGAATAAAATTCCTGCCGTTTTGGCAGTCATTTATAGCGCCGTTTATGGCGCCCAAAAAGCTAATGTAGTATATAGTTATTTGTGTATGTTTACGTTACAATCGTAGACCTTTTTTTGGCCATGTTTACGTGTCCATGTTTGCAAATAAGGTCGTTCATAAAATGGTAAATTAACGACAGACGTGGAAAAAACGAATATGGCAGATCTACACAGTAAATACTAAAAGTTGATTGGTCGTTGGGTATTCTACTGGAATTTTAAACCTTTATAAATGGCCATTCGTCATGATAAAAGCAATATGAGTTAAGAAATGCAATAAAATGCAAGTCGAAGAAAATACTTCGGTGGCTTTATGAAAATGGGGACTTTCAGTCTTTTGCATCCATCTAACGATTATTCTTCCGATGCCAAAAAGGAATGACCTCTATTTTTGCAAAGGCTGAATGCTATACCGTTCCAAATGAAGAAACGTTTTGATCCTTGCTTAAAACGAGAAACGGACAGCGTAGATCAAAGACCAGATTGCACGTTCTGTGCAGTCTGATCTTGATCTACGTCGTCCGCTAAAAAGGTAGTTATGTTGCCCATTGCAGCGAAAGAGATGTTTAAAACAGTTTCAAAACCGAACCAAACGATCAAACAGCCAAAACGATGAATACCTAGTAATGGCCCAAACCGTTGCGGGATGGTATACTATACAAAGGCCTGGGCTAAAAATCACCCCGGGCCTGATGTTGGTTCGCGATAATGTGGGACACGGACAATAGACAGGACTTTTGTGCTGTGATTGTTACCGTATTCTAGAGTTTAATAAAATAGATAATCTGCCAGATAATGTCAAGAGGGGAAACCAATAAAAACCCGCTTGGTTAACCCTTTAGAGGAGCTAAAATAAACAAAATGGGCATTCCTTTTCAGTTGAAAAAGAAATTAGACATTGCGATTTCTGTATGCTTTTGGTAAGAGGTTACAAGAAATCGGATCGTGTAGATTCAAGATTAGACTGCAGGTTTTGCGGAATCTGATCATGATCTACATTATCCCCGTAATTAACTTAGGTTGCACAAAGGCATTCTATAAGGGGGAAAACCCTTTGACCTCGTAACGAACAGGTGATAGAGTTTTTGCGTAAATGCAGAGTGAAATTATTTGTTTGAAACGGTCTTTGAAAACCAAATGCATCATTCTCTGGAAACAATGGCTTTCCAATGTCCATTGTTCGCTCGTTTGGTCTTTTACCTTTTAGCAGACAAATGCTGTGTATTTTATGGCCCAGACACAAGCAACTTTTGAAACATTGTCGGAAAATGAGAAAATGCTGCTGACCAGCATTTTCTCCTTTTGCCACGATGTTTTCTATTATATCTAAGACAAATTTCTTGATTTGATCCACATTTAGTTAATATGTCGTTTACAAATTCCTCTCAAAGTGGATAAGTCTAAAATTTTGTAATTTGGGAAAGAGTTACTGGGTAATGTGTACTGCGTAGTACCCGCACTTTGCCGTTGTTTCTTCACATGTACTATGTAAAAAGCGCATTTAACCCATAGACTACTGAGCGCGACTCACTGATCTTCTGCGGACAATGTAGATCAAGATCAGACTGCACAGAACGTACACTCCGATAAGGAGATGTCTTTTCCAAAAGAATACATTTGAAGCAGCAAAATTTGGATTTTTAAAATAGGCTTGAAAGTTTCATTTCATGAGGGTTAAAGCCACTGGTTGCTCTTTTCTATATGAACACGCTTGTGGTGAGAAAAGAATGGATCCTATCGTAATGAGTCTTCACAAATCAATGCAAACACTATATTTTTTGATTAGCCGGAAATCTAATTAGCAACCCCTTGAATACTAGTCCGGGTGCATAACAACTGAGTTTGGCATGCTTCTGTCGCATTGTACTTAATCAGTTTTTCAAAAACACACCAATAAAACGTTGAAATCCAAATTATTTTATTAGATGTACATGTAAATTAAAGATACAGGTGTCCAGCATTAGTGTCCCCTTGCAATCTAGTTACATAAAACAGACAGATGCCCAAAAACAACTTTTATTTATTGTAAACCGTTTTCAAGTGTTTTAAAAGGGTGGCATTACTTCAAAAGTTTGAGATATTTTTATTGGTTAGTTCTCCTTGAGAAATATTTGCTCCCTATTTGTCATCATCATAATTTACAACATTTTGCTTCATTCGACATCGATTGTGAAACATTTCAGAACTTTTAACAACTACTGTTGACGGTTACCTCCAGGAAACCTTAAAAATACTAGTGGCACGGCGTCTGTACTTCTTTAGGTCGAGCAAGATTTAACCCTCATCCTGCTAAATAAGTAAAATGAAACGTTCAAGCTTTTGAAGGTAATTTTTGGAGAAAAAAATCTCCTTATCGGACAGTGTAGATCCATGATCAGACTGCACGTTCTGTGCAGTCTGATCTTGATCTACACTGTCCTGAAAATGTCCTTTAGTCGCGCTTAGCAGCCTAGGGGTTAAAACAGGTCAAGGACAGAGGTACAGAATTTTTGAAGCCGGTTATCCTGACGCAAAGGGTCGCAAAACCTAGATTCGAAAGATAGAATTGTTCGGCTCTCGGATAGGCTAGAAAAATCGAGCACGGCCGGACACTAATCCCATATTGAAAACGAGTGTCAGTTTCTTTTCATCTGTCCCTGTCATTTCATTCATTAGACTAGGTAATCATACTGGAATTTATCATGTGGTTTTCAAGGATTTTCTTTTTATCTGTCAAATAGAAAAATTAAGTGTGTTTTATTTTTTCGGTCCAAACTGTCTGAAATGCCGTTTAAACCCTGGCGCATCTATCCAGTTTCACTTTAAAGCATATAAAATAATAGACCATCTAGTTTCTTTGCGACTCTTTTATAATTCACTGCTCTTATTTGTCCATTGCCCCCCAACAGATTTGGAGCCTTAGATAAGGGAAAAGTAGCTATTGCCTTTAGCATGATACAGCTACTTTTCCAATCTCGCGGAAACGATACGAGTCATGCTCTGCAAAAAGGGGCTTTAATGCATATGATCTGCTAGAAACTAGAAACATCAACCCATGTCAGGCTGTGCAATACGCGCAGGCTGACATGGGTTGACCTTTTTTGTCGTTTGTTAAATTTCTGCATGTCCAAGGATCATTTTACCTCACAATTCAGTCGGTTGTTAGACAAAATAGACTTAATGGATCCGTACGAGTAACAATGGTATGACTTGCTTGGTACAATGCATCATGGAGATGCATTAAGCACCCTTTTCCCACAGCGCCGCACATTCATTTTTTCCCCTTCATTGTGTCTGTTGGTTGACACTGGCAGTTTATTCATACATTGACCATGCTCTGTCAAAAGGGGCCTAATGCATCTCATTGATACTTCATACCTAGCAAGTCATCATATAATTATGGATCCATAAAAATCCATTTTGTATAACATCGGACTTAACTATGTGGTACACTGGTTCTTTGACATGTAGAAAATAGACCAATAGCGAAAAGTTTCGACCCAGGTCAGCCTGCGCGGATTGCGCAGGCTGACCTAGGTCGATAATTTTCGCAGATGCAATAAGCCCCCTTTTCACAGAGCAAGGCTCACACGTATTTAAGTCGATTTTAAATCTATCAAAACCTGTTACAAGTGGCACGAAATGCGAAACTCCAAATTCTTGAAATTAATGGAAAACGTTGCGTCAAATTTATTGATGGTATTCTGCGGCACCTTGTTGCTAACGTAAATTCTTCCGGGTGTAAATGACTTATAAATTAAGTTTGATTTTACTTATTTATAAAAAAAAGTATGTATTAATTACTGTTTCTGTATATAATATCTATGTATATGTTCTTTGTAATGACGATGTACTTTGTACAAGGCGAACAATACATGTAAATATTCTGTTCTGTTCCGTAAAAATTAACATTTTTCTTGTTATATGTAATCGCATTTTCCCCTCATTTCTTCTCAATAACAGTGCATTGCAAGAAGGTACACAGTTGCAGGTGAGCAATAATGACTTTAATACATCATTAACAGCAAAGAATTAAGATTATGAATACTTCATGACGGTTTATAAGCAGCATTACTGTGTCAATGGAGATTGTTTCCTGTGTCACACACTCATTTTTCAGCCCATTATAACCAGATGTTCAGATGTTGCAATGAAATAACCCGCTTTGCTGTGCAAAATTGTGTAGTATATAATTGAGCCGTGCTCTGTGAAAAGAGGGCTTAATGTATCTGCGAAAAGTATCGACCCAGGCCAGCATGCGCAGTCCGCGCAGGCTGACCTGGGCCGAAAAACTTTTCGATATTGGTCAATTTTCTTTAAGTCAAGGGACCAGTCTACCTCATGATTAAGTCGGTTGTTCAAAAAGTTGCTCTTATGGATCCATAATTATGTGAAGACTTGGGGTGGTATCATGTATCACGGAGATGCATTAAGCCCCCTTTTGCCAGAGCATAGGTCAATTATAATTGTTCTTTGTCTTGAATTTTTAGAAAATTCAAGAAAGGAAATAAATCAATCTGTACTCGTATATATTCAAAAGCGACTTGAAGAACATTTCAAATACAATTAGAATTGCTAAGAAACATAAATAATAATAATTTTGTCTTCCATTAGCGTCTGACAACGAAAATGAAGATTGTTATCGTTTTTACACTAAGAGTTATTATCTAATATTACAGCGAATTGCAATGGAATAATCTGCTTTGAAGTCCTGGTATGTTATACGATGTTATAACAGTTTCTAATATGACGTTTATTTACACAAAAAAAAATGTCAAAATCTTTATCAGGCGAATTTATAAATGAGCTATGCTCTGTGAAAAGGGGGCTTAATGCATCTGCGAAAAGTGTCGACCCAGGTCAGCCTGCGCAGTTCGCGCAGGCTGACCTGGGTCGAAATTTTTCGCTTTTGGTCAATTTTCTGTATGTCAAAGGACTAGTTTACCTCATGATTCAGTCGGTTGTTACACAAAATGGATCTTTATGGATCTATAAGTAAGTGATGACTTGGTATGATGTATTACGGAGATGCCTTAAGCCCCCTTTTGTCAGAACATGGCTCAAATGTTTTCATTACGTATATATATATTTTGTCTTTCTATGTCTACGAGTCATTGTTGATTACATATCCTGTTATTTCTTCGACCTATGATCTGTTCACTGATACGTCGTTATGTTGACTGATGAAATTTGAGATCAAAATTTATTTATTTTTTTTGTAACCGTACAAACTATTTACCAGACGACAATATCTTAGTCTTAGCCAAATTGAAAGTGGTTGCAGACGACAAAATAAAAGTTATGATGAAATTATCCTTAAAAGAGTAGAATTTTCCCATAATGTTTTCAAAAGCCTTTTCTGTCTGGTTTAAAAAATCACTTGACAGTTTGTTATGCGGTTAATAGACATGCCACAATATGCTTTATTTTACAAACTCTCAGAGTGAAAACATTGGAAAAGAAAAAAAAAAGAATTTTCTCATAATTTTTTACTATCTGTTCCATGCCGATAGGTCAGAATTTAAAACAAAATTTAATATCGCGACTCTTTTTAAAAGGGTTTTATTTATTTGTAAGTCGCGGTTAAGACGGTATGGGGAGAGTTTTTACGATGAGCAAATTTTACGTCTAACTTGTTATTATTATATCCTTTTATTGCCAACAATCTATCTTAACGTTTTAAAGTGTCGTATAAACTGTAATGGACAATGTTTAGTCGGAAAGACTTGGTGCTTTTTAAATTATGATTTGGCTTGAACGCATCAGCCTGGAATTAAATGGGAAAGCTTTGATCCAAGATCACATGACATATTCTGCACAGTCTGATCTTTGATCTGTGCTATCTAAGAAAGACATCTAAGTGGTACAATGAATTTTAAGTTTAACGTTTGAGGTAAATCTAAGCCATACTTGCGGTTAAATCTAGCCCAGTCGACTGGTTCATAACTATACATCATAGCTAAACGAAGTATTAAAGGGAGACATTCAGATCTCTTTTGTCAGAATTTTAACTTTTTTTGTTTTTTAGTGTTTTTGTAATCCTTTGCCATACCTGTGGTAAAGTCTAACCAATTGGACTGGTTCATAACTATATATCACAGCTAAACGAAGTATTAAAGGGAGACGTTCAGTTCTTTTTTGTCAAAATTATAACTTTCCTCTTTTTCAATGTTTTTGTAAATCTTGGCCATACTTGTGGTTAAGTCTAACCCAGTCTATTGATTCATATCTATAAATCATAGCTAGACGAAGTATTGAAGGGAGATGTTCGAATCCAGTCGCAATTGCGACAAAGCATAATACTCACAAAGCACTCGTCACAACTCGGCCGATTCAGCACCTACACCTAACCTCGTCTGTATAACGGTCGTTTCCATTTGAACTGCCGATCACGTGATCTTATACATGGCGGCGCCACTGTAAGTCGTTTAGCAACAACATAAACAACTTCGACAAAGTTATTCACATCTATCTATATGTCGGTGAAAACTTCAATCGGAATTGATAAACACCGTTAAAAATGAATGTACGAACTGTTTGTCAGGTGGAATACAGTTAGAAAGATTTTGACAGAAAACTGAGACTCAAGTTTTCATTTTTAAGAGAAGTCCAACGATTTTCAGAACGGTAAACCGGCGTATTTCCGGCGATGAAATGTACCGTGTAGGTGCATATCAAGCTACCAGATACAGCCGAGGGATTTGATGGCTCCCATCACCCGAGGTATGCCGAATGACTCCCAAAGATACTTGGATGGAAGTCTGTTCGACATTATTTAGTGCTCCCTTTGCTGTCAACATAATTGTACCTGGCGGCTTCGTTTAACTGGGAAAGCAGCTACACTAATCCTTTGACATGAAGACAACTCACCAATAGCAAGAAAGTATCGGCCCAGGTCAGCCTGCGCGGATCGCGCAGGCTGACATGGGTCGATACTTTTTGCAGATGCATTAAGCCCGCTTTTCACAGAGCATTGCTCAAATTAAAATGGACATTTCTCAGTCGGTATCAAAGATGCAGATACTGCAATTTCAAGACTGTTTTTGTCAGAAAAGCTAGCAAAGAAGCGGACAGTGTAGATCCGAGATCAGACTGCACGTTATGTACCGTTTGATCTTAATCTACACTACCCTAATAAGTAACCAAAACCGGGCTCAGCTCTGCAAGGGCTAAGAACGAATTCAACATGTCGTTTAGATCAGGTCGTTTACGAGTACTTAACTCGTAATTCGCGCTTTTTGCTCCTCTTCAGTTTTAGGACTGGTTAAAGTAGATGGCTGATGAGCATCGATTTATTATACCCCCACCTACGAAGTAGGGGGGGGGGGGTACACTAGTTTCACCATGTCTGTCTGTTTGTTCGTCCATCCGTCCATCTATCAACCCGTCCATCAGAAGACTTTTTCGTTTCCGTGCCGTTGACTTAGGACCCTGAAACTTTATACAAGTGTTAATCATGACCCAATGGGTTGCCCTCTTGTTTTTGGGTCACATTGTTCAAAGGTCAAGGTCACAGGTGAACTTTGTTTTAGAATCGCTTCCGTGGTCTAAATCAAGAGCTGTTTTGACCACGGACCCTGAATTTTTATACAAGTGTTGTCCATGACCCAATGAGGTGCCCTATTGTTTTTGGGTCAAAAGTCAAGGTTACTGGTAATCTTTGTTTTGAAAATCAGTTTCGTTCTGCTGGTGGTGGCGGTATTTGTCCAATCTCAGACAGTTTTGGTTCGTTAGTTCCTTCAGGACGGGGAGATGGATAGAGAGAGAGAGCTGAGGTGCCTCTAGTCTATTGCATACATATATGTTACCTGACACTTAAATGCTACGAATTCGGATATGTACAGTATCCGGACTACCTAGCTAATAAATAGCGACCCCGGGACACATGTTAAGAAATAAACTCTAAACAAGATAACTCATTTCTTCTCACGCCTCATAAATGTTCAAAGTGCTCATCCTTAGCCATGCAATATTAATATGCTATTTGACGTGGATCATTCCAACCCTTCGCCTTGAAAATACTATTAAACTTGAATAGCATTTTCATTTAGTTGACAATGTAGAGCAAGAAAATTGCATGCCCCAGAGTGTTTCGGTCAAGTTATCTTACAGAAAAGCGGACAGTGAAGATCCAAGATCAGACTGCACGTTCTGTGCAGTCTGATCTTGATCTTCACTGTCCGCAAAAGCTTCCAGTGTTTCCCTTGTCGCGCTAAGAGTTAATGAAAAACGAATAAAACCTGTCCAAAAATATGCATGTCTCACACTCGAGCGCGGCTGTCATATACTGCGAGTTAGGAATGTGCGTGACCCTAGGTTGACCTTTCGATACGTATCTCATTATGTAGACCTTTTTTTAATACTTTGAAGGTGACATGAAAAGGGGATTTGGGGCGGTGTTTGGACACCTTTATATCTTTTCATAAACCAACTGACTTAAATACATGTACTGAACGTTTATAACCAGCCAAGCCTCAAGAATTGGGAGTCAGTGTTTGGTATTTGATGTTTAAATGCGTTTTATAAAATCAATTCTGTTATATCGCGCTGCCAGTGTACCTATCCATGCTTTTGTAGAATTTTTTTAACGTAGTACTTAGCACAGTCATCTATCCAAGCCACTGACTGCTTCCAAAATAAACACTGTTAACCCTTTACCACAAAATCCTGAGTTCTAACGACCCTGAAAGGGAACGCTTTTGAAAACAATTTGGGAAAAGGAGAAAATGCTGGAAACCAGCATTTTCTCCTTCTCCCACAATGTTCTCTATCATAGACAGAAATCATCATTTGAGCTACCTTTGATTAGTCGTCTGCAATTGCTTTAAATCTGGCGGCGTCCAAAATCGTTTTGTTTGGTAAAGAGTTAAAATAATATCACTGAAAAGAGAGAGGATCGATTGCTGTTTCAGTGAATATCACTTATACTCGGAAAGAAGTTAGCCGAGCGGGAACTCGAACTTGCGACCCTTACGTTTTGAACCATCGAAGATTTTTTTTTCAGAAAGGTTGGAAAAAGAATAGGATAATGCTGAGATGACTTATGAAAATGGATTGCACATTTTTTCGTTGATTTCTCATTAATTTTACGAAATACAATCACAAAAGCATGATAAAACAAAAATTCTAGTGGCTCATCCGTGCAATACGATCAATTTCCATTAAATAAATAATTTTGAATTGTTCTCAAAAATCATCGGCTGAGTCGCTGTGAAACTTACTGCTGTGGAAAACTTTCTAAAAGAAAATGCTCTTAAAATCGAGTTCTTCACTAGAGTATTAAGAACGTTTTAGTGCACGAAGTTTGCTGTCTGATCTTAAATATGAGCACTGCTCAATGACAAGAGGGCCTAATGCATCTGAAAAAAGTATCGATCCACGTGAGTCTGCACAGTCCGCTCAGGCTCGGTCGAAACATTTTGCTATTGGCCAATCTTCTGCATGCCAAAGGACTAGTTTACCTCAGAATTCAGCCGTTAAGTAGACAAAATGACTTTATGGACCCATACTAACAGTATGATTTGCTTTGTGTAACGCATAACGGAGATGCATTATACCCCCTTTTACTGGAGCATGGTTCATGTACAATGACCCCCCCCATAATGTTTATTGTTATAGGCCTATACTGCAGAGCTCCAGATAGAGGGAGTGATTTTGATTTCAAAATTGAAAATATTAATTATCCTCCACTAAACCCTATGTTGTGGGTACTCATTAGAATCGTCTCATTGAGACGATTCTAATGAGTACCCACAACATAGGGTTTCAAAGAGAAACAATGACTTTAGAATACCATCACTCCCTCTTATCTGGAGCTCTGCTACAGGCAGCCTTGAACATGGAAGTGTTTTTTCAGTTCTATTTTACAGAAAGCGGAATTTCTCATTCCTACAAGTTAGAAGCCAGCTGCTTTACAATGTATGCTACAGCTGTGTGAGTGAAGATGTAGGATTTTGCAGTATGGAGGCCCCGGGTTTGATTCTTACTCGAGGCTCGAGAAAAACTATTTCTATTCCTTTTTTATGAGGAGTAGCCGTACGGATATTCGATGTGATACGCTGTAAAAGGTGATGCGCAGAGTAAAGATGACGGATTTAAATGACAGATGAATTTGACATTTCAGTCGTAAAATGTTTAAAACCACCGGTGGTATTTCATTAATTTTACACCGTCACGTAATTTACACGTCATAAGAAATACACGCGTTCGCCGCTCTAACGCCGTCAAATAGTATGACGTTCCCCTCCTAATTTTCCTTGTTGGTGATTTTTTGACTTAATGAACTTTTGTAGACAATACAGATCAAGATCATACTGCACTGAATCTACACTGTTCGATATGGAGTAAAGAACTTTTTGTTTTTTGTTTAAACATTTATTTTACATCGATTGAGAAACAAGTTCTTACAACTTATACTGCTTCCTGGGAACTACACCAGTACTCGCGCCGAATGTGTGGGCCTATGAAAAATCCCAAAGCTGATACCCGCTCCCGGGTATCGAACTCGGGACCTTAAGGTTATGAGGCCGACGCTCTACCTCACGACCACGACCAGAACTTTGTAATCGCTTTATTCTTTTATTAACTTTAGAGGAAAGACATTGTCATCATACAGAAAATTTTTCGGGAAAAGGAGCAATTCCTTGTACTTGGAATCGCCCACTTTCTCACTATGTTTTCTAAACGTGTCAAATGCAGGGAAATAAGAGAAATATTCCTATGATGATGATTACGATGATGATGATGATGATGATGATAGTAGTAATTATAATAATAATACCGTTTATGATATTGATAATAAGAATTTTGTGTTAAAAGTGTGAAAATAGTAATAATACGTAATAAATTTGTTTCATGAGTGTAGACAGACTCATTCAGTTCCTAAATTTTGTTAGTTTCTAGGAAAAAAAGTGTTTGAGAAATCGTGAGTAGTATACTACTAAACTCTGATAACGTGTAATCATTGTTGTTTCTCTTGTAACGAAACATGTCCATTTGATCAGGCTTGCTGATAAGCCTTCGGTCGGTGACACTGATATCTATTGCACGAAATGCACGTGTCACTGATCTCGTCGTGACTTCTTCAACTGCTTTGTTCAAAATCTCTCAAAAACCACCGGCACACCCAGTCTGATTGTATTGTAACGAATTGAAAACAAGCTAAACATAGTCAAACAACAGTGTAATATAACTATCATAACCTTCCGATGACCTTTTCGTTTTACAACGGTCCCCTCTAAAACATTGTGGCAAAAGAAGAAAGTGCCCGAAAGGAGCAATTTCTTCTTTAGCCACAGCATTTTTATCACGTACTTGTGTAATTGATTAATACTTTATGTTTATTACTTATCATTAATTGGGGCTGATTTCAGAGAAGTTTATTTTTCAAATTTATCGTAGAAAGTAAGTCTAAATCAAAGTGTAAAAGTATGGAAGGATTGTCATTCAAGAATAGAAAGCATGTTTCACAACGTTCATTGCTTCAAGGGGTAGTATAGATCAAGTTCAGACTGCATTGAAAGTGGAGTTTGTTGGGGTAAGTCTTGTCAGGAAGTAACCGTGAAATAACGTTCCGTTCAATTACTGGAAACTGTTATGGTAACCCTGTCCCAAACGACAAATTTTAGACTTTTCCAAATTGAGAGCATCTGTAAACGACAAATCTGAAGCTAGTATAAATAAGATGAAGTTCTCTGATAAAGTAGACAACATTGCGTAAAAAGGAGAAAATGCTGGTTACCAGCATTTTCTCCTTTTCACACAATGTTTTCAAAGGCTTCTTTCTCAACCTCGTTTCTGCTTGGAATCGTTTGGTAAAGTGTTAAAAGAAATATTCTCATAGGAATGATACAGTGCTTTTCAAAACGTTTGTCGTCCTGGCTTTTGAAACATGGGAACAGGGTATACTAAAATCTATCTAGTTATAAGTTATTGTGGCAAGAACCACGCCCGATATTAGATATCCACAATATCCATACGGGTTATTCTACATTATTAATTTATAAATAATAGATCATCCTATAGGAATCTTTTAATCCTTTTTTTCCTTTATATCACAATTGATTGTAAATGTGGTATAATATATATGTAATGGTAGAAATAAAAGTGAAATAGTAAATAGATCTGACAGATCGTATTACTTTTGTCTATCTGAGCTGAAATTTAATATGTGATTCTTTTCACAGCGGTATGCTATAGTATGTAGTTCTTTTCTGCGAACTAAATTAAGCCTTTTTTACGAGGTCGAAAAGTTTTTCACTGTGATAGTAGATGACTTTGGTCCTAGTTCAACATCATTTAGCGGAAAGTTTAGATCGAAGATCAGACTGTACTGTCTGTGCAGTGTGATCTTGACCTTTGAAGTCCGAATAACTTATAAAAGTCGCCATTCGAAGTAAAAGAACTAAGACCAGTTAACTGCAAGCAATAGGCTTGTAGAAAAAAGTCATCAGAGCGAAAAATGGCTTTCAACACTTGCGTTTTTGCTCCACATTTTATAATTTTGGAACACGAACCGATTCTGTTTCACCAGATTTCGCCTCCTGTTGAAAATCAGACATTTACAGTAATTTTCAACACCATGATTTTTCTTCTCGTAAGATAAAGGACTAGTTAACAAAACCACATGACTTAGCATTTTATGAATCCTACTATAGTAATTAATAGATAACAGATAAATATTGATTTGCAGATAGTTCATTTAATTGCCTCCGTTCAAGACTATTTAACAATATTGAGATCATCTTGAAATGCCTTCTTATACTCAAATCATGACCAATAGCGACTTAAAATTCTTTTGTGGACGGCGTAGATCCAAAATCAGACTGCTCAGAACGTGCAATCTGATCTTTGGACCTCCGCCTTCTGCTACCTGACGCTATGACCAAAAACCATCTTCAATCGTAGTGGAAATCGACATTAAGACCTCAAAAAACATTAAATCGGTTATTTTGGTAGCGAAAGAGGTAGCCCTATACCGCACAATTCCGAATTTTAAAGACTCTTAGAAAGAAGCCGTCGTAAAACATTGTGAGAAAAGGGGAAATGCTGGTAACCGGCATTTTCATCTTTTTCCACAATGCTTTCTACCCAATGAAAAACAAATTCAGTCACTTTGGAGCACATTTAAATTGTCGTCTGCAAATGTTTCTAATTTGGACAATTTGTACTTTTTTTTTTTGTTGTTGTTTGGGAAAGAGGTAGGGAACCTACTCTAATTCGCACAATTAGTTTTTTTTTTTAACGTTGAACTCGTTAGCTCAGTCGGTAACGTACAGGGTTTGAAACCCAAGGATAGCTAGTTTAATTCCCAGCTCGACTGAAATCTTTCCAAGGACTGATGATTGTCATTGCGACAGGATAGGTTCTTCTTACACCTCTGAACATTCTTCCGACTATTAGGTAAAGCAGCCAATGAATTAGAAATCGTACATTCTGATCTTTGATCTGTACTTAACCACTATGTCGAGATACAAGATATTTGAGAAGCCAAGTTACAAATTTAGAAATTACTCGTGATGGACATTTTCTTAATTTGTCTCAAAGTTTTGAGAAGTTTTTCGCCGAGAGATATGCAAAGTCAGATTTATAAGGTAAAGAGTTTGAGACATTATGAAGCGTTATTTATGGTTCAGTGATAAAGAACCTCGCAGCTGTCTTACCGATCGTATCAATTGTGTCAGAGTTTTTAGTCCGACCCGTCTATAACGTTATCGTCTTACACTGCTGTCTTCATAAATATTAAAAAAAAATCGGTAATTAAAAATCGGTGATTAACTATAAACCCTTCTTGAACATGATAGAACCCTAGATTGCTACACACAAATCAAACCTTCAGCTCAGCTGCTAAATAAACGAAACGAAATTTTCAAGCCGATAGTAAAATTTCTGAGTGATGTCATTTCAAATTTATTTTTGGAGAAAAATATTTCCTTATCGGACGGTGTAGATCCAAGATCAGACTGCACGTTCTGTGCAGGCTGATTTTGATCTACACTGTCTGCAAAAGGTTATTAAGTCGCACCTAGCAGCCTAATGGTTAATTCTTTACCAGGCGACACAATTTTAGATTCGTCCATATTGGAAGCATTTATAAACGTCAAACTTAACGCGGCTCGAACTTTTGGATTTGCCTAGGACAGGTTAGAAAACATTGTGGAGAAAGGAGAAAATGCTGATGACCAGCATTTTCTCCTTTTTTCTACAATGTTTTCAAAAACCCTTTTCCTCATGGGAGTTAAATCTGTTTGCATGGTAAATGATGCAGCTGCTTTTGAGGAACATGCAGTCTTGTCTTGAACCCACTCTACCCGATATTTTAAAAGATACTTTTAAGGATATCAGTTCTAAAATTGCAGTTTACTAAATAAATAATGTCCATTTCGCTTATTTTGGTGTTGTGTAAATTGACCTTTGTAGTGTGTAATGAAAATAATTGTCACCGATTCTTGAATTGTCCTTTTCAAAACTTCAGATAGAAAATGTAGAAAAATTGAAAATAAAAAATAAAAGCCTGCAAGATTGGTCTGTCTCGATCTTTCTCTCAGATTTAGACTCTAACCTTGTCAGTTTGCACATAGATAATTTATGCCTTACCGTTTCAGCGGCAATGGAGAAAACAATGACATTTTCGGTCGGCATTGACAAAGATCAGACTGCACAGATCGTTCACTCTCGTCTTGGATCTGTACCGTCCACTTGTTTAGTCAATCCTCTAACATATACATCTTTCTGAGTGTCAATGGATGGTAGGCCTGTAGGTCAACCCTGAAGACGTCAAGTTTACAAGAGCCATGCTCTGTGAAAAGGGGGCTTAATGCATCTTCCTGATGCATGATACCAAGCAAATTATCATATTACAATTATACATTCATAAAATCCATTTACTTCAACAATTAATTAAATGTGGTGGTAGAATGGTCCTTGGACATGCAGAAACTTTAAAGACAGCAAAAAGTTTCGGCCCATGTCAGCCTGGGCGAACTGCTCAGGCTGACATGGATCGATAATTTTTGCAGATGCATTAAGCCCCCTTTTCACAGAGCAGGGCTCACATATTTGGCACTGAAAGAGTTATATCGAAACATTTTATGTGAAACTACTTGTTAGCCGATGAGTATAATATAATCACTCATTTTGAAACATGTTTTGAATAAATAAGTCAATAACAGTACTATTTTTCTGGAAGTGACTCCGCCGCTTACGCAAAAAGGGCTGTGATATGTCATCTTCAATGTACATCTTATGTTATATGGTTGGAATGAGTATTTTGATTCATGCGCTATTTTTAGCGTAGTGATCGGTCCTTTGTCTAATCATGAAGCAAAGGGTTTTAGTTCATAAAATGTATGAGATAATTAGCTCGGTTTTTTGATCTTTGGTAATGATTAATTTTGCTTTGTCATTGACAAATGGGCCTAACGTCATTAACGATGACAACCGAAGGGGAGCCGAACAGTATCATTTTCAAAGTACGTTGAGTACACCTACAGAAAGCAACCGAATCCTGATCTACGTATTAATTTTTTTTCCATAGAGGCGAATCTTTTTTTGCTTCGATGTATGAATTTGGGGGTATGGAATTGCTTACATTTAGATATTACCGTCTTAAGCCCTTTACCACAAGGAAAAATTATAGAATCGTTTAGGTTTTAATCATTTGTAGATGAGATGATGACCGTGGATCAATTATTTGTCTTTGTCTTTGGAAAGCGAAAATAATTAAAAAAAAAAATGGTGGGAAAAGGATAAAATGCTGGTTACCTTCTCTTTACAACAAAATCTTAGACAGCTCCTCTTCTTTCGGTTTTTTCCTATCATGCACTTACTCTGTCCTGTATATCCATACAGAATAGATGAACCATGCTCTGTGAAAAGGGGGCTAATTGGATCTGCGAAAATTATCAACTCATGTTAACCTGACATGGGTCGAAACTTTTCGCTCTGTGTAAATTCTGTATTCTGCCTCCAGATCGAGTTGATTGTTAGACACAGTGGATTTTTATGAATCCATAATTATTTGACGAAATGCTAGGTATGATGTATCATGGAGATGTATTAGGCTCGCTTTTACCATGCAGAACACGGCTCAAGGACTTTTTTTAATAGTTACATTAGAGTTCCATGACAAAACATCTAATTAGCGGAGACAGAATGCTCTAGCCATTCAAATAGCTAGTCTCAGGACTTCAAATTAGAAATGACTTTAGAATGGTTGGTATAAAATGGTCCTTAATGTTTCTAAAACAGAGACTTAATAAACGTGAAAGTTGGTTGTTTGCTGTGAAATTCCTAATGCTAAATCAAGATTGATGAAAGTCAATGCGATTAGCTTCATTCTTATATGAATGCTAAACATTGTTTTCTCAAAATGGCATTGCCCTGGAGAACAAAACGTCTAGGAACGTATTGAAAGGTGCACTGGCTGTCGCAATATGACTGAATACGACTTAAAATGACCCTGGACGCGATCAAGACAAATAATCATTACAATGAAAGAAATTATATGACGATATTTTGCGAATGGTATTTCTTGACCTTTGTTCAACCCTTTACCTAACAACCTATTGATACAGAAAGCTTTTGAAAATACTGTGGGAAATGGAGAAAATGCTAGTTGCCAGCAACTTATATTTTTACCATTAGTTTTCTACCCTTTCATATTTCATTTGATCAATTTGAGCAATATTTGATTTGTTGTCTGCAATGTCTGTTAGTTTCATGTAGTCCTCAATTTTGTCGTCTAGTATACAGTGTTAACTTGATCGATGACTTTTTCCACGTAACTAGAGGTTAATCATAACAAGACTTTTCAATCATTGCTGTTTTATTGTACCGTCATTGCTCAAATATTTTTTACACCTTACTTATCATTATTATTATACATACATGTATTGTTAGTTATCGTAACTACGAACGCATTCTTTTTTTCAAATATTTTGCTGTAATCTGATTCAAACTGCATTTCATTTCTATAATATATTATGTACAATACCTACGTAACCTTAGACTTTTATGACAATTTTTTTCCAGAAAGACAGTATTTAAAGAGGACAAACTTATGATTAAATAATGATTTCCATCTCTAAAGAGGTAGAAAACATTGCTGAAAAGGAGAAAATGTTGGTTAAATAGCATTTTCTCCTTTTTCCACGACATTTTCAAGAGCCATCTAAAACCAGGTGTCGTTTGGAAAAAAACTGAGGCAATCATTTACTTCTTTGCCAGCAATGTCTTTTGGCATTGCCTGATACACGATGGATTAAAACTCGTGATTACATACGGTAGCGAGTTTTAAACATAAGACTGGTGTACTGATTAACGACCAAATGATTATGTTAATTTAAGTGTTACAAACCTAATGAATTCTTCGAACGATATTGGACAGTGTAAATTCAAGATTAGACCGCACGTTCGTTGTACTCTGATTTTGATCTTCACTGTCCGCAAAAGCACACAGTATGTCGCTTTGAAACAATAGACTCAAACACCGGACAAATTTCTATTCTTCTTTGAATATTTATCTATATAAATTTCTTCACAGAACGTGCACCCCGGTCGGGTAGCTCAGTGGTTAGCTTATCTTGCTCGGGACCTGGTGGTTGCTCGTTCGATACCCGGTTGAGGCAAACTTTCCCTCCGGCGATCTTTCGCCTCTCACCTCTGATGCGTTTAAGAAAAGCAGTTAGTGGCTTGGAAGGAAATTTTTGTCGGTACTGGAGTGAGAAAGCCAGGAAACACACTGACCGACGTGATATGAATTAAGCTGTTGAAACGGCGGTTAAGTCCAAAACATACAAATCAAAGTTTGTCTTAATCCCCACAGCCCGCAAAAGCGCCCTAGGTCGCGTTTGGCAGCCAATGGCTGAATATAAACAGATACTCAAACATTGGATGAAGTTCCAGTTTTAATTGAATATTTACCGATCGTAATTCCTAACGTAAATTGCAAATCTGAACTTGGCAGTCAGTTTAATGCGAAAACCAGCCTTTCAACAAGTGCCTTCATTCCAATCTGATTTAACGACACACGCGTAATAAAAACTGCACTCTTTTTCTAATTTACAAGATGCAGCGAAAACCCTTTTTACTGACGAGACATTCAACTCTTTACCACAAAATCCCAAGTTTTAACGACCCTGAAAAAGAAGGCTTTTAAAAACATTGTGGGAAAAGGAGAAAATGCTGGTAATCAGCATTTTCTCCTTTTCCCATAATGTTTTCTAGCCATCAAAGGTGAAATTTCAGTTTCTATAGTCACATTTAATCTGTCGTCTGCAAACGCTTTCGATCTAGACAAGTCTACAATTTTGTCGATTAGGTAAGGTTTAAACGATTTGGCGCCATGGACAAATTCCAGTTTCTTTTTCAGACAATGCATACCCAAGATCAGACTTCACGGATCGTGCAGTCTGATCATGGATCTACATTGTCTGTTAAGTTCTGACCCCCAAAAGCTAATCGAACTTTCAGGGACTTTTTTCTTTGCAGTATTTATATACATGTATTATCAGTCATACTTAACCCGTATCCTGCTAAATAAATGAAATGAAACTTATAATCCAATAGTAAAAATCTAAAGGCTTGATCAGACCGGCTAACGGATATGTAAAGGGGGGGAAACGGACAAAAACATGCAGAATTTGGTTATCCGGTGACAAAATTCATCTCCTCTGCCGCTCGAGGCTCACGCGATCGGTGTGTGGAGCGAGGAAGCCACACAATGACTGCACGAGTACCGCACATGTAACGGAAAAAAAAACGCACGTTTAACGGATATGTACAGGATAATAAACGGTCTATTAACGGATACCACCGTACAAGTAAGGGACTTGTACCGGATAAAACGGAAGTGCAACGCATGAGAACCGGACAAAACGTACGATGAACGGAAATGTACCGAACAGCAACGTACGAGGAACGTACCGGTCACGTGACATGCCGAGGGTATAAATTGTCAGATGCATCCGAAGTCTATCATTTGCATGTCTCTGTCCGTTTTGTCCGGTGGAAAGTTTTGAACATGCTCAAAACTTCCCACCGGACGGAACGGACATCGCCGGACATCGCCGGACAAGTAGCGGATTCACCGGATAAGAAACGAACATAAAACGGATACGAACGGAAACGAACGGATGAAAAGATTTTTTATCCGTTACTCGTCCGTTAGCTCGGTGTGACCAAGGCTTAAACTTTGCTATTTCAAAGGTAATTTTTTTATGGGAAAAGATGTCCTTATCGGACAGCGTAGATCAAAGATCAGACTGCACGTTATGTGCAGTCTGATCTTGATCTACACTGTCCGCAATAGATAGTCGCGCTTAACAGCCTAAGGGTTAAGTAGGGGTCCTACAGTTGAAAGGTCATGTGAAATTGACTGTAACTTTAAATGGGGCAGCAAATCTTTCCCTGCAATAATCAAATGTTTCTAGACGATCCAGAAAAAAATCATTTTGACAACAGTAGACTAATATTAGCATGTAGACGTAATTCGATTGGCACTGTTGGGGCCCTCCACGGCTCGGAGGTCAACCTTTAACCAGACGATAAAATTTTCGACTTGTCCAAATTTAAAATATGCGCAGACGAAAAATTAATTGTGGCTCTAGTATAGGGATTTGTCTTTGACATGGTGGAAAAGGAAAAATACTGGTTGCAATCAAATTCTCCTTTTTCGACAATGTTTTAAAACACGTTTTCACCAGGTTTATTACAAATCGAGATTGTAAGGTTAAGGGTTAAGGTGTTTGATTCTGCGGTGAAGAAATGCTGAATCGATTCCCTTTGCAGGAACTCTTCTTGTGGAACTGTCCTCGGACAAGGCACTTCAAAGCACTGGCATAGTTCCTATTAATCCGGGAAAGATATCGATTTGTGAGCTGTGGCTGTGAAATTACTTAGAATTTGATTAAAACTGCGAAAAACCCTCTTAGGATGAACTTACGTGAATCTACAGTGGGTTTACGTACTTTAACAATCATGTTAAGAGCTTTTTCTTTTTATGCCTTTTCGGAAAACTCAAGTTTATGGAAGGAAACGGAAAAGAAAAATGTACCCTATGTATTTTAGTGATTTCATTTATAGTATTACTTCATACGGGTAAGTGGAGTAAAATGATTGTTTTAGTACCATAATACTGTATGCTCAGAATTGGACAAGTCTACGAATTTTCCAATGAAGACAAAAGTGTTCGACCTATCATTTCTGTGGTCGTCTAGTTAAAGTTTATTTTTATGGCTTCATTTAACACCTGAATGGATTTAGAGAGGGGATTTATAGCGGCTTTCTCTACGTTCATCTGCTGTGGTCTGCTTTTTTATGGAGTTTATTTTAAAAAAAAGCTGAAATTTTGTAAGTTTAAAAACATCTGGGTTCGTAAACACCAATAATTCTTAAGCACTTTCTGAGTCTCATTCTCCAAAATTTTCTTGATTTGAAAGTAACAGAAGTTCTGATTGGCTAAACCAAATGATTTAGCCAATCAGCAGTTGTGTAACATTTAAATTTAGAAAATTCTGGAGATTAAGACAGTGAACATTTTCAACCCTTATCTTGCTGAATAAGTTAAATGCTACCTTGAAGTCGAACCCAAAGGTTGCTATTTCAAAGTTATTTTTCGGGGAGAAATATCTCCTTATCGGACAGTGTAGATCAAAGATCAGACTGCACGTTCTGTGCAGTCTGATCTTGATCTACACTGTCAGCAAAAGGTCTGTGAGTCGCGCGTAGCAGCCTACGGGTTAAAAATGGTTCGTAAATACGGACATTGAACAGTGGTAACTGCGTACACTGGTAATCCAGGCGTTCCAAGTTTGAATCTGTGGATAAGCAGATTGTCCTCCCGAAGATTGACGATAGTCATTGCGACGAGACTCCTTCCTGTCTATCTCACTGATATATGTTGGTTCTTTTCCAAAACCATTTTTTGCGAACTAAATAAATTCATACGAGCCATGCTTTGTGAAAAGGGAATGAAATATTTATATATCTTCAAAAATATCGACCCATGTCAGCCTGCGCAGTCCGCGTAGGCTGACATGAATCGAAACTTTTTTGCTATTGGTAAATTTTCTGCATTTTCAAGGATTGTTCAACCTCAGTCGGTTAATAGACAAAATGGATTCTATGGATTCATAATTATGACTTGATTGGTATAATGCATCACGGAGATGCATTAAACAGCCTTATGCATGCCGTAGGATGGCTCAACTGAATTATTTTTGAGATCTGAAATAAAGTTTCTTATGTAGCGGAAGATGACTTTAGTCACAGTTCAGCATCAGGTAGTGGACGATGTAGATCTAAGATCAGACTTCAAACAGCTTGATCCATGTCTTCCGCAATAGCTATGTAAGTCGCTATTTCTTGTGACAGAGTAATGATGAAATACAATACCCAAGGGCAATTATTACAGGTCTCCTGGCGTAACCGGGATCAAGGATAAGAATCTGTGACTAATACTAGATATGTCTATATTCCTATACAGTGTACTGTCATGTCGAGCAGTGAACAGTGGAAAGGGTTCATAATACGATAGAACTGTCATAACATAGGAAGAAGGTCTGCCATGTTAAATACTGCACCATTCAATGACAGCACATTGACATAATGTTTACCTTGACGTCACATTGCGCAGTCAGTATAGGTTCCGCTATGTACAGAACAATCAACGTACTGTGGCGTTTTTCGTATATTAGCAAGGTATTTTTGGCAATAGATTAGATTTTTATAGAAATAACATCAAATTGCATAGTTAATATACAATTTGCTACGTACGTGTGCATTACAATCAACGTATCGTGGCAAACATTTTTGATATATATTGTTTTTGTGGTACGAGAAGACCGAAAAGCTTTGGTTATGAATTGGAGTTTTGTATCATATACCTGCCTATGGATGACGCAACTTATTTTTGACCTCCGTATAACAAAAACTACAATCCAGTAACTTATGTGGGAAAAAGTTAGTTACATGCTTTCACAGGTGTAAGGACTGTTGAAGGAACAAAGCGTGCTAGTGTTTTTTGTTACAATGAAAACCAATATATTATATAATGTAAATACTATTCAACTACAAACTCATTTTTTTAGATATATATAAAAAAAATGTAGGGCACTTTTTAGTTTGGCTTGTACAAATCAGATACTAGAAAAAGGCACTGAATTTCAGGAAGTTTCTAAATTGACATAAATTCTGACTTTCTCCCTTCAAAGAGTTCTCTCGTTTACTCTATAAAATGTTTAGTCAACAGAACATACCAAACAATTGCAAAACGAAGCATGTTAATGGCTGGGTTATCTTCTACAGAACTATACAGTATAGAACCAAGATCAAACTGCATGTTTTATTGCTGTCAGATCTTTGATTTACCATGGCTTCAAAAACGGCTAAATTCGTGATAGGAGCTCTAAAGGATTAAACCTTATCCTACCTTGTAACTAAGATGAAATTTTCAATTCGATAGTTACACCCCAAATATTGTTATTTCAAAGTCACGTCTTTTAGGGAAAATATCTCCTGATCGGACAGTGTAGATCCAAGATCAGACTGCACGTTCTGTGCAGTCTGATCTTGATCTACACTGTCCGCAAAAGGTCAGTGCGTCGCGCTTAGCAGCTTATGGGTTAAAAGCCTGTAATGCTACATCAGAAAATTACCCAGAGTTCCTAGCTATGCCTGTAAAGTTAATTGTACTAGATACATCAACGGGGCATGGCTGTTTACAACATTATAAATTGTCATAACATTCTACCATGTGGTGAAAAATACATTCTGAATAATTAATCCTTTGAGCTTCAAAAAAGTAAAAGGAACTATTCAGTTGGTAACTTGAAAAATCATGCCTAAATTTTAGGTATTTTCCAAAGAGAAAAAAATCACATATAATATCGAAAAAAGTTTATCCAAGATCAAACTACAATATTCTTTGCGGACTTTTTTTTTATATATATATTTGCACACAAGTAAAAGAATCTGCTTTGATAGAACGAAAAGGATTAACCTACGGTATATGTTTTACACATTTAAAAGTTTAGAAGCGAAGTTGTACCTAGCAGAGATTGTCGATATTAAGGATAGCGCACCCTAATGCGGATTTCTGTAACATTGCCTTTCATCGACGAAAAACGTACGGATTCGGCCAAGACTCGGGTAATCCGTAATCGATCGGCCAATAGATGCTGGTTCCGCGCATCGATTACGGATTACCCGAGTCTTAGCCGAATCCGTACGATGAAAGGCGATGGTACACGAATCCCATAAGGGTGCCCTATCCTTAACTCGTAAAATCGAAAAACGTCAGTAAGGGTTCGGTTAAGTCCGTACGTGACTTTTTTCAAATATACGTAGTCCATCGTTTGTCCACATCGCGAGCATTTCATAAATTAAAAAAAAAAGTTAGTTATTATCATGATGTGATTCTTCTTTACAACTGTCAAGGAGAAGAAACTTGTAAACATGGTTAGGAAATACAGGCATAGCATTTCCCTGTTCTTCGGAAAATGGTTTCTATGATCCTGTTAATTACCAATTTTCTATGACATCTTCCAGTTAATAGCCATTAATCCGCCTATCGGTGCAACTTGCAACGTACTTTCAAACTACGCTGGTGTGAAAGAATATAATTGAATTTTTGTCCTTTAACCATGAGCTAATTTTGGAACATATTTGCATAATGCAAACAATAATGACAGACGATAAGAATCTTCGTAAAGGTTCGTCACAAACTATGCCACATTTAACCCTTAACCCGCCAACTAAATGAAATGAAACTTTCTAGCCGATAGTAAAAACCTGAATGTTGCTATTTCAAAGGTATATTTTGGGGAACAATATCTCTGTATCGGACAGTGTAGATCCAAGATCAGACTGCACGTTCTGTGCAGTCTGATCTTGATCTACACTGTCAGCAAAAGGCCAGTGACTCGCGCTTAGCAGCCTAAGTATTAAGTATGTAAGCTATCATAATAATCATGCACAGAAAGAATCATAAAACATCCGAAGTTTCTCAAGAGCAGTTACTGTAATTTTACATAAAGCCAGGTTGGTTCCACTTAATTGAGTCTTAATTGCACAAGAATGCATATTCTGTTTTTCCATACCCTTTACCGAGCAATCCTGATCTATACGACCATTTCGAAAAGCGGATTTTGAGAACACTTTGAGGCAAGGGAAAATCCAGTATATCAGCATTTTATCATTTCTCAGAACTTTTTCAATCCTTACAAAGACAAATCTTATCAGTTTAGCCACCTTATTATTATTAATATGCCGTATGTTATTGTTTTAACCTTTTCCCAAACAATCTAAAGTTTTAAAGACCCTCGGGGATAAGTTATTTGAAAACAGTGCTAGAAAAGGAGAAACCAGCATTTTCTCCTTTTCCAGCACTGTTTACTACTCTTCCAGAGACAAATCAAATTTTTTGAGCCACATTTTAACCTGTTGTCTGCAAATGCTGTAAATTTGGATCAGTCTAAAATCATGTCGTTCCGTCATGGAAGAGTAAAATATGAACTTGTCTAAACCTTTTTCGTCTGGTATAGAGTTAACCCTTAACCTGCTAAATAAATGAAATGAATTTTTCTAGCCGATAGTATACACCCAAATATTGCTATTTCAAAGTTTTTTTTTTTTTCTTTTTGAAAAGTATCTCATCGGACAGTGTAGATTCAAGATCAGACTGCACGTTCTGTGCAGTCTGATCTTGATCTACACTGTCCGGATAAGGTTCTCTAGCCGCGGTTAGCAGCCCAAGGGTTAAGAAGGGTGTTGAAGATGATGTCAGACAGAGGTCGTAACTAATGAGCATTCGGAATTTGGAATCACCCAAAGTTATTGACATAACATTTTCCTAGTTTTTTTATCAAGTAAATTATTCTACCATGCAAGTCAGTATCAGGAACATACGATAAGCCTTACATGACATAGAATATAACGAGCACAGATTTCGTAGATATACCTGTCACGTGGGTAGGTCTGCGAGTTTGACAGGAATGAACTTTACTTTTTTAAATTCTATGGTATGTATAATTTCGACATCTGTCACCACTGGGCATGTACAGTACAACATGCTTAAGCAAGCCCATAAATTACACTAAAGATGTGTATTCAAGAAAGGTGCTTACTTACTGTAGGCAAATTTCAACGGCATTTGCATTCTCCAGATTGGCTTCTTTTTCGAAGCAGGCTGGTGGGGAGTATGGGGCATTTATAGCCACAGTGAAGAAACACCAGGAATATAAAGGTGCCATTGCATCACTGGAGCAATGTTAGGCAAAGCTTCTGTTTGTCCCAACAGAATTATCGTAGAACTTCTGTAGCAACTTGTATTATACAAGCATGAAGTTGATTTCCCCACAGCACATACATGGTTGAAATGTACTTGTACTTAGCAAGCACTTGTCTTAAGCAAGCATATTTTAAAAGTTTCCGTTGGTGCTTGCTTAACTCTTTACATACCATAGACGATACCAGAAGCTTTTGTGGATAGTGTGGATCAAGATCAGACTGCACAGGACGTGCAGTCTGATCTCTGATCTACACTGTCCAATGCTTTATTCTGGATTACGACTAAACTCTCTCTTGATCTTGCACCGAAACTGTAGCCTTTGAGAAAATGCAATTTATTTATTCAGTAACGAAAGAGTTAAAACAGATTCGACTGCATATGGAAAACTGCAGAAGTAAACATCCTGGCAGACACCCAACCTATTGATAACATTATCAGCTAGACAGTTTTATATCCCGGTTAGAGAATGGAAGTGATAGTATATAATGAACACGCGTGCTATTTATCTTTGATGTATCGGAAGAAAAGCCTATTGTCATAATTCAGCATTGGCCCTTGTTTAATCCTTACGCTGTTAAGTGCAGCTCAGTTCAATTTTGCTGACAGTGTATAATACGACCATATTACACAGAAAGTGCAGTATAATCGTTTATCAACATTGACAGATTTGACATGTATTTGACGAAATTTTTCAACGGAGGAGAGAACTTAAAAATGGCATTATTTTGGCTGCTACCGTCAGCTGGAAATTTGAATTTAATTTATGTAGTAATGTAAGGATTTACTTTTTATTTTGGCTGAACATTTCACATTTTGCCCATAAGGCAGATCAAGGCTTTATTCCAGTCAACTTCTGGAAAGTTAAAGAACAAGGTAATATATGGCTTGCAACACGCGAAAAGGGGCATTCGGACATTTGCGTAAAGTGTCGTCTCGGATCAGCCTGCGCAGTCTGCGCAAGCTAATCCGAAACGACACTTTCCGTTTTGATGTAATTTTCTGTTTTGCACAAGTCTACTGTAGGACAAAAATCTAATGTAGACGTAAAGTGCCGTCTCGAATTAGCCTGCACGGACTGCGCAGGCTGATATGAGACGACACTTTACGCAAATGTCCGAATGCCCCTTTTCGCATGTTGCAGGCCATATAACAATTAAGCCAGGCTCTAGGAAAAAGGGGGTTTAAAGCGTCTTCGTAATGCTATATACCAAACAAATCGTCACATGATATTAACGGTTCCATTCTGTCAAAAAACCGGCAGAACAATGTTGTAAAACAGGTCCTTGGAAAGACATGCTGAAAATTTACTAATAGCAAAAAGTTTCGACTTAGGTCAACCTGCGCAATGATGGATGCTTTCAAGTTTCAGTTGATCATGTACGAACTGCTACACCGTTTTTACTGGTTAAAAGTACATGTATCCCGTTTAATCTTTGTATAATGACTACGGTAAAAGACATGGTAATACAGGCGTAATACAGGCACCTATGCCATTTTGACATACAGCGATGATTTGAATAATTTCTTCGACAATATGTATTGCAATACTAATCATTCTCTCTAGATTATACGAGCTGCTCCACCGTTTTCGGTGAAGAAAAAAAAAAATGCCGATTGATATATAATGTGGAAAATAAACGTCTTGATGATATAAGCTCCTGTGTCATTTTGACCCACAATGATGGATGACTTTTTCCATAATCTATATTATATACTAATTACTTCTCCCTAGGTCATTATTACGGGTTTCCAATTATGGCTTTTTACTTTAATGATTGTAGATAATTTGGCGAGGATAGCTCCGCGAAATCCGTGGGAAAGAAAATGAAAAAAAAAGCGTCTCTAAAATATATAAATGGTGTGGAACGCCACCTTCAAAGGTTTTTTTCCAGATTCGTATCACAACGACAGATCACCTTTTTATTTTTACCTGGATTTCACTAGCCGAAAGCTAGGCTCTGCAGAGCCCGACGGCGTCCTCGGAGATAAGAACAGTATACCAATTCCATAACCACGAAGCCACATAGGAATTCAGTTTCACGCAACATCAGTCGATTTAACCCTTAGGCTGCTAAGCGCGACTGAAATATCTTTGCGGACAGTGTAGATCAAGATCAGACTGCACAGAACGTGCAGTCTGATCTTGGATCTACACTGTCCGATAAGGAGATATCTTTGGCCAAAAAGATACCTTTGAAATAACAAGGTTTGGATTTTTACTATTGACTTGAAAGTTGTCTTTCACTTATTTAGCAGGTTAAGGATTAATCCCTAGGGAAGGTCAAGCGCAAAAATTAGTTGCTTTTACGGACAAATGGTAGATCCTAAATCCAGATTCCAAGATTAGGCTGCATGTCGTGTGCCGTTCGGGACAGTATTTGTTGTGACCATTCTAAATGGTTTTGTTGGTCCCTTTTTTAGAATTTAAAAGTCTGATAAACTAAACCTTTTAGTCTAGCCAACCAGGAGTAGCATTTTTAACCAGTTCAAAAACTCTTTCGAATCAGACGAAGAATTTTATAAAGAACATTTGCTAAATGCGGACCCTCGTCGTGAATCGACTGAGTACGATATTCTATGAGGTGTTAAAAAAAAGCATGGAACTTTTCTGTGCGTGGGTCATTTTAACTGGCTGAAATTGTCTTTGTATCATTGATTTCTTACTCTAAAGATTCTACATAACACAGAGCGTATCCCGGACTAAAGCTATACTTATTTACACAGGCTTTGTAACAAGTAGGGCCACGAGTGACCGTGAGTGGACATGAAGCCTACTTGACCACCGGGATAACAAGCACTTAGAAATCTATAGGTGTGAAGCTCGCAGGGTAACGGGGAAAACAGGGTTCTGTTGACGGAGGGCTAATTATACACTAATGGGCTCGCTTCTGACACCCCTCAACAAGTGGCAATTCTTTTTTTTTTTTCATGACCCATTGTTGACAAATAGAAACTTTTTTATGGTGGGACGATACTTGAGGGTCTTATGAAATGCTTTATTCGTCGGTTCTCTTTGTATTCATTGATCCCCGCTTTTTTTTTTCAAAATCTTGTTATTCTGTTTTAACCATTCTTCCGGGCTTACGCTATCTATGTTGTATTTCGCAGAAAGTGTGGACCAATATCAGCCAGTAGTGGCCCAGTACATACGAGTCCGCTTCGATAACACTGGTATCAAATATATATATGAGCTATGCCCCCGCAAAAAGGGGCTTAATGCAACTCCGTGATCCATTATACCTAGCAAGTCATCACATAATCATGGATCCATAATATTTATTTTGTCTAACGACCGACCAATCATGAGGTAGACTGGTCCTTTGACATGCAGGAAATTGACCGATAGCAAAAAGTTTCGGCCCAGGTCAGCCTGCGCGGATTGCGCAGGCTGACTTGGGTCGATACTTTTTGCAGATGCACTTAGCCCCCTTTTCACAGTGCTTTGCTCATAAAATTATATTTTTTTAAAGCTACTGTTTTAACCCCGTCCCCAACAACAAATTTTAGACTTGACCAAATTCCAAACAGTTATGGACAAATTCGAAATTTATACAAATCAGATGAAATTCTCTGATAGGATAGAACAGAACAGAACAGAACAGAACAGAAACTTTATTCATAATATCGGCTTGAACACATAAGGTTCATCGCCGAACACATAAATTGTATATACATACATGGGTATGGACAAAACAAACTAACAAACAAACAAAAAACAAATGATATCAAATTGGTATCCTGAAATAAATGAGTGAATGCGGAAATAATGAATAATAAAAATGAAACATGTACATAGCACATTAGAGAATGAAAAGTATCAAGTAAGTAAGATGTCAAACTTTACCAGTGAAAATCATTACAAGGGAGATAAATTACAAGGCAGTTAAATACTGTGCTATAAACACGGAAGTCGTTTTGGCAAAAGAAGTCGCTTGTTAAAAGCGAATGCTCCGTCCAAAATGACCTCCTGTAAATACGAATAATGTTAAAACAAGTACATAGCACATTAGAGAATGAGAAGCAGTATAGTATATTTGCCAGTAATTTGTACAATCATACTTAAATTTTACTAGTGAAAATCATTACAAGGAAGATAAATGCTGTCAAAGTGAAAGTCGTTTTGAGCAAAAGAATTCGCTTGTTAAAAGCGAATGCTCTGTCCAAAACGGCTTCCAGTAAATAATGAGTACTGCAAATAGTGTATGTAGACTACACATTCCATATGGGAAAACGAGAAAATGCTGTTTTCTAGCATTCAGTTTTCAAAAGCCTTCTTCCCCATGGTTAGTGTCTTTAAGGGTTATTTGGCAAGATTTGTTTGTTTGTATTGGAGTTTAACGCCATTTTAACAGCTTAGGTCATATCATGGCGATCAGTGACGCACCCATGTGTTTCCTGGCTTTCTCACACCAGTACTGACACAACTTTCTTTCCAAAGCCACGGACTGCTTTTCTCACATGCATCTGAGGTGAGAGGCGATAAATCGCAGGAAGGAAGGTTCGCCGCAACCGGGTATCGAACTCGCAACCTCCAGGTCACGAGTCAGATACGTTTAACCACTGAGCTACACGGCCGGGCTGGCAAGAATATCAATAAGTTTGGATAACAGGTTAACCCTGTTAATAACCATTGCATTCCAGAACTCAAACTTAACGTAGACATGGACTGGCTTTTTTAACCCTTTACCTGATATGCCAATTTGAGGCTCTTCCATTTCAGCAGCAAATAAAGATATGATGTCAAAAATATGGACAAATGAGGATACAAATATCTGATTGAGTGGAAAACATTGTGGGAAAAGGAGAAATTGCTCGTTACGAGCAATTTCTCCTTCTCCCACAATGTTTTCAAAAGCTGTCTGTTGTTGATACGTCAAAATGAGTATCTATGGAGTAAGGGGTTTAAAGAAACCTGCAAGGAAAATTAGAGAAAAAAAAACCTGTACAGAATGGAAAAAAGTTTGTGTCCATTATTTTCTCAGCCAATTAGCAGCTGTAACTCAACAGTTCATCAGATGCATGCCACTTAGCATACAGACAATTCTAATACATTTGCAGTTTTTATATAGATGACACTTCGTTTGATAGCTTTAACGGACACTGTTTACGCAGATAATTGATCATCGAGAAGGCTCGGTGAAAGTCATGTGACTTGTCATGTGATCTGTTAGAGTAATCAGCGAAGCATTTCAATGGGTGGAAAGCAGCAGTACCACAGTATTACGTCCTCAATTATCTAGTTTAACCCTGGGGTTGATAAGTCCTTCTCTGTGCAAACAGTGTAGATCAAAATCAGACTGCACAGAACGGATCGACATTGTCCGATATGGAAATCTTCGTCTAAGCTACGCAGCAGATTTTATGGTTAAATTAAAGGTTGGATTTTCCGATCGAATTCACAAGAGTACACTTCAAGTTCGAAACTTTTGATTTGTACCACTGAGTCCAAAGCTAACCTTTCTGTAGTAATGGGAAATTCCAGGATAAGTATAAAAAGGTTATATACCGCCGTAATAGGACTGAAATAATGTTGAATGCAGCGTAAAACTTTTTTCAGTCCATAATATGTAACCCATCGACTACTGGATAAAGTAAATGGTGATTTTCCCTCACTTGGAACCGCCTTGGTGTGAGATGTAGGACACCAGGGGTACTTTTTGTCATGACGCCGATAATCTGCTTTCATCCGAGCATTGGTGTCTGGAATAAACATTAAGATTTCTTCTTAAACGTCTTAGTCCTTGGATAATATCAGGCAAAAGGTGAAAAGCTGAAAAATAAGTGTATACAAATGTTGAATTCAACAGAAAAAAGATACTACACTCTGTTGCCAACAAATTAACGAATTATGACGTTTTTGATGGCTTAAACTTTCATACCACTACGAAATGCTTCAGTGTTGTAGTACGTACTCAAAAGTGGACCGTTTTGAAATTTTGATACTAAGAATCCTTGCTTCACTGATTAACCAGAAGCGTTGGTCGGATAGGCTTGATTGTGTTTCTGCTATTTGATTGGACGTTATTTTTAGAAGCGGGGGTCAAAATTGGTATTTCTTTTTAAAATGCGAGTAGTTGGTCCATGTGATCCATAAAAGAACGTGGTCAACAACTAGTTCGGGCTCTTTTTTTACTTGTATTTTTTTTCAAGGATGGTTGAAATTTGACGGGACATAAAAAGCAAATTTGTAAATCTGTTACCTTTTCACCTTTTTGTCGAAGCCATTGGACATATTTTTTATACAAACAAACATCAAAGCTCTAGAAGTGATGGATTCAGTAGAGCACAGACCATAGAATATTGTTTTCCGCTCTATGTTTACTTTTTGTGCAGTCTGATCTTGTTCTACAGGTTCTTAAAAAGATGCTTGTATCGGCGGCAAATGGCAATGAAATGGCCAGAGAATTACCTGAAATAAGTCGTGAATAATGCCTTCTTTTACACTAAATTAAATAACCTTTAAAGTAATCGGAAAAACGGTGTCTTGGCCAGGTAGAGTCGCAACAGGTTACCACGTGTAATTGGGCTGTAACACCATGCGATTTCTAACGTACAACCACAAATAATCATATAGGCCCTCTATTCCTGTTACAATCTGAGGTAAACCAATAAAGTTTTCTGGAATATGTCAGCAATGCAAAAAAAAAACGACACAGAACTAAACACTTTACCGAAACATACTCTGATGCTTTGCCTTTCCGTTATTCCGTCTACCGATGCGGATAATAATGAAAATATAATAATAATAAAAATGCAGGTTATAATGATGATAATTAAAATTCTCTACATTACTGCCTGTAACCCAAAAATGCAGTCGCGTACACTTTGCAAAAAAAAAGAAAGAAAAGAAAGACAATTAAGCCAAAAAGCGTCAACAGACGCCATCAAATAGCCTCTACAATTCAAAAATCTTTTGGGGAGGCCCCTTAGACCCTCTTGGGAAATCCTCCTCCCTCCTCTAGACACTTCGGTATTCGTTTTGCGTATTCATGTACTTTATTTTTGGCTAGCTATACCTCTGACTTCTGGTACTATCAAAGCTAGAAAGATTAGTCTTTGGTCCAGTGGCTCAAAGCAAGTAAGTGATAAGTCTCGTACACTACTTTCTCAGTCATTATCCAGTAAATAATCCTCTTTTGACGGTTTGAAAAAAATGCAAAAAACGTGCGTTAATACATACCTAGGGCATGTCCTTCTCGGGGAGAGTATAGAAATATGTCATCCCGTCCATTAGTGCAGCCTGATCGTCGTTTTTACTTTTTCTAACCCATGCAAGATCTGTCAGTGGATCCAAAACCATGGTCATTTCCGTTGTTTTACTGTAAATCGACCGGACAAAGGATGAACCTTTTACAACTTTAGTTACGTTGGAAGACAGTGTAGATCCAAGATCAGGCTGCAAAGGATGTGCAGTCTGTTTTTGAATCTACTCTGTCCGCCATGAAGAGAAACTTTAGTTCAAGCGGGCCTTAAAATGGTAATAAATTGCCATCAAAATATCCATTTTGACGTTTTTTTCCCCGGCGCTCCAAGGAGTGAGAGGGATGAGACCATTGGATAGTCTACGTAATGATGATAAACGATAAATAAATGGTTAATTTATAACTGAGTAAATAAACGAAACCTATAATGATAGCTACGCAAATAAAGAGAAGTTTCTTTTAGGCATTTGTTTTCTACGGGTCGCAGCCTAGCTATTTCAGCTAATGTTTCCAGGGGAAAAATCCAGACTAATATCTCGACCCGCAGAGTCTTCAGGGTAAAAAAAAATTGTAGTTCTCATTACACGCACATTTTTTGAATGTAAAAACACACATTCTTGCATTTCGGCGTAACATTTTTCAAAGGGAGAAGATTATAAATGGTGTCAACACCATAATACTCACTTACCTTTTTCCCGAACATTACTGGCAAGTTACTTCTTGCGTAATCCGTTGTCAAGTCGACAAGTTTATTTGTTATTGCACATGATTTAATAGGAACAACCGGATCTCTTTGGTCATTATTATGTAATTAATAGTATTAGAGAGTTAGGAGGTTAATTTAGCCACAAGTAACGGGTACTTTTCTCGAATTGTTAATCACATAACACTGTTTGACTCTTTCAGCGTCAAATATGTAAACTCGACCTCTTTGGACGCTGTGAATACAACCCATTGAGACTCAGAAAAAAAATAATCTACCAAGGCTTGACTTGGCTATCGGACGGTATAGATCCAAGATCAGACAGCACGTTCTGTGCAGTCTGATCTTGATCTTTGTCGTCCGTAAAAGTCCATGTTTTATACTATGGCGCTGACAAGTTTAAGGGCGAGGGTTTATAAGTACTGATGTAGTGGAAAGCCATACCACATACATTCATCTACGTAACCTAGATTTTTGGGGCTCGTTATTTCTTATGTAATTTATCATTTTTTGTGTGATTAACCTTTCGAGTGCTGGAGGCAAGTATGTCGTCTTTTATGGACGACGTAGGAGAACATGATCTTACAGCAGATATGTGCACTCTGATCATATATCTACAGCGTTTGCCACTTGATCTTTTTTTTTCATAACTTCTCTTCATTTGTAATGGCATCATATAAACAAACCGAAAACACACGCTGAATTTTTATCTGCTGATGGACGAGTTACGCCATTGAGCGTAATTAATACTTCGAATTTGGTATCAGTCCTTTGAAAATTGTCCTTCCTAGATGCACTATCTTCAAGGCTTTTCTTTTGTTTGTTTAACATTATTTGTCGATTTCTAAAACCTTTTCCCCCTTTATAATGGCCTTTCCCCCATATCTTTATGAATCTATTTCGATATATTGTTAAAAAAATCAATGTAACTTAAAACGGTAATAAAGAGGGGGTGGGGGAACTACAACAGTTTTC
This sequence comes from Hippopus hippopus, assembly GCA_946811185.2. Lineage (NCBI taxonomy): Eukaryota > Metazoa > Mollusca > Bivalvia > Cardiida > Cardiidae > Hippopus > Hippopus hippopus. Next base: position 44,572,109 of record OX328106.1, on the reverse strand, counting down.
GTCTTTTGTCAATATATCTGCCCCCCCCCCCCCCCTTAAGAGAACCCAGAAAACCTATTGGACAGTTTATATCCAAGATCAGACTGCACGTTGTTGGATCTATACTGTCCTCATACGCAGCTAGAAATTAACATTGTCGTTGAATTTGAAAGGGTTAAAAGGAAGGAAAATCATGTAAAAATGCGGGAAATGAGGCGATGGTATGTACGAACGGTTTACCATACGACGGAAATTAGTTCCTACCTCAAGCTTTTATGTCATTTGTTTCCGGGGCTTTGCCTAGCACAGTGGTTAAGGTGAGGCATTGAAACTTTTGGCAGACGCATTAGACCCCGTTTTCACATAGCATGTCTCATAGTATGGCCTGCAACACAAGAAAAGGGGCATTCGGACATTTGCGTAAAGTGTCGTCTCGGATCAGCCTGCGCAGTCCGCGCAGGCTAATCCGAAACGACACTTTCCGTTTTTATGTAATTTTCTGTTTTGCGCAAGCCTACTGTAGCACAAAATCTAATGTAGTCGTAAAGTGCCATCTCGGATTAGCCTGCGCAGGCTGATCCAAGACGATAATTTACGCAAATGTCCGAATGCCCCTTTTCGCGTGTTGCAAGCCAATTATATACACGTATATCACCATTCAATAAATCATTCATCTTTTTTTCTCGCTGTGCAGTTGACGCGGAAGTGGTTTTGGTCAAGCAAGGCATCATAGAGCCGCAGCCTAGTACTGGAAGCAAGGGTTCCGGTCCGATAATTGTTTTCCATTTATATTTTCTGAAATGTAGTTGTTAAATTTGTCTGATCTCTTAGCCAGCGATGCTGGGAGTGGAGAACTTACTATTACAGAATAGTTTCTCCATCGCTCACAATGTTTCTTGCTGACAAAATTATTGCAGCTGCAAAACGAAACTCCTTGGCTGTAGATAGATAATAAATGAACCATACTCTGGAAAAAAAGGGGTTTAATGTATCTTTGTTATGCATTTTACTAAGCAAGTTATCATATAATTATGTATCCATAAAATCCATTTTTTCCAACAGCTGGCCGAATCCTGAGGTAGAATGGTTATTTTACCTGCTGAAAATTGACCAAAAGCAAAAGGTTTCGACACAGGTCAGCCTGCGCGGACAGCGCAGGCTGACCTGAGTCTATACTTTTTGCAATTGCATTAAACCCCCTTTTTACAGAGGATGGCTCATATGCATGTACATCACTCCAAAATGTGACTTTCTGAATGATAATTACAATTACACGCACACTGATAAGTAACGATAAGTCACCATTAATGTTACGGAAGTAAAAAAAAAACCGTGCTTATTGTCATAATTTTGTCATCATGGAATCAAACAAAACGAAAAAAAAATACATTTTCCCAATATTGTGTGACATGCTGAGTGATAATTACAATTACACGTACAATTATAAGTAAAAATAAGTCACCTTTGATGTTACCGAGGAAAAAGATCGAGCACATTCTCATAATTTTGTCGTCATAACCCATTGTATTTGAGCCGCGCTCTGGCAAAAGGGGGTTTAATGGATTTTCGTGAATCATTACACCAAGCAAGCCATCGCATGTTTATTGACCCATAATAGCCACTTTTTTTAACAAATGACTTAAGCATGAGGTAGACTGGTCTATGGACATACAAAAAATTAAACAATGTCGAAAAGTTTCGGCCTAGGTCAGCCTGCGCGGACTGCGCAGGCTGACCTGGGTCGATACTTTTCGCAGATGCATTTAGCACCCTTTTCACAGAGTATTGCTCATTTCTTTTTCTCTCTTTTTCAGACGTTTGGATCGTAACCAGTTAAAACAGATTCCAGATTTGCTATTTGCCAATATGCCAGAGCTTCAGCGACTGTAAGTAACCTTTGAATTGTCTTCTTCAAAAGGGGACTTAATGCATCTCCGTGATCCAAGGTACCAAGCAAGTCATCACTCAAGCTTATGGATCCATAATATCCACTTCTTTTAACAACCAACTTAATCTTGAGATAAACTGGTCCTTGGACATAAAAAAAAAAAAAAATTACCAATAGCAAAAAGTTTCGGCCCAGGTCGGCCTGCGCGGAGTGCGTAGGCTGATCTTGGTCGATACTTTTCGCAGATGTATTAAGCTCCTTTTTACCAAAGCTTGGCCCAAATGTGTGTTTCCCTTTACAGCACGAAAGTATAAAAAAAATACTTGTCCAAATTAAAAGCAACTGCAGACAACACATTAAATGTAGCTCAAATGATGGGATTTGTCTGTGGTCGGTTAGAAAACATGGTGGGAAAAGGAGAAAATGCTGGTTACCAGCATTATTTTCTTTCACCGCAATCGGCTTTTTAAAAGCCGTCTTCCTCAGGGTCGTGGAAACACGGATTTCTTTTGGTAAAGGGTTAAGCCCATGCATGTCAATTTCAGTGAAATATTTTTTATATCACACAATGTACCTACAAATTTATTAGTCAAAGCGATACGAAAGAGGTGAATGGATGCTTTCAGCGTCAAATATGTATTTCCATAAAGTCGGCCTCTGTCGACGACTAAAAATGCGATCTCCTGAAACCCCAAAAAATGTTTATCTGATAGGCTTGACCAAGCAAGCGGACGGTATAGATCAAAGATCAGACTGCACGTTTCGTGCAGTCTGATCTTGATCTATGCCGTCCGCAAAAAAGACCTCACTTTTTGCTTATGACAACAGAAGGATAAAAGCACGTTCAAGAGATTCAGGCAAGAGATATGAAAATCTCAGAATAAATATTTGAATGATAAATACAAAATAGAAAAACGTAAGACCCCCAAAAATCATTTAAATTCTTCAGATTGTTACTGTGTGCTCTTCCCTTTTATTATGTTAGTTCTGTAAATATACCAGCTCATTAGGAATTAAATAGAGTTTATTTGAATGGCGGCGCGGGAAAATTGTGCCCTGCTCTAGTTTTGGACGCTATTCCACCTGTACTTTACAGAAAAGAAAGAAATATGAAAATGTGTACACTTGTAAAAAATGTGTACTTGTAAAAAGACAAAAGGCATTTACGGACAATAATTTAAATTTGTCTCAAATTGTAGGACTAACATTCGATAGGGTAGAAAACATTGTGTGAAAAGGAGAAAATGTGAACTTTTGAAACCAGCATTTCTTCCTTTCCAACAATGATTTTTGAGTCAATTGATGGCAGGTTTTATCTTTTGAACCACATTTGAGTTATTGTCTGCAAGTGCTTTGAATTTGGACAAGCCATGAATTTTGTCACGTGGTAAGCACGTAACGTGTTTAACTTGAAAACCCGAAATATACAAAATAATTCTTAGATTACACTAAATTACTTGCATGGACTGAGGGGTTCTAACTTCTAAGTTATGTTCATAATATAGGGCATTGTGTTGAGAGTAATTCAGTTGTGAAAATGAATCCGATTGATGAGTGGTCGATTTGAAAATATGTGAGCCATGCTCTGGGAAAAAGGGGGCCATATGCATCTCCATGATGCATCATGCGGCTGCTAAGCAAGTTATCACATGATTATGTATCCATAAAATCCATTTTGTCCAATAACTGACTGATTCATAAGATAAACTGACCCTGTGATATACAGAAAATTTACCAATAGCAAAAAGAATCGGCCCAGGTCAGCCTGCGCGGACTGCGCAGGCTGACCTGGGCCGATACTTTTTGCAGATTCATTAAGCTCTCTTTTCACTACGCATGGCTCAAACCAAACGACACAGTATTCGACTTGTGCAGACGACATTTTGGCTCATTTGATGTCTTTTGTCCTTAATAGGGTAGAAAACATTGTCGGGAAAAAAAAGTGTATGCTTCTAACCTGCATTTTCTTTTTTTTCCCACATTTATTTTCCAAAACCATTTTCTCGGGGTCGTTAAAATTCGGGATAGCATGATAAAGGATTCAGGTATGAACCTATGTACAAAGACAAAGAGAAGTTGGATGTGGAAGACAATGACGGATCACTGCATAGAGTGTCTGATAAAGAAAACACAAAAGCACGTGGGAGAGAGAGAGAGAGAGAGAGAGAGAGACAGACAGACAGACAGACAGACAGACAGACAGATAGACAGATGTAGAGAGAGAGAGAGAGAGAGAGAGAGAGAGAGAGAGAAGGGGGGAGGTGTTAGAGGGATAGAGAGAGGGGGAAATATTCAAAAGATGAAGAAGCTCCTCTATTATCAATGGTTCATATTTCATAAATATTTGATCTGAAGGTTCCCCAGTAGTTGCGGTTACAAAGATCGAAACACTTGTAACTTATTTGTCGGTAATTGACATTTTGAAATGCTCTTCAGTGCAAAAAATTCCATTTGTTACGAGCTGTAAAAAGTTTCGTGAACCTTTTCACCCAATATTGTAACAATCTTTGAAATAGGAATAGAACCTTTGTAAGCCATTAAACTGAGTTAAGGAAAGAAAAACGCAGTTTTTTAAATGATATTGAAAACACTGTGGCAAATAGAGTAATTGTTATCTTATGATGCTTTCAAAAGCTTTTTACGATAAGTGCGTAATTACAAAAAAAAAGTTATAAAAGTCGTCTTGAATGGTAAATAACAGATAGAGAGCCTGCTTAAAAGATTATTTCTTCAGAGAAAACGAGAGTTTATTTATGCTTTAATTACTAGCGAATGCAGTTCTGGAAAACACATGTTTGTTTATTTTTTCTGCTTTTGAGGGAAACCTCAGTTATCCTGGCACTGCGAAATGTATCTCTGATTTTAGGGGGGAAAAAACCATGTTACTCATGGAGACTGAAATTTGTTACCCGAGTTGGGATTTATAAGCCATTTTGATACGAGTGTAATTCTAAAAGTTAATTATGGACCTCTACATTGGTTGGAAATAGCCTATCTCAGCCAATCAGGAGATACATTTTAGTGTACATGTACTTTAATTTGATACTTATTGATTGAAATAACAGAAGGTCTTCAAATGGCCATTTTGGTAATGGGCTTGTTTTTGCGGAATTTTTCGTGGACAAGGCTTTTTTGTTTGCAGAACCCGAACTTGAAACTTAAGAAAAACATAGGTAAACACAAAAACAGAACAAACAAATTTATTGAATCATGTAAGAGGAAGGAGTCCGAAGTTGAATTTAGGGCAACTGGGTCATCCGGAATGCAGGAGGGGCGGATACCGGTGATAAAGGGATATGATCACACGAAACAATATGAATTACGTCTCTCACCTTTACGACAGAGAGGTGAAAGTTGATTTATTGCGTGTTATTGTATTTATAGCGACCAGGTGTCTTTAGAACAGTCCACTTTGATTTACGCGTGTGTTTACCTGTGTAAGTCAGGTCACGAAAGCAGAAGTCCATGGGACGGTTAAAATCAGACATACTCGACAAGCAATGAGGCTCTAACTAGACGACACATTCATCTTTGTACTTGTTTCAAACTTCATTTTAAAAGTTGCTCAAATGATAGCAGTTGTCTTTAAAAGGGTATAAAACATCTAGGAAAAATGAGAAAACACAGATCGTTTGTTGAAGAATTAATTCAAAGTAGGTATCAAAATTTTCAACAAGTTAATTAATATGTGAGATCGATCTGTCATTTCTAAACGTGCATCTAGGTCACCTAATTGGGTTGACCAATCAAACGTTATGTTGGGTCTTGCCAAAGGTTGTTGATAACAATGTAGGATGAGGAGAAAATGCTGGTAATGAGCAATTTATTCCATTGCAACAAAATTTTATACCATTTCAAACACAAATCCCATCACTTCGGTCAGGATTTATTTGTCATCTGTAAATGACTTTTTGTAGGACAGGTCTAAAAGGTAAAAACTTCAGTGTGTGTGGTTTGGAATTAGGGGAGAACGGGAAAATGTGAAAAAATTCCAGTAATTATACGCTACGATAGTACTTCACTCCGGCTCATTCATACAAAATTTGACACAAATCAAATAACACAACCCCTGTTCGTTTTCAAACTTGAATGAGTTAGTTTGTTGATTTTTATCAATGCTACTTCTTTTATTTCAAAATTAAACAAACGTGTCTTTTTACTTGTTGGCTTTCCCCCTTTTCTCAGTTTTCTTTATTATTTTGTTCTGTTTGCAACCCAAGGAAATATAACGTGCTTTGGTAGAAACTGCAGATCAAGATCAGACTATACAGAACGTACATTGTGATATCAGATTTTCCATCGTGTGCGATGTTTCACTGAACAGAAAATTCAGCATCAGATTTAAAAGGGATATCGGCAGTTTGAAAGACTCTGAACCGTGCAAGATTTCTGAAACGATTCTATAGCACTTTGACCAAAATCTTTATCCTTTTTTTTGGAGGGAGGGGGGGTTGAGGAGGGGACAGAGAGAGAGAGAGACAGAGAGAGACAGAGAGAGAGAGAGAGAGAGACAGAGAGTTATCAAAATAAAGTTGAATAGATCTTTATCTGAATCTTGGTACTACTATGTAAGAGTATCTCGTCATAATCATAAATTCACTTTCATGCCCTTAGTTTATGGGATCATTTATTCTCTCTCACCGCTGATCCGTGTTTCGACGATGGTCATGTTGAAATCCAGCCAGTGGCTCTGAAAGAATATTGTACAAAGTACTGGTAAAAAACTCAAGCAAAGCATTGGCCGCTGCGATACATGTATGAATAAAACAATGTTGAAAATGGCGTTAACCATACAAACAAACGTGTTGAAAAAACCATCCTGTTTTTAAGTTTAAAATGAAACCTCAAAAATTGTGATTGGCTAAGGCGGAATGTCTCAGCAAAATAGAACTCTTGTTTGTAAGTTTCACATTAAAAGCAGGTTTCAAAATTTGTCAATAACGAAGAAACCAGGTGTGCAACATAAGATAGTAAACTTGCCCTGATTCACCTGAAAGGAACCAATAATCACGGACAGGCTTGTGTACCATTTGGCCTGCAACACGCGAAAAGGGGCATTCGGACATTTGCGCAAAGTGTCTTCTCGGATCAGCCTGCGCAGTCCGCGCAGGCTGACCGAAACGACACTTTCCGTTTTTATGTAATTTTCTGTTTTGCGCAAGTCTACTGTAGCACAAAATCTAACGTAGTCGTAAAGTGCCGTCTCGGATTAGCCTGCGCGGACTGCGCAGGCTGATCCGAGAGGACACTTTACGCAAATGTCCGAATGCCCCTTTTCGCGGGTTGCAAGCCATTTCATATCGAATATAACCTTCATCCTATAATCCATAGCGCGACGCAACTCGTTGGCGGATTTGAGCAAAATAGGAGACTGAAGTTTTTTACGTGAAACCTAGCATAGGACTTACGATGTAATTACCCCCTTTGTTAAAGGAATACAACTAGTATTGTAAGTGGTTGTAGTTGTTCGAAGGTTTAACCTGTTCCCAAACAATCCCGAGATTTAACGAAAGAAGGTTTATGATAAGATTTTGGGAAAAAGGAGAAAATGCTCGTAACCAGGCAGCATTTTCTCCGTTTCTCACAATGTTTTCTACCCTTTCAAAGACCAGCATTTTCTCCTTTTCCCACAATGTTTTCTGCCTTTTGAAAGACACATCCCATGATTTTAGAAACACGGAATTAGTTGTCTGCAAATCCTTTGAAAACGGACAAGTCTTAAATTTTATCGTTTGGTAAAGGGCTAAATGACCACAAGAACTTAATAAATCTTTACCACACAATCCCGAGTTTTAGCAACATTTACTCAGGCAGTTTTTGAAAACATTGTGGGAAAAGGAGAAAATGCTGGTAACCAGCATTTTCTCCTTTTCCAACAAAGTTTCCCATCTTATCAAAGACAAACCCCATCTGTTTAGCCACCTTTATCATCTTCAAATGCTTTCAATTTGGACGAGTCAAGAATTAATATTGTGGTAAACATATAAAGGGAAGATTACACCAGGCCTAGCAAGTAATTGCGATTCGATAAGGACTGTACTTGTAATTGAATAACTTATCAACTTTTCAAGTTTACTTGTCAAAGATATTACTGAACGTAACTATTTACAAATGAGAGGTCACGGGTCGATTGAAGAAAACTTAGAACGAATTCATAGTGAACGAAGAACGTGAATATTTAACTTTTTCACTGACAGCTTTTTGCGTACTGCGTAGATCAAGGCCAGACTGCAGAGAACGTGCACAAATCAAAAAAGACAATGTCATTCATGAAAAATAATAAAATTAAACAATATCATTCAAGAAAACTTTTAGTTAAGTTTAGTTAAGAACATAATTTTTCCACCATCTTTGTACAGGACTTAAAGCACTTTGTAACGCCTTTTCTGATTGCTGCATATTACATCCAATAGCAGCCACCCACTGGTTTTGTGTTGTGTGGAACCAAGCCCCGGTAGCTTAGTCGGTAGCGTGCAGAACTTGAGAAAAGGGGGTCGTTGGTTCATTCCCGGCTGGGCCAATTTTTTTCCAAAGATTGATGATAGTCATTGCGACAGGATTCATTCCTCTCTCACCGCTGACCATTGTTTCGACGATGGTTATGTGGGAAAGCAGTCAGTGGCTTTGAAAGAATATTGTGCGGAGTACTTGTAAAAATGAAACTCCAGAAAAGCATGGATAGGAGCACTGGCCGCTGCGATATAACTGAGTTAATGCTTAAAACGGCGTGAAACAACATACAATCAATCAATCAAATATCAGAACGGTTACGTGTGATTATATTTGCCATTTCTTGCACGTTTTTCTAATAATATGAAAAACGCTGTGGGAAAAGAGGAATTTGCTTGTAATACAAGTCTTGTGCAAGGGCCATAAAACATTGTATTTGGACGGAAAGAGGTCAAAATAATAACAGAATCAGAGGAGACCCAGTAACTCACAACCGCGACCTGAAAATTTCACCGTTACACGAAATAGCGTAACAAGTGTTTTATATATTCCTTTAAACCGTATTTTCCACTTGTTTGCCGCACAATGTAGTTTTCACATCTTCCGCTGATCGGGTCTTTTCACACGCGGTCAACCTGAAAATGGCCGGTGATCATTAACCCATCCTTGCACGCAAGATATTTAAACTATTTTTAGACGAGCGAAAAATCAAAGTACTCTAATTTTTGTGAAATAGCTGTTTAAATTCTTCGTTTGGATTTTTTTTAAGACTACCGGACGAAAGAATTTAGATATGTCGAAATCCAAAGCATTTGCAGACGACAAATTAAACGCAGCTCAAAAATTGAAATTCGTTTTGGGAAGGGTAGAAAAAAAATTGTGGAAAAAGGAGAAAATGCTGGTTACAAGCATTTTCTCCTTTTTCAACAATGTCTTCAAAAGCTTTCTTTCTCAGGGTTGTTAAAAGTCGGGATTGTGTGGTAAACGCTTTTAATGAAGTTTTACACCGCTTTAAACAGGTTTTTCAGTCACAGCACAGCGACAGCTCACTTTTCCATATCTTTTCTTGGTTTCGTCGGTGCAAGGCCGGACTGTGGAGTCTGTTGCGCAAGGATATTCTTACTGTCAATGTTCTCTCTATACTAGCTTCCTTTTCGTTTCCTCAAGAGACCGCGAATGAGTCTTTCCAAAGTTTCATGCATCGTATAAATAAGCCCTTTTCCAAAAATCCTTTTATTTTAGCGACCCCAGGAAAAAGTCATGAAAACAATGTGGAAAAAGGAGAAAATGTTGGTAACCAGCATTTCTTCTGTTCCCACATCGTTTTCTACCTTTTCAACGACAATTTTTGTCAATGAACCACATCTGACGTTAAGATTGCGAATGCTTTGATAAGTCTACTATTTTGTCATCTAATAAAGACGTTAACCGCTCCTGCATGATATTTTGATGGTCTATCTGTTTGTATCGTCGCAAGTGACCAATTTCTCTCTTTCTCTTTGATGTTCTACGTGACCACGAATATAGTTAAACTTAATAATCTCATTAATAAAATCATACATATGTAATTGTGTGTGTCTTCATGTCTTGCTGTTTGAATGTAACTCTTCTCGTCTTTTTTCAGTCAGATTACCGGACCATATATTTATTAGTCCATTGATTCATCCGTACCTTCACTTGTTGGCTCGTTCAAAAAATTCCTTTGTTGGGTTACCTTTTACACAGTTTATTTAGTCAGACACTGTTTGCCTGTCTCTGTTCGTATGTCTATCTTTCTCTCTCTGTGTCTTTGTCTCTGTTTCTCTCTCTCTCCTTCTCTGTCTTGTTCTCCGTCCGTCCGTCCGTCTCCTTCCCCACCCCCGCCAAACCCAAGCGTGACCAAGAGATATAAATTACAAAGCTTTTCATTTTATACCACTATAATAAAGGTTACCAAATGGCAAAGATATAAACGAATGTCATTCTAACCAGGTCAAAGTTTCAATAATCCTCAAAAGTGTTTGAAATGCTAATAATTGTTTTATTGCCTGCTTTGTTAATTTGACTCTGTGACTTGATGTTCATAGTGTTTTATGTTTTGAAAAGTTAAATTTATCAGGGCAAATGTTGTAGAAATATATAAACTAATATTGGTACATTAGATTTGATACTAAATGTAAACTTTTACTGCGAGTTTAAGAAATATGTGATTTAAATATGTAGGAATAGTTCCCTCTTCTCCATTTTTCGGAAGAAAAGTCCTTTCTGGATGAAACATATACATGTATTTGAGGTAAAAGCAAAATAATAAAATTATCGTTTGTTTGAGTTTTAGAAAATTTAAGTGAAATCGATACTTCGAGTTAAGCGATGAATTCGACTTATCATACGTTCGAACTATAGAGATCTAACTGCAGTAGAAATTAACAGCTGCATTACCCCGCTCAAAATGGTCTACCTCAGTGGCGGGCCTGTCACGATCTATTTACCGAGTGTCAGTATCAATGTTTAGAAATGTATTTTGCCCTTATCTAAATTTTGATCTGATCTCTGTTCGTGGTTTATGAAATTTTGAACTTTCTGCTTCTTTTTTTCTAAACCTTGTGGATGATATTCAGATAGTAGCATGTAGCATGCTTGTCGACGTAGATATTTATTTTTTTTAGCGACAAATATTTAAACTCAACTTCTTTTGGCGCCTGAACATACAATCCATTGAAAGTAAAAAAAGATGTTTATATTGTGGGCTTGACTAAAGAAGGGTACGGCATAGATCAAGATCAGGCTGCATTTTATGTGCAGACAGTTTTTTTTTTCTAGAGGTTTGACTAAAGAACCGGATGGTATAGATCCAAGAACAAACTGCACGTTCTGTGCAGTATGATCTTGATCTATGCCGTTCCAAAAGCCCAAGGTTTTGTTTACGGTGCTGAAAAGGATTTAGAAAGTTTTACAAGTAATGAGATTAAATTTTAAGTTAAAAGAATTGGTGGATGGTTGGTGTTAGTTTGTTTGGAAGGTAAAAATGTTTGTAAGTTTGGGTTTTTGGTGGAAGGAAGGAAGGAAGGAAGGAAGGAAGGATAGAGGGAGGGAGGGAGGGAGGGAGGGAGGAAGGAAGGAGGGAGGGAGGGAGGGATGATAGGAAGGAAGGATAAGAGAGAAGAATAAGAGAGAAGGAAAAGAGGGAGGGAGGAAGGCATGGATGAAAGGCAAGGAAAGGGGAAGGAAGAAACGAAGGAACGAATGAAGGAACGATTGAAAAGAAGAAAGAGATGAAAAGAAAGGAAAAAAATGAAGTGGGAGGAAAGAAGGAATAAAAGAAACAAAGAGGATGGGAGGGAGAAAAGAGGGAAGGAAAGAATGAATTAACACGCCGTCGAACAAACAGAGAAGGGGACGACGTAATAAAAGGAGGAATGATGCTAGGACGAAGAAAGGGGTAGATAAAGGGGTCCAAGGAAGGAACGGCGAAAGATTTAGAAGATATTATGTATTTTATGTTATTGTGGTAGTGCATTTTTCAACTGCATTTTCGTGATATATGCATTTCCATTCTTTTTTTTTATTCCTTCTAGTACTTTCCCATTGTATAAATCTCTGCCATGTTGCCCGATAAGCTAAGCCAGATAAGCGGTCTATTATCAAAAGTGGGTATTATTTATGTTTTTTGGGGGTTTACGATGTTTTGTATCGTATCGACTTTAAAATCTAGTCGTAAAGAAAAGAACAAACTACATAGATGTATAGATAGATAGATAGGCAAAAACGTTTAGAGGACTATAAATGAAGTTGCCAATATAAACATAGCAATTTTTATCTAAGCCTGTACCAAACAATCCCTTGTTTTGACGAACCTGGAGGAAAGGTTTATGAAAACATTGTGGGAAATGGAGAAAATGCTGGTAACCATCATTTTCTCCTTTTCCCACATTGTTTTCTATTCCATCAATGATAAATTCATCGATTTGGGCAACATTTACAGCTCTATGTCGTCTACAAATACTTTCAATTTGGACAAGTCGCTAAATTTGTCGCCGGGTAGAGAGTCAAGCAGTGGCATTTGTGAAAAGGTAGTCGTTGTTGAGCGATCTAATTCGACAGTTACTCCCCTACTGATTAACACGTATATAAAAGACAGCAATAAAGAAAAAAAAAAAATAGTCTTTGAATCTTGCACTATCTGATCTTAATCTACACTTTTCTATGAAGCACAGAAACCTACTTCTAGAAATCTGAAGACTTAATTTTCGCCTACGGGAAGTAGTAACTTATTGGTGGAAAAAACAGAGCTGTCGAAAATTTATACCAGACAGCACTGAGCGCTGATACCGTAAATCAGAATGTACTTTCTGTGCATTCCGATCTTGAACAATGTTGTCCATTTAAATGATTTTCAGAGCATATCACAGGTAGGAGTCTTGAGAATTAGATTTTTGCTGTCGAAAATCAAGATTTACTATCGAAAATCGAACCTACGGAAGACCTCCCTCCCTTTCTCTACTTTTTTTTCCATTTTTCTCCATTTGCTCACCTCTTCCTCTTTTCCCCTCTTTCTCTCTCTTTTCATCTCTTCCCCTCTTTCGCGCTCTCACTCTCTCTCTCTCTCTCTCTCTCTCTCTCTCTCTCTCTCTCTCTCTCTCTCTCTCTCTCTCTCTCTCTCTCTCTCTCTCTCTGTTTCTCTGTCTTCCCCCTGCTGTCTTGTCCAATGTTCTTAGTTCTATGGAAGTAATTACAGCAATACCGATTATAAGAGAATCTCTCTGTTAAAAAAGTAACTGATGGCCGGACCAATATCATAAATAATGAATTCTTAACCCTGATAGCGCTGGACCGGGCTTGAGTTGATTTTGCTGACTGTGTAGATCAAGATCAGACTTCACAGAATATGCAGTCTGATCTTCGATCTACACTGTCCGCTCTTTCGTTACATAATCTCGTCAAAACAACTTTTTAATAGCAATAATTGGATTGTATTAAGTAATTTTTAAATGGCTTTTTATTTAGCCGGTACTGTAAGGGTGAACGTTCCGAAGTTATTTTTGTTCCGCCAACAAAATCAAATCACCAGTGTGTGGAGAACATTTAATGAATTATTAATTGGAGAATCCCTCAGACGCGTTATTTTGCGAATTAAGCTGATTTTTACTCTTTTTCGGTGCCTTCAGTGATTTTAACCGTTATCGTTCTAAATAACTGAAATAAAACTTTCAAGCCGATAGTAAAACCCCAAATGTATATTTTGTGTAAAAATATCTCCGTATCGGACAGTGTAGATTCAAGATCAGACTGCACGTTCCGTGCAGTCTGATCTTGATCTACACTGTCCACAAAAGGTCAGTGAGTCGCGCTATGGAGCATATGGGCTAAGAGCTCAGAATGTTAACTTTTTGTTCTTTTCAAAGAGTCAACACTTAGTCTGGCTTTCACATTGGTGCAGTCTGATCCTGGTATATCTCTTTGATACCCTAGAAAATGTTTTAAATCTGCTACAGCCATTCGATTTTTTTTTTTTATCTTGAATAGCGCTTTATTACCATGGCTGTTTCAAAGGGTAGAAAACAATGAGAGAAAAAGGATAAAATACTAGTTACCAGGATTTTCTCCTTTTCCCTCACTTTTCTGAAGTTTTTTTCTTTAGGTTCGTAAAAACAGGCCCTGCCGGGTAGCTCAGTGGTTAGCGTATCTGACTCGTGACCTGGTGGTTACGGGTTCGATATCCGGTTCAGGCAAACTTTCTTTCCGGCGATTTTTTGCCTCTCACCTCTAATGCATTTGAGAAAAGTTGTCAGTGACTTTGAAAGAAAGTTGTGTTAGTACTGGTATGAGACAGCAAGGAAACACATGCGTAGGTACACTGACCACCGTGATATGACCAAAGCTGTTAAAACGGGGTTAAACTCATATATGAACAAATTGTAAAATCAGTACTGTGCTAAATGGCTGCAAAGACATCCTCCCTCACCCCGCTTAAAGAGGACTATCCTGATAGTGGTGGACCGGGCTTGGGTTGATTATGCGGACAGTGTAGATCAAGATCAGACTGTACAGAACGTACAGTCTGATCTTTGATCTACACTGTCCGATAAGGACATATTGTCCACCAAAAACTACCTTTGAATAAGCAAAATTTGGGTTTTTACTATTGGCTCAAAAATGTCATTCTACTTATTGAACAGGATAAGGGTTAAGGCTTGTGAAGATTTTTTAGGCAATATGAAACATATGATGATTATCATCACAACTCAAGTGTGGTCCATGCCCCAGCTTACCCCATATATACAAACCATCAGGATGATTATAAACGTCTTTCGAGTGACGATACTTAAAGATGGTTTTTGTAGAAAGTAAGGATCAGGACAAGAGAGCACAAATTGTGTAGTCTGATCATAGTGTAGTATACTGGTCTATCCCATAGATAGATATAAATGTAAAGCCCGTGATTGTATAAAGGGACACTTATACTGCCCTGCTATAGAGCTAGCATTAGTAGGGACGTGGTAGAGCGTTCGCCTTGGGATCTAGAGGTCCTGGCTTTAATCCCAGTATACTTCAATAGTTCCACGCTATCCTATGTTTATTTTGTGTGGGACAGCCTGCCGAAACACTGTTGAAATTGCAAGTTTTAAGTTTTTGGTAGTTTTATTTTTTCCTTTGGCAATATTTTATCCAAGTTTAAACGCGCTTACTATATGAAACCTCCTTTTAAACACGTGCCTCTCTACCTTGCATAAACAAATATTTGTACCATGCTCTGTGAAAAAGGTCTTTCATGTATCAGCAGAAAGTATCGATCCATGTCATCCTGCACAGTCCGCGCCATTTTGTCATTTCTGCACGTCGAAGGACCAGTGTACCTCATTATGCAGTTGTTTGTTCGATAAAATGGGCTTAATGGATCCGTCATTATGTAGTGACTTGCATAGTAAAATGCATCTTAGACATGCATTAAAATCCTTTTGCCACAGCGCCACTCATGTCTTATGATTCAGAGTCCAAATTCATGGAAGAAAAAAGCAATAGCTGCTCGACGCATGGCTTTATGTTGCATGGCTGTATGTAGCATGGGTAAAAAAAAAAATTCGTAAGGTGATTTTTTTTTCTACTGATTAAATACATCTTTGCTTTTTCTCTCGTATTTAGTTAGTGCTGCCAGGGTTTAGTACAGAACTCATACAGAATATGTATTTTCTCATTAAACCCTCATCCTGCTACATAACTAAAATGAAATTTTCAATTCGATAGTAAAAACCCAAATATTGCTATTTCAAAGTTATGTTTTGGGGAATAATATCTCCTTATCGGACAGTGTAGATCCAAGATCAGACTGCACGTTCTGTGCAGTCTGATCTTGATCTACACTGTCCGCAAAAGGTCAGTGAGTCGCGCTCAGTAGCCGAAGAGTTAATCGAGTCACGGAGAACGGCATGTCATTTTGTTTATTGTAAACGCGGACTTAATGTAGACTTTTATAAACTATTATACTATGTTAACCGCAGCATTTGTGCGTGTTTGCATGTTATTTGCGTTTATTGCAGATCTTAATTATTTATTCTGAATGTATAGACCATTATTTTACAATATCTGCAGAATTTTGCCATTTCTCCCGTCTTGAAAAAATAACAGTTAAAAGCTACGTGCAACGCACGTGAATATAAATGCGCCAGATTAAAAAAAAGTATATGGTAATTTGTTAAACAGAAGTATAGCATGTATAAATGTTTATGTCTACGTCGGCTCCATTGGAACCCCAAATGACCTTTGGCTCATGTTTGTTTTACTTTAAGGTCATGCCACACATAAAAGGCCTTATTATATACCTTTGGTCTCTGTGTTTTAACGGTGACAAATTAACCTAACTTTTTAATGAGTACAAACCCTTTGTCGGAAGTTTCACTTTTTTTCAACTCTTACTTTTGTACTAAACCATTCTGCATTCTGTGACAAAGAGCTGTTTTGTGACAAGGAGCTGGTGGGGGGTATGATCACGTTTAATGATAGCTCTAGTTTTACATGGATCGAGAAACGCGTTCTTGCAACTTACATGTATACCAATATCTCTCGATTCTGCTTCTTGGAGACTACACCAGTACTCGTGCCGAATGTGTGGGCCAATGAACAGTCTCAAAGTTGACACCCCCTCCCCGGTATCGAACTCGGGCCCTAATGGTTACAAGGCCTACGCTCTACCTCACAATCACGGACACCACTCACAAACTCAGTCGAGCATGGACTCAAGCTTTACAGGCACGGGCACATGTTGTGCTATAGTTTCAAACAATGTATGCGGCAATACGCCTCTTGGCCTGCAACACGCGAAAAGGGGCTTTCGGACATTTGCGTAAAGTGTCGTCTCGGATCAGCCTGCGCAGTCGGCGCAGGCTTATCCGAGACAGCACTTTACGTCAACATGAGATTTTGTCCTACAGTAGACTTGCGTGAAACAGAAAATCACATACGATCGGAAAGGGTCGTCTCGGATCAGCCTGCGCGGAGTGCGCAGGCTGATCCGAGATGACACTTTACGCAAATGTCCGAATGCCTGCCCCTTTTCGCGTGTTGCAGACCACTTAGTTTAGGCGAGCTCAGCGTCTTCCTTCACTTTTCAATCTTAAACTTTTTTTTTTTCAAAAAGTTTGAAAGCTCTTCTTATCTTTGTTAATGTCCATAGGAAGCCTTTTATACTCAAGAATTGAAGAAAGCACGCCATATGTTGTCATTGTCAATTTTATTGGGCCATGCTCTGGCAAAATGGGGGTTTAATGCATCTCTGTGATGCATTATACCAAGCAAAATTATCATGTAATTATGGATCCATAGAATCTATCTTGTCTAAAAGTTGACCGAATCTGGAGGTAGAATGGTCCTTTGCCATGCAGAATAATTAACCAATAGCAAAAAGCGCGGACTGCGCAGGCTGACATGGATCGATACTTTTTCCAGATGCATTAAGCTCCCTTTTCACAGAGCATGGCTCAGTTATATAATTGGGCTAAAAATACAACATGACAGTTTTGCAACTTCCGGTTTGAAATGTTACCATACATCTCCACGGCTAGGCACTGAAGGAGCTGAATTTGTGATCAGGAAATCTTGGTTCGATCTAGTGAGAGTACCCCTTACTTTCGCGAGGCACCGAAGAACCTCAAACAAGTACTGATTTAAACCAGGAAATACCCAATGGTTGAAGTGATTTGGCTGAAACGGTGCTGGAATCATCGCAAGATAAGCATTAAAACATTTTCCGAGGTTCAAGACATTCTCACAAATCTTAAAGGTCTTCCTAGTTCTTTTAATTACAAAATGAGACGAAGCCATATATACATCAGCCTAGTAGACAGCTCGCCATAAGCTGTCATTTTTGATAAAATCTGTCTGTCCGACTCAAATACAATGTCAGTTAGGCATATTTTTCTGAGAACTATTAACAAATATTAAGCCATGCTCTAGCAAAAGGGGGCTTAATGCATTTCCGTAATGCATTATACCGAGCAGGTCATCATATAGCTAGTGATCTATAAAATTCATATTGTGTAACAACTTGCTGAATCATAAAATACGTAAATGGTCGTTTGACATGCAGAAATTTGACCAATAGCAAAAAGTATCGGCCCATGCCATGGGTCGAAAGATTTTGCAGATGCATGAAGCCCCCACCCCTTTTTAACAGAGTACAGCTCATAGGTACCGTACAAGAATATGGCAGGTCACTTTAACTACTGCTTGGACTTTTTCGGTGAGTAAATTCACTGGATCTGACTTAATAACCGGATCGGACATCAGAAACCTCTTTTTATATTAAGGATTTACCTGCCAAATAAGTTGAATGAAACTTTCGAACCGATAGTAAAACCCCTAATATTGCTGTTTCAAAATATAGAAAAATATCTCCTTATCGGACAGTGTAGATTCAAGATCAGACTACACATTCTATGCAGTCCGATCTTGATCTACATTGTCCGCAAAAGGTCGGTGAGTCGCGCTTAGTAGCCTCAGGCTTAATGAAGAAAAGGGTTTCTTCAGAGTTTTATACAGCCTTTGTAAGTAATGATTCAAACAGGATAAATGTACTTGCATAAACCACAAAAAAGTGAGGCGATTCTTCTTCAACTGGGGCCGAAGTTTCTCGAGGATAAGTCTTCTTATCTTTTTTTGTGTGGTGTTCGTTGTTGTGAGGTAGAGCGTCGGTCTCGTAACTAAAGGGTCCCGAGTTCGATTTCCGGGAGCGGGTATCAAGTTTGGGACTTTTCATTGGCCCACACACTCGGCGCGAGTACTGGTGTAGTTTCCAGGAAGCAGAATCGAAAAAGATTGGTGTAAGTTGCCAAAACTTGTGTTTCAATCGATTTGAAATAAATATGTTTAAAATAAAGTTATCTTTTTTCTTTCTGCCTTTGGTTCGGGTTCGAGTTTCCTTGGGAGCGAGTCTGTAATAATGGTTCTGTTTTTAACAACCATTGCAATTTCTGTTTGATGTAAGTATTCAAATAGAAAAAGTGTATATCGAATTCAAAAGAAATGTGAACAAACTTTTGGAAGACACTCTGAAATCAGGCGCGATTCAGGTCCGATTCGCTCCGATCTTGTGACATTACCCACTCGATTTTTTTTAAACTCTATTTTATAGTTTGTCACCTTTCATGAAGGTTGTCCTTTTTCAAAATCGTTGTAAATTCGTTGCAGGATGTTATAGGTAAATTCTTTTTTTTTTATTCGAAGGAATTTCCAGCAGGTTTCCCAATTTAACATTTGTTTCCGTCTGACAGACGGCACGGAAGAAGTTTCGTCTGCGGGCAGCTGAAAAGGTGATAAAACACAGCTTGCACAGTAGTTGAAATTATCAATGCGTTTTCAGCTGGTATTTAACTCGGGGGGGGGGG
The DNA here is from genome assembly GCA_946811185.2 of Hippopus hippopus. Lineage (NCBI taxonomy): Eukaryota > Metazoa > Mollusca > Bivalvia > Cardiida > Cardiidae > Hippopus > Hippopus hippopus. Next base: position 44,552,936 of record OX328106.1, on the reverse strand, counting down.
GGGGGGGAGGAGAGAATTTTGTATTTGGCCATTTGTATCAAACGCCGTCTCTTGTCAAAGCTTGGATGCAGTTTGCAAACACTGATAGTGAAGTGGCTTCAGTTCTTAAACAGGGACTTTTGCGGATGGCATAGATCAAGACCAGACGGCACAGAACCTGCAGTCTGATCTTGGATCTATACCGTCCGCTTCTTTATTTTATTATTTATTATAAAGCCTATCAGATTAAAATCTGAGTTTCAGTGGATTTTATTTTTATCTGTCGAACGAGGCCAAATTTACTTAGATCCACATGTATTTGGCATTTGAAGAGTCACCCTTTATCCTACTAAGTAAAGGAAATAAAAATTTCAAGCCAATACTAAAACCCGAGTTTTTGTATTTCAAAAGTATTTTTGGAGGAACGATATCTTCTTATCGGACAGTGTAGATCTAAGATCAGACTGCACGTTTTGTGCAGTCTGATCTTAATCTACACTGTCCGCAAAAGGTCAGTAAGTCGCGCTTAGCAGCCTTGGAGTTAAATAAATTCATACCGGCTGGAAATAACAGTGTACATGTTCTTTAGATTCCTATATATGTGCATTATAACGAAGGGGAAAGAGGGGGATACAGCCATATCGTGTTTCGACGTTAAAGACTTTAGAAAAGTGTAATAAATGAAGAAATTACTGAAAACGAGAATTTTCTTTATGAGTTACTTTTTGCTTTCTTTCACAGTACTTCATCAGTATGAATACTTTCCGTTTACCTTCAGTTTATCTTTTGCTTCTCTTCAATAACCCTTTACAATACAAACCCGAGTTTTAACTACCCTGATGAAGAAGGCTTTTAAAGACATTGTCTCATTATTTTGATTGACGATGCCTTTTGCAAATTAAAATAGTCGAATCTTAAATTTGTCTTCTAGTGAAGAGGCAAGAATGTCCAATTCCTTACCAGACGACAAAATTTTAGACTTGTCTAAATTGAAAGCATTTGCAGACGACAATTTCAAAAGGGCTCAAATGATGCAATTTGCCATATTTTTTTAAACTCTTTACCATACGACAAAACTTTGATACTTGTCAGAATTCAAAAGATTTGCAGACGAAAAACTAAACACGCCTCTAAGATGAAAACTTGCTGTTTGGGGAGTAAAAAACAATATAGAACAAGAGCGGCAAATTGTCGCAAGATACGCCCGTCCCACCGCCAGTTGTCGAGGGGGGATAATAATCGTAAAGGGTAGGTAGAGGAAAATAGTAGTGCAGCAGAAATCATGTAAGTGATTGAAATAGGCATGAATGTCTCCTCTAATGTTAAGGAAACATGCATATAAAGTTTCAGGTCATTCCAACATGAAAAGACAAAGTTATATTGTAGAGAAGCATGAAAAGCTGTAAAAAAATAATGAATAAGGAATAATTCCAAAAGGGCATTAGGTAAGGTTACGGCTTCAGTGCATTGCACTTTTCGTAACTGCAACAAACATGTTTACCAAGTCTCAAGTCAATTTGACTTGAGGTGACAAAGTTCCGTTCCGGACAAGCAAGAAATACTGTAAAAATGAAGACCAAAGTGGAATTATTCATAATCCACGCTAGGTAGAGTTATTGTTCTTGCCCACTGTACTCCGTAATATTGCAACAAACATGCATACCAAGTTTGAAGTCGTTCTGAATTGAGATGACAAAGTTATATAACTCAAAGACAGCACGAGGTAGAGTTACAATTCTTGTGCACTGCACTTCCAAATATTGCTACAAATAAGCATACCATATTTCAAGTCATTCCTACTTAAGATGACAAAGTTATGCACTAGACAAGCAAGAAATGCTATAAAAATGAAGATCTAAGGGGGAATAACTCAAAATTCGTGCTAGCAAGAGTTATGGTTCTTGTGCACGGCACTCCGTAATTTTTCAACAATCATGCATACTAAACTTGAAGATGTTCAGACTAAAAATGACAAAGTTGTATTCCGGACAAGCAGAAAATGCTGTAAAAATGACGATCAAAGGGAAATAACTTAAAGACAGCACGAGTTAGAGTTATGGTTCTTTTGCACTGCACTCCATATTATTGCAACAAACACAAATGCTAAGTTTCAAGTCAATCGGACTTGAGATGACAAAGTTATGCTCCGGACAAGCAGAAAATGCTGTAAAAATGACGATCAAAGAGAAATAACTCAAAGACAACACGAGGTAGAGTTATGGTTCTTTCGCACTGCACTCCGTATTATTGCAACAAACACAAATGCCAAGTTTCAAGTCAATCGGACAGGAGATGACAAAGTTATGCTCCGGACAAGCAGAAAATGCTGTAAAAATGACGATCAAAGAGAAATAACTCCAAGACAGCTCGAGATAGAGTTATGGTTCTTGTGCACTGCACTCCGTATTATCGCAACAAACACAAATGCCAAGTTTCAAGTCAATCGGACTGGAGAATACAAAGTTATGCTCCGGACAAAAAACTGGACACCGCCCGCCCTGCCGCCCGCCCCGACGGACGCCCGCCCAGACGCCCGCCCGCCCGTACGCCATGGGTGATCCCATAATACGTCTCGTCTTCGACGGGCGTATAAAAAGGAGAAAATGCTGGTTTTCAACATTTTCTCTCTTTTTCACAAAGGCTTTCTTTTTCAGGATCGTTTAATGTCGGCATTGTCTGGTTAAGTCAATTGTTATGAAGGTTGGAAAGGGTGCATGCCATTTCAATTTAAATATTGCAGTGTTTCCTGAATTTATAAACATTGTATTAGCAAGTCAAAAAATTGTAATTAGCTTTTTTCTGTTTCTGTCTTTTCATTTTTTGTTGTTTTTCCACACTATTCAGCACATCTTTGTTTAAAATATGTGATACGCATCGTGCACTTGTACAATAGACAATAAAAATGACATAAAATTGCGTCAGTTTATTTAGACGCAATTTCGTCAGGGAAATTAAATGAGCCATGGTCTGGCAAAAGGGGGCTTAATGCATCTTCGTGATGCAATAAACCAAGCAAGTCATTACATAATTTTTGATTAAAAAACTCATTTGTCTAAAAAATGACTGAATCATGAGGTCCTTGGACACGCAGAAAAGTTACAAATTGCAAAAAGTTTCGACCCAGGTCAGCCTGCGCGGACTGCGCAGGCTGACATGGTTTGATACGTTTTGCAAATGCATTAAGCTCCCCTTTTCTCAGAGCATGGCTCAAATGAATTTTTTCATTTTTCCAAAATATTAACGGTTTAATAGAAAACAGCTTTTCAGAAAATGTAGCATTAAGCAATCGTTAAATGGAAGTTTTATATTGAAACGCATCTGGTTTTTAAAGTTATTCTTTCTTTCTTTCCATTTCTTTTCTTTCTTTCTTTCTTTCTTTTTATCTCTCTCTCTCTCTGTCTCTCTCTCAAATATCTTTTTTGGGTGTTTGCCTTATATCAATAGCGTTTGCTACAAAAGACGCAGTGAATTTATTTGGCATTTAACGCATCGGCATTTTCACTATGTACTGTAATAGCTAATTCCTGTTTACTGAAATCACTCTTTATGTAAAAGTACCTGGTCTGATATTTAACTCTTCCAGTACCAAACAATTGTTTTTACGACCCTAATTGGCAGAGCTTTTTGAAAACATTGCTGGAAAAGGAGAAAATGATCGTTACCAGTATTTTCCCCTTTTCCAACAATGTTTTCTACTTTTTTCAAAGACCGCTCCCATCATTTTAGCACATTTGACATGTCGTCTGCAAATGCTTTCTATAATTGGCCTGCAACACGCGAACAGGGACATTTGGACATTTGCGTAAAGTGTCGTCTCGAATCAGCCTGCGCAGTCCGCGCAGGCTAATCCAAAACGACACTTTCTATTTTCATGCAATTTTCTGTTTTGCGCAAGTCTACTGTAGCACAAAATCTAATGTAGTCGTAAAGTGCCGTCTCGGATTAGCCTGCGCGGACTGCGCAGGTTGATCCGAGACGACACTTTACGCAAATGTCCGAATGCCCCTTTTCGCGTGTTGCAAGCAATATACGGACGAGTTTAAAATTCCAGTGTCCTTGAAAAGAACTGAAAATATTGTGAAAAAATTATCCATCATCAAACAAATAGTGAAAGGCAGCAGAAGTTCACGAATATTTGGAAAAACTCACGTCATTTCATGAATCTTGATAGATTCTAAGAAAGAAAAAAAGACGACCTCGTAATTGCAAATAATTTTGGAGTCTCCCGTACCAATGGAATAGTGCCTGTTACATTTGTTTAGCACGTTTATGTTCAGCGATTATGATTTTTAAATGTTTTGATTCTCAACGCTTTTCCACATGTACACGACTCCGTTGCCTTAGAACAGAACAGTTATTTACGCCATTGCCCTCGTAATGTCATAATTTATTCCAAGAAAAAAAAAACATCTTGTAGTTGTACTGTTACATAAATTTGAGGTCTTTTTTACTGATGGGAAAATGCTCTCTTACATTTATTTAGCACGTTTATGTTCAGCGAAAATGATTTTTAAATGAGACATGCTCTGGCAAAAGGGGGCTTAATGCATCTCCGTAATGCATAATACAAAGCAAGTCATCACATGATTATGGATCCATTGAGGTAGTTTTATTCAACAGCTGACTAAATAATGAGGTACACTGGTCCTTTGACTAGCAGAAAATTGACAAGTAGCAAAAGGTTTCGGCCCAGGTCAGCCTGCGTGGACTGCGCAGGCTGACCTGGGTCAATACTTTTTGCAAATGCATTAAGCCCCCTTTTCACAGAACATGGCTCAAACGTTATGACATTCTCAACGCTTTTTTCATCTGCAGACGGCTTTATTGCCTTGGAACAGACCAACTGTCAAAGCCATTGTAGCAAAAGGAAAAATTGCCCTCGAAATGTCATAATAGATTCCAAGAAAAAATAAAACCGACTCGGTGGTTGTACATAATTTTTGGTATCTCTTTTACCGATGGAATGATGCCCTGTTATATTTATTTAGCACGTTTACGTTCAGCTAAAATGATTTTTAAATATTTTGACATTCTCTACGCTTTTCCACCTGCACTCAACTTTTTTTTTTTGCCTTGAAACAGACCAGTTATTAGAGCCATAGTGGTGAAAAAGAAATTGCTTTAAACAAGCAGTTTCTTCTTCACCTGCAGTATTTTCACATCTTTGTGAATCAAAGCTTATGTTGAAATTCATGGGTCCACAGTTAATGTTTTCGAAGTTGTCTGTAGCCAGTTTGTTTCAGAAAAAAAAATAGAGGAATGTAGATTGTTTTGTATAATTACACTTGATAAACTCCCTCGCTATGTTTTACCAAATGATACGAGTTTCTACGACCTTGCAGACGATGCTTTTGAAAACATTGTGGGAAAAGGAGAAAATGCTGGTTTACCAGCATTTTCTCCTTTTCCAACAGTGTTTTACTTCCCTTCAAATACAATTTTCATCATTTGAGCCTGATCTGAATTGTCGTCTGCAAATGCTTTGACTTTGGACCAGTCTAAAATTATGTCATCTGCTCAAGTGTTATTTATAAACAGGACAGCAGCCTTTTCCATGCTGACCCAATTAAGTGAAAACAAAATGCACAAACATGCATCTTATTAGTTTTGTGTTTTTTCTCTCCTAAACTCTTGACAGAAAGGTAATCATCAATTACGTAAGGTTAAGAAAACAAATTATTCAAACAAATTGTTTTCTCCATTTTCTGTTACATATACAGTCAAACCTCAGTGGCTCGAACATGGGAAACTTCAAATATCAAAGAAAACTCGAATAATGATCTGTCTCTCGGCAGAATCTCTGTACAGTTCATTTTGTTCGACTTCGGAAAAATCGCCCACCTTATAATTTAAACAATCTAACACATATCGCATGCAGTCACCTAAGTCATATTTCTACGTATTTTACTTGTAGTTTGTGGTGTTTTCACACTCTTAGGGAGTTTACTCTTTTTGATTCGCCGTTTTTTTTTTTCCGAATTAGCTTGCATTATGCCCAACACTGTTTTTTGACCAAATCCCTGCGTCATCAATCTCTTTTGCGGGGTTTTGTCGGCACTTTATCTAGTGTCCTGTATTGTCTTGCCGAAAGGCTTTCTTATTTAATTATCACCTACAGCGGAGGAATCGAACAATTACAAATCGAACCCCTGAACCACCGAGCTGAACACAATTTGTTCTCGAGCGACTGTTCTATCAGTTTTAAGCCTGTGTTGGCTAAACACAATCCAGCTTTTTACCTGACGACAAGATTTTGGACGCGTCCAAATTCAAAGCCTTTGTTTGCAAAGGAGTAATAAAACAAGACTCAAACATTAACACTTGTCTTTTAACCCTTAGGCTGTTAAGCGCGACTCACTGACCTTTTACGAACAGCGTAGATCAAGATCAGACTGCACAGAACGTGCAGTCTGTTCTTGGATCTACACTGTCCGATAAGGAGATATCATTCTCCAAAACATACCTTTGAAATAGCAATACTTAAGTTTTTATCATCGAATTGAAAATTTCGTTTTAGTTATTTAGCAGGATACGAGTTAAAATGTAGAAAACGTTGTGGGGAAATACGGGGAAATGCTGGTTACTAGTATTTTCTCCTTTTTTTCCACACATGGTGTTTTCAAAATCTAGCTTCTTCGGGATCGTAAAAAACACATGAGACGTGCTCTGGCAAAAGGGGGCTTAATGCATCTCCGTGATACATGATACCAGCCCAAGTCATCACATAATTATGGATCCAAAAGAGCCACTTTTTAAACAACCGACTTAATCATGGGGTAAACTGGTCCTTTGACATACAGAAAATTGACCGATAGCGAAAAGTTTCGGCTCAGGTCCGCGCAGGCTGACCTTGGTCGATACTTTTCGCAGATGCATTAAGCCCCCTTTTCACAGAGCATGGCTCAGTCATGATTGTATAGTTACACATTCTTGAAATTCTTATATTCTAATTATTTAGTATTTTTTTAATTATATCCGTCAGTCGAGTAACCAAATGGATTCTATACATGTAGTTAGTTCCTCTTCTATGACTCGGCAATTTTAGTGTAAAATGTTTTGCATTAAATTAAGGTTTACTTTTCTAAAGCCCAGGTATTACAAATGTGTGGGAAACTCGCTGTTTATTGAGTCTTAGGTATTAGAATCGAATGAAATGCATTTTGTTTGCTAAGCTGAAGTGCTGTGTTATTTGGTTATGACAGAACAGAACAGAATGATTAATCACAACTTATGGATATAATTTCAAGGTGGGGGAGAAAGAAAATAATGTGCTTGTACTTTGATGCTGGTGCATTTTCACATTTCTAGTAATGTAGAAGACTTATGAAAAGATTGTGACAAACCTGACTCATTTCTAAAATTTAGAAATATATGAGTCATGTTCTGTGAAAAGGGGGCTCAATGCATCTGCGAAAAGTTTCGAGCCAGGTCAGCCTGCGCGGACTGCGCAGGCTGACCTGGGCTGAAACTTTTCGCTTTTGGTCAATTTTCTGTATGTCCTAGGACCAGTCTATATCATGATTAAGTTGCTAGTTAAAAAAAGTGGATATTATGGATCCATTTGTATTTGATGGCTTGCTTGGTACCATGGATCACGGAGATGCATTAAGCCCCATTTTGTCAGAGCATGTCTCATATCAATTTGTCAGATTTTAATATACGTCCAAGTTTTACTTGGTCAGAAAGTTTTTGTTTTCTCCATAAAATGCACAAACAAAACAAATACATTTGACAAGGTAACCGGGATTTTCCCATTTTCCCACAATATTTTCTATCCTTCCAAAGGCAAATCACATCATTTGAACAAAATTCATTTGTTGTCTGCAGTTGCTTTCAATCTTGACCAATCTGAAAACATCTGTCGTTTGATAAAGAGTTAAAATTCCTTCGGGCAAACGAAAACAAGTCGGTACAGAGAGGAGGGCCGAGATGGAAACCCACAAATCACAGAAGTTTCATAGACATACACCACCGAATAAACAAAATGGACATTAGCAGCCAAGTAAATGACTGCAAATATCGTAAAGTCAAGCTTGCTTTTGACCATAATAGTTTTGCGCCCCGGACAGTGTAGACCACGATCAGACTGCACGTTATGTGCAGTCTGATCTTGATCTACACTGTCCGCGAAAAGAAAATAGGCTGGGAAATATGCATAGAGGGTTAATGTCATCATAAATAATGCTAATATGGCAGAATTGGCGGGGCGTGCAATAAAAAGGTGGTGACGTACAATTAATGCTGTATGTGTAGTACCTTCAATGAACTTTCTACATGTCATCACGGTGTCTGAGTGCAAAGACTCGAGGTGTAAATATATTCTTATACCTTAGGCTGCTGAGCGACTCACTGACCTTTTGTGGACAGTGTAGATCAAGATCAGACTGCACAGAACGTGCAGTCTGATCTTTGATCTACACTGTCCGATAAGTGCATATTTCCTTCCCCCCCCCCCAAAAAAAAAGAATATCTTTAAAATAGCAAAATTTGGGTATTTACTATCGGCTTAAAAGTTTCATTTCACTTATTCAGCAGGACAAGGGTTAAAGATAAAAAGAAAAAAAAAAGTTCTAAAAATAGTAACTGAAGATTGTAGAACGGCTTATGGCCCTGCCTCCGTGTACATGTCTAGAGTTTAACACAACGGCTTAATTGACTGATTATCGTTATTTTTCGTCGCCAATAGGTGCCCACGTGGGCAACGCCCCCAGACTACTGAGAGTGATGTTACGGAGAATAGTGCAAAATACAGGACGAAACTCATCCTAAGTTAGGTTCTTTAACGTGGCCGATGTATACATGTAACACCGTCACATGGTACCTCGGTTTGACGTCTCATTCAAAAGACTACATGTAATTTGTATTTGGCCAGCGGTGGGAACCGTCATCACACCCTCAAGTGGTCCGAGACATGTCGTTCACATGTCTTGTGCTCTACAACTTGAGCTATATACTCAGGTTGGTCGTACAATATGGAAATTGTGATAAGCCGCTTGATCAGGTTTTACAGCTCTTCTTCGATGCAACTATTAGTCAACAGACTAGAGCGGTGCTTGTACAACCAGGATGGAGCTAAAAATACGAGTGTCTGACAGGATGAAGTGCTTCAGTGGGGGGAGGGGATCGTTTGACAATTGTATGTCAATACTCTTAATTTCTTGATGAAATGAGAGAGAGAGAGAGGGAGAGAGAGAGACGGAGGAGGGGTTTATCAGTTTGCTGCATCGTCAGTGCTAGAGCCATATTGGTTAGAGAAGTACAATCATACATAAGAACTTTTTGTGTCCTTTCCAGTGTGTTGTAAGCCCGGCCGGGTAGCCCAGTAGTTGTCGTATTTGATTCGTGACCTGGTGGTAGCGGGTTCGATACCCGATTGAGACAAACCTTGCTTTCAGGCGATTTCCCCCCTCTTACCTCTGATGCACATAAGAAAAGTAGTCAGTGACTTGGAAAAGAAGTGAGGTCAGCACTAGTGTTAGAAAGCCAGGACACATGCGTAAGTGCACTGACCGCCGTGTTACAAGCTGTTATAAGGGCGTTGAACTCCAATACAAACAGACAAATCCATAGAGTTGAACGAGTCCGAGAGTTTTACACGAAACGATAGATTAAATAAGATGGTCCGAGGCCTCAGGCGACCATAGATCACATTGACTGACTAGAACGTCGACAACAATATAAAAATAAATGCATAATTAACAAAGTCCATGAAGTTACGAGTATAATCCAGCTTCTTTTTTCAATGAAATTCTTTCAAACGCTATACAGGAGGAAATGTGTTGTTTCGTAGTTGTGACAAGAAGTAGGCATTGCGAAACCTTTCGATGGCCTCTCTTGTCTTTTGTATCGGGTTCGAATCTTGTGAAAGAGGACAGACTTTGGAACTTACCAACTTCAGGGACAGGATTCGCCGGCAATAAAAGAAACCGAAATTGTAAAAGATTGTTGAAAAAATGAATGCCATAGGTAAAGACAGATTACAGACAGAGCTATCTGTCTTTAAAGACAGACAGACAGACAGACAGACAGACAAGACAGACAAGACAGGGCCAGACATGAGAGGTACAGGGAATGGTAGAACAGGACAGGACAAGGTAGTGCGGGGGCAGGGCAGGACAAAGCATGGCTGTTAAACACAGGACAGGCCGTTATTTAACCTTTAAGTCTTGCAATAAACAGATCAGTTTAATTGTAGAGGGATATCACTGATCAATGTGTTACATAAAGTATTTTACTGTAAAATAAATGACTGGATCTATTTTATGGCGGAGGATAATGAAATTAATGAAAAATCACAAGTAGGTTATAGATCAGGTTATTCTGTAGTTGATAGCTTATTTAGCTTACAGAGTATAGTCCAAAAATATAAGAAACGTGGTGAGCGTTTTTATGAGTTGTACTAGACTTTCGAAAAATGTTTGACGCGTTGGTACATTAAAAGTTTTAATGTTCTGCTATCACTGCATTCAAGATTAAGCGCTCATGTACAAATTGACAAAAGTATTATTTCAGAGCCATTCCTATGCGACATGGGCACTAGACAGGGTGATTTAAATTCACCGATAATTTTCTCTTTATACATTAATGATCTTATAGCTTACATTAGAGATAAATGTCACAATGGCATTTTTATCACAAATGAGATACATGACACATCTGCTTTAATGTATGCTGATGATGCTGCTAACTGAGCCGATACGGCAGTTAACCTTCAATTACAACTGAATGCAGTTTCTTCCTTTTGTTAAGATATGTGTATGCAAGTTAATCTTCAGAAAACTAAATGGTCTTTAAAAACGATGGACCGCTCCGTCATTATGAAAAATGGTTTTATAATGGAGAACAAGTTAGAACAGTGTCAGTTTATAAGTATAATATAGGTTTATTATTTCCTCCAACATTGTCCTGTGCCGCGGCTAAAACAAAACTCGTTTCAAAAGCTTGTAAAGCTATTTTCTCAATAAAACAGTTCCAGAAACCCTTTGGCTACTTTTCCATTGAAGAAATGTTCAAACTTCTTGATTCTATGGTAGTTCCGATACTTACCTATGGATCGAATATATGGGGCTTTGCACAAAGCGTTATCATAGAAAGGTCTCAAATTGAGTTCTGTAGGTATTTCTTAGAACTAAATTCCACTACAAACGTTTCTATGGTGCTTGGCGAATGTGGACGACTTCCGCTACGTATCAAGTATTTCTCGAAGTGCATAAGCTACCGGTCCCATCTATTAAGAATGCCAAACAACATATATACATATGAGCCATTCTCTGGCAAATGGGGGCTTAATGCATTTGCGAAAAGTACCGACCCAGGTCAGCCTGTGCAGTCCGCGCAGGCTGACCTGGGTAGAAACTTTTTGAACATATTTATTTTACATCGATTGAGAAACAAGTTCTTGCAACTTATACGAATCTCTCTCCATTCAGCTTCCTGGGAACTGAACCAGTGCTCGCGCCAAATGTGTGGGCCAATGAAAAATCCCAGAATGTGCAATCTGATCTTGGTTCTACATTGTCCGATAAGGAGATAACTTTCCCCAAAAAGTACCTTTGCAGTAGCATAAATTGGGTTTTTACTGTCGGCTTGAAAGTTTTATTGCACTTATTTAGCAAGATCAGGTTTAATAACAGGGTTTAATAAATAAGAGTTTATTTCATTAGCTTGTGGTTAATATGGGGAAATATTTGCCGAAAAAGGGAAAGGTATGCGAAAATAACGAGTGCCGTAAGGCACGAGTTATTTTCGCGGACCTTTCCCTTTTGAGGCAAATATTTCCCCATATTAACCACAAGCTGATGAAATAAATCATATATTATATTTCCTCTGATTATTTTGTCAACGAATGCCACTTTTAAAACTTAAAAACTTAAAAAACTTAAAAAAGTAGTTCCAGATTTTCGGCAGGAGGAAAATATTCACTGTGACGGGGAAATAATTCCCCCCAGCTTAAATTACGACATTTCTTTACCCATAACATTTCTAAAAATAGACACATGAAATATAATATCTGGATTTATTTACGTCATGTAAGGGGCTTACAACATACGTATATTCGTTTTACTGTTATGCTGTATTTTGGGCCAGGGCCCTATATTTACAATACAAAACATTGTATTGTATCGTATTTTATTGACACAAAAAAGGAATGTGAAAGAAATATTGACAGTTTATGTTGCAGCAAGCACTTAAAGGGAAATGGACAAAAGATGTCAAAATCCAGCAGTGTGTGCTCACGAATACATCAGGAAGATAATAGACGATTTACGCAGTTAGCTGAAAAAGGTTACTTACATCCTTTGTATTATGATCAGCCGACCTAATGACCTTGGCGGAAATATCAGCCTGCACACCCGTGCAGTCTAATCTTAGTCTCCTCAAATCGATATCTTATCGATTGCGTCAAATTTACTCCACCCACCTTGATTCAATATGATGACCATGTTACAGTGGCTCGTTCTGTTGACTTTTTAATTTTGCGGAGTTAAGGTTAACCTCAGTTTAATATAAATTTTATTGTATAAATGATTTGAAAGCAAGGCGGCTTGAATCTCAAAATGGAGATTAATTAAATCCTGCACGTGCTGTATGCATTTCGACGGGCTGTTAAATTCTCACAGGTTATGTACTTTGCATCTTCGCGATAACACCTTGAACCGGCGCCAGATGGCGTCACGCGGGAATTGTTTCAAATACAAGATTATCTTTTGTGAATTTTGTAAACTGTTTGTTCTGTGTTTCTAAAGACCATGATCTGGAGATATAATATTGTAAGAATGTTATTACCTTTTTTTTTTATTATGTATGTACAACTGAAGATGCACTTTGTACAGAACCTATATGCAGTTCAAGGTTCGTATTCGCCGACCATTCTTAAGAACGTTCTTAGTCTTAATCTCTAGAGTTTTCTTGAATTTGAAAGGAACACAACTTCTGATTGGCTAAGCCATTTATCTGTTTCTAAATTTGAAAGTAACTCAAATTCTGATTGGCTAAACCATTTGGTTTAGCCAATCAGAATTTGTGTTACTTTCAGGTTTAGACAGTCTTGAAGAGTAAGACTAAGAATTTTCATAAGAATGGTTGGTGAATACGGGCCCTAATCTTGATCTAAGAAGTCGGCAAAAGACCGTTTTCTCCTTCTGGGGCTAACAGCGTTAACCCGACCAAACGACAAAGCGATAAACCCAAAGACTGGTTCAGTTTGAATAGATTTCCAGACGGCAAATGGAATGTGGCGCATATCACAAAAAAAAAAAAATGCCATTGAATAGAGCAAACAATTGTGGGAAAAGATGAAAAGGCCGGTGACTCGCATTCTCTTCATTTCCCACAACGTTTTCAAAAACTGCATTCCTTGGCTTCAATAAACTAGGGTTTGTTTTGTAAAGGGGTAAGTAGAACGCTCTATTTTGGCTGGAAACCTGTAGATAAAAAATAAGTCGAGTTTATATCCAGTTCGAAGATGATTTATTTATTTAATGCCATACTTTCTAGTAAGAAGTCTGAAAATACATTCCAGGTAAACTTCAGTATTTTGTTTCAATAATCCCAGAAAATAGACCGACAACGTCCTGGATATGTAAACAAAGATTGCTTGGGAATTTCGCCTTGACTTCAGTCCTATACTGCGTAAGAAACCTTGACGTTATCAGAATAGAAATTAACCTAAGCCTCGATACATTTCTTGAATTCACGAAGAATCCAGAAGTACGTTCTTGAACCTGCAATTTGTATACTGTTTTGGCAGAAGATCTGACAAGACATCACTTGTAGACCCGAAGTCGGGCAGTGCGTTCCATGCAGTCTGATCTTGGGCTATACCATCCACAACAGCAACTAAACTAAAACTTGACGCTTCGAAATGGTTACCAGCAGAGTGCGATTCTGCCATTCATTTGTAGATAAACAAAGGTAATAGAAAATCATTAGGAAAGGTTACACTTCGTATCCTAACCCTTAACCTTCTAAGTAAGTGAAATGAAACTTTCAAGCCTATTTCACTGGTACTTTTGGTAGGAAAAATATCTCCTCATCGGACAGTGCAAATCCAAGTTCAGACTGCAAGTTCTGTGCGGTCTGATCCTGATCTACACTGTCCGCAAAAAGTCCTTGAGACGCACTTAGCAGTCTAAGGGCTTCATTGTTTGTCAGCTGTACAGGGAACTGGATTTGTCTATCTGCCTGGTGCTAAGCAACGATTTGCAACATACAGGCTGTTATACTACGGCTACAAGTAAAACTATTCATGTATTCCAGAGGGTTCTTACCAGCACTACCTAGACCGCTCTTTCCAAGTCACCGGTTGCTTTTCCACAGACGTATATAAATCGAATTAATGTCTAGCACTGGGAGATGAATGAATCTTGACACTTTAACTTTCATCAGTTACCGGAAAGAATTTTTTGCCTAGTTAAAGTTCGAACATAAGCCATGAATTATAACTGAGCCATGCTCTGTGAAAAGGAGGTTAATGTATCTGCAGTAAGTATCGACACAGGTCAGCCTGTGCAGTCTGCGCAGGCTGACACGGGCCGAAAATTTTAGCTATTGGTCAATTTTTTGCAAGTCAAAGGACCAGTTTACCTTCAGGTCTAGTCTTTTCTCAGACTAATTGGATTTTGCGGATCCATGATTGATTCATGATTTGCATAGTATTTCTATATTATTATTTATTTCTATATCATTTCTATAATGCATCATAGAAATGCCTAAAACACCCTTTGCCAGAGCATGGTTCAATTATTTAGCATTATTTCTTTGTTACAGGGGCTGGGCCCGGAAAGGGGAGAGCGATGGGTGAGCAGGAAGGGTGAAAGGATAAAAATATACATTTCATATTTATACGTCTTCATTGCCAAATATCATTAATCTTTTTGGCAGCTCTTTCTGTAACTCGTGTTATTTTACGCAAATCTAGGGGAACGAATCTCACACGCGGGCTTGTCGGTACGCTTTTCCTCGCATATAAATAAAAAAAAAGATCCAGCCATCGGATTAGATCTTTGACATCTTCTAATCACTACAGAAAAAGGACGCCCTTTATCCACAGGCTATTTCTTTCGTTTTATAGAAAAGTGAAATATCGGTTGTTCCAGCAATCATGCATTTATTCTTAAATATCCTTTAGAATGGTAACTGCATATATCTTAACCTGTTAAATGAATTACGAGAATGAAACTTTCCAATCGATAGTTAATTAATTACAGTTCAAATATTGCTATTTCAAAGTTTTTGTTGGAGGAAAATATCACGTTATCGGACAGTGTAGATCCAAGATCAGACTGAACGATCTGTGCAGTCTGATCTTGATATACACTGTCTGCAAAAGATCCTTGAGTAGCACTTAGTAGCCTTAGGGTTAAATGGTTCAACTTCTAATATACGAATCTTTCTTTTTAAACCCCCAAAGGCTTTGAAAAACGTCGTGGCAAAAGGAGACAATTCAACTTGAAGTCTGATTTTGAATCAACAGTCACGCATTTTGTGACAAACAAATTTGAAATAGCAACATTTTGGTTTTTGCTGCTGCGGACTTAAAATGTTCGTTTAATTTTAAATTTAGAAGAAAAAAAAAAAACGGATGGTATAGATCCAAGATCATACTGCACGTTTTGTGCAACGTTACCTTGGGCTTCGCAGGAGTCCTGCAGGGCTCAGTGATAAAGTAAAGGACTTGTGACATGAAGACCCGGGTTCGAGCCTCATAGAACCCAATGGTCTTTTCGTGGAAGTGTTCTTGGGCAAGACACTTCAGAGCCCTAGCCTGGTACTGGTGGAGCCTAGGAGTTAAATGAATATGTGAGTTGTCGCCTTGATGTAACTGAAATAATGTTGAAAGTGGCTTAAAACACCATTCAATCAATCAATCAATCAATCAACCAACCTTGGTCTATGCCGTTGGCAGAGGCTCCTGATTTTGGCAGCTGTGCTGAAAAGCATGACAGTATAGATGTAAGAAACACGAGGTAAAAGATTCTGTTACTATATCAGACGTATTTTTGAACAAGAACAGAATGGTCGCTATTCCATCGCTATTTCGGTTATTCTAGTCATTTGAGTGTACAAGCCTCACGTGTTACCATGACATCGCTTTGTGTTTGTTCTCATGACACGTGGAATTCTAACAGAAGTCAAAAAATGCCTTTCATCCGTCAGTGTTGTTTATGTCATCATAGTGACCATGAAGTCATCATGCTTGTTGCTGTCTTGATCAGTAAGATGAAACAATGACATAAGAGCAACAGTGCTCTATATTCGTAGAGAGCAGCTGTAAGTGTTAACCCTTAACTCTTTCACTACCGAATTGAATAAACTATAGGTTTTCAATGGCAGTAAGTATAGTTCCACAGAAAGATGAAGAGACAGTTTGGTCATATTGTAGAATAGAAGAGTGGAGAGTGTATGTCAGAGATCAGACTACACGTTCTGATCTTATCTTGATCTACACTGTCCACAAATGGATCATATGTCGTCCACAGTAAGGAAAAAGTTAAGCTGCTAAAAAGTAGAATGATTTTTTCAAACTGATAGTAAAAACCCAGATATTGGCATTTCAAAGTTATTTTTTTTAGATAAATCTATATCCCGATTGGACAGTGTAGATCCAAGATCAGAATGCACGTTCTGTGCAGTCTGATCTTGATGTACATCGTCCGCAAAAGGTCACTGAGTCGCGCTTAGCAGCCTAAGTGTTAGTATCGAGCACTCCACGACAGAGAAGAGGTCCCAGGTATGAGACTGTCTCAGGTCCGTATTAACTATCCACCCTTGCTTGCTTTTATAGTTTTATTCTAAACTTTGTACGTAATCAGATTGTTTAAAACATCTGTTTAGGCTAATCGAAGAATGTGTTATTTTGAAATTTAGATAGTTCTTAAGAATTTGTCAACAAACCCAATTCGATATTTAAATTTGCATTCTAGTCCAATGCTAAAATTTAAATGAAATGTTATATCTAATTAGCTGAACCAGATCTAATTGGCTAAACCATCTTCCGCCAAATTAACGGTAACCAACCACAATAAATGATAAGTAGAAGAGGAGAGATTCATTTTACGGATGATTTTTACGAAACCTACAAGATTTAGCCACGTCAAAGTAACGGCAAGCAACCACAAAACAGGAATACATTTATCTTTTACCAAACAATCCGGTGTTTTGAAACGACACTTTGGGGAAAAAACAAAACATTTTAAAAGAAGGAAATAATTTTTCCTCTTTCCAAATTGATTTTTCCAATTTTTTTCTACTTTGTCACGTGAAAAAATATAGATCTAATTGAGTAGTACAGGAGAAATTCATTCAACGTATCGGTTTGTCAGCTCACCATAAATGATATTTTCGCCCCCTTCCCCTCCGTAACATCTGTAGATTTTTTACTAAGACCTGACTTCCATTGAGAAGTCACGTACTAACGATTTATAAAACGTCTCCTTTTGAAGACAAAGTCAATAGCCTGGGTCGGGGTTAGGGAAATATTAACACTTAGTCTGCTAAGCGTGAAGAAAAGCGCTATTGCGGACAGTGTAGATCCAAGATCAGACTGCACAAATTGTGCAGTCTGATCTTAGATCTACGCTGTCCGAGAATTTAAGAATTTTTCATGCAGAAAAAGAACAAAAACGTTCTATTACATCGCAAAATTTTGGCTTTTATCTTCGGCCGGAATTTTACATATTCCAATTCTTTTAAGCAGTGTAAGGGCCAAAGAAATGATATGGAGCATCACAAACCGGCTTTGCCTTCCCTAACTCCGGTCTTCTTCTAATTTGTTGCTCGTAAACTTTTATGGAAGGTCAGGTTTGAATGGACTGAATGGTGTTTTATGCCGGTTTCAGTATAATTTCAGTCTAATCGCGTAGACAGCTCATTTATTCATGTACGACCTGGATTTCATCAGTATTAGGCTAGGCTGCTATGGGGTGCTCAAAGGCAACACCACGAAAAGAAGAAAAAAAAACTCAAGGCTTCCAAGACATCCAGGTTACGAGTCCTACACTTTAACACTGAACCCCGCAGAAGGCCCCTAGGGTGGTGAAGAAAATTTAAGGCGATTATACGTTACATGCGGTACGAATCAAAATCAAATTACGTAGACCGTTCAGCACGGTCTCGCATCTGCACTGACCCATGCAGCCTTGTTACCTTGCTACTCTGATATCAGAGACGTTTTGTTTCCTGACGTTACGAAGGAGTGTCCCTTAGCAAGACACTGTAAACGTGCAGCAAACAGATAAATTAAACTTTCTGTTCGGAGGGGCGGAGAGGGGCTTAAATACGGTGCCATCAAATATAGTCACATGGCAATTTTTTGTCAAACAGAAGAAAAGGATATCTGGCGGTGTAGATGTATGTAACACGTTCTGATCTTGGTCTACACCCTCTACCATTTCCTACATTTCAGTCTTGCTCTGATAGGATTAACTCTTTCACTGCCAACTAAATGAAGCCTACTTTTCTCAAGATGTGAATATGTCTTTTTCATTTCAATTGAACCTTTTTTTCGTTGAAGATTAGCATCAGATAGCGGACGGTGTAGATCGAAGATCAGACTGCATATTTTGTACAGTCTGATCTTGATCTACGTCGTCCGCATAAGTTATCCAAGGTGACATTGGCATTGAAAGGGTTAAAGGGACAGAGATGATTCCCGTAGATACTTGGCTGAAACTGAGCCTATCCAAAACTTATTAGGAGATGGAAATTTACATGTGATTGACAGCTTGTCATTTACACGTCTTATAGGTACCAAATTAGATAGCGATGAGTTTCATCAACCCTAATTCTGCCTTATGCGACTGTCGATGTAATTTGTGGTGAGTGTGGACTAAGATCAGACTGGTTGTACGCGCATGTTCATGTGGTTTGATCTTGATCTACACTCTCGGCTTTTATAATTTCATTTAGCTCTTTTTTCTCCAAATAAGTTAAATTCACATTTTCCGTAAATACAAAACATCCCTTACCACAGTTTCATTCCCGCCAGCGGATTTGGTCACGTATATGTACACTTTGGCATAGCAACACTGGGTATACAGCAACAGCCTAGCAGTGGTTAAACCCAAAACAGAGACAAGAATCAGTAACCTTTCGCCTTGATATTGCTGAAACATTGTTGAAAACGGCGTGAACACCATTTAAACAAGTTCTTTGAGCAGTATGTTTCTCATAGCTTTTACATTGATCTATTAATATTAAATAAACTTTAGGGAAAGTCTTCAGTCGTCGAATTTGTTTTCATTTGTATGTCTTTGTATCCTTTGATGTTGTGATTTGTACGTGACTGCGCATGAGCATAAATCCTTTATTTATGCTAACACTTAACCTGCTAAATAAGGTAAATGAAACTTACAAGCTAATGGTAGAAATCCGAATGTTGCTACTTTAAACTTTTTTTTTTTGACAAAAAAAAAATCTCCTTATCGGACAATGTAAACTTTCGAGTGCTGGAAGAAAATGAATGCACTTTTTGTCAATTTATAAAATCCAAATATTGCAATATGAAAGCTGTAATTGTCAGTATATCTTACAAAAATACATCTGATTGTCGAGATATAAGATCAGGCTTCATTTCTTTGCAGCCTGATCCTTGTCAATACAGTTAATTAAAGGATCCAGAATTGTTGTAGGCAATTCAAAGGTTTTCAGTTTGTAATCCGTGTTTCTATTGCTTTAATCATGCCAGTTCTCACACTCTGTATCTCTTTACCCCTTCCCCCTCCCTGTCATGCCTCACCCCTCTCCCTCTCTCTCTCTCTCTCTCTCTCTCTCTCTCTCTCTCTCTTGCTGTCTCTTGTGTGCATCTATCTCAGCACGTATTCGCCCCGGTTTCCCTCTGTCTATTTGCTTCAAGAAGTGTTCTTTAGGCCTCTCTTAATTTCAAACATAGAATTTATGTTCAAAGTGTCATGAATTTGTGATAAAAAAAGGTACTGCTTTGACGTGAAGTTAAATTTCAAGCTACAAAAAAGGGAAGACAAACAGACAAAATAAAGGACGGACATACAGAAACAAAAAAAAAACGGAAGTCTTAGATCAGATAGTACAAAGTTTTACCTTTCCATTTGAAACCTTTCAGAAGACTTCGTTGTATACAAGCAATAATTTAGTTCAGCAGGAAAGAGATTAAAGAACAGACATATGCTGCCTTTTTTTTTTTTGGAGCCATGGATTTCCACCAGCAAATCGTCGGTTTACTTCCAAAACCTTGTAACTACAGCTTGTAACAAGCTGTAGTTACGAGGTTTTGGAAGTAAACCGACGAAATGATTCTTTTATATGTTTTATCAATAAGGATACAAAACTACGGAGTACCGTTAGGACCATCATAACTTTGCAGTATCAACCGGCGAATGAACTTGTGTAGATTATTGTGATACGATAAGAAATCACGACATGACATTAATCATAAACCTACTAAATAAATTCAATGAAACTTTCAAGCCGATAGTAAAAACCCAAATGTTCCTAAAGATATTTTTTGGAGAATACCTCCCTATCGGATAGTGTAGATCAAAGATCCGACTGCACGTTCTGTGCAGTCTGATCTTGATCTATACTGTCTGTGAAAGGTCTTTGAGTCGCGCTTAGTAGCCTGAGGTTTATAGCGCGAGATTGAGGTATGGTTTTTTTTACCAAAGACAAAGTTCAAATCTAGATTTGTCCGCATGTATAGTCTTACGAACATGAAAGTCCGCAACAAATGCATAGCTGAAAAACAAACCGCCTCTGGCGGGATGCGAACCCATGACGGGCAAATATCCTCGTTTTTCGAGGTTTAAAAGACCAATACCATAACCACTGAGCTAAAGAGATATCTCCCCAACGCAGTTGTCAGGTATTGTATTTAAATCGGGACGAAGCCATGCATGAAGGAGTGGTCTCCCGTAACAATAGTAACTGCAGACTTTAAATTGAATGTGACAAAAATTGTGGATTTTGTTTCTGAAATAGTAGACAATTTTGGGAAAAAAAAAGAAATACTATGTACTTTCCAAAGTTTTCTTATATTCTTACAATGTTTTCAAAAGTCGCCTCTCCTCAGGGTGGTTTAATTTTACTACTCAACCCCGCATTTAAACGACACTGAAGAAGAAGGCTTTTGAAAACATTGTAGAAAAAGGAGCAAAATGCTGGTGACAATCATTTTCTCATTTTCCAACAATGTTTTCCACCCTGACAAGATAAATTTCAGTTTTTGAATCACACTGATTTTGTTGTCGGTAAAGGCTGAATATCGCCATAACCCATCGAGCTGTCTTAAATGTCGCTTCGCGTTATCTTTACTAGAGCTGATTCTTTGGGAGTTTCGCCCTACGTATTTCACCAGCTGAATTCTTTAAGACAAGATGGCCTTAAGAAGTTTCCGTATAAGATCTGACTTGTTACATCATCACACAGTTAAAACGCCGATAGAAAATGATAAACTCTTCCCCCGACGACAAACTTTTAAACTTGTCCGTTCTTTAGAGCATTTGCAAACGAAAAATCATTCGAGGCTTCTATGACAGTATTTGTCTTTGATAGGAAAGAAAAAATTGTGGGAAAAGGAGAAAATGCTGGTTACCAGCATTTTCTCCTTTTCCCACAATGTTTTCAAAAGCCTTCTTTCAGGGGTTATTAAAACTCAGAGACTGTTCGGTGAAGAGTAAAATACTGTCTGTTGCTAAAACACCAAAGAAGACTATTTAACCAGTTAAGCTATCGGATTAAGAAAGTAGTCTGCAGCTAAAATAAAAATAGGCAAGATGTAAGAAAGCGTTGAGCATTTTTCAGGATACTGTATCTCAAACATAAGACAACAAACAAGAATAATTCCGATTCGAATATTAGACATGTTTCTTCTTTTCAAGTTGATAGGCACTAGACCTAATTATAACATTTCCAAGACGGTTCTTTTCAGATTTTTTTCATACATTACAGAATTCAGATAAATACCCACAATATCGGATTGTAGCAAAGCTATAAAGTTTACAGATTCGATGCAGTCTACTAATGGTGGACTTTAAGCTTCAACAAATTTGAGCCATGCTCTGTGAAAAGAGGGTTTAATGCATCTGCAGAAATTATCGACCCAGGTCATGCCGCGCAGGCTGATCTAGTCGAAAATTTTTGCTCATGTTCAATTTTCTGCATATCAAAGTGCATTGTACCTCATGATTCATTTTTTTGTTAGACAAAATTGATTAGATATGGATCCATGATTACATGATGACTTGCTTGGTGATTATAATCGACCACGTAGATGCATTGAACCCGCTTTTTCCATATTAACACTCATTTATTTTAGACTGATTATGAAACAAGTTCTTACTGCTTAACCCTTATCCCGCTAAATAAATGAAATGAAACTTTTAAGCCGATGGTACAAACCCAATATTTTGTTATTTCAAATAAGTTTTTTACGGAAAATACGTCCTTATTGGACTGTGTAGATCAAAGATCAGACTGCACGTTCTGTGCAGTCTGATTTTGATCTACACTGTCCGCAAAAGGTCAGGGTGTCGCGGTTAGCAGCCTAAGGGGTAAATATTAATCGCTCTCCACGATTGCTTCCTATAAACTTTAACCAGTACTCGTGCCGTGATCTGGGAAGTTGCAACGATTGACCTCCCACGGGATGCGAACTCGGAACCTTTAGTGTTAGAGGCCGAAGCTCTCTACCTCTTAATCCCTCTCTCCCATATAAGGACTTTCTGAATGGTTTGATTTCTGTACTAGAACAGGGGGATGAGCAAAACAGAAATTTGAGTTGTGAAACGTCAGATGTCAGCATGTACTAGTTGTATCTTTACACCTACACTGAGTGTATACAAATAGATTGACATCATTGAATGTCATTGAGTCCATCATTGAATGTCATATATATCAACGTGTGTGTGGTGTAGATAGATAGATAGATAGATAGATACAGACAGACAGACAGACAGACAGACAGACAGACAGATAGATATTGTTCGGTAAACAAGCACAAAACACATAACATAGCAGTCACATAACAAAGATAACAAAGAACTGTATGTATGTACGGATAACACATTTTGACATAAGACTCGAATTTGTTTTTAATTTCATTCTCAGTCTTATTTTAGAAGGTAACGCAACTTCTGATTAGCTAAACCAAAGGGTTTAGTCAATCAGAAGTTGCGTTACTTTCAAATTAGAATTAGAATAAGTCCTTAAGTGCGGTTTTTGAATACGAACCAAGAACTTTAAGGAAGATGATATAAATTATCTTGCTTTCGTAAGGGTGAGGAGATCATTTGATTTACGTAGCTCGTTCAGTGCGTTAAGATAAAAAAAGGACTTCTGTAGATATAGCTTTCCTTGTTGAAATCCCATAAAGACTTTTACCTCCCACCCTCCCTCTGCCCAGGGATCGTATATAGATGTGTATATAATGATGATCCCTGATCTGCCTTTCCATTCTTTCGACTCATTTTCATGTAACCGCTAACCCTGGAGTTAAAAAACAACGTGACAGATAGAGAAATTGCCTCGTGTCAAGATTTTCTTTATTCACCACAATTTTTCGTACCAATTTCCTGGAGGGGAGTGGTGGTCTGTCTATACAAAATTAATTTCCTTGTTTTCTTTTTTGTGTGTGTTTTTTTTTTTTTGTACTTACGTTGCTTCGCAATAAAAGATGTTTAGGAATAATATACGCAGTATTGTATAACCCACTTTCACTTACCCCAGTTTTACACGTACTGAACTTTACTTTAAATGAAAAAATAAAGCAACAAAAACCATGAAGGAAAGGATATACAGTCTCTCAATTTGTACAGAAATCACCAAGGAAAAAGGAGCAAAATAATATAAACATGCAAATACTCTCTGTCTTCAACGCCTGCTTTTGGGACGTAAACACTCGACTTTATGCGGAAATGGCTTAATCGTTATTCAATGCCTTTTCCACTACAGTATGTCATCGGCTGGGCTGATAAGCAGGTTGTCTCCCAGTGCGCAAAAGCAATAACTGGAGGCCCCCATACGAGGCTGTGGGAGGATTTATTTCGATTTTATAACGTCTTATTAAAGGGGCATAGTGTTATGATATCATGATAAATTTACTTATGTTTACTTTTTTTACCCTGTACCAAACAATCCGGTGTTTTAACTTCCATGAAAAAGAGAGCTTTGGCAAACATCGTGCAAAAAGGAGAAAATGCTGGTGAAAAGAATTTCCTCCTTTTCCCATAGTGTTGCATTTCACATACAATTCTCGCCAATTGAGGCCACATTAAATTTACCATCTGCAAAATGCCTTGAATCTCGTGAATCTAAATTCTAGCAGCGTGATATAAGAGTTAAAGTTCTTATGTTACGGTCTAACGTTTTTTTGTAATCTTTTTAAGAGTTATTGTTTTAATGTGAGTGTTAATGTAGTTGTTAATATTGAGAATATTTGAGCAGAGTTCTAGGAAAAGGGGGTCTTATACACCTTCGTAATGCATAGTACCAGGAAGACCGTTGCATAATGCAGATCCTTTTTGTTTGAAAACCGAATGAACTATAAGGTAGAATGGTCGTTTGACATGCAGAAAATTTATTGTATTCAAAGTTATCCACCCAGGTCTGCCAGCGCGGATTGTGCGGCTGATGTTGGTAGAAACTTTTTTACACGTAAACCACATTTTTACATTCTTTCAGTCATTATTTTGAAATTAACTCCAGTGTGTTTGGAAGAACAGAATAATAGAGTATGAGCTTTTGCATATGGTCTTTTCCGAGTTTTTCCTATTTGCAATGGCACTAGTACCAACTCTCCCAATATCAATGGCATACATTACTTTTGCAGACGGCGTAGATTTAAATCAGACTGTACAGAACGTACAGGATGATCTTAGACATACGCCATTCGCTTTTTGTTGCTCATCCTCTACTAAAGGCTTTCATCAGCTATGTGAAAATCTACTGTTAGACTTCGGAAAAAAAAATCGAATTAATTTATTTGGCAGCGAAACAGTTAATGCTTGAGAACGCATGCATGTCAGATAAAGTGTTTTTTTTTTTCCTTGTTTTTTACAATGCTTGTATTCATAATTTTCATCTTCCTTGTGTCGGATAAAAATATTAAAAAAAATCAACAAAACAGATTAAATAGACAAATGATTCATTAGGGCACATTTTTGAAATTCAAGGATGTCATCAAGATAACCCTTCGACTACTAGGCGCGACTCACTGGCCTTTTGCGAACAGTGTAGATCAAGATCAGACTGCACAAAACATGTAGTCTGATCTTGGATCTACACTGTCCGATAAGGAGATCAATTTTCCCTAAAATAAGTTTGAACCTGCATTTTTTTTTTTTGGTTTTTGCTATCGGCTTGAAAGTTTCATTTTACTCATTTAGCAGATTAAGGGTTAACATATCTTAGCAGCGGCAATTAAAATCAAAAGAAAGGACCCAGTCTTCATGTAGTGTGATAGGTAAACTTTATGGTAGAGTAGCGCTCAAGAATTTGGTTATCCGCTTGTTACTACATGTATTTTGGTTTAGCACCACTGCGAACTGCTTCCGGGTCGCAGTACTCAAAAGTAGTCCCGTTTGAAAATTTGACAGCAAGGAATTCTACTGCACTGTTTTATCAGCAAACATATGGAAAGACATGTCTAAATTGTGTTTCTGGTGTTGATTTGATTATATCTGTGGAAATTGAGTGCAAGTTTGTTATTTTTTGAAGAACTATTTTGTGCCTGTGATCACATAAAGGAATATGGTCTACAACCAGGAAGGAACGTTTTTCACCGGACTTTCAAAGGTGGTTATGTTTGAGATTGAAAGGCAAAACACATGTTGACAATCAAATGATGTGGCATTTTTTTTAAACTTCTGGTCACTGCATATATATGTCATTCTCAGGCAAAAAGGGGGCTTAATGCATCTCCGTGATTCAAGGTACCAAGCAAGCCATAAGATAATTATGAATCCATAATATCCACCTTTTTTAAAAACTGACTTAATCATGAGGTAGTCTGGTTCTCCGGCATACAGAAAATTGAGCAATAGCGAAAAGTTTCGGCTCAGGTCAGCCTGCGCTGACTGCGCAGGCTGACCTGAGTCGATACTTTTCGCAGATGCATTAAGCCCCCTTTTCGCAGAACATGGCTCGTATACATTTGAGAGAAGGTAATGTTCAGTTCAGGGTTTGCCTACAACAGTACAGCAGAGGGTCACAGACATGGTATACGTGGTCACTTCAATTGTAAATGAGCACGTGTTACGAATCTAGCTGGATTAGATACAGGCCGGAAAATTCAATATATTCGAGTGAAAAAAATACAGATTGCAAATGTTGAGTTAAACTTCAAAAGAGTTCTTTTAACAAGTTTTTTAAATGCCTAGATAAAGAAAGCACCTGGAATCTTCGATAAAATGATTGGAAACGAAGAGGGACGGGTCCAGAAAAAGAGTCTAAATAGAGAAATTTAGAACAGCATTGAAGAAGAAGAAGAAGAAGAGGAAGATGATGATGATGATGATGGTGATGGTGGTGGTGATGATGATGATGGTGATGAAGGAGGATGAGGAGAAGAAGGAGGAGGAGTAGGCGTGTGTAGACGACAAATATTGCTCAAATGTTGCGATCTGTCGAATTAAGGAGAGAAGTAAGGTGGAAAAAGGAGAACTTTTCTCTTTTTCCTACAATGTTTTCAAAAAAACGTCTAACAAGCAGAGGTTAAAACACGGTATTGTATGGTAAGGGCCTAATACATGTACGAAGATAACTTTAATCTGGCAAAAACTTTCATTCTTTTTCTTTCTACGAATTTAAAACTTTACCACACAATGACGCCTTTTAACACCCCTGATAGAGAAGGCCTTTTGAAAACATTGTGGGAAAAGGAGAAAATGCTGGTAACCAGCATTTTCTCCTTTTCCCACAAAGTTTTCTACCCTATCAAAGAAAGGTTGCGTCAATTGAGCCACTATGAAATTGTCGTCTGCAAATGCTTTCAATTTGGATAGGTCTAAAATTTTGCCGTGTGGTAAAGGGTTAAACAAGAAGGAGACACGATTCTCAAACCCCCCTTTTTTCATTGGAATAAAAAGCCATTTTGCCATTATCTTGCAAACCTAATTATAATATTTTAAAAGAAAACAATATAGTTTTTTCTGGTATTTGGCACTTCAAGTGGAATGCACCGGAGTCAGTCGCGTTTCTGATTGGAACATTTCCTCCTCTGAACTGATAAGCCTTGTAAGTTGTTTATTTTATATCCTTAATCTATTAAAACACACATAACAGCGTGGACTGCACTCTGTCAAACCGTCCTGTCTAAATTCTATAAACTCTCTTCGTTAAAACTTATGGGAAATGGAACTGTTTAACAGTTTACCCTTAACCTGCTACATAAGTGGATTGAAACATTCAAGTAAATTTTGCTATTTCAAAGGGGATTTTTTTTTTTTTTTAGAGGGGGGATATCACCTTATCGGACAGTGTAGATCCAAGATCAGACTGCACGTTCTGTGCAGTCTGATCTTGATCTACACTATCCACAAAAGGTCCTTGAGTTGCACTTATAAGCCTAAGGGTTAAAGGAGCATTTATGTAGATTTTGTCCCAAAATTTTTTAGGGGGAGAAAGTTGATAATTTGTAAAAAACACATGACTGTCATCAGGACATGACTGTTAAACTTAAAGACAGAGTTCAGGACAAAAAAAAAAAGCAGAAAAAAAGAATAGCTTTTAATGGGACTTCAACCCGTGACCTTCTAAACCGCCAAAATGTAGTCGACGACTCTACCAACTGAACTGAGCTATTTGGCCGACCAAAATTCGTCGTGTTAAAAAAAAAAAAGAATTTAGCCATGCCCTGGCAAAAGAGAGCTTAATGCATCTTCGTAATCCATCATACCAAGCTAGTCATCATATTATCATGGATCCATAAAATCCATTTTCTCTAACAACCGACTGAATCTTGATGTACACTAGGTCTTTGACATGCAGAAAATTAACCTAAAGCGAAATGTTTCGGCCCAGGTCAGCCCGCGCGAACTGCGCAGACTGACCAGTATCGATTCTAGTGACAGATGCATTACGTCCCTTTTTTAACGGAGCATGGCTCATTTGTATCCTTTCTTAATTAAAAACAGCTATACCGTTACAAACGGAATAGGAATTTTGTGCTGTGAAAATGCAAAACAAAAACCCGCAAAATCCTCGTGTTTTATTCATGCATTTCTTTCTAGGTTTTAATCTAGAAACTATTTTTGCTCACGAATAAAAATAGGCAGTCTTTGTATAGAATTTCTTTAAAAAAATACTTCTGTACTGTATCTGGTTTGAAGCCCCTTTAAAGCAGAATAAAACAGTATTTTAAGCCAACGTTTTTTGGGTGAGAAAGTTGACGTTTTATAAGAGAAAATCGTAAGGATGTGACTTTTTACCCTTATTATGGGCAAAATAAATCAAACTAAATCAAGGCACGCTCTGTGAAAAGGGGGTTTAATGCATCCGCAAAACATATCGACCAAGGCCAGCCTGTGCAGTCCGCACAGGCTGACCTTGGTCGAAACGTTTTGCAATTTGTCAGTTTTCTGCATGTCAAAGGACGATTCCACCTCATGGTTTAGTCGGTTGTTAGACAAATTGGATTTTATAGATCCATGACTATAATTATGGTGACTCGCTTGGTACATTGCATTTAAACTCCCTTTTGCCAGAGTACTGCTCATTTGCCTTCACTGGAATTCGAACTGGGAACGCACGACCTTCAAAACCACAACTCAAAGACTCTATGAACTGTTAAGGAAAACAACTGATAAGTGACGTTTGCAAATTACGTTTGTATTCAAAAAGATATCAGACGTAATAAGCCAAGAGGGGGTATCACCAGCTACCCAATATTATCACGGCCTCTCAGAGTAATGATGGCAAAATAAGTGAGACTTTCTATAAAAATAAAATGAAAATTGCTATAGCAACTCCATAGCTTTCTTTAGGACAACATGACGTACCTTGCGACCAGTGTCGATTGGGATCAGACTGTACATAATGTGTATTTCAATCTTTGATTTACACTGTCTAGTGTTCTGTGAATCGTTTAAGCCTCGACTGCGTTGAGTCTTTCTACCCACTGAAAATATCCGTTATATGTACTTAACAGGCGAAAATAGGGGCTTTTGCAGACGTCATAGATCAAATTCAGACTGCACACAACGTGCATTCTGATCTTGATCTATACCATCAACTTGTATAGTCAAGCCTGTGTGGTATTTTTTTTTAGAGTTTCGGTGGATTGTATTTTTAGCCGTTGGAAAAGAGCGAATTCGCCATGAAAAAAGTCAACACTGCAAGGGTTCGGTGGTCTCCCACGTAGATATTACTAGAAAACTTTGAAGAATGGTAACCATATTTGGTGTAATTAACCCGCCCCCCTCCATCCTTTTACGTACCCCTTCTCTTTGTGTATTTCTTATCATTGACTCATTGTTACATAAATGGAATAGAAAGAATGAAAAAGAGATACTAATGAGACATGCTCAATGAAAAGGGTGTTCATGTATGTGCAAAAAGTATCGACTCGGATCAGCCTGCGCAGTCCGCGCAGGCTGATCTGAGTCGATCCTTTTTGCCTTTGGTCAATTTTCTGCATGTCCAATTATCATTCTACCATAGTATTCAGCCGGTTGTTAGACAAAATGGACTTTATGCTATCCATAAAAGTATGATGACTTGCTTGGTATTATAATGCATCAGGGAGATGCATTTTACCGCCTTTTTCTAGAGCATGGCAAAAAATGAGTTATCTCCGTGTTTTGGTTTACGTTCTTCTTTTCTTTATCACATTCTGTTAAACTTTTTCAATATTTGTTATTAATTTATTTTTATCATTTTTTGTTTTTGGTCACTGCCTCTTTGAGTCATTATCAGTAGATTTGCCGTTTAGATTCATTACGCTCTAAAACGAATTTGCAGCTGAAGATTTTAAAAGTGAAATCGTCCGGAAAAAATCGGATATTACGTGTAATATGAAATCATATTTGGCTAATAGATAAATGTTAAAACATTGTGACCAACGGAGAAATCTTTTTCTACAAGTGAGCTTTTGCAATCTACAGGAGGTTAAAACTTAACTCTTTACCAAACGACAAAATTTTAGACTGGTCCAAATTGAAATCATTTGCAGACGACAAAATCAATGTGACTCAAATATCGAAATTTGTTCTGGGACAATAGAAAACATTGTGGGAAAAAGGAGAAAATGCTGGTTACCAGCATTTTCTCCTTTTCCCACAATGTTTTCAAAAGGCTTCTTTCTCAGAGTCGTGAAAACCCGGGATTGTTTGGTAAAGAGTTTTAACCCGAGAACTCTTTTTAACCACCCCCTCCCCCCCACCCCCCATGTTGTTCCCCCCCCCCCCCCCCCCTGCGTTGTTCGCCACCCTTTCTCAAGTTTATTTCGTTTCTCACACGTTAGTCATCGAGAATTTTGAAAGATAAAACTCTCATTTCACTCCGTTACTAATCTCCGTAAATCCCCGCTGGATTTCAGTGAAAGTCGGACCTGCTTGATAAATTGATCTTTGAATTACCCTCCCCAACTTTGATTTAACACGGGGGTAATTTTAAACACACATCTTAAGTTATACATAGCGAATGCTCATGTTATGTTTGGAAAGAGACCAAAATCAGAATTCACGTCCTCTGCAGTCTGATCTTGGTCTTCTCTTTTCAATACAAAAATTCTTTATCACTGCTTTACTATGCTTTTTTACCTCACTACCCATCAAACAAATTTTGCCGGGAGAGGACGACTTTAAACACATTTTTTGTAAATAGAAAAAGATATTTTGAAATTGTCAGTGGTTCGATTTCCATTTGTTTGGCTGAAAAGTGTTGTCAGATTTACTTAGCAATGTTATGGTTACAACATGAATTGGAAATCAAAGAGCAACAAAGAGAGTGATCGAACTCGCGACTCTTATACTGGAGAGAAGGTGTCATTCGGCTTACATTAGGCTATCGCGGACTGAATACACATGTATTTGGCTATCGCTAAGACACTATAATCACTTTCTTGGAATGGATCCATTGCAATGCCCTTGAGAATGCCCTTCAGTCCTTTACCAGACAATCCCAAGTTTTACCGATCTTAAAGAAGGAGACTATTGAAACATTGTGGAAAAAGGAGAAAATGCTGTTTACCAGCATTTTCTCCTTTTTGCATAATGTTTTGTACCCTTCTCAAAACAAATTTCAATTGGGTAGGAGGTTAACACATAACGTCCTGAAGACGACTTTTTTTTCGTTGTCTTGCAACGAGACCACGTTTGAAACTCTACCTTTACTTACCAGTATATTTTGACGTCTGATTAATTGAGACTTATTTTTTTTTTCAAATTCTAAACTGCAAGACAAACCATCTGACTAGTTGAGGCATTATATCCAAGACTATTTGGTGGGTATAGTTCTGGAATTTACATTAAGAATCGAATACAGAATGATCTGAGAATGCGGTCCCAAGATATTATGTTCAAACACACTTGCAGTTGCTGTATTTGGATAAGTTTTTTCCAAGAGAGAATGAGCATTTTCCGAGGCCAAAGCCTTAAAATTAAACGACCATGCACTTGTTGGTATACATGCTTGTAAGCATACGATATATCATTGTTTCTGAACACTTAACATGGCAATGGCAGCGTATGGTGCTTTTTTGGTGGTCAGTTTAGAATAATACTTTACCACACAATCTCGATTTCTAACGACCCTGAAAGAGAAGGCTTTTGAAAACATTGTAGGAAAAGGAGAAAATGCTGGTAACCAGCATTTTCTCCTTTTCCGACAATGTTTTCTACCCTATCAAAGACAAAAATCATTATCTTAGCAACATTTTCATTTGTCGACTGAAAATGCTTTCAATTTGGTCAATGCCAAAAATTTGACGTTTGGTAAAGAGTTAAGGCTCGACTTTACAATATGTGCCAGGGTCTAATCTTGGCTCTACATTAGCCGATATTTTTGTAGCATAAAGTTTCAACGACAGTAGTGTACCTGCAGTATTAATGTCTCTCTTAACATTTTGGTTTAATTTATTTTGAAGTCATAGGGTGCCTACATGTCCCTGACATGCATTTTGATACATTTAACCTTCAGTCTTTGTTATTACGGTCACGTCAGTGACATTGAACTTGGCAGAGCGTAACTTCCATTTTTCAAAATGTCAAACGTCTACGCATACATGTGATATTTTTTTATACAATGATTTGCGTAATCAACGCAAAATGATGAAGGAGAACAAAAATCCCTCGCTGTCTCTCTCTTTCTTTGCTTTCCCTGTATCTGTACCTACCTTACTACCGCTGGGTCCGTATTTACCAACCATTCTTAAGAATATTTTTAGTCTTATGCTTATTTTTTTTTTCTAAATTTGAAAGTAACACAACTTCTGATTGGCTAAACCATTTGGTTTAGCCAACCAGAAGTTGTGTTACTTTCAAGTCTTAAAAATCCTTGAGAATTCGACAAAGAATATTCGTAAATCTTCTAATTCTTATGTGAATATTGACCCAAGAAACAAACATGCAGCAGACGACTTTGAAACATTAAAGTAAAACGGTCAATACCAGTCGAGGTATAATACATGATAACCTGTGGCAGACATGAAGTTCCAGTATTAAGGTCACCCTAGAAGAAATTACTGAAAGTCAAGAGCGATTGCATGACCCGGTTTATATTTTGATATTCTTAACCTTCAAACGTTTTCATTACGATCATGTCAGAGACATTGGACTTGACAGAAAATGAAGAAGACGAAGAAAAAGTGGGAATGCATGTCCCTGACTTACATTTCGATACATTTAACGTCCATGCGTTGTCATTGCAGTGACGTCACAGACATTGAACTTGACAGAAAGTATCTAGCTTTTTTCACAGAAATATAATATGTAACATCTTCGGCAGATGAATTTAAATTGCAATGTGTATGATGGAAAAATTCGCAAATGCGCTGAAAGAGGAAACCATATATCAGTTGTTTTCTTTTACGAAAGTGGTTGCTTAATTCTTACCATTTCGGCTTTTCCTTCAAAGGTTCTGAAAATTGCTTGGTTACACTATATCGTTCCGAGAAAATCTGTTATTGTAGACTATAAATCTTCCTCTTTATCTTTTCTTTATTCTAAGACAGAAAAATATTAGAAGATGACAGTTTCAAACATGTTTTCTGACCTATGAGATAACTTCAGCTCATTTGTACAGGTATCAAATTTGTTCTCTGCAGATGCAGGTGCATTTAATATTGACTTATCTAACGTTTTGTCTTTTCATAAAGAATTAAGAGATCTTTCTTTTTTTTTATGGCGGCAGCATATTTTACTGACATGAATTTACCCTACACTTCCGGTCGAACAACGCAACTGAGCCATTCAAAATATGGCTAAAATTTAACTGTCCCGAAATAATCCACAAGGTCATGCGAAGGGACAACATTGCCTTTGAACCTTCACAAACTGAGGAAGAATGCTTTGAAAGCATCTCGTAAAAAAAAAAAGAGCGTGGTTGGTTCAAGCATATTCTCCTTTTTGCAACAATGTTTTCTAGCCTTACAAAGACAAATCAGACGTATCTGTAATTAAGATTTGTTATCTGCAATTGTTCTACATAAACATTTTGCCAATTGGTTTAGAATAAAATGTCTAAATAAATGAAATAGATCTAAATGGTTGCAGTGAGACTCAAATATTGCAATATTAATGTTGTTTAACAAAAAAAAAAAAAAATGCTGAAAAATAAAATGGAGAGTGTAAATCTAAGATCACACTGCAAGTTCTGTGCAAATTGATCTTGACATACACTGACCGCAAAGGTTTCTTAACTCATGAATAGCAGCATTAGGGTTAACTCTTTACCAAACGACAAAACATTGCGCTCAACCAAATTGAAAGCATTTACACACGACAATTCAATGTAGCTCAAACGATGATTTCTGCCTTTGATAGAGAAGAAAATATTGTAGGAAAAGGAGAAAATGCTGGTTACCAGCATTTTCTTCTATTCCCACAATGTTTTCAAAAGCCTTTTTCTTCAGGGTCGTAATTAAAATTCGGGATTGTGTGGTAAAGGGTTAATCTCGTCATAGCCCAGTGCGATACTTTTGAGGATACAAGGTTATTATAGATATTAGCGTATTTAAATAGATAAATGACGAACAGATATCGTTTTATTAAAAATTGCTACGTCACGTTGGTCTCACGGTATGGGAATGATGATCGCTAATTTGTATCTCTTGATGTATTCTCTATTTACGACAGAATTTCATTTCAAAGTTCTGAAACTACAACGAGTCGGGCGACTTTTTAAACATGATATTTGATTTGTTAAAGTGGGGACCGCAGGGGGGAGGGGGGGAGGTTTGGGGGAAGGGGAAGGGAGGTGTCATTAATTATCGGGGGGGGGGGAATTCCTGGTGCCCCCAGTTATGGACAAAACTTGGTGGCAAAACAATTGATTGATTGATTAATTGTTTGGTGTTTCACGCCTTTTTTCAACATTATTTTAATTATATCGTAGCGGCCAGTGCACCTATCCATGCTTTCCTGGATTTTCTTTAACCAGTACTCCTCACAATATTCTGTCCAAGCCACTGGCTGCTTTCTTACATAACCGTCATTAAAACAATGGTCATCGGTGAGAGAGGAATGAATCCTGTCGCAATGACTGTCATCAATCTCTTGAAAGAAATTGGCCGAGCCGGGGATCGAAATAGAGAACCCCTGTTCTCAAGTCCTGTACCCTAACGACTGAACTACTGGGGCTTGGCGATGGCAAAACAAGCAGAACGACGAGAGAGAAATCATTATGAAAAAAAAAGCATATTTTCGACCTCCGTGTGTGTATTCAGGTTATGGAAAAGAAGCGAAAGACGGGGGTACATGTGTTTCATGACATATAGAGAATAACAAGGGCGAAAAAGATAAATAAAAAGGACTGAAGGTTGAAAGGGATGGGAAAAGGGAGATAGAAAGAAAGAAAGAAAGAAAGAAAGAAAGAAAGAAATGTCTCGTTTTGTCAAAACATTCCTTCCCTGAACCAAGCCAGGTGAGACATGTCTCTATAGGGTATGTTTGTATTTGAAGTGACTTTTTGACAAAGATATATCATTTGTAGCGTCCAACTATAAAATGAGCCTTGCTTTGCAAAAAGGGGGCTTAACGCATCTGCGAAAAGTATCGACCCAGGTCAGCCGCGCAGTCCGCGCAGGCTAACCTAGGCCGAAACTTTTCGCTATTTCTTAATTTTCTGAATGTCTAAGGACCAGTCTACCTCATGATTTAATTGGCTATTATGGATCAATTATGTGATGGCTTGCTTGGTATCGTGCATCGCAGAGATGCATTAAGCCCCCTTTTGCCAGTGCATGGCTCAAATGATCAAAGACATTCCGGTGAAAGGCTAGGGAGATATCACAGTTCCGAAACATTTCACACCTTGTTTATCGAATGTTTTACTTTCCGTTTCGTCCTTTTCGCCAATAGTTGACAGACTAATCTCATTGTTTTCGCTCCTTTTTGGACATTTAGATTATATCTGCTTAGTGACCTTGAGGTGAATTAAGCAGAATTTTACCTATGGCAAAAGTCATCGGTCAGTAGAATCATTAATTATTATAATGTGCATTAAAGGAAAATTAAAAATATGTAAATGTATCTAGTTTGTGCGTCAAAAAAAATAGTTATTTCGGTATGAAGGTTTTAAATCCTTGCCGTCAACTTTTGAATCCTTGCCGGCTGTATCTAAATACCCGGATTAGAGTCGAGAAGGTAAATAAATATAAACAAAGATGGCCTTTATTATTGTTGGTCAGGCTACTGTGTTACTTGAGCCAATATTGACCAATACGTCTGTACAGGAAATGATAATATTTATCGACAAGTTGTCGGAAATGTTTTAGCACTTTTTGTTATCTTTTTGTCCTTGCCATCTGGTCACGTTTGTTGCAAGTAAATTATAGTTATGTCGTGTCCATTAAAGAATGTATGATTGTTTTACTTTAATTTCAGCCTGCTTTTTACTACATTAATATATCTTTTATTCGGACATGCAAGCATGTTTTTAGTAGTTGTTGTTGGTGTTCGTGGGAGTGTTCTTGAATACCGCAGTACCTGAATCTAATATTGTAGGTGACACCCAAGAAAAAATGAACAAGGAAGGTGTCGTCGTCATATAGCTATAAAAGCGCTGAAAGCGCCGTTAAACGCTATATAAACAAACATGATTCAAAATCATTATCTTCTATAACGATGTATCTTAGAAATATCTTGTTCCAGTTTAAAACCATTTACCAGACACATCTGAGGTTTAACGACTCTGAAGAAAAATGCTTTTCAAAATTGTTTTTGAAAAGGAAAAAAAGCTGGTGACCAGCAATTTCTCATCTTCCTGCAATATTTCCGCCCTATCGAAGACAGTTTTGATAATTTAGCCACATTTAATTAAATCCTGTCGTCTGCAAATGCTTTCAAATTGAAATAGTCTAAAATCATCTTTGTCTGCTGGTAGGATTTACAGCACTTGCCTCCAAAGACAGTTTTGCGCCAAAGTTTGAAAAAAATCCTGGAAAAGCACATATATTCGGTATAAAACGAGGTTGAATGCGTGGTCTAATACAAGTGAAAAAGAAAGTGAAAAAAGGAGAAATTGCTGTTGACGACCTGTTTCTGCTCCTAGCAGAATGTTTTCAAAAGTTGTCTGCAGCAAGATAAGACAAAAGTGGTCCGCAGGAGGTGTGATGTGAACCGGTCACTCCACAATCTTGTGTTTTCACGATCCAGGAAGCCTTTTGAAAACATTGTAGGATAACGAGAAAATGCTAGAAACCAGATTTTCTCCCTTTTCCCACAGTGTTTGCTGCCCTTTCCAAGATAACACAATCTTTTGATCAGCATTAGTTGCTTGCAGGTTATTTTATAATAGGCTAGTGTAATATTTTATCGACATGTAAAGGGTGAAAATGTATCTATTGTACAAGTGATACGATTGTAAACTTTCATCGTACAGCAGTGCACATCTGCGGTTTTTACGGTAATCTTCGCTTTAATTTCTCTATCGGTTTTACGTGATAAAAGTGTCGTGTTAGACCTTTCTTTTGTTTACCCTTTACAATGTTTAGTCCTATTTAGTGCTTGTTCACAATCAAACCATTATTTTTTCTTGACGTGAGGAGTTGACTTAGGAGAACCCATTACCCTTTTGAATCAAAGTACTGAAAGGTCACTGATTCATTTTTCACCAAGCAGCAAAAGCAGGCTTTACGAGATATAACACAATGAATTAACTCATATAAGGAAAAGCTATGTATTTTGCCACTGCGGACTGTGAAGATCAAGATCATACAGCACAAAACATGCATTCTGCTCTTTGATCTCCATCGTCCGATTTGGTGAGTCTTTATGGTTTAAAAGCAACTTTGAATCGGCAATCCCTAGGTCCTCACTACTTCGTTGAACTGTTCGAAGTTTGATGCATTTTTCCATCGAAGACTTAAACTATGCTTACTGTACCATAATTGAGTCATTCTCTGTGAAAAGTGGGTATAATGCATCACAGAGATGCACTGAAATGCACTTAATCCCCTTTTCCAGTGCATGGCTCAAATGAATTCACGTATTTTCGTAGAGACCTACTTTTCATCCAACCAAGAAACATGTTCTTGACGATAAGTCAAACTGCACTTCCGGTTGAACTAGGTGAATTTCCTTGACTCTGTTTACGCGAATGTTTGTTCTGTGTTGGCCAATTCGTTTTTAGAAATGTGTATTTTTTCCTCTAATGTTTTCAAAAGTGGTGGTCTGAAAGAAAAAAAAAAATCGTCTGCCACGCAGATGGAAAGGTGTCAATAAAAGTGTCAATTACATTTACATAATCATGTATTAAGCTGTCTTCAGCTGTTAACGTACCTCTATTGGTCTATAATGGGATAGAAAACATTGTGATGAAAGGAGAAAATGCTGAACATCAGCATTTTCTCCTTTTCCCACGGTGTTTTTAAATCTTCGTCTTTGAGATGAAGTGTTTGGTGTCGGGTTTATGTGACAAGATAAAAGTTATTGAGACCCTTTAAACTAAGGTCGAATTTCAGTTGTTACCGCCCTTGAGGATCATTTAGTGGTCTTTAACCGAGAGGTTTTTCCCACCTCCTTTATTTCCTTTATTTGATACGTGGTTTTTTTTTTTTCAATCTTTAACTTGCACATTAAAGTCATGAAAGTCATAAACCGGTGGTATTCAAATAAATATTGCAATTCTAAATATAATTTCACTGAAAAAAAAAAACCACACACACACACAGACATCAGTACAGCAGTCAGTGCATTCGTATGCTTGTCCGCGGTGTAGTTTATCGGTTATCCATTTTGAAGGTCTTGGGGAAAAATGCTCGTTTTGAAAGCGCTCTTTAACGGTCGGGTTATTGAATATTTGAAACAGACTTTTCCATTTTGAATTACAACTGTCCGGTAGCCTTGTTTGTCAGTAAGTTGCCACAGAATTAAAAATTGAAAAAAAAATAAGGACCATAACTTATTGAATACAGTAGAAGGACAGACGGACAACCGGCCGATTCCATTAAATTGATGTTGAAAACGGTGTAAAACATCGATCAATCGATCGGTCGGTCGGTAGGTCGGGTTGGATCGGGTCAGGTCGGGTTGGGTGGGGTGAGGTCGGGTGGGGTCGGGTCGGGTCAACCAACCAACCGACCGACCGACCGACCGACAGAACGACCGACCAATCAATCAATCAATCAATCAATCAATCAATCAAATCGATGGATCGATCGATCGATCGATCAATCAGTTTACTGCTGCTTGTAATATACTTAAAAATGGTTTGGAGTCAAGAAGTATATGTATATAAAGTGGTATTAGTACAATTAAAAGGTTAAGCATTTTGCAACAGAGTTTCGTCAGATCTTCCCAACTTCTGAATAACTAAATATATTTCTAATGACTGTAAATTCCCACAAAGATATTCCTTTACATACAGCACAGATCAAACGATGCACTGTGGATGCGACACCAATTTGCAGCGCATTTCTAAGGTCGTTGCAAGAATTTGTTTTGAGAAAGAAAAACTTTTGGGAGAATGTAAAAGTAGCTTGTGACAAGCAATTACTCCTTTTCCCAGAATATATTGAATACAGTCCATTTAATCCTTCAAATGCTTTCAATATTCGTCTTTTCTAACAGTTTAGGGTTTTTTTTAAACACCTTTACAGAAATGGGTTAACTCTATTTAACCAGAAGAAAAATGGATTTTCACATCTTGAATGCATTTGCAAGATGGTATATCAAATATGGCACAAATGGTGGAATTTATCTTTAATTGGGTGGAAAACATCGTGAGAAAAGGAGAAAATGCCGATAATCGGCATTTTCTCCTTTTCTCACAATGTTTTTAAATATCCTTCTTCCTCAAAGCCGTAAAAAGTCAGGCTTGTTTGGTAAAGGGTTTTAAGGAACGTCCCTTTTATTGTGGTAAATAAGCCGAATATAATCTGTATCTAATGATCACGATGATACTGTTACAGCCGCAAGATCTCTTCCCATCCTTTCGTATCTTGTATTGTTTCTGTAGCATAGCATCACGGGACATTGTCAAGCTGTCGCGACGTTCGTGTGAGGGCGTTCAAATGTAAATAGTTGGGTCGTTAGTGTGAGCTCTCGGGTGTTTTTTTGACCTGCCTTCCTTTCGACAGCCCCTCCTCGTTTCCTTTACGATATAAACTTGAGATTTTTTTGATATTTGCTTATATTGCTAGAGTGTAGTCGACTTTGTAACGCTATGAAATTTCTCTCTCAATGATTAAAACCCATTTCAACCGTTTATGACTTATATCAGGGTAATCAGTCCACTTTACCAGTTTGGTTTGTACATGCCTGTTCTGGACTCAACTTTATTTCTTAATATTTTATCGCTTTTTCACATGTAGTATAGTAGGAAAAATCTTCAACGAAGAATGAAGAATTGATCCTTCTTTAGAATGATCTTGGCAAGGCCAGAATTAGGACTCACGAACCCTTAATTGCTAACCAAGCCTGTTGCATGTCTGTGCACTAGGTACCATGTCTCGACCAGAGGGAACATAGTCCAGTATCACCCGGGAAAAAATCCAGAACAAATAAATTACGGCAACAAAGGGTTAAAAGCTGTCCGGCGTGATCCGAAAAAAAGAAAATCCAGGACAACCAAATTAAGGCGACACGGGGTGAAAGGCGGAGTCACTTGAGACTTTTATCGCGAAAGTTGACTAGATTTGTGTGGTCAAACTTCCTGTCCAATGGACAAACTGGGTTCTACGAGTGGTCACTTTGAAGCCAATGGTACCTTGGAGTCTGCGCAAGTACTCAAATTTAGGCGGACATACTCTGTGCAGAGAAAAACATGCGAATGAATTGATCTCCTGCAGTTTACCGTTTGCGTCTTCCATCAATCTGTTTTAGAAAACGCCGTGGTTTTGTGTCTGAGCAATTTTTACATGTTTGCACATTCATTTTGTATCTTAAAGTCAATTGTATATGTATCCGAGGGTCAAAATTGAGGCAAATTTATATATATTGATATTGTTTTGCATTACAGTACGGTACGACAAAATCCCAGTCGCTGGCAGAAAAAATGAATCTTAAAACTAGAATTGAAATCGGAAACTTTAATTCTAGTTGTAAGATTCATTTTTCTGCTAGCCATGAGAACAATGACAGACCGGACTTTAGTCCACTGTCAGACTCTTCATATTATCTTTACTTATAAAAATTAAATTTGCCTGTAATACGGCTGTCAAATTGTGTATACTTTTGGCCGCTACTGGGCCTTTTTAAAGCTGCTGAAATTTGGTTTCTTGACTTTTTTGATGTTGTTGTATCTTGTTTCTTTAAGCATTATGACATTTTGTAAATACATGTAAATATCATGAGGACGCAACAGTTTACCCCAAATCAATGGGGTAGGGGAGCGGGGTGGAGGGGAACCAAAGAAAAAAAAAACACACACAAAAGATGTCGAAACCAGAAAACGAAATCGTCAAACAAAAACTTGTAGATATATGTCTCCCTGAAGGTGTCGCTTCCAGAATTCCTATACACGAGGAATTTCTCCTTTAGCAACAATATTTTCAGCTGTATGCACTTGTGCATGTAATAAGCCTAAACTAATGTCTATTACCCTTATTTTACTAGGATGTTTTGGAAATCGTCTGCTGCATACTGTATTTGTTTCAGGACGGAAAGAAATGGGCGGGTTCACGAAAGGTCGGCAATGAAAAAACTTTTGTGGCCATCGACAATAAAGTAGTATTTAGTATCGTATAATTCTCTTTTATATGCCTTGCAAACAAATTGCGAGCCTGCAATGAAAAATTTTCATGACCCCCATGTCAGTCTGTGTTCAATTAATTGATCTTAATTTTGGGGCCTGTCTTGCAAAGTTTGATCCCGTATAATGTACGAAAATATTATACTCTTGTCTGTGGAAAGCTTTTATTCTCGCGAGGTGCCGAGCTTTTTTAACTAAGCGGTAACTTAGCGTGGTTGATGAGTTCAGGAG
Source organism: Hippopus hippopus (assembly GCA_946811185.2). Taxonomy (NCBI): domain Eukaryota; kingdom Metazoa; phylum Mollusca; class Bivalvia; order Cardiida; family Cardiidae; genus Hippopus; species Hippopus hippopus. The sequence continues at coordinate 44,511,404 of OX328106.1, read as the reverse complement.
AGTGTGTGAATTCGAATTTAAATATAAAATGATGAGGCATTGAAATGCTGTGTTTGTCTTTGATAAAGATATATGGCCTGCAACACGTGAAAAGGGGCATTCGGACATTTGCGTAAAGTGTCGTCTCGGATCAGCCTGCGCAGTCCGCGCAGGCTAATCCGAGACGGCACTTTACGACTACATTAGATTTTGTCCAACAGTAGACTTGCATGAAACAGAAAATTACATAAAAAACGGAAAGTGTAGTTTCGGATTAGCCTGCGCGGACTGCGCAGGCTGATCTGAGACGACACTTTACGCAGATGTCCGAATGCCCCTTTTCGCGTGTTGCAGGCCAATTATTCAGCCATGCTCTGGCGAAAGGGGGGTTTAATGCATGTCTGTGATGTCTCATACCAAGCAAGTTATTACATAATCATGGATGCATAAAATCCATTTGTATAACCAGCAACTGAATCACGAGGTAAACTGGTACTTTGACATTCAGAAAATTGCCCAGTAGCAAAAAGCATCGACTTAGGTCAACTGCGCAGACTGACCTGGGTCGATACTGTTTGCAGATGCATTAATACCCCTTTTCACGGAGCGTGGCTCATATCTAATTAACGGACGTTGTAGATCCAAGATCAGACCACAAAGGGCTATTCAAATTCTGATCAGTATCCTGTTCCTTCGCAAGCTGAAATCCAATAGAAGGACAAAACCCTGCATCTCGCTTGCAAGCTGTAATTGGAGAGTGAAAAAGAGCAACATCGGCACTTTTTTTATATTACACAAACTAATTTTGTGGACCTATGGCCATTATCTAACATAACAAAAATAATTTTCTTTCATGGAATACTAGTCCGAATCAATCTAGAGACATAAAACTTAAACAGACGCTTCAAATGAAACAAAAAAGGTAAAGTTTTACAATCTCTAAAGCCTTATCCTGCCAAATTTAAACAAACAGATATTTCGTCAAGTTTACTTGTTTTAACTGAAGCTCATATGAATGTAAAAAAAAAACTGATAGAGCAGCGGAGAGTTAATAACAAGATCAGACTTCACAGACTATACAGTCTGATCTTGCTTTACACCCTCCGCTAAATATATCTATGATCGCCAATAGCAGGAGAAGAGTTAAATGTGTGAAAAGTCTTGTCCCTTTAACAGTTCACCAAGAGGCAGATTCTAAAACTAGCTCAAATTTAGAGCATTTGCGGACGACAAATTAGATGTGACTCAAATAATGGGATTCGTCTGTGAAAGGGGAGAAAACATTGTGGGAAAAGGAGAAAATGCTGGATACCAGCATTTTCTCCTTATACCACATTGTTTTCAAAAGACTTCTCCGTCGGGGTCCATAAAAGTCGAGATTAACTGTTGAAGGGTTTAATAGCAGTGGTGATACCTCCAAAACTGGCCAAAATCTGACCACGCACAATGCACAACACCTGGTCAAGCTGCTTTAAGAACCGACCAGTTTTGATGCGACAGTATCGCGGATTAAAATCTGAGACATGGAGGTTATCTGATGGTCAGTTTGTGGACATGCTGTTGACCCTTTTTCCTTATTTGGAAAAAGAGGTTGACACTTTTTTTTCCACTTTATCTTGAATACAGGGATGTGGGAGCAGATGTTAAAATTATAAAAATTTAATGAATAATCATCACGAAATTTTGATTAGAGGCTGTCATAGTTTTACGACCATAGAGAGTAATTCTTTTGAAAACATTTTTGGGAAAAGGAGAAAATGCTGGTTACCAGCATTTTCTCCTTTTTCCCAAAATGTTTTCTATCATTTCAAAGATAAACCCCATAATTTCAGCCTCATTTAATTCGTCATCTGTAAGATCTTTCAAAATGGACGAGTCTAAAATTCTGCCGCCCAAAGAAGAGTTTAACCCTTAGGCTACTAAGTGTGACTCGCTGACCTTTTGCGGACAGTGAAGATCAAGATCAGACTGCACAGAACGTGCAATCTAATCTTGGATCTACATTGTCCGATAAAGCGATATCTGAAAAAAAAAAACTTGTAAATAGCGACATTTTGGTTGATGATATCGGCTTGAAAGTTTCATTTTACTCTCGTACTAAGCGGAATAAGAGTTTAGCATCGCCCGTCTGTGGTTAAAGTCTTTTTGGGACGTGCATCTGGTGATAGGATAGTATAGATTATATTAAACCTTACTCTGCTGACCACCTTTTTCGGCCAGTGTAAATCAAGATCAGACTGCACAGAACGTGCAGTCTGATCTTGAATCTACAATGTCCCATTACAAGATATTTTACCCCCAAAAATAACTTTGGAATAGCAACATTTGGGTTTTCTACTATCGACTTGCAAGTTTCATCTAGCTTTTTTTTTAGCAGGTTAGGGGTTAACGCTTTTCGAATTTTTGAGCTACTATTATATCATTTTACGAGTTTTTCTCAAATTTCAATCGTTGTCTGATGATTATCCAATAAATTTCTGCTTGATAAATCCGCTGAAAACATGATCGAAATGAAGAGTTATTGGAAATTTTTCAACAAAATACCAGACAGAACATTATCTTTTCGTGTTATTTTACGATATTCCACTAAATGGCTGGCCTTCTAATAAAACAATCGGCCTTTAATCCGATTTTGTTCCATAAAATTTCGATGCAGTATTTTACGACGGACCCCCCGCGGATTAATATCCCTCTTAATTCCAGTTCAAGAGCTTCCGGTACTATATTTCGGGGAGCATTTCACAGTTGTTATGAGCCTTTTGAATGTTGAGCTACATAAGTTTGTTTTCCCTCATTCTAACACTATTATCGAATCAGGTAGCTCAGTCGGTGAAGGACAGGACTCGAAACTAGGAGGTGGCTGGTTTGAATTCCCATCCCGGCTAATTTCTGTCTTGGAATCATTGCGACAGGACTCATTCCTCTCGCACAAACAGATCAAGCATAAATATTTGAGTCCGCGGTCCTTCGTATACATGTAGACAATTTACCAATAGCAACAAGAATCGACCCAGGTCAGCCTGCGTGGACAGCACAGGCTGACATGCATCGATACCTTTTACAGATACATTAAACTCCTTTTTTCGACAGCATGACATATTTATAACAGTACAAACGCGACGACATAAGGAACAAAATTGCTCTTTATAAGTATATTTTTCATTTGCTAAATTTTCCATTGGTCTTTTTTTTTTAAGAATGTTAAAGATAGGAATGCAGATATTTGATTATTGATAATTTCTTATTAGATCTAATGAACGATATTAGCGATCAATTTATTTCTTAACTTTTTCAGCGTCAAATAAATAAACTAGACCTATTTCGACTGCTCTAAATAAAATATGTTGAAACTTACAAAGATTTTTATTGTATAGGTTTGACTATACGAGCGGACGGTATAGATCAAAGATCAGACTGCACGTTTTGTGCAGTCTGATCTTGATCTATGCCGTCCGCAAAAGTCACTATTTTCAGCTATGGCGCCGAAAAGGTTAAAAGTCTGACTTAGGTCTGAATCAATTCATTACGTTATGTTTTATTGCTTATTGATGTAATGGTATTGCTTTTTATTTAAAAAAAAATGTAACGTTATTAGCGCTATGAAATAATTATAAATTTATGATACCTTTAGAATCATTCAATAAATCAAATTAGAATTCCACTTGATAGAACCTAAAATATTACGAAAAGCTGGTGGAACCGAAAATTTTGACGCAAAAGTCCCTCTGTATTCTGCAGTATGGATTCAAGATTAATCTGTACGTTCTGTGCAGTCTGCTCGTAAACTACACTGCCTACAAAAGCGCCTTGGTTCACGTAAGTTTTAAGCTATAATGACCCTGCACGACTATCTTTATCCATTGCTCAATGCGAACTTAACCCTTTACCACACGACAAAATTGTAGACTCATCCAATTTCAAATTAAAGGTGACTTAAATTATAGAACTTGCCATTCTAACAGAAAAGAAAACGTGCTGCTAGAAGGAGAAAATGCTGGTTAACATCATTTTCTCTCTCTCCCACACTGATTTCAAAAGCGTTTTTGCCCAGGGTCGTTAAAACTCGGGACTGTGTAGTAAAGGGTGAAAGTTGTTGGACTTGTAATCAGGGAATGTAAGTTCAATCCAAGTTTCGATACAAGTCTTCAGGGAGCTTAACATTAAGGTCTACGGCCCCTAACTCTCATATTAAAAGACGGAAGTTGCCGAGATTGGCTGAAAAGGCTTTACGAAAACATCTATGTTACACGATATTTACCGATGAGTTAAGTGAGTCAAGGGTCCCAAACTCTCATGTTAAAAGACGGAAGCTGCCGAGATTGACCGAAAACGTCGATGTTACACGATATTTACCGATGAGTTAGGGGTCGTAGACCTTAAGTCAGCCAGACACTTCAGAGCCCAAGCCAACACCTATGGGTTTACTTTTTATGCGCTTGTACCATTCCCGTGTTTTAACGATGCTAAGAAGGGTGGCTTTTGAAACCATTGTGAAATATGCCAAGAGAAACTACCTCCCGAAAGTCACTTCGACATTGGTACATCTCCCATCGTGTGCGTCTAGAGCTGTATGTACCCTTCACTGTTAATTAGAGTGGACAACATAATTAGTTAGTTGGGCCACTAACCAGAACAACACGGAGATAATAATTACGATGAAACACTGTATGTAATTGTCATAATACACTATGTTACGCGGATTAACTGATCCGGAATGACTATGACTAGGTGTATATCATGAGCCATGCTCTGTGAAAAGGAGTTTTAAAAGCATCTGCAAAAAGTATCGATTCAGGTCAGCCTGCGCAGTCCGCGCAGGCTGACATGGGTCGAAACTTTTCGATGTAGTCATTTTTCTACATGTCAAAGGACCAGTCTACCTCGTGATGAAGTCGGTTGTTAGACGAAATGAAATTTTATGGATCCATATTATTATGATGACTTGCTTGATATTATTTATTACGAATTGCATTAAACCCCTCTTTCCCAGAGCATGGATACAATGTAGTAGTATTTTACATTCCTTGGCTGCTAGTCCACATTAACTCTTTATCGGACAAAAAAAAAATCAGACATGTCTAAATTGGAAGCTTTCATTGAAGACAGATTATGTATGGTGGTTCAAATAATGAGATTTGACTTCAAGGAATAGATAACATTGTGGAAAAAAAAAAGAGAAAATGCCAGCATTTTCTCCATTTCCCTCAATTCTTTTTAAAGCTCTCTTCCACGTGGAGGTTTCAATTCGGGATTGTGCAGTGAAGTATCAACGGTTAAAGGGGACTACTCATATTTTTGCAAAACTCACACAAACTTCAAGAATTATTCATCATTGAATTAAGTAACGGCACTTGAACTATTAGTAAAGGAGAACGGCCAAAGTGTAAAAAAAAGAAAATCACAGATGTTTTCTTCATGGGCTACGTGGCCTTTTGAAGCATATTTCGATTTGCCACGAGAATTTCAGAAAGACACTTTGGTATGTCACATGATCAGTAACACTCTTCGGTTATGTGGATAAATATTCAAATCAGCACGATGACGTCATATCTGATGAAAATAGAGTTATCGATTCAAATAAGTACTGTCGCTTCTCTGAGACACTCTGTAAAAGAGAAACCTCGAAATTGCAATCGTTTTGGTAAAATTTCTGGACTGGAACAGTCCTTTGGGTTTATTTGGCACTTTTATGCTTAGCTCTTTCACTGCCAAGTAAATAATATACACTTTTTCATTGGCTATAAAATGTACTTCCCCTGCAAAATGTAGAGACACTTTGGCCTTGGTCTAAGATAAAGTAGTGGACAGAGTAGATCAAAGATCAGACTGCACGTTCTACACAACAAAAGCATCTGGTGTCGTCTACAGTAAGGAAAAAGTTAACAGTGGTTTGGTCCTAATGCACAAACTACGTAATACGTAAATGCAGTATATCATTTCGGAGAAGAAAAAAAAGTTAATTGTGAATAATGTACTCAGGAAAGCAAATAAATGGAGCGGTCGATCGTGCTCATAAATAAGAACACTGGTTTAATTATTTACATCTGTTTACATGATCTTAAGTTTTACCTTGAAAGTTCACATATTTCACTGTCTAACTACAGCCAAGTACTTGGTATAATCAAGTTCTTTTTCATGTTATTTTGTGTTACATTTTTGTGCAAGCAGAAAAAATTTTACTGCTGCTAAATCACGAAACAAAGGGACTGTTACTCACTTGTTTTCGTTTTAGTTATGCATACCTTTTTGTCCGCCTTCTTCATGTCCTATGTGTCTGTCTGTCTATCTGTTTGCCCGCTTGTCAGTTTTAGACAGGCTGGCTCTATTCCTGCTATTATTCTGTCCTTGGCTTTTTCCAACTCCCGATTTTCCCTCGCCCTTTTTTCCAATCTCCTAGTATTTCTGCCTGTGTCCGTGGGACCCCCTTCTCTCCCTTCCTCCCTCTCTCTCTCTCTCTCTCTCTCTCTTTCTTTCTCTCTCTCTCTCTCTCTCTGTCTGTCTCTCGCTCTCTCCCTGTATTCACGCTGTCTGTCTGTCTTATTTATCCTTGTCCCCTTTTCAGTTCATTATGCGTGCCTTTGTCTCATATTACACTGTACCTTGGTCCTTTTCAAAGACTTTCATGTATTTTTAAACACCTCACATATTTATATGACTAATTTTTGTGAATTCAATATCTTATCGCATTTATTTCGTTGTTCAAAAAAAAAAAAATCAAAGAAGTACATTTGCGTGTCTTAACTCTACATCAGACGACAAAATTTTAGAGGTATCCAAATTGAAAGCATTTGCAGACGACAATTTGAATGTAACTCAACTGAAGGATACTGTCCCTGAAAAGGTGGAAAACATTGTGGGAGAAGAAGAAAATGCTGGTTACCAGCATTTTCTTCTTTTCCTACAATGTTTTCGAAAGTTTTCCTCCGGAGGAATACGGTATTGTTCGGTAAAGGGTTGCAGGTTATTACGCGAATACACCTGTGACATTGTGGGTAAGTGCACTCTTTTTAAACTCTTTACCAGACCAAGTATTTGAGTCATTCTCTGTGAAAAGGAGGTTTAATGTATTTACAAAAAGTATCGACCCATGTCAGCCTGCGCAGTTCGCGCAGGCTGACATGGGTCGAAACTTTTTGCTGTTGGTTAATTTTTCTGCATGTTCAAGGACAGTACTACCTCATGATCCAATTTGTTGTTATGAAAAATGTCTTTTATGCATCCATTAGTTTGTAACGACTTGCTTAGTTAAATGCATCACGCAGATGCATTAAACCCCCTTTTTTCCAGAAACGACTCGTTTTCAAGTATCACAAAGGACAAAAAAAAAATGAAGGAAAGAAAAATATGATTTTTCGACGGTATGGAAAATATTGTGGAAAGGATCAAATTTTTGTGATAAGCAAATGGTCCTTTCCCCAAAGCATTTTCCAAAGTTACAACTTGCAATGACTTAGAAAGTGCACATGTCCGCCACTTTGTAGATTAATTGGTTAACTTCGAAGAGCGTGGAAAACCTTGAAGAACTGGATATGGATCAGATAGTACCGTTCGAGATTTGATTACAAATGCGTGCAGTCTGATTTGTGAGGAGCAGATATCGGATTTTTTTTGCAATTTATGCACAATATTGACTAATTACGTTGCTCAGTGTTCTCTAATCTGATTCGGTCCCGATAAAATACGACCACATTAACAAACCTAACGGGATTGAAATACTAGATCAACTTGTCAATATGCTCCGATCTTTGATAAGTTCTTCCTAAACGCCGTGGGTGGCAAAGTGGAATTAATCCCCCCTTTTTTTCTACTTTTTGTTGAAATTTATTTATTTTTTTTTTCGTCGAGATAAACCCGGCATTGGGAGCGAGGAGGACGATGCATTATATTTCTATCAATACAAGTTTGTAGAAGAGCTGCTTTGAGAGTATTTGAACTTGCAGCATGGCTTCCGTCGAATTTGCCTCTTGCTTTTCCATTTGAATGGTTCTGTTAATCCCGAACCTGATCAACAACAATAAAACAACAAAGACATCTACATGAACAACAACGCCAATAATAATGATAATAATTGTAATAATAATAATAACAATAATAATAACAATGATAAATAATAATAATAATAATAGTATGCGCGGTTGCACGGTATAGGAAGATAAAATGAGAGCTTGCACCATGCCACCCTGAACCTAAACTCCACTTCTGCAATATCACATGCCAAGATCTGTTTCATTTAACTCTTTACCAAATGACAAAATTTTAGGCTAGTCCAAATTGGTGCATTTGCAGAAGACAAAGTAAAAGTGACTGGAAAATGGAAATTTGTTTTGGGAAGAGTAGAAAACTTTGTGGAAAAAGGAGAAAATGCTGGTTACCAGCATTTTCTCCTTTTCCCACAATGTTTTCAAAAGGCTTCTTTCTCAGGGTTGTTAAAAGTTGGGATTTTGTGATAAAGGGTTAAATGAAAACCGAGATGAATTCACCAACTGACCTGCAACTATACCTCACCCTTAGCATGTATGGCACAACTTTATTTAATTTCGCAAAAAGTGTGGATCAAAGATCAGAATTTCAAAGAACGCGGAGTCTGATCTTGCATCTGCATTTTTGTGAAATATTCTGATATATAGATTATAGATTCTAATCGGAAGAGCCAGGAAAATGCAATATATTGGAATCTTTATCATGATTAAAAACGTCCAGTATATTGCTTTTATTTAGCGTTCTAATGCATAATTCACGACAGTCTACAGTCAGCATCTTCCGTATTGCGTCACATCACTTTGACAACATTGAGGCAAAAAGAGTAACTGTTCGCAAAGAAATTATAGATTGCTAGCAATTTCTCCATGAATATTTCTTGAATTTGGACTTATCTGTATTTTACATGATTTTTTTTTTTTTCAATTCTTCTGCTTGAGATTTCTTTCTTTCAAGAGCTAACAAATCATTCTCTAGTGGTTTACCACCCAGGAACATGTGGGTCAACCCACAACGTAATACAGACAAGAGGGGTGATCTCAGGAACAAAAGGGTCAACCCTCAGATAACAGATTTCAGTGATTAAGTACAACAAATGAGTTTACGAACGCAATTTGATGATAGATTGGTCATGAAAAGATATTACGCATTTTACCCTTTCACCGCCAAAACTGAGTGACTTTTCAAGGGCAAAAATAAAAGAACCATTCCGAGTTAACTCTTTCATTACTAAATAAATTAATTGCATTTTCTCAAAGGCTACAAATACATTTGTGCTGCAGGATCAAGAGACAGTTCAGTTATAATCCAGAAAAAAGCAGTGGACAGCGTAGATCAGAGATCAGACTGCACGTTATGTGCAGTCTGATCTTGATCTACACTGTCCACAAAGGCTTCTGGTGTCGTCTATGACGTGGTAAAAGTTAAAACGGTGTATAATGGATTTCCGTGATGCATTATTCAAAACAGATCATAACATAATTCTGGATTCATAAAATCCATTTTGTCTAACAACAGACTGAATCATGAGGTTAGATGGTCCTTTACACATGCGGAAAACGTGCGGATGCATTAAGTTCCCTTTTTCATAGAGTATGGCTTAAACGTAATTTTACTGCCAATAAAGAGGCAATTTTTGTCATAATTTTACATTGCTATATACTAGTTAATTACATAGATTTTCCAAACTTTTGGTAAAAACACAAAATTGCATGTCAAGATTCTTTATGCCAGAAAAAATTACGCTCTGTGCAGTCAAGATTCTTTTTGCCAGAAAAATTTCGCTCCGTATTCACCAACCACTCTTAAGAACTTTCCCATTCTTTACATCTTACTTGTTCTAAATTTGAAACTAACACAACTTCTGAATGGCTAACCCCAATGGTTTAGCCAATCAGAGGTTGTGTAACTTTAAAATTTAGAAAATTCTTGAGAATAAAACTAAGGATGATCTTAAGAATGGTTGGTAAATACGGACCTTGAACTTGATCTACAGTGTTTGCAAGACCACAATCAAGGAGTCGCGCTTAGCAGTCTATATTGAAGTGCTGACTTCATAGTCTGCGTGTTCTGTGCACGCTGCACTTTCTCTACTGTGCAGGCAAAGCTACCTCTGGTGGTTGTGGTGGTTAATGGGTTACACTATTTTTTTTTTTCTTCCGACGCCTAAATGAGTAGATTTGACAAGGATACAGTTGCATTACAAAAATATAGCAGCCGGTGGCTTGGGAAGAATATTGCCTGAAGTACTGGTAAAAGAAATTCCAGCCTGGATATCAGGGATTGTAACGTCAATTGAAATTTATACCTTTATTACTAAACTTTTTGAGGAAACGTATTTCGATAAAAACCAAAAAAACGTGAATATTACAAGCTTTCATCATAATTATTCTACTGGAAGTGATATGACTAAGTTACTGTGAAAGCGGCAAAAACGACGTTCAAACTTGCAAACTTGAGCCATGATCTGGAAAAAGCAGGTTTAATGCAAATACCTTATGCATTATACCAAGCAAATCATCTCATAAATCTGGATCCATAAAGTCTATTTTGTCTAACAACCGGCTGAAGCATGCATGGCAAACTGGTTCTTTGACATGCAAAAAGTGACCAACAGCAAAAAGTTTCGACCCAGGACAGCCTGCGCGGACTGCGCAGGCTGACCTGTGTCGATACTTTTTGTAGAAGCATTGAGCCCTCTTTTCACAGAGTATGTCTCAGATATGAAGCAGGTGCACAAAGGCTCTGTTTTCACTGTAGACGGGTGATCTATGACATATCACAGAAATAGATAAATATCGATTCTGGATCATCCAGCCTGTTTTCATAGACATGGCTTATCGGTCGATATCTCTCCTTGTTATCACGTCTGCTGTGCAATGTGCTACTTCTTGATTTAGTCAATTTTCCTCAAAGGAAACACGCAGAGGATGTAGCAATTGTTTTTAATTCACATGTAAACTTTCTTCTTATATGTCTGTTTTCACACGCCTTGTAACTGTCGAATTTCCTAGAATTCCAAAGTATTCATAAATACGGATGGTTCGGGTTGTCACCAGTTAACTTTCTTACTATGAGGGAAAGGAGAATTTTTATCACGCCTGACTTGGCAATAAACACGACCGTTTTTGACAGCTGTTTGTGTCGAAGCCAGACTTGGCTGGTAAGTAACAGTAACAGATAGGTCAATTGGTGCAATCAATGACTCGAAATTTCAGTGGATGAGTTTCTTCAGAAATTGTTATCCAGAAGAGTCTGTGGTTTCGAATTAACCCTTTAGGCTGCTAAGCGCGACTCACTCACCTTTTGCGGACAGTGTAGATCCAAGATCAGACTGCACAGAACGTGCAGTCTGATCTTTGATCTACACTGTCCGATAAGGAGATATTATTCCCCAAAACATAAATTTGAAATAACAAAATTTCGGTTTATAATATCGAATTGAAAATTTAATATTAGTTCTTCAGCAGATTAAAGGTTAATTAATTAACCTGCTTGATAAAATAAATGCAACTTTCCAGTCGATAGTGATAATCCAAATATTGCTATTTCAAAGTAATTCTTTAGGGGAAAAAATATTTCCTTATCGGACACTGTAAATTCAAGATCAGACTGCACATTCTGTGCAGTCTGATCTTGATCTACAGTGTCCGCAAAAGATCCTGGGCTCGCTCTATGCAGCCTAAGGGTTAAAGTAAGTTAAAAAAGACATTACGCAAAAAGGATCTTTTACCCTGTACTCATGTTTCAAAACTTTACGCGTACCCGTATCCATATGTTACTGTAAGACTTTCTAAGTCGTCCGCCACATGTTTTTTTTTAATTTACCTTTTTGTTTTTATAAATTTTTCTCCGTTGCTTATCTCTTTATCAGACGGAAAAAGAATCTCACGTGTCCAATTTGAAAGAATTTGCAGACGACAAATAAAATTTTTCTCAAATAATTGAGTTTGTCTGTAAATGGGTAGAAGACTTTGTGGGAAAAGGAGAAAATGCTTGTTATGGGCATTTTCTGCTTTTCCTCCAATAATTTCAAAGGCCTTTTTCCTCAGAGTCGATAAAACTCTACGTTGTGTGGCAAAGCGTTAATTAACCCTATACCACACAATCTCGAGTTATAACGACCCCGAGAAAAATGTCTTCCGAAAAAATTGTGGAAAAAGTGGAAAAAAAATGCTGGAAACCAGCATTTTCTCCTTTTCCCACAATGTTTTCTACTCTTCCTAAGACAAATTTCAATTTCTGGGTCAGATTTATTTTTTCATCTGCAAATGCTTTCAATTTGGACAAGTCTAAAATTCTGTCGTTTGGTATAGCGTTTAAAGATAAACATTAACTAATTACTATTTTCTCATAGGACAAAATGAAAAGCGAAATGCAATCAGATTAGAGATCTATGTTATATTGACCATAGCTTTTATTCTAGGCCATCGAGATAATTTCATTAGGCACGAAAGCATAATAATGGATTAACTGTTTGGCCCGGTTTCATTCCCAAGGATTTTGGTATTAGTCAAGGAGAATTGTTTGCGGTCAATTTGTTTGTGGATGTTATTGAATTTTGTGCTATTGTTTCATTGATTAAAGTCATCGAATTAGACGAGGTATTGAACCGTCTAAAGTTCATTCTTAACCCTTAGGCTGCTTAGTGCGACTCACTGACCGATTGCGGGCAGTGTAGATCATGATCAGACTGCACAGAATGTGCAGTCTGATCTTGGATCTACACTGTCCGATAAGGAGATATCTTCCCTACCCCCTCTAAAAATATCTTTGAAATAGTAAAACTTAAGTTTTTTTACTGTCTGGTTGAAAGTTTAATTTGAAGTTATGTAGAAAAATAAGCGTTAAAAGTCAACAGCGGTGTCGTGTGTATGAACTTTGCGGTTTGTCTAAGATAACTTGATATTTTCTCTTCGTCTTGGCACATAGCTTGCTGATTGAACCTCAGCTCATTTCACGTGCAGATGACTTTCTGGTCTCTACAGCGGGCCACATCTTTAAACTTTGTGAGAGAAGGGAAAAAGAGATATGTATGTTATGAGATCAGACTGCTCGGCATGTGATATTTCATTTTTGATATGCACTGCACAATATTTTGCGAGAGATCCCGAATAGATGAAACGTTCTGTGTTAGTCAATTAGATGCCTACCACTTGCTAAGTAGATACTGAGATTTAGAATGGTTCATGATGCCGCCAGCTGATCTTCATATACACTGCTCATTAACACTCAATGCATAGTCAGACTGTATAATCATTTGATACCAGTGGCTTCAGTCAAAGTATCTGACGGTTCTTTTCGGTGATTAGTTCGTGGCTTAGTAACTATTAAGAATACTGGCTAATTCATGTACATAGTTAATCCTTTACCAAACAGTCCCGACTTTTAACAACCATGTTTATGAAAAATTTTGAAAATATTGTGGAAACGAGCAAACGCCGGTAACCAGCCTCCCCTCCCCTCTATTTCCTACAATGTTTTCTACGCTTTTCAAGTCAATTCTTATTATTCTACCCACATTCAATCCTGTTTTCATTCTTTTAAAATAAACAAATCTAAAAAAATTGTCTTCGTGTAAAGAGTTAACCAGTTTGAAAAGAAGAAAATATCTTTCAAGACTCGTTTGCAATAATGTCTTCCTTTAAAGTAGTTCCTTTACTCACAATGTTTTTCACTCACTTTGTCTACTATACGGACGAACAAAATCCTTTTATCTTTGTAATGGCTTGACTATTTATCACACGACACCATTTTCGACTTGTCTAAATCCAAAGCATGTGCAGACGACATATCAAATATCTTTTAAATTGTGGAAATTTGTCTCTGGAGGAATAGAAAACATTGTGGGAAAAGGAGAAAATGCTGGTTACCAGCATTTTCTCCTTTTTCCACAATGTTTTCAAAAGCCTTCCACCTTAAGGTCGTCAATGCTCAAAATTGTGTGGTAAATGGCTAAACTGTGTAAGGGATTGAAAATAATACGTAATCATGCAGAAACTAATTCAATTTAGATTAGCTGAGTATGGCAGACTGATTCTAGCATGATATATCTCCTTTACGCCTTTGTAGAGCGGAAATCGGCTGGAAAATCTGAGGTGTTTAAGTCGAGCTATTGTTGTCTTAATTTGTGTGAAAAGATGATTGATCCGTTAAAAGATTTTAATATAAAATTCATGCTTGAATAGGGAATACAAACATTTCATATTTGAGCGGCCCTTCTGGGAAAAGGGGGCTTAATGTTTGATACCAAGCAAGTTGCGGCATAAAATTGATACATTCTGTCTAACAACAGGCTAAATTATGGTGTAGAATAATCCTCTGCCATGTAGAAGATTTGTCAATAGCAAAAAGTTTCCATTCAGGTTAGCCAGTGGGGACTCTGATCGTTACAGCTTTTGAAAGGTTCAGAGGTTATCGTAGGGGTCCGGCGTGACTAAGTGGTAAAGTGAAGGACTCATGACCTGGAGGCCACACGTTCGAGCATCACTGGATCCACTGGGTTTTTCGTTCGAGTGTCCTTGTGCAAGGCACCTCAGAGCCCTGACCTTAAATAATGTTGAAAGCGGCATAAAACATCACTCAATCAATCAAACAATCAGTCAGAGATTATTTCTATACATAACATTATCATGTGTATCAAAAAGGATTTTGAGGAATTTTAGTTTTGTTACAACGAAGATCCAGATATATTCATGTTCATTGAACTATTTTGAACGAGTCCGTAACAAATTATACATACGCTGCATCGGTAATGCATCGGCTTCGAGAAGATATCCAGCATTAAACCAAGATGTGGATCGAATCCATCGAGAAGCAGGAATCCTTATCGATGTATTACTTAAAGATATGTGGTTGTAGCTTTATGTTATATGTCAAATATCGAAGTTATTTGCTTTGATTTTCAAAATAAAGCATGTAAGCTTTGCAGCTGTGAGGATAATTGAGGTTTAACTTTCTAGAAGTCGATCAAAATAGTCGAGCTTGGCTTTGACTCCCTTTGTTATTCTTTTAAAGGAAGCTTACTAAATAATGTTGACGGAAGATGTGTGTCCTTTGTCGCCTTGGAGTTATTTTAAAGTTATTTTAAACATACTCGTCCTTCAGATTGCCGAAAAAAAAAATAAATTGGCACGTTTTCTCTCAGTAGCGCACATAGAGCAAGTCGAAAATGTTGCGGTTAAATAGACGCTTTGACCAAAAGATCACACAAATTATAGGCACAGGTTCAGTATTTACCAACCATTCTTACGCATGTTCTTTGTCCCATTCTCCAAGATTTTCTAAATTTAAAAGTAAAAAAAAACTGATTGGCTAAACCAGCTGGTTTAGCCAATCGAATGAATGCAAGCCCAGAACTAACAACACGCTGCTCAATTTTGATCACCCAATGTTCTCTTATGCCAACCGCCAAAGCTCTGAGTTTGTCCGCAGTACTCAAGATTAAGGATCGTATTATATTGTTTGAATAGTTATAAACTGAAATCTTCAGTGATGTTTATGGCCTTTTTCTTCATTTTGAAAAGTGTTTACGTCAAAAGGTCATTACTCCATAGAACAGAGTCCCTGTGAATGAAATATGAAGTCAAGATAACATTGAAACATTTTGGCAGCTAGAATATCTTCTTTGACGTGTTACAAAATTTGTCAGTTTTGTATATTTTCATCTGGTCGGACAAGATTGATAAATTGAATGATAAAACGGACTCAACATAATGGGTGAAAAAAATGTCAAATTGATTTTTGACATTTAAACCCTCTGTTGAGCCATCATGTTCTTCTTTATTTTGCGGGTGACCAGCAAGATTTCTAAATCCTTCGGTTGTGGAAGCTTCGAAGACACAGTACAGAGAGTATCAAGTGTCAAGTGCTGAGAACTACACGTGTTTTCATTCAGTAAAAATAGAAACGTAGATGCAGATAAGGTCACGTGCATATTTTCAAGTTTAATGTGTAATATTCATTTAATTCAACAACTAAAGAGGCATTGGGGTTCTCATTAGAAATACATGTACATAGAACTTGGTTGTACAGTGAATTTAAATCCCATGTCCAAAAGCAACCCTACGTGATCAGGTAAAAGGAGTTTTAATGCATACTTTTTCAGATGCGTTAAACTACCATTTCACAGAAGATGGCTCATTTTTACTTCAACGTTGTAGTGAAGCTGTGGTGTGTTGTTGTATTCACTAGGAATATTACGCTGGGACAACTGAGTTGGAATAAGTACAATAAACATAGGTAGAATAACGCATTTACAAGTCGAGTAATAAGAACCTTGCATCTCTGTATCTCTATAAAACAACCTTCCCCCCTGTTGTTTTCTAGATGTACAAATCTGGCCACAACTAACATGGTACCGTGCACAAGACATCTGATTTATTATCGAGTCATTTTTCATCACCTTTTAAGTTCCTGACAAAGTGGTTCTGAAGCTCTGTCTATTATTAATATGCATGGCGGGTAATTATCTGTTATGTCTTAGATGTTATCGATAAAACCCGAGATATGTCCGAAGTAATCCCACGTGATTTATTACATTGCGGTTTCACGCGGCTGTGCCCTCGTCCACCCTACCCAGGCGTCCTGAAAATAGCCGTTAACGGCGCGGTTGGTCATTTACATGGTAGTCTGTTTTCTGTCTAATTGTCGAATGTTCAAGCACCTGTCTCTCTGTTAGAAATAAACAATTTAAATCCTGGTCAGAGTGCAAAGTTCTAAGAACATTTGGTTTGACCCTTTGATATTCATTCCAAGCAACATTTTTTTTATGCTTATATGGGACTTATACTTGTATTTAGATGACTAGTATACGCAATAGGTGATTCTTTTATTGTACTAACATAACGTAATTTCGATCTATTTGAAAGTTGCGGGACTTAACATATTTCAAAGCTTCTTCATCAAGGTATACACAGATTGCCTACCCATTTCCATTTTTTTTTTGGCAAGGTTTTGATATCCGAAAGGAGCATACTGATTCCAAAAGACTTATGCGAGCAGTAAGAATTGCTGCTTTACTATTTACCGTAGAAAATATTCGTCAGCTAATATTTTAGGTCGCACTTGGTGGCCCAAGGGTTGAAACATTTCGAAGCCCAATCATTTTTTGTTATGATCGGAAATAATCTTTAAAGTGCCTTTTATTACTATAGTTGCTGTTGTGGCCAGAGTATAGATCGAGATCAGAATGCACAACACATGCAATCTGGTCTCCAGTCTTCAGTGCCTGCTTTACTGCGATATTTTTACCAAAATGATCCTTAAAACAACAACCGTTCATGAGTCTTTTTTTGTTTTAAACTGAAAGTTACACTCTTCACCAATAGTCCAGACTATTCCTTATTTAGAGCATTTGGAGACAAATAAAATGTTCAAATGACAAGTTTTTCTTTGAAATGGTAGTAAATATTGCGGGGAAAGAGGAGAAAATGCTCGTTACCGGAATATTCTACTTTTTAACCCTTTGGCTGCTAAGCGCGACTTACTGACCTTTTGCGGACAGCGTAGATTAAGATCAGACTGCACAGAACGTGCAGTCTGATCTTGAATCTGCACTGTCCGATAAAGAGATATTATTCCCCAAAACATAACTTTGAAATAGCAATATTTTGGTTTTTACTATCGAATTGAACATTTTATTTTAGTTATTTAGCAGGATAAGGGTTAAAGATGTTTTCAAAGGCCTACTTTGTAAGGGTCGTTCAACCTCAGGATTTTGGTAAAAGACTGAAGGATAAACTAGTAGTTTCAACTTATATATCGATCCTTTACATGTTCGAACAATCAAGGTTTTAAGAAGGTGCGGCAGATGACAGCTTTTTAGAGCAAAATGTCGACATTATCATTGCTATACTATGTAGAACATAATTCTTGACAGCTGGAATAAACAACAGCAAGTACAAACAACAACTGACTCACAACACTCAACTTGTCAAATTTTATGTTGTTAACAGGTAGGCTTTTATGTGTATTAACCCTATACGCAACGAAAAAGTTTAGACTGGTCCAAATTCAAAGTATTTGCAGACAAAATGATAAATGTAGCTCAAATGATGATTTATGTCTTTGATAAGTTAGAAAACATTGTGAAAAAGGAGAACATGCTGGAAACTCTTTTGTGATTCAGTATAGATGAAATAGTGAAAAGTAGCCACGTTAGGCTGGTTTGAGACGCAAGAGGCCCGCAGAATAAACATATACACATTTTTTACCAATTGCAAATTACTACATATATTTATCCATTTAAGACTAGTACCAAGAAAGCAGGACGAAAGCCAGCTTAGACAAAACACTGCGTAACTTGAATTTATATCGGGCCTATATTCCCAGAACACAACAGAATGCAATCGTGACTCAATTCAAAACGTTTTACAGTAGCCGAAAATGGCGGGAAAGGTCGACGAACAATACGGGATATACTATATAATGGAAATTCCATGTTCACCGTCCAAACTTAAGTTAACAAGATACGCTCCTTTTCTCTCTAATCAAAGATAAAAAAAAAAAACATTTCTGGGAAACTAATCTAAATGGACCACTCGTGTGTGTGATTCAGAATTGACGCTTAACCTCTTTACTGCTAAATAAGTGAAATGAAATTTTAATTGAATAGTAAAAACCCAAATATTGCAATTTCAAAGTCATGTTTTAAGGGAACAGTATCTCCTGATCGGACAGTGTAGATCAAGATCAGACTGCACGTTTTGTGCAGTCTGATCTTGATCTGCACTGTCCGCTAAAGGTCAGTGAGTCGCGCTTAGCAGCCTGAGGGTTAACTAGCCAATTACTATTTAAGTTCCTGTTGTGGACAGAGTAGATCAAGATCAGACTGCATACATTTGTGTGATCTACGATCTACTTGTGTATCCGATCTTTGTTGATTATTTCAATCCCAACACCATTTGCAATGGCGATAACTCGATCCGTTATACTAACTGAAAATGTCGATTTTTTTAATTGCCTGCCCAGGGCTAACTCTCTCGCTACTAAATAAATAAACACCGACTTTTTCGAGGTTCGGAAAAAAAAAATAGCAAATATAATTATGTACATATATTTTCTTGATGTATTTTAGAATCAGGTAGCGAATGATGTAGATCCAAGATCAGACCGCACCCTTTCCTGTAGTCTAATCTTGATCTACATCGTCCACAGAAGCATTTAACGCTGCTCGTGACCGAGGTATGTTAAAGGTTTTTAACCCTTTACCACGAAATCCCGAGTTTTAACGACCCTTACGAAGAAGACTTTTGAAAACATAGGGGGAAAAGGAGAAAATACTGTTAGCCAGCATTTTCCCTCTTTTTCCCCCATAATGTTTCGATAACTGCAAAGAGAAATTCAGTTTTTGAGTCTCATTTAATTTGTCGTCTGCAGATTCTCTCAGTTTGGACATGTCTAAAACTTTGTCGTTTGGTAATGACTTTAGAGTTAAGCGGTTTTCCAGCCGCAAGATTTGGTTGTGCTCTTACGTTTTATTCGAGCCTGCTGTTCTGAAGGGGAATACTTCAGAACATCACGTGTTGATAGACTTTTAGACTTATTCCAATACTGTGCAGATACGGCATTTTACCCTCCCATAGTTGAAAATTTGTAAAACTTTGTTTGAAAATTGGAGATTGCTTGTAGCAAGCATTGTTGGTTTTCTCATCATATTGTGAAAAAAAAATATCCCACTTTCTTTAAATTCATTTTCCTTTGAAAAGCTGTCTCTGGTGTTAGGTGTGGTAGTTTCAAGTTGTAAAAGTTAAGTCTGTATTGAAATTGGCTATATAGTCTCAAAATATACTCGTATCGCTCGTTCAGATTTTAAAACTATTTCAGATCTTTCCCTCTCTTTCTATCCTCGGATGCTTCTTTATTTTATTGCGTTCTGCCTAGCCCCCTTCCTTGCCTGTTTCCTTCTGCAATTCTTTCTCTAATTCATTCGTTGCTTTTTAATTTGATTCCTCTCGTCCTTTTGCTTGGCCATGGTTCGCCCGACCTTTTGTTTATTCGCCCAGAATAGAGATTTATCAATTGCTTGGTTAAAAAGAATTACCGCATCTTGATAGACATCTGTTACTTAATATCTTGACTAATTTCCGTTTAATTATCCCCCTGTTTTCTCAACGTATCAAATAACAGATTTGGTGTGATACCAACTGCCTTGTTGGGACATCATTTTTAACCCTTAGGCTGCTAAGTGCGAATCGCGGACCTTTTGCGGACATTGTAGATCAAGATCAGACTGCACAGAACGTGCAGTCTGATCTTGGATCTACACTGTCCGATAAGGAGATATCTTTTGCCTTCAAAAGTACATTTGAAATAGCAAAATTAGGGTTTTTGCAATCGGTATGAAAACTTTATTTCACTCATTCAGCGGGATAAGGGTTAACAGTTTTTTTTACCGTAAACTTAAACGTATTCCTTTGTAATACTGACAGTAATGCCTACGCTTCCTTCTATGGATACCATTCATGTTTTAACTTTTCACCAAACAATCCTGTGTTTTAGCACCACTAAGAAAAAAAAACCTCTTAAAACACTGTGGGAATAGGAGAAAATGCTGGTAAGTAGCATTTCCTCCTTTTCTCACAGTTAATTTGTCATCTGCAACTGCTTTCAATTGACTAGTCCAATTTTGTCGTTTGTTAAAGCTTTTAACTTATGGTGCTTCTTAGGACTGTTTGGTATGAACAGAACTACCACAAAATCTCCACTTCTTCTTTTTAGACCCTAACACTCCCCTCCCCAATCGAGTTCAAATTCACCCTCATAGCAGAAGTGTGTGTGAGTGGGGAAGGGCGGGGGTGGTGGCTGGGTGGGGGGGGGGGGGGAGCTGGGTGGGTGGAGGGGTTAGTCTTTTCGAACCGGCCATAGTGGGCAACTTTTCGTTGGTTTTGCACAATAAACTATATAAGGTAAACTGTCTCGTATTCACCAGCCTGTCAAAGCTGCATTCGTAGTCTCATTCTCAAAGATTTTTTTTACATTTTAAAGTAACACAAATTCTGACTGGCTAAAGCAAACCGTTTAACCAATCATAAATCATGTTACTTTCTGAATGTAGAAGTGGACTAAAAGTGTAATTTAGAGTGCTCAATGAATACAGACCAGACTTTTTGAAAGTGTAAACAACTCTTTTTCATGGCCATATATATCTTTTTTTTATAATCGATCAAAATGTAAAAGATCAGTGACATTGGAATTATGAAATGCAATAAATATCACAACTATTCCAATACTTTTTGACGCCATATGGCCTGCTACACGCGAAAAGGGGCATTCGGACATTTGCGTAAAGTGTCGTCTCGGATCAGCCTGCGCTGTCCGCGCAGGCTAATCCGAAACGACTCTTTCCGTTTTTATGTAATTTTCTATTATGCGCAAGTCTACTGAAAAACCAAATCTAATATAGTCGTAAAGTGCCGTCTCGGATTAGCCTGCGCGGACTGCGCAGGCTGATCCGAGACGACACTTTACGATAATGTCCGAATGTCCCTTTTCGCGTGATGCAAGCAAAATCGATTAGTCAGAAACTGTATATAATGAATTTATGTATAGAAATACCAGCATGGTAATTGATGTTCATACTTGTCGAATATAAGTCAAAGAAATTGACATTTATGTTTTTATACGAGGTCTCCGTGCCCTAAATCAAACAAGTTAGTTTAACTTTTATCCTGCGAAATAAGTTAAACGAAACTTCCATTTCGACAGTTTAAAACCCTGGACAGTGTTATTTCAAGATTATCTTTTAGAGTAAAATATCTCCTTAACGGACAGTGTAGATCAAAGATCAGACTGCAAGTTCTGTGCAGTCTGATCTTGATCTGCACTGTCCGCAAAAGGTCAGTGAGTCGCGCTTGGCAGCCTTAGGGTTAACTCTTACAGATACGAAGCAGTACTTTAAGATTCCTTTGCAGACAGTGAAGGTCCAATATGAGAGGTTTATTCCTATAGGATGTAAAATATATGTAGCAGATATAGTAGATAAAATGGAAGTAGATGAAATGGGAACAATTGCAGAAATAGTAGACGAAATGGGAGTAGAATATGAATGTATCAATGTTGTTTTATGGCACATCGACAGCTTTGGTCATTTAGCGCGCATATCTGTGTTAAAAGATAATAAAAGTGGAATTGTTTAAATTGAAAAAAGTTTGAATACATTAATAATAATAAAAGATTTGAATTAAGAAGTATTATAAATGGAAGTTACCATATGAGACTGCTCATTCCGTGCAGTCTGATCTTGGTTCTACACTGCCCGATATTTTGTACGTTACATGTATATCTGTCAAAACGACCTTGAAAGGACAGTATATGGGTCTCTTTCTACTTGCTGACATTGTCCATTTCAGTCACTTAACTCTTTCAGGGCTAAGTTCAGGGCGACGTCTCTCTATATCTAGACAACACTGAATCACCGACAAGAACGTTAATTTGTTTGTGTGATTGTAATGAAGTTTTTCTTTCCCATGTTTTTTTTGTAAATTCTGAGTGTTTTGCAAAACACTATTTACTATTTACCAAAGACAAAACTTTGGAGTTGTACAAATCCAAAGCATTTGCAGAAGACAAAGGTTAGGCAAACATTGACACAGCTATGTAATACATTGAGTTTTCTAAATTTCAAAGCAATCCAATTTCAGATTAGTTCAGCCAAGTGGTTTAGCCAATCAGGAATTATGTAACTTTCATAATCTGGAATCAGACTACGACAGCAATTTAGAATGGATTAGTGAATGCAGATTCGAAAACAATCGAGCTTAAATTGGATTGCCTCTCTAATAACGTTATAAGACACGTTGCGTTTTAGGCTGACATTCGAAATCATGATCAGACGAAAAAACCTAACATGACATGGCATCAGACAGATATGACAAACTTCTTCCCGCCATATCCTGGTGATATAAAATATTATGTCAATGAGGGCAAAGTCTGTCAAAAATAAGTGCTTGTGCATGGGATGCCGCCTTATTCTGTCTTCTCCTGGAAGATTTGCCCGACGGGGTACCTCAGTGGTTAGCGTATCTGACTCGTGACCTGGAGGTCGCGGATTCGATACCGTGTTGCGACCAACTTTCTTTCCGGCGTTTTTTCGCCTCTAATGCATGTGAGAAAGGTAGTCAGTTGCTTTGGAAAGAAAGTTGTGTCAGTACTGGTGTGAGACAGCCGGGAAACACATTGGTGCGTCACTGACCGCCATGATATGACCTAAGCTGTTAAAATGGCGTTAAACTCTAATACAAACCAAAACTTGTGAGATTTCCAAAAAGCTATGGCATAACAGAGTTCGAACTTGGTCAGTTTAGTATGCCTATTTCATTGTCCAAGCTTCTCGGTCCTTCCTCATCCCTCCTCAATCCTCCCCGCCGTCGATCGACGCATTCGATTCACATGATTGTCACCGAAAGTGAATTATAATGATCACGAACGCAAACAAGAACATCACTGTCAGTCTTCCCTAAAATGTGTGTGTTTGTGGGTTGTTTTTTTTAACTCTTCACCAGAAATCATTAGTTCAGACTTACCTGTGTTGAAAAGCATTCGCAGACAACGAATCAAATGAGACTCAAATAATGGGGATTTGTCTTAGAAAGACATAGAACACATTGTTGAGAAAAAAAAAAAAAGAGAAAATGCTGGTTAGCCAGCATTTTCTCTTTTTCCCTCAATGCTTTTTAAAGCCTTCAATTCCAAGGTCGAAGAAACGACGGAATAGTTTGGTTCAGGGTCAAATTTGTCCCAGTTTTACCAGTCATTACTTACACTTTGAACATATTCTAAGGGGAAAAACCGCCATGTCATGGTCATTCATTCAACAGTGACCAATAAGTGTCCGTCAAACGAGAGATGACCCTGAGCACAACCTTGATTTATGGTTGTATAGTAAACTGGCCTTACCCTAAACCAGATAGTACCGTGTTTAAACGACATTGAGAAAAGGCTTTTTAAAACATTATGGGTGAAGGAGAAAATGCTGGTTACCAGCATTTTCTCCTTTTCCCACAGTGTTTTCTATGTATACAAAGCCAAATCGCATCGTTTGAATCTCATTCATATGAGTCATGCTTGTTGAAAAGGAGGTCTATTGCATCTCCGTGATGTATGATATTTACATGTTGTCACACAATTGACCAATCGCAAAAGGTTTTGACCCAGGCCAGCCTGCTCGGTCTACGCAGGCTGCCTGAGTCAATACTTTTTTCAGATGTATTAAATCCCCTTTTCAGGAGGCATGGCTCATTTACGAGTAGTCTTGTAGTCAGGTAATCTTCAAACATTGACATTGTCTAAAGTTTTGGCGCTTAGTTACTGGACTCGGACTTTCTCTCTGTCTTTCTGTCTCTCTCTCTCTCTCTCTCTCTCTCTCTCTCTCTAGGGGTCCTGCGTGGCTCAGTGGTAAAGTGTAGGACTCGAGACCTGGAGGCCCCGGGTTCAATCATCACTCGATTGAGTTTTTCAAGGGAGTGTCCTTGGGCAAGACACTTTAGAACCCTAGCCTAGTACTGGTGGAACCCAGGAAATACATGAGTATTTGAGCTGTCGCCGTGATATGACTGAAATAATGCTGAAAGCGGCGTCAAACACCATTCAATCAATCAGTCTGACTCTTTGTCTCGCTGTATCTGTATCTCTGTCTCTGTCTCTGTCTCTCTCTCTCTCTCTCGGTCTCTCTCTCTGTGTCTCTCTTTCTCTGACACTGTTTAGTTAATGTAAGTTATATTGAAAAGCCTTCTGGCTTATTATTTTCTCAGTATGCACAGATGTTTAATCGTTTTAAAAATTCGTCTGATATATCAATCGTGAGTGCTTTAATGACGCACTCTACAGAAGATGGCAGCCAGTCTATAGGGAATAGAGTACCGTATGGTTTTAAATTTTTCTCTATATTTCATGACCACTTCATGGAGAGAGAGAGAGAGAGAGAGACAGACAGACAGACAGACAGACAGACGTGTAAAACCACCAACTTCATAATTACATTGAGAACTAGTTCATTTTAATGCTTGTTTTGCAAGGAGATGGATAACTTTTTAGACTGTTTTTTTTTAATTTTCAGTCAAACCATTATAGTCCTTGCCAAGAACAATATCATAATAAGTACCTTTCAGAACCGTATAGATTCAGATCAGATCACATAGTAGGCTTGCTTCATGTAATTTCTCCTTAAGCTCTAATGCTTTTCTAAACGGTTTGTTACAGGGGCGTAAATAGTTGTATACATGCATGTACGATTAAACTTTAATCCATCAGAAATCTCGTATATTGTCATTTTCCCATAATGTAAGGAATGTTCACAATTTTCTGGGTCAAACCAACCCTCGTATTGTAGAAAATTGTTTTACCTTTCTCCTTCAGATTCTCATTTTTTTTTTTTTTCGTTAAATTAATAAACATTTAACTAAGTTTACCTGACCAAAATTTCTAATACAGCTGTGACGGAGAGTGTAGAGCAAGATCAGACTGCACGTATGTGCAGGCTGATCTTGCTTTACACTCTCCGCAAGAAACATCTATGCTCAGGAACGACAGTGTAAGAGCTTACTAAACAGAGCTCCAAAGTTTTTCTACAGATGTTGAACAACTGTAAAATAAGTAAAATGCATATTCTTGTACCTCAGTGTTTATTTTCTTTTTTTTTTTCAGGGACCTAAGTTTCAATCAGTTACGAAAGATTGGGCGCAGAACCTTGAAAGGCTCCCGGGTCCTGAAAAATTTGTAAGTAGTCTTGCTATACTAGAAATAAAAAATGTTGTTAAAGTATGGTTCTGTCACTCTTTCGTTCGCTTTTCATTTAGCCCAAAGTCTCTTCCGTTAACTCCTTCGGTCCTATTTTGTTAGTTTTCTCTTCCTTTCTTCCCGTTTTCCTTCCTTCAGTCGTTACTTCGTTCTTTCGTTTGTTCATTCCTTCCTTACTTTCTCCATTTCTTCATTCATCGATTCACCAATTCACTCTTTCGCTTACTTTTTACCGCATTCATTCAAGTTAAAGATATTTAAATGTACCATTTGTAACTTAAACTCTAGCTTTAATTAGTAACATTCTGAATAACCTGACGTGATTCAAAAGACATTCATTCAGAAAATCTAATCTGATCTAAGCTTTCATTCTTTGCTTGACTTGTTTATTCCGGGTCAGATGTAAACGGTTCACTCATGAATAATTTTTTATTCATACTAGGGGTGGACCTGTTAGTCATTAGACTTTGTGGTAGATAAACTTGTAACTTGAGTTACATAATACAATGGGTGACAAAAACAATTGCAAGACCTGTGACCGAATTCTAATTTTAAATTCCAATAAATACCCTTTGATTGAAAGAGACGATCTGTCATAAATGATAAATGAGCCATGCTCTGTGAAAAAGGTGTTTGTTGCATCTGCAAAAAAGTTTCGACCCATATCAGCCTGCGCAGTCCGCGCAGGCTGATATGGGTCGAAACTTTTTACTATTAGTCAATTGTTCTGCGTGTCACAGTTCCATTCTAGCTCATGATTCAGTCGGTTGTTAGACAAAATGGATTTTATGGGTCCATGATTATGTGATGTCTTGCTTTGGGCATGCAATACAAAGATACATTAAACCCCTTTTTGCCATAGCACGGCTCAAACCGTTTTCTTTCTAATTCAAGGGTATACTTCCATTTGTAGATATTAACTTGTATCCTCATAATTATATCTTCCAATTTGAAGGATCAACGATTAGATTAAGACATACAGGGGAAAAAAAAAGTAATGCATTTTGTTTGTAATAAGCAAATGTTCGCACATGTAGTTTCTGCATTTTGTCTCAAAACTGCCAATACTGTTTCAACGATGTTAACATAGAAAAGCAGCCTTTGACATGGAAAGAGTGATGTACGAAAAGAAACTTTAGGAAAGCATAGGGAGGTGCAATGATCACCGTAATGTTACTGAAATGATGTTGAGAACGGCGTTAGGCACCAAACAAGCATATAAATATGAGCCATGCTCTGGCATAGGGGGGTTTGATGCATCTCTGTGATGTATCTTACCAAGCAAGTCATCATATAGGTACGGATCAATAAAATCCATTTTCTCTAACAACCAACTGAATCATTAGGTAGAGTGGTCATTAGAAATGCAGAAAATTGACCTATAGCAAAAAGTATCGACACAGATCAGCCTGCGCGGACAACGCAGGCTGACCTGAGTCGATACTTTTTGCAGATGTATTAACCCTCTTTTCACAAAGCATGGATCATACGTATAAGTAGAAAGGCTAATGAAGCCTGTTTGGAAGGTATTATTTATAGGGATCTTCCATTGTTATACAAATATTTCTTTTTTCACACGTACGTACGTTGAATAGTCTAATGATTTGTATATATGAGCCGTGCTCTGGCAAAAGGGGGCTTAATGCATCTCCGTAATCCATCATACCAGGAAAGCCATCACATACTTATGGATCCATAATAGCCACTTTTTTTTAACAACCGACTCAATCATGAGGTAGACTGATCCTTTGACATGCAGAAAATCGACCAGTAGCGAAAAGTTTCGGCCCAGGTCAGCCTGCGCGGACTGCGCAGGCTGACCTGGGTCGAAACTTTTCGCAGATGCATTAAGCCCCCTTTTCACAGAGCGCGGCTCATATATATAGGAAATAATACATTAACTCGGATGTTGCATATCGAGATCCCTTTTACTTAACGATCCCGAGTTTAAACAACCCTGACAAAGAAGGCTTTTGAAAATAATGCGGGAAAAGGAGAAAATGCTGTTAACCATTTCCACAAAGTTTTTTTTTAAGCTACATTTTATTCATCCTGTGCAACTGTTTTGAATTAGGAGCAATCTAATGGTTTTGTTATTTAGCAAAAAGGTACATGTAAACCAACATTAAATTCAATCGACAAAAATTCGTGCCATTTTGTTGTTTTTCGCCACAGAAAGGGAAAAGCGTAGAAAAAAAGTGTAGGGGGAAGGGAATAAAAAAAAAGCTACCGTTACCCTTTACCAAACGATCCATTGTTTTTACGATCCTGGGGAAGAAAACTTTTGAGGAAAAACATGTGAAAAAAAAGAGAACCTGCTCGTAAACTAATACTTTTTTCTTTCTCCGCCATGCTAATTTATCTTTCTTAGATGAATTGCATCATTTAAATTACATTTAAAGTACCGTCTACAAATGCGTTCAATGGGAACTTATATAAAATTTGTCTTTTGGTGAAGAAACTCCCACATAAACCGCGAAAAATTCTATCAATTTTGGAGGTTTCACGTGAATTAAAAGGACCCCATCTCTAGTATCAAAAAGAACTGAGCTTACATTTTAATGATACCCGAAACCGGTGTAATCTTTAACTTCATTTGCAATTCGCATTTCATTGAATCAAACATGTTCTTTCAGGATCAAGTACTAGAAAAATACAATTTCTAGGCCTTTGTAAAAAAAAAATATCTCACAAAAATTCAGATGGTATCGATACAAGATCAGACTGCACGTTTTGTGCAGTCTGATTTCCTGATCCACAATGTTTAACAACCCTAATGCATTGCCGTCGGTATAACACGAAATGACGGACAAATATTTCATTAATTAGTCAGTTAAATACCCTTTTATATTGGAAAAAACTTAGGAGACTTCCCGAAACCCAACCACTTAAATACCTCGCTATACTGTTACGAATTCTTCGCATGCATTAGCCAATAAAGCAAAATACAGAGTTTATTCACGTGTTTAATCATGTACATAAAGAAACATTTCTTTCCTTTAATTTTTACTGGCTAACAATGCACTTTGTTTGTGTCCATTAATTTTGTAAAACGAAAAAAAAAATAAAGAACTAGAACTGTGCGCTTCTAGCCTAGCTTAATCCCTACTAGCAGTACCAGGTGAGACAGAATACTGTTCGGCTTTATCCTGGTTTCATCCCCTCTGAAGCATCTTTTGCTTTTCCCACAATGTTTTCTACATATGGGAGAATCACTGAGCAAGATATTGTGGGACCTTAGTCTGGTTTTATTCCTCATTCAGCAGTTGGTACATAGAGAATCTTTGGGCAAGATAATGTGGACTATGGCCTAGTTTTGTTCTCTCTGGCAGCAACCGATACATGGGAAAATCATGGGGTAAGATACTGTGGTAGTCCTTGCCTGGTTTTTTCTCCACTGGTAGTACCATATGTATGGAAAAGGCAATAGGCATGATACATAGAGGCCCAGATGTTGTTTTATCCCATCCAGCCGGACCAGGTGTACTTGAGTACCATTGCGCAGAATACTGTAAAGCCCTAGCCTTGTTTTAACAGGTTGCTAGCCCGGTTTTATCCCCAATGTTCGTTTATATGTGTATTGGTGTGTCATTGGGTTAGATATTATGGGAAGGAGCCTGCTTTTATCTCCACTGGCAGTACAATGTGTATAGCAGTATCATTTGGTAGGATTCTTTTGAGTTCTAGCCTTGTTTTATTTCTATTGGCATCACAAGTTGCACGGGAGTATCATTGTGTTTGATACCCTGGGATTCAAGTCTAGGTTTATCTTCTGTGGCAGTTCAAGTTGTACGGGACTGTCATTGAGAGGAGTCCTGCGTAGCTAATTGGTAAGATGTAGGAGTCGTGACCTGGAGGTTCCGGGTTTGAGCCTCAGTTTATCAGCTAGGCTTTTTGTTGGAGTATCCTTTGACAAGGCACTTAAGAGCCATAGCCTAGTACTGGTGGAACCCAACAAGTACTTGAATATATGAGTTGTCGCCGTGATATGACTGAAATAATGTTGAAAGCGGCGTAAATGTACCCTTTAACCAATCAGCTATCGTTGAGTTAGATGCTGTGGGGCCCTAGCTTGGTTTATTTCCCACTGGCACCACTGTGTGTATGGAAGGTTAATTTGGGAAGATACTTCGAAGTCTTAGATTGGTTTTATCCTATATGGCAATACAATGTGCATGGGGTTGTCACTGGACTAAATACTGTTTGGTCCTGGCCTGTTGTTTTACTTTCTTGCAGCAAATTAAGTTTTTTTTTTTTCATAATCTGTCCATTTCCGTAAGATTAGGTTTGGATATACTGTGATAAAAAGAAATTACAGGGCTCATGAATAGATTGCTCGTTGAAATCATCTATACTTGGTATTGTTTCCGAAGTAGAATAATGTAAATTCATAAATTCCTTGGTGTGTGTATGTACATGTAGGCCTATATAAAATACAATCAGCATTTATTAAACCTTATCCACACAACTCAGAGTTTTAACGACCGAGTAGAGAGAAGCTTTTGAAAACATTGTGGGAAAAGGAGAAAATGCTGGTAACCAGCATTTTCTCCTTTTCCACAATGTTTTCAACCCTACCAAAGACGAATCCAATCAATTGAGGCATTTTCATTTTTTTCATCTGCATTTGCTTTCAAACAGGACAAGCCTAGAAATTTGTCGTCTCACAAAGGGTTAAAGGTCATGCTCAAGCAAAAAGAGAGTTAAAATGATACTTAAGTGCTGTTTGTGTGAATCTCGACCTCGGGGTACTAAGCACAATGTTTGGTGTTTTTTCACACACTATCCGCAGATCAGACCTCACAGACCATAATCTTGGATCTATATTGTGTGGGGTATTGTGAAATATTCTGACCAAACAAATAGCCCTCACTAGGTCTGTGTTACGGACTGTAAATATTTATCTAAAAACAGAAACGATTGCCACAGGAAGTAATGTCATTTGTTTGATTGCATTGTGGAAAAAGACTCCTTTCTGACTGTCCATGAGGGGTAAACTTGATTATACTAATTGCTATATCTCTTTCCAGACAACTCGATCATAATGAGATCACGTGTATTGCTGATGAAACCATTTCCGGTTTGCAAGATATGATGTATTTGTAAGTATGCAATTTGGCTATTTTAAAATCTACAAAGTTTTATGTATTTATTTTAATCGTACATCTGAGTGTCACCAAATTAGGTATAAATGTGAAGAGTGAACAACAAAAAATGCCTGAATCCGATTAAAAAAAAAAAGATCTGAGTGGTGCTTTGGCAAAAAGTGGTCTTATTCGTCTCCGTTATGCATTATACCAAGCAGTCATCACATAGTTATGGACGCGTAAAATTGGCTGTGTCTAACAATCGTCTGAAACACGAGGTAGACTGGTCCTTTGACATGCAGAAAAGTTAGGGATAGTAAAAAGTATCGACCCAGGTCAGCCTGCGCGGCTGCACAGGCTGACCTGGGTCGATACTTTTTTTCACAGAGTATGGCTTATATGTTTGAGTAAGGTCTTTAAGGCAAACTGACCTTTCCTTTGCAACATAATTATTTCAGTGGGAAGTAACTCGATTGAAAATTAGAAACAAATCCCAAAACAACACTGGCCCTTTCGCTCTTCCATACTTACATCTGTGGAGATATGTAAGAAGAAAGTAGAAATATCGTAGCTAAAATCAGGGAAAAAAGTGATTTATTTTATCGACAGATGTTTTATACAAAACATTTTTAGATATATAAACGATAAATATAACACTTGTATGATTAGAGAAAGGTGAAGTGCAGGAAAACTGGGGTAATTTCCAACTCGCTCTATAAACGTGGTAATTACGAGTCAACCCGGTTGTTTAATATAAGGTTATAAATTATAATTGACTTTACGTTTAAACATTTATGAAATGTGGGAGGTGGCGGAGGGAGTAATTCAACCTATGAGAGAAAGTCATAGATATTGTAGACACAGAGACAAACGGACGAACGTTCAAGCATGTGATGAAATATAATAAATTATGATAACCAAGCGCTAATCTCCTCCCCCTTTAATCCTTTTACCACACAATCCTGAATTATAACGACCCTGACGAAGACAGCATTTGAAAACATTGTGGAAAAAGGAGAAAATGCTGGTAACCAATATTTTCTCCTTTTCAGACAATGTTTTCTATCCCTTCAAAGACCTATACCATCATTTTGGCCACGTTTAATTAGTCGTCTGCAAATGTTTTCAGTTCAGTTTATTTTTTTCTGTCTGGTAAAGAGTTAAGTGATTTTGAAAATACAATGTTCGTGATGATTACAGTATACAAAATACTTCAGTAGGGCATCGAATTATTCACACGTTTTTTTTTTGTTTTGTTCTGATATAATATTCCAAGTCAGTCATGTTCCTGTTTTCGCGATCATTTCGGCAACAATGGGAGAAAAAGAGTCAAACTTTTTATTTTTAGCTTGGCTGTTTTCGATGAAAAGGTCGAGGTATT
Source organism: Hippopus hippopus (assembly GCA_946811185.2). Classification (NCBI taxonomy): domain Eukaryota; kingdom Metazoa; phylum Mollusca; class Bivalvia; order Cardiida; family Cardiidae; genus Hippopus; species Hippopus hippopus. Next base: position 44,479,244 of record OX328106.1, on the reverse strand, counting down.
GCCATAGCCCTGTCGTCGTCTGCGTCGTAGTCTGGACATTTGGACATTTTGTAATCTCTCTTATTTCTAAAGATATTTACTTCAAACTTGGAGTTGGATAACCCATACAGCCGAGGCAGGTATCCATCAAAATATTTTCGACACAGCTATGCCCCTTTTTTAAAAAAAAAGCACATGAAGCCGAGGGCTGGCACCCACATGCGGTGCTCTTGTTTTTCAAAGTCTTACCGTGTCTTGCCATTTATTTTAAATCGCGGAGAGTATAATGTCTCGACGGTAAATTTTCCTGCACCTCCAGTCTAAAATAGTTATATGGACAGGCTTATAATTTAGCAGTTCTTTTAAAAGAATGACTTTTTACACCCGTGACGACGACAGCTTTCTAAGTCATTGTCGGAAAAAAAGCAATAGGGTTTTAAATGGAATCGTTCCTTTTCTCACCAATATTTTGTATTAATGTTTTCACAACATTCTTTATTGCCTTTAAATATGTTTTCGTAGTGCTGGTTGCGAGACTTTTTGATAGTTTAAAAACTAGATAGAACTTGTCAAGAATATTCTTTTCTCATCAAAATAACTTTTCCTTTTTTTCAACCATTTTTATATGCCGTGAGTCCATTTACACGTGCCGGTCATTAGAAATATATTATAGAAAGTGATAGACAGAAAGATAGCCCACGGCAGGGTCGGGCATGCGTACCCGATATATATGACTACCCCTGTCAAATAAGCGATAATCTACTTGATTGATTATGTAAAGAAAATACCGCTGTTCAAAGTGACCTTTACCGCTTGTAGGCGTGCAGAAAGTCGAGGAGAACTCTTTCAATGCCAAGTAGTAGCAAAAAATGCATTTGAATTTAAATCATACTATTTAAAACATGGAAATTATTGTGAGGATGGCAATCTGTTATTGTTCATTAGGTCCAAGTGTAAGTCGCTAGCAGAAAAAAATTAAATTTAAGCCCAGGTAAAATGTAAACAAAAGATAGAGGGACCTGGCGACTTTTTACCTAGTTAGCTAGGCTATTTTCGAAGAAAACGTTGAGATATTGTCAGCCCTGTCGTCCTCTGCGTCGTCGTCCAGGTAACCATCAAAATATTTTTGATACAGTTATGGCCCTTTTTCGACTCAGAATTTTCACTGAAAATCAATCTATATTTCTTAAATCAACTGCAGCCGAGCGTTTGCACCCACATGCTGTGCTCTTCTTTCAAAACTCATTTTCCTGTCAGCGACTTATACTTGGACCGACGTACAATAATATATTGTCATCTTCACTGTACAGTAATTTCAGTACTTTTACATATTATGATCTAAGTATAAATGCGTTTTTACATTATCACTGTTTACTTTTGGTCTCTACCGGGCCTTTAAGTCTTGCAGCAGGTCACTTATGAAAAGAGTTTTCTAAAAGGAGAAACAACTGTCCGGGACGATAAATTTCTCTTTTTACCGCTATGAATCCACATGCATTATACTGAACACCAGTTCATGGTGATAATTCCTATTGTCACAAATACAGTTTTTAGTCGTCTTCTGCATGATTTGTTTTAACTCTTTACCAGGCAATAAAAGTTTAGAATGGTCCAAATTGAAAGGATTTACAGACGACAAATTGTGGAATTTGCCATTGAAAGCATAGAAAATATCGTAGGAAAAGGAGAAACTGCTGGTAACAAGCATTTTTTCTTTTTCCCACGTTGTTTTCTAAATTCCTACATTTCCCACATTGTTTTCATAGGTCTTTCTTCTTAGGGTCGTTAAAACTCGAAATTGTTTGGAAAAGGGTTAAAAAGAAATGTATTTACATGTAGGTGAAAGATCATGATCACATTTCACGCTTTTTGAAGTCTTTTTCTATGTGAACCTTTGATTGAATGTACCATTTTTCAATGTTATGATTTATATACGCATTAATCATACTTATATACGTATTATCAAGATTCATACAGGTGTTTTACCAATTTACTTTCAGAACGTTAAATAACAACAACTTAACCACTTTGCCGGAGAATTTGTTTACCAGCATGACGAGATTAAAAGTACTGTAAGTATACTGAAAAAAAAAATAATGTCTTTATAACAAATCTTAAACTTTCACTCTACCCGCCGACAAACTTTAAAACTCGTCCATATTGAAAGAATTTGACAAAAAAGATGTACCTCAAATGACGGGATTGGTCTTTTGGAAAGGGAAAATCCCTATGGGAGACAGTAAAAGTGCTGGTCAGCGGCCAACTAGCTATTTCTCCTTTAGAGTCGTAAAAACATAGGATTGTTTGGTAAAGGGTTAACCCTTTACCAAACAATCCCTGGTTTTTACGACCCACAGGAAGAAGCCTTCTGAAAACATTGTGGGAAAATGAGAAAATGCTGGTAACCAGCATTTTCTCCTTTTTCCACAATGTTTTCTACTCTTCTAAAGTCAAGTTTCAATTTTTGAGTCATGTTTATTTTGTTGTCTGCAAATGCCTTCAATTTGGACAAGTCTAAAATTTTGTCGTTTGGTAAAGAGTTAAGGAAGATAATGTGTGTTTTGCCTGAACTACGCATTCCAATATTTATGCATGTTTCTTCCCCCCCCCCCCCCCTCCCCATGTCCCCATGTATAAAGTCCAAATGCTAAAAGCTATCACCTCACCAGCCAAAATTAAAATTTTGTTGAGGTACAGTATAGTATTATGATTCGCTCCGAGTTAAATAAAATGTATAAAGGGCTTTGTACAATGGGTCTTGCCCAAGAACACTTAAACCTCGATCGATCCTGGTGGGGATCAAACTTGTACAACATCGATTTTCGACATGAAATAGGACTTTGTGGATCTGTTCGTAGGAAAACCTGGCGGCAACAGAAGAATTACTCGTTACCAGGAAATTCTTCTCTTACCATAATACCTTCAAAAGCAAATGAATTCAGGTGGAACTTCATTCAGTCTTTATTTTGATCTAGCTGTAGAGTATCCAACAGGGAGCGGTATATAAAATCTCTAATGGTTTATCTCAAATGTTTCCTTTTCATTACTGATAAGGTTTCTGTGATCTGAATCCTGGTGTTAAAAGGGTATCAGGTTCGAAATCCCATATTGTCATAGGCTTTTTTTTTTAACAAAGGCACTGAACGATAGTTTGATTCCTTTTCTACAAAAAAAAGGTGTTAATACGCGATTGGTACATTTTTCAAAATAATACAATCGCATATGTGGCTTCGTTATTGTAAAGTGTAATTTATGCATTTCGTGGGAATATTATGTAAATATAAACTGCTTACGTTTGTTGTTTTTCTACATATTCATGCAATGAATATCAAACACTTGATGCGTCTTTTCATGATAATGAAAGCAAAGGTCTTACAGCATTTAACTCCGATCTTTTTTTGTAATCAAATTAATTTGCTTTATGTATCATTTTGAAGATACTTATGCTGGAAGCAACCTAAATTTTTATGAGTAATGCATTAATTGATGTTCCGTTCTTGTGCTTGTCTTTTTTTTTTTAGCAAATATATCTCCTTATCGGACGGTGTAGATCCAAGATCAGACTGCACGTTCTGTGCAGTCTGATCTTGATCTACACTGTCCGCAAAAGGTCAGCTAGTCGCGCTTAGCAGCCTAAACGTTAATATGTATTTTACGTTGCATTATCTTGTCATTCTTCCAGACGACTACGTGAAAATCAGTTTTCCTGTGACTGTCATTTAGCCTGGCTGGCAAGATGGCTTCGACCAAAAAAGCGACTGGCCAAACGTATGACCTGCCAAGAGCCATTTAATCTTAGGAGTAGATTGTTTCACAGAATTCCAGAATCGGAGCTTCGCTGCAACGGTAAATATTTTTCAAGTCACTTTGCTTTTGCAAATAGAGTAGATCAAGATCAGACTGCATAGAACGTGTAGTCTGATCTTCAATCTATCTTGTCCCATTAGGCTGGATTTTTTACAGCCAAACGTTTTGAAATCGAAATATTTAGGTTTAAACTTTTGGCTTTAATTATTAGGCAATCATCACAGGTTAATGAATTTGAAAACCGTTTGAAAACCTCAAATAATAGAAAGGATATAATTATTCAACATCAAGACAAACGGATTGCGACTTTCAGGCCTTGGGCTTATAATATATGGCCTGCAAGAGGCGAAAAAGGGTATTCGGACATTTGCATAAAGTGTCGTCTCGGATCAGCCTGCGCAGTCCGCGCAGGCTAATCTGAAACGACACTTTCCGTTTTTATGTAATTTTCTGTTTTGCACAAGTCTACTGTTCGACAAAATCTAATGTAGTCGTAAAGTGTCGTCTCGAATTAGCCTACGCGGACTGCGCAGGCTTATCCGAGACGACACTTTACGCAAATGTCCGAATGCCCCTTTTCGCGTGTTGCAGACCATTAATTATTATAAAAATTATCAGAATATGTAGATCCTAGATCATACTACACATCTTGTGAATCTAATCTCGACTCATACGTGTACTGTTCAGAAATTTCATTTATAATTAAAAGTACTCAGTGTGTCAACGCTCTTAGTTTTTGAAGAACAGACTTATCTTATCAATTGTATCTTTACTTTCTATAGCATTCATAAATATCAACTTCAAGGTTTTTCCTAAGTTTTATGACTCACCAGATAATTATATAGCATTAATAAATCATTAAAATCCTGGTATAGATTTTGTAATACAAAATAACAATAAATGAAGATCTTTTCTGTTGGGATATAAAGGTTTCCAGTCAATGCAGGTTGTTATTTCTTTCTTATCATAAAGAGTAGGTATATTAATCGGTCTTATCGATTATGATAAAGAATAAATAGAATTTGATGACTAATTCATTATTTTAGTATTTGATTGTTTTATTGCATTATTGATTGCTTGATTGATCGATAAATTCATTTATTAATTCAATAAAATTCATTTATTCATTCTATTTCATCAATTATTCTTTTTTTCATCCATCAACCAAACCGTCCGTCAGTCCGTTCGTATGTAAGTCTGCCAATCCACTCTCCCATCCATCCATCCATCCATCCATCCATCCATCATAACCACTCCACTCCTTGATAAATAAAATAAAGATTTAGTATGATCTGAAAAAGAGTTCTCAAAAGCATCGTTTGAGTTAACACCGAAGATACGACTCAAAAACACTGTACCCTTATAGCGACAGGGGCATTTGCGGGAAGTACGATCATAACTTTGAGAACACTGTCAGAGAAAATTGAAAGAATGGAATTTTCTTTTAATTATTTTATTATTATTGTGAAAAAGGAGCAAATACTTTTACTAGCAATTACTCCTTTTCTCAAAAAGTTTTAAAAAGCCACCACTGTAGGGTCATACAAATTGGTCTTCTTACTGTTTACGAGGCGACAAGATTTTTTTACTCCTTTTATTTGAAAGAACTTGCAAACGACAAAATGAGTGTGGCTAAAAAATTGTAGTTTTTTTTTAACAAAAAAAAAAGCAATTGTTGGTAAAGGAGAAAATGCTGATCACCAGCATTTTCTCCTTTTCCCACAATGTTTTTCAAAAGCTTTTTTTTCTCAGGGGCGTTGAAAAAGCTGGTGGTTGTTTGGTACAGGTCCGATACAGCATTCACACAGACACATTAAGTGCTAGCACCTGTATTTAACAGGTTTTTTCCTGATCAAAATTCTATACTATAAATTAAGTCTCAAGTTTCATAACTAGCACTAGAGCTTATCAGTCACACTTCACATCCATGTCAAGAGCAATAGGCCTAAATTTATGATTCGTTTTTTTTTCTCCATAACGATACATTTGGGAAAATTATCGCAGTTTTAACTTTTGACGTACTTGCAAGTTTTGATTCATCTTCCTGACTTGATTCACCCGCACAAGGTATTAACCCCGTAGGTTGATAAGCGTGACTCACTGACCTTTTGCGGACAGTGTAGATCAAGATCAGACTGCACAGAACGTGCAGTCTGATCTTGGATTAATCCTGCCAGGTGCGGATTGTATTCGAGCTAAGTATTTGTTGCGAACTTTCATGTTCGTCAGATTAGCATTTGCTCTTTTTCCATTAATGAGTTTGATTCAAATCTAATCTGGAAAATGTATATGATTGAAAATTTCACTTTGCAACAATATGAAAAACAATGAGGAAAAAGAGGCAATCCCTGGCGTGGTTACATTTCATTATTTCTCTTCATATTGACCCACAAAAGCGTTTCAATATTAGCCCTAAGGCTGCTAAGCGCGACTTTATGACCTTTTGCGGACAGTGTAGATCAAGATCAGACTGCACAGAACGTGCAGTCTGACATTGGATCTACACTGTCCGATAAGGACAAATACCTTTGAAATAGTAAAGATTTGGGTTTTTACTCTCGGCTTGAAAGTTTCATTTCACTTAACCTGCTTATTTTAACCTGCTAAATAAGCAGGTTAAGTGGTAAACTTATTTACCAGTTTCTCTAACACCGTCTGTCTTATATTTAAAGATCTTTCTTGTTTACTTTTCATCAGATGTCGATCGTCTGTCTCCACCGCAAAGGTGCGAAGAAGACACGATTTGTCCCGAAGAATGTTCGTGCACCGGGTCATTTGTCGATTGCAGAGACCGAGGTTTGACGGAGATTCCCGAGTATCTTCCACACGATGCAACAGAACTGTGAGTATTCAAAATAAACTATAGAATGAAGTACTTTGCTTTGTCTTTTCTCACATTTGAAGATAGAGCATTGGTCATGAGACCAACTTATGGTTAAGAGTAGAATCGAAAAGTTGCCGAAATATTTGTGCGCCGCTATGGAAAAAGGGGGTTTCAAGCATTTTTATGGTGCATTGTACCAAGCAAATTATCACATAATTATGAATTATACTAGTAGTAATATAAATTCGTCTAACAACCGACTGAACCATGGTATAGTCTGGACCTTGGACATACAGGAATGTTACTAATAGCAAAAAGTTTCTGCCTATGTTAGCCTGCTCGAACTGCGCAGACTAACACTGGTCATTACTTTTTGCAGATAGATCATATTGGAAATAGTATGACTTGCTTCATCATCATCATCATCATCATCATCATCATCACCACCACCACCATCACTGCAAGCATTATCATAATCTTTCCCAACTACCAAGATTACTGAATACGAAACAGCCCAGATTTGGGTTTCTTAATTATCATAACAATAAATAAACAATGCAATCCTTCTTTGATGACAGATTGGAAAAAGTAATGAAAATCACAGGTGAAAAAGGGTTGTTGTTTTTTTCATTTGCATATGGAAAAAAGGTGGATGTTTTGAATAGATAAAGCTAGAAAGTGTCAAATATCTTAATCCATACGGCAAATCTTGAGTGAAAATCTAGATATTAAGAATTTTGATTTAAAAATCAGGGGGATGGGGTGGGGAAGGGAAATGCGTGGGAATGCTAGCCACCTGATATCACTGTTTCCGCTTCTTTAATGCTTCTGTAGTCAGTATTGAAAAAAAGAAATCCGGACAGATCGGAAAAATCCAGATTTGCCACATGTAATTTGACTTTTTGTCCAGAGCCAGTATGCGCCAATCATTTTCAGTTTCATTCTCATTCTTATTCTTGAGTTTGAATCAGTCGGTAGCGTACAGGACTTGAGAACAGGAGGTCGCTGGTTCGATCGAGGCTCGATCGCCGGCTCGGCCAATTTCTTTCCGAGGATGGATGATAGTCATTGCGACGGCATTCATTCCTCTCTCACCGCTGATCAATGTTTCGACGATGGCTACGTAGGAAGGCAGCCATTGGCTTGGAAAGTATATTTTGCGGAGTACTGGTAATAGAAACTCAAGGAAAACATGGATAGGTGCATAGGCCGCTGCGATATACTGAAACAATATTGAAAAAGACGTTAAACACCATACAATCAAATTGATTTAGAAAGAAACGCAAATCTTGATCGGCTAAACCACTGTTTCTTTGAAACTTCTATAGTTAAAGAGCTATTGAAATAAAATCTGACAAATCAATTCTGTCTTTGGTAAGGTAGAAAACATTCAGGTAAGGGGGAAAAATACTGTTTACCAGCATTTTCCTCCTTCAACAATGTTTTCAAAAGCTTTTCATCTGAAATTCGTTAAGACTCGGGATTTTGTGGCTAAGGGTTTGCGGAGTAATAAATTTCACCGGAAAATAATGAAATGAATGCGACACCAATCAGTTTATCCGCATTTACTGTCTTTAACTAGCTTAGTTCAGAGGCTGATGTTGTGCTGCTGTAAGAGATTTTGTTTAAGAAATAATCTTCTTTCTATCGTGGTTTATCGTTCAATAAACCACGTTGTGAGTTATGAGGCGCAATGAATAAACCACTCGGGCTATCGCCCTCGTGGTTTATTTATTGTGCCTCATAACTCACAACTGTGGTTTATTGAACGATAAACCACGATAGAAAGAAGATTATTTCGATTCTAACATGACCAACTCTTAATCGAAGGAAAACAAGTTCATATCTAGAGTAAAAACGCGGATGCAAATTATATTCCATTGAATAACTTACTTACTTACTTTATACAGAATGATACGGTGGCACGAAAGTGACATGGAAGATATATTTTATACTACGTGCGCACGCAGTAGCTAATACGTGCGCACGTAATAAGTAATACGTGCGCACGCAGTAGTATTACGTGCGCACGCAGTAGCTAATACGTGCGCACGTAATAACTAATACGTGCGCACGTAATACTATTGCGTGCGCACGTATTAGCTAATACGTGCGCACGTAATAGTTATTACGTGCGCACGCAGTAGCTAGTACGTGCGCACGCAGTAGCTAATACGTGCGCACGTATTAACTAATACGTGCGCACGTAATAACTATTACGTGTGCACGTAATAATCGACCAATCAGTTTATCACGAATCAATAAATGTCTATCTTCCACTTCCATCTTGAAACAATGGCTTCCGTTCATGATTCTGATTGGTGGATTATTACGTGCGCACGTAATATGTAATACGTGCGCACGTATTAGCTACTGCGTGCGCACGTATCAGTTATTACGTGCGCACGTATTAGCTACTGCGTGCGCACGTAATACTACTGCGTGCGCACGTATTACTTATTACGTGCGCACGTATTAGCTACTGCGTGCGCACGTAATAACTAATACGTGCGCACGTATTAGCTACTGCGTGCGCACGTAGTATAAAATATATCTTCCATGTCACTTTTGTGCCACCGTAGAATGACGTCACTCTACATAGAATAACGTAGATTTTACCACGCTTTCGTTGCACTGTGTTTATATAGCCGAATTCACGTGTCATGTTAGAATACTCCTTTTATTACTAAACAAACGAATTATACTATGTCAACGGCTACAACTGGAAGCTTTCCTGCAAGATGAGGTGACCGTTCAGTCATAATCTACAACAAAGTAGTGGACAGTGTAGATCAGAGATCAGACTGCACATTCTGTGCAGTCTGATCTCTGATCTACACTGTCCACAAACGCTACTTGTGTCGTCTATTGAAAGTAAAGAGTGAAGATTTTTGAAAAAAAAAAGTGCCTGAACGAAATTTGGTTTCATGCCACTTTAAATAATAAGTAGGGAAATATCCTTGTGTGACCTTTCTAAATCAGTGCCGGATTCAGATAACGAGGTCGATTAAAATATGATTTATAATCTTTTCACTGACAGATGGGTGCCGATAAACACAGTCTCCGTTACTGGCCGTGGGTCAATCTATGCCCATTTCGGCCTCTAGGGCTTGACCTATGGTTTATAATTATTTTTTCATCGAAATACTTCCAGCCATTTATATTGCTTTACATTTTTTTTATCTGTTTAGATAATGCACGTAATGTTGAACCAATATACTTGAAGTAGTTGTTCGATTTTCGTGTTTTTTCGGGGGGGGGGGGGCTTTTTCAAGCCGTAGAGATTAGTTAGATTATATCTCAGTATAATTGCTTGATAGGAGTAATCTTAAATGCATTTTAGACTTTCACGTTGCCTCTAAAGGCTCTTTTTCAGATTTCGCGCGCGCAAAAAAAAAATAAACATGTTCGTTGGAATGTCGCTTGGCCAATAAGATAAGCAGATTGTGTGGGATCGCATTCAAATAAGCACGATGACGTCATACCTGAGACTGATCTACTTAAAATAGACGGAGCTACCGACTGCAAAACGGCCATTCCGTTAATTAAACGTTCAAATTGCCATTTTTTATTGAATCTTAACCTTTGGATTCTTTACGTTTGCAGAGAAACAATACATACTGTGTTGCATTTACCAGTGTTTCCAAAAATGAAATGAACACGCGGCAAAAAGTCTAAATACACCCATTTTAAGCGCCAATTCAACCAAATGCACATTTTGTAGTCCAGAACTAAAACCCTACGACACGAAAGTACAAGATCAATGTTGCGTTCCGTCAGAATGTCTCTTGATGGAGATCAAAGATCAAACTGCACGTTTTGCGCAGTCTGATCTTGATCTTTATTGGCTGCAAAGAAACAGATGTAGTAAAAGGCACTTTAAGCCTGTACGCGCAACATATACGAGTATAAAGCTGACCTCTTTTTGCGCCTGAATATACAATCCACTTCCACTCAGAGATTTCATCTAGACCGAACAAGCGGGCGGTATAGATCCAAGATTAGAGTGCACCTTCTGTGCAGTGCAGTCTGATCTTGATCTAAGGCGTTCTGCAATAGATCCCTTTTTTCGCCCATGATACTGAATGTATGTTATCAGTTGTAAGTTCTCAATTAGTATGTTCAGTGACAAGCTATAACAGTAGTAAGGTATTCCTTTCGTACAACTGAACACGGTAAGGATTGGCTGTAGCACTATTGCTGATAAAGCGAGATAGGGCAGTGGTCAAATTAATAAATTTATGAGAACTGGTCACTCTGGAGTATACTTTAGAATGATTAATTCGATTTTGATAGGCTCGCATTACAGGGTAATAGTTTGTACTTGAATTGCTCAGTTCTTTGAAGAATAGATAGTACTTTTTTTTCTAACTTAGTTTGAAGGGGAGGGAGTTATACATAATTTATTATTCAAAGTTTGCTAAGTACCATCAATATCTAAATACACCGTTTTTTTTTTACAGTAGCAATATTATTGTGATTTCTTTTCTTGTTTCCTAATTTCAACCAGTTATTTCTTTAAAGATATAGACATAGAATAGTTTCTGTGTTTTTAATCGTTTCTAGAATTTGAGTAGAATGTTGCTTCACTTTTCAACAAAACAAACACCAACCTCCTGGATACTTGTCATCTGCAAATGCAGACTGGCTAGATCAGCCGTGCAATACCCCCCACCCCCCCTTTGAAGGTACTTTTCTACACAGTGTGCGATTTGCGAAGGGCGCTATCGTAATTTAGAAGAAACCCATCATCTAACGCACCTGCAACAATCTCATCTTGATATCGAAAGTCCCATCTCAATACCTTTGAACAGTCTGAATGCCCTGGTCAAAGACAAGAGGGTCCGTACTTGTTTCTCAGCTATTTCCACGCTAGACCATGATGCAGTTGCCTCAAAAGCAGTCAGATTAGCAGTGCTGGCTGCATGGAATCTCTCCCAAGCCTCGCCATACCCGAGCGCGCCTGTCTCTATAGTCTAAGCAATACCTATAATGTATCTAATTGTAAAGAGATCGGTGTCAAATCCACTCAAGTCCAACTCGACCGGAGACTACTTCCGAACAACCTTGTGTGGATGTTCTGTGTTGCACATTGACCCCAGGTTTATTCTGAAGGTTTGTGTAAAACTGGGATGCTTTTGCTTAATGAATTCTGTCATTCTGGGTTATGATCAACGGGCTTCAACTGCTGGAACTTCTTTTTCTACAAGGACGCCTGACATGTTGTACGGTTGAAACCTCGCCTAAGTCCTGGTGAGCTTTTAGCATGGTACTCGCAAGGGGGCCCCGCTAACAATAAGACCTGTAGCCCCTTGCTCCATCATCCAACTGCATGCCACATTTCTGCTTCCGATAAATGTCTTCATGTATTTCTATCGGCGAAATTTCAAGAAAACTTCAACTTTTCGAGTTGAAGCAAAGATTGAATACCCTACACATGTCGGGTACGTGTATGTAGTATGCCAAACCACGATGCAAATGGAGGAATACACCATTACCAGGACTTGTAGGAAAGATTTGCCTGTCATAGAAGATTATGTGTGTGCGGTTCATCATCGTAACGTATCACTGAACTGTTTTCAATAAAATACCATAAATGCATCTCATACAAACCTTACACTGCTTCGTGAAATTATTGGTGCTTCGCAAACTTTTGGTAGTTTATATCAGTATGCTAACAGTAGCGCAGTAGCGAAACGCGATGGCAATTTAGAATGAATCCTTGGAATTGATTTCTGGGAGTAAAAGGATTTTTTTTTTTCTTGTTTTGGGGGATATACTGTATCTGTAGAATTGATCTGTCTTCTTTACTGTAAGATCCGATAATCCGTTGCCTAAAACATAGAGTGTTGAACAAAAAAATGTTAAATAAAGGCAGCTTGTGTCTTTCTCTTGGAAACGAGGACCAAATTCTGTAATTTTGTCCGAAATGTTAAACTGAACGCGTATGTAGTTTAAGTATCTAAGAGGAAAGCGCATGCTGACCTGCATGGAAACTTTTTGCTAATTTTACTTCATTATGTAGACAGAATGGATTTTATAGATCCATACTCGTAATTATGTGATGACTTGCTTGCTATAGCGCATAACAGTGATGCATTATACCCACCTTTCCTAGAGCGTTACTCACATATGGCTTGCAACACGCCAAAAGGGGCATTCGGACATTTGCGTAAAGTGTCGTCTCGGATCAGCCTGCGCAGTCCGCGCAGGCTAATCCGAGACGGCACTTTACGTCTACATTAGATTTTGTTCTTCTGTAGACTTGCGCAAAGCAGAAAATTACATTAAAACGGAAAGTGTCGTTTCGGATTAGCCTGCGCGGACAGCCGAATGCCCCTTTTCGCGTGTTGCAAGCCATATTCTGTCCCACGTTCAGAAGCTCTGTCCATCAAGTTGTCCATGACTCAGTGGATGTTAAATAGTTAATCCTGTACCCGACGACAATAGCGTAAACTTGTCCAATCGAGGCATCTGCTCTATTGCGGCTCAAATCGTGGGATTTGTTAATAAATTTGTATCAAATATTGGCTTCAGCATTTCCATTTTTTCTTTTACAATGATTTCAAACGCCATCTTCTTGGGGGTCGCGGAAACATGTGATAATTTGGTAAAAGTTAAAGCACTTTGACCACTATCTAGGAATTTATCCTATCTATCATCTCCATATTTGATGGATAAATTGTCAAGTGAACAAAGAAACTGGTGTATATTTGCACTCGGTTCACACGAGCGTCCATTTTTCGCCTTCTTCACCCGTTTCCTGCACATTTTCACTTTCTGTAAATCAAAATCAGTCTGTGCACATTTATCTTAGTCAACACTGTTTGTTAACAATTGAATTGTTTTAGATTTTTTTTTCAAACCCACCTTATATCATTTAATGGATTAAAACAATGCCTGGTTAGGTTGATTATTTTAATGCATTCTCTGTCTTAAACAGACGATGGTATCGTGATTTCAAGACTTCAGGCTGTTTAAAGAGGGAGTATCTGGGACGTGAAAAGATCGGAATATCCCAGCAAATGTAAACCAATATAGATCTGAGATCTGAATATACATAACTTGCAGTCTGATATTAAAGTGCTTAGTCCGCAAGGGTAAATACAACTGCTCATAGCATATTAACGGTAATATCAGATGGGTGCGTAGAGAAAATTCTTCTTGATAGATATTCAAAGAGATTACTTATTTGCAGTTGTAGTTCGGTCGTAGATAAGCCCCAGTTGGGAATTTCTCGCGAATAGGAATAGACATCTTTTTCTATCTTCGAAACCTTTCTGCTGCTTTGGACATGTGTGTTCATTTATATGTAGAGAGAGAATAAAAAGTATATTTTCCCATTTTGCTGATTGCCAAGTTATCTTCTAAAAGAATTAGAACAGTAAAAGGGGGGCAGTTTCTGCGCAAAATGATCTCAATTTATGCTGTCAACAATATAAGTTCGAGTTCTCAACAAGGTCTCCCAAGGGTGAAGTGTTCTAGAACTGACCGAATACATATATGTAGATGGAAAGGAATGACAATTATTGGATCAATTGAACGATGACCGCCTCTTACCGAACTATGATGAGCGATTCATATTGATAATGATTAAATGGCCTGCAACACGCCAAAAGGGGCATTCGGACATTTGCGTAAAGTGTCGTCTCGGATCAGCCTGCGCAGTCCGCGCCGGCTAATCCGAAACGACACTTTCCGTTTTTATGTAATTTTCTGTTTTGCACAAGTCTGCTGTAGCACAAAATCTAATGTAGTCGTAAAGTGCCGTGTCGGATTAGCCTGCGCGGACTGTCTGAATGCCCCTTTTCGCGTGTTGCAAGCCAAATGTGAGCTGTGCTCTCGCAAAGGGGAGTTTATTCATCTCCGTTATACATTATACCAAGCAAGTCATCACATGATTCTGGATACGTAAATTTCATGTTGTCCAACGACTGGTCGAATCCTGCGATAGAGTGGTCTTTGGACATACAGAAGATTGACCAAAGCAAGAAGTTTCGACCTGGGTCAGTCTGCGCAGACTGCGCAGACTGGCCTGGGTCAATAGTTTTTGCAGATTCATTTAACCCCCTCTTTACAGAGCATGGGTTCCTTCATTTTTCACATGCTTATAAGTACTTATTATCTCAAAGTGAATTGTTAGGTAACAAACAAGATTATAGAGCCGCAATTCACTGCCCCGTGCACAGTTCTCTACTTATCCTATTTCGATGTAGCAGTTTATTTTTGGTGTTCTTGTGGCGGGTATGATAATACTGCTGACTTGCCAAACTTGTGTGTTTTTGACGTCGTGAATGTGACCTCATCCGGCGAACATGATTATAAAAGAAAGCTTCGGAAAGACATATAGGATCTGACATGAGTTGGGGTTTGAGATAAAATTTTATTAAACGAGTCTAGGGAAAATGTTATTAAGCGAGCCTTTTGCGAGCTAAATACTGTTTTTCCTTGACGAGTTTGATAAATTTTTATCCCAAACACCAACGAACGTCACATTCTTTTTATCACATAACGACATTTTACAAATCATAAACCATAAGATGCAAAACCGTCTATAGATGCACCCGCGGTAATATCCATAAAACTCATCTACTTCTATGAAATACGCACTAGATGAGGTCACACAATTGTGATATCAAACGTGTACAAGATAAGAAAATTCGTGAAGGGTATATTACACTGAAAACAAGGGAAGTTATGTGATAAATACATTTTGTAGACGCCAAAAGTGAAATATGTTCACCCAACTACGTCTTTCAGGAACAAATCAGATTTGGGTTTCAACAATAAGTGATTGAACAAGGGACTTGCAGAGTAAATTTGCTCTGTTTTGCAAGCCCCATTCAACTAAATTGAACCTTTTCAGTGTGCTTGTCCAAAACTCCCTGATGATTTTTTACAGTCCTAGGACAACACTTTTTTTCCTATAGCTATATCTAGCAGAATTATTTCAGATTTTAATGTTGCCAAGACTTCATCCCTTGATTTAACGTTTTAATGAAGGTGGTTTTTCTCCGCGCGTTTGAAATCCAGGAAGAATTGATGTGTTATGCTCGATATGTGGGATGGTAAAAGTACTGTAGATACACGGTGTTTTCGGTACGGTCATTTTCGTACATTTTAATTCTTAAGCTGTTAAGCGCGTCTTGCTGACCTTTTGCGGACAGTGTAGATCAAGATCAGACTGCACAGAACGTGCAGTCTGATCTTGGATCTACGCTGTCCGATAGGGAGATATTTTTCTCTAAGAATAAATTTAAAATAACATTATTCGGATTTTTACTATCGGCAAAAAAGTTTTAGATAACTTATATAGCAGGCTAAAGATTAAGATTTGTAGACCGGTCTCGGTACAATTTGATATTTGTTTGAAATATCTGTTTAATTATCAATTCATCGTTGTTTACCGTCAAAGACTTACACTTTCACAACACAGTCTATATATATTAGATGGGATATTGAACTGGAAACATGCTTGTCCTCGTGAGTAACTAATGACGAATTCCATAAGCTCCGCAACAATGCCACGCCGGAACTTCTGACTAATGAATTGACTTGTTACATATCACATGCACGAAATCATACTTAGCTCTTTCAGTGTGAGTGTGACCGTAGTATGCATTTTCAGACTGCAGAACAGGAGTTCAAGAGCTCAGATAGAATGTATCAGCCAATCACACGGCTACCTTTGAATTTAGATAAGAATTGAATTTTAAAACAGTTTCTGGTAGGGAATAGGACTCTTGATTGTTAAACACTTTCCTTTTTCACAAAACTATTGATTATTATATATCTAACTGTGTCATGTTTTTTTTTACAGGCGATTGGAACAGAACAAAATAACACGTATCAGAGCGGGTGCCTTTACAAATTTACACAGATTACGTAGAATGTAGGTACATTGTTTTCTTTTGTATAGTTTAAAGCCAGGTTTTAGAGGCCCACGCCCTCTTTGATAAAAAAAAACAGGGAAAAATATAAGCTGTTAGATACAGGGACAACAGTTCATGAAAAGATAACAGAAGGCTGTTTACTTCACTGAGGCCTTTATTAGTAGGATAATTACGACCAGCTCCCCTCTATACATATTTCGAGGCAAGACCCGAAATATGGTAAAGAGGTGGGTGCATAATTTGCATACTGCAGGGACGTTTAACATGAAAATTTAAAGCGTGGAATGTATATTTACCCCGAAGTATTTCCAAAGCCCTGTTTAATGCTACTAGTGAACACCGTCATTGATACTTTGTTTACTTTATACTTTTCGCACGCATCTCTCCGCCTTCGCTTCTAATTTTGGCGTTGTCTGTTTTCTCGACGAAATCTAAAACGCGCCTTATCAGTTTGCTGTTTACGTTTTTTTTTTTCCATCCCCCCCCCTCGCTATTTTAATGTTCTTTTTTTATCCTCTTTAAGAAGATATGAGAAAAGTCAAGAGGGCATGTGACTTAAAGTCTACTTTGGTAAGGCTCCTCAACCATAAATGCTAGCAAGTATCTCCTCCTTTTCCCACCTCGTTTTCTGCTTTTTCAATGACAAATTTAGCGGTTTGAGCAATAACTGATTGGTCGTCTGCAAACGCTTTCAGTTTAGACCAGTATTAGGTTTTTTCGCGTGGTAAAGATTTGGACCCCCAGTCAATTTGAACAGACGACCCCCCCACCCCCCAAAGTTAAAACATTTAAACAATTGAAAAGAAAAAACATGTGAACACAGCGCAAACCGAAAACGTAGTGAGAATGAGAGTCAATTAATTTCTGCTTACATTTGAGCAGTGTTCTTGCGAAAGGGGGTTTAATGCATCTCCATGATGAATTATACCAAACAAGTTTATCATATATAATCATGGATCCATAAAATCCATTTTGTGTAACAACTAACTAAATTATGAGATGACATGGTCATGCAGAAAATTGACCAATAGCAAAAAGTTTCAACCTACGTCAGCCTGCGCAGACTGCGCAGGCTGACGTTGGTCGAAACTTTTTGCAGATGCATTAAACACCCTTTTCACAGAGCATGGCTCATTGCTAGCTAACTCTCTCAGAAATATTTTTTCCATCTGCAGTTTTTGCATCACAGTTGAAGGTCGACTGACAACGTTAATTTCCCGTTTAATTTTATTTCCTGTCGAAATACCAGACGGATTCTCGACTCACGCCAAATGTAACAAGACACTTTCAGCGTAATCAGTTCGGAACCCGTCTCAGAGAATAGCGCGATCCGTAATTTGTCATGAGGAGAATCGTTCGTACGGGTTTAACTAGATGAAGCGCTGTTTAATTAGCCGGTTCTTTGACATTGAACGGCATTTTACTCGCGAAATGAGACGCGGGGGATAGCTCTGTCTGAATCCGAAATGTTGCGATAAATTAATCAAGCCCTGTCAAGTGCGAATTTGTACTATTGAATTGGATAAATGCCTTGAGCAGTATGGTTGAAAGATGATATTGGAACCGTCTTTAATTCGCTCTAATCCGATGAAAGTTTTAGTTCAGCGCCTGTCTGGGATTTCCGATTCTGATTTATTGGGTAAATATTGGCTAACCTACAGAATATGAGCCAGAGACAATGTCTTTTCTTCCTCAGTGATTTATTTTATGGGGCATCCACTGGAAAAATTAACCATTGGAGACCTTAAAGAATGTAATGATATTTTTAAGCATGTAGAAAAAAGTCCAATTGCTGCAGTTTCTGAAGCTGTTACATTTTCTGTTTAAGAATATTTCACAAAATTTATGGACCTCACTGATTCTAGATCTGAATTGTTGTCTGTGTAGTCGATCTTGAATCAACACTGCCTGCAACGGACAATCAAAGTTTTCCTGAGTATCTTAGGACTTACAGTATACTTGTTGTATTGATAAAAATCATTGTTCATGATTTTCAAGTATATGCCAAACATTTCTTTTCTATGAAAATGAGTTAACTAGTCATGTAATTTTCATTGGCATATTTTCTTTCTTTCTTTCAGTGATGTTAGTAACAACCAGATCGTCACTATTGACTCCAAAGCCTTCGAGGGTTTATCAACACTTAATACTCTGTAAGTAAAAGAACTTTTCTCATTATATGTCTATACTTGAACACAGAAAATACGATGTACTATATGCAGATATTATACTGTTCATTTGCTTTAACAGTTTATAATTGCGTTCATGCCAGTACATTGACACGTTAATCATCCGACCACGCTGTAAGTTGATTCGACTTAAAGCATGTTCGAATGACTAAAGTGTCACTGTATCAGTTAATTCGAAGTATCAGAGATTGTGGACGATTTTTGTTAAATTGTCTTTTGTTAGTTACATGAAAATTGATTCAGATTTGAAATACTATTTATTTCTTTTTTTTTTTTACAGAGTAATGTATGGTAACAAGATTACAGAACTGCCATTAAACGTGTTCAAAGGGCTGAAGTCCCTACAACTGCTGTAAGTATATATGTACCATGCAAGTGGAAAAGGGGCTAAAATACATTTCATGATGCATTATACGAAGCAAATCATCACATAAATATGAACCCATACAATCATTTTGTCTAACAACCCACTGAATCTTTGGATAGAAATGTCCATTGGACAAGCAGGGAATTTACCAATAACAAAGAGTTTCGACCAATGTCAGCCTGCGCGGACTGCGCAGGCTGACATGGATCGATACTTTTTGCAGGTGCATTAAAGCCATTTTCACAGAGCCTTGCTCATAAATTGTTGACCAACTAATTATTGTATGAATCAGTTAGTTCACACATC
Source organism: Hippopus hippopus (assembly GCA_946811185.2). NCBI lineage: Eukaryota > Metazoa > Mollusca > Bivalvia > Cardiida > Cardiidae > Hippopus > Hippopus hippopus. The sequence continues at coordinate 44,459,879 of OX328106.1, read as the reverse complement.
TTTAATTTACCTCGATTGTGAAACAAGGTTTTACATGTTGTATCAAACCATCTCAATGATAGCTTCTTGGAAGCCTTAACCAGTACTCGTGCCCTGGTGTAGGTAGTAACAGAGGTTGACCCGCTTATCATAGGGTTCGATCCTGAACCTTCGATTTTAGAGACAGGTTATTGTCTCACACCGGTTTTGTAGACGCCATCGGCATATTTGAATTTTTTAGGAATACATTCATTAACTAAATCGTACGCCTCGTTAGTAAATTAAATCTGCGAGTTTCACGGGGGTCTTAGCTTTATCTGTGATGTAAAAACCTATGAAACGAATGACATAATGTGACTTTTTAAATAAAAGCCAACAAACCAAGATGGTCATCAAACTGGGTATAGAGAACCATAATTATATTGTTGCAGTTATATCGAGAAAATTGCTGTTGTATATTTCTGCACGGACAATTTACCTATATGCACAAAAGCTAGCCCACGAAGGCAAATCTGCAATTAAAGCAGGCTTGCGTATTGGCCTCGCTACGAGAAATCCCCCCTTAACCCATGCGCATACAAAAGTGTCGTTTGCGAGACGGGAAATGACGTGTGCAAGTTCTAGTAAGTTGAATACATCGACGGAGCAATTCATGTGTTCAAAGCTCAAAGCACTATTTGTTCAGAGCAATGCTCTGGGAAAAAGGGGTTCAGTGAATCTTCGTAATGCATTATACCAAGCAAGTCGTCACATAAAGTGGACCTATTTTTCCTGAAAAACCTGACTTAATCACGAGATAGAATGATCTTTGACAGGAATAAACTTACCACGAGCAAAAAATTTCGACCCATGTCAGCCTGCGCGGACTGCGCAGGCTGACACGGGTCGATACGTTTTGATGTTGCATTATAAACCTTCTCACAGTGCAAGACACATATACTAGATAGTTTTGGCCGAGATATTTCACATGGCATCCGAAAGTGAGCAACCTGCTTCTAGTTCTCAAGGATTTTCTAAATTTCAAAGTAACAAAAGTTTTGATTGGCTTAACCAAAATTACTTTAGCAATCAGAGATGTTTTACCGTCTTGATTATAGAGGTAGGCCAAGAATACTGGGAATGTTTGGTGAATATGGATCCGTCTTTTTGTTATCCACGGTATTTGGAAAAGCAGCTCGAATCTTCATTGACATCCTACGGGATCAACTGTATGACAAGAAAAGTGTGTTAAATAGACAATTTGCCAGATCATTTTATTCAATTATATGCTTTAACGATTTGATGGAAAGAATAGAGCGAAAAAGAAGCATTTGTCATATGATATTCTAATATTCTATGGTTCTTGCCTTATCTGTTCTGAACAGGTTATTGAATACTAACAGAATTTCATGCGTGCCAAAAGACTCATTTGAAGACCTGATAAACTTGAATCTCTTGTAAGTATTTTCATTCTCTGTGTTTATGATTGTCCTCCTTCCCTCTCCCTCCCCTCCCCACTTTCTTTCTCTGTCTCTCTCTGTTTCTGTCTGTCTGCCTGTCTGTCTCTGTCTCTGTCTCTCTCTCTCTCTCTCTCCCTCTCTCTCAGCCGCATGAACAAATTAGACTTCTCTTAGGTATCAAAAAAAGTTCAGTTTCGCTGCAAATAATAGAGGGACTATGTTTATCTTGTAATAGTTTAGAGAACGTTTGCCAACGACAATTCAAATGAGGTTCAGTTGACTGATATTGTCTTTGAAGGTCGTAAACGTACTGTGTAAAGGAGAAAACGCTGGATGTTTTACCTGTTCCCACCACGTTTTCCAAATACTTCTTTGTCAGGATTGAAGAAATAATGGAATTGATTGGTAAAGAGTTAAAATCTATTAGGATTAGACATTTTTGTGTCTGTTGGCAGATCACATTTTAAAAACCTATAACTGCTCATAAAAAAAGCTATTTTTTAACAATGTTTCAAATGTACACATAAATAGTTTAGTTAAGTTTAAACCTATTTTACACCGATTGTGAAACAAGTTTTAAAAAATTAAGTGAAGCACCCTCCATGGGTGGTTCCCGGAAATCTAAACCAGTACTTGCACCATGATGTTGGCAGTTCTAAAGGCTGACCTATATCATCTAAGTATTCGAACCCGGAACCTTTGGTGTGAGAGGCTGATGTTCCACCCTTAAATATGAGCTATGCTCTGGCAGAAGGGGGTGTAATGCATTTCAGTGATACACTGTACCAAGCACGTCATCATGTAATTATAAATCTATAAAATCCATTTTGTCTAATTATCGACTAAATTATTAAGTAGTCACATGGTCCTTTGACATGTAGAAAACTGACCAATAGCAAAAGGTTTCGACCCAAGTCAGCCTGCGCGGACTGCGCAGGCTGACCTGGGTCGAAACTTTTTGCAGATACATTAAACCCCTTTTCACAGAGCACGACTCGTTTATACCTGTACATGAGTGACACCTTCGTGTTGTCTTTTACGTTTTTACAAGGATGTTTTTCAAAACTCGATTATTGTAAATTTGATCCATGGCGCAATGATTTGATATCGCAATGATATATCTGTAACGTTGCATACTTGATTTCAGTTACAAATATACGTGTTATCTATAGAAAATGCGTTTTTATCTTTGTGATTCTTTAGGTTTTTTTTCTTTTGTAGATTTATAATTTTCGCGTCATTAACGTGTTATTTTGTGATAAAAATGAGTTAGTTTACGCGTTCACGCGAAAATGAATACAATATATATATATATAAAAGAGATTTTTTTTTCAAGTGATGCAATAGTCAAACGGACATGGGGAAAAAAAAAGTAGTCCAAAAGTAGTGTGTTTGTAGGTATCGGTGGTGCCTAAATCATAGTATGCTTAGCGAGACTCAATGCACATTTGCGGACATTGTAGATCCATGATCAGACTGCACAGAATGTGCATACTGATCTGGGACCCACACAATCCGCTACGGTAAGGATTCTACTATTCAGTGAAGTTTCCACGCCATACATTAAACTATTCAAGGGTTAAAAATGATACTCTGTTCCTGTGGTCGTCGGGTCTGTGTCTGCCTCGTGCTAAAACTTTGACACTTTCTGATTTCTTTGTCATAACTTAAGATATCAAAATCGAACTAAGGCCAATGCTAACCATCAAGAGTGGAGCGGACCCATACCAGAAGGGACGGTACTCTTCACAATATATTTGACAAAGATATGCTCCTTTTTCGCCTTTGAATTTTCTCTAGAAAAAGATATTATGTCTAAGCGCTGGCATTATAATTTTCCACAATCTTTGTGTATTTTGAGAATTGTCCTAAAATTTCGCTTTCTGTCTGTTTGGTATATTGGGTACACCATGCTGTTATTTAATCTTGGTATCTCGGCACCAACTACATGTATTTCAAATTCATTTATATTTTCTGAGTTTCAGAATTAGCCACTTGACTAGTTAAGACTGTCTGTCTTGTTATCCGGATGAGGCAAACTTTCTTTCGGCGATTTTTCGCCTCTCACCTTTGACTCATGTGAGAAAAGTAGCCAGTGACTTGGACAGAAAGTTGTGTCAGTACTGGTTTGAGAAAGCCAGGTAACATATGCATAGGTACGCTAACCGCCATGATATGACCTATGCTGTTAAAAAAGGCGTTAAACTCCATTACAAACAAATCTTTCTCGTTATATTAGATGGCTATTTTTGAATTTAAGAACTTACACTGACTTTTAAAGATGGACCCAAGGTTTGAAGCAAAGAAACGTCGTACTGAAAACGAATACGAGTACAAGAAAGTCGATCTTTTGAATAAGAGAGGGAGGAGGGGGGGGCAAAAAAATCTTAAAATGGGTGGAACCATACCTATATAAAAATGACACAGAATTGCAAATGCGTAAAAGGCGAAAAAATAAAACCAAGCGAGCGAGACAGATTTCTATGTTTTAATAACTAAAATATCAAATTTTGCAAGGCGTTGTATCACAGCTGAAACCTACTGAGAATTCGTGCTAGCAAATTTATCTTCTAGAAGAATTTTTTCCATGCGCTACATGTTATCCAATCCGTTCTTATCTTTATAAATATGCACCTTTTTTGCCGTTAACAATATGGAATTTAAATGTTGTACAAAAACTGAACAGTTAATACCAGATGCTATTCGTTGGCCCAACAAAGAAATTCGTTGGCATAATATTTCGTCGATTTTGCGAAATTAACGATTTCGTTGCACGCTAAATTCGTCGATATTTGAATTGAATGTTTAAATAAAATCAAGTTTCTGTAAAATGTGCAGTCTGATCTTCGGTTATACACCGACAGCTATCTAGTACTTAACATTTACCTCAATCACCTTTATCTGTGGTAGAAATCCTCGGACATCGTAATAAAGCGAACTTATTTAGCCCTTAGGCTGCTAAGCGCGACTCTAGGACCTGTTGCTGACCGTGTAGATCAGGATCAGACTGCACAGAACCTGAAGTCTGATTTTGGATCTGCACTGTCCCTTTACTCTTTACCGAACGACAAAATTTTAGACTGGTCATAACTGAAAACATTTGCAAAGCACACGACAAAATGAAAGTTTCTGAAAATTTGAAATTTATTTTGGAAAGGGTAGAAAACATTGCGGGAAAAGGAGAAAATGCTTTCTCCTTTTCCTACAATGTTTTCAAAAGGCTTCTTTCTCAGGGTCGTTAAAAGTAGGGATTGTGTGGTAAAGGGTTAAAGAGATATTTCCCCCCCCCCCCCCAAAGATAACTTTGAAATAACAACATTCATGTTTTTACTTTCGGGTTGAAAGTTTCATTTCATTTAATGAGCAGCATGTGGGTCAGTTAGGAGCGAATGAGTTGGCCTTTTCCCACAAAGTTCCGATGCTAAGAAATACAGCTTTCTTTAACCCTTATCCCGCTGAATAACTTAAATGATACCTTAAAGCTTTAGTGTTGTTATTTTTAATTTTTGGGGGGTGGAGAAAATATCTTCTTATCGGACTGTGTAGATCCAAGATCAGACTGCACGTTCTGTGCAGTCTGATCTTGATCTACACTGTCCGCAAAAGGTCATCGAGTCGCGCTTAGCAGCCTAAGGGTTAAAACATGGACGGAAAGGAGAAAATGCTCCTTTTCCCTGCATGTTTCCACCCAATCATGGACAAAAAAAGGTTTAATTTATCGCCTGGAAATGCTTTGAATTTGGACAGGTCAATTTTGTTCTCGTCTTGTAAGGGTTAGGGTGAGTACCGAACATTCGTAATAGCTTAAAATATAAGCATGAACTGTCCTACTGGTTTAGCTCTAAATACAGAAGTTGCCAGACAGCATTTCCAGACATTTTTTTTTTTTATCTTGGGGAAAAAAGACCACTGGACAGAAAAAAGTTTGTAATTTTTATGTACGGCTATCTTATCGACGGAAAAAAGAGGGTTTGTTTTTTTCATTGCCCAAATATTACCATTTTTTGTCACTCGACACCTCTATGAAAGCCTTTTGTATGATGATATCGATTAACTCTTTCCCAAACAATCCCAAGTTTTAAAGATCTTGAGGAAGAAAGCTTTTGAAAATATTGTGGAAAAGGAAGAAAATGTGGACAGAAAATTAGGCTGATATGATTATATATATTGAGACACTGCACACGATGACAACTTAAACGTTATCCTGCTAAATAAGTGAAATGCAACTTTCAATCTAATAATAAAAACATCGGACAATGTAGGTCACGTTTTATTATACTGCAAAGAAATTTCTCGTGATCTGATTGGATAATATGCCCCGAACATAATCATGTACACTGGCAAAACCCAAGTAAAAGCAGTTTCCCTTTCGGGAGCTCCGTATACATGACTACACTTTCAACACAACATCTAAAATGGCGGCGTCGATCGATCGATACGAGCCGCTCAAAAGACAAACATACTCAGTAGCCTGCACCAAATTATTACTATTTTCCCTGGATGGTTTTCTTTAAAACGGAAAGCACGGATTATTTTTGAAAATAATGAATATAGAACTTTACGTGTATTATCGTTTGATGTTATTCTAAAACAAATACACGGGTGGCGGGGTTTAAAACGAGCCATCCCTTCGGCAGGCAAGCAAATTGTGAAGTGTCGAAACTCATACACTGGGCATAACGTTAAAAGAATAACCTAATGGTCGTTTACTTTTGCCAACAAATAGTTAGAATTTGTAGTTACTTACCTTGAAGTTGTTTAAATCCATGTTTAAATCTAAATACGGCGAATGTCTATCGCAGTGACATCATCAAGATTATGCACCAAACTATACGTTTAACCAAGGTTTCAGTGACGTCATTTCCCAGTGACGTCAGTTTTCATTGAATTGGGGCACTCAGAAGGGAAATTCTATTTCGTCAGCGTATTCAATTTTTGAGACCATAAACAGGGAAATTTCGCTTAACACACGTTGGAATGGTAAAACTTTGCAGTATAATAAATTCGTTGTACGGTCAGGTGACAGGGGACTTGGAAACTTGTTCACGGCTTCGGCTCGGGGCGACATGATTCACCACAGCCGTGAACAAGTTTCCAAGTCCCCTGCCACCTGACCATACAACTAATAATGTGCAGTCTGATCTTGATCTACACTGTCCGCAAAAGGTCCTTGAGTTGCTTTTAGCAGCCTAAGGGTTAGATGCGGCTCAAGTGGCAGGGTTTATTTCTGAAACGGTAGAAAACAATTTGAAACAAAAAGAATTAAAAAACAGTTACCACCATTTTATACTTCTCTATCATTGCTTGTAGAAGTTTACTTCCTCAAGGCTATGAAAACTCGATATAGATTGGTAAAGTTAAAACCATAGAATAGCCTACATTGTGTTTAAACATTCTGGCAAATGCAGATTTTGATGAAAATTTCTGCTTTTGTCAATGTTTTAAAAAATGTTTTGTTGCTTGACTAAGAATTCGTCTTGCGCAGATAATGTACCTAGGTGCAAAAAGTGAAAAAAAAAAAATCCAGTAAAATATATAATAAGTTCAAGGTGGATTCGGGGGAGGGCAAAATGTTTTACAACCAATCGGACGGTGTAAGATCAAAGATCAGACCATACGTTCTTTGCAGTCTGTTCTTGATCTTTACTGTCCGAGAAGCCGACTAAAAGGCGTTTGGCATGTGTAAAACGTAAACGAATACCTTAAAGAATTTTAGATAGGTCTCATTAGCGGTTAATTTAGCCTTGCAAAACGCGTAAAATATGTCGAATATTTTAATTTGTATATTTATTCGAAGTCGGGGCATTCTTTGACTATATTTTTAATCGTTTTCCTTTCGCCAATTTTCTTCACAAAGTAATCCTAAGTTGTAACTACTTTGGGAAAATGGCTTTTGAAAACATCGTTGGAAAAGAAGAAAATGCTGGAAACCAGCATTTTCTCCTTTTCCAACCATGTTTTCTAGATTTTTAGGACAAAAATAATCTTTTGAGCTACATTGAATCTGTCGTCTGCAAATGCTTTCAATTCGGACAAATCTAAACTTTTTTCGTCTGGTAAAAAGTTGATTCCTACAGCAGAACGTGCGAGATAAGAAGAAATGAACTCTTTCCTCTCGGACTGTTTTTGTAATCAGACATTTTGATGTTAGAATACCTTTGTTTCTACAAAGAAACCAAATAATTAATATGGCATCCTTTGTTATAATATCATATTACCTTTTGATAATGCTTGATGATGTTATGAGAAAAAGAGGCCGTTACTTAGCATACTGGTTTCGACTAAACTCCATAACCATACGACAAAGTTTTAGAATTGTCCAAATACAAAGAATTTTGCAGACGACATACCAAAGGTGCCTCAAACGACCGTGAAAACTTGTCTATAATTGCGTAGAAAACATTGTTTGAAAAGTAGAAAATGCTGGATGATGTTTGCTTATGTTTGCTGACTGGTCTACGCTAGCAAAATTTTGCATGCAAACACCAGCAAACATGATGTTTGGTGATGTGTGCAAACAAATGTTTGCTAGTGTAGACGGGCCTTTAGGGTCGTACAAATATAATATTGTCAAAATAAACGTTGAAGAGACATTTTTTTCCTATTCTGCGGCGGACTGAAATACTGTGAAACGTCCTATGTGAAATAACCTGCTCACATGTTATTGTGTGTTTAACATGGTCAATTTTTGTCGTAAAAGATCTTAACTCTAAGGCTGCTATGCGCGACTCAATGACCTTTGGCGGACCGTGTAGATCAAGATCAGACTGCACGTGCAGTCTGATCTTGGATCTACAGTGTCTGATAAGGAATCGTTTTTTCTCCAAAAATAAGGTTGAAATAGCAACATTCGGGTTTTCACTGTGGGCTTGAAAGTTTCTTTCACTTTTTCAGCAGGTTACGGGTTAATCTCAGATTACGATTGGGTTCAGATATCTTTTATTCCTATTAAGTTTGTATCTGTATTCTTGTTGTTTTACAGATCACTCTACGACAACAAGATTGAATCCTTGGCAAACGGAACATTTTCATCGCTGGAAAATCTTCAAACGCTGTAAGTTTCATTGTAAAATGAAGCAAGAAAGACAACTGTGTTAAACACCTTTTTAAAGTTTTACAAACAGTTACCTCCCTTTATTTTTTTTTTGTCCCGGGTTTATTTTGTGTTTCGAACAACGACAAAAAAAGCCATTTACTCTAGCAGAGCATGTCATCTGTTTTCAAATTAAAAGTTATGGATCAAAGCCGATATTGATTGTGTATGACTTAAATATAAAACCATGTAAATAACTTTTTTTGGTTGAGAAAAGATTACCGGGGGGTGGGGGGGGTGGGGGGGGGGTGGAAGAGTCATCAAATTCTAAAACATGTTTTTGCTAAACCATACGTTATGATAATTTATTTTGTCTTGTTTGACTATTACAGGCATCTTGGGCGCAATCCATTCATTTGTGACTGTAATTTGGAATGGTTAGCGGAGTTTTTGAGCCAGAACCCTATCGAAACAAGCGGTGCCCGATGTGAGAGGCCACGTCGGATGGAGAGAAAGAAATTAGGAAGCACAAAACATACTAAGTTTAAATGTAAAGGTGATTTTGAATTCTAAGCACGCTGGATGCTCATTATTTCTATTCTGTTCCTGTGGATCTAACCCTTAGAGAGCTGAATTAAATGAAATTTACGCTTCTAATTGCCATCCGAGGTATTTCACTTTCAAGGCTATTTAGACTGGAATAAATGAGCCGTGCTCTGGCAAAAGGGGGCTTAATGCATCTCCGTGATCCATTACACCAAGCAACTCATCACATAGTCAGTGATCCATAAAATCCACGTAGTCTAATGAATGACTGAATCTGGAGGAAGAGTGGTCCTTTGACATACAGAAAATTTACCAATAGCAAAAAGTTTCGGCCCAGGTCAGCCTGCGCAGGCTGACCTGGGTCGATACTTTTCGCAGATGCATTAAGTCCCCTTTTCACAGAGCATGTCTCAAATGTATCTCACAATGCGCAGTTTGTGCAGTCTTATGTATTTATTGTACACTGTCCAAGCCATACTCCGGCAACAGGGGGTTTAATGCATGTCCATAATGCAAGATACCAAGCAAGTGATCACATAATCATGGATCCATTAAATCCGTTTTTTTTTTCGAACAAGCGACTGGATCTGGGGGTAAAACTGTCCATGCAGAAAATTGACCAATGGCAAAAAAATTCGACCTGTGTCAGCCTGCGCGGACTGCGCAGGCTGACCTGGGTCGAAACTTTTTGCATGTGCATTTAGCCCCCTTTCCACAGAGCATGGCTCAGACAGTATAGAATAAAGACTAGACTGCGTGTTCTGCACAGTGTGATGTTCATTTTCACTGTCCGCAAAAATCAAATTAAGTCGGACTTTAAGGGTTACTATGGCCGTTCTAGTTGGGTATACTTTGGTATTAAGGCATATTGCCTTCTTTCAAACGCAGTGTCTCGAACCTGTCAATTACATCAAAGACACTAGTCGTGTATTTCAAAAACGATTACTCCCTAAAGGGCTAAATAGATGAAATGAAAATTTCCGCTTATTAGTAAAAACCCAAATATTTCGATTTCAAAGTTGATTACACCGGAAGAAAATAGCGTATCAGATTCAAGATCAGACTGCACTTTTTGTCCTGAGTCGCGCTTAGAGGCCTAAGGGTTAAAACCTCCACATTTTTAGATAACAAATATTTCTTTTCTGTACAATTATCTTTTCCTTGTAAGCCAACCAATCCATAATTCTGCGCGTGAAATATTTTACGATCGGTGTCTCGCCATGAGAGCTGATTTTCTTGAATATTGCAAAAGAATGGGGCAAAATAATTTCAACCTTTGACTTTTTATTTCAATGCTAAACTGTCTCTGTCCATCTATTATTTTACGAAAAAAAAAAAAAATCGATATGTATGCATTTAATAAGTTTGATTTTTCTTATGATAATAAGCGTTTACACTATTCAAACAGGCGACTGGAAACTGACGTTTTTGCGAAGACAATATGCCAGAATTTATTTTTTCTTTATCTTTTTAACCCGAAGACTGCAATGAGCGTGAGCAAAAAAGCATTGTAAAAACAATGAAGTCGAAATCATACTACATGTTAAGTATATGATCTAATCTTATATCAACTTTGTTCAATACGTACATGTTTTTTTGGCCAAAACAGGCTTCAGATTATATTCTCCCAATATACGAGTAGAAAGTCATTTTCGATAATAAGGCAGTCTAAGGATTAATTATGCCCTTCTTTCTTTTTTAATGTAGCTGTTTATTTGTTTTACTATATTTTCTTAGTCTTAAGTTTATACTAAAAAAGTACCTACATTCTTTTTATTATCTGAAAATATTATTTGATAGGAGTAGGGCTTTACTATTTTTTAAGTACATGCCATAGTCTTTTATTATTAAATTGCCATAATCGCTAACATTTTATTATCGTTTAATAGCGTATAAATATAGTGCATTATTTGTTCTAGGTACCTTCTGTTGTTTTTTGTAGATTTGTATCTGGTCAATTTTATTATTTGCTTTTTATTCAACTCTTTTCACAAAAATCCCCATTTGCTTATATGTGGACGATTGTTAATTACGGCCAAGCTTGACGCATGAATAGGTCAACTGCAAATGTGTAAATATAGGTTGAGATTGCAGGGAACGTGCAAGCTCAAACTGACCTTAAGCACGCAGTACATGTATTACTTTATTCCTGTCCGAAAAAATGACGACAAATTTCACTGTTCGGATTTGTTTTTGAAATTCAAAAAGAAAATCTATCAAAGCAATTGTATTCACGATTTTTTCAAAGGTGAAATATAGTCGTTAATGTAATTTCATATTCTTACTTAGTGTTTACATTTATCAAGATTCCACAAATATATTACACCTACCAAAATTATAATTAATTGTTTAGGGTATGTTGTAACAGTGTAAAGTGTCTACTCTTTACAAGACGACAAAAATTAGATTTGTCCTGATTGAAGCATTTACAGACGACAGATTTAAGAAAGGGATTTTTCTTCTTACGGGTAGCAAGATGTTGGAAAAAGGAGAAAAAGTTGGTTCCTCTTCTCCTTTTTCCCAGAGTGTTTTAAAAAGCCTTCATCCACAGGGTCGTAAAACACTGAATCATTTGGTATAGGGTTAAGAAACTTAATGATACACTTATGGCCAAAAGCAAACAATTCGAGAGTCAAAATGCAGACAGTTTAATTCATACCATTTAGAAATATGGATATGATTATGAGTTTGATAATGTGCTATGTGGAATCAGTATTGTAAAACTAGAACAAAAGTTCCAGACTCATAATACTGTGCATACTTTTAAATGGTATATATCAAATTTGTCTTCTATTTGATTGCATCTGGCAGCTTGTGGGCTTTTAATAAAGTTTCAATATATTTTGATTTTTATAACCCTAGGTTCTGAAGAGTATCGAACCCGCAATGCTGGTAGCTGTACCATTGACAACACTTGTCCCCTGAAATGTGATTGCACTGGAACGGTGGTGGATTGCTCGAACCGTCGACTGACAACTGTGCCAACCAACCTGCCTACCTATATTACACAGCTGTAAGTAAACAAATAGAATTTTTAGATACATTTATTCAGAAAAAATGATAATAATTGTTTGCCGTTTGGATCGGGAATAATAGAAATGAAGAAAACCCTTGAAAAAGGAAATTGCAATGAAAAGTAAGTTTGTTAAGGTAAACAGAGAAATTTGTCACGTTTGGTTTGTTTTTAAAAGATGTCTAGGACACAAATTTCAATCTCCAAAATTCTAAGGAATAAAATGGACAGATCTGCTCCTTGTCGACAAAAATTTTAAACATTTACTATTTCGCATAGATCTTTGCAAGCAAAGGTGACAATCACTAGGTGGATCCACGTAGTGATCGTCGCCCTGGCTTGCCAAGATGACTTTTTTCGGGGGCTTATTGTTTTTTTCTAGGCCAAATTCACGACGCATTCTACATTAAATTCAGATTCTTGGTCCTGGGATTAGCCATGATTCACCCCGACGTTCTTGAGATGGCTAAAATTGACATTCTCAATATATAAATGTATTTTGGTTTCTTTTTGTGCCTTGCAAAAGTTCATTTCTTATATATAACATAGGGAATTTAATGATAATTCTTTATTTGATAGTAAGCCTTATATGTATTTTCTTCCAGAAACCTGAAGAACAATCAGATTACAAAACTGTCAGCAAATGGCGTATTTAGAGAGTTACCAAACCTTCAAATCATGTATGTATTTAGTCAGATTAATATCGTTTCTCTGATCTATTACCTGTGAGCACTTTGTTGCCATGAGGGTGTAGCATTTACCTTTTGGGTTGGCGCCCAGTTGGCATTCTTGTCATTTGGGTGTCTTTAGAAAAAGTAAATCCAGAAAGAAAATTTGAATGAATGCGCTGTTTCATGAATTGGACTAGAATACTGTTCTAATCATTGTAGTGTTAATCCAACCGTCGATCAGCTTTGCTTGTGGGGGCGTTTGACCATTGGCTTTAAAATTGTTGTATCGATGGTTTCTCGTCATAACACGCGGAAATGAATCTTTTATAGTAATGAAAATATACGAGTACTGAACGTTTTTGTATCATTACCTAGATTTAGGGATTGTGCTTCAAGAAAGCAAATCTTCCGTTTCTTATCAATAGTAAACCAACGAGAAGAGGAAATGACATGCTTTTAACTGATAGGACAACACACTGTGAGAAGAAGACTAACTGCATCTAACTTGTAATTGCTATATTGCCCACGATTTTTCCGGATGCTGTCTTATTTAGGTTTGTAAATGTAAGCTACATCTATCTATTGGATGATTGGTTCAGATCTATATTTCCTTTTACTTACAGAGATTTGAGTGACAATCTCATCGAGATAATAGAAGAAGAAACGTTTATAGAGCAAGAAAAGCTGTTAGAATTGTAAGTACTGGCTCTTTTGATTTTAGGTCACGTAGAAGGAGAAAGTAATTACCAGGGTGCTTAGAAGCTGCTGTAGCTCTGAATTATCAATGCTGAAAAGCGGTGATCACAGGGGCCAAAATTATGCATTTGGAAGGGAAAGATACACTGTCCAATCAAAGTATAGGAGAGCGAATCTTTCCTTTCAGAAACACAATACTATTCCCGATGAGTTACACTTCTGCATCAGTGAAAGCATTGTTTGGAATGTCTGCAATGCGGAAGAACCCTTATCGTGCAAAAGGGTAAAAATCGATCCAATATCAAATACTGTTATGGTCAGAATATCTCACAAAATCAAAGCTGGTGTAGATCCAAATGCAGACTGCATGGTTATGTGTTGTCTGATCCAAATCTGTACAGCGTGCAAAAGCAACTCGAATGGTACATGGTACTTTAAGACTTAATTTGTAGTACAGCTTGTGTGATAAATGGCTGTAAAGAAATTTATAGAAAATGTGGCGTCTTGATTTATACAAAGTATTATGGTAAAAAACTTTTACACGATATTTCATAGTTTTCCACAACCAGTTTATGTGGAGTTACCATCGTTTAGACGCCGTTACGCAGTGCTGGCCTTTCTTTCCTACTTAAAATTCAATATATTTCTCCTACGAAGATCATAATTCTGGGCGACTTTCTTTTTTTTTCAAATTCAGACCATATTGAAGCCATTTTCATGACTGACAAATTGGCCTTAATTGTATAATAATAATATATGCCTTATTGAGTATGTAATTCAAAGTTAGGCCTAAGATTGATTTATGTCAGGGATATTTTCAAATGTGTCTTATTCCATTTTTGTCAGGAATCTTGCAAATAATCGTTTGGAAAAGGTGTCTGGTCGAATGCTTGCTGGACTTGCAGAGGTCCATCACATGTAAGTATGAGTGCTTCTGTAACTGATTTAAGTTGAAACAGAGTGGAAAGGATGCGAAACACATCCAAACAAGAACACTCATATTATTACTAATAACAGGGATAATCTTGTGTTGGTGGTACTTTTCTGTTATGTTTGGTTATGCCAAGGAGGCTCATTTCTCATTGATTCTGTTCTAGGCATTGCACAGTTTCTCGTCTAATTCCTGATAAAAACCCAGGAATGAAATAATATTGAAAACTATAGAAGAATGAAAAGGGGTATTTAGTTCGTTGATATTCAGATAAAGACATGTTACGCAAAGGAGAGGAAATTTACAATGTAAAAGCACAAATAAGATAAAAACAGTACTCGAGTAAATAAATAGGTACTGAGGGTTTTCAAGCGGTCTTCTTAAAGGTTGAGAGAGTCCTCTCCCAGAGCAATGGTATCAAATTTTTAAGCAATGGCTTCCTTCCTCTGTTCCTTTGGTTTGGTTATATTGGTATTCTGTGTGAACTGTAGTTCAAAGATGTAGTGAGTGGTTAACTGATGGTTTATCTTAATCATTTAAACACAGATATGCAATCCATTATAGCGCTATATATCGAAATTGATGACGACACAGTAGAATAAAAAAGACAACTAATGTAATTAAAATATGTTCATTTCCTTTTTCAGATCACTTACTGGTAATAGGCTCACTTGCATAAGCAACACCACATTTTCTTACACAGTGAATCTTAGGAAATTGTAAGTGTGAACATTTTCAATCCATTTATTTATATCGTTAGACTATATAAAGCTCAGCTATGAAACATTCATGTATCCTGACTATTCATCACATTGGCCAAGACGATATCTCGTCCAATCAGATATGTAGTCTGCGAATTGAAAATTATAACAATATTATGAACTATTTGTGAATACGGTCCACGTGACAAGATTTAACTTTAGCAATGTAAGACTATCGATCGCATAAATAAACCAGTAATCTGAATGCCCGTAAAGAGTAAACCATATTAGGACCTCTCTATACACACACAACAGCACGCCTCGTTGACGAAGGTAAACGAAAGTTTTGGAAAACTTCTTGTCTACCACGAACCTCACCCAGTTGAATAGTATAGATGCATCATTACAAGCACATTAAAACAGGGAATATTTTACACAAGATAAGTAAACGATAGGAGTAAAGAACCTTACAGATGGAAATGCTGTTGACAAATATCACTGAGACGTTACCTGCTGTACAGACTAGCCGCAGAAGACCTTGAGAACATTTTTGTACAACAAGGGTCATCAACTTGAATAAAGTTGAAATGCGTGCTCACATGGTGAGAAATAGAGGAAAAGTTCTGCCTCAAGGTTTACAGAGGTGCCTGCAGTAGTTAACGAAATAATATGTATGATAAGGTAGCTAGCAAATTTCATAAAAAAGGAAAAATATCATGTTCTCTTTCTAACTGATTCGGATTCCTTTTACTTTTTTCCACAACTCAGGGATTTGTTTGATAACCAGATCGGATGTATCCAAGAAGGAGCTTTCTCAATGACAAAGGATTTATCCTCATTGTAAGTGATTATCTATATTAAAACAATCTTAACGCAGTCTTTTCAGTTAGGTTTGTGGAGAGAGAGAGATAGAATGAGAGAGTGATAAAGATATAGATTTGCTTGCTGTAATTTACAATCAGCGTTAGCAAAATACACATATAACTACGGATACCAATTTTGCCGGGTACTGGATCACTGATTTCAGTCCACAGGTAGGCCTTCCAGTTCTTATATACAACAGTTATTCAGCTCCAGTATTTATCTACATTCAGTACAATAACATTGTATGACAGTTGTACTCATTTGCATACATTGATCCATGAATAAAGAGAGCTTAGACCTTGGTCGGTAACACTGATTACAGCAATTCACAATAACATGATAGACACACAATACAATAAACATTATGGTTTGATTTTTAACCCTTAGGCCGCTAAGCGTGACTAAATAACCTTTTTGGACGGTGTAGATCAAGATCGGACTACAGAGAATGTGCAGTCTGATCTTGGATCTACACCGTCCGATCAGGAGTTATTTTCCCAAATATGCCTTTAGAATAGCAAAATTTGGGTTTTTACTATCGATTTGAAACTTTCTTTTTACTAATTTAGCAGGTAAAGGGTTCACAAATAAATGCACATTAAAAATGTAAATTCATTTTACAGAAATCTGATGTCTAACCCAATGTCATGTAATTGCCACCTTCAGTGGTTTTCGCAATGGCTCAAGAAACATGATGTTCTTGTTGGAACTCTGACATGTTATTTCCCGAGGGAACTGAGAAACGTACCTTTAATGGATATTGATCCCGATACCATGATTTGTGAAGGTGAGTTTTGTTAGGCATGACAGCTATCATATTTTTTTCCCTCTGTATTTGATCATCTGGGAAACTGTCAATAAAGGGGCATATCTACAAATTTTGCTGCGAATCAAGATTTTGTGTTAAGCACTGTTAGAAACTAAAATAATATTTCTCTGCTTGGGTAAAGAAACTGGGCGTTTATGTAAGGTTAAAAAGTGAAAATTTGGCGTTTTATTAACGGAACGCTCGTTCTGACATCGGGAACTCCTTCTATTGTGAGAAAATGCATGACGTCATTATACGAGATTTAGCTTAGATCTGGGCAAATAATAGTAATATATGCCCTATTATTTCTAAATTACCCAACCTAATCGATTTGGCCTTTAAGATTTAAGACTTTATTCATTACCTCCCCAAATAATGTTGCATATTCTTTTTCCAGAATAAGGTGGAACATTACCCTTTATTCAGTGTTGTACATCAAAATATGTTCCGCTGTACTCTCTTTTATTTGAAGAAAAATGGAAAAGATAACCTTTCCTTTTGCTCATGTTACAGAAAACAATGAAGTGGGTTGTAATGTAGGCATCCCCCCATGTTGTTCTGACCAGCCTGTCGACGGTAAGTCATGTTTTGTATGCTTACAACAATACCACGAAAAGACTTTTCTCCCTTTTGAAAACATCATGGCAAATTAATCATAATGAGTAACATATTCATTCACCTTAATGTTTTCAAAAGTTCTTGTGGTTTAAGTATGCAAAGAGCAAGGGTTTATGGACATAGTTAACCTTGCAACCAGTCAAATTTATTCTTGTTCACTGGAACCAAAACATATTTCTATAAGTTTATTCGGAGCTAATTGGATAATGTGACAGTATCCATTTAAACAGAAAAAAAAGTGTATACCATGACCAAACGACACATACACGCAGACTGATCTTTTTTTCAACACCCTCTGCTAACAGGTGAAGTGTATATATTCGCCAGAGAAAGGGATGTGATTAAATCTTCATTTCTTAAAATAGATAGATAAATAAATAAAATAAAGTTTTCTTCAGCATCTTAAAGTAAATATTATGTTTTTCTGACCGTATTTGTACGTGTGTCATTACTTGTTTTGTTCTTTCTGTAGATTTAATTCAAAGAAATTGTGACCCACGTGTACAATGTCCTGATAAGTGTACCTGTACCGGGACCACAGTGAGGTGTAGCGGACAAAACTTGAAGAGCATTCCACAGGGAATTCCCCTTGATACAACACATTTGTAAGTATAGCAACTTCTCTGTCTGTATTGTAATATAATTAGCCAAGTATAAGTGTGGACACAGGAAAACAAGTACGGTCCACAACATGGGGGCCAGCATGACGCATTGAAATTATCGGTTCAAGACCACATTAACAAATGCGCTGCATATTTTTGTCTCGTAGACACTTTGTACAAATACTATGTTATGTAGAGAAATTGCATGTGAGGAGCTTTGCCTTTTTGTTTCATGTTTTCACATATTCTAATGCAATTAATCTTTGTATCCAATGTATTTTCAAAATATCATTTATTGTAACCTCTTAAAGTTTGCTGACATAAAGTTACTCTGGGCAAAAAATAAGCAATATATGCTCTATTTTCATATCTACATTTACATCTCTATTTCTATCATCTTTTGAAGACAACAAAGGATGCTATTTAAGCTGTATTTATCACGTACATGTATGCTTTTTTTTTTTACTTTACAGATATTTAGATGCAAATGATATTGTTGACGTGGAGAGTACAGCTAGTGACGTGGTCAGTGAAATCGGTCGTCTGACGAAACTTGTACAACTGTAAGTCCAGATTTTTGTTCAAACAACACTTGAAGGCCTAAAGTAAATAAAGGGGCCGGTAAAATGCATTTAATTTTAAATAATACAATTTAAGAGTATGGAAATTATTGTGAAAAGGACAGTCTGCTATTGTACAGTCAGTGCAAGTGGCAGGAAAATAAATTTCAGAACTATATCAAAATTTGCAAGGTCGCTTAATCTTTTGTTTACTTTTGACGTGGTCTTAAAATCCATTTTCCTGTCAGCGACTAACAATCAAACCGGCCGCATAAGAACAGATCGTTGTTTTCAAAATAATTTCCATACTAATACGTAAATGGTATAGTTTGGATTTAAAAGCATTTTAATACCCCATTGTTTACTTTTGGTTGCTACTGGGACCTTAATAACTATTGTTAGATATCTACTCCACGATTATGACTTTTGAATGTTCTTGCTATCAGTACCTCAACAAATGTTAAAGTTATTGAGAGATGAGATTCTTTTTGAATAAAGCAAATGCCATCAGATTCATATAAGCATTAACAAATTTTGTTGAATAAATAATATTTAAACATATCAACCCATGGGGGTAAGTCTACAGTTTGGATAAGATACGTTTTTCTTGTTGATAAAGGCCAATGGCCAAAATACTGAAAGAAAAGTGTTTTATACTATGTTTTCTATTATACATTTAATTAAATTCCAGATAATTATTTTTAACAGGGATGTTTAAACATATTTCATTTGCCATTAGATAAAAACGAAATCTAAAATTCAATAAGTGTAACTTGCATTCTATTTTCAGAGAGTGCCTAAAAAACTTCGGGTTTGTAAGACTTTCTATACCCGACTAAGTATGTTTGCATGAACAAACGAATTGAAATCTATTTTTTTTACTTTTATATATTCGTAATTTTGTTTTTTCAGAGATCTGAGCAACAACAAATTGATGAACCTTCCACCAAACCTGTTTGCAAATCTCACACGTCTTGAGACTTTGTAAGTTTCTTTTAACTCATGGAATGCAGAAAAGAAGAATGGACATATTGTTTTACTATATTTCAATAAAATAGAATCAAATTTAATACATTTTCAGTATAAACAGTCCAACTTAGCTGTAAGTGGGAGTGAAGATCAAGATTCAATAACATGATCAGTGTCAGATGATCTTGATCTGTACTGAAATATAAAAATGACTTGTCAATTGAGCATTTATGAGATATAAAGGAAATAAAGAGGAAGCCAATGACAAACCTCATTCTCTTTTTAATTTGAGTTTTAACTGCTTCATTGCCACTGTAGTAAGTACGGCCTTTTTCGAGATAGAGGTATAGTTCCACACCTGACTATAATCTTGGCCATAATTTGGCGTCGGCTAGGGGACAGTGTATCAACCAGTGTGGATCAAGATCAGACTGCCCAGAGAATGCAGTTTGATCTTGATCTACACTGTACGATAAGGAGATATTCTTCCCCAAAAATGACTTTTTTTACTACTGGCTTGCACGTTTCATTCAATTTACATGTATTTAGCAACTTAATGCTTAAAAGAAATACAGGTATCTCTGTAATATATTTTGTCGTGTTTTAGGCTCTTAAGCTACAATCAGCTCCGGTGTTTATCGGATACAACATTCAACAAGCTGGAGGATCTACGAGTGCTGTAAGTATAACGCATCTTCAAATACAACTGTTCTTAAATGATTGGATCAAGACGTTCTTTATTTGACTTTTTTTATATTTTCCAAGTATACTTTTTAACTTTGCTTCACGTTTTCAATAAGCTCTCTGAGATAACTAAGACAACCTACACCATCTTTTGTTTAGAAGGATGTTTGCCTGTTTGTTAAATAGGAATACAATACACTTGAACAGATGTAGACGTAACTGCGACATCGCACGAAATAGGCATCAAAATACTAAGATTGTACATAAGTTAGGGCTGCACATGGAGTATATACATTGGCCACAATGGAACTAGAAATAAAATAAAGAGGGCCAATAAAATTGTCTGCCTGTCTAGAAATGCAACCTCGCTGGAACAATGAAAATCGATTTGATAGCTTTGTTGTATATCTGCAATCGTTTTGTTTTCATTAATTACTTTGGGCTGTTTATATAATCCTATATTCCCTTTATTATTTTCAGTGGTCTACACAGTAACAATCTTTCATCCATTCCTTATGGAGCTTTCGACGATTTAACTTCCCTTACACACCTGTGAGTATTTAGTTTTTCAGCTACATGTACCTGCATTGTTTCCTATATATTTACATACTCTTCAGAACAACCTTCTGGCTTTCTTTCATACAGTGTAACGTATCTGAAATTTTGTACAGTGTTAAAACTTTGTACCAGCCTATAAATATGTTTTCTTTATTGGTCCCATTTCTTTGATTCGTTGAGTCTAATTCATTGATGACTATACAAGCCTATCAAATTAGGTATAAATCCAACAACAGGATCTCAGAAATAACAGTTTCATTTAGTATTTTCCGTCCATTATAGGGCTCTCGGGAGTAATCCTCTCCACTGTGATTGTGAACTCAAATGGCTGTCAGACTGGGTTAAGAAAAAATATGCAGAATCTGGAATAGCTGCGTGTGAGGGGCCACCTAAGATGTACAAGAAACTGATACTCACTACCCAGTCTGTCTTCTTCGAATGTAATGGTATGTGGAACGTTCTTACCTTATAGCATTTCTTCTTCCTAAAGTTATCTTGTTTTTGCATCACACAACTACATGTATTCACTCCCTGCTAAAGTCACATTTATAAAGAGATTCCGGGACAAAACGCAGATGCTGTTCCAAGCTATGGCTAGTTTCCTCAAATGTTTTCGATATTACTTTTTCAAGTAGATTATATACATTCCTCCTCTTCACCACATGTTTTTCTCTTATATGCCTTGTAGCTAATTAGGATGCTTAAGAATGACTTACAGAGTTATAGGTTTACAATGAGTAGATTAAAGAGAATCTAGAGGTAGTTCTGCAGTCAACCTACATAATAAATCATTAATATTTGCTATCATACTATGACCTTCATAAACGTTCTTCGTCTGGCAGTTGACCACTTTTGGAAACAGTATAGCTACAGGAAAAGTTGTCTATAAAAAGTAATCTTCCCCATTGTTAAAATTATTTTACACAAATTTATTCGTAATCATGTAATCCTGCAAGTATGTCTTCAGAGTTGTCTATTTAGAAGTAGTTCAAGGCAGTGATCAGTTAATGACGATGAATATTTGTGAAGATAAAGTGAAATAATTACAAAACACTTGCATCTGAAGATAAAGTGAAATAATTACAAAACACTTGCATCTGAAGATAAAGTGAAATAATTACAAAACACTTGCATCTGAAGATAAAGTGAAATAATTACAAAACACTTGCATCTGAAGATAAAGTGAAATAATTACAAAACACTTGCATCTGAAGATAAAGTGAAATAATTACAAAACACTTGCATCTGAAGATAAAGTGAAATAATTACAAAACACTTGCATCTGAAGATAAAGTGAAATAATTACAAAACACTTGCATCTGAAGATAAAGTGAAATAATTACAAAACACTTGCATCTGAAGATAAAGTGAAATAATTACAAAACACCTGCATCTGAAGATAAAGTGAAATAATTACAAAACACCTGCATCTGAAGATAAAGTGAAATAATTACAAAACACTTGCATCTGAAGATAAAGTGAAATAATTACAAAACACTTGCATCTGAAGATAAAGTGAAATAATTACAAAACACTTGCATCTGAAGATAAAGTGAAATAATTACAAAACACTTGCATCTGAAGATAAAGTGAAATAATTACAAAACACTTGCATCTGAAGATAAAGTGAAATAATTACAAAACACTTGCATCCACAGGTGATCCTGATCCTACTGTGATGTCAAAATGTAACGCATGTTACCAAAACCCATGTAAAAACGGCGGGAAATGTAGTTCTACTGGGTTCAAGGACTTCACCTGTGAGTGTGCTCCAGGATACCACGGGGCTAGGTGTGAGGAGGAGATCAATGCTTGCTTTGGAAACCCCTGTCTCAACAACGGTGTATGTAAGATTAAAGATATGAAGAACTTGTTTGGAAGTTTCATGTAAGTTCATTTTTATGGATATGTTGTTGATTATTTTTATTTTCAAAAATGGTCTTGTGTTTTAATGATTTTTTAGCATAAAATTTACATATACAATTCATCTTATTCATGCAATGTGTTTGAAACCCTAACCACGGTTGTACTTCATAGAAAATGTACAGCCGGTGACAAGAGTGGAATGTGATAGTGGGAGAGTGACAGTTGCTTGTAAGAAGCAACTGCTCTTTTCACGCAAGGCTCCTATGTTACACAAAATCGGAGAATTTATCATTTGTTGAAGTGACTTTAGTATATGTGATTTGTATTATTTAAAGTTCTGAAATTAGCGTATTTGGTTGCAGCTTATATAAATTTCGAAGTGAATTCCTTGGCCCTTCTTGAGACAAAGAGTGACAAATAACTGACATAAAACATAGAATTTAGCGTAATAGCCAAATGACAATTATAAGTGCTGCCCAACCTCGCTTATTTTAAAACCATTATCTTGTAGAACTGCCTCACACATTTCAACGAAGAAACATTTTTGAGACTCTATTCTGAGATAATCCTAAGTAGTTGGTGACTTAATTTGGTTTTAATGTATGAAATGAACGGGTAGTCCTCAAAAAACTTTGCTTGATATTACAGGTGCTTGTGTTTACCTGGTTTCCAAGGAGAAAGATGTGAAATCAACATTGATGATTGTAAATCACATGACTGTCAAAATGGAGCCACGTGTATTGATGGAATTGAAAGTTACACTTGCTCTTGTCAGCCTGGATTCACAGGTAAACATCGTGTAAGAGTGGTGCTCTTGGAAAAAAGAATTGCTCTGTGTATCTCCGTGATGCATCATACCAAACAAATCAGCACATAATTGAAATATTCCATTTGGCTTGCAACACGCGAAAAGGGGCATTCGGACATTTGCGTAAAGTGTCGTCTCGGATCAGCCTGCGCAGTCCGCGCAGGCTAATCCGAAACGACACTTTCCGTTTTTATGTAATTTTCTGTTTTGCGCAAGTCTGCTGTAGCACAAAATCTAATGTAGTCGTAAAGTGCCATCTCGGATTAGCCTGCGCGGACTGCTCAGGCTAATCCGAGACGACACTTTACGCAAATGTCCGAATGCCCCTTTTCGCGTGTTGCAAGCCATTTAGTCTCACAACCGACGTTGAGGCAGAATGATCTCTGGACATGCAGAAAATATACACGTAACAAAAAGTTTCGACACATATCAGCCTCCTCGAACTGCGCAGGCTGATATGGGTCGTCTTTTTACAGATGTATTAAACCTCTTTTCTCAGGGCATGACTCATATAATATACCTAGGCATAAAACAAGTTGATTAGGGATGTGTTGAAGTTCTCTGCAGGAAAGAAAAATGTAATTCAACAACTATGCACCAAAATGAGGCACAGATACAACATTTAAAAAACTTACCTGCGAAGCCACTGCTGGTGAATTCTTCTGAAACATTGAGAGAAAGAGCAACAGCTAGGTTTTCCATTAATTTCTACACGTTACACGGTAACGTTCTTTTTATCTGGCGCTATTGCAAAATGGGGTTATATGTATCCCTGTAATGCCTGATCCAAAGCAAGTGGATAAAAAAAAAAAACTATTTTTGACTAATTGCAAACTGAATCATGAGGTAGAATAATTTTTGGACATGCAGTAAGTTTACAAATAGTAAAAAGTTTCAACCCATGTCAGTCTGCACAGGATGACATGGGTTCGATACTTTTTGCAGATGCTTTAAACCCCTTTTCAAAGGCCATGGCCAACATAAATTCGATTTCTTTTATTATTATTATTTGTACTTTCTAGAAGTGCCATATTATCAAAAATAATATAATAATATAATAAGTAGTTTCATATAGGGGATCATTACACTATGAATATTCATCATATTGATTCGGGTTTTCCTCCATTTCCTCCTCCTACATTCAGATCTACAGCCCCCAGTGTCCTAAACAGCTTCTTTAGTGCTAGATACGTATTCACCAACCAGTCTTAAGAGCATTCTGTGTCTTATTCTCCAAGATTTTCAAAATTTGAAAGCAACACATCTTCTGATTGGCTTAACCATTCGGTTTAGCCATTCAGAAGCTGTGTTACTTTCAAATTTAATAAATTCTTGAGTTAAAAACCTAAGAACGTTCTTGAGAATGGTTGGTGAATACGTACCCTGATGTGTCCAGATTTGTTCCTTTTCTTTGAAGACAGAGTTTAATGTCGTTTAGTTCGGAACGTACATGTACTTCAGCTATTTAATTGTATGAAGGTAATCCCACAGACTTGCAGCTAAAACGAAAGTACCTGTTTTATACTTTAAGTGTTCTGAGCAAGTTTTTTTTAACTGAATTAGCCCATGATTACTTGCATAGATCTCTTTATACACTTTCATTTGAAAACAACCTCTATAAAAAAATTCTCTTTATTTTGTATAAAAGTTTTATCATCTTTAACAGGTCAAACCAGTCACTTCATCCGAAAGATTTTCTTAATTTGGAGGTATTGGGATAATTATGGTATGTTATACCATCACTTTCTTCATTTTACCTCCCCCTAACACAGGTTACAGAGTCAGGTTTGAAATCGTTTTCATATTGCGTAATGATATTTATGATGTTCTGCTTTTTTAGGAAAAAGATGTGATGAAGCTATCAAATTCTGCTCAGGAATGTACAACTTTTGTGAACGCGGAACCTGTGTAGATTTGAAAACTGATTATAGGTATTTTTTGTTTTCTTTCGTAAGTTTTTTAAAAATAAAATGTATCAGATTTGCTACTGCGAAAGTTTCGAAACGTATTGTATTTATATTTTGCAGTATTTCAATAGTTCCTGTCACCGATCCATATGTTCCTTGTGTTTCCGTTACCTGTGCTACGAACAACATTATTTTCCATTCACTGCCCATATTATCACTTAAATGAAAATGAACATGCTCTGCTTGATGAGGGAATGATTTTTGCTTTATTGTGAATCTCTCTAATTCTTAGAACGACATAGTTTAATTCTTCATGTTAGAAGTTCGGGGTCTGGTAAAAAGTTAAGAGTGTATATGACATGTAATTACTTTCTTTGTTACAGGTGTGATTGTCCACTAGGATATGAAGATAAGAACTGCAGCACAAACACCAACGACTGTACGGATCATATCTGCCAAAACGGAGCTACATGCGTGGACGGTGTGGGCTCATACACCTGTCTTTGTCCAAAAGGTTACACTGGGTCATATTGTGAAATAGCCCCGGTGAGTATTGATCTACCTCTGCCGCAGAATGGACTCTGCCAAAACCATGACTGTCAAAACAATGGTGTCTGTTACCAGGAGAGCAAGTCAGCTGACTATACTTGTAAATGTGTTGCTGGTTTTGTTGGAAAGAAATGTGAAAAGCTTGCAAGCTTGTCATTCATGGCAATTGACTCTTACATTCAATTACCAAAGTTTAATTTCCAGACCACAGCAAATATTACCATTGTGATGAAGACCAACTCAAGCTCTGGGCTAATTATGTATACAGGCACGGAGGAACATCTTGCCATCGAACTTTACAAAGGTCGTGTTGCAGTTAGTTTCTATGTTGGCAAGGAGTATTCCCCTTCACAGTTCAGCTACATCTTCAGCTTTACCAAAGTTGACGATGATAAATTTCATACGATAGAGCTTTTGGTTCACCAGAGAAACTTTACCCTCAGAGTGGATGGGGGCATTTCCAGGACTGTTGTCAACGAAGGGAGCCATCAGTATCTTGATGCAGATGAGGATCTGTTTCTTGGAGGTCTTCCTGGTCATGTCAGTAATCGTGCCATCAGAAAGTTCCATATCCGAGGCGGATCCAGCTTCAAGGGTAAATATATTCTTTTTATTTTAAATTAATATGTTGATACGTAATTCATGAAATCTAAGCCATGAAACAATTGGGATAGACGACATTCAGTGTTCTTGCATTCCTTTAAAATAACGTGGGGTAATTCAGAGGAAGTTGATCGTTATGATCAGCTTCTCCTTGCACCACAAGGATTTCAGAGGTTTACTGGCAGAAAAAGGAAATAACGAGATAAAAAGGGTTTCGTTTAGCCCTGCTTGTTATTCTCGGTCATCTTTTCACTGTTATTTTCGAATGGATACACCATAAGAAATGTAGATGATTAGTTTTGTCCCTTGTTTGTCTGAATCATACAATATAAACAAAATTCTGTCTTCAAGTCTATGGAATAAGAATCGATTAAACAATCTCAATTCTAAGACCTAATTTATTTTGATCAGGGAATTAAGTGAGGTAATTTCAATATGGCATTTTTTGTTATCGCACCTCTGCCTCCAAATCTGGTATAGAAATACTGAGAGCCATCCATTCAAGTACTAGACAGAGACATACCGATTATCTTCAATAGAGAGATGTAACGACAAACCAAATTAATAGAAAAACCAAGACTAAATGTCCCTTTGCACCAACTGTCTTCATATTTCACATTGTCATATGTCAATTTTATTTAAGAAAAAAAAAAAGTATTTTGTTGCTTAAAAAAAACTTTTAGTAAAAGTAACAAAAATTGTGCCTATATGTAAGTTCGTCTATTAGAAATTGATTTATACGCTAAAATAGATAAAGTTTTGAGTGGTATACTCTTCATTGCTACTCTTTCAGGATGTTTTTCACAAGTACTAATCAATGGCAAGCCACTGGACTTCATGGTCACCATGAGGAACCACAAGATGACGCCGGGATGTAGCACCCCTGATCCCTGCAAGAACAACAAATGCCAAAATAAGTCCAAATGTAAGCCCAAGCACGGTGGGGAATCTTATGAATGTCGATGCAATAGAGGCTTTAGTGGGCAGTTTTGTGAAATAGGTGAATATTCGTCAGATAGTAGCTATAGTAAGTGGTGATTTCTTTTTGTTTGTAGCTGCTTATTTTCCTTTTCTTTTGTTTCTAGATTTCTAGGTTTACATGATTGCTTTATTTTTCTTTTTCAATACAGGCTTCAAGCTTTCAATGTTCTTCAAGTTAGGAGTGCCAAGAAAAATTTAGTTCGCTTTTTTTGGATAGTATAGATCCGAGATCATCTGCTTCGAATGTGTAGCGTGATCTGTGGCCTACGTTTTCAGATATGTCTGAGATGATGTTGCGAAAGTACCTGTAACATTTATCTCTTCGTATGCAAAGGACAAGATAAACTACTTTATCACACTATTTAGATAAAGGTGTAGGCCAATCATGGCTCTGTCCTATCGTATATTGATAGCACTTCATGTGGAGTTCGTCCTCTGACTGAAAATATATGTTTCAAGTTCTTGGCAGTCTAAGAACTCAACTGCAATATCAAGATCCTTTCCTTTTTGACTGACTTTAATGTCTGCGTCACTTATCAGGCACGCTGTTTGCTTAATGCATATTTAAGGTCATTTGCTAATTTGGGATTACTTAACTCAGGTATTTGAATTGTAGATTGTGGGACACACAAAATGTAGTGCATGTCTGATAAGCTATAAACAATCGGGTTTAATATGAAAAATACCCGCACTAGCACAGGTAGGCAAATGAGAAACATTTAAATGAACGCAAATTGCCTTTTTTGAATGGTAAAGAAGGATTCATTGGAAAAAGAGTTGTCCACCTTTACACTACGCATTTTAAACATGTGCACTGCAAGTACGCAGGGAGTTCCATTTGCATTGAAATGACTTAAATAGCTGTATAACTTTAAATTTTTACCAAATATTATAAGAACTATGCTTGTAATTTTTGCATGATCCAGCTTTCTTGCACACTTAGGCATTGGATACGGGTCTCGCACGCCATGTTTTTATACGTTTGTCATAGATGATGCCAGTCGTTAAATAAGTATGCAAATAACATTTTTTGATAATCACAAAATTCTCTTGCTTACAGAAGCTATTGGTTTGAACTTTTTTTTTTTTTTTTTTAATCAATGATTATAATCTAATTCGGTGAACATAGTTATTGTAACATATCTCATGCATTAAAAAGGTATATGTAGTCATGTAAACTGATAATTATTATATTTCTGAGATATTTCGAGCTGCTTTGTATATATGATCCAAATAAATGTATATAGTACAGTAGTACAGATTTGCAACAGGTAGGAATATATGTACTCGACTTCGACTTCAGTAAAAGAAAAAAATGAGACAACAATTATCAATGAATGAAAAGGCATTCAAATGTCGGATGAAAGAAACCATATCGTTTTAGAGCAATTTGTGCATTCTTATCAGAGTTTTCACTAAACATTGAAATAAGTAAGTGTTTGCCATTGTGCAACTATAATTTCTAAATTTCACACAGTTTCGACAGTGCTACTAATGATCACACTTGTATGTCTAGAGACTTGGTCCAAGGACTTGATTCTATACCGCTAGATAAATGAAAAGTAGTATTATTAATTAACCCGTTACCAAACAATCCCTTGTTTTAACGACCCTAAAGAAGGAGCCTTTTGAAAACCTTGTTTGAAAAAAGGGAAAATGCTGGTTACCAACATTTTCTCCTTTTCCCACAAGGTTTTCTACACTTTCACTGACAATTATTATCATTTCAGCTACATTTAATTTGTTCTCTGCAAAAACTCACGATTTGTACTAGTCTAAATTTTTTTTTCCATTTGGTAAAGAGTTAAGTAGAAAGAGGCCGACTGTTGTAGGGTCAATGCGGTCTCTGCAAGAGTATCTCACAATATCACAGTGTAGATACTAAAATGGGCTGCATATACAAAATTAACTCATAACCAGACAGTAATATTTTACATTCGTGCAAAAATCAATAAATGTGACTCAGATGATGGGGTTCATTTCAAAAGGGCAAGAAACACCGTTCAGAAAAGACAACATGAAGGTTTTTGTTTTTCGGAATCTCTTTTCTCATGGATCGTTGAAACACGTGATTGTTTAGAAAACGGTTAATCAAAGCTATATCCTTACTCTGTGATTACGGGGTTTTAAAGTATTGGCCCAGGTCAGCCTGTGCAGTCCGTTTAGGCTGACCTTGGCCGAAATCTTTTGCTTTTTTATCAATTTTCAGCATGTCAGAGGACCATTTTACCTCAAGATTTAGGCGATTGTTAGAGAAATAGGAATATATGAATCCACAATTACATGATGACTTGTTTGGTATCATGGATCACGGAGATGCATTGAATCCCTTTTTGTGAGAGCATTGCTCATTTTTCGGTGTTGATTTCTATACATGAATGTCATTATATATTGTATTTCAGTGCCGACCTGTAGAGGAACTATTTTCAAGGACATGTTTGAGGACCCAAAGACACACTGTCGGACAAAACACCAAATCAGATATCGCCGATGTGAGGGTAGTTGTAACAAACATTGTTGTCACCCTAAGAAAATAAAGAACAGAAAAGTACGCTTACACTGTGACAACGGACCAAGCTATATTTACGAATTACCAGTCATTCGAAAGTGTGGCTGTAAAAAGTGTTCTGATGTATGATTCTCTTCAAACGAGACAGAAATGAAAAAACTTACTAATAAGTGAAAGCGAAAAAGGGTATAACGCCATCATTTGGACATCATTCGAGGCAAAATAAATGAAGTGGCAAAATACGAGAAATAGTACAATATTTATCATAATTGTTTTCATACCTCAAACAGCAAGATAGAAACAGATTTGTATACCGAAAGGCTGTATACTGACAGCAAAACCTGTGTGTAAACTTCTGACAGGAATGGGTGAGAGTTAAACAAACGTTCGTGTTTAAGATGTTTTTGAACAGTGTGTTTTACACAATACGCATTTACTGTAGAAGTAAAGTGTAGCCATTTGAAGCCATAGAAGAACAAAGACAATTAGAGATATGAATGGAAAGTCTGAAAGAGACGTAAGAGTTACATGTACAGTTTTGTGTGTTATATTATATTTTGACTCGTGTCTGTACCATTGCAATGAACTTGAACATGTGTTAAATATATTACATGTTATTCATCATAGACAAAGAAAATCATGGATGGTTTTAATATCTCTTTTCCGCTTAATATATTACCATCCAGAACAAAGTTGTGGCGGATGACTTGGAAAACATCCTCGTAAAATATTTATAATCACCATAACTAATGGTTTAGTATACGTATGTATGTTAAAACATTACGGCCAAACAAAGAAATCAATTGGTATGAGCAATAACTCAATTCAAAACAGTTTTAAATAAATGGTCTGCAGCAACACCCAAATCTTGTTAGACTGCAGTAAGTTATATGGTAACCCTTGCCCTGCTAAATAAGATAAATAAAACTTTCAAGCCGATAGTAAAATCTCGAATAATGTTATTTCAGACTTATCTTTTAGAAAAAAAAATCTCTTCTTATCGGACAGTGTAGATCCAAGATCAGACTGCATGTTTTGTGCAGTCTGATCTTGATGTACACTGTACGCAAAAGGTCAGTGAGTTTCACTTAGCAGCTTAAGGGTTAAAGTTGTTGTACATACTCTTAACGTTTTATTGTATTGTAGATATTTTAATGTTGTAGAGAATCAGTTTGTGGTTCGTTGCAAAACTGTGTTAACTAAACAAGTGTTCTCAACCGATTTCAGTTTCTTTACATGTCCAAAATGAACATATCTGTCATCAATAAATCTAAACTCTATGTAAAAACAGAAAAAAATATTAATGTAGTTAACCTATTTAGGTATTATTCATTGTTTCGTAATAAAAAATTGAAATAAAGGGGTAAACATGGCACTGGTAATGCCGTGATTTTCTTGTCACACAAAAAGGCATCTACAGGATGTGATTGATACATGTTATATAGGACCGATGTCTTCGGTGAACCTTACTATAAAAATACAAAACCAAAAATGGCTTTCAGTCATTTCAGTACTTTGATTTCAGTAAAAAATATCTATTTCGAATACATTCAATCAGGTATTTAGATTTTTTTGTGAGTAAGAACTCAAACACAGAAAATACTTCTAAACTAAATCAATATTTGTTAAAATCCTCTTTCATGACCACCATTGTTACAAACGTTGATGAAAAATGAGGAGTCAAATAAGTAAATGTATCTAGGAAGTTAGGGCCAGTAATAAGTAATCAGGCATGGTACACAAGCATACAGTAGGTATGCTTTTTGAAAAGGGGGTCTAATGCATCTGCAAACAGTACCGACCATGTCAGCCTACGCAGTCCGCGCAAGCTGACATGGGTCGATACCTTTTCTGTGTGTCAAAAGACCATTCTAATTTTTCTAATTTATTGTAATCTATAAAATAATAGGTTAACGTGCTTTTCGGTCATTAGTCTTTATAAAGAAAAGACTGACTTTTTTTTTGGCTGGAAAACGTGCAGCATAATTTCTGATTGGTTAAAGGAGCGGCTAGAACTACATATTAATCTCTTCTTATTGTGCGGAGACATAGATTACAGCATAAACGTTTAGTTTTAACGGATAGATATACTTAATTTATTGCAAATAACAAATATAACATATTTTATTGTACTTTTGAGTTTACAAAATAAGTACTAATTCTTAAAATTGTTTACATTTTTCACATCAACCATACTTCTGTTTCATTTTAATATTTGACCCAGACTAGATGACAAAAGAATAATCATTGGTCTAAATTGTCTAATATGTGTTATTTTCAACATATTGACTCATTTCCATACAGGTCAATTTTAGACATACCACACGTTGTTGCAGATGGTTAAAACAATAAATAGTATGTATTTATTTTTTATGAACAATTAAGTTGGACAAAAATGCTCCTTTCGGCTTAGTAATCATAGAAGCTGTTCACTGCAGTTTTGTGAAAAGTTATTTTGTAAAGGTATGGTAAACGAGTGTGTAAAAAAAGACGACAAAAATGAAAATAATCTTTGTTCCTAAGATACATGTAAGGAAACATACAAGGTTTACAATTTATAACTACGCTCTTACAAGTACTCAGTAGGTTGCTTAACCTTTCCCCAATCGACATATTTTATACTATTTCCAAATCGAAAGCAATGCAGACGACAAAATTAAAAGTGGTAAAGATGAACGAAACTTTTTGTTGGGTAAAAAGCATTATGGGAAAAGGAGAAAATGCTGGATACCAAAGTTTTTGATGAACGCAAACTTCGGCCATTTCACCCATTATAAATTTTTTTTTTTACGATCTGCAATAGTCAGCTTTGAAAAAAACATTGTGTTCCTTTTCCCACAACGTTTGCCATGCCATGAAAGATGATTTGTTTTTTTTTTTAATTGTTAATAATATTTCATTTCTTTCAGGTTTTTTATTTGGTTTAGTTTTTCATTGTGCGATTTCTGTCATACGGTGGGGTTTGTCTAAAGTTAATCTAGTACAGTAAAAGGTTGAACTGTAAAAAAAAATATAAATTCATCCAAAATTTACATGGGTATTTCGACATGGAATTCAAACTTCCTATTCCATACTAACACATATTCTAAAAAACGTTGCATTTTGATTTTTTCTTACAAATGCAAAGAAGACTTGTGTGAATTCTAACCCGTTTTATTTTTTTTGTTTAATTTCTTTTACGTATATTTATTTACCTTCATATTCAGGCATCTGTCATACCAATTACCGACGCACTTTAGCCTTTTACCAAACAATCCTGTGTTTCAATGACCCTCAGGTAGAAAGCTTTTGAAAACATTACAGAAAAGGGAGAAAGTGCTGTTAACCAACATTTTCTCCTTTTTTCCACAATGATTTTTTTTTTTTTACTATTTCAAAGACAAATCTTGTCTTTTGAGGCAGATTTGACTTGAAATCTGCTTTTTTCCCACAATGTTTTCTTCCACATCAAAGAACATTGCTCATTTATACTTATTACAAATTTGTTTTCTCAGCTGCTTTCAGTTTTGAAGAGTCTAAAATTTTTCGTTTGGGAAGGATTTCATAAAGCATTATATGTTGTTGTGGACAGCCCTGATCAACAACAGACTGCCCACACAACCAACAGTATGAACTTGGATTTTCAACTCTGTATGTTTCAAACCGCGATTTACTTTCTTAGACTATAT
This sequence comes from Hippopus hippopus, assembly GCA_946811185.2. Taxonomy (NCBI): domain Eukaryota; kingdom Metazoa; phylum Mollusca; class Bivalvia; order Cardiida; family Cardiidae; genus Hippopus; species Hippopus hippopus. Next base: position 44,426,316 of record OX328106.1, on the reverse strand, counting down.
TTTTAACATCGGCATTGCAATAACTGGCCTGCAAGACGCGAAAAGGGGCATTCGGACATTTGCGTAAAGTATCGTCTCGGATCAACCTGCGCAGTCCGCGCAGGCTAATTCGAAACGACACTTCCGTTTTTTATATAATTTTCTGTTTTGCGCAAGTCTGCTGTAGCACAAAATCTAATGTAGTCGTAAAGTGCCGTCTCGGATTAGCCTGCGCGGACTGCGCAGGCTGATCCGAGACGACACTTTACGCAAATGTCCGAAAGCCCCTTTTCGCGTGTTGCAAGCCATATATGAGTTTTACAAATCAAATGTCCTTACAATGAATTCAGCGTCGAAGATTGTAGATCGAGATCAGAATGTACAGATATACAGGCTGTTCTTGGTCAGTGGTATTTGCAAGGGATACCTGGGTCTGTATTCACCAACTATTCGAAAGAACGTTCTTTGTTTTAGTCTTCAAGATTTTCTAAATTTGAAAGTAACACAACTTCTGATTGACTAAACCAAATGGTTTAGCTAGTCAGAAGTTGTGCTATTTTCAAATTTAGAAAGTTCTGGAGAATAACACAAAGAACATACTTTACAATGATTCGTTAATACGGGCCCAGAAATAGCGATATGCAGAATATGGTAAAGATTTCTGGAAAAAACTGTACCACAATAATGTCGCTCGTGGTTATCAATTTTCAACTTTGTACATAAGCATGAGAAAACTTCCAGATAATTTTAGCGTGTAATAACTAATAAAGCCCTGTTTATGACTACCATACAAATTACATGTACTTTTAGACAACATGCCTAAAACTAGATCCCAGTGTAAAGTACTGAAGCAAGAATAATTTATAAATTACTGACAAAAAATTATTATCCCTTGCATTGTAAGTAATTTCTTGTCTAAGCAAATGCTTCTTTTCTCAAGATATATTCACATGTGTCTCGAGCTGAGCAATAAAAAGTAGAACTTGTATTGTTAAAAGCAAAAGAAATACATGTAGTTTTGTCTTACGGCGTATAGGTCTGACACCTCCCAGGCAGTACCAGTCAGGTCACATATCCTTGAAAAACATGTTTTTAGTTAAGCATAAAGATAGGCATGAGTCTTGCTCTGGGAAAAGTGGGTTTAATGCATATACATATTGCATTATGCCAATCAAGACGTCGAACTATGTCGATCTATTTTGTCTAAAGATTCTGAATCATGAGGTAGAATGGTCCTTTGACATGCAGAAAATTTACCATTAGCAAAGTTCCGACTCTGGTCAGTCTGCCCGGACTGCACAGGCAAACAGTACTCGATACTTTTTACAGTTATATCCAACCATCTTTTCATAGAGCATGACTCGTGTGTTTAGATTAATGAGCCATGCTCTGGTAAAAGGGTACTTGATGCATCTCCGTAATCCATGATACCAAGCAAGTCATCACATAATTATGGATCCATAATATCTATTTTTTCTGACGACCGGCTGTATCATTAGGTATACTGGTCCTTGTAAATACAGAAAATCGATCAATAGCGAAAAGTTTCGGCCCAGGTCAGCTTGCGCGGTCTGCGCAGGCAGACCTGGGTCGATACTTTTCGCAAATGCATTAAGCCCCTTTTCACAGAGCATAGCTCATTTATATCTTTTATCTTTTCAAGGGAACACACACACACACAAAAAAACGGTGTAAAAAGGTCATAAATGGAAGTTAGCTGAGTTTTTGTTTCTAAGAATTATTAGAATGTAGAAACCTATTCTTTTAAAACTGAATATAATGAAATTAAATTTACAAACCAACCATTGTGTTCTTATTTGTTTTAGATATATAGGATCTGGTATGTTGGTGTTTTAGATAAATTTTTATTTAACGAGTTTACAAAAAATATTACTATGCGAGCCTTTGGCAAGCTTGATATCTATTTTGTGGACGAGTTAAATGAAATTTTACCTCAAACGCCAACGAATGTTAGTTTCTTTTTATCACATAACTGTACTCGTATCTCAAAAATAATAGTTCGTGACATGTCAACGCATAGGCCCACATGTGCTTGTGTATTGACATAAAGCCTATTTGTCACGATCATCAGTTTTGACGGTCAGTTTTACACAGGAATCTTGATCGGCAATGTTTTAGAAATAAGGTGTATACATGTAATTACCGCTCGTTGATCAAATACGCACTATTTTTCTTATCTCATACGTGTGCAAGACAAAATTCGTAATGGCTGACTTACCTTTAAAACAAGGGGAGTTGTGTGATAAAGAGCATGTATTTCTCATTCGTTGTCTTTCGTTAGCTTTATTCTATATATCGAGTTCTTTAGAGCCCTCAATGAATAATTAGGCACTGTGTGGCTTTAGTGGTGCACGTGAAGAATTCGAAACCTGTAGGCTCGGGGTTTGTCCCCAATCAAAGCAGATGGCTTTTTTAGTGGGAGGGTCCTTGGGCAAGACACCTCAGAACTATAGCCTTTTACTGGAAAGCCCAGGGACATGCTTTAATAAGTGAGCTGTCCTCATGATTTGACTGAAATAATGTTGAAAGCATCTGAAACACAATTCCAAATACTTGAAATCAATAAACAAGGTTTAGAACTTCCGGCACCTTATTCGCCAGCTATGCTAAATAATTGTTCTCGATAATCTCAACACCTAGGCTGCTAAGCGCGACTCAAGGGCCTTTTGCGGACAGTGTAGAACAAGATCAGACTGCACAGAACGTGCAGTCTGATCTTGGATCTACACTGTCCGATAACGAGATATCTTTTCCCGAAAGCATACCTTTGAAATAGCAAAATTTGGGGGTTTTTACTGTCGGCTTGGAAATTTCATTTCACTTATTTAGCAGGATAAGGTTTAAGTTAAAACCACGCCGTCTGATTTAAATATATACATGAAAACGGCCAACTCGCCGAATTCTTCATCCCTTGCATGCATAGTTCGTTTTTCTTTTGAATCTATGGAGAGGACGAGAGGAAGGATAAAGTTTCTTTCATTTATTGTTGCCATCGATGGATGGATGCACCCAGCCATCTAATCATACCCAAATCGTAGACAAAATGTGGCAATCGCGATCGATTCTTTGACATTAGTCACGGCAGAGCTTAACAGAACTTGATAACGTGAGGGGGTAAGAACAGAACTTGACAAAATGTGATAGCAGATCGTATAAATCGTTAGAGAACTTGAGACAACGTTATGAAAATCGTGGCATATCTTGTCCAGAATCATTTTAGTTTCGCAACAAATCGCTCCTAACAACAACTACTGGGAGCGTAAGAAAGCGTAGGGAAGCAGAATTGACCCTTATCCGGCTAAATAGCTGAAATGAAACTTTCAAGCCGATAGAAAAAAAAAATCCTAATAATGCTATTTCAAACATACTTTTTGGAAAAAAAAATATTTCCTTATCGTAAAGTGTAGATCTAAGATCAGACTGCAGGTTCTGTGCAGTCTGATCTTAGATCTACATTGTCTGCAAATTGCCAGATAGTCGTGCGTAGCAGCTGAAGGGTTTATGCAATAAATCGTGGAGTTCCGCGATGTTTTTGAAATCGTGGACGTGGAAGATATCGTGGTTTATGTAAATGCAGCATGACACGGAAAAATGTTACTACTTATGTCGACTGTCTTTCACTTGCCCGGACCGAGTCACAGTAGCTCAGTCGGTAGCATGCAGGACTTGAGAACAGGAGGTCGCGTGCTCGATCCCCGGCTCGGCCAATATCTTTCCGAGGATTGATGATAGTCATTGCGACATGATAGTCATCTCTCACCGCTGACCATTGTTTCGACGATGGTTATGCGGGAAAGCGGTCAGTGGCTTGGAAAGAATATTGTGCGTATAGTACTTGTAAAAGAAAGTGCACTGGCTGCCGCGATCTAACTGAAATAATTTTGACAACGGCGTTAAACACCATGCTATCAATCAATCAACCACTTACCCGGAAGCCAGCTGAACGATTCACGGCTATCCTGGTCTTTTGGTTTCATGTGCAGATGGTCAAAATGAAAATTTGTTGCAAAGTGTATTTCATTATCCGATACTATACCGGACTTTTTTCTTCACGTTTATTGTTGAATTGAAGTCATTAAAGACATGACTTATTTAGTCTATAAACATTGCAAAAGAACCTCATACCATCTAAAAAGTGTTTCTCCTATTTGAGCGTTATATCATGAGGGTCGGGATCAGCGTTTCACGTCCTAATAAACTGCATCCCAAGATTTAAATCATATTTTACGAACAGTAAAATGTCTCTGTTGAATGAACATTTTTAAAGAATATATAGAAAACATTGTGGAAAGAGAAGAAATTGCTTGTCACACTACGGTGGCGCAAAAAATCGTATTTGCGATGAAATTGGTATAGTCTAGCTAGGGACAAAATAACGAGCTGAGGTACTAACTCTTTACCAAGCAAACAAAAGGTCATCTCGTCTGCATAGACAATATTTGCAGATAACAAATTAAATGTTGCTCAAAAGATTTGTCTTTGAAATGTTTAAATAAAAAAAAAAAATTGCGGGAAAAGGAGAAAATGCTGGTTACCAGCATTTTCTCTTTTTCCCACAATATTTTTAAAGGTTTTCTACCACAGAGTTGTTTATACACGGAATGTTTGGAAAGGGTTGAGATGAAGTACTGTAAGCAAATTACAAATTCCTAAGATTCAGTGGTCAACGGCAGACAAGATGGGTCAAGTATTTGTATCATCATGGGCCTTATCTTGTATCGTGTGTCCTACGAAGATAGAATGAAAGTAATGAAAGTACTGACAGACTAGCGAATGTGGAATAGGCAGCCTTGGTAAAGATAAAACTTGATTGGTCCATACAAGATGAAAGAAAAAATTGTCCAATCCGGTTATTAAGTCCGATTCGGTTATCGAGTCCGATCCGATCCAATCCAGTTTTGAAGTCTGATCCATTTTGATCCCTGTGACTTTACCCACCGCTCAAGGCCATTTACTTATCACAATAGGAAATACCATGAAAAAAAAATGTTCCATGGGGATTGGTAAAGATCACCTTGATTTGCACAGATCACTTTTTAGTTTGCATATTGTGCAAGGTTTAATTACTTAATTGCCAAGTCTAGTTATTAAAGTCAGGTACAATATGTTGCAGTGTCTATTGTTACATGGTCAGCTATCTAAAATTGTTTCGGAGACATAAACTAAATTGTTTTGGATGTTAAAAACCAAATGAGTAAATAAGAGATAGGCAGATTTGTGGGTTGTGTTTCTCAAAGGAACTTTTTTCAATTAATTTGTTACGCATACATTCGTACAAAGTTTTTATGTCAAAACTTTAAATGAAGTAATGACATTTTGCTTTTTCTATGTGCTCGTAAGGGAAGTTAAATAAAATCACTTAATGCATGCTATATAAGTACAGTTGCATTTGTTTAAAACAAAACACTGCAAAAATTTATAAGCAGTAGTATACATCTGTCATAAAATAACCTAAGACTTGATACACAAGCTGTGTTTGGATGAAATTGTGTATTTGTAATATATACTGAACCAAAAAAGAAACTTCCCCTGTGTTTAAGTGCAGATATACACAAATATGAAAATCAGGATTAAACTAGATTTATATGCATTGAAAGAGTATTTTATTGCGACTTTGTGTGAAAAAAATTTTTGCTGAGGGTTTATCCAAAAGTAGTGAAATGGTAGTTAAAATGCGGAAGGGGTCGCTCACCAAAATCACAAATTAATACCGGGTATGACCACCTTCAGCATGAAGGACTGCCTGGCATCGTTGGCGCATAGAACGGATAAGTGTATTGATTTCGGCTTGTGAAATGTTGTTCCATTCCTGAATTAAGGCTTGTCTTAGCTGAATGACGTTTGACGGTGGAATAGGGCAACGTCTAACACGCTGGTCCAAATTATCCCAAAGGTGTTCAATGGGATTCAGATCAGGGCTTTTGGCAGGCCAGTCATTTATAAATGCAATGTTATTTGCCCTGAGGAAATTCACATTGTCCCTAGCTGTATGGCTTGTGGCATTATCATGCTGAAAAAGAGTGATATTGGCATTATTTTGAAACAGTGGGATAACGTGCCTCGCAAGAATTTCATCTCGGTAGCGTTGGGCATTCAAATTCCCTTCGATAACGACGAGATTAGTGCGAAAGCCATGTGCAATGCCCGCCCAGACCAAAACAGAACCCCCACCCCCAAAACGATCTCGTTCAAGTACGCAACAGTTGGCATAACGTTCATTTCTCCTACGGTATACTCGAACCCTGCCATCACCTCGATGAATGGAAAACCTGGACTCGTCAGAGAAAAGAACGCATTCCATTGTTGTCTAAGCCAGCGTTGGTGTGTGCGTGCCCAATTAACACGATTTACGCTGTGACGTCGCGTCAAAACACAACCAACGTATAGACGACGTGCACGTAGCCCACCCTCGCGCAAGCGATTGCGCACAGTTTGGGCAGATATACGGTTGTTATGTGTACCAGGGGTGTTAGCAGCAGTGGCTGTGGCAGTTTGGAAGCGATTGCGCAGGTGGGTGTTCCGAATATAGCGGTCTTGGCCGCGCGTCATGACGCGAGGACGTCCACTACGTGGTCCATCTTCCGTACGCCCTGTTGCTTGAAAACGTTGCCTACGGTGTCGAATAGCACGAGTAGAACATCCAATATTCATAGCAACAGCATTCATCGTCATACCAGCATTAAGCATGCCAATGGCACGTTCGCGTAAATTTTGCGGAATTCTAGGCATATCAAAAATAAAGAAAACTAAAAAGAATTTAATTTTTTTCAACGTCTTTTTCTTATTGACATGAAAGTCTATAAAATTAGACTGAAAGGTTTCAAAAAATATACACGAATTACACTGGTCCGTGCATGCACGTGAAAATAGCTTTCAGCGGGTTTCTTCTGCAAAATGCTTTCAATCGAGTTAAAATTTGTTTTATCGGACACATAATCGTTCGCCCGAATATATGTAGGTCATCTGATATTTTGATTTTTTTTAATAACATTGCATTTGCACTTAAACACAGGGGAAGTTTCTTTTTTGGTTCAGTATATATCAGAAGTTAATGAAATGGATAAATATTTAGGATGGCAGCCTAGCCTAGCACCTCCTTGAGTCATGGAAAACATTTGTATAAAGTTTCAGCGTCCTAAGTCAACCAGCAATTGAGGTATAGCACAGATACGATTTTCAAACAAAGTTCACCTGTGACCTTGACGTTTGACCTATGTGTCCCAAAAACAGTAGGGCACCTCCTTGGATCATGAGAAACACTTTTAAAAAGTTTCAGGGTCTTAGGTCAAACGGTTTTTGATGTAGAGCATGGAAACGAAAACAAGACAGACGGACGGACGAACAGACATGATGAAACAAGTATACCCCACTGTACTTTGTAGATGGGGGTATAATGATATGCAACTCCTATGCATGTGAACTGCATTACGGGATGCTGACATCAGAGGCTGAAAGTTTCAGGGAGAACAGAAAAGCATACATCAGGAACTCTGAAAGAAAAACAAAAATAAAATCTATGGAAAAAGTTGGTGACTGAAGTTTAGTTTTAGTTGGTCGCACAGATCTGGATGAGATCTGCAAGAGATGACATAATTATGAAAACTTCAGAAACCTATTCTTCTAGATATCCATCGTGACTCTCTATGTTGATCAGTGAAATTATTCATCTGTCTATGAAACTTTTCTTGCAAAAAAAGACTAAAGTGGCTAACTTCCGTTACTCAGGGTGATAAGTTAATTCGGCAAGGCATAGCTTGTCCTAAATAGTCCGGTCTGTTAACTCGATTTTTTAGCAAAATGTTTACACTCCGGACGAAAGCAACAAATTTTGCACACAGTTAATTATGGTGGCATATTTCTGCCACGAGATACGAGATAGCTATCATGATAATTTTGGTAAATTATCGCGATAAATTAAAAGTTTCCTGGAAATCTTATCAAGATCGTGAAAAGTTTCATGATAAAAATATCACGATAAACTTAATATTTTATCGCAAAATTTCTCCACCGTGCTCGGAGCTGACATGCGAGATAAAATTATTGTGATAGTTTTATCCGTTTCTCGATATCTATATATAGAAAATTCATCATTTGGATGAATTCGGTAGTTTTGACTTAAAGGGCAACTACAGCCAAAATCTCTTTTTTGGATATATGAATCCTTAAATGAAAACTATCTTAAAATAGAAAAACCGCATTTCAATGTCTATCGTAGAAAGAGAGTTTTAAGCGAAGATGTGGTTTGCACACCTGTGCGAGTTTGTGAAATGTTCGATAAACCGGATTTGATGCCACTCTTATTTCGGCTTCTGTGTACTTTTTTTTTTCTCAGCCTTATCCTCCCTCATGTCAGGAGGCGACTTTTTTCGTCACAAAAATCCCTATCGTATGCCGGGTGCCGAGTTTAAGCCCTATTTCGAGCCAGGAGATGACTATTTATTTGTCAGTCTGCTGTCTGTCTGTCTGTCTGAACTAAATGACATGGCTTAATATCAGATCTACCATTAATCTTCAAAAGGTTAAATAAACCTTCATGCCGATTGCAAAATTTTGAATAGTGCTAGTTTTTGAAGAAACAAAAATAGATGTTTCCGCATTGGACACTGTACATAAGATCAGATTGCATGTTCTGTACAGTCTGATCTTAATATACACTGTTCGCAAAAGGTCATTGAGTCGCGCTCAGCAGCCTTGGGGCCCCACAGAAATTTAAATGAGGCAAGCAATAAATGGTAAATTCACTGTTGATTATCCATCTCTTTCATGAGAGAGAGAGAGAGAGAGAGTAGTTAGAAAAGAAATTCGACAAGCAGATTATGCGGTTTTTTTTTTTTTAATTTAAGATCATATGAATGAGGAAAATACAAAAGTTATGACGTTCGACTTACCCATTTAACCTGTGTAAAATTCCAAATTCCATTTACATTATTTACGAAAAAGGGTTCAATATGGTCGTGAAAACAAAAGAGTAACTTTGTACATGACATGTTTATGACAAGTGCTTGTTAACCTCAGGCTGCAAGCGCTCCGCCCGGGTGGCTCAGTGGTGAGCGTGTCGGACTCATGACCTGATGGTTGTGAGTTCGATACCCGGTTGAGGCGAACTTTCTTTCCGGCGTATTTTCGCCTCTCACCTCTGCTGAAGCATGTGAGAAAAGTAGTCGGTGGCTTTGGAAAGAAAGTTGAGTTAGTACTGGTGTGAGAAAGCCAGGAAACACATGTGCGTCACCGACCGCCATGATATGACCTTAGCTGTTAAAGTGGCGTTAAACCCCAATACAACCAACCAACCAACCAATCAAGCTGCAAGCCGGTAAAAAAAAAAATATATATATGTCAGACCACAACGGTGCGATATCATCACAAAAGAGGCACCTAATTAACCCTTTGTCCTTGTACATGGATGGAACACACAATTCTTTTCTCAAAATAAAAGGTTGGCGCACTAAAATTTTGTGTAAAGTTTGTACGCAGTTATAAATTTTTAATTTACGCTGCATTTTCATGGTCAGCATCTCTTATCTCGTATATGATTACAGGAAGAAACACGGGAGAAGACAGTTAAACAGTTTTTGTCCACGTTGGTATTTCCTTTTAAATTGTACGCCTTACATGTCTCAGTATTTAGGAAATGGACTGACCCTGTATTTTGCAGACGATCAAAAATGTTTACTGCATGATATGGAGGACAGGAAGGCAGGAGGCAATTCAGACAATCTTTTAACGTTGTTGTTGATGAAAGAAACAAATTTGAGATTATGAAAAAAAAAAGCACGTAGGAAAATAAATGAAGATCGAGTGAAAAAAAATTTTTTTTAAACTTTAACAGCAAATTCAGGATGTGTGCTGGATTTAATGTTGTTCGTGAATGTTAAAGAGAGGATAAGATTTCTAAGGCAGATCAAGGCTTTTAATTCTTTCCAAGCTGAAGGAGACATGTAAAATGCTGACACTGATGGTGTAGATCCAGATCAGACTGCGCAGGATTTGTAGACCGTTAAATGGGCGACGGTGTCCTATATTTGGTAGAAACAGCCTTAGAAATTAACTCGAATGATTTCCTTTTCACATTGCAATGTTCCTTCTTCGTTCTACGACCTAGTAGAAGAGAATTTTGGCATGATTCAAATATCTTGATTTATTATTTCTTTTTTTATATTTATCTATTACAACTCGTTGATTAGGTAGTGGTACAATTGAAATAACATCAAGAAATAAATTTCAAAATATTTATGTTCGTTACCAGAAGAATAACTATTCACTTTTTTATAAGTACTTTCTCCACTAAGCTAATTCATTCAAAATTTCTTTCCTATGATTGTAGATGTAAGAGCGATATACCCCCGTCACGCCAAACTCGTTCTCACTCTGTTCCAAATTTTTTTGCTGATCGGACTGAAACTGTCTTCAGACGAAGTGGGCGTATTAGTATCCTTTTACGACGGGTGCTACAGAACTTTGAGCCTGCTCAAAATTTTTTGCCATCCATCCCGTCCTGTGATTAGACGGAGTAACCACGTACTTAAAGCGAGATGGACGTACTACGAACGGAACTGCTGTACTTCGATCCTATTAGAGACGCAGTGCGGTCGGGCAATAACCTGCAATGCGTTTGCATTTTACCGACTGAAATTACATGTCCTATCCCAGCCAGTTTTTCGATTTTGTTGACCGGGTTAAGACTTTCTGGGAATAGGTTTGGTGAGATAGGGGCTTCAGCCATTATCAGGCCAAAATCATCCCCGACCGTAACCCGTTTTCCGATTATGTCAGGACGGGTTAAGACGTTGTAAGACCTAGTTTGGTGTGACAGGTCTGTAGATATTGAAACTCTGCAGTACACAAGTGATTGAAACGTGAAATAGCGATTTATATCTTTATAAATATCATGCAGTTTTCTCAATTTTCTGTGTTAGTTCATATATAGCAACTATAATTATCTTCTCACACTTGTGAGATCACGGCAAACTACCGGAAGTCACGGTTTTTTCAATTAGCGACTTTCACACAGGTGAAAATCCGAAAGTTTAAACCTCTATATCTCGTGGAGTAAACATCACAGAACGCTAACAAGATTTTTGTTAACATACTCTAGTGTCGTTTTATCCGATTTTGAAATGAAAATTTTGGTGTGGAGTTACCCTTTAATAAGATTGCAGTCAGTAATATTTCGAATCATTAATTAACAATTGTAGCTTAATTGGTGAATTTTGACAATGCCCGAATGACAGAGGTCTGTAAAATCACAAAGACGACTCGAAATGCCTCCTACGAACAACTTTGAAACCGTATGTTGTAGGGAAAAGGAGAATTCATAAGGTTGTATACGAAGGTATTCCGAAACCGTATCTAATTATAGATATCATGAATGTCAGTTGTGGGCACGAAAGCAAAAAAAATCATGATAAGAGTTAGCATTATTGCGATATTTTTATCGTGAATTTTTTTGTTTTATCACGATAATTCTCTTAAATTATCATGATAGCTATCTCGTATCTCGCGGCAGAAATATGCCACCATAGTTAATAGACATCATTCCGAGTCATTTGCGCCTGGTGTGCCCGATTTCAGTGGCCTAGTTCATTAATTACTGCCTATTATATATTCGGATAGATGTGGTGTTCTAATACTCTTCCTTTGTACTTTCGTTTTCGTTTCTCAGAACACATGTATTCGTATCTTACAATGATTTTATCACTGAGGGTCGTTCAAAACGTTTTCATATTTAAGAGAACTTCATTTTTTATCGAAATTTTGTTTTTTATTTACTTTGTAGGTGGATTTTGATTTATTTTCAGTAATATAGAAATGAATAAATCCGAAATGATACCCGGAAGGGGCATTTTTAGTAATTTTTTCACTTTTATATTAAGTTCCGAAATTTTTGAAAGGCCCTCATGTACGCTACTTTCTTACAGCTGAATAAATTGAGGTCAGTTCTATTTCCGTCACTGACCTATCAAGATGGATTGGAGCAATTGCATTGTATGCGGAAAATCTGAAGGCAATTTGATTTGTCCTGCCGATCGACCAAATGCAAAGCAATCCTATACGGATTTTCTTCAAGTTGTCAATGGCTTTTTATCTTTAGATAAATTGCCAACTTCAATTATTATTATCAGTAAAGAAAGAACCGAAGACTTTGTTACTAATTCTGCAAAATGGCACAAATTTTGTCGTCTAAAGTTTGTTAGCTCAAAGATAGCACGTGCCCGAGAGCGACACGCACGTTCAATTAAAGACGATGCAGAGTCTTCGAAAAGGAAATCTCGGCGACTTAGTGGAGTTTCAGCTCCAACCAGTCACAAACTAAAATGTATCTTTTGTGAAAGTTCCGAGGGATTCCTCCATAGTTGTTCTACCTTCCACCTAGATACACAGCTTCGAGATACGGCCACAAAGTTACAAGGCATTGATCTTTTATCACGCATCTCCGGTGGAGATCTTGTTGCTATAGAAGCAAAATATCACAGCAAGTGTATGCTAGGATATAAAAACCGTTTTCGAAGTTTCGAACGTAAGACAATCGAAACGCCTATTGCTTCTTTAACATCTAGCGAGTTAGTAGAGGCTCAGGTTTTTGCTGAACTTGTGTACTTCGTTGAAGCTGGAATAGAAGAGGGGGTATACATCTACAAACTTTCTGAATTGCATTCTCTATATGAAGAGAGACTTGGCGTTTTTCAGTCTGCCAAAACTATTAACAGATCTAGATCCTTTTTAATTCCAAGGAAAGCGTTTCTAGAGCGAACACTTCACGGCGACATTCAAGACTTCGTGAACCACCGCTTCCTTTGTACGTCGGTCTTAACATTCACACCCTTACTCGTGGCAAAAAACTGATTAATCAGATGAATGATTTGGGTCTAAGTGTTAGTTATCACCGTTTGTTAGAAATACAAGAAGGGATAACTTCGGCACTCTGTCATAGATTTCGTGATGAAAATGTAGTTTGTACGACACAACTCAAAACAGGAATCATGAGTGTTGGGGCTTTGGACAATATCGACCACAATACTTCTGCAACTACTGCACAAGGATCATTTCATGGGACAAGTATTAGTATTTTTCGGTTTCCGTCTGCTGATAACCCTAGTAGAATAAGAGAACCTTTGTTGATCTCATCAAATACCAATACAGATTGTCCAGCATTACCAGATAGTTTTAGAATCGTCCCTGCAGTGAATTGCAATCTAGATGCGTTCACTGTACCCCCATCAATAATGACCAAGATAAGCGGCAATCTTGCAGTGGCCAAGCAAAAAGAGCTTGAGTGGGTCGAACATTGTAAGCCACTTCTTTTGAAACAGACCCTTGAAAAAAGAGATTTTGTAGCTTGGAGTGCATACCATGGGTCTCTTCAACCCGACGAAAAGATTCTGCCTGGAATATCGTCTTTATAGCCTCTTTTCCACGAAAAGGCCGCCACTGTTGCGATGATTAGACATGGAATGACTGTTATTCGTGACATAATTTCCGTTTGTAACCCAGGACAACTTCCAATCATGGTTGTTGACCAACCACTTTTCGCCTTTGCCAAACAGATGCAATGGCAATGGCCGGACTCTTTCGGAGAAAGTTCATTTATTGTTATTTTGGGCGGGTTACATACTGAAATAGCCTTGTGGAGAATGGTAGGAGACCTTCTTGAGGATTCCGGTTGGACAAATGCTTTGAGCGAAGCTGAAATTGCTCCAATTGGTACAGCAGAATCATTTCTACATGTTTCTCATGTAACGAGAACCAGACATGCTCATCAGGTGACTGCTTTGGGATTTGCCAAGCTGCAACACGAAGCATTTGAAATCCAACAAGGAGAAATTGGTGAAAAGTCATTCTCTACTTGGAAAGCTGACATGCTTAAAAAGGTACCAATGTTTAAGTTCTGGAACCTTATCCTACAGCTTGAGCTCTTGGTGTTGATTTTTGTGCGATCCCATCGTGAGCGAAACTTTCAACTTTACATTGAAGTTATGGAAGCCTTGGTGCCATGGTTTTTCGCTCTGGATCATACGAACTATGCTCGGTGGCTGCCAATCCATATCAGAGATAAGGAATCTATACCTGCCGATTTTCTTGAATCATTTCAATCCTGCTGGACTTTTCAGAAGACCATTAATAGGTTTTCTTCGATCCCTTTAGACCAAGCACATGAGCAAAATAAAAAAAATATAAAAAGTGTTGGCGGTGCCGTTGGTCTTAATGAAAACCCAAGTGCTCTTAAAAAATGGATGATTTCAGGTCCCGAGCAAGCTCGGGTTTAAAAGAATTCGAACACAAATGTATTGGCGATTCTGTAAGTGATTCGAGTCACGAGGAAGGTCTGTCAACACAGAAAACTTTCAAACTGCAAGTCAATAAATTATGCCTCACCATTTCTGATTTCGGGAAGCCATTTCTTGAAAGTTGTTCGGAGCTAATGGCAATTGATAGTCATCTATGTATAGATGGAGCTGTTGTTGACACGATTAGTACTATCGAAGCAATAGGAAAGTCACAGTATGATAAATATGTGCAAGAAATTCTTGTTAATAGAACAAAGCCCATGCAGTCTACTATTACAAAGAACAAACTTTCACTTTTTAGAACAGCACCAATTAAGCTCAAGTCAAAGCTCAAAGAAGCAACTATAGAACTTAAAAGCGATTTTTCTCTGTTCAGTCGTTTATTTATCGCATGTCAGGTACGTGAAGGTAATATAGAGGAGTTCTTTTCTCACGAAAACCATCCATGGCCACCATCTCTCTCTCAACAAGGGAAACTGCCAAATAACAAATCAGAGTTGTTGGATTGTTTAGGTCAGTGCAATAGTTTTGATCCTCCTGAATGCGATGTCATACGTTTACATACGTTTACATTTATTCAGCATAAAACAGCACTTGCATGTTTATAGCTTACAACATATCAAACAAATTTATACCCACATGCGCAGAAAACAAAGACATAAATAGAATGCTATTATCTGAGAAGTATGAAATAATTTACAGCGCCATTTTTAAAGATTTTCCATAATACATCTGTTTATTTGTTCAAGATCAGACCACTCCCCAAGAGTAGTCTGATCCCGAACAAAAACTCCCTATAAGAATGTCAAATTGATTGATTGGCGTTAAAGGACTGTATTGGTAATGATACATCATTTTGTTTTGTTCAAGATCAGACCACTCGTAAAGAGTAGTCTGATCTCGAGCAAAACTCTCTGTAAGAATGCCAAAATGCTTGATTGGCGCTAATGGCTTGCATTGTTAATGATTGCACAATTTCTTATGAAATATATTTTTGAAACTATATTAAATAAAAGCGATTTTCATTATAGATTAGAACTCTGTATTTTGTCTTGTTGCAGCAAAAATAAAACGAGCGACGTTATTTATTGTTTTTGTCGACTTTGAACCCATTAAGGATTCAAATTTATTAATAGTTGGCCATTGATAATAATATTTTTTCAGATATTGTTTACGGAGTTCATAATATTTTGTGCAGGTGAGAAGGAAATGGTATTCATTTTCAACCATATTTTGATTACAGTGCGAACAAAGTCTATTTTCTCTTGGGATGTTTAGGTGTCTACCTAATTCTATAGCCAAATGATGTGAAGATAATCTGAATTTGGACAGGGCTATTCTAAATTTGTCATTAGTTATACATTCCAGATATTTTTCTCTTTCAAAATTATGTTTATAGATACTGTATGATTCCAATCTAGCTGAATTATTTATATTTGAATACCATTTTTGCTTAAACATATCAATTATTCGTTGCTCAATGTATTTAGCAAGGAAATTATTTCCATTTTGACTAAGCCACAGATTTGTCATGCCAATTTGATTGAGTGTTTGTTTTACATGATAAGCCCAATTTAGATTGTTATAATTGTTATCGGCATCTGCATCTCTTTTTAACATAAGATAAATCTTTTTTACCATTGAGCTTTCTGGTTTTTTTATGATTTTAATCCAAAATTTCATGATAAGTAATTTTCTGTTTATTTCCATAGGATATCTTCCTAACTCTCCATAAAGACCATCCAGGTTAGTTGACTTTTTAACCCCAAGAATTTTTCTCATAAATTTACAATGAATTAATTCAATATTTTTACACGGATGATTTCCCCATATACTTGTCAAAGTTTTTGATGGCGCAGCTGTTATACATTCCTTAGCAAAAGGAGACGCACGTACATTTGCAGATTATGCTAATATAATATTCATGCCATAGACCCAGAGACAACTTCTAAAGTACAACAGAATAGATATTGTGTGGGATACATACAAGCCGGATAGTCTGAAAGAAGTTACTAGAGAGAAACGGGGAAAGGGTTCAAGAAGGAAGGTATCTCCCCAAACAAAGTTACCGGTCAATTTCGCGTCATTCTTGCGTGATTCCAAAAACAAGGAAGAACTATTTGCTCTCTTGAGCGACACCGTCTCTTCATTCATATATCCACCCGACAAACAAGTTTTTATTACATCTGGACAGTCAGTAATTAGTAAAGGATGTAATGAACCTATGACCTGTTCTGATCATGAGGAAGCCGACACTAGAATGTGTCTACATGTATTACATGCGATACAAAAAGGTGCTTCAAAGATCTTGATAAGCACAGTTGATACCGATGTTGTCATTATATGTCTAGGGTTATTTTCTAAATTCCAAAGTATCTGTCCATCTCTACAGATCTGGATTAAATTTGGCAAGGGTAGACATATAAGGTACTATAATCTAAATTTGATGTACAACACCCTTGGCCCTGACATATCCAAATCTGTACCATTTTTCCATGCTTTTACCGGCTGTGACACAACTTCTCAATTTGGTGGTAGAGGCAAGAAAGCTTCGTGGAAGACGTGGAAAGCCTTTCCTGCAGTTACACCTGCTTTTTCTGTAGAAAACCATTTCACTCCTTTTAAAGTAGATTCAAATGCATTTGCCTTAATTGAGCACTTTGTGTGTGTTATGTATGACCACACGACTAACCAAACACATGTGAACGACTTGAGGCAAGACTTATTTGCCCTGGGGAAAAATGTAAGAATGATGCAAAACTTACCACCGATACAGGATGCTCTATGTCTGCATGCAAATAGGAGTTTGTACCAAGCCAGTATCTGGTTATCCAGTTTAAAGTCATACCTAAATGTGCCATCTCCAGAGCAATTTGGTTGGTCTAAAGTAGATGGCATTTGGCAGCCTATTTGGACTACTTTGCCGGAAGCGGCGAAGAGTTGCAGAGAGCTAATACGTTGCGGGTGCAAAGCCATGCCCCTTTGTAAGAAAAACTGTGTTTGTAAAAACCACCAGCTCCAATGCACATCTCTTTGCGGCTGTAGCGGGAATTGCAGACAGGCAGATTAATTTTAACAATAGATTGTATTGCTTATAAAGCTGTAAATTCAGTTCTAATGACTTGCTTTCTCGTGTTATTCTGTAATTTATCTCCAGTCTCCATCTAATGGCACATTCCTTTGTTTTGTTTGCTTGTTAGAGTGTATTAGAGTTTAACGCCATTTTAACAGCTAAGCTATCTCACACCAGTACTATCCTAATTTTCTTTTCAAAGCTACTGACCACTTTTCTCAAATGCATCAGAGATGAGAGGCGAAAAATTCCCGGTAAGAATGTTTGACGCAACTAGGTATCGACCCCGCAAAATCTATTCCACGAGTCAGATACGGTACCAATTAAGCTGTCCGGCCAGTCGCCCATTTCTCTGAATATTAGTAGAAAATACCGCGCTGATCTAAAGTTTTTATTGCATTGTTATCGTAATTATTATCAGCGAAATTCAGAGTCAGTTCTTTTTAAGAATGTAAAGTGCAAGCAAATGACACGCAAATGGACGGACAGACAAACAGACAGATACGAAAGACATAGAATATTCATAAAATCAATCCCTAAATCCAGCGGTGCCTTTAAAATGGCAAAATACTTCTGAAACACCATTTTTTGTCGATCATACATTGTGACTAAACGGGAAACACCAATATTACTTTTCTACAAAGGAAGAGTAGTCGGACAGAATAGTTATCCGAATTTCAAATCGCAATAAAAATTGATCCAGGGCCTTAAAATCGGGCACACCCCTTTTTTTCGTCTTAGAAACGTATTGTTTACATCATATAAAATTTTCACACTTTCGTCCGGCTGGTAAACATTTTCGAGCTAACAGACCGGACTAAAATGGGTATTGCTTAAGTAATTTATAACAATCCTAATTGAATTCAATTGCTCTAATCTCTAATCATTACAGAATCTTGTTTTCTCTGTCGACTTTGTTACTCAATTGAAGTTACTTTTTATTGGAATGATTTCATTCAAACGATTGACACAGGGAGCATAAGTTCCAATTTTGGTGTTCAATTAGGTAGGAATAGTTCTGGTGTTCAGTTTGGTGGAAAGTTGATGGCAGGAACAGGATTGTGTACCTAAGCCCTGTGCAGTCAAGATGTGATTAATCACAAAAAATTAGGACATCTGTATGAAGTGAAGATTATACTCTCATAGGAAACCATCAAGTTTTTAAAACGTCTTCTTCTGCAGCACCAAGACTGTATAATGTGCTTTTGTTGTTGCAATAAGACCATTCGTATAATTACCCAAGAAGATTTTCTTGGTAACCTAGTTTTCATTCATAATGCTGTCGTTGAAAACACCTTTAGAAAGGGCTTTTTGTTCCTGCACAAATTGACAAAAGAGAAAGACAGAAAAAAGAAACAATTGTAAATATACCGTCTATATATAACTTTCACAAACAATTTTTTTTCTTTGGATCGCATTGTACAATGTGTCGAACAGCTAAACGTGTCAATAAACTCGTTAGGTACAGGACCTCTTCTTGTGACACAATTAATAATAAGTTGTAAATGTCGTCATTGGTGGTCTGAAAATAGTGCGAACAGCTCATGGCTGTTATGAACACACAGATTAACTTCGCATTAATTCATAGAGGCTTTGTGATCATTTTACAACGCAAAAAAAAATCTTAAGTTGACGCGTGGTTCTGTGTTATTCCAGAAAGGTTATTTATACCGGTTCCTTAAAAAAGTAATTGAAGCCCTCTAATTATATGATGATGGCTTGCATTATTTTAAAGACCATTTGATAAAAAAGAAAGGTACTTTTCATTAGCACCTGCTTTCCCTGACGTTTGCTATTTTCAGGGGTTTTTGTCTGTGAAATGTAAAAACACACCACAAATTTCAATGGAATTTCCATGGAATCAACGATAAGTTATCAAAATGATGATCTTGTACATTTTACCTCTGAACATTACTTTGAAACAAGGTTTCTTAATTGAATTGCTAACTAATATCTCAATGACGGGACATAGTTGGTAGGGAAAAAAATGTTCAAGCAAGACATTTTATTAACTGTAGAAAACATTTTTGCATTCTGATGACATTAATTTTTAGCGTTTTTTTTTTTTTAATGTAAATGGCACCAAAAATTTTGGACTGACTGTAAATAAACTTTTCACAAAACAACGCCCGTTTTTCACGTATACTTCAAATACTTTCTTAATATGAATATCCCTTTTGGTAGTTAACGACTAGCCAATATTTGAGGTAATGCCATACATATGATAAAGATATAAGAAAATGTCAAAGGAAAGTATTACTGCGTGACGACGAGACAAGAAAGAACTGAAAACGTTGAAAATCTAGATTAAAATAATGACAGATCTACTCCTATTTAATTAATAGGCCTACACCAGTGAAGTAAAGAAGTATCTAAAACTTATCAAATCTTGGCGTGTAGAATTCAGTTTGATGAGCTAGACCTAGTAGGAGGCTGACAAAAAAAATGTAACTTGTTCAATAATGTGCACGATAAGGTTGCACGAACAAGCAAGTGCGAATAAGTCCTAGGACGAATTTGTCTGTTTCAAAAGCAGGCACCAGCTGAAATAGTAACAATGCCGGCGAAAATGTTCCTAGCTGCACGTGCAAAATCCTGCTGTAAACAAAATTTTTGTTTCTATTGTCAAATAGATCTTTGTGATCAAAAAGAGAGAGTCCGAAAGGTATGCAAGCCATTTGCTGAATCAAAAGTGAGTTAAAGATGACAAACAAAGAAGGAAATTTGATAAGAACAAGCAGTCTTCCCATAACACTTTTTTTTTTCCATTCGGTTCTGGGCTTTTTCGTACGAAAGCCAGTCTGTGCTTCCCAGGGCTCTATCGCCCGTCCCAGCTTGTTTGTTCGACCGTATTGCACGCTACTTTTTGACCTATAAGAATGATAAGTAGATGGATAAATTAGAAATTCAAATAGACTTCATCTTTTTATTATTCTTTGTTTTCATTATCTGTATCCCTTAAACTTGTAGAGTACCCCACAATTACCATCCATAGGGGTACATTAAATTTGTAGTGATATTTGTCTTGATACTGTGATTACACATTATAAAAATTCTAAATTATGCGAAAAATGGACTTGTCTGTGCCCACGTCATTGTGCCGTCAACAGTTAGTACTCATGTCTATAGCTCACATTGCGGAAACATGTTGGACCATTGCAATCTTTTTCAAACTTTGTTGCATCATATATCTCTTGTTAAAAATTTTAGTTTTCTATATTTTTTGGAATGATAACATTCATTTTAAAAGCAAAAGTGGCTAGCTAAATAAGAACAAAGACTAAATATTTCCATAATTAAAGACTTGAGTTGATTACATAGTTTGAAATATTATCTGCTGTTAACACCTTTGCACAACTATCAAAATCAGTGATAGACAATGTATCAAATTAGTGATAGACAATGTATCATCAATACCTTTGATTGGCAGGTACAAATATACCACAAACTAAGAGTCAATTACTGACCCTAATATTTAATTGTACCAAAATGATAATTAATAGGGCAAGCACATTTTCTGATGAAATTCTCTGTAAATAAAGTTTGTTGTTGTTGTAGTTGGAAACTCTTAAGATTTTTTTTCCCACCTTATTTTCTTAAATCTGTCACTTGTATAATATTGATTATTTGTGATAGGCTATAATTTATACAAAATCTTAAACTAAACAAAATATTTTTTTATGTATATGAACACCGATGAAAAAAATTGTGAACTTTTTTGAATTGGGTCAATATTTATGAACATTTACATACATTGTACCTGGCTTTTAGGGACCCTTAATATATCAGTCTATATCAGGCTCAGTTCACTGGAGATGAAGCTGAGACAAACTAGACCAAGAGAACATAAATCACAAACTTATCCATTCCATATACAAATTATTTTTAGAAGAAAAATAAAATGTTACTCAAATAATGGAATTTGTCTTTCAAAGGGTTTAAATTATTATTGCAAAGGAGAAAAAAACGAGACATTTTCTTGTCCTGTAATGTCCTCAAAGTCTTGGGAAAGCATGAATTTATTTGGTGAAAGGTAAATGAAATAAACTTTTGTCACCTGCACTTATTGCATTAGGAAAAGAAGACCAAAGATTTCTCAAGACTGTCATGTTAACTTATGCTGCCAAAATGACAATCACATTCCAAAGTATCTAGTACGATTTATTACTATGTATGAAATAGTTCTCTCTTTTAAAGGTGGCTCTTCAGATTTTGGGACGAAATTTTTACAAAAATACAAAAAAAATCATCCTTATACTCCCAAAGCCTTTTAATTTTCATTCATAAAACCCCAGTAGTCGAAAACCATCCGACAACAAGAGAAATTAGGGATTTACTACGGCCCAGGTCGACACCGACGGGAAACACAGTCTATTTTTACATGAGCAACTCGCTCATTTACATACCGGAAATACACAGACGAAGCTTCAAACATAGTGTCCGAAGAAGACATTATGGAAAATAATTACATGTTTGTTATGTTATGGAATTTAAGCGTCATTAGTACGTGCCAGTCACTTGACATTCTCACAATGCTTTTTTGATTTTTGGCACAAAATCTAAAATTACCTTAAGAGGCTACGTAGCCTTTTAAGGGAACACCATCAAAAAAATTTTTTTTTGTAATTTTATGATTCTTAATTATTGATGATTTGTATTTTTATATAAATTTCAGTGATATATATCTATATTTTAATTTGGTGAGATGTGAAAAATCTAAAAACTCACCTTTAAGACCCTAAGAAATATACTGTTCAATAACATATTGTGGAAAAAGGAGAAAGTGAAAATTGAAACCAGCATTTTCTCATATTTTACAATCTTGTTTTACTCTATCAGAAACAATCCCATACATGTATTTGAGCAGCATTCCTTTTACACAAATTCTTTCAATTAGAACAATTTTAAGAACAATAGTTTTTGTCAGGTAGTGAGTTCATTTTCTGTAATATATTTTATTTACTTACAGGTGACATGCTGAACATATTTCCAGATTTGTTATTTAGAGGTTCTGGGTTTAAACCTCACGCACAGTGGTAGTATTCAGGGTTGTATCTTGGTGAATGACACTGCAGAGCCCTAGTATAAGCCTGATGAAAACAAGAAAACTGATTAACAACTTAGCTGTTGCCATGATGTAACTGAAATATTGCTGGTGTAAAACTCCAGATTGAGACAAATCTGTGACTGGTTGGAGATGAATATTGGACAGAGGTACATGTACAAAACTTTGTTCTAAATAATAAAAGTTCTTTTTATGCTCCTTCCATTTTAAATGCAGGTGGCATATAATATCTCTGCTGTCCGTAAGTATGTCATGGACACCCTATTACAGTAAAGCTCCTTTCACAACTGGACTACGACCAGTTTAAGATCACCTGCAACACTTTTTGACCAGTGTTGCACGAACTGGCGCATGATGTCTTGCCAGCTGTCGCAGTTGTTGGATAGTCTAAAGCGGTCACAACCTATTGTGTAAGGCTTTTGAACATGTTCAAAATTCTAACAAGACTGCATGTGATCAAAATACTGGCACTTGGTCACACTAACAGTCATATTCAGTATTGATGTGAAGAGATCCGTATTTGGGCTGGTATAAATCTCCAGTTCGTTGAAAGACCTCTTGCAGGACCAATCTTATGATCGTGCAACTGGTCTCGTATGAAGTAAACAAAATTGAAATTTCAGTCAGGAAAAATATGCCAACTAATTGCCATTTCCATACTGCCTTTGGACAGAATGTCTCTGCACAGTGGTCAGCGTGGATTCCAGGTTAGTCTGTAGTAAACATGCAGTCTGATCTTGGATGTTTACTGGCTACAAAGGCAACTATAGTTGTAAAACTGCCCTTAGACAGAAGGTAATGGTTGGTGAAGATCCCAGGTCAGTCTGCAGTAAACATGCAGTGAGATCTTGGATCTTCACCGGCTGCAAAGGCAACTACAGTTGTGAAAGGTTCTTGATGGGTATTAAAGAAGAGTTGAAATCAGTGTGAGTTTTGCCTTCTATTTTCAGGAAGACAATGTGATGTAGATATGGCTGTTGGACTGAATCTTTCCAGCTAAGAGTATTGGACAGTGGAGTGAAGATTTAATCTAATACTGCCTGTAAAAAAGACTTGTAATTTCAAGGCTGTTTTGACCCATGGGGAAATTTAGCGGATCTTCAAGAAGTGTCTTGTCTTAACTCTTTACCACACGAGAAAATTTTAGACTTGTCCAAATTGAAAGCATTTGCTGATGACAAACTAATGTGGCTCAAATGATGGAATTTGTCTTAGATAGGGTAGAAAACATCGTTGGAAAAGGAGAAAATGCTGTTTATCAGCATTTTCTCCTTTTCCAATAATGTTTTCAAAAGCCTACTTTTTCTGGGTTTGTTAAACAGTGTTATTGTATGGTAAAGGGTTAAACAGTATTGTTAAGGCTACAAAATGTGGTATGCATGTACATTCTACTGGATCTTTACTAAGATTTTTTCAAAGTATTGTCCTGTATGGAGACTTCTACTCTCAAAACTTTTTTAAAATCTTCCTTTCCCAAACTGAGAGGCAGCCTCTGGTGGACCTCTACCAAGAAATTTTCAGTTATGCCCCATGGGGTCAAAAAACAGCCCCTCAAGATAATGTAAAATAGTTTTAAATAAGGTTTTTCATTGTAAAGGGTTAACCCTTCACCCCACAATCTTGAATTTTAAAAACCCTGACAGAGTTTGTTGTTGAAAATATTGTGGAAAAAGGAGAAAATGGTAAGCAGCAGTTTCTCCTCCTCCTGTAATGTTATCTACCCTGTCAAAGAAAAAGCCTGGATTTGAACACAAGTCCAAAACTTTGTCATGTGGTAAAGATTCAACAGATAGTTAGCCTTTAACTCTTTACCATACAACCAAATTTATGACTTATCCAAATTCAAAGCATTTGCAGACGACAAAGTAAATGGTATCAAAAATTGAAATTTGTGTTTAAAAAGGGTAGAAAGCATCATGGGAAAAGTAAAATATGTTTGTTCCCAGCATTTTCTCCTTTTCCCACAATTTTTTCAAAAGCCTTCTTTCTCATGGTTGTTAAAAGTTGGGATTGTGTGGTAAAGGGTTAAGTTAAATGCATTAAAATGTTTTTATATACAAACTGATGTAACATGCTTTAGCAATATTCGCTGTTGATGATGGTGGTTGTAAGCTAACTGAAAACATTGAAAAACAAGGAGAACGTTTTTGAAGAAAACATTTTAATGTTTCTTTTAACTCTTTACCACATGTCAAAATAATAGATGTGTCCAAACCGAAAAAGCAGACGACAATTTAAGTATGGCTCAAGTGATGAAGTTTGTCTTTAATTGGGTAGAAAACATTGTGGGAAAAAGGAGAAAATGCTGGGTACCAGCATTTTCTCCTTTACCCACAATGTTTTCAAAAGGCTTCTTTTTCAGGGTCATTAAAACTCGGGATTGTGTGGTAAAGGGTTAACTCTTTACTTTATTATAATTATATTTGAAGACCACATGTTTGGCTTATCTATTGGACAAGCAAAATATTTCAGCCCTGCTGTGAAAAGGGAGCTTAATTTATCTCTGTAAAACATTATACCAATCAAAACATCATATAATTATGGATCCATAATAACCACTTTTTTTAACAACCAACTTGATCATGAGGCAAACTGGTCCTTAAACATAGAGAAAATTGACCAGTTGGGAAAAGTTCCAGGCCCAGGTCAGCCTGCGTGCACTGCGCAGGCTGAACAGGGTAGGTACTTTTGGCATATACATTAAACCCCCTTTTCACAGAGCATGGCTGAATTTTAAGAGCTATATCATTAATTTAGGGCTCTAAGGGTTAAAGCAAGTAGTTGAATTTTGACTCTTTACCAAACATCAAAATTTTGAACTTATCCAAATTTGAAAGCATTTACAGGCAACAAATTAAATGCTGCCTAAATGATAGAATTTGTCTTTGAAAAGGTAGAAAATATTGTGACGAAAAGGAGAAAATGCTGGATACCTGTATTTTTGCCTTTTCCCTCAATGTTTTCAAAAGCCCTTTCTCGTAACCAGGGATCGTACATACACATGCATGTATATATAGGATCCCTGTCGTAACGGTCGTTAAAAGTCAAGACTGTGTGGTAAAGGGTTAACTGTTTACCAGCTGACAAGATTTTAGACTAGTCCAAATTCATAGCAATTGCAGATGACAGATCAAATAACAAAGGCCTAAACAGGGGTGCTTAACCCTTTACCACACGGCAAAATTTAAGACCTATCCAAATTGAAAGCATTTGCAGACGACAATTTCATAGTGGCTCAAGTGACGCAACTTTTCTTTGATAGGGTAGAAAACTTTGTGGGAAAAGGAGAAAATGCTGGTTACCAGCATTTTCTCTTTTTCCCAGAATGTTTTCAAAAGGCCTCTTCGTCAGGGGCGTTAAAAGGCGTCATTGTGTGGTAAAGGGTTAATCATTTTTTCACTCAGACTTGAGAGTACCGTTTCTCCCATTGGCTACTAAGTGCCATGCAGTGCACTATTGTGGGCCATATAAATCATAGATCAGACTGCATGGAATGGGCAGTCTGATCTTGATCAACACTGTCCAGTACAGAGAGATTTTCAATCATATAGAAATAAGTTGAAATTGCAATATTTGGCTCTTTACAATTGTTTAGGATTTTTTTTTTAATTAATAGCAGTTTTAGGCTTAATTTTTAAGATAGACTTGTTTCTAGAATGATAAAGGAATGTTTGGCCTGTTCCCATTTTTTCTACATTACGCATTTGTGTTCAGATTTTGGAATCTTTCAAGATTTTTGTCTGAGGTGACAAACTTTTTTTATGTCAATAATGCTGTAGAAGCATTGGATTTGTTTAACTTTTTACCAAACTTACAAAATTTTAGACTTGTCAGTGGTGAAATTTTTTCTGAGAAGGGTAAAGAAAAAATTGTGTGAAAGGAGAAAATGCTGGTTACCAGCACTTTTTCATTTCCCAACAAGGTTTTCAAAAGCCTTCCTTTCTAGATGTATCAAAATATGGGATTATCTTGAGAAGGGTAAAGATTGTACTGTAACAATGTAAATAGTTTTATAATTTCCAAAAGTCAGTTATGCTGCTTTTGAAAACATTGTGAGAAAATGAGCACTTGGTCATATTCCCAAAATGTTTTACCAGTTTCTTTCCCTTCCTGTCTCTGTTTCTCTGTGAGATTTGTGCTAGTTTCAGATTAAGTCTAAAATAAGCATTTACTGTGCTTGGTTAACCCTTATCCTGCTTAATAACTTAAATAAAACTTTCAAGCTGATGGTAAAAACCTAATGTTATTTGAATCTTGTAATTTCGAGAAAAATGTCTCCTTATCAGACAGTGTAGATCCAAGATCAAATTGCACGTTCTGTGCAGTCTGATCTTAATCTACACTGCAAAAGGTCAGTGAGTTGCACTAAGCAGTTCTAGGGTTAATCCATTACAGATAACTGAAAATTTAATGTATTTGCTTCATTTCTTTGGGCACTTTTTGAAATTGTAAACTTTTTATTGGGCTGCAAAATTTTAAACCAGGTTGTTTTTAAAGGGGCAGAAAATATCAGGAGGAAAGGAGAAAAGTACTGAGTATTAGCTTTTTAGCTCACCTGAGCACATAGTGCTCATGGTGAGCTATTGTGATCGTGCTGTGTCCGGCGTCCGTCGTGCATCGTGCATCATCCGTCGTCAACTTTTTACCTTGTGTACACTCTAGAGGCCACATTTTCAGTCCGATACTCATGAAACTTGGTCAGAATGTTTGCCTTGATGATATCTTGGACGAGTTCGAAAATGGGTCATGTCGGGTCAAAAACTAGGTCACTAGGTAAAATCTTAGAAAAACCTTGTGTACGCTCTAGAGGCCACATTTTCTGTCTAATATTCTTGAAACTTGGTCAGAATGTTTGCCTTGATAATATCTCGGAAGATGATGTTTGCCTTGATGATATCTCGGACGAGTTCGAAAATGGGTAATCTCGGGTCAAAAACTGGGTCACTAGGTCAAATCTTAGAAAAACCTTGTGTACGCTCTAGAGGCCACATTTTCTGTCTAATACTCCTGAAAGTTTGTCAGAATGTTTGTCTAAATGATATCTCAGATGAGTTCGAAAATGGGCCATGTCGGATCAAAAACTAGGTCACCCTGTCAAATCTTAGAAAAAACTTGTGTACGCTCTAGAGGCCATATTATCAGTCCAATACTGCTGAAAGTTGGTCAGAATGTTTGTCTTGATGATATCTCATACGAGTTTGAAAATGGGCCATGTTGAGTCAAAAACTAGGTCACCAGGTCAAATCTTAGAAAAAACTTGTGTATGCTCTAGAGGCCACATTTTCTGTCTAGTACTCCTGAAACTTGGTCAGAATGTTTGCCTTGATGATATCTCGGACGAAGTTGAAAATGGGCCATGTCGGGTCAAAAACTAGGTCACCAGGTCAAATCTTAGAAAAACCTTGTGTACGCTCTGGAGGCCACATTTTCAGTCCAATACTCTTGAAAGGTGGTCAGAATGTTTGTTTTGATGATATCTCTGATGAATTTGAAAACAGGCCATGTTGGATCAAAAACTAGGTCACTAGGTCAAATCTTAAAAAAACCTTGTATATGCTCCAGAAGCCACATTTTCTGTCCAATACTCTTGAAATTTGGTCAGAATGTTTGTCTTGATAATATCGCAGATGAGTTCAAAAGTGGGCCATGTGGGGTCAAAAACTAGGTCACTAGTTAAAATCTTTGAAAAACCTTGTGTACGCTCCAGAAGCCACATTTTCAGTCCAATGCTCTTTAAAGATGGTCATGATGATAGCTTGGATGAGATTGAAAATGGGTCATGTCAGGTCAAAAACTAGGGCACCAGGTCAAATCGTAGAAAAACCTTATGTAAGCTCTAGAGGCCACATTTTCAGTCCAATAATCTTGAAATTCGGTCAGAATGTTTGTCTTGATAATTTCTTAGACTAGTATGAAAATGGGTCATGTTGGATAAAAAACTAGGTCACAAGGTCAAATCTCGGAAAAACTTTTTGTACTATAATTACAGTCCAATATTCTTTAAACTTTTGTTAGAATGTTTGTCTTGATGATATCTTGCATGAGTTTGAAAATGGGTCACATGGAATAAACTAGGTCACCAAGTTTGATCCTTGAAAAACCGTGTGTACGCTCTAGAGGCCACATTTTCAGTCCAATAATCTTGAAATTTGCATTGAATGTTTGTCTTGATAATATCTTAGACTAGTATGAATATGGGTCATGTTGGATGAAAAACTAGGCCACTAGGTCAAATCTCAGAAAAACCTTTTTTACACCTTACAGGCCACATTTTCTCTCAAATACTTATGAAAGTTTGTCGGAATGTATGTCTTGATAAGTAAAACGTGATTTTTTGGTAAAGGGTATAGTAGCCAGTCTTTCCTGTAAGCAGATAAGCGCTTCAGCACATAATTTTCCATGTTGTTTATTATTCTTTACCAAACAACGAAATATTGGACACGGCCAAATTGAAATCATATGTAGACAACGGTATAAATGTAACTCAAATGATGATTTCTGTCTTTGATAGGGTAGAAAACATTGTGGGAAAAGGAGAAAATGCTGGTTGCCAGCATTTTTTTCCTTTTCCCGCAATGTTTTCAAAACCTTTCTTTCATCAGGGTTGTTAAAACTTGGGTCTGTATGGTAAAGGATTAACTCTATACTACATTGTCCCAAGTTTAGTGACCTTGAAAAAGAATGCTTTTGACAACATAGTGGGAAAAGGAGAAAATGCTAGTAACCAGCATTTTCTCCTTTTCTAACACTGTTTTCTATCCTTCCCAAAACAAAAATCAATTTTTGAGTCACATTAAGTTTGTTATCTGCAAATGCTCTCAATTAGGGAGAGTCTAAAATTTTGTCATCTAGTAAAGAGTTAACTCTTTACCAAACGACAAAATTTTAGACTGATTCAATTTGAAAGCATTTGCAGACAACAAAATAAATATGACTCAAAAGCTGAAATGTATAGTGGGAAGGATAGAAAGCATTGTGGGAAAAGGAGAAAATGCTGGTTACCAGCATTTTCTCCTTTTCCCACAATGTTTTCAAAAGGATTCTTTCTCAGGGTCGTTAAAACTCAGGATTGTGTGGTAAAGGGTTAACTCTTTACCTCACAATCGAAAGTTTTTAAGACCATAAAAAAAGAAGGCTTTTGAAAACACTGTAAAAGTGGGAAAATGAAAAAAATGCTGGTAACCAGCATTTTCTTCTTTTTTCCACTATGTTATCTACCCTATCAAAACAAGTTCCATCTTTCAAACCACATTTCAATTGTGGTCTGCAAATGCTCTGAATTTGGACTAGTCCAAAATTGTGTCATTTGGTAAAGAGTTTTTGAAAAGATGTGTACCTTTTCTTTAAATACATGTATGTATCTTTTTTGCCATTAATTTTGAACATAATGTTGGTATGTCTTAACCCTTTACCCAGAAAAAAAAAAAATATTTTTCTACTGGGAGGAAGAAGGCTCTTGAAAACATGTTGGGAGGAGAAAATAATGGTATCTAACATTTTTCTCCTTTTTTCATTCTAGCCTTTCAAAAACAAATCCCATCATTTGAGGAACACTTACCTGTCTCGAGGGGAAAAAGAGAAAATGGTGGTAACCAGCTTTTTCTCTTAGTCACATAGTAGTTTCTAGTGCGACAAAGACCAATCCCATCATTTGAGCCACAACTAAACTGTCATCTGCAAATGAGCAAGTGAGGCATGCTCTGTTCAAAGAGGGCTTAATGCATCTGAAAAAAGATATTGACCTAGGTCAGCCTGCACAGTCTGTGCAGGCTGACCTGGGCCAAAACTTTCTTGCTTTTGGTCAGTTTTCTGAATTTCTAAGGACCATTCTACTACAGAATTCAATCGATTCTTAACCCTTTCCCTAACAATCCCTGGTTTTTACGACCCAGAGGAAGAAGCCTTCTGAAAACATTGTGGGAAAAGGAGAAAATGCTGGTAACCAGCATTTTCTCCTTTTTCCACAATGTTTTCTGCTCTTCTAAAGTCAAGTTTCAATTTTTGAGTCACGTTTATTTTATCATCTGCAAATGCTTTCAAGTCGGAAAAGTCTAAAATTTTGTCGTTTGGTAAAGAGTATAAAAGAAAATGGATTTTATTGATCTATAATCATATAAGGTCTTGCTTGGTATAATGCATTAAGGGGATGCATTAACCATTTCCCAAACGGCAAATTTTGGACCAGACCAAATTGAAAGCATTTTGCAGATGACAAATTAACAGTTGCTAAAAAGATGATTTTTCTATATGATAGGGTAGAAAACATTGTGGGAAAAGGAGAAAATGCTGGTTACCAGCATTTTCTCCTTTTCCCACAATCTTTTCAAAAGGCTTCCATTCCTGACCCGTAAAAACCAGGGATTGTTTGGGAAAGGGTTAAGCCCCCTTTTGCCAGATGGTTCAAATGCTTTTAATTTGGACGAGTCTAAAATTTCGTCATTTGGTAACCAGTTGAAAGGTAACGAGTTGAAAGTCGGTATTGTGATGAGTTTGTTGTATTGATTTGTATTGATTTTAACTCGTTATTTAAGCAGTTTGTTTTAAAGGTACTACATTTAATAGGCTTTTGAAAATATTGTGGAAAATAGTGGAAGCGCTTGTAACCAGCATTTTCTCTTTTTACATTGTGTTTTGTATCTCTATGAAGACAAGTTCTATCATTTGAGTCACATTTCATGTCCTCTGCAGATGCTTTAAAATTGGACAATACTAAAATTTGTTTGGTTAAAAAATTAGACTAGCCTGTAATGTGATGAGTTTCTCTTAATTTTAATCCCTTTTCAAACCAGCCAATTTTTTTAAAAACAATGATTCATTAGGCTCTTGAAAACACTGTGGAATAGGAAAAATGCTAGGAAGCAGTATTTACTCCTTTTCCTCCATGTTTTCTACCCTTTCATAGACAAATTAGATCATTTCAGGCACATTTGTCTTTTGCACATACTTTCAAAATGGGCGAGCCCAAAACTTCATCCTTCAATTTAGAGGTTTTTTTTTTTAAACATTCTGTATTTTTGATGAGGCTATTGTCTTAGTTTTAACCTTTTCTCAAGCAAGCAATTGTTTTTAAACAAAAATATGTATAAGGTTTTTGAAAACATTATGGAAAATGATGAATGTGCTTGTAGTCAGCATTTTCTCTTTTCCACAGTGTTTTCTACCCATTGAAAGACAAATTCCATTGTTATAGCTACATTCAAATTGTCATCTTTCAATTAGGTCATGTTTTTCGGAAAAGTTTGGACAAATTTTGTTGTTTGGTGGAGAGACAATGAACTTGTATCTTTCTTTTTACATATGAGCCACGCTCTGTGAAACGGGGGCTTAATGCATCTGCAAAAAGTATCGGTCCAGGTCAGCCTGCGCAAGTCTGCGCAGGCTGACCTTGGTCAAAACTTTTGCTAACTTTCTGGTTGTCAGGACCATTCTACCTATGGATTTAGTCAATTGTTTGACATAATGGATGTGATGGATTCTTAGTAATATGATAGTCTACGGTATAATGCATCACGGAGATTCATTAAGCCCCCTTTACCAGAGCATGGCTCATATTTTACTTAAGACTTTAATATTTGTGTATTGACTTTCTTGCAGATGATAAAATTTTCGATTAATCTGTATTTGCTGTTGACAAATATGATTCAAATAATGATAATTGTATATGAAAAGGCTAAATATGATTCAAATAATGATAATTGTGTATGAAAAGGCTAGAAATTAGTGGGAAAGAGGGAAAATGTTTGTGACCAGCATTTTCTCCTTTTTCGACAATGTTTTATAAAGCCTTCTTTTTAATTTATGATTGTTTAATCAGATCTCTGGGTAATATGTTTCCATTGTATACATAAAAAGTTCATTTGGACTATTAAAAACATTTTCTCTTTACTTTTGTGTTCTTGCTTATACTTGATCTCTGCATAGAGAAAACAAGTTCTTTAAACTTACAAAGAAAAATTCAAATATTAAAAATAAATAATATTTCAATAAACACCTGTATTACAATTGATAATTTCAAATACACAAAGTAGTAAAAGGTAATTTTCCTGGGTCCCACCATCGCCTATCCAAGTGTCTTTCTTGTCCGTTCTCTGTCCGGCTGTTTGGCTCTCTATCCAGGTGCCTTTCTATTTTTTCCCCCTGTTTGTGTTTTTTTTTTCTGGGCTTGTGCCGGTCTCGATCTCGGTTCGCCGAGCTCGGAGTCGGGTTCCTAACCATTGCGCCACTTTGGAGCCTACTAGATAAAGGTTGTAGTTTATATTTGAATACAATGTCTTGTAAAAACATGAAAAAAAAAAATTCTACCGGAAGTCTTGCTATAACCGCCTGGTGTTGTTCAATCAAAACTTTCTACGAAACTGTCCCGTGTTTTAACAACCACAGATAGAAGGCTTTTTGAAAACATCGTGGACAACGGAGAAAATGCTGATAATCATTTTTTTTTTTTCCATTCCGACAACGTTTTCTGCATTTTCAGAGAAAAATCCCATTATTTAAGCTTCATTTCATTTGTCGTCTGCACATGCGGTTATGGACGATTCTTAGTTTTTGTCGTTTGGGGATTCGTCCGCTACAACTGAAAATACAAGTCACCACCTCCACAGTAAAATACATATGCAGCAGGTAACTTTGAGAATATCCCTGTAAAATACTGATGGTGGAGATACCAAGCATGAATGCGCGTGAAAACATTGTAACAAAAGTGGCTGTTGGGCCTGGGTCCAGGTGCCAATAGTCTTTTGATCAGTCCTTATCACGGTCTACACATCTCTTCAAAAATAATACAGATATGTATATTTTTTGTTGTATTTTTTACGAAGTTACGTCAAAATGAATGAGCCATGTTCTGTGAAAAAGGGGCTCAATGCATTTGCAAAAAGTATCGACCCATGTCAGCATGCGCAGTCCGCGCACGCTGACCTGGGTCGAAACTTCTTGTTAGCCGCTATTGATCAATTATCTGCCTGTATACGGACCATTTAAGTGAGGATCCACCCAGAACCTCTTGATTATAACTGGCTTACAACACGCTAAAAGGGCATTCGGACATTTGCGTAAAGTGTCGTCTCGGATCAGCCTGCGCAGTCCGCGCAGGCTAATCCGAGACGGCACTTTACGACTACATTAGATTTTGTCCTACAGTAGACTTACAATTACATAAAAACGGAGTGTCGTTTCGGGTTAGCCTGCGCGGACTGGGCAGGCTGATCCGAGATTACAGTCTACGCAAATGCCCCTTTTCACGTGTTGCAGGCCATATATCGATAACCTTAACTCCTTACTACACGACAAAACTGTAGACTTGTCCAAGTTGGATGTATTCGCAGACGACAGGTTAACTCTTTATCAAACGACATAATTTTAGACTAGTCCAAATTGGAAGCATTTGCAGACGACAAAATTGATGTGACTCCAAAATTGAAATCTCTTTTGGAAAGGATAGAAAACATTGTGGGAAAAGGAGAAAATGCTGGTTACCAGCATTTTCGCCTTTTCCCACAATGTTTTCAGAAGGCTTCTTTCTCAGGGTCGTGAAAGCCAGGGATTGTTTGGTAAACGGTTAAATATGGCTAACATAAAAGTATTTGTCCATAGTGTTTAGACTTGAAAACATTGAGAAAAACATTTTCTGCTTTTACCACATTTTCCAACGCTCTCTTTCTCGTTATCGTTCAAACACTAGGTTTTTTGGTAAAGGGTTATGGTGCAATATTTGTAATAATCAAAATCTTACACGATTCCCGCCTTCAGGACGATTCTTGTTGGAGTGTAGGCCCTAGTTTTACAGCTGGTGAAAAGCAAGAAAGACATTGATAACATGCTAATCAGATTTTTCTACTTTGTCCACAATATTTACAAATCTTTCTTCAACAAATCTTACAGAGTTGATCTACCGTCTTCAAACGCTTTCAATTTGAACAAACTTAGTCTAAAATTTGGTAATCTCCTAAAATGATGTCTATGGTGATAAAGTTAACAGCTGCTCCCCGTGTCTGAGTTTTAGCAGAAACGATTTCTGTCACAATGTCAGTTATTTCACCTTGTGTTTATGACTGATTGAACAATGCTTTACGGCGCTTTCAAAATCATTTCAGTTACCTCACTGCGACATTTCCTGGATTTTACCTGTACTTGGCTTGGGCTCTGAAGTGTCTTGCCCATGGACACTCCCACGAAAACAAAAAAAAAACGGTGCTTCAAGTGAGGTTCTAACCCAGAGCCTCCAGGTTACGAACCTCGCGGCAAGTTTGGTCTTCGTCGGATTGATGCTTTATGACGCTTTAAACGATATTTCAGTCATATCACGACGACAGCAAAGTTATTCCTGTTTTTCGTGTCTTCGTTCGTCTCACAAGTACAAGGGCAGGGTTTTGAAGTGTTTTGCCTGAGGGCACTCACGAGAAATCCTAATCTCTAGAGATCGAACCCATAACCGGGAGACAATTAATCCTACACCTAAACTACTTGGCCATGCTGAAACCCTTTGGCCGAGTCAGTAAACGAACACATATTCTATGTCTTAAAATATTTTACCAAGCTCGGTATCGAACACACAACCCCTAATTTTCAAGCCCTGTTGTCATCAACTGAGCTACCGGGCCATCCGACTCACTTCTAATTTTCAAGCTCTGGCACCAACTGGGCTACCGGGCCCGGCATCGAACCTACAACCCCTAGTTTTCAAGCCATGTTGTCACCAACAGAGCTAGCAGGCTCAGTATCGAACCCACAACCTCTAATCTACCGGACTCGGCCATCCATACCCACAACCCATAATTGTCAAGCCCTGTTGTCACCAACTGAGCTACCAGGGCTCGGCAATCGATTCAACAACCCCTACTTTTAAATCCATGTTGTCACCAAGTGAGCGACAGGGTCACGGCCATCGAACCCACAACCCCTAATTTCTAAGCCCTGTAGTTACCAATTGAACTACCGAGCTCAGCCATCGAACAAATAACCCCTAATTTTCAGGCCCTGTTGTCATCAACTGAGCTACCTGGCTCGGCATCCAACCCCAAACCCCTAATTTTCAAGCCCTTTTGTCATCAGCAGAGCTACCAGGCTCGGCCATCGAACTGGCAACTCCTAAATTTTCTAGTACCGTGCATTACCGACTAAGCTCATCAGGACGACCATCATTTTACGTCGTTGGGGAATGGGGTGGGGTGAGAACAAGTAACGAAGACTACGATAGTGATTAAGATGAAGATTACCCCTTTAACACATAATCCCGAGTTTTAATGACCCTGAGGAAGTAGCCTTATACGAAAACGTTGTGGAAAAGGAGACAATGCTGGTAACCAGCATTTTCTCCTTTTCCCACAATGTTTTCCACCTTATGAAAGACAATTCATCAACTGAGCTACATTTATTATGTCGTCTGAAAGTGCTTTGAATTTGGACCGAATTGAAAATTTGTCGTTTTGTAAAATGTTACACAAAAAAGACAAATAAAAACGAGAAGAAGAAAAGCAGAACAATGAATTCACACACCTCGATACTTATTATTTTCCAAACTTTATCCGTTATTTGAATAATCCATCAAAAAACACAGACACGCTGTCACATAAACAAACATTTTACACAAGTGACTTATGTCCAAACTTAGCACGTGGAAAGTCAGCAAATTTGGTGAATGTGGTGCGGGCTGACTTGTTTGACGAGGGATACATGCGTAACTGTAGAGGTTTCCCTGTCGTGTATTCGACAGAAATTGTTTACAAAGACCAGTCTGTGCTGTCTAACCTTGTCTACACTATTCCTTTCTTTCTTTTTAAAATATGATTATTGACGAAGGCTATTTTTTTTTAAGTCAGCACTAGGTAGCTCAGTGGTTAGCGTATCGGACTCGTAACCTGGTGGTTGTGAGTTCGATACCCGGGTGAGGCAGTTTCTACTTTCAGACGATTTTTCGCCTCTCACCTATGATGTATGTGAGGAAAGTATCCAGTAACTTGGAAAGAAAGTTGTGGCAGTACTGGTGTGAGAAAGCCACGAAACATGCGTAGGTGCACCGACCACCGTGATATGACCTAAGCTGTTAAAACGGCGTCAAACGCAAATTCAATCAATTAAAATCGACAGGAAATGGTTTTCCTCTAGTGCTCAACGAGGCATGTAATCGGTTTCATAATATCCTTGGGGTCCTGCATGGCTCGGTGGTAAAGCGTAGGACTCGTGACCTGGAGGCCCCGGTTCGAGCCTCACTGGATTCACTGATGAGAGTGCCCTTTAGCAAGACACTTCAGAGCTCCAGCCTAGTGCTGGTGAACTTGACCCAGGAAATGCATGAATGTGTGAGCTGTCCACGTGATATGACTGAAATAACTTTGAAAGCGGCGCAAAACACCATTCAGTCAATCTTTCAATTAACAATCTATTCTCTTGTGACTTACCATGAAAAGCCGTGTCCTGAAGTTGACTAACAATGGATGAGAGGTTGAATAGACGGATATAGACGACACTAAGCTTTTAGGGAAATTATGATGATAATTAAACTGGTTCAGAGGACGCAAATAGAGGTCAGATTCGGGATCCATACTCGCCCGAGGGATAATAGAAATAAGCCATGCTCTGAAAAAAAGGGGGCTTATTGCATCTGTGGGATGCATAATTCCAAGCAAGTCATCACATTATTTGGCTTGCAATACGCGAAAAGGGGCATTCGGACATTTGCGTAAAGTGTCGTCTCGGATCAGCCTGCGCAGTCCGCGCAGGCTGATCCGAGACGGCACTTTACGACTACATTAGTTTTTGTGCTAAAGTAGACTTGCGCAAAACAAAACAATACATAAAAACGGAAAGTGCCGTCTCGGATTAGCCTGTCGAGACGACACTTTACGCAAATGTTCGAATGTCCCTTTTCGCGTGTTGCAAGCCATATATGAGCCATAAAGTCCATTTTGTCGAACAATCGACTAAATCATGAGTAGAAAATTGACCGATTGCAAACAATTATGGCTGACCTCGGTCGATACTTTTTGCAAATGCCCCAAGCTCCCTTTTCACAGAGTAAGGCTCATATAAATATAGAAACTGCATGGTGACTCCTCCCCCCCCCCCACCCCCCAAAAAAAAAGGCCACTAATGGAATCGATGATAAAATTCACAATCCTTTCTGCAATCAAACCGTATTTGGTAAAAATAAACTTCAGTCTATGCCTGACGTGTCCACCAAGTTTCAGTCATGAATGTCCAACGGTTTGTTTTATCTCCGTTCCATGAAAAGCTCGAAATGTGTACCTCTGATTTGCAAGCACACCTGGATACGTCAAAGGCTTGCTTAAAGGTAGGTTTAAAGCCTCCTTTAATACTATTTTTATAGGCTCTTTTAACTGCAGATAAAAAAATAAATAAATGTAGTGCAAATGATGATATCTGTCTTTGACATGGTGGAAAACATTGTGGGAAAAGGATAAAATGCTGGTGACCAGCATTTTGTCCTTTTCCCACAATGTTTTCAAAAGCCATCTTTTTCAGGGTGGTTAAAACTCGGATTATGTGGTACAGGGTAAATAGGTAAAATAGATTTCTCTATTAAAAGCCAGCTTATGCAATATGCCGTAAGTTCTATTCAAACATCAGTAGCACTTTAACGGCAGAAACAAAGGGAACATGATTTCGGTTTCATTTCATCCTAATTTATTGAAAAAAAGTTGACATATAATAAGATTTTGATAAAAAGTAAGAAAAGCAATTATCATTTAAAATATTTCCACAGTTGATTTACATCTAAGCAGACACTTTGCACATTACGCAACAATGACGCTGACTGAAGATTAATCAAATTATTAAAAAGTAATTAATTCACTCGTTCGTTCATTCATTCATTCATTCATTCTTTCTTTCATTCATTCATTCATTCATTCGAAAAAGAACCTACATAATTTACACCACAGATTGAAAACTTACTCACTCACTAACTCACTCACTTACAATGACGTTTTTTATTTTGAAAGCTATTCACATATTTCAACGCCACCAATAAAAAAAAAAAACACACAACACTAACTTGACATACAAAAAAGCTGCTGTAGGCCTACTGTGTTTTAGAAAACTAGACATTCAAAACTACGTGTTGTTATTCTTCAGTCACAAAAAAACCAAGAGGGCCATTGACCCTAAAAAGCGCTCACCTGAGTAAAGTCACTTAGTCATCTGGGATTGATCAAGTTTAACATATACTGATTGTGATGACGTAAACACAAAAGTGTTACTGACCTAGTTTTTGACCCGATGTGACCCAATTTCATATTTGTCCGAGATATTATCAAGATAACATTCTGACCAAGCTTCATGTGTATCGGGCTGAAAATGTGGCCTCCAGAATGCACACAAGATTTTACTAAAATTTCACCTGGTGTCCTACATTTGTACCTGACGTGACCCAATTTTGAACTTGTTCCAGAAATTATCAGGCAAAATACACTGACAATTTTTCATATGTATCAGTTTCAAAATGTAGCCTCTAGAGTGCACACAAGGTTTTTCTAAGATTTGACTTGGTGACTAACTTTTTGACCCCGCATGATCCAGTTTCATATCGTCCAAGATAATATCAATACAAATATTCTGACCAAGTTTCATGAGTAATGAACTGAAAATGTGGTCTCTAGAGTGCACACAAGGTAATTGTTGACACCTGGACGAAGCATAACGCACAGCGGACAACGCACGACGGGCACAGCACGATCAAAAGAGCTCACCTTGAGCACTTCGTGCTCAGGCGAGCTAAAATGGAAGCTTAAACCTTTACCAAACAATCCCTTAGGAAGATGGCTTTGGAAAATATTGAGAGAAAACGAGAAAATGCTGGTTACAGCATTTTCTCCTTTTTTCACAATGTTTTAAGTCCATTAAAGAAAGAGTTCCGCCATTTAAGCCACATTCAGTTGTCCTCTGCAAATGATTTGAATTTGAAGACGTCCCACTTTTTGTTGTTTGGTACAGGGTTAAACTGCCAAATAAGTCAAATGAAGATTTTCAAGAATCTCCGGTATTCACGTTCTTTTCGCAGAATAAAATCTCTCTGTGTCAGACAGTAAAAATAGTAAGATCAGACTGCAAATGCTGTGTTTTCTGACGTGCATCTACCGTCTGCAAAAGTCGACTTGAGTCGCGCTTAGCAGCGTAATAGTTAAATGCCTTTTTATATTCGATAATCAGGGAAACATTATGATCCTCTGTAAACTCATCTTTCTTTTCGGACTACAACAATAAAATAAATTTGGCTTGCAATACGCGGAAAGGGGCATTCGGACATTTGCGTAAAGTGTCGTCTCGGATCAGCCTGCGCAGTCCGCGCAGGCTAATCCGAGACGGCACTTTACGACTATATTAGATTTTGTCCTTCAGTAGACATGCGCAAAACAGAAAATTACATAAAAAGGGAAAGTGTCGTTTCAGATTAGCCTGCGCGGATTGCGCAGGCTGATCCGAGACGACACTTTACGCAAATGTCCGAATGCCCCTTTTCGCGTGTTGCAGGCCAATATTAATGCAGCTAATTATGGTTTATCCCTTCAACTAACATCACCGTGTCTTTACGACCCTGAATAAGGAAGTATCTTTAACATTGTGGGATGAGGAGAAAATGTTCATGACCAACCTAAAGCCCTTTTACCACGATGTTTTCTGTAATTTCAAAGATGGGCGAAATTTTCCAGCAATATACAGTGATTCGTGTGGCAATGCAAGCAATAGCAACAAGACTTGATATTTTGTCTAATAAAGAATTACATATAATTGTTTATATATAAGTAAAAGCTGTAGCTTCCTAGATCTATAGCCCTCGTCACTTTTTGTTGACTTTCATAAGATCAAGCTTTTCATCAACTTTTCCTTCTCGTTTAGCCTCGTATCTTTTCTGGTAATTGTACCCTAAAAGTGATTCCATAATGTGCTTCCTGAAGGAGAAGAGACATCGCTCGTCTATGTTTTCAGGCGGCTTTGTAAACGCACTAATAATGACAGCTACAATAATTGAAATAAGACAACTGAACAGTGAGAAATTGACGTAAGAGAGGGTGTAAAACTTTTGTATAGGCGAAAGGTGGGTTTCAGAGTCCCCCGTCGCCGTGAAGTTTGACTCGAATGACGTAGTTGAGTCATAATTTACGGTAGTGACCCCATAAGTGGCATTTGACATTACCTCAGAATTATTAGGTGAAATACACATATCGATTGGACCATATGGCAGTTTCGGCGATGGCGGGATATTTGAAAATGTTTGACCCATATTTAGCCAGAACGCAAAGGCCATGCCAACAATGGCACCTGTGAACACACCCTTTGTTGTAGCTCTTCGATACATTGTAGACAAAAGAAACATTGCACAAGTTGGACCGTCAAGGCATCCCATAAACGCGAAGAAGACACTAACTATTGACCCGGGAATCTGAGCAATCAAGAAGGTCACCGCCATAGCAATGATACCGTAACAAAGAACGACTATTTTTGATATCAACGTAGATTTTTCATCTGACATGGTAGGGTAAAGCATTTTTAATATATCCTCATAAGTAACGGCAGCAAGACTGCTAAGTGATGACGATAATGTACTCAAGGCCGCGCTCGATAAGGACGCAATGAAAAGACCCGAAAGTCCGGGCAAACTGGAAAACAAATCTAAAATAGCAACTGGAACAATTTCGTTGATTCCGTCGATTCTGTTCGAACCCAGAGGATCACATCTTTTCATAGCATAATAGGCGTAAATAGTGACCCCTTCGAAACATACCACAAGGGCAAAGATTCCATACAGCGGCCCCGAAATGGCGTAGAGACGGCGGGCAGATTTTACGTCAGGTGTCGAGTTGATTCTCTGAACACCGGGTTGCTGATAACAACCGACGAGATACATAGTAAACGTACAGATTGATAAGTTCCAAAAGTGGTATCGTACTGTAGGATCTACTCTGAAATCAGCCATATTAACCCTACTGGCTGCAAGCTCGAATACCTTGGTGGAGCCTCCAACGTCGATCGTGGACTTGATCAGAATACCAAACACTCCCGTGAACATAATCACCAACTGGAATACGTCAGTCCAGATCACCGCTTTCATTCCTCCTATTGAAGTGTAAACGGCGGTCACAAATGTGTAGATCAAGATGGTACCCCAGTACGGGATACCCACGATAACTTCAAGGGCCACACAGGTTCCAAATGTCACTGTTGCCATGTAAAAAACATAGTATACTATTCCAATAGTCATTGCTAGAAAACGGATGGCGTTTCCATGGTAACGAAGCTGAAAATATTTATATACACTTGTCAGTTGCAAGGGATGAAACACAGGAACTAATGTAAGACCTGCGAATATATAGCTCAAAGAGGCTCCTATAACAAAATACCCGTATTTCAGTCCGTACGCATAAACCTCTGCCGGTGTACCGATAAGCATAAGTGAAGACTGGTAGGTCACCACGAAAGAAAATGCCGCCGGAAGGACAGACAGCTTCCGTCCGGCCAGGAAGTAATCTGAGGGAGTGTTCTTCTTTTTATCTCGAAAGGCAAAGAACACGCCAATGAAGAAGGAAAATCCAAGTGTTCCGAAGAATATGACATAATCAGCAACACCGAAATTCCTCTCTGTAGCCATGCTTTACCTAGAAAACAAATAAAAGTATAAATAAATGCACTGATTAGCGTATCTACAGTAGTTCATGGCGTTGATGGTGTTTCTATACAGGTTCAAACAACAACACTTTTCTATCCAAGTCACCAGCTACTTTCACACGGTCATTTCAGTTCCTTAAGAACAATGTTTCTGACTTATTTTAGAAACAATGATGGTCGAGCAGGTATTAACCCTTACCCGGCTGAATAAATTAAATGAAACTTTTCAAGCCGATAGTAAAAACCCAAATGGTGTTATTTCAAATGCATTTTTGACGAAGAATATCTCCTTATCGGACAGTGTAGATCCAAGATCAGACTGCACATTCTGTGCAGTCTGATCTTGATCTACATTGTCCGCAGAAGGACAGCGAGTCGCGATTAGCAACCTAAGGTATAAGCTTGCAGTCCTTGTATCACAGACTATATGATTATACACAGATCGGTCAAACGTTTAGGACGGCGAGCCGCTATTAAAAAAAAAAACATCGTTTAGTTTCCTTAATTTAGGGGACTTGGCTGACAAGCTCAACAATCAGGCTGCTCAGAGCGTCTCAGTTTGCTCTTGCAGACTATTCAGATCAAGATGTGACTGGACAGAACAAGCAGTCTTATCTTGAATCAACACTGTTCGATACGATATTTTTTTTTTCGGCGAAAAGAAAACTTTGTAATTGCAATGTTTGGGGTTAACCATTGCCTGGACATTACTTTTTTAATATATTAAGCAGTTTAAACGTTAAAAGAATTCCGGGGAGGGGGGGGGGGTTTCCCAATGATGAAGTATTCGTATTTCAGTGCGTACGCATTATAATATGCCTTCTAAAATTATTTAAAATTCCATGTATAATTCTTATTTAAAAGGTAGCCAGCTCATAGGCAGAGGTAGAACATTTCTGTCAATCAGACTGCTTTTCTTGGATTTTAGAATTAAAACTTTTTTTTAAACTCTTTCAGCGATAAATATTTATACTCAACCTCTCTCGACGGCTGAAAATACAATCCACCGAAACTTGGAAATATTTTTATCTCACAGGATTGACTGAACAAGCAGACGGTACAGATCCAAGATCAGATTGCACGTTCTGTGTAGTCTGGTCTTGATCTATGCCGTCCGCAAAAGCCCGTTTTCGCCTTTGGTGCTGAGCGGATTGATAACAACAAATATTTGTGAATAAAACACAAGGGCACTATATTGATTAAAAAACTTTTTTGCAGCAACAGGGACGTCTATGAAATAGTGTAGAACAAACTAGAGCTGTCACTGAATGTGACTTAATACCCCCGCCAGCGCTTTGACAGAAACAAGCAATTATCTGTACACAGACGGACACACGGACGGACACACGGACGGACAAACGGACGGACACACGGACAGACAGGCTGATTCCAGTATACCCCCGAAAACATTCGTTTTGCGGGGGTATAATAAAGATGAAAAGCAAAAAACATAATATGTGAATCAACACGTCTGGTGCTGAGGATAACCTAAGATGTTTCTGTATAGATCAAGGTCAGACTTCAAAGAGCATGCAGACTTATTCTGATACCACTCTGTCCGGTATTGGCCAAAGCAAACACTATACCTCTAAAAAAGTCTACAGTAAAAGTTCTATAGTCAAAATAAATTCAACTTTATGAGGCACTATGATAACAAAAATTGCTATAATGGCTAATGGCAGCTATATACCAGAGTTATCTAAGTGAGAAAATAAACCACTCCCTGCAAAATGTTAGTTCTATAGCTAAAGTAAAATCAAAGTGACAGAATTTATCAACCACACGAACCGTTCATGGCTTAACCCTTTCATCGCCATAGGCGAAAACAGTGACGTTTTGGACGGCATAGATCAAGATCAGACTGCACAGAACGTGCAGGCTGATCTTTGATCTATACCGTCCGCTTGTGTAGTCAAGCCTATACAATAAAAAATCTTTGTAAGTTTCAATGGATTGTATTTAGAGCTGTCGAAAGAGGTTGAGTTTATTTATTTGGTGCTGAAAAGTTAAATAATTTTAACTACAAAAAAAAGGATTAACTACACAGTTCGGTAGTTTTTATCTGCCTTACCGACTGTCTATCCTACCATATATGCAACCGTGCATGCATGCATCCATCCATCCACCCACCCATCCAT
This sequence comes from Hippopus hippopus, assembly GCA_946811185.2. Taxonomy (NCBI): domain Eukaryota; kingdom Metazoa; phylum Mollusca; class Bivalvia; order Cardiida; family Cardiidae; genus Hippopus; species Hippopus hippopus. The sequence continues at coordinate 44,382,135 of OX328106.1, read as the reverse complement.
CCATCCATCCATCCACCCATCCATCCATCCATCCATCCATCCATCCAAATACGTACAAACTATATAAATATATTCTAGTGTGTGTATTATCTGATTAAAAAAAGAAAAATTGTATATGAATAAATAATTCCAACAGGCTCGTGTGTACAGATTACTTGACCTTCAACCATCCGATTAAAGTTCGACATTACGATAGGACATCATTCATACGTAATTGACCAAGAGTCCAAAAGTCTAACTCTCGAAACAGTTCAGTGTATTGCTGGATGATACTTATTGTGTTTGTCTATCAACCTACATGTATCCGTTTTCCTATTGTTTTGCCTCTCTCTATCAATCCATCTATATTCACTTATTTATTCATTAATTCATTGATTTAGATCTACAGAAACTATGAAAGCAATTATGCATAATTTCGAGATTTTTCGAAAATGCTGTATTTCGAATATATGACTTAGCCCGAAGTTTAAAAAAATGAAGCATCAAACCTGAAACCTGACTGAAAGACACGAACTTGCATGAATACGAACCGTTTTGATCTATGAATTAAATATATAGTTGTTTTGTTGCAATTTTGAACAGTTTGAATGGTGTTTTATGCAACTGTAATAATCTACAGTTTTCACAGAGAGAGAAAAAGAAAGATACAGGCAAAGAGAGAGAGAGAGAGACAGACAGACAGACAGACACAGAGAGATGTGCAGTTTGGAATCTCCAGTATTTAACTGAACACTACATTCAAAAACTCTGTCTGTCTGTCTGTCTGTCTGTCTGTCTGTCTCTCTCTCTCTCTCTCTCTTCGTTTATCTCTCACTCTTTAACTGTCCTTCTGTTGGTCTCTCTTTTTTTCCTCCATACCACTTAATATGATTGATATTAATTATTGTATCATAGACCACTATTCACAATTGATATGCACTAGTAAGTAAAGTTTACAACCATTGCCATAATTTTACTACGTTTAAAGAGAACAGATTTTTCCCCTCTTACCTTGAACAGTTATTACAATATCCACAATGCCTAAAAATCTTATTTATTGAACAAGGGAAAATTGACACAACCCTTACGATCGCTGGACGGTTAAAAAAACTGCATGAGAAAAACAAAAGAAGCCACAAGCTTCATTATCTAAGGATTTGGAGGACTGACCCACTTTTGTGCAGAGTGGCCACTTCATCTCCTAAACCCATTATCACGGAGGAAAAAAGTGTAGAGGTAGAGCTCAGGCCTCGCACATAAGAGGTCCTGGGTTCAAATGGTGTTGTAAGCGGGATTGATATTTGGAACTGGCAAGATTACGGCGCGAGAACTTGCCAGATTTTACTAGATTTTGTAAGAAATCATTGAGAATGTTTCATCTTAGTTGATGTACATTAAGAAGGCTTAACCCTTTACCACACAATGCCGACATTTCACGACCCTGGGAAAGAAGCCTTTTGAAAACATAGTGGAAAAAAGGAGAAAATGCTGGTCACCAGCATTTTCTCCTTTTCCCACTATGTTTTCTACCTAATCAAAGAAAGTTTGCACCATTTGAGCCACATTTAAATTGTCGTCTGCAAATGCTTTGAATTTGGACAAGTCTTCATTTTTGTTGTTTGGTAAAGAGTTAATCTTTTACCAAATTAACCTAAGTTCTAACGACCATCAGGAAGGCACCTTCTTAAAAACTTTGTGGGCAAAGGAGAAAGTAATGGTAACCTCCTTTTCCAACGATGTTTTCTACCCTATCAAAGACAGAAACGACCACTTTAGCAACATTTAATTTGTCGTCTGCAAATTATTTCAATTTGGTCCAGTTAAAGATTTCGTTGTCTGGTACTGAAAGCGTTAAACTAACACATTATCTTCTGCAGACAATTTATTCCGTCTTGCAGCTGACCACATTTGACAAGCATGGCTGCAGTCGCTTTTAGTGAAAAGAGTAAGTCGAAAAAGGGGCTTAACTGTGTCAAAAATGTTTTGATGGTTACCTGTCCTTGTTGTGTTGGTCCCCCCTTTTTGATAGTTAACACCTAGTCTAAGTTTGAAATGAATGCCAGTATCTTCAGTAATGACAGACATTTTATAAGATATCAAAGTTTTTCTTATAGACGACGCCAGGGCGAAAACAATATCTCGACGTTTTCTTAGTAAACAACTAAGCAAAAAAATGCTTGAAACGAGCAATGCCATTTGGTTTAGCAAATCAGAAAATTCTGCTACTTTAAAAGTAAGAAAACTCTTGAGAATAAAAACAGGAATGCAGTAATAAATATTATCTGAATATGGTGCCCTAGCTTTCCTAACCTTGGAGCGCCGAAGAAACCAAACAGTCTGGAAATATCTTGTGACCCCCAAAAATGTTATGTCACAGTTGTTTTTGTCTCTAGAGTTTCAGCAAAGCGGACAGTGGAGATCACAGATCAGAATGCATTGGAATGATCGGTTTATGCAGCCTGATCTTGATCTACATTGACCACAAAGGCAACTAAAGTCGTGAAAGGCGCTTTAAGAGTTAAAGCTCCTTGATGAATAAACTTACATTTCCAACTAATAGTAAAACAAAATTCGTAAGATTTTCAGAGTTTTTTAAATCTCACCGTAAGAGAAAATGTAGATCAAAGATCGAGCTCTACGTCCTGTGCAGTCTGTTTGTGATCTACTTTGTCTACAAAAATAAAAATCCGCATTGAGTTGCTGTCATTGGTCAAGGGTTAAAAATCAGTTACCTTTAAAACAATCAGTATGCCAGATATGTATAATAACCATTTTCAGACAGCATGAACATGTACTGCTTGCAATTTCAAAAACCCTCTTTTGGTGTCCAAATCACAGCAACTATCGATAAGTATAGATCAAAGATTAGACTGTACGCTATAAACTGTCTGATCTTGAGTCATACTATCCATGTACACCTAAAGTTGTCTACAGCATCAGATAACGGATTAAGATATCTCCCACCAGGAGACCGAACCCATGACCTTCCGCACCACGGGCATAACCCTTCGGCACCCGTGCTAGGTGGAGTGCCACACATTCCAGCGCCGCACGATTTTAACTTATATTAGTATATGTCGTTGAAAAATTTGAGCCGTGCTCTGTGAAAAGGGGGCTCAATGTATCTGCAAAAAAAATCGACTCAGGTCAGCCTGCGCAGTCCGCGCAGGCTGACATGGGCCGAAACTTTTCGCTAATGGTCAATTTCCTGTATATATATAAACAAGGACCTGTTCACCTTTTGATTCGGTTATTTGAAAAACGTGGCTGTTATTGATCTTTGAGTATGTAATGGTTTGCTTGTTATCATGGATCACGGAGCTGCATTAAGCCCCCTTTTGCCGGAGCATGGCTTATTTTGATAATCTTTTCAGACAACGAATAAAAGGAACTTTTAAGCTTTGTATACGGGCAGTTGGAGTGTTTTAGAGACTGACTGTAGGCTGAACACGTGGCAGGATTTTGATTGTTTTAGAAGACAAAGCGTATCGACATGGAACTACAGCCAAACCTTTGATCTATGTTGCTAGCATTTTTTAAACTGAATTACTGTGAGCAACATATGAAATTCGTATTATTTGGCATCCCATATTAAAAGCTTATTTTTATATTTATATATAATTTGATGACACAGGACTGAAACATCCTTTCACCTTTTTTTTAAACCGCTACAGTTAACTTTAAAAACCTGCTGCGGACGGAGTAGATCAATGATCAGATTGCACATGCAGCCTGATCTTTGATCTACAGCGACCGCTACTGCATTGAAAAAAGGGGGCTCTTTACATAATTAGGCGGTTGGGTTTTGTGACCTTCGGTAAAGTCAAATCCGTTGATTACGCACAACATTCTTTAGTAGATTTTGGCTGCTTTCCCACATCAAAAAACATATTCAGTACAATTTTTACGTGCATTGTTGAAAGAGGAATTAAGCCGGTCGTAAATTGCCTGAAGTAAAACCTTGAACAGAGCTATTGCTCATCTAGGACATCTAGGATTTGAGCACGCAACCACTGAGATACAAGTAGAGTTTCTTTAGTATACTAACAAAGCTATTGGACCAAAAAAGAATCGGGCGATTTAATTCGTGTAATCTCGCCACACTTTCACCGGAATAGGAAGTGAATCCTGAACCCTTCTACTGTGGGAAATATTTAGGTAAAATTGACTGGAGTGCGTATCACATGATCTTCAAACACTATGTCAAACATTGTATGCCATTGTTTGTTGAAGTGTAAACAACTTACGGACAAACATGAGCAAACAACACTACACAAAATTTGGGTGCTTTTTGCAAAGAAATATTTTGTAGTGTAGACGGGCCTAAAGAGTTTATAAGCGATGGCACAATACTGTAATTAAAATCTTACCGTAAATTTATCCTGCGATTATCGTAAGACAAGACTACCTAAAGGTGCCACACGAAAATCCTATAACAGACGACGGAAACTTAAATAGACCAAATTGAAAGCCGCGACTTGCAGACGACAAAATAAATAAGACTCACATGATAGAGTTTTTTTTTTTTTCTTTGAAAGAGTAGAAAACAATGAGGGAAATGGAGAAAATGCTGGTAACCAGCATTTTCTCCATTTCCCACAGTGTTTTCAAAAGCTTTATTCCACAGGGTTGTTAAACAATGGATTGTACTCAATGGGTTAAGCGAAAATGGTACGATCTTTAGAGCGTGCTATTCCTACACATGCGTAATAGAATCGATGGAATTCCCGTGATAAAAATAGCCTATTGACAATCATACGACAGAAAAAAAGCATGTGAACGTTGATAAAACGTGATACGGAAACAACAACGTTTTGGATAAAATGTGATATTTTGAAAGGAAATGGGAACAGGAAAGCTACTTAAACAATAATTACAGGCCGAAGAGCAGAGGATAGGATCAGACTGCAAAGATGTGAAGACTAATCTTTGTCAACCCTTTTCGCACAGGAAATTGAAAACCTCAATTTTTTATTGAACATTCCCGATTATAAACGACATCTGTGAAGGAAGGCTTTTGTGAATGATGATGATGATGATGATGATGGTGATGATGATGATTATAATCATCATCAAGCTAATTTTTTTTCCGAATATTCTATCTTCTTTCACGTCCCCTACCCTCTCGGTCCTGCGTGGCTTAGTGGTAAAAGTTGGGACTCGCAACCTAGAGGCCAAGGATTCGAGCTTCACTAGAAGCACTGGGTGTTTCGTTGGATTTTCCTTGGGCAAGACAGTTCAGAGCCCTAACATAGTACTGCTGAAAATCAGGCAATAGATAAATATGTTGGCTATCTCCGTGATATGACTAAAATAAAGTTGAAAGCAGAGTAAAACACATCCAAATAACCAGTCCCCAACCCGCTCAGAATCAAAGGATCGAAAATCATCTGTATTCAAAAGAAAAACTTGAATTCTTGTTGGAAAAAGAAATGGAAAGAACGGATTACACGAGTGAAGCCACGAAGCTATATCTAAGTCAACGCATCTGATCCAAACATGTACGGGCTTATCCTGTCCAATACGATCCCGTAATTTAACGAACCCGAAGAAGAAAGTTTTTGAAAACATTGAGGGAAAAGAAGAAAATGCTGGTAACCAGCATTTTCTCCTTTTCCCTCAATGTTTTCTTTAATTTTCAAGACTTATACCACCATTTAAGACGCTTGTATTTTGTCGTCCGCAAATTTCTTGAAATACGGACAAGTCGAAAATGTTATACTCTGGTGAAGAGTTAGGATAATATGGGATAAGATAGGGATTGTTTTAATCTCTATACTGTTAAAGTAATAATAAAGGCCAAATGTAAACAAAGCGGGTGTTTAAATGCATTTGAATTTATATCATACCAGTTAAAAGTATGGAAATTATTGTGAAGATGACAGTCTATCATTGTGCGGTCGGTCCAAGTGTTAGTCGCTGACAGAGAAATTAATTTCAAAACTAGGTTAAAACCTGCCAGGTAGCTGTGTCTTTTGTTTACTTTTTGCCTGATTTTAAAATTCCTTTTTTCTACAAGCGACTAACATATGGCCCGATCACACGATAACAGACTGTCATCTCCAGAATGTATCCCATACTTTTAAATGGTATGATTTAAATTTAAATCTATTATGACACCTGCTTTGATATTTTGGCTTTTACTGGGCCTTTAAATGATAATGAATCTTTCAGGCCAGTAGGATAAACCAAAGTTATACGATTAGCAAGAAAAACAAATCTCAATATATCAAACACGGTAGGTCAAAGATCAGACTGCGCTTTCTGTGCAGTCTGATCTTAAATCTACACGGTGCGTAAAACCGCAATGAGTCACGCGTAGGCTCAGCTAAAGGTATGACCTTCAATATATGTACATGAAAGTCAAAGCCATCAGAAAAAGATTTTTCATTTTTTGAGACGACCTTCAGAAAAAAAAAATCATGGCAAAAAAGAAGTTGTTCATGGCGACGAACAATTTTCACCTTTTCCCACAATGTTTTCTAGTCATTCAAAAAAAAAACACATCTCTTATCTGTTGAGCCATACTTGATCTGTCGTCTGCAAATACTGTCAATTTCGACGAGTTTTGAATTTTGTCGAGTGGAAAAGAGTTGGACTATTTTGAAATTCGGGCAACAATGTTAGAATTCAGTAATAAGTGCCTGCAAAACGTTACAAAAAGGTCAAATATAAAAGGACTTGAAAAATGTGCAGACGTGTATTTTCCGTGTTTTCCGTGGTAAGAACAAACAGGACAGGTAGATAAACTTTGACCGGTAGTCTACTGTCAACGATCTTGACCCTCTGTAATCTGCCGCTTCACCCTTTACCACACGATAAAATTTTAAGCTAATCCAAATTGAGAGCATTTGCAGACGATAAAATAATTGTGACTCAAAAATGGAAACTTGTTCTCAGAAGGGTAAAAAACATTGTGGAAAAAGGAGAAAATGCTGGTTACCAGCATTTTCTCCTTTTCCCATAATGTTTTTAAAAGGCTTCTCCCTCAGGGTCGTTAAAACTCGGCATTGTGTGGTAAAGGGTAAATCCTTTATCTCATAATCTAGAGTTTTAAAGGTTAACGACTGTGAGAAAGAAACCTTTTTAAAACATTGTGGAACAAGGAGAAAATGCTGATGACAAGCATTTTCTGTTTTTTCTTCCACAATGTGTACCCTTCCAAAGACAAATCACGTACGTCTGAATGAAATTAATTTGTCGTCTGCGTGTGTCTTTAATTTGGAAGAATCTAAAGTTTTATCGTCTGCAGGGTAACCATCTGTTTAGGGTCTGAAAAGGACTTTTTCCGTTGAAATAAGATAACATTGTAGCTTATACCGCATTTGTTTCACATGACCACGTGCAGGAAAATTTTTTCGTGTTCCATGACACGACCTTGGAAAATCAGGAGAAATAGCTCGAAAATATAATTGATTGAATGGTGTTTTACGCTGCTTTCATCATTATTTTAGTCATATCACGGCGACATCTTACATAATCATGTATTTCCTGGGTTTTACCAGTATCAGGCTAGGGCTCTGAAGTGTCTTGCCCCAGGACACCTAGTGGAGTGCGGCTCGAACCTGGGGCTTCCAGGTTACGAGTCCCACACTTTACCACGGAGACACGCAGGACCCTAGCTCCAAAACAACTGAACCATGCTTTCTAAAAAGAGGGCTTAATGTATCTGCAAACCATATCGATTCATGTCATCCTGCGCAGTCCGCGCAAGCTGACAAAAACCAGACGACTGTTAGACAAAGGATTTTATGGTTCCATAATTGTGTGACGACTCCCTTGGTTATAATGCATCACGGTGGTGTATTAAGCCCCCTTATCCCAGAGTAGGACACAACAATGTTTTTTTTTTTTGTCTTACCCACAATATTTTATCATATATTCACAGATCGTTACCAGCCTTGCTTTGGGAAAAAATGGCTTTGATGCATCTCCATGATGTATGATATGGCCTGCAACACGCGAAAAGGGGCATTCGGACATTTGCGTAAAGTGTCGTCTCGGATCAGCCTGTGCAGTCCGCGCAGGCTAATCCGAGACGGTACTTTACGACTGCATTAGATTTTGTGCTAAAGTAGACTTGCGCAAAACAGAAAATTACATAAAAACGGAAAGTGCCGTCTCGGATTAGCCTGCGCGGACTGCGCAGGCTGATCCGTGACGACACTTTACGCAAATGTCCGAATGCCCCTTTTAGCGTGTTGCAGGCCATATCAAGCCATCATCACATAATTATGGATCTATAAAACCAATTTTGTTAACCCATTTTTAACAACCAACTGAATCATGAGGTACACTGGAGAAAATTGACCGACAAGAAGAAGTTTCGACCCAGGTTAGCCTGCGCGGACTGCCCAGGCTGACCTGGACCGATACTCAGAGTCTTGCATATGCACTAAATCCCCTTTTCACAGGGCGTGGCTCATATAAATTATCCCTTTGCACTTTTAACTATCAAAGCGAGTTTATTTTATTTAGTAACCGCTCAAATGGCTGACTGTTCATCAATACAGCGTTATACATCCTGTCACAGTAGTCAACATTGACAATCATGGAATGTAAGGATACGAAGTCCAGTATCCGGCGGCCGGCGGGAAATCACGTGAAGAATGTCGAATATTGCTAAAACGCTAAACCCCTCCCCCGCCCCCCCCCCTCAAAAAAAAGTGACAACCATGAATTCACTCAAAACACGTGGACAGTTCAAATATAAAACACACATTTTATTTTTTTTAACCCATAGAAAAACGACAAAACTTTGAACTTGTCCATAATCAAAGCGTTTTATTTATAAAATGTGGTAAACATGATTTGAATTGTCTTTAATAGAGTAGTAAACATTGTGGAAAAAAGAAGAAAATGCTGGTTACCAGCATTTTCTTCTTTTCCCACAATGTTTTCAAAAGCCATCTTCCTCACAGTCGTCAAAACTCTGGATTATTTGTTAAAAGGTTTAACCCGTTGGTAGGTCCAAAGGCCTTTGAAGCTCCATGGGTCTATCACGAAACACCGAAATTATCATTGCACTATCATGGAACACCGTTACTAAAAATACCACAATTTGGCTTCGCCTCTATATCGTATTATCATATACGATATACAGGCGATGCGTTAGTGTGCTATTTTTAGTAACGGTGTCAGATGATGGAGCAATGAAAGTAGCCATTCGTAAGTCAATGAAACGCACGGAAAGTTAACGGACAGTCCAAAAAATACAAAACGCTTAATTCTCATGTTATAAACATTTATTCATATTCTTTTTGTCTTAATAATTATAGTACTTTCTTTACACAAGGTTCAGTAAAAACAACAATAGAAGGAAAAAGACAAATCATAGTTACAAAACATGAAAAAATGATGTTTTTATTTATACAAAACAGTTAATGTCTTGACTATCAAAACATCAAAAACTATCATAATTTCGTGTAAAATCCCTTTTTTAACTTCAAACAGTTTAAAAACTTTGAACTGGTAGGTTTATAAACCATATGCCGAGTTTGTAGTAGTAGTTGTTGTTGTTTCAAAGGTGAAATTTCTCTTTTAGCCAGTTTAGCCAGTTACAACATGACACTATTTCGCTACCTTTTCACCGCCATGCGCATGCGGATCAAATTTAACCATGAAGGATAGGGCACCCTAATGGGAAACGTGTAACATCGCCATTCATCGCCGAAAAAACGTACGGATTCGACTAAGAGTCGGGTAATCCGTAATCAATCGGCCGATAGCCGCTGGTCCCCCGCCTCGATTACGGATTACCCGAGTCTTAGCCGAATCCGTACGGTTTTGGCGATGAAAGGCGATGTCAAACGAATGTTACATGGATCCCATTAGAGTGCCCTATCCTTAACCTACTTATAAACAATGATAAGTCAAATGAAGATAGTAAGTCAAACGAAACTTTCAAGACCATAGTAAAATCCCAAAATAGTACTGACTATTAAAGTATATATATTTTTTTTCTTTTTGTTGGGGAAGGAAGATATCTCCTTGTCGGACAGCATAGATCCAAGATCAGACTGCGCGTTCTGTGCAGTCTGATCTTGATTTACAATGTCCGCAAAAGGTCCTCGAGTCGCAGCCTAAGGGTTAATCGATATCAGTCTGCAAACAACGTGCAATCTTACGTTTTGTGTACATTGTACGAATGGTTGAAAAATTTTTCCAATTGGAAAAGAACTTTGAAATGGTAATATTTGGGTTGTTACTGTCTGTTGGAAATTTTGATTTATTTAGCGCTTCACTGGTTGATTAATTTCCAATGGATCCGTACATTTACGGAATTATACTCTCATTTGTCTGTTTTCAATATTATATCAGTCATGTCGGAGCGGCCAGTGCTTCTACATATAAGCCTGTTATTGCGTTTCTGGTCTTTACTTTCCTTTATCATGATCTGTTTTCACCTACCGTTCTTAAGAACATTTTCAGTCTTATTCTCAAGAATTTTCAAAATTTTAAAGTAACACGCCTTCTGATTGGCTAAACCAAATGGTTTAGCCAATCAGAAGGCACGTTACTTTCAAAATCTATAATTAGACCAAGATTGTTCTTTTGAATGGTTGATGAATACGGGCCCAGTACCTCGTAAAACACTCTTGTTCTTGAAGGTCAATGACTTCTTTTTCAAAATAACAATCATTGAAACACTATTCTGTTAAAATATTTAGTGAGACTGTAGGCCTATTGCAAGCCCTTGAAAAAACTCTCCACTCAGCACCGATAAAGGTCAAGGCTTAATACAATCAAGCGGATGTTGTTTCCATAAAGATGGTAAGGACAAGATAAGTTGATAATCCAATTGAGGCATGCTCTGTGAAAAGGGGGCTTAATACATCTGCAAAAGTATCAACCCAGGTCAGCCTGCGCACTCCGCGTAGGCTGACACCCGAATCTTTTTGACATTGGTCAGTTTTCTATATGTCATAGGACCATTCTACCTCTAGATCCGGTCGATTGTTAGAAAAAAAGGGATTTTATGGATCGGTAACTATATGAAGACTTGCTTGTTTTTATTGCATCACGGAGATGCATTAAGCCCCCTTTTGCTAAAGTATGGCTCAATTGTATTAACTCTTAGGCTGCTGAGCGGGGCTCAAGTTACTTTTGCGGACAGTGTAGATCCAAGATCAGACTGCACAGAACGTGCAGTCTGATCTTGGTTCCACACTGTCCGATATGATGGTTTTTTTTTCCGGTGAACACAATATACTTAGATCTTTTTTTAAAATCGGCTGGATATCTTCATTTGACTTAGCAATCTCAGGGTTAAAGGAAACAAGCCAAGTTCTGGAAAAAGGAGGTTTGATGCATCTATGTGATGCATTGCACCAAGCAAGTCATCACATAATTATGGATCCATAAAATCAGTATTGTCTAACAACCGACTGTATCATGAGGTAGGCTTGTGTTGGCCTTTTACATGCAGAAAATTGACCAATAACAAAACGTTTCGATCCAGGTCAGCCTCCACAGGCTGACATGGGTCGATACCTTTAGCTGATGTATTAAAACCCCTTTTCACAGAGCATGGCTAAATCTTAATCTACATTTTAAGTATTTCTATCTGTAAGACCTACTTTTTACGACAGACCACGCTTCTTCAGACTGTCAAGGTACTATTTTCACAACCCTTTATTCGTCCAATCATGTTTTCTACCAGAACCACATTCACCGATAAGTGAGCCATGCCCTGGCAAAACGGGGGCTTAATGCATCTATGTGATGCATGATACTAAGAAAGTCATCACAGGATCATGTATCCGTAAAATCCATTTTGTCTAACAATCAACAGAATCATGAGGTAAACTGGTTCTTTGACATACAGAAAATTGACCGATAGCGAAAAGTTTCGACCCAGGTCAGCCTTCGCGGACTGCGAAGGCTGACCTGGGTCGATACTTTTCGCAGATGCATTAAGCCCTCTTTTCACAGAGCATGGCTCAAGCTAAAACACTGTAGTTATAATTGATTAAAAACTAGCCATTTGGTTGGCAGATACATTCTGCTGCAGCAAATTAGATAATTTGTCTTTGATATTAGAGAGCTGAACTTAGAATCATGGATAAACACGACTAAAACACTCTCATTGAGCTCAATACTGAGGCTCAGTTGGCGTTGTCAAACAGTACAAATGGCCCAGGACCCCTATTCATTACCAAAATTACATACTTAGTCGATTTCTAGAAGCAGGAAGTAACACGCTTTCTGATTGGCCACCCCATAAGATTAAGCCAATAAGGAATTGCGTTGCTTCGAATTTTACGTTGGTTTATGATTTTAACCCTTGTCCTGCTAAATAACTAACATCAAATTTTCAACTCGATAATAAAAACCCAAATGTTGCTATTTCAAAGTTATTTTTTGGGGGTAAAAGTATATCCTTAACGGACAGTGTAGATCCATCTAATAAGGAAATGGTCAGTGAGTCGCGCTTAGCAGCCCAAGTGTTAGATGTCGTTACTTTAAAATTGGCATAACTTTAAAAATATTTAACTGCCTTACATTGAAACTTAGGAAATTCTTGAAGAATAAGATTGCTATTTAAAACTGCTTGGAGAACATAGCCAAAGGTATCGCAATTTCACAAACTGACTTTTTTCATTCTTGAAAATATATTTCAATATATTTTGACGAATGAAATTGTTATCATAAAAGTTCCCATATCACAAAAGTTCGTGTATCATAAAAATTCACGTACCTGTAAGACTACCACGATACGACAGGAGGCTACTTTTCCAAAGAGCTCATTAAAATCGTTAGAGAATACTATACAAAGTCATCATGTAAAAGGGAACGGACATCGACAATATAACTGGTCGCGTATACTTATCTTAAATACTTTTATGACATAATTGAATTCTATATTGCACAAAATTTTGTATTTGATGAAAATAATGACATTGATGACGAAAAGAATGAAACTGTTGGGTGAATATTGATATAATGGGACAGCAATATAACATGACTAAACGCTTGAAGCAAACCTCGGAACATTTGTAAAATACATATGCTATGCTTTGTGAAAAGGGTGCTAAATGCATCTGCAAAAAAGAATCGACCTAGGTCAGCCTGCGCAGTCCGCGCAGGCTGACCTAGGTCGAAACTTTTTGCTATATGTTAATTTTTCTGCATGTCAAAGGTCCAGTCTACCTCACGATTCAGTCGGTTGTCAGACAAAATAGATTTCATGGACCCATAACTTTCTGATGACTTGCTTGGCATTACAGAAATGCATTAAATCCCCTCGAACTTTTGTAAAATAAATATGAAAGTCTGAGAAAATTTGATTGGATTTCAGGTATATGGCCTGCAACACGCGAAAAGAGGCATTCGGACATTTTCGTAAAGTGTCGTCTCGGATCAGCCTGCGCACTCCGCACAGGCTGATCCGAAACGACACTTTCCGTTTTTATGTAATTTTCTGTTTTGTGCGAGTCTACAGTGGGACAAAATCTAAGTAGTCGTAAAGTGCAGTCTCGGATTAGCCTGCGTAGACTGCGCACGCTGATCCGAGACGACACTTCACGCAAATTTCCGAATGCCCCTTTTCGCGTGTTGCAGGCCCTATTCCCTCTTATGCTTGGAAACATTTGGTGCCTTGAAAGGGGAGACAATAAAGGTCCAAGATCAGTAACATACTTTGAGCTGATTGATCTGCCTTCTCGGATCCTCATTGCTTGATATTTCGTTGACCCTTTATCACACTACAAAATTTTAGATTTATCTAAATGTAAAATGTTTGAAGACGACATACTCAGTGCTGCTCAAAAGATGATTTCTATCGTCGAAAAGGCAGAAAACATTGTGCGAAAAGGAGAAAATGCTGGTTACCAGCATTTTCCCCTCGTGCCACTTTGTTTTCAAAAGCTCTTTCACTCAGGGTCGCTAAAGGTTAGAATTGTATGGAAGAGGATCATGTAATTCTGTCTTCCTTTGTCAAATAAATAAATTCGACTATTTTAGCTCTTTAGCTCAAAGTTCTATTCCAGCAGATATGACGAGGCATTCAGAAAACCGTTTATAAAGCATTAGCAAACGATTTAGGTCAAAGGTTAGAGTGCACATTAACTCTTTACCCCAACGACAAAATTTTAGGCTATACCAAACTGAAACCACTTGCAGACGACAAAATAGATGTGGCTGAAAAATTGAAACATGTTGTGAGAAGGGTAGAAAACATTGTGGGAAAAGGAGAAAATGCTGGTTACCAGCATTTTCTCCTTTTCCTACAATGTTTTCAAAAGGCTTCTTCCTCAGGGTCTTTAAAACTCGGTATTGTGTGGTAAGGAGTTAAGTGCATGGGATATAACAGGAAAATGGATTTCTTCTTTGGCATTATAATGAATAAATGGAAAATGAATCAAAACTGTCAGGAGTCGACTAAAACACCCCACTGGTTAACTTGTCATAGGTCCGGGAAGAAAATTCAAAGGGCAATAACTCCGGTGATTGTCAACAAATCCTACTAGAAGTAAATTGTAAGTGCACAGGTTTCCATGATAAGAACGCTTCAACGAAAATTTTAGACAATTTGGTTGAAAGCACTGTGAGGAAAAGAGGACACAAAGTTGTGTTGGCGGACTTACAGACAGACAAACAACCGTATTATAGTTTACCCTTCCTTACTTTATCGCTTGGGAGGGGGTTATAATAAACAACTAAATAATACAAACACTGATCTTTAAAATGCCTGATAACTCTAACACATACCTCATTAAAACTTTACCTGGCGACAAAATTTAAGACTGGCCAATTTAAAAAACGTTTACAAAAACGAATTAAATGTGACTTAACAAAGACAAATGTGACTTAAATGGTGGGATTTCTCTTTCATGGGATAGAAACTGTTTCGGTAATAGGAGAAATTGCTGTGTACTAGCTTTTCCTTCTCCCAAGAAGCTTCTTAAAGCGCTTAGGGTATCCAGCTTTTTCTCTTTTCACCAAATGTTTGCAAAAGCCTTCTTCCTCAGGTTCGCTAAAATACGTGATTGTATAGTAAAGGAATAAAATTAAACTGGTTCCATCACATATTCAAATTATCGAGCTCTGACTGCCTTTATATCCACTTGACAACAGGATGAACATAACATAATTATGACATGTGAAAAAATCTCTAAACTTTCGATTTCTGTTTGTTCTGAAGGAACCAAAGATAAAAATCAATTTGGCACATATCCTGAGATGAAAGTTTTGAAGCACAAAACAAAAGATCAATAAATAAAGCTCGGGACAGAGTAGAAAGCATTAAAGGGACGTAATCACAGAATCAACATCACATGGTCACATGACGGCGGGAGATGGGGCACCAAAAGGTAAATATCGAATTGCGCTACAATAATAACATATATTTCATATGTTTTTTTCCTCACAAAGTCATTTGAAAGTATGCGGAAACAAATCTAACATCATCCTATACACTGCACCTTCTCATGTCTTATAAACAGAGACCAGAAAATGATCAGTCTGCAGTTCGTTCAGTCTGATCTTTGTCTACCCTCTTTGATACATAATGCGTCCATTTACTGAAACAACTCGAAGTAAAATATCTGATTCAAAAGCATGTATTCTTTCTTCTCATCACTTTGACTCATTCGATGAGGGGAAAAGCGCACACACATTCACTCATTAGCAGCGACATCTTCACCTCTCGCTACCCGTTTTGTCATTTGACGTGTAAGTTCTACTCCACATAGCACTCTCGATGAATGCTGAAATCAAACAACCATTGTAATATATATCAGCACTTCAAGTTTTTCCGAGCTTGAGTATACGTTTCCATTTCGAAGAAGACGTCTGGCCGGTGCTCGGACTCGGACTGGGTGGCATTAGGGAGGGTGGTTGTCCGATTCCCGGGGACTGGAATGTTGGTAGGAGTGAAAGATTGATCGGTATGGTTGGGCTGTCAGAACCTGCAATAAAGAACAACCGCTTTCATTTTTAATCATCATCAATTTGGATCCTTATTAGTGAAATTGCAAGTTCAATACTACTGAGTTATGCTGTGTGAAAAGGGGATTTATCGGTAAGCTTTCTGCATGTCAATGGACCAGTCTACCTCATGATTTAGCTGGTTGATGGAAAAAATTCATTTTATGAATCAAGAATTAGCCTATGACTTGCTTGTTATAACGGATCACAGAGACGTATTTAGCGCGCAGAGTACAACTCATTTTTACTCGAAACAACTAGACACTTATCATATTTGGATTGTAAAACAAGTGGAATCGAAACCACTGCATGTGGGTGCCAACATTCGGCTGCACCTTTTTATTCAGTCAAAAGTCTAAGTCGAAAAGGGGACACAAATGGGTAAAGAAAATTAAGGGTTACCTGCCCTTCTGGTTTGTATTTTGTTAGTATATGGCCTGCAACACGCGAAAAGGGGCATTCGGACATTTGCGTATAATGTCGTCTCGGATCAGCCTGCGCAGATTGATCCGAGACGATACTTTACGACTACATTCGATTTCGTACTATGTTAGACTTGCGCGAAAGAGAAAAATGCATAAGAACGAAAAGTGTCGTCTCGGATTAGCCTGCGCGGACTGCGCAGGCTGATCCGAGATGACACTTTACGCAAATGTCCGAATGCCCCCTTTCGCGTGCTGCAAGCCAATTATATGTAGCGAAAATGTGAAGTAAATGTTTGTATTGACATAGGTATGAGAAAAAGTCAAACTTTTTACATGACGATGACCCGGATGCCGAAAGGGCTATGACCAGACCTAGATTGATATCTTCCAAAATTTGTGATATTATATTGACTACTTAGACATTGAAAAAAAAAAAAAATCAATATTTTTCTTTGAGTTCTTATTCAAGAGAAAATAACGAAATCGGCAAAATTGCATTTTCTTTCCACAGCGTCTATCCGTGTGTTTTTATCACATTCTCTACTCTCTACTGCTTTTGATAAACATGGTATCGACGCTTCAAGCAAAGCGTAAAGAAAAAAATAAACAGCTAAAAATGCTAAAATTGCAAGTTTTCTTCAGTGATATACCTATTCTTGATTTTGGCCCTGATGATGAGGTCTCCTCTTGAGAACTTCCGGTTTCTGACTGATCATCACGTGACAGTTTAGAGCAGAACTTCCGTGCTAGAGAACTTGTGACAGTATTTTGGTACATCTGACCTTTTACATGTACATTCTTCTTTTTCTTCTCAAACTAGTATAGAAAAAAAAAATTTATTAAAGTTGGGGAAAAAAAATGGTTAAGTCATTATAGCTGTTCTTGTATGAGCTCAGAAATATAAGTTATGTGAGCTACATTGTGATACTGGCTTTTCTCGTTTCACAACCATCTGTCATTTCAGAGAAGTCATCAGTCGTTCATATTTGCCTCTTCGATAATGTTATTCAAACAACTTTGACACAAATGGAACACAACATGTCATAGACATATAATAATGGATGTAAAAAAAACCATGTTCATTAGTAACACATTTTAGATTCAAAGGGTAAGTCGATAACTGATAGACAACACAAGCAACAAGTTTACCAATTATTAACAGTAACACTTGCCTTACATTGCTCTTATTTTAATTCTGATATAATTTCTGATTGACTAAGCCTTTTGGTTAAGCCAATCAGAAATTGCGTTACTTTCAACTTTTGAAAAATTTTGGTAACAGGACCAAGAGGACTTTTAAGATTGGTTGTTGTATACGCGCCGAGGCTGCAAAGAACAGGCTGTACAGAACAGGCAGTCTGATATTTTATTTTTCCTACCGTATAAACATTCTGGATGACTTAATTTCTTTGTTGTATTTTTCGTGTCTTATATACAATCTCAACGAATAATTAGACTTTTACACTATTACACTGGTCAAATTAAGTTTACTTTTTTTACAAAATCATCGGCTTCCATATTTAGATGGAGCAAATGCCTACCGCAACGTCTTGGTCAAACTCCACCATATCACGGTCTACAAGAACAAAGCGACCGTTTATTTTCCATTCACTCTGAGCGTGGTAGACATTTTCGTCTGAGGCCAAAATACGTCTGAACACTTTTTCACTGTCTCGTTTCTTCGTCGGTCCAAGATGGCTGTCGCTTAATATGTCCAGCTCTTCAAGAAGGAAGAAATTTCGGGGATCTTCCTCTTCTGATCTGTGAGCTTTCATCATGGCCTGTAGAATTAATTTAACATATTCTTTACTCTTTTGATCGTGATGTACAGACCTTTATATACTTAGTTACATGTATTAATTTCACATCGATTGAGTACGAAGTTCTTGCAACTTATACTAATCTCTCTCAATTCTACTACGTGGGAACTACACCAATACTTTCGCCGAATGTGGGGGCCAATGAACGGTCCCGAAGTGGAAGTTGACACCCGCTCCCGGTTGTCGAACTCAGGACTTTATGGTTACGAGGAAGACGCTCGACCTCAGAACCATAGACACCACGACCAGCGTTATATGTCACACAGTTATGCAAGTCTCTAATCTATAGCCTTAAGAATGTTAACCAAGAAACCGAAGGTTTTTTTCTTTTAATCCGATTTATAAACTATACATTACGATACAACTTCTTTTTTAGCCTAAAACGAAGGCATAGTACAAAAACTATAAACAAAGGTAATCGTAATGAAACCCAAAGCATGCTTTTCAAATTTCTTCTTAGTTGGTTGTGTACAATGATATGGTTTATAGAATAATCCTTCACCAGTATCTCTAAAAAGAGGGCATACTCACGGACGACACAATTCGCTTTCAATTTCATCTAAATTAATTGAAGCCATGAATAAGCCATGATATGACTAGAATTATATCATAAAATGCGTGAACTACCATTCAAATAAAAAAAAAATTCCCACGAGTGCTACATGTATGTGAAAACTGTTTTTCTTAAACTCTTAGTATGTTTGGAGCAAATTTGCCCAACTCTGTATCTGTGTTATCAGAGTTGATCAAGTCTTCACTGCAAGTTCTGTGTAGTCTAGTCTCGATCCACGCTGTTTGCAAAAACACATATTGCAAGCGATAAGATTGCAGAGAGTTAATGTACCTGGGTTATGATATCCTGAGCAGTGCTAGAGATCGGCGCTTTAAAGATGGTATAGGGCTGGTCGGGTGATACATTATACACACATACAAGGAACATATTTTCGTCCTTATCCCAGTCACCAGAGGGCGGACTTGATTCGTCATACTTCCGCTAAACGAACAAATAATAAGAAATATTGTGTAAAGTTCTGAGCTTTTTTCACCAGTCTTTCTCGCAACGAACCAACAATTAACAGTTAGAACGTATTTTGATGTTCTCTGTTAACCAATAATTCATAGACAAGCACCTAACAAAAAAAACCTAAAAAAAAATCAACCAATTCAGTCATACAATATTAACTAAGTGAAATTGCAAGAGCTTGAGCTCGCATTTGTAAAACCAATTTGCATATAATTATGGCGTTGACCTGAAGCGATTCAACAACGTTACAGATCAACGGTTCTCACATTGTGCTTTTAGCTTTAGCCAATATTAAAATAGCCAAAGCAGTATACATGTATCTTAGGGTGTCGTTCTGCTCCATAATCATTAACACAAATCCATTTTTCAGGACTTTCAGTCCTTTGATTTAACTATGTACCAAACAAAGACTTAAACTTGACCATATTGAAAGGATTTAGAGACGGCAAACCAAATATTCCAAAATTATGTATGTATTTGTCTTTCAAAGCTTAGATAACATTGTGGGAAAAGGAGAAAATGATGGTTACTTGCATTTACCTTTTTCCCACATTTTTTTCTCTCAAAAACCGTCTTCTTAATGGTCCTTGAAATACGGGATCCTTTCTCAAAGAATATTTAAATACTTATTTCAAGTTTCCTCTACCTTTAGCTGATGTGGTGATAATAGAAAATTTATTTTTAGAAGCTTACATGTACGTAAAGATCACACTACAAGAAAAGATTACTGTGATGATGAAACTACACTTACATGTAACCGATATTTTGTGCCCTATAATGATAAAAAAGGTATTTTCAAAAGTGTGATAGCTTTTTCTTCTCGTTTACTGCCCCCCCAAAAAGTCATCTTTGAGACAGCGCAATGGTTGCTACAGATTACAGAAGAGTGGTCATCTGACTTCCCAAATCAATATTTTGCATTTATGATTACTAACTGTAGGAGAGGCTAGATGACAATCTATGACATATTTTCTATCAAAACACTGAAGGTAATCATTCTAGCGGTTCACCACAAACGCTGAAATTTGACTAGATTATTCTCTATATGGCTTTAAATTTATGTTAACGCTTAGGTTTCTAAGCGTAACTCAATGCTCTTCAGCGCACATTATACTCTAAGAAATAATGATAGACAATAAAAACTTACTCTCTGTTCCTTTGACAACATCGTGGATACCCATGCCCGGCTACTGGGATCCTGTAATAAAACATTCAGAGAATCAATCAACCCATTGGCTGCTAATTGCGACTCAATGACCTTTTGTGGACAGTACAGATCAAGATCAGACTGCACAGAACGTGCAAAACTGTCCGATAAAGAGATTTTTTTCCCCCAAACGTCTTTGAAATAGCAAAATTTGGGTTTTTTCTATCAGCTTGAAAGTTTCATTTCTCTACTGTAGCATGTTTTTAAGTGTTAAGATGTATCTCAGGTAAGACTGTGGGTCAAACTTGATTCACAAGCAATGTTAAAAATGATATAATAGATGGTACTGTCACTGTCTACACACACGAAAAGACTTACAGTGCTAACTTTCCGGAGCACCAATTTTCCAGCACCTTTCCATTTATTCTGAGCTTGGAGAACTTTTTCCGACATACTGAGAATTCTTTGACTGCTTGATCTCTCCTGTTCCTTCTTTTCCCAGCTGTTTTGAACGTCTTCCACTAACACGTAGTCTCCAACCTTCTCCTCCGGACGGCCTGCCTTCGCTAGAGCCTGAATGTAATAAATGAGCCGCGCTCTGGTAAAAGGAGGTTTAATGGATCTACGTGATGCATTATACCAAGTAGATCATTACATTATTATGGATCCATAAAGGTCATCTTGTATAACAAGCGACTGAATCATGAAGTAGAATGGTCCTTAGTCATTCAGAAAATTCATCAATGGCAAAAAGTTTCAACTCAGGTCAGCATATGTGGACTACGCAGGCTGATCTGGGTCGATACTTTTTGCAGATGCAAGCAAGCCCCCTTTCTACAGAGCATGGCTCATACATAACAGGAATATAAACAAGCCGTCATATTGTAGGTCGTGACATTTAGTTGCGTAAAATTTTCCACTGCACTGGCTACTTTGTGGTGCTAAAAGAAACTAAAAATTCACGAAGATGAATATTTGAGCTGGAAGTATTATTTCTTAACAGCGGTCATGGGTATCATTTTTTCAACATTATCCCCAACTTAGTAGGACAGATAATTATTTCTTTTCTCATAATGTTTTTCAAAGGCATCGACTGCACGGATGTTTGTAAAGTGATGAGGTAATCTTTCTGATGACACAAAAATGCTAAATTGATTCTAATTCTGAAGTTAGTCCATGTCGGTATAAAACACATTTACATCGATCCACAAATAAATATTAAGTGTTCATTTTCAAAAATTAAAGTCCAAATATTCACTGAGTGAGCTGGCTAACTGAATTACTGAAAAAGAAGCGTAAGACGCCAATAAATCGAGCTATAAGTTAATCAATAAATTTATAAATAGAAAGATATGATAAGTAGAAACACCCTGTAACAACCAACCTGAGCTATTGCATCATACACTGAGGTATCCTGGGTAACCTTTAGTATGACGTATTCGTCAGGGGCGGTAACTCCAAATACACTGATAAAGAACATTCTGCGTTTCAACTTCGTCCCAACTGGGTTTACGAGCTATAAATACAAAGGAAGAAATTCTAGATAACAAACCTCACGCTGAAGACAAAGCATTTTACTCATAATTAGAATGTGGAAAATACCGCTCATTTTACCCAATCCGACATGATAAAGAAGGTACGAGTACAAAGAAATGTTCTTTAAGTATACACCAGTTGCCACTGTGTGAAAAAAAAAAAAAGCCTTTTTCAACATACACTCTTTTGTCAAAATTGGTACCACTTCTGTTCTGTGCGGCAAATTATTGGGTATCAAACTACAAGATGGCAGACACGTTGCAAAATATTTATATTTAATCCTACTGAATGAGCCGCACTGACGCTCCAGACACTTGCCAATCTTAAAACACTTATGACAAAACTTATCCTTCATATATGCAAACTACACATCGCTGTACTACAAAAATACAAACGCTACTCACATGTACATCTCGGCCATCTTTAGTATCTGAGAGGTCCTTGACCTTCGTGAACACAGATTTTAAAATGGCGGACGTGGAATCCGTAATATACTCATGGCGACTACAGGGCTCTAGAAGTTCCTCCTCGTGTTTCGAGTAGATGAAAATGGTGGCAAGCTCTAACGGTTGATTATTGATATTCCGCAAGCGCACGTGACGATAGCCTGTAAAAACGTAAATTTGTTCCATAGGAGTAAACATTCTCACGACCTTGAAGTAGACATATTTTGAAAACACTGTAGGAAAGGAGAAATTGCTTGTACCAAGCAGTTACACCTCGAATTCCCACAATGATTTCCATTCATAAAAAATGTATTCCTGCTCTTCAAATATATCTTATTCGTGTCACATGAACCATCTGAAAGTATACCTAAAAAAGCGTTTATTTTTTTTTTAACAATTATGAATAATGGATAGTATTTTAAGTTGAGTAAAAAAGAATGATATGGCAGGCACTAGGTTAAAAAGCGATACTTGGTGTAAACCTAGCCATAAAAGCGACGCTTCTTTAGTGTAATCCTAGCCAGTAACTTATAATACCTTTCGACGATTAAAATGAAACTAAACACAAGAGGTAAAGTCTTTTACGCAGAGTCATAGCATTTTGAGAAAGAAGCCCTTTTGTAAAACAGCTCTGTGGAATTTTTGAAGCCATCATCTAGACACGTTCACCAAAGGTAAAGACTAGAAATATATTATGCATGTGTATGCAGAATTTTTATTCATTTGCATGTTTTTACTTCAGTTTATATGCAACTTTTAAATGTTTCACTTTTTCTTTACTGACTGATAATAAGAAGCATTAGATAATAAAATACTAATTTTAGGCTTACCTGGTCTGAGGCATTTGAGAGGAATGACACGTTGTGAGACTACGTGGTTGGTAATGGTATCCGTGACAACAAACCGTATGAACGCCAGTTCCGAATACATCACCTAGTATAATACAAATATGTACAACGATCACACCAATTTTCAAATGTTTTATATTTTGGCTGACTTCTCCCTCTATCATTATTCTGGCTGCCTGCATATTAACGTAAAAATGGAGAGAAAACAGAAACAGAAAACAGTGCATTTACAAAAATACCTAAGCTCATATTTATCAAAATGCTAAGATAAATTTGCCTTTATATACATTTTTTGTTTGGACGGCTAACGCTTAAAAACGCTTATTTATGAACATAAAAAAAGCCTCAAAAGCCTTGATTCCACCCATGACAATGTAGGAGCCAAGAGTGTTTTGCAGTCATACACTTCGGAAGAACTGACTTACGTATTTCAGATAGACGGGTCTTCCATTTCTCACCACACGGTGTAACTCACTACTCATAATACACAACATTTATTTTGTTTATGTAACAGATGAAGTATCTAAGTGACACAGAGCATACGAATATTAGGTATATAGTCTGAACGGCATATATACATATAAGTTATACAAATTAAGTACTCAGTGTATCTTCTAGTATGTAGTCAGAAAGATAAAAAGACAAAACGACATTAATCATATATATTTAGTAGGTAATTGAAATGACACAAGTTATACATTTGGTACAGTAACGTTATGTAGTTGAAACGACGAGTTAAATCAAATTAAGTAAACAGTCACTGAGCTTCAGGATCTTCCAATACTAAGTCTGCCGACACTTGACGAGCAATCACAAAAGCCTGGTTCGAATTCTGCTGGCGATGCTGGTCATGTGGCATTCTTGTGTGTAAAAACACATAAAACCCCGGTCTAACACTGGCGATTGAAATAACACTGTGAGACTCAAACCAGTCGTGATGACCAATGTTACACTATTTATGTTAATATGTATAATGGGCGTAGTACTCGGCATTCATAATTCTCTTTTAAATCTAAGGCTCTTGCACAACCGTACCTGGAATGTGAAAACATCGTTCCATATTGGGTTGAGAGCATTTCTCGAGATTACTTTTGTCTTATGTTTAGCGCAGTCCACCGGAATTCCTATAATCTCTACCTCTACTTGAGTACTGGCCGTATAGTTGGAACATACATATTGGCCGGATATCACCTGTAATGAAATATAAATTGGTTTAACCCTTTCCCACAGAATCCCAGGTTTTAACGACCCTTAGACAGAAGGCTTTAGAAAACACTGTGGGAAAAGGAGAAAATGCTGGAAACCAGCATTTTCTTCTT
Organism: Hippopus hippopus; assembly: GCA_946811185.2. Taxonomy (NCBI): domain Eukaryota; kingdom Metazoa; phylum Mollusca; class Bivalvia; order Cardiida; family Cardiidae; genus Hippopus; species Hippopus hippopus. The sequence goes on along the minus strand of OX328106.1, from coordinate 44,357,661 downwards.
TTCCAAAAATGTTTTCCTCTCTTTCAAAAACAAATTTCAATTTTTGAGTCATATCTATGTGTTGTCTTCAAATGATTTCAATTGGACCAGTCTAAAATTTTGTCGTTTTGTAAAGAGTTAATCGGTATCCTATGCATCTCGATCTCTGACTTTCTTTCTGACAGTGAAGACCAGAATCAGACTGCAGGGGCGTGCAGTGATCTCGGTCTGAAGTACTGATTTCCTATTTATTGTCCGAGCTTTAGATTACCAATTTCAAATTCAAGTTATCGTTCTGTAATAATTGTATTTTCACTCAACCATTTAATTCCACACACACACACTCTTCATATTTTTATCATTTTCAGAGTGATTTGTTCCGCTATCTAAAGAAATGATCAGCCATAATACGATGATTATCAATCAAAATAAAGAGTTGCAAAAGTTTGAAAAAACAAATAATGACTCAAGGTTAATCGTTTACATGGATGGTTAGTTGGCGTTCCGATCAATTCATCATATAATGGTTTACTTACATGGAGTGTAAGAACTGTTGTGTGCAGTCCATCGAATTCTTTGTCCAACGGATTGAAGTGATTGTACATAACATGACTTTTATCCCACGTGACTGCTGGCTTTAAAACATATCCACTTTGGCCGTTTTGCTCGAACAAGGCTGTATTGATTGCTATGGCCGTATCTGAAAAGTAAGAAAGATATTGTAGACATAGACACAGGAAAGCATACCTCTACAAAACATCTTGAAACAAGCCTTATTGTCGGTTCTGGTTCAGCAAAGAATTATACATATACTTTCAAATTTTAGACTACACTTGCCAAAATCTTTCCTAAAATAAAGCTGCAAAGAGAAAACTTTGAAGGAAAGGAATTTTCCCTTTATGAATGATCTTGTTTTATAATTGATTGAATGGTGTTTAAACCGCTCACAATATCATTTCAGTCATATCATGGTGACAGATCACATACTCACGTATGTCAGGGTTTTCACCTGTCGTAGTGCGGTTCATATTTATTTGCACTGGAAACAAGCTTTAAGACATCGAGAAAGGCAAAGAATTAAAAGTGGCAGCAAGAGAGTTAACTCATAACTCCGAAAGCCTTTTTACGACTTTCTAGAAGGTTGGGAAAATGCAGTTTTTTTTTCAGCAGGACAGAAAACGTTATTGGAATCTGAGGAGTCGCTTGTTATAATCAATTTCTCATTATCAATTTCTCATTTCCCCATAAAGTTTTCCAAAGCTCATGGGTGAATTTAAGTACATACCTTCAGTTTGGTAATTTAAAGCCACCATCTGGATACCGAAGGCCCAAAACAAAACTGGGTTGAAATTGGACGAGTCTATTCTCATTCCAGCCGGATAAGTTCTCATTAATTGCTTTTCGGTATGAGTGACAATGGAGTTAAGGAGAAGAGTCATTTGTTGTTACCAGTAAATAAAATTTACTAACCTCTCATTCATCTCATTTTTTTCTGATTTTCATTAGCATTTATGAGTAAAATATGGTTTATGAATTTAATTCGATAAATTGCTAAAACAATATAGAGCAGACGACGCTGAGAAAGTCCCTGTAAAATATGGACAATGATTTTAAGGAAAAAAGATCAACGTTTTAAATCATTACATCGTAAAACTATCCTTATAAAATACTTATCTAGAGGTATTATCAGATATTTGTTTGGTGTTTTTGATTCTTGATTTTCTGGAACAAATATACATTTCAAACATTCAGAAAAGATTTCAATGCAGCCAAACCAAAGTATTTTACACCGTAAATGGGTAGCATTTCAAGTACATAACAAGTAATTCAATTTACCATTTACCACACAGTGCCGAGTTTTAACATCCCTTATGAAGATGGCTTTACAAAACATTGTGGGAAAAGGAGAAAATGCTGGTTACCAGCCCTTTCCCATTTTCCCATGTTTTCTTCCCTGTGAAGGAAGAAATCATCATTTAAGCTTCATTTTATTTGTCGTCTTCAAATGCTTTCAATTAGGTCGAGTCCAAAAAATTGTCGGTTAGTACAGAGTTAAGTCAAGGATTTGTAACGCCGTCAAGGATATTTGATGACAAGGTTCGGATTTCTCCTACACAGTTGTTTGGCTTTATTCTCGTTCAGGGATGACACCAGGTAACAAGATGGGGTACTGTCTGGTCTCTTTTGGCGGAGGGAAATGTTTGTGTTAATACTGTGATCTCCTCGATCTGAAACAGAGAATTATGTACATTGTACTGGAATCCTTTCATGGTTAAAAAAATCAAAGCACTGACAGTAATGACACACAGGCTTTTCCATTGTGCAAAAGAATAAGCACAAATAACTTAATTTTATGCATGGTTTGCCTATATGTCAAACTTTCAAATTCAAAATTACTATTGTGGTTCCAATATGAGGGAAAAAAATCAATTGACAAGTAAATCCACCATTTACTTTTAACAGTAGCATGAACATACTTTTTTTTTCTCCAAGGTGACATATAAATACAGCTTTTTTTATGTCGACTTCCAAGAAATTTTGAAGAAAAAAAACGTGCAAGAAGATATTGCACATTCTTTGGATATTCCTTCTATGTGTTAGACGTAATAGTTTATGCAGTTTCCATACATAGCAAGTATTGTAACGGTTTAAAAGTTTTTTTAGAATAAATTATGAAGGAAATAGACCACTGGTGATTAAGAACTGCGATATATTGCAATTCAAAAGGAACAGAGAAACTTGAAGATATCGCCAAATTTGTGCTATCGTGCTTTTCGTCTATAAAAGACATATACTGTGCTTTTGATACGGAAAACAAAGTGAGAATAACGTGACATTGTTTACCGCTCGATGAGGGAGGCGTCCCGGCTATACTTCCATGTTGTTTCTTTCCACCGCCTGGTTTAGCATATCTTTGCTTTAGAGAAGAATTCGGACTCACGTTGAGACCTGTGGGTAGACAAGACGTGTGTCGTTAGCCGACTCATAAAAGTATACAGTGTATGTAGTTATCAGGTTTCTATTATAATCAGCTGATCCATGCCATTTCCGGATTCACCAGTCAATCTAAATTCAATTCTATTTTTTTATGCCAAGATCAATCATATGATTAATTAAGGCATTAAGCTTCAGCTAACTGACTGGCCAGTCATTGGTATCTGAAATAGGACAGTATTAAGAACGGTTGATGAAAACGAACTGCTCACTGCCTTGTTTTATCTCTCTGGTATTCTGTTTGAGTATTCTGTAAATCTCTTTCTGTAAAAGTTTGAATTACTTTGATAATCTTCAACTTCTTTCAAATATCTCGCGGGACTTGATTAAAAAACTTTATTCTAGCAAAAGAAACATCGTTAACTTTGTACAGAAGGGTTCATCTAATCTAAGCATATTCCTTCGATACCAAGTTAACCCTTTACCAAACGATCACATGTTTTTACGAACTTGAGGCAAAAGCTATTGGATCCGTATTTCGTGACAAGGAGAAGTGCGCACATCCAGCTATTTCTCCATTTCACAAAACGTTTTCTATCCGTTCAAAGGCAAACACCATTATTTGAGAAACATCTAATTTGTTGTCTGCAAATGGTCTCAAAACGACAAGTTGAAAAACTTTGTCATTTAGTGTGTGGATCCCGGAGTTAAGAGTCATTCGATCTATATCATGAACGACCTTTCCCAATTACTCCAATTACACGATAAGAAAAGAGCAACAATACCTCTAAACTTCACTGCTTGCAGGTATACAACAAGGTCCGACAACTCTTTTGCAATCTGACTGGCTTTCTTTGCTTTATTTTTAGACTGACTCTTGACCTCCTGCATATCATCATCAAACTGCCAATCCAGTTCCGGCTGACTCTTTGGTCGATGCTTCTCATTAAACGTGCAAGATCCTCTTCTGTCACGAGGAAAACGTGCTTTTATACGTGTCTTACATAAATTCAAATTAAACAACAACGATAATATACAAAATAACAAAACTATCAGCAACAGTAATAGTTATTAAACTATAACAATGATTTTTTTTTTGGCAAAATAAGTGTTCCTAGTTGGAAAGGATATACTAGGATACATTAAGGTTACGCTAAATGTATATTACTGGCACTATCAAGGCACCTTTTCCAAGTTAATAAACATATGAAAATTGTGCATTAAAAGATAAATTCATTGCGAGTGAAAATCATTCAAATTCCAAATAGATATAAACTAAGATGGAAATTGATCTTGCCATTCCTTAATTAAAAGTCAAATGGGGTTGAAAATCGTGTTAACAGAAGAGAATACTTTATTAATGGGAATTACATTTTTTTTATCATTAACAACATGACGCATACACCATTATATCAAATCGTTTTTGTCAGACCTGCTTAAGTAAGCAGAAACTGAAAAAAATATGAATACGATATTCTGTCCGTCCGTCTATTTGTGCATCTGTCAACAGTTTATGTGGACATCAGTGTCGAAGATTTCTTACAAATTCTCTTTGGTTTATCGTTTTAAAAATCTTTTCTTATGATTTCTTCTGGTCAAAAAGGGTCTGCTTTCGCATGAAGGAGCTGTTGGTGGATATATTGTTATGTTTATCAATTCGCTGCTAAGCACAAAGTCAATTATACTTACTGGACAGTGTTGATCAAAATTAGCCTTCACTGTTTGTGTAATCTTATCTTGCTCGACACTGACCAAAATGACGGGGTTTTTCCCAGAAAAACAGTTTTAAAATTACGATATTTGGGTGTTTGCTCTTGGTTCGATATCTACCTTTAATTCATTTTGCAGTGAAACTCTCTACCACACAATCCCGACCATAACATGGAAGGCTTTGAAAACATGGCGGGAAATGGAAAAAATGCTGGTAACCAACATATTTTCCTTTTCCCACTATATTTTTCACCCCATCTAAAACAAATTCCATCATTTGAGCCACATTGAAATCGTATTCTGCAAATGCTTTCAATTCGGACCAGTCTTTGACTTTGTTGTTTAGTAAAGAGTTATTCGCTAGGCGTCCATACCTCATCAAGTCTCCGCAGGAACCTGATGGATGCATGGAACCATCCTTGTCTTCATTATCCGGGGAGGTCCGACTCTCCTGACTGTCTACCGACCTTCGAGAATCTTTGACTGTGAAATAAAACATAAGATAATGAATTAAAACACTCAGGCTTTGTCTCAACTTGACCCATGCCGTCAGTGCCGGATAAATAACATAAATAACACTGAACGACTTCTATGTATTTTTTTAATCCCTAAACTGCTAAGTAAATAGAATTAAGACTTTAAGTCAACAGTATATACTGAAACATTGTGATTACAAAGTTCTTGTTGCTGTAAAAAAAAAAAAAACTCACCGTATCAGACAGTGTAGATCCAAGATCAGACTGCAGTCTGATCTTGATCTACACTGTCCGCAAAAGAGCACTAGGTCATCCTTAGCAGCCTTAGGATTAAATTTTGGCCAGTAGAACAGACACAGTTAATTCGAAGATTTTCACTGCTAAAAATACGTCACTGTTCATTTGGCAGTATAGATAAAAAAAAAAAACGACGGCATGTTTTGTCTTAAAATTCTAAAGGAAAGATTACGAATTATTCAGTGGGTATGAAAACCCTGACACTATACTACAAACCATTTTTGGCATTGAAATCTCATAATTTAGCGGACAGTTCAGACTCAAATTCCGATAGTGCATTCTGCGCAGTTTATCTACAACATCCGCAAAATTATTAAGAGTTGATCACGGCCTGCTACAGGTAGTTTGGATGAGTTTATTGTCCTTCTGGACAGTAAATGGTAACTTGCAACTATTGGTTTTACATATTCATACGAGCAAAAATTTTCTGTTTTTTCTACTAGTCAAGTTTAAACATATATTCGAGAAGTTAATGGGGTAGGGCCACAAGTTCTTCCAACTTAGATTCGGCCCTTCCCCTACAATCAAATAAACAATAAAAGTAAATAAACAAGCAATTTCGTTGAAATGATATCCCCCGCCGAAAAATTTACTTGACCGCGTAACTTAAAATCGCTCCCAGTCGGCCATTTTTCATCGAATCAAAAAATAGAAAAAAAAGTATCGGCGGAATGGGTTCTTGTACACATGTATAAAGTTTCACGAAATTCCGTCCAATTGTCTTGGAGATATTCTCCCGGACGGACACACGGACGGACGGACAACGCTAAAACTATATCCCTCCGCCTTCGGCGGGGGATAATAATGGAAACTAAACATATAAAAGACAAGGTGTAGATAACTAAATGAAATAGAAAAAAAGTGTACAACAAAATAAAAATAGAAAGAAGGAGAAATTGATAAAGACAGGAGAAAAAATGAACAAAGGAAACAAAAAATGAACAAGGTAGAGTTAGTTTTTCTACTAACCATCTGTAACGTCATCTTCCTCATCATCGTCATCATCTTCATCATCAAAATCATGTGACGTTCCGCTCTCCGTCATCACAATACTATAATTTCTGCTGAAAGCTGAGGCCTGAAAGAAAATGTGGTATGTAGGAATATATATTGTCATCTCAATTTCATATGCTTGTACTATTTATTTGGCAAGAATACACTTACGAAAACGTGCATGCTCGGACGGGTCTCTAACCTTAAATCACTATTTATGTCGCCTAGCGATTCCTTTTCAATAGGCTGCCCTATGGTAATGACTCTTTCGTGTAATAATACAGTCCAAGAGAAAAATATTCAATGGTATAAACATTTTCAATGCAATCCATTTTTTCTTACTATGAAAATGCCTACGAAGCTACTACAGTGCGAAAAAAAGGTACTCGTTCTTTACCATTTGGCAAGATTACACTTACGAAAACGTGACTCATTTAGAACTGAATCAATAACAGCCAAATCGTAATTCGAACAATAGAATACACAGTCTCAGAGTTGATTAAAGTGTACATTTATTCCAATCTTGGGTCAATTTTCGTAAATATGATAAGAATGTAACCTTTTAATCCTTAGGCTGTTAAGCGCAACTCACTGACCTTTTGCGGACAGTGTAGATCAAGATCATACTGCACGGACCGTGCAATCTGATCTTGGATCTACACTGTCCGATAAGGAGATATCTGTCCTCCAAGAATACCTTTGAAATAGCAATATTTGGATTTTTACTATCGGCTTGAAAGTTCCATTTCTTTTATTTAGCAGGATAAGGGTTAATTATTATGCTGCTAAATAAACATAAGCAACAATTTTAGTCGCTGTAGAAGGTCAATTGCATTTGACTGTAAGGATTGTATTTCCCACTTCATCTCACAGATTGTAGGACAGAGTAGATCTGAAGCTTGTTAGATTGCTAGTCTTGTGCAGTGGGATCGTTTCGTTAATGTGCAAAATGAATCGTGTTTACGTACCCGTTTGGCAGTTGCGTGTTGGTCGGCCTCTTCCCAAATCTTTTTGTTTTTGATGAGTATTTTATATTTGAGCTGGTTTGGAGATGGTAGAACAGGGTCGTCCGTAAAATCAGTGTCAAATAAAAACTGGGTCACCAACTTCTCTCCAAAAATACTCTGTAAAAAGGGGAGAATATAGAAAGAAGAAGTTCAAATGAAAGCTGTTACTGATCTACACAAATCTTGTTATTCGGGTCTGAGAGAAACATGTAACGGCATCGAAAAGTTCGTGGCTCGTTTTTACTCAATCTAGTTCAATTCTGGATCACAGGCCAAGCCATATGTTTGGCTGATACCGATCGTCCCAGTGTTTCAGAGAGTTAATCTTGAAATTTAAAGTTTGAACAATACTAGTCTTTTGATTTGTGTGTTAGTAAATACAATACGAAAGTAAGTGAGCGATGTTCAGAAAGGTTGCAAAGTAATAAAAGACCGGTCAAAGCATACGATCTAATACAGATATTGAACTGGCGAAGAACTCTGGAGGGCAAAGAACTGCATGAAATCGTTAAAATTATCACATGGGAGTCATGCTCTGAGAAAAGAGGGAGTTAATGCGTCTACAGTGCAAGTCTACATTGCGAGTCATTACATAATTATGGATCCATGAAATCTTTTTTGTCTAACAACTGACTAATCATGAAGCAGAATGGTCCAAAAAGCAAAACGCTTCGATCCATGTAAGCATTAAACCCCCTTTTGCCAGAGCGATCTATTTTAAAATCAAAGTCGTTTTTTTATCCAACCGTTTCTGCATATAATGTGACAGGAACATTCAAAACAATGTCTATAAATGAAAAAGGTAAATTGACTTGCGATATAAGAATACTCTTAACTTATTTTGATCACTACTCATGACTTGCTTATCAATAACTTCTAACTAAAACATTAAGATTAATAACGTCCCCTACCGTAAAAATCTGAGCCATCTTCTGTTGTTGAGCAATGGAGCAGTGGTTCTCCAACGAGAGTATCACTGGATATGGTGACGTCACAAACGCACTGTCATTGATGGCCTCTACAACCGCCTATTTTAGGAAATAAGAAAAACTCATATACACATGTATGCTCGTGATAGATGATAGCTTGTCGAAACTTGTGCAAATGCGATCCTTATTGGACGAGGCATGTATGTTACTGATAAGGCTTTAAGAACCATAACTTACATGAAACCTATTAAGTCCATAATTAAGAGTGTCTAAGGCAATTCTAACTTAAATAAGATCTTTGTAGTTAGAGCATGTTGATAGACGATGGTATATTAGGCGACCATTATTGTAACTTTATTCTCTGTGGTCAAAGCATGCTACTGAAAAATAATCCGTTAGACGACAAACCTATAGATGAGTTGTGAATAACTAGAGATTGCCCGTTAACGATTAGGCCGCAAGACCGTAACAGAGATTTCTGAAGTAAAGCTTTGTCTGTGATTAATTCGGTGACTTTACTTCAAATGATATTTTACAGTTAGAGCATATCCATGCTAGACACCTTTTGGGCGTCCATGGATTGCATGATATTTTTTGTGGTTAGTGGTCCGTGTTACATGTCGATAATGCTTTAAGCTTTCTTCCATTCCCTTGATGATAACTCTGAAGCTAGAGTATGCCCATAATACCTTAGGCCACCACATCTTGAATGAGATTTTGAAGTTATGCTTGGTCTACGATTTAATTTGAAAAACAATACTTTAAAGGACATATTGATGTGTGTGTGGCCATGGTACATGTAGTTAACGCTTCATGTGACTACCCTCCTCATGAGACGTTTACAGTTAAAGTATTTGTATTACAGAAAGAGCTATAGGCAACCATATCTAAAATGAGATCTTTGTAGTCAGAGTATGTCTATTAAAGAAAGTCCTATAGGCAACAGTACCTTAAATGAGATCTTTTTAGTGAGAGTATGTCTATTACAGAAAGTGCTGAAGGCAACCATACCTTATATGAAATCTTTGTAACGAGAGTATGACTATTAAAGAAAGTGCTATAGGCGACCATTCCTTAAATAAGATCTTTGCAGTGAGAGTATGTCTATTACAGAAAGTGCTGAAGGCATCCACACCTTAAAGGTAAGATCTTTGTAGTGAGAGTATGTCTATTACAGAAAGTGCTGAATTCGACCATACCTTAAATGAGATCATTGAAGTGAGAGTATGTCTATGACAGATAGTGCTATAGGCGTTCATACCTAAATGAGATCTTTGTAGTGACAGTGTGTCTATTACAGAAAGTGCTGAAGGCGTCCATACCTTACATGAGATCTTTGCAATGATAGTGTGTCTATTACAGAAAGTGCTGAAGGCGACCATACCTTAAATGAGATCTTTGTAGTGAGAGTACATGTATGTCTATCATAGAACGTGCTATAGGCGTCCATAAATCAGATCTTTGTAGTGAGAGGATGTCTACTACAGAAGGTATTTTAGGCGCTATACTTTAAATGAGATATTTGTAGTGAGAGTTTGTCTATTACAGAAAGTGCTGAAGGCATTCACACCTTAAAGGTAAGATCTTTGTAGTGAGAGTATGTCTATTACAGAAAGTGCTGAATTCGACCATACCTTAAATGAGATCATTGAAGTGAGAGTATGTCTATAACAGATAGTGCTATAGGCGTCCATAACTTAAATGAGATCTTTGTAGTGACAGTGTGTCTATTACAGAAAGTGCTGAAGGCGTCCATACCTTACATGAGATCTTTGCAATGATAGTGTGTCTATTACAGAAAGTGCTGAAGGCGACCATACCTTAAATGAGATCTTTGTAGTGAGAGTACATGTATGTCTATCATAGAACGTGCTATAGGCGTCCATAAATGAGATCTTTGTAGCGAGAGTATGTCTATTACAAAAGGTATTTTAGGCGCTATACTTTAAATGAGATATTTGTAGTGAGAGTATGTCTATTACAGAAAGTGCTGTAGGCGCTATACCTTAAATGAGATCTTTGTAGTGAGAGTATGTCCATGATAAATCAGAGGAAGCCCATCATCGCCGTCCCAACAGTCTAGTTCTACACACCGGCATCCCGTCAGTAATATCTGTAAGTATCACAACATTTTTAGACTGATGCATCGTTGCGCGTTTTTTTAACCCTTATCCTGCTAAATAAGTGAAATGAAACTTTCAAGCTCATAGCAAAAAGCCAAATTTTACTATTTCAAAGCTATTTTTAGGGGTAAAATATGTCGTTACGGGACAATGAAGATCAAAGATAAGACTGCACGTTCTGTGCAGTCTGATCTTGATCTACACTGTCCGCAAAAGGTCAGGGAGTCACGCTTAGTAGCATAGGGTTAACACATTTTTATCCGTAGGTCAAACTTTCCGTCACGAGTACCCAATTTATCTCCGAGAACTATATTGCATCATATAATTAAACGTGAAAATTTTCTTTAGGACCACTTTGTAGCATGACTGTCACATTCCATCATATCTCCAGACACACGTGGAAGTCAAACTTAAAGGCCCACTAGCAGCCAAATGTAAAAAATGGGTATCAAACTGCCGACAAATTAAATTCATACCATTTAAAAGTATGGATAATATTATCAGTCTGATAGTGCGTTACAATGGAATCTGTCAAAGTTCAAGTCGCTGGCAGAAAACTGTATTGTAAAACTAGCACAAATTTAGGCTACTTTAATTCAAGTATTACCATACAATTTTTCAGCCAGCGACTGGAACTGAGAAATGAGATCTGAGAAATCTATTATATTGTCAAAGGTAGTATCTACCATAGATATCACTAACGTTATTGTCGTTTTTGTCAGACACATAATAATATCCATGCTTTTAAATGTTACATGAATACATACTTTTGGCCCCTAGCGTGCCTATAAATGCACCACGGCTTTATGCCATATTTGGATGGACTTACTTGGCTATAAAGTTCCACAGATGAGTCACCCTTCAGTTGATGAGACGTTAGATATGTGTTATGACTGGATGCGACGTAATAATGGGCGAGTGGATGATCCATGTCCTGGAAATAGACAAATGGATTTATTAAATGATTGTCTATTAACAACTGCACGCCAGAATTGGTTTCATACAAAATGTGCAGTAACAGACAAAAGGCAAAATTCAAAAATGGTCAATGGTGACAATATAAAACTCAATAAAGAGTATATAAAAGGATAATCAACTGGTGGTGTGTGATATTAAAAATCTGTCACTAGAAAGGGGAGTGATGCGGTTGAAAAACGAGTCCAAAGGACGAGTTTTTTAACCGTATCAAACCCCATTCGAATGACAGATTTTTAATATCACACAACATTGTTGATTATTCTATTCATTATTATTCCTAACTCTCCCTTTGTTTGCTAATAATTATCAAGAACGGCAGGTATACATAGGACTTTTCTTTGCAAACACATGATCCATTTTTGGCAGAAGCAGCTGACGCAACAGATGGCGTAACACTCGAGGGTTCTCGTGTAAGTAACGTCATCTATCTCTCCATTTGAAGGCATGCATTGTTTTTCACTTTTACAATTTAAATCCAGCCATATGAAATTAGAAGAAGAAACAGTTAACCCTTTCCCACATGACAAGTTTAAGACTTTCCCAAATTAAAAAAATCTCCAGATGACAATTGGTACAAAAGACCTTAGGTTTTCTGATAGGATAGAAAATATTATGGGAAAAGGAGAAAATGCCGGTTGGTAGTATTTCTCGTTTTTCCACAATATTTTCCAAGAGCTCTCTCCCACAATAGCTATCTTCTTTTCTCGAAATGTTTTCAAAGGTTTTCTCCCACAAGGTCGTTCAGGATTGTTTGCAAAGACTGTACCGAAAATATTTTCCTTGAGCTATTGTTTACTAAAAATGTTTGAAGCAGAGACAGAAACATTAGACTGAGCAATATAGGAAAAAAGTAGTTCCGGCAAACATTCTAAAACTATATCATCACTAGTGACGATACCATATCATCACTAGTGATGTTATTCACTGTGAAAAACTGAAAAAATAATACACTGAGAAATCCCAGTAATTCACTGATAGGAATATAATAAATAATTATCTTACTTGTGTCCTTTATACTGTCTGCTAGTTATTTTGAAATAAAAGCTCATTTTCAAAACCAATAACTCATTATACAATTGAGCTGCGCTCTGGCTAAAAGGAGTTCAGTGCATCTTCCTAATGGATTATATCAAGCAAGTCATCACATAAATAAAGATCCATAAAAACCATTTGTGCAATAACCGACTGAATCAAGAGCTAGGAAAGTCCTTGGATATGCAGAAAATTTACGAATACGAGAAAGTTCCGACTCTGGTAAGCCTGTGTGGATTGCGAAGACTTACCTTTGTCGATTTTTTTTACAGATACACCAAGGCCCCTTTTCACCGAACGTTATTCAAACGTGGATTAAATGAGATACATTTTAGTACTTTCCTTTGAAAAAGAAAAACCTGATTCAGCACACAGCCATTATTTTTCTGTACTTGGTAGGTGGGAATGCCACATCTAGATCTATTAACGACACCAATGAGGGACATTCCTATAAGTCAAATCATCTCCCTTGCCAGATAAAGACTAAAGGTAACCAAATAACACATTGGTCCTTTCAAATGTATTCCTTTTTTCTTGTATAATCAATTTCTCGAATAATCTTACCAGATTAAGTTGAGATATTATCTCAAGAACATATCTGTGAAATGCAAGAAAGTCAATGATAAAAACCAAGTGATTCCCTGGTCAGGACCAAGGGAAATTACTGAAGAATGGCTCCAATGACAACCACTTACTTCGTCATGGTGTTTAGTCTTCTCAAACAGGTAGGCATAATTTTCTTTATCCATGAGGTATTTAGCAAACCCTTCAAACGAGAGATGATCATTGTCACGTAGTATAGGGTCCGGCTCGTGTCTCTGTAAAAAAATATTGAATTAAATAATATGGTCACCAACACTGCTTTACGAAAGGTGGGATTTATTTTTTCATTGTGACAGGAATCATTCCTCTCTCTCTCTCTCTCTCTCTCTCTCTCTCTCTCACTTTCTCTCTCTCTCTCTCTCTCTCTCTCTCTCTCTCTATTGATCATTATTTCAACGATGGTTATGTGGGAAAGCAGCAAGTGGCTTAGGATATTGAAGAATATTTGTGCGAAGTACTGGTAAGTGAAACTCCAAGAAAACATGGATAGGTGCACTGGCCACCGAGATATAACCGAAATAATTTTGAAAACGGCATGAAAAACCGCACAATCAATCAATCAATCAATCAATTGAATTAATGTACAAAAGCGCAGAAATGAAAGTTATTGCTTTATAAGCTTTCGATTTCTTTGCTTATGAAGACGAAATGATACAACTAAAATATCAGCACATCTTGGTTAAAACGTTTTTTTGGACAGAGGGACAGTCAGCTAAAAAAACATTTTCGTACGTTTCGTGTACAACGTTGGCTTTTAATTCTATCGAAAAAAAAAATAGCCTGCCCTCACTGTAAAACAGTATAACACACTTTTAAAAATAATCGTTCGTCGTCAGTCACATAAACCAAATGAAACAATGCATGTAGAGTCTTACCCTAACAAGAGCTACGATCTCTGAGTCGTCCAAATGTTCTTCCTGGTAGTCTTCCAAAAACTCCCGGAATTCTTTCAAACTGAGACATTTGTTCTGTGAGGTGTCCACGCCCGCACAGTTCTCAAAGATACTGGCCACGGCTATAGCATCACAGATCTTACGGCGCTGTAAAAACGCCGGATCACTGGAATGGCTCAAGTCGTACGTGGTGTTCCGCGTTAAAATATCTGTAATTCAAAAAATAGATAATTGAGCGGAAAGAAGGCTCTAATATAATTTCGTGATGCATGATACCAAGCAAGACATCACTTTATTGTGATCCATAAAATCTGTTTGTCTGAATACAGACTGAATCATGCGGTAAACTAGTCCTTGTATATGAAGAAAATTGACCCATAGAAAAAGGTTTTGACCAAGGTCAGCCTTCGCAGACTGCGCAGGCTGACACGGGTCGACACTTTTTGCAGATGCATATAATCCCCTTTTCACAGAGCATGATTCATATATATTTGCCTCATGCAGACATAGAGGATATTTGTTTTTTTACGGTGAAAGATCGAAATTTATTTCATCCCGTGAACATCATCGGTAATATTTTCACTCGTGGCTGCGAAAATATTACCGATGATGTTCACGAGATGAAATAAATTTCGATCTTTCACCGTAAAAAACAAATATTCTATTTATTTCATGCTTTTAACCCTTTCTGGGGGAAACTTAATCAAAATCCAGTACAGTTCTTTTCGGTTATTCCCCATGGCGTACCCCTTCCGCATAGCAACACATTACAATATTACGTCAAGCGCGAGAAATGTAAGGTAAATTACGTCATATTTCCATCTGGTTTTGAGGCACGCGCATTTTACCTAGGTAACTAGAGCGCTGGAACAACTGTTTCCGCCTTCAATTGAAGAGTTAGAATATAAAAATCGGTATTTTCAGTGGTCGTAAAAATGAAATATCGAAAACTATTTCACCGATATTTCTCGATAGCCTACTGGAAAGCATGAAATAAATCTCGATCTTTCACCGTAAAAAACAAATATTCTATTTATTTCATGCTTTTAACCCTTTCTGGGGGAAACTTAATCAAAATCCAGTACAGTTCTTTTCGGTTATTCCCCATGGCGTACCCCTTCCGCATAGCAACACATTACAATATTACGTCAAGCGCGAGAAATGTAAGGTAAATTACGTCATATTTCCATCTGGTTTTGAGGCACGCGCATTTTACCTAGGTAACTAGAGCGCTGGAACAACTGTTTCCGCCTTCAATTGAAGAGTTAGAATATAAAAATCGGTATTTTCAGTGGTCGTAAAAATGAAATATCGAAAACTATTTCACCGATATTTCTCGATAGCCTACTGGAAAGCATGAAATAAATCTCGATCTTTCACCGTAAAAAACAAATATTCTATTTATTTCATGCTTTTAACCCTTTCTGGGGGAAACTTAATCAAAATCCAGTACAGTTCTTTTCGGTTATTCCCCGTGGCGTACCCCCTCCGCATAGCAACGCATTACAATATTACGTCAAGCGCGAGAAATGTAAGGTAAATTACGTCATATTTCCATCTGGTTTTGAGGCACGCGCATTTTACCAAGGTAACTAGTGCGCGGGAACAACTGTTTCCGCCTTCAAATGAAGAGTTTGAATATAAAAATCGGTATTTTCACTGATCGTAACCATGAAATATCGAAAAATATTTCACCGATATTTCTCGATAACCTACCGGAAGGCATGAAATAAAATTTGTTATTCTTGGATCCGATCACTTTTAACTCTTTGCCAAACGACAAAATTTTAGACTTGTCCAGCTTGAAAGCATTTGCAGACGACAAAATAAACGTGACTCAAAAATTGAAACTTGACTTTAGAAGAGTAAAAACATTGTGGGAAAAGGAGAAAATGCTGGTTACCAGCATTTTCTCCTTTTCCCACAATGTTTTCAGAAGGCTTCTTCCTCTGGGTCTTAAAAACCAGGGATTGTTTGGTAAAGGGTTATCATATCGTGGCTATAAAGGATATTACTCGTACGAAGCAATTACTTCTTCTGTCGCTATATCTTAACATATGTCTGTGTATATCAAATACTGAGTTATGTGAACTTTCCCAATAACTCAATGAGAAAAATCAAAAAAATATCATTTCAACCTTGTGTTAATCAAAGACGAAATGTACGAGTAACAACATATTACGATAAAAAAAAAGTAGAAAAAAAATACATTGATCTAAGAATTACTCGAAGAATGATAATCATTTATGTATGTTAGTTATTTTTATTTTGCGAGTACATTTTTAAGTCCTCTGCTTTAAATTCGGTACAGAAACACAACTTAAACCGCAACACCCAACTTACTTGCTTCGGACTTTATCGACTGGGTTGTATGTCGACTCTGTCGAAGTCCAGGCGGCTTCACGATGGCAAACTGCTCAAACAAATCTCTCAGATCTTTCCTACTTCGGAGAGAGAACGATCGGAATAAATCCAGAAAGTCAAAGAAAGACAGACGAGTGGAATGAGTGATGGAATTATTTTTGTTTTCTCCCGGAAGGTGCTTTCCCAGGACGCTGGTGCGACGCCTGGAGCGATATCTGTTAAGGTAGCTTGAGGCATTCAGAGTTTGATATGTTCTTAATGAACTGTCCTTTGGTGACGGGTTGGTAGTATTAGATTCACTGACGGACTCGTAGTTTGTGGCCGTGCTGATAATGCTGGGTCTGTTACTCTGTGACCCGCGGGCCTGCGGGCTCGGGCTTCTTTTGTTGCTACGTTTGGCTAGACTGGAACTTGAGCTCTCTCTGGACTGGGTGGGCTTTGGACTGGAATCCTTTTTGAAAAAAAAAAGAGATAATTTTGTCATACGGAAACATTTCGTGTTCAATATTTTTTATCTTTCCAATAAAAAATGGGGGGGGCATATTTGGAAATAAATGTTTAAAGTGACAATAAAGCCCAAAAGTAAACAAAGCAGGTGTTTAAATGCATTTGAATTTATATAATACCATTTAAAAGTATGGAAATTATTGTGAAAATGACAATCCGTCATTGTACTTTCGGTCCAAGTGTTAGTTGCTGACACAGAAATTAATTTCAAAACTAAGTTAAAACCTGCAAGGCAGCTGCGTCTTTTGTTTACTTTTTGCCTGATTTTAAAATTCTCTTTTCTGCCAGTGACTAACATGTTCCGACCACACGATAACAGACTGTCATCTCCACAATATTTTTCATACTTTTAAATGATATGATTTTAATCTAAATGTATTATGACACCTGCTTTCATATTTTGGACTTTACTGGGCCTTTAAGGTAAGGCAACACAGCAAAGCTTGAAACTCTTGATTTTTAAGTAAGTGTATCATATTGATTCATATTTCCTCCTGCTTTTTTTTTTCGTCTTGCAGCAAAATACTCGTACACGTAAAATTTTGTGGCTAAAGGGGAACTGGTTCATAATGAGTGTTTTCTTCATTGCCAGAATGTCTCCGCCAGGGTGCTTATTCACCAACCATTATTAAGTACATTCTTAGTCTTATTCTAAAGGATTTTCTAAATTTGAAAGTAGTGCAATTTCTAATTAGCTAAGCTATTTGGTTCAACCAATCAGAAGCTGCGTTACTAACTAAATCTTGAACTGGGATTATAATGAAATTAAGACTGATTGGTGAGTACGGACCCTGTATTCATGCATCGATCATAAATCTAGGTCGATCATCCATCCATATTGTACTAGAATACGTCCCGAGAGAGCCAGCTGTAACAAATCCTCTCAAGATGCAATTAGTTAAAGCAAAACTTACTGTAAAAATAGGTACAGGTGAGAATCTGAGAAGATCAGAGTCATGTGGAATGAAATAGGACTTTTCTACAATTGATGAAAGATAACCAAACAAGCTTACTTAGTTCGATTTGTCTCCCTTCTTTCTCATAGACCTTCTGTAGTAAGTAACTCGCTACGTAAACAGTGCACTGATTTGAGTTTATATCCCTTCGTAAATTGTTTCAGTTGAACTTGAATTAGAAAGACTACTTGAGTAAAAGAACACTTTTCTAGCTCTCCTTGGGCTGTTTCTAGCTGTTGGTTTGAATGAATTTGGAAAACAATACTATTAGTCTGTAACAAGAAAAAATGCCACAAGAATGTATTCCAGTTTGTGATACTTATTAATCTCACCTTTGATGACTGGAATGAATTGGCTTTTTTCCTGAAGATGTTTGATCCCATGACAAAACTCGAGGTACGTTTGAAAGAGGAGCTTCCTTCTGGGAGGCAGTGACTAACCTGGGGACCGCCGGGCGCCCACCGTCGTCCCCCAAATACCTGGTATAGCAAAACATTGAAGGCATTTTGATGTTTAACATTTTAAACGCTAAATATTGTGGACAGATCGGATCATAGTAATATATTTTTCTTCTCCTTTTTTTTCATATAGAAATACACGTAGCTATACCATTGCACTAATTAGGTTTTTTCTTACTAAACAATTGAGGCGTGCTCAAGCAAATCATATATGAACCATGCTCTGGCAAAAGGCGGCTTAATGCATCTCCGTAATCCATCATACCAAGAAAGCCATCACATACTTATGGATCCATAATAGCCACTTTTTTTAACAACCGACTCAATCATGAGGTAGACTGATCCTTTGACATGCAGAAAATCTACCAATAGCGAAAAGTTTCGGCCCAGGTCAGCCTGCGCGGACTGCGCAGGCTGACCTGGGTCGAAACTTTTCGCAGATGCATTAAGCCCCCTATTCACAGAGCGCGGCTCATATATAAATGATCTGGCATGAATTGGTGTTTGAGATAGAATTTTATTTAAGCGAGTCAACAAAAATGTTATTAAGCGAGCCTTTGGCGAGCTTAATGCTATTTTTTTGGGGGGACAAGTTTAATAGAATTTTACCTCAAAAGCTAACAAATGTCAGATTCTGTTTATCACATAACTGTATCTCAAGAATTATAGTTCATGACATGTTAAAACATAGGCCTACATGTGCATGTGTATTGAAATTTACATGAAGCCTATTTGTTTCTTTGAGAGGTTTGTACATCACAGACAAAAATAGTTCCAAAGAAACTTGCATAAAACGCTTTTATTTTACATCTAAAAATACTATAAAATTTGCAGCTTTGTCACTATTATAAATTTTGACAATCAATTTAACACAGGAATCTTGGTCGGCAATGTGTTAGAAATGAGGCCTATAATTAACGCGCGTTTACAAAATACGGCTCTATTTTCCTATCTTACACTGTGTATGACAAGAAAATGCGTAATGGCTGTCTTACATTGAAATACAAGGGGAGTTAAGTAATAAAATACATATCCGTGATATACCATTAAAAACAAGCCATAACACTGTTACTGAGCCACAAAATTCATTTAGTCTTAAGAGCAACTGAATGTGGAAGTACATGTAGAACAATTCTGACATGGGTCGATACTTTTTGAAAATGCATTAAACCCCTATTTCTCAGAGCATGGCTAAATTCTATTTCATCAGTCTAGCACTACTAGGTTTATTTCATCTGTATAAAGGTCGAATTTCCCAACCATAATTGTCGTTGTTCAATATCATTACACCTTTACGCTAGACAAAATTATAGATTCATCCACATCGTAAAGATCTGTAGAAGACAAACCAAGTAAGGGTCGTAAGACGGGATTTTTTTTTCAGATACATTGTATAAAATACTTTCAAGAGCAAGGAGAAGTTGCTGGTCACCTGCATTTTCTCTTTTCTCACAAAAATGTCACGAGCCTTCTTCCTATATGTAATCAAAGAACAGGATCGTGTGGTTAACTGTTAAAGTAAATAGCAAATTAGTGGTGAATTTTTAGAATGCATTAGGACACATGTGCTTTCAGCAGGCAGAGTATTTCAAGATCAATCTGAAGACACAAAAAGTCTGGTTTGGTGTCTACACCTTATGTTATACGCTGGTTTGGTGTCTACACCTTACGTTATACGCTGGTTTGGTGTCTACACCTTACGTTATACGCTGGTTTGGTGTCTACACCTTACGTTATACGCTGGTTTGGTGTCTACACCTTATGTTATACGCTGCATTTGCTAGATACCATGGCCCAGATAACTTAGAGCAAAGACTGATTTGCAATGGTCAGTGCTTTGATTTCTTTTCATTTTACTTTCATATTTAGACTTGATCCTACGACAGGTATTGAAAATATTATTTTAAATCAAAGTTATCCTGAACCGAGTTTGTGCTCATTCAAGTTCCATTAACACTTCAAACTAAATGAAAAACTGAAATCAGTTAAGGATTTTGTCATAGAGGTTTTCCAACTATATTTGAATAACTTTAAAGTTTCATTCTTAACTGAGTTTGAGCACGAATTAAAACGTTAGTACTGGCTAAGTTTAATACGTATGGATTTGGAATAAACATACCCTGATGGCCTCAGCAGGTGTTGGTCCCTGGCAGCGATCACTCTCGTAATACAACTGTAAATATTGTATCTTCAACCACTGTATTCTTTTATCAATCTGCTGTCGCAGCCTCTTGGCCGCGTGGCACAGGGTCTCCAAGCCATGGTACCAAGTCTTTATAATGTTACTAGGGCCAACAAAATGCAAATGTTTGTTTTCAGCGAGTGTTGTCCCGTAAGACAAACAAATGCAATTTTCCTCAACAGTTATGTCTTCCATGGCATAACGTTTTGATATGCTGGCAAGATCTATGTCGTCCGAACTAGCCCAACACACGTGTTTCAACACGGATATATCCAAATAACCTTCCTCTATTGAGTAATAAACATGCTCCCCGCCACAATATCTCATATTCATGGCCTGGGTGGAATTAGAGTCAAAGTCACCACGTAACACGTAATCTGGAAGGCTTGAAGCGTTTCCCCTTAGCGCACTCCAATCCGGTTTTCTCCAGGTTAGAGTCACATTGTCCGATTCTAACCGAAGAAAACATATACATGACCTGCTACTTTCCTCTTCAAAATGGACTACAGTGCTGCCATGGTTCATGAACTGTAGAGTCTGATGACTCAATCTGGCGAATGATGGCGTTACTATCATGACGTCATGTCCGGCCGCCAGAGGTCTTATAGGATTGTAAGAATCAAAATCTAATTCTGTTTCACTCTCTGTACCTTCCGAGGCATATAGATCACCGAATACGTCATCGGATCTGTAATATTAAAGGTAATACGCAGATCATAGTGTGTTATAGCACTGTGAAAACCAAATCTATTATCATCATCATTATTATCACTGTCATCCTTATCGTCATTGTCATAACTGAACGCGTTATGATAGCCTCCATCAGTATCTGATTCTATCGTTATGCTTTTTAAGGTAGCCATCATTGAAAACAGAACCAAATCTAAAATGTAATTTCATAATTATACTTCTGCTTCGAGTGAGACTTTTTATCTCATAATTATTCTAAATGAAATAGTTATTGCATTATTTCCAAACACTCGCAAAAAAATCAAACGTGACACTCCTGTGGTAGTAATAAAGGCCAAAGCTTCAGTAAAATTCTTCTGTGTTCCCTTTTACTACATCCTTCAAGTATCATGAGATTCTTCATACCTAAACATTTCTTAGTAGATGAAAACATTTTTCATGGTGAAGCCATGGTCTGTATTCACCAACCATACTTAAGAAAACTCTTGGTCTGATTATGGATTTTGAAGGTAACATACCTTCTAATTGGCTGAACCATTTGGAAGGTGTGTTACTTTCAAATTTATCAAATTCTTTAGAATAAGAGTAGGAATGTTCTTAGGAATGATTGGTGAATATGGACTAAGACGCAAAGAATATCAAATGTGACCGAGAGACAGACAAATAGTTACTGATAAAAGACTATAGCAGTGATGATGATATACCTGTCTTTGAAAATAATGTCACACTTCCGGTCAGCCTTCTCTTGTACAATACTGTTGTGATATTGAAACAGTTGAACGTCAGTCAGTATACCATGAGCCTTTTTAAGTTTGTCCAAGTTGATTAGCCCACTCACCCCTATCCTTGTCATGAACCGATCCTCACCGTTAAAGTCCGAGATAAACTGAAAAACATAGACAAATAAGTGATTTTGGGGGTATGTTACAGGGAAGAGCTTCTACTCTTACTCCATATTCCCCCGTATTTATAATATCTTCATCAAAATGTGTTTTGTCATGTACATTGGCTTGTAAAGGAGATCATTCGACTAAAACAATAGAAAAGTATAGATTGTAAACCAAGATAAGTTCGGGCGTGCAGACCTCGGTGTATACTCTTGATGCGAAAAAGTGAATCCGAAGTCGCCTATAGTAAATAAGAATTGACTCTTTACCAAACTGCAAAATTGTGCTAGAGCATGGCTCAATCTTCATTGCATGTATTAAATCTTGGTTAATGCCAATTATTTATATTTTACAAGGCTGTTTTCAGTGTCTTCTGCTTCAAATTTGTGTTACAGGGAGCGAAACTGCTACTCTACCTCTAAAGAATGGTCCACATCGCTCGGAGGTAATACAACAATACTTGATGATGACATCACAATGGACCGGAGATCGCGTAGGAATCCACCAAAGAACGGAACTACTTTACAGTCAGTGATATCTAGAGCTGAACTGACGGCGTCTCTATATTCAGCAGTAGGCTCTCGTGAAAACATGGCAGCCGACAAAGTGTGAAGTGTGGACAAGTCTTCGTCTGCCAACAACAGCCAAAAAGGCTTCAGTTTCTCTGATCTGAAATTGGCAAAGATGTTTTTTTAAAAATGTTCACTACAGTCTTCACTGTTAACTCTTTAGTACAGGGCAAAAGTTTGGATCTGTCCTTATTGGGGGAAAAAAAAAACAGAAAAAAATCGCATAAAAGATGAGACATGTTTTTGAAGGGAGGGTGCTGTGCTTGTTTCCTGCATTTTTCCCATTTTTCAAACATGTTCTCAAAAGCGTTCTACTACAGGGACGTTAAAACACGGATTATAGGCAATAACTTTTTGTAAGTCAAAAAGGGGGTGTATATATATAACAATGCAACATATCCTTATACGGTATCTGTTTTTTCTGGTATGGGTTTCACTTTAGAAAGTTAATTGTTGGCCTGAGTAAGCATCTTACATAATGAGAGAAATATCAGAAAATGTCAGGGTGTTTGTATCACGACGACACCGACGACGACAAGGCTATGACTCCACGTTTTCTTTGAAAATGGCCGTGCTAAAAGTCGTCTGCAAGAGGTAATGAATGAACGAGTTTTATGTTATACAAGAACGTCCTTTGTAATAGAGAACTTCTTGCACAGGCAAAACAAAATACGAGTAGACTTCTAATGTCTCCTCTGTTACGCTTTCGAATGTACATGTACCTGCAGACAAAGCCTTCATTCATGTCAATTATGTGTATTGTCCACGGAAATATTTCAAAATGGTCTACTGGAATTTGTTTGAGCGGATAACATTAAAAAAAACAAGTTTCAAAGTCGCCGTAGACCTTAAATCTCACAGCAGTTATTAGAATTACAGGACAAGTGAATTATACTTACTTAAGACCAGCAAGTATTTCCATGGCCGAGTTAAAGTTACCCAGACACCAACAGCAGTGAGCAAGTCGAAGTATACACGACAACACCGCTTTACGGTTATCGTGTGTCGGTTGTGTTATAATCAGCTGGGTTATCCACGTGCTTACCTACATAGAGAAATAAAGATACAGGCCACGTTCTGTCAAAAAAGGTTTTAATGCATCAGTAAAAAGTATCGACCAATGTGTCAAAGTTTCTTGCTCCTTGTAAAATGATTTTCTACGTGTCTGAGGACCATTCTAGCTCTAGATTCAGTCGCTTGTTAGACTGGATGGATTTTATGGATCCATGATTATGTGATGATTTGCTCGGTATAATACTTTACGGAGATGAATTCAACTCCCTTTTTCCAGAAAAACCACTTATACACATCACTTTTATGACAAATAAAGATGCGTTCAAGTGATTAACAAACATACTTTATTCTATTATCATTAGATTCGCGTATTTTGATTTGCCAAAAGCCATCTACACATCAATTAACCCAACTGCAAAGCGTAAGATTACATCTGTATTGGCCAAATAACGACTTCTTACCCGGTTTCCTCAGCTGCTCTTTTACACATTTGATTAATACACCACTTTCTTTAAAAATCTTACACACATTTATGCATGTCGTGTACACTGCTTTTTTATTTCATAAATGACGTCATTTATGACGAATTATTTGAAACACGGTAGTCATAACCTTTATTTGGTGCACAGGTGCATTTGACTTAACACGTCTGATATTAAAACAAACCGCAGATTTTCAAGTGATATTGAATTCTGAAGAGGAGATACTAATTAAATATACGCAAGCCAGGAACATTAGACAGTGTAAAATGTTGTGAAACGATTCGACAAAGAGAAACTATTGGAAATCCTGTTGTAATGCAGAAGCAGTCGCAATATAACCTTTCATGAGCATGAGGAAGGAAAACCTATAAGGCTTTTTAGACAGAAAAAAAAAATATCATGGAGATATTTTTGGCTGCAAAATGCTAAGTATAAACTAAAGTGTGAGGTTGCTGAGATACTGGCATAAAAAAAAAACGACACAGTGGATCTTGGAAGACTCCGAACAGATTGAGAGAATAGACGCTTGGATCCTGCTTGAACAAAAAGTACTAATATTCAGACTTCTGGATAAGAACCACACAAAGAGGTTAGTGTAATGTATTTAAACGTCCAAAACAACCGCAGACGCTTTATAATGACCGTTTTTGTGTAGTCTGCCTACACGATAATCTGTCAAGCAACAGCTGTTTAAAAAACAAAAAGAAAAGAAAGCAGAGAGTTATTAATAAAGGATACGAATTTGGAATTAAGATTACTAAACGACATTTGTTGTCTTTATGCTGGTCTAATTTATGCATCATAAAGAATTATGTTACATGTATTTAAATCATTGGGCCTGTGCAGTGCTTAATGATATGCACGTGTAATGAGACTTTGAAGACACCGAGTAGATCTACATGTGGCTTGGTTGACTAAGACTGCAATCTGATCACTGATCGTCATATGGCGGATACTCTAGCAGATTTATTGGTCTCATGTGTCTTGAAATTGATAAAAATGGGTTTTATCACTGAACAAAATATTTAGCTCTGTTACTTACCGGTGTAAGAGCTAACACACAAACAAATAAATTTAAAGATAAAAATAACCCCTTTTTGGAAGCAAAATGTCATTTTTTTTTTCAAACACATCACAAAAAAAAAAAGTTTTCATACTTGTAATATTGTGAGTATTAAACCATGATTTAACCTTACCTCGTTAAATCTGTGGATCAGATCTTCAACACCGGATACCTTTGAGTTAACGTTCGAACCCCGACTTAAGTCGACAGTGATTTGTCTCACGAAGTCCGCCGCAGGCACCCCTTGGAACATTTGACATTCGGTCTCTGTTAACAAGAGAGCGACCTCTTCCGGGTAATGAAGAAGTTTCTGCAGACCTTCAAGTTCCTTTGTGTATTTAGAACACCCTTCGTCATCTGGACACAGGGTCAGCTGCTTTCTTTGAAAATCTGTGATAGGGAAAATAGAAATACAGTAAACATTTCTTTTGGCAAGCACCAAAGTGAACAAATGAGTTTTGATTAAGGAAGGTGGTCATTTAACAAAGAAATAGTCGCATTTTAAGAATTGTCTTTGAATTTCAAAGAACGGTTGGTTTACACCAGGTATAGTTGTTACTTAAAACCATTGACCAATTACCCAAGGTTTGACGGTATATAAGTGTCGGTATTCAATTAAAAAAATAGTACTTCGACTTACTCTGTATAGGAATGAAGATACAGTGTTTTTCCTAACACTAGTTCAGTTAATTCCATAAAATATGGACAGGTGCGCTTGTCTCCGTACGGAAATACCGATGAAAATGGGTGTTTTAAATCGACACAAGGATGTCTATGTACATGAACCATACATAAATGAAATTGAAAAGATATGAAAGTCAATTTTACCGAACTCAAAACTTTCTCGTCTCAACGTAGAACTATTTAGAAATCGGCCATGCATATCCAGGGCATCCCAGAGCACTGCTGTGACTGATTTTAGACTGTCTGGCGACAACATGGACAGGGTCCACGTTTTGGAACCCCGGAACTCGAGAACCAGTCCGTCGTGAGATTTTCCGCCTCCTGTCCGCCATTCATCGAGGTCACAGATATTTTGGGTCTTCGTCAAGAGTTTGGATTTGTTATCCAACAGTATCACTCGTTCCGTTGATATGCCTAGGAGTCGGCTGACCTGTGTAATGTAACAAGTAAGTTCCTTCATAATTATCATTATCATTATTGCAATCATTTGTCTTTATCATGATAATTTTATCGTTATCCTCATTATAATGCATAATACCAACCAACCATTTTTTTTTTATTTCAGATAATTTCTATGGTATGTCCTGATCATGCGAACAACCAAAGATGTTTAAGAACTTAAAAAAAAAATTGCATTCGTACGATGACTTATGCCTTAAAAGATATGCGAATTTACGCCTCTTTACTCTTGATCAGCCAACAAAACCTAAAAGGGAAATTGCCTTTTAATTTGAAATTCGTTTTTGATTGTGTAGAAAATATTATAGACAAAGGAGAAAATGCTGGTTGTCAGAATGTTGTCCTTTTCGTCGAATGTTTTACAAAAGTTTCTTTCCCAGGGCTGTTCAAACACGAGATCGTTTGGTAAAGGATTAACAAATAAATAGAATATTTGTTTTTTTACGGTGAAAGATCAAAATTAATTTCATCGAGTGAACATCATCGGTAATATTTTCACCCGTAGCGCAGCCACGAGTGAAAATATTACAGATGATGTTCACGAGATGAAATAAATTTCGATCTTTCACCGAAAAAAAAAAAACAAATATTCTATTTATTTCATGCTTTTAACCCTGGGGGGGGGGGGGGGGACTTAATCAAAATCCAGTACAGTTCTTTTCAGTTATTCCCCGTGGCGTACCCCCTCCGCATAGCAACGCATTAAAATATTACGTCAAGCGCGAGAAATGTAAGGTAAATTACGTCATATTTCCATCTGGTTGTGAGGCACGCGCATTTTACCTAGGTAACTAGTGCGCGGGAACAACTGTTTCCGCCTTCAATTGAAGAGTTAGGATATAAAAATCGGTATTTTTACTGGTCGTAACCATGAAATATCGAAAAAATATTTCACCGATATTTCTCGATAACTTACCGGAAAGCATGAAATAATACAATTTACAATAAAATACAATTATACTCTGCCTCAAAAATGCCAAGAGAATGTAGGGATCTCAAGACCACAATACCATTATCCCTTCATCTTCTATATCATTTAAATGTAATTTTCAAGACGATAGTAAAAACCCGGTTGTTGCTATTTCTAAGTTATCTTTTAAAGAAAAATATCTTCTTATCGGACAGTGTGGATCCAAGATCAGACTGCACGTTCTGTGTAGTCTGATCTTGATCTACACTGTCCGCAAAAACCCGAACGTTGTTCTTTCAGTTTTTTTTTTTTGAGAAAATATCTCCTTATCGGACAGTGTAGATCCAAGATCAGACTGCACTGTCCGCAAAAGGTCGTTGAGTCGCGCTTAGCGGCCTAAGGGTTATGTTTTACATCTCTTTCCGTATTTCAACTGAGTTATAGACTCTAAACATTCCGACACGGAGGATATTTATTTCGTCCTTCGTTATTTATTGGTACATCCGTTATCTCTTATCATTGTTTCTGTTAACCCTTAACCTACTAAATAAATTAAATAAAACTTTCAGGCCGATAGTAGAAACCGAAATGTTGCTATTTTAAAGTCATTTATTGGGGAAAAATATCTTCTTATCGGATAGTGTAGACCAAAGATCAGACTGCACGTTCTGTGCAGTCTGGTTTTAATCTACATTGTCCGAAAAAGGTGATTGAGTCGCACTTAGTAGCATAAGGGTTAAAACAGCATGGTGATAGTTTCCGCGGCTACAGTTATATAATGTTAGAATAGAACTGTACGCTTACGTTAACAAGAAGGCCATCATGGCCCTAGATCGCTATCCTGAGTCTGTTTCACATTGAAGATATGTAACCGGGCTTTTCCAAAGGTTCATAATCCTCGGGCAGATGATGCAACTTTTAGAATGCAACTGAGATATTCCTAATACGTGACGAAGTAATATGCTTTCTGACTCTATGCCACTTACATTCGAGTTCGTCCGAGATATTATTAATATAGAAAATTCTAGTAACACTTTAGGAACATAGAAAAGGTATTTGAAAATGCATATACAGGATTTTTCTTAGACTGGACATTCTGATCTATACTTAATGATCTAAGGTGATCTCTATTCAAACACGTTGTAAATATCATCAAGCTAAGCATTTTCAAGAAAATTCCAGACTATCTAACAGGAAATGTAGTATATAAAGTGTGCTTGATGTTTATCTTAATTACCTACTAACCTACTTGTACTTTTTTTTAACGTAGGTGACAGGTATCCCTAAATCTATGAGCTTATTTGTCTTTGCATTGAACTTGCAGTCTTGCAAGTATGTCCACTTATCCTTTTAAAGCATACTATAGTTTCGATTTTTTCCGATAATCCTAATTTAAAAAAAAACTTTCTACAATTATATATATGTAGTTTGTAAATCATCGGACAAAGAGAAGTAATTGCTTTTTTAATGGTTTCCAGTATACACCTTTTTTTGCAAAATTAATGAAAGATATTAAAAAAAAAAGCACAAACATTCAGGGGACAAAGGAGAAGCTGCTTGCAACAAGCAACTACTCCTTTTTATCCCCCAGCACATATATTTCAAGAACTATCTACTGCAGTTATGTAAAAAATCGTAAATATACGGAAATGGGTCAATAAACAGGAACATTTTATCAGTGAAATACGGTTCTGGAAACAAATGGCATCTCATAAATTACCTTTTTCTGTGTATTCCCTTTCAGCAACTCCTTTACATGATATAATTTACATCCGAAGCCTGGCAAATTTTTACAGATCTTGATATATAGTCTCTTCAACTGGACCTCGCTATCGTAGAAGGGTGTGTGCCATAACTTCTTCTGCTTCTCCTAGAGAGAGAGATAACAATAAAAACTGTTTACTGTTATATAACATTGATCCTTCTAAATTAGAATCATGATTGGATCAAACCATCGTTTTCGACTTACTTATCGACATTTGAAATAAGCAGTGTCAAAGATTCCAGACCAGGACCAGACAGCATGGAAATGCATGTGGATCTTTGTCTACAGTCTTCTAACAAGACATCAGGGGTTATGATAAACAGAAGTTGGCCCATTAAACTGTGCTGATCCACGAATCGAACTCGGTGCTTCCATATTGCAAATCTTACATCTTTA
Organism: Hippopus hippopus; assembly: GCA_946811185.2. Lineage (NCBI taxonomy): Eukaryota > Metazoa > Mollusca > Bivalvia > Cardiida > Cardiidae > Hippopus > Hippopus hippopus. The sequence continues at coordinate 44,328,321 of OX328106.1, read as the reverse complement.
CCTATGACCCACACAGGACCCTGAAAGACTCGGAGGTCAGCAGATGTACAGTAAATACAGTAAACTCAATACCAAACGACAAAATTTTAGGTTTGTCCAGATCGAAAGCATTTGCAGACGACAAAGTAAAAGTGACTGAATATTTGAAACTTGTTTTGTGAAGGGTAAAAAACATTGTGGGAAAAGGAGAAAATGCTGGTTACCAGCATTTTCTCCTTTTCCCACAATGTTTTCTCAAGGCTTCTTTCTCAGGGTCGTCAAAAGTAGGGATTGTGTGGTAATGGGTTAAAGCAATGTCTACTTATATGGCCGGTGAAGAATATTGTGCGAAAAAATGGTATAAGAAACTCTTGGAAGGCAGGGGAAGGTGCACTGGCCAAAGTGATATAACTGAAATAATGTTGAAAAACGGCGTTCAACACCATACAAACCAATCTATTTCTCTTGAACGATAGACGCAATTTAAGGTTTAAAGAGATTTTTTTAAAGACGATTGATAATTTAAAAGAAAAAAGAAAAAAAGAAATTGTATTAGATTGGAGCAATTTAAATTTTCAGATAATGTTTTTTCTTTATTTTAGACTGATATAAAAACGTGATTTCAATGCCTCTTTTTTTTTTTTGTCAATTGAAGGGGGGGAATCAGCAACATTTTAATTTCTAATTTGGAGTTTCACATGATTTCTTCGGTTATCAAATGGTCTAATGGTGGAACTTGAACCTCTGTAGATATTTCTCGGGCTATAACTTAACCCATAGGCTGCTAAGCTGGACTCGACGACCTTTTGCGGACAGTGTAAATCAAGAGTAGACTGGACAGAACTTGCAGTCTGATCTTTGATCTACACTGTCCGATATGGAGATAATGTACCCCCCCCTCCAAAAAAAAAAAATGATTTTGAAATAGCAATATTTGGGTTTTTACGATCGGCTTGAAAGTTTCATGTGACTTATTTAGCAGGTTACGTGTTAAGATCAGCAGTCACGTCATCTAAGAACAGGCGGGAGAGTCGCCGACTCCATCTGGACAGGGGGCAGGGGCGGAAAGGAGTCACTACCACTTCCTTGACCAAGTCGGGGCTTAAAAGACATAACCTCTCAAGCCAGCACCATAACCTCGAGTGAATCGACGATATAACTCTAAAGCATTTAGATTTGTATAGCATTTGACATTCGAGAACAGAAATATTTAACATGGGAAACATTGTATTGGCATTGTAAAGGACTGTCCTTATATCTACCGGCTGCTATTTGTCATTGCTTTTGACTTGAGTGTTACAAGTGCATAGTAAACATTTTACGATCGATCTGAGAGTTAGCAAATACGGTTCTATGGCTGTCATACACTTCTTTCGAAAGCTTTTGAGGCAAATCATAGTGTTTCTGTGACATCTGTTAAGCCTTAACCAATCAGTACCGTATATAGCTGACCCTGAGGAAGCATGCTTTTGAAGACATTCTTGGAAAAGAAGAAAATGCTGAAAACCAGCATTTTCATTCTCTTTTACTTTGCTCATTTGAGCCACAAGTGATATCACAAAAAAGCCCTTTAATTTTGGCTAGTTTAACATTTTGCTTGTTCGTAGTAAAGTGTAATAGTATCAAACCCGTGGCCGAACTAAAAGCAAAGCACCAAAGAGCTGAGAAAAAGCCAGTATGTCAGTGGAGAGAGACATAAAAGTTGGAAGACAGCCGAACAGGCAGACATAGCCACAGTCTCACCTCAATCAATCGTTTCACTTTCTTTGACGTTCTATACAAGGGTGGCAAGTATTTTGTCAAGTCAAACTCTAGGTCGCTTTCTTGATCGTGATCGCTGACGCAAGACAACTGTCGGACTAATCTCCCTTTGCGTCTACTTAGAGTGATCCCCCTTGCCTTGTTATTTCGGATGAGTTCCTTTTTCTTCCTGAGATTTTCTTGTTTCTCTTCGTTACTGGACGGCTTCCGCGGGAGCTGTTTCTGATGATCTGTCATTTTCTTGTCGAGTATCCTGAAGTGAGGAAATAAAGAAATTGTTGAATGCATTACATAACCCGTTGTTCATTAACTGTTCAATATTTCTCCTTGTTATTCCTTCAAGGAAAATTCGTTCGAACGAATGAATGGTCAGTTTTAATGAAATCCAGTTTCGATAAAACAAAATAAAACTCTGTTCACATAAAATCAATTGATGGCGGAACAAGAAAAGTGTTCCGAATACGCCAATTTCGTTTTCTCGAAATAGTACATTGATAAAAAGCAATTTGCATTTTGATATATTGAATTAGCGTTTTGTTGAAACGAATCATATTTTCCTTTTCTCGACATAAGATTACGTTACAACAAATTTTAACTTCGTTTCATCGAGTTAGTAAGCCTATTCCTTTATATCAGAATAAAATATGTGTGACTTACGGGGCTCCGTACATTTACTATAATCTTAAGGCCAATGATTTGACAGGGACGGGATCGTACCAGGATCTCTCCTTACCAAAACAATCACAAAGCTAGGTGGGCAGTGTAAACGGCACAAGTATATGAAGTGATCTGGAAAATGCTTGAGATACATTCAAATATGTGAAATAAAAGAATAGCGGATATTTTCTTGTCAGAAAAATTATTACCTAATGTCAAATTCACAGGAGATAAATTAAAAGGCAGATTAACTCCTACACACATATTTTGTTGAATTATTACATGAAAATAAGATTTTAAAAACTTACTCTTTTCTGTAAGACCCATCATGATTGGTTTTTTCATTTTCTGGCCACGCCTCCTCAAGATGCAAGTGTATTCCTGCAAGAGTTGCCGCCTCTTCTTTGGAACAAGGAAGAATTCCGGACAGGATTAGATCTTGAAGCTAAAAAGATAAACGTATGTTCTTTAAGTTTTAATGATGACATGTGCAGTTTATGCCGGAATGATGCTTGACACCAAAGCTTTGGGGATATGTGCACTCCACACGGAATCAATACTAGAGTGGCGCTCTAGCGAAAGGAGGTAAATGGTATCTCTGTGATGCATTATGCCAAACAAATCTTAACATAGTGATGGATTCATTAAATTCTTTTTGTCTAACAATCGCCTGAACCATGACGTAAACTGGTCGTTTGACAAGCAAAAAATTGACCATTAGCTAAAGTTTTAACCCATAACTGCGCAGGCTGACCTAGGTCGATAGTATTTGCAGATGCCTTAAATCCGCTGTTCGCAGAGCATGGCTCTTTTTCAAGTTTTTGAAATTTGAATAATTTAATATCAGTTGTTTTTATGAACATTGGCGAGTTCCGGTTGGCTGAAAAAAATTTTTTCATAGCTCCATGAAAAAAAAAAAAATCACGTTGTGCCGGAACTACTTTTGCTGCAGGTTACTTTTGCGGGTCCTACACACTGCTGTGTTCATTTACTTTCGTTCTATTGGTTAATTTTCAGTATTGGGGATCTGAAAACTGCTTCCCTATTGTATTTTTGTGCCATACAAATATGAGTGGAAGGGGCTTTAGAAACTCCAACGTTAGATTTAAAAACAAAGAAAATTAATGCAGTTTGAATTATTTCCGTGGGTGTATGTTGTCTGTAATATTAAATTATAAGGAATGAAGAGAATTTTATTTTTTTCATGGAGGTATGAAAAAAAAAAAAAAAACCCTAATCACGCTGTGATTAGGTTTTCTTTTTTTTCATACCTCCATGAAAAAATAAAATTCTCTTCATTCCTTAAATGATAAACGCAAATCGTAAGTCATGATGAGCAGTTAAACTGATCCTTAATATCCCTAGAACACCAGTAACCAATGTACAGACTAAAAACACACGTAATTAAAGTTCGAAATGCAGTTTTTGACCCATTACCTTCTGGAACAATTTTTGGGTTTATTATATTCTTACGAACATGAAAGTTCGCAACAAATGCATAGCTCAAATACAAACCTCACCTGGCGGGATTCGAACCCATGCAAATATCCTCGTTTTTCGAGGTTTAAAAGACCAACACCATTACCACTGAGCTAAAGAGAATTCTCCCTAACGCAGCTGTCAGGTATTGTATTTAAATCGGGATGAAGCCATGCATGAAGGAGTGGTCTCCCGTAACACACCCCTCTTAAAGTCATCATTTATTGATGACTCAAAGCCTTATTAGGCAGAAAGTCCGTTTTTGGACAACAAATGGGATTAATGGCTCAATGGCCAATCCCGGACGAGCCCCCATTTTACGAACATGAAAGTTCGCAACAAATGCATAGCTCAAATACAAACCGCATCTGGCGGGATTCGAACCCGTGCAAATATCCTCGTTTTTCGAGGTTTAAAAGACCAACACCATAACCACTGAGCTAAAGAGAATTCTCCCTAACGCAGTTGTTAGGTATTGTATTTAAATCGGGGTGAAGCCATGCATGAAGGAGTGGTCTCCCGTAACAATATTAATATTTACTGATATTGAAGTTTGCTGTGATCATACAAATCTGAACAGTTTTCCTTAATTCTTTTACACATAATCCCAAGTTTTAAATACACAGAGGAAGAAGGCTTTTGAAAACGTTGTTGGAAAATGAGAAAATGCTGGTGACCAGCATTTTCTCTATTTCCAACATTGTTTTCTACTTCACGATAGACACGTTTCTCATTTTGAGTAACATTTAAGTTTTGGCAAGCAAGAAGAAGCAAGAGGAATCGAATACCGGGGCATTTCCCAACCATTCTAACTTAAATGCTAATTCTAAAGTCCAAGACCAGCCGTTTGATTGGCTGAGATATTCCGTCTAAGATTATCAGCTAATCAGATGACCAGCCTTGAATAAAGTAAAAGAACAATATTTAGAATGGTTGTTAAATACGACCTTTAATCTGCGCTTAGAAATCAGCAAAAAGTCGATCTCCTTTCTTTGGACTGTAGAGTATTGAAACGAAAAAAAAAAACATAGTATACATAATTACCTTATCCCCCAAAATATACCGATAATTTTCACTTACTTACCATACGAATTAGGGAAAAAATCTTGAAAAATCAATTCGAAGCGACAGAAATTATCCAAAGTTTACAACTCTACGAATCACACAGTCAAGTGACACTTTAATGTGACGGAAATTATCCAAACTGTTTCACTATGCACTGAAGGAATTTGTCTTTTTAAAAGATATTTTCACAGCTACAAACAGTATTAACGTTATATCAGGACGACAGCTGACGTATTTATGTGCTTATTGGTTTCATCTGCACTTCGATACGGCTTCTGCAGTGCCCATGAAAACCAACGCAAATGTTAAGGATCAAACCTCGAACCCGTACATTCTAAAACCACTAGCCCGTTCATTCACAACTCCGCTTTCCACCCCCCCCCCCCTTCCGAACTAAAAAAGACTGTAACCTGTAACCATCCTATAGAAGAAAAGTACAGAAACTCAAACATGAATTGATGCATAATCCATGAATACATGAAAAAGTGTCCTTTGGCCACATTTTTTTCTTTTTCCAAAAGTGGGCCGCTGCAAGTTATGAAACGACTTCTGCAAGAAACATCGAATTAATGATATTGTAACCCGACATATAAAAACATTCAAGATCCTGGCCTAACACTTCCTGTGTATACCCATCACAATCATTTACTTTTATCTAGTCATACGCAACCATCAATGGGTTTTCCCTCTTTTTTGCGGAGAAAGTAGACAAAGATCAGACTGCACTTTACGTGCAGTCTGAACTTGGTCTACATTTTCCGCTTTACTTCAAATAGTTTTAAAGTCCTAATAATCCTCATTCCATGAAACGGGAAAGAAAACCTTATAGGTGATCGCTTTTTTGTAAAAGTAATATAACTTTTGAAGGACAGGAATTAAAAAATCAAATACAGTTCTCGCTACGCCTTTGGGGCTACAGATAACAGAAATCTGTAAACATTTCATTTTTGTTTTCTCCTTTTCGAATCCTTTCTTTCAGCGGACGTTATGTGGGAGGGGGGAATAAACGGAAATGTATCCGTTAAACAGTTGTAATAAAATACCTGCAATATCGTCTTTAATTGAAAATACATTTGATGGATAGAACATATTATAGGTAATCAGGGTCCTTGTATGTATTTGACCCATATGCTGTTGAGCGCGATTCAAGGACCTTTAGCGACCAGTGTAGATCAAGATCAGACTGCACAAAACGTGCAGTCTGATCTGTGTTCTACACTGTTCGATAAGGAGATAATTTTGCCTCAAATTAGCTATGAAATAGCAAAATTTGAGTTCTTGCTATTGGTTTGGAAGTTTCATTTCAGTTATTTGGTAGGTTAAGGGTCAAGGAGGGACATTGCCATACCTTGTTTGATTATCAAACTTCACAACCGAGCTATTTATAGACGTGTCTGTAACTCTTTACCTGTCTACAAAATTTAAGACTCTTTAACCTTGACTGCATTTGCAATCGACAAATTAAATGTGGCAAAAATGATAAGATTTGCCTTGAAAGGGTAGAGAACATTCTGGTAACAGGAGGAAATATGCCTGTTACCGGCATTTTCCTTTGTTCTTTAAACACTTCAAAAATGCCACATTTCTCAAGGTCGTAAAGCACTGGCGCGTACTGTAAAGGATTAAGTAGTAACACGTGTCCACTCATAGTATTTTGTATGAATATATAGGAAATTAACACAGCATGTTCAAAGCGTCTATAGGACAATGTTTTACCAATGTTCAAATCAATGTTTTCTATGAAAAGAAAAATCAAAGTACACAAAAGCACTGGGAGCAACTTTTGTTTTATTTTCCTCTTCCGAAAGCGTATTTGCAGTAGATGATTTTCAACAAAAAGTTGTCTACGAGTACAGCTGGTAAAGGGCAATAGCATAATTCACCCCGCAAACACGCAGTCATCAAAGCCAGGGTCCGAATTACATTCTTGAAAAAAAACTTACCCCTTATATCTGAGATTTTCTGATTCTTTAAGGTAGACAACTTCTGATTGGCTAAACCATCAATGTTGGTTAATACTCTTACTAACAAAGTCCGCAACAAAGAAACAAATGAACAAATGCATGGCAGAAGTACAGGGACCGGGCAGGATTTGAACCTAGAACGCCCGGACGAAAGGCCAACACCATAACCACTGAGCTAAAGAGAATTCTCCCTAACGCAGCTGTTAGGTATTGTATTTAAATCCGGATGAAGCCATGCATGAAGGAGTGGTCTCCCGTAATACACCCCCCTCTTAAAGTCATCATTTATTGATGACTCAAAGCCTTATTAGGCAGAAAGTCCGTTTTTGGACAACAAATGGGATTAATGGCTCAATGGCCAATCCCGGAAGAGCCCCCATCTTACGAACAAAGTTCGCAACAAAGAAACAAATGAACAAACGCATGGCAGAAATACAGGGATCGGGCAGGATTCGAACCTAGAACGCCCGGACGAAAGGCCAACACCATAACCACTGAGCTAAAGAGATATCTCCCCAACGCAGCTCTTAGGTATTGTATTTAAATCGGGATGAAGCCATGCATGAAGGAGTGGTCTCCCGTAACAATACGTTCCAATGTCAAGCCGTGAATATGTGGTTTAAGAAAGATGGGTTTAGCACTAGAATTCAAGATAGATAACGCAAGTAACAAATTCTACTTTCTAGGGCATTGCCGAATATCGGAAACGTAGCCAACCATTATTGAAAACATTCTAGCTGTTGTTCTCAAGAATTTCTTTAAGTTGAAAGAAACAGAGTTTCTGATCGGCTAGGCCAAATGGTATTTGGTTTAGCTAACCAGATACTCCGTTACTTTTTCAATTTAGAATAAGACCAAGACTGCAATATAGAACGGTTGCTGTATACGGGCTCAGTCACCACTATCTAACCACGATTTACAGATGAGGAAAATATATATTCCGACACGATCAATCGACTTGATAGGCTAAATGACCTTGACCTTCAGGTGGCTTGACATGTCTCAGCATGTTGTAGCATAAAAATAAATATTTACATAGGAATTTTCGAATCGAATTATCAGCAGGTGATATTTTTACATTATTTGAGTTATGTCAAAAAACATATCATTCACCCTTTTACCGCGACAGGCGACGTAAGATTTTTTTTTTTTCATATGGTGTAGATTTATAAGAATAGAAACTGCAGTCCGATAAAGGATTTTCCTCATTCTTGGCTTCATTCGAAACTATGGCCCAAAGTGCTTCTCCGTAGAAGTTTAAATATTTCAGCGCCGTGATCTGTGACAAGGGGGCTTGATGCATTTGCAATAAAAAGAATCGACCCATGTCAGCCTGCACAATCCGCGCAGGCTAACACGGGTCGCAACGTTTATGCTATCTGTAAATTTTCTGCTTGTTAAAGGACAATTTTACTGATTTACTCGGTTGTTACTCGAAATGGATTTTATGGATCCATACGTATGTACATGTAATGACTTCCTTGGTATTATGCGTCACGGAGATTCATTAAACCCCCTTTTGCCAGAGCATGGCTCCGTTACAGACTTGACATCTTTCGACGGCGGCATACATAACGCACTTAAAGTCAGAAAGAAAGAGTTTTATCTTACAAGCTTGATTAAACAAGGGGGCAGTATAGATCCAAGATCAGCCTGTGCGTTAATTGCAGTCTGATCTTAATCTATTAGCCCTATTTTCGCCTATGGCGCTGTAAGGAATAAGCTGGTTAGATCATTTTTTATTTGGCGCCAGCGGAGTTCAAAGAATTACCGCCGAATGTAAGCTCCCGTAGTGGCACGAGGAATCCCTCAACACATGAGACATGCCCTGGCAAAATGGGGCTTGATGCATCTCCGTGATTCAGTGTACAAAGTAAGTCACCTCGTAATTATGGATCCATTAAATCCATTTTGTCTAATAACAGCCTGAATCCTGTGGTAGAATGGTCCTTGGACATGCAGAAAAAAAATTTCCAAAAGCAAAAAGTTTCGGCCCAGGGTCAGTACTTTTTACAAATGCATTGAATCGTCTAGTCACAGAGCATGGATTATATATGGCTTGCAACACGCGAAAAGGGACATTCGGACATTTGAGTAAAGTGTCGTCTCGGATCAGCCTGCGCAGTCCGCGCAGACTAATCCGAGACTTTCCGTTCTTTTATAATTTTCTGTAACTCGCAAGTCTACTGTAGCACGAAATCTAATGTAGTCGTAAAGTGCCGTCTCGGATTAGCCTGCGCGGACTGCGCAGGCTGATCCGAGACGACACTTTATGCAAATGTCCGAATGCCCCTTTTCGCGTGTTGCAAGCCAATTATAATGTACCATACAATACGAAAAGATACACTCCAGCCAGCCTGCAGGACTAAACGACTACTGCAAACATAACGGCAAAGCGAACAATAACTTTAAACAAGGAAATTCTATTTCTACCATAATACATATGGCTTCCATGCAATAAAAAAGAAAAACAAGAGGGTCAAGGTGGCCCACATGTCGCTCACCTGAGCCTTTTGACAATACATGAACCAATTCCATCTCTTCCAGGATATCATTACAAGCATTCTGACAAAGTTTAATTAGTATTGGACTTAAAATATCGCCTCTAGAGTGTAAACAAGCTTGTTCTAAAATGTGTCTCAGTGACCTACTTTTAAGCTCAACATTGCCTATTTCCAAACTTTTAGAAATTATCTAGAGACATTCTAACCACCTTTCACGAGTATTTGAGAGAAAATGCTGCCTGTAGAGTTTTTTTTTTTTTCCGGGATTTGATCCAATGACCTTGTTTTTTTATCCAACATGACCCGTTTTTAAACTCTTCTAAGACATCATCAAGACAAACATTCTGACCAAGTTTCACGATTATCGGACTAAAAATGTGGCTTCTAGAGCGTACACAAGGTTTTTCAAAGATTAAAAGTAGTGTACTAGTTTTTGACCTGATGTGACCCATTTTCAAACTAGTCCAATATCTCATCAAGACAAACTTTTTGACCAATTTTCAAAAGTATTGTACCGAAAATGTGGCCTCTAAAGTGTACACCATATTTTTCTAAGATTTGACCTAGTGACCTACTTTTTAACCCAACATGACCTATTTTTAAACTTCTTTAAGATATTAATGACAGTAACATTCTGACCAACTTTTATTTGTATTGTATTGAAAATGTGGCCTCTAGAGCGTGCACACGGTTTTTCAAAGTTTGGACCTAGTGACCCAGTTTTTTACCCGAAGTGACCCATTTTCAAACTTGTTCGAGTCATTATCAAGACAAACATTCTCACCAGCTTTCAAGAGTATTGGACTGAAAATGTGGGTACACAATATTTTTCTAAGATTTGACCTAGTGACCTAGTTTTTGACCCAACATGACCCGATTTCAAAGTCGTCCGAGATATCGTCAAGACAAACATTCTGACCATGTTTCATGAGTATCGGACTTAAAATGCAGCCTCTTAGAGTGTACACAAGTTTTTTTTTTTTTTTTTTTTGAAGATTTGACCTAGTGCCCTTTTTTAACCACACATCACCCATTTTCAAAATCTTTCAAGATACTGTCAAGACAAACATTCTGACTACGTTCCATGAGTATCGGATTGAAAATATGGCTTCTAGAGGGTACACAAGGTTTTTCTAAGATTATACATATTGACCTAGTTTGTGTTCCGACATGACCCATTTTATAACTGGTCCGAGATATCATCAAGACAAACATTCTGACTAAGTTTATTGAGTATCGGACTGAAATTGTGGCCTCTACAGCGTATACAAGGTTCTAATAAGATTTGATCTAGTGACCTAAATTCTGACCCGACATGACCCATTTTCAAACTCGTTTGGGATATCATCAAGACAAACATTCTGACCAAGTTTCATAATTATTGGATTGAAAATGTGGCCTCTAGAGCGTAAACAAGATAAAAGTTGATGACGGACGACGCACGACGCAAAACGGACACAGCACGATCACAGAAGCTCACCTTGAGCACTTGGTGCTCAGGTGAGCTAAAAACAATGTTCCGTAAAATATTTCACCATTGAATAAATTGTACTTGCATTAAGTTAGTTTGGAATAAACCCACACACTGATGGGAAAAGTATTCAACTCGGGTAAACATTCTAAGATAGGGAAAAAAATAAAAATTGAATTCCTAAATCTCAAATTCCTAAATTTCTAAAAATTGAATTTCATCTTAATTTTATTCATATAGCTCTAAAACATGTTCGATAACATAAAGAAAAAAAGAAACTGTATATACGTCAAAGCGCAGACTGACTAGCTTTTTATTGGAAATGAACTGAAAGAATTCCACAAAACTTTACCAAAATCTGCCTGAGGGCCAGACGTTTAGCTTAAAAGATCAAAACATCAAAATTGAATCAAGATAACAACAAACACAATGGTATCTTCCTCCGACCGCGGAAAGCTGATAAGCCCCCGAAGGATGTTTTGGTAATTACCACTTTACCTATCATCAGTGTTAGATAAATTGCTTCACTTCCGAGTACAATAAAACAGCAATAAGATGGTTACCATATTGAACTACCTACAACTAAAACTCAGTCACTTTAACATGTAATACCGGTAAACACAAACGAATCAATAAACCTTTATGCTGCTTGTCCTAACTCATGGTGCTTTTGCGGACAGTGTAGATCAAGATCAGACTGCACAGAACGTGCAGTATGATCTTGGAGCCACACTGTCCGATACGATGATTTGGTTTTCAGCTTTGAAGTTTATACAATCTTCGTCTACAATATTCGTAATAATATAAGTAGTCATAATGATCAGGATATGGGCCTATACTTTACCACGAAATTCCGAGTTTTACTGACCATAAGGCAAAAATGCGTCCGAAATTATTGTGGGGAAAAAAGACGATGCTGGCGGCTTCTTCAGCAATTTTTAAAAAGGAAAATTCAGTGCCAATCTTTTGAGGAATTGTGACCTACCACCTGGGTGTAAAACTGTAGAAATCGTTTGGTTATAGATACGAATCGAATCGCTGAGCGGGCGGTATAGATTGACGCGCAAACTGGCTGCAACTCTGGTACAGTCTGATCTTGATCCACACAACCCGGAAAAAGTTACACAAATTAATTTAACATGTAAAATGATTGAGTCACTGTAGACTATTAATACATTGGTCCCGAGTTTGAATCCGGACTTTGCCAAAATTCTTATTTGATGAAAGTCTTTGCAAAATAAATCGTGTTTTTAAAAGAAACAAAAGAAAACACATAGATGAAAAGTTTTCCATAATCAAGGTAGGATCTTAGGTTCATAGAATTAATTAACCTCAAGTTTATCAAATACAGTGTGCTGCATATTTCAATCGCTTTTTTGAAGATATAGATATAATATGACCTGCCAGATTCGAATCATAAATATTTTAAAAAAGTAGAAAACTTACGTTTCAGTGATGAATAATGTTCCTCCTTTAAGAATAACTTTCGACGTTTTTTTTTTTAAGTTAAATTCAAGAAATTAAAATCAAATTAAATAAAAGCGATATCGTCTCCCTTAAATAATGCACAAAGATTCAATATAAAAACACGGAGTGCGTGTTATACAATTCGGTAATTTTTGTACAGAATTTTTCAAATATAATACATTTGTTTAAGTTTTTTTAAAGTGTTGTAATATACCTGCTCAATCTGAAGTCCGACTGGTTTAGGGTGACCAGATGACACATTACCGCATTTAAACTATAAGATAAAAAAAAAATCAAGTAATGGCGTTATCATATCCATATTATTGAAATAGAAATAAACTGTTTGAGCACATGAAATATTCGAGCGATTTATGAGCTGGTGAATTGTTGTTTGAATAAGTCAAATCAGGCCTAGATCTCGACCGATAAATTCTCTTTGCGGGACGTCCTGGAGTAATTGTAAACACAATAAATTATAGGACCAAACAATTATCTCCCTTTATGACCCTCCATTCCGATTAAATATGTCTATCAATTGAAACAGGATACATCGAAGAGTTTTAGAATTAGTTTCACCCTGGAATTCGAGGAACATACCAAAAGTGCGGCACAGGTGTTCTTTCAGATACCCACCAAGCATGGTGACGAATTTAGCTCAATGACACAGAAAGAACCTTTGGGTCTCGCTTGATCAAAAATTTAAACATAACCGCCTCCCTAAGAAAAATCAGTAACATCGGTACTATAATATTTCTTGCAGTAAAGTGGAATTCAAATAAAAAACGATTTCAATCAAGCTGTAGCTTACTACTGCTATGGTGTACCACCGGAAGTGTGGACCGGATTACTTCCAAGAAAGTATGTAACCTCGACGAAAGGTATATCTTATAAACCGTGAATAATGTAGTTCGCAACCAGAGAACTAATGTTATCCCCTATTCAACTAGTGATCTCTGAAATTTTTACAGTCTGTTTTTAGGTTAAAAAATCCTTAATTTCGGTGCTTTTCGAACCCAGATGTTTTTCAATTTACTTTTCATTTTCTTAAAAACTCGATGCCAAGCAAATAAAAACGATTTTTGTCGAAGTCTTAGAGTATATTGCAATAGTTTGTTTGTATTGGAGTTTAACGCCATTTTATCAGCTTAGAACATATAATGGCGGTCAGTAACGCACCCATGTGTTTCCTGGCTTTCTTACACCAGTACTGACACGACTTTCTTTCCAAAGTCACTGACTATTTTTCTCACATGCATCAGAGGTGAGAGGCGAAAAAACGCCGGAAAGAAGCTTCGCCGAAACTGGGTATCGAACCCGCAACCTCCAGGTCACGAGTCAGATACGCTAACCACTGAGCTACCCGGCCAGGCTAGAGTATATATAAAGACAACTTGGTTGAAAATTTAGCACAAGGTGGCGGGAGGTTTAGACCCAAGGTCAGACAACATGTTCTGTATAGTCTGATCTTGACCTACGCCGTCCGCGATAGTTGTTCAAGTCGCCATCGGCAGTAACAGAGTTTCACATGTAAATGACCGACCGGTTACGAAGTTTGTATTTTGCATGCACTTCATAGACCCATCTCTATGCTCCTTTTTTTCCCTTCTTCAATGTCATCTGAACTGATATATCAACAGAAATTCCCTATCTTAAAGTGCAAGGCATTCTTGAGACAGAGAAACGCTTTAAAGGTGCTCAAACAGGTAAGAAGGGCTGAAGTGCAAATCAATATAAGCGTGCCTTTTGTTTACAAATCAAACATAAAATTGCGATCAAAAGGTTAATCCTTATTCTGCCAAATAAGTTAAATTAAGCTTTCAAGCCGTAATAAAAAACCCGAATAATGCCACTTTAAACTTATTTCTTCGAGAAAAATATATCCTAATCAGACAGTGTAGATCAAAGATCAGACTGCACGTTCTGTGCAGTCTGATCTTGATCTACACTGTCTGCAAAAGGTCAGTGGGTCGCGCTTAGCTGCCTAAGGGTTAATGGAGGTTGTTCTTCTTTAGCGACCTCTAAAAGCACTTGGCGTGATTGATTTGAAGTCTTGAAAGGTACTCTCTGTTCACTAGTTCCGTGAATTCATAAACAAGAAAAAATATCGATTTTTCGAATCAAAATAAAGTTTAATGATGACGAAATCATTGTGGAAAAAAATGACGAACAGCTTGTAACAAGTAATAATCTCTTTCTCTGCAATGTTTTTGGGATATTGTCTACTCCAAAGGCATAAAAGTTGGTGTATGTGTGTGTGAGTGTTTATGTATGGTAATTGGATAAATAGCTACACCCCAGTTGTTATCGAAAGTATTTGTTTAATTCTTTACCACACAACTCCGTGTTTAAGCAACCCTTAGAAAAGGCCCTTTGAAAACATTGTGGAAAAAGTAGAAAATTCTGGCTACCAGCATTTTCTCCTTTTACCCCATATGTTTTCTACTATTTCAAAGATAGAAATCTTCTTTTGGACCACATTTGACTTGTCGTTAGCAAATGCTTTCAATTTGGTGGATTTCAAAACCTTATTCTTTGATAAAGACTTATACCCCCATTCCACTAGGCCGCGATCTACGGCGCTCTCACAGAGCGCCGTAGATCGCCATGCAGAGCGCCAAGAACGCTAACAGATCTTTAACGGATCGCCAAGATCGCCATCAGTCTACTCCCTTGCACAAAGATCCGTGGCGATCTGTTCAGAACGCCGTCACATCGCTACTTAATCGCTTAAATTTCTATCGAAACGCAACTTGAACGTAAACATCGTAACTGAAGCGCTATCGGATCGCTCAAGAGCGAAAATGTTCGCCAGTATGCTGGTCATCGCGCTTCGATGTGAATCCGATAGCGACCATTTAGAGATGCAGTAGCACTCGGTCATCTGGTTGTTATCTAAGCGGGAGTGTCTTCATAATCACCAATCCAGCAGCGATCTGAGGCGATCTACGGCGCTCTGTATGAGCGCACAGAGCGCCGTAGATCGCGGCCTAGAGGAATGGGGGTATTAATACTACGTGACGGAATAGCAGTCTTTTAATCTCTAAACAACCCCATCTAAAAACGCTGGATTCTTTGACGCATCAAAAAGCAAATGAGCCATGCTCTATGAAAAGGGTGCTTAATGCATCTGCGAAAGGTATCGACCCAGGTCAGCCTGCGCAGTCCGCGCAGGATGACCTGGGCCGAAACTTTTCGCTATTGGTCAATTTTCTGTATGTCCAAGGACAAGTTTACCTTATGATTAAGCCGTTGGTTTCAAAAAGTGGCTATCATGGATCCATAATAATGTGATGGCTTGCTTGGTATAATGTATCACGGAGATGCAATAAGCCCCCTTTTGCCAGAGCACGGCTTTTATTAAACAATTTGGAAATCAAACTGCAGACGGAAGGACGGATGGACGACAGACAAACGGTGGATGGGCAGACAGAGAGACATCGTGAAACCAGTATACCCCCTCTACTGATAGGTGGCATATATAAAGCCGATTTTACCAGATTTACGTATACTGATGAACGAACAAGGCATACCGGGACATTGTATTGCGTTGTTGATGTATTTATGATGCCAACGTTACATAGCTTTTCTAGTCCAACGTTACAAAGCTATTCCACTATAATTATAACGACTATCCAGTATATAATAAAGTGGAATGGGATCACCATTTCGACACTAGCACTATATCTCCGTAACAGTCGTTTCTTGATGACTTAATACCCTACCCCGCCCCCTCTGTCAGCCTTTTTACATTTCTGTTACTGATCTTTTACTCTCATGTTATATACTCTTAGAATCTGACCTATCGCAACCATCTCAATTTTCTATCCCTCTCTTCCTGTCATCTACCCTACTCTCTGTCCAATTTTTTTTCAAAACAGCCATCCCAGCTTGGCCCAGCCAAGTCAAGCCCGGTCAGGCAGCCAAGCGAGCCCGCCTGCGGACAAGCCCAGCCCAGCCCAGCCCAGTGCGACCGTCAATCAGTCAGCCAGTCTGTCAATCAGTAAGTCAGTTTATCAGATAGTAAACTTACAACGTTATAAAGATTAGACAGCATTTTATACTCTTTCATGGCATTGCTTTAATGGCAGTGCAGTGTACTGACGCTTATCCATATCCCAGCAAATTTATATGTTACAGTGCCATGACGCTAAATTTCGTTAAATCTATTTGCAATTAATCCATTTTTTTCGTCCCTAAGAAAAGCGGTTTTTTGTCAACGTTGTTGGAAAATGAGAAAAATTAAGGTAACAATGTTTTCTTTCATTTAAGAGACAAATCCCATCATATGAGCCACATTTGACATGTCTTCTCTAAATGCTTTTAAATCGGATAATACCCAGACCCTTTATTTCGACCTGTAAAACTTATCCTGTTAATTAACTTAAATGAAACTTTCAAGCCAATGGTATAAACCCGAGTTATGGTACTTCAAACTTAATTTTTGGAGGAAAATATCTCGTCATCGGATAGTGTGGATCCAAGATCAGACTGCACGTTCTGTGCCGTCTGATCTTGATCTACACTGTCCGCAAAAGATCAGTGAGTCGCAGCCTAAGGTTTAAAAATCAAATACAAGTTCTCAATTATTTAAGCCACATTTAATTAACCGCCTAAAATTGCTTTCAATATGGATGAGTCTAGAATATCGTCGTTTGGTAGAGACTTGATAATTGCAAAAAGTAATGCATCACTCACGGCAAAGCTGGAAAAGGAGTGTTCGTCACAAAAATAGCTAAAATAAATGGGCAGAGAGGCGGACAGACAGACGAGCTAATATCAGAAAATCTTCGTTTAACAAGAGTATAATAAATTAAACTCTTAACCTGTTATAGATATATAACTAAAATGAAACTTTCAAATCGATAGTTGAAACCCAAATATTTCTATTGCAAAGTTATTTTTTAAGGAAAAATACCTTCTTATCGGACAGTGTAGAACTAAGATCAGACTGCACGTTCTGTGCAGTCTGATCTTGATCTACACTGTCCGCAAAAGGTCATAGGGTCGCGCTTAACAGCCTAAAGATTAGTTACTAGTACCACTGGCCGTTCGCCATGAACAAATTCCATTTCATGAATGACTTTGTTCATTGATAATATGAAGACATGGACCAACAAGGGAGATGAATGGGAGATAAGATATCTACATGACTCATTAGATGTATCGATGTCAGAGAAAGAAATATGATTGATTGAAATTGAAATCGAGGCTGACACTTATCATGTTGAACCAGCTCCTACCAGAGATCCATCAATAGACAATCGAAATTGAATCGCATCTTTCGCAGTATTCTTTTGGGATTTCTTTCTCTCCCTTTTTTGAAGCAAATGTTATATATGTAATTTTTATCTATCCCCCTCGAGTTATGTATGATACTAGTAATAAATGCAAAAAGCATCCTAAAACCCATATGAAACAGCAGGGACAAAGTAATACGCAAAGAATATTTAATTTGATGAACAATGTTGAATGGCGTTAATTTGAACGTTCAAAGATATATGGTAAGTGTGTGGGTGCATTCTATTATTCTTGTCGGTAAAAAAAAAAAAGACAGAAATAAGGAAATTTAGTATTACTCTACATATAGCTATTGATTTTTTTTTCGCATCGATATGGAATAAAGGCATGTCATTTTTTAGCATCCAATAATTCAGCGGGAGCGCGAATATGTAGGGCTCAAGGAATTGCAAGCTTCATCTCATGCAGGTTGTGTAAAAATTCTGTGTTAGACTTGTCAATAAGTCCACTCACTTCATGTGTTAATCTAGGTACGACGAAGAAAGTTAAACTTCTTTGATCAGCACAGGAACATGTGCTTTTCAAAGCGCCATAGTCAATTACACGGGCAATAAGATTTTTTTTTTGTGTGTGAAAAAACTAAAGTACTAAATATATTTTTATCTGTACAAGAAATTGGTCGATTAAATTCAGTAGAGGGTTTGAATAACTGAATGGTCGTGTTGTAATCGAGCGCTGTACTTTTACGAGACCAGATATGACGTCATCGAACATGTACCTCCTTGAATACGATCTCACATAATCGACGCGTATCATTGATTATGTGATATTCCAACAAGGCTTTGCTAAATTTCTGGCACAAAATCTTAACCCTTTGACTGCTAAGCGCGACTTGCTGACCTTTAGCGGACAGTGTAGATCAAGATCAGACTGCTCAGAACGTGCAGTCTGATCGTTGATCTACACTGTCCGATGAGGACGTATTTTTTCCCCAAAATTACCTTTGAAATAGCAAAGTTTGGGTTTCTACTATCGGCCAAAAAGTTTCATTTCACTTATTTAGCAGGATAAGGGTTAAAATACATTTAGAGCCCGCGTGTAAAGAAATGCATAGCCCACTGACTAAACTTACATATAAGCAAACATTTTGTATATTATCAATGACACCTTGTTCAGCCTATGACTATGTAAGTAGACATCATGCAAATTGGAGTGGTAGAGATTTTGTAGTTCATGTCCACTATGTCATATTAAACAGGATTCTGATCTACACTGTCCGCAAAGGTCCTCGAGTCGCGCTTAGCAGCCTAAGGGTTAAAGCTAAAATCAAGTGATTTCAAACGGCAAAAGATCAGCAATTTATATTTCCGAATCATTTTGTTACAGCAATCAATTGACTACTTAATCATAATTTGTATTTACTATGATACGGATTACAAGCTGAATAATACGGAAACTATTTTTCGATGCCACTGACTGATTTCCAACAAGAAAAAAAAAACATCGATAACGTTAATATGTGCAGTGGCGAGAAAGGAATCAATCCCACTACAATAATTTATACTAATCCCCAGAAAGAGTGTTGCCTAAGCCAGGAATCGAACTCTGCAACAAACAACTTATATTTAGAATTTTCGTACCGGCTAAATACCTGGAAATCGGCAGGTGCTGTAAACAGTGAAGAAACAAAAAATGCATTAACATCAACAAAAAACGAAATCCTAATGCCAGTCGATAGAGACATATTTTTTTTTTTGCCATGCACTGACTCTGCGGAATACCGAAACTGTGATTCACAAAAATAACGCCAGGCATTATGCATTACTATCAATTAAACGTTTGTACTTTCCTGCAATTGAACATTTTCTTTCGAGTTTATAACAGGATCGAATTATCGTGTCACTATTATTATCGAGTCATTTTTCAAACAGACCAAGAAAAAATTTAACATCCACCTACTATATAAGATCTGCCAAAGAAAAAACAAATATTGATGAATTTATGGAATGAGAAAAAAAAAAAACAATAATCTCTGATAACGGACGATTTCTTTTCCCTGAGAGCGTTAAAGTAATGACATGTACATTCTCAAATAAAATATTGCACTTTCAAACGTCTACAGCCAGAATATCTATCAAAAACAGTCAGTGCAGATCCAAGATCAGAATGCAGTTCTACAGTCTGATTTTGGATCTTCACTGTCCGTCATAGGAAGGCTAAGCTTGATTTATGAGATTGTAGATTGTCTACAAAACCACTATAGTTGTGTCGAGTGCTTTAACCCTTAGGCTACTGAGTGCGACTTAAGGACCTTTTGCGGACAGTGTAGATCAAGATCAGACTGCACTGAACGTGCAGTCTGATCTTGGATCTACACTGTCCGATAAGGGGATATTTTCCCCTTAAGAAAGAACTTTGAAACAGCCAAATTTGGATTTTTACTATCGACCTGAAAGTTTCATATAAGTTATTTAGCAGTTTGTGGGTTAAATGTTACAGGTATATGAGATCAAATGACCTAGTTTGGGCTTGATTCTGAAAGTACGAATATAGAACAAGTTCGAACAATTACAGTTAAAAAAGGGTGTCTGGAAATGTGATATACACATAATTAAATAGTAGTTGAAATATCATCTTTTTAAGACAAAAGTTGGTTTTTTTTCCTCTCCGTCTTTCTTTCTTTTTTTGAAAATTCTTTTCTTTCTTTCTTTCTTTCTTTCTTTCTACCTTCCTGCCGTCTTTCTTTTTTTCCTCCCTTTGTTCCTCTCTTCCTTCCTTCCTTCCTTCCGTCCGTCCGTCCGTCCGTCCTTCTTTCCTTCCTTCTTTTCTTACTTTCTTTCTTTCTTTTTTCTTCCTTCTTTCTTTCCTTGGAAATTCCTTCTTACCTTCCTCCCTTTGTTCCTCCCTTCGTTCCTCCCTTCTTTCTTTCTTTCTTTCTTATTTTTTCTTCATTCCTTCCTTATTTCGTTCTTTCTTTTCGTCTTAGCTAGCATGCCGAAGAGATACGACGGAAAACAAAAAACTTGTACCTGTTCATCGGAATTACTATCCCCCAATCCGAGAATTTTCGTTGAGACCTTAGAATTCTTACAGAAGGAGATTCCAGACTGTTCAAGAGACAGGTCATCAGGTTCAACATCACTTAAAAACACTTCATCGTCCGTGAAATAATTCTCACTTTCTTGGACGTCTACATGTATCCCACCCCCAAATATTGAATATTCATGACAAACATTTCCTTTGCTATTTTCGTCGCCATTTGCACTTAGACTTACAGCTTGTTCTTTGCTAAGTTTTGATTTATAATCATGTCTTTTGATAAATCCATGTTGATAAAACCTCGTTTCATCATCCGATTCACCAACAACCACTTTTGTTGACGTACTCGCAGGACTTTGAAAATTCTTCAGTGGGACAGTCCGGAACACATTCACATTCGGATAGTCCCCAAACTTATCGTTAATTCTGTTACCTCTATCCTCCGCGCGGAATGTAGTTCTAAGTCGGCTGACCGTCTTTCGTTTTCTTCTTTTAGCCACAGCCGTTTTGTCCGAATTTTTCGTCGATGGCGAAATCTCGAATTTCTTGAGATTGATGGGACGGTAGACATTTAATTTGAAGACTAGAACCGTTTCCATGGTAATATCATGGAGGTCTTGTCAGCGTTTACTTGGATCTTATTTCACTTTGGATTAATTGTTAATATCCTAAAGCAAAAACATGAGTCACACTGTGAAAAGGGGGTTTAATGATTCTGCATAAAGTATCGACCTAGACCCGCCTGAGCCATCCGCGCAGGCAGACCTGATTCGAAACTGTTCGCTACTTTTCGATTTTCTGCATGTCAAATGTCCAGTCTACATCATGATTTAGTCGGTTGTTCGACAAAATGGCTTGCAACACGCGAAAAGAGGCATTTGGACATTTGCGTTAAGTGTCGTCTCGGATCACCCTGCGCAGTCCGCGCAGGCTAATCCGAGACGGCACTTTACGACTGCATTTGATTTTGTCCTTCAGTAGACATGCGCAAAACAGAAAATTACATAAAAATAGAAAGTGTCGTTTTGGATTAGCCTGCGCGGAATGCGCAGGCTGATCCGATACGACACTTTACGCAAATGTCCGAATGCCCCTTTTCGCGTGTTGTAGGCCAAATAGTTTATTGATCCACAATGTCTATGTATAACGCATCACGGAGATCCTTTAACCCCCATTTGCCAAAGCGTGACTTATATGTCAGTTAAATGGCAACGAATTTAGTATCGTTGTAAAGAAGTTGGAGTGCTTTTCTGTAGGAAGAAAGCTTTTTTTGTGATTAGCACTTCACCGAACAACACAATTTTGGACTTGTCCAAATTTGAAGAATATGTAGATGAAAACTCAAATGCAACTCGAAGAAAAAAAAAAACACTGTCCTATCAATAGTGTGCGATATAGGTATATAGATAGGTAGAAAGAAAGAAAGAAAGAAAGAAAGATAAAAAGGAGAGAAAGAAAGAGAGAGAGAGAGAGAGAGAGAAAGAAAGAAAGAACTGCTGTATTGTTTTCTTCCACAATCAATATGTTATCATCGAGTTATCTGCAATAACTTGGGGAGAAAAATAACCCACACACCCATCACAATCTAACCACCATTCCGATAATCATTTAAAATCCGCTGCAAAATCATTTTCACATATTTTCTGAATAAACACAAAA
Organism: Hippopus hippopus; assembly: GCA_946811185.2. NCBI lineage: Eukaryota > Metazoa > Mollusca > Bivalvia > Cardiida > Cardiidae > Hippopus > Hippopus hippopus. Next base: position 44,306,038 of record OX328106.1, on the reverse strand, counting down.
TATCAAAGAAATTGCAGAAATAACACAATAGCTACAAAGAAAATTTAAATCCACCATTTTTCCTTGGGAGAATGAAAAAGAATTAGATATTTCTAAAATATCTTCTTTGAGTAGCAATTAATCCAGTAATTGTAAATCTTTACTTAAATCCTAAAAACCAGACAAGCTTGTATGTACTTCCTATGTAAACCTGCGCACATCAAAGAAGATCCATTACATATACTCTATAGCAGACTCAAAGTATGCACATAGGTATACATACCTAACTCATATTCTGAGTTTATATGTTTGGTGTTAAACGCTGTTTTCAATATCACTTAAGTTATACCGCAGCGGCCAGTGCATCTATCGTTCATGGAGTCAATGGAATTTCTTTCACCAGTGCTTCGCACACCATTCTATCAAAGCCACTGGTTGCTTTTCCACGTAAACAAAGTCGAAAATGTTCAGCGGCGAGAGAGGAATGGATAGTTTCGAAATAACTATCATCAATCCTTGGACAGAATTTTGGCCGAACTTGAAATCAAGCCGTCCACCCCTACCTTTAAACCGTGTGCATAACCGGCTGAGCTGCAGGGCTTGGCCAAATTCTAAGTGACTTATGCAAAAAAGTAGACCAAGATCCCACTGCTCGGGTGTGTAGTCTGATCTTGATTTGCCTTTTTAGATACCTTCTAACTGTTAGAGGTTTGCTAAAACTCTTTTCGAATCATTATTTCAACGCTTAGGGGCCGAGCCAAGTAGTTTCGCCGGTACTATACAGGTCTTAAAACCAGAGGGTCGACAGTTTGAACCCTACGCACGGCCATTTTTTTTACTAGGACTGACGACTGTCATTGGTGCAGGATTCATTCCTTTCTCACGTCTGATCATGGTTTCGAAAGTTACAGTAAAAACAGCTATCACTAGAATGGATTGGAAACAGTTATTTAAAGCAACCACTTATATTTCGAATTTACTTAAAGCTCAATAAGCAAGTCTACTTTTAACGTCCCTGCATTAGAAAATAGTGTGGAAAAAGCAGCAATTTCTTTTTACAAGCAACTGCCAAATTTTGTCTAAAAAACCGACTTCCGCTCATTTTTTCCTTAACCCTTTACCACTCAATCCCTAGTTTTAGCGACCTAGACAAAGAAAGCTTTTGAAAACGTTGTGGGCAAAGGAGAAAATGCTGGTAACGAGCATTTTCCCCTTTGTCCACTTTGTTTTCTACCCTTTTAAATACAAATCTTAATAGTCAAGCAACATGGATGAGTCCAAAATTTTGCCGTTCGTCAAAGGGCGAATGTGCTCTACATACTAGTATGTCAGATTTATTAATATTAAGTACGTTCCTTCCCGATAAAAAACGGTTCCTCCTCATATCTAGTAGGAGTATAATGATAGTTTAGGTAAAAAATCAAAACCTTTGAAACTATAGGACAGTGCAGTCTGATCTTGAGCTACATTGTCCGCAAAAGGTCCTTGAGTCACGCTTAGCTGCCTTATGATGTTAGGTTAATGATGTTAAGTGTCCGAGTAGTTCCTTTCCCGTAAAAAAACGACTCCTGTTTGTATCTGGAAATATTATAGTTGTGGTGAAAAAAATCAAAACCTTCGAGGCTCGGGTATTTACAGTGAAGTCAACATTAACGTAATGCATTTTCCATATAACCTGTATCAATACTTGTATCTGAGCCATGCTCTGTGAAAGGGGGGCTTATTGCATATGCAAAAAGTACAAAGTATCGACCAGGTCAGCCTGCACTGTTCGCGCAGGCTGACCTTGGCCGAAACTTTTCTATATTGGTCAATTTTCTGCATGCAAAAAAAGGACCAGTGTACCTCATAATTCAGTATGTTGGATTTTTAGGGTGCATGATTGTATAATGGCTTGCTAGGTATGGTGTGTCACGGAGATGTATTAAGCCCCTTTTTGCCAGAGCATGGCTCACATATTTTTTGTCTTTTTGGAGTTTATCTGCGTAAAGTTGCTTGAAATATCGCTCTAGCACACTGATTGCAAATTTCGGTACGTAGGAAAACAGTGTAAATCAAGATCAGACTGCACAGAGAGTGTAGTATGATCGTAGATGTATCAATATTAACTGTGATGTCATCTTATCAATAAGTGCACTTATTTTTTTTTTTTTCTCACGTCTGACTGAAAATATTACTTTAGGGTAAACCTTTCAGCGCAATCAGTGAAAACGTGCCGTCTGATCTTGAATCTATATCGTCCATTTACTTGGAAAAGACAAAAAAAAAAAAAAAAATGTTTCTAGGTTGAAAATAGATTGGATTTCAGCCGTTGAAAGAGGTCGAATTTATAATATTATATTTAACTCTGAAATAGGTACTTCTTTATCATATCATAAAATGTTAAACTTGTAAAAATTGAAAGCGTTTGCAGACGACAAATAAAATGTGAGCCAAATGATGGATTTTTTTTTGACAGGTTTGAAAACATTGTGGGAAAAGGAGAAAATGCTGGTTATCAGCATTTTCTCCTTTTCCTATAATGTTTTCAATAGCTGTCTTGTCCAGGGTCGTTAAAAATCGGGACTGTGTGGTGAAGGGTTAAAAAGCTAAGGCCGAACCAGTATGCACAATGAACCGCCTATATACTATGATCATTGATGCTCTTTGCGAAGAGTGTAGACAAAGATCAGTCTGCATATTCGAGCAGTTCCTTTCCATAGCTTAAACAAAGCAATTATACTTAAAAAAAGAGCAAACAAAACTCTCGTCATGCTTTGTAAAAAGGTTGTTTCATACATCTGCAAAAAGTATCGACTCATGTCAGCCTGCGCAGTCCGCGCATACTGACCTGGGTCGAAACTTTTTGCAACTTGTACATTTAACCGTGTATCAAAGGATCATACTACCTTATGATTCAGCCGGCTTTTAAACAAAATAGATCCATAATTATTATGCCACAACTTGCTTGGTTAAATGCATATGCAATGCGTTTCGAAGATACATTAAACCCCCTTTTCCGAGAGCGCCGCTCAAAACAAAGTCAAAGTCTAAATTGTTTGTTTTGGCTCGTTATTTCTCATCAAGCATGATAGTATTCCTAGTAATTTATTTGTTTATTTATTTACTTCACATTCTTAAAAACAGGTTTTATTTCCGTCTAGGCCAATTCATGAAAATTAGCCTTTCCGTTTAATGGGTCAAATATTTGGCAACAGGCTAGTCTATAAAGTAACTGTTCACATACTTCTTGTTTGGAATGCTCATGGTGACCAATCAGAAATAAAGGGAAAGGTAGGTATTGATCCTGAGGCTGCTAAGCGCGATTCACTGACCTTTTGCGGACAGTGTAGATCAAGATCAGACTGCACAGAACGTGCAGTCTGATCTTGGATCTACACTGTCCGATAAGGAGATGTTATTCCCCAATACATAACGTTGAAATAGCAATATTTTGGTTTTTACTATCGAATTGAACATTTCATTTTAGTTATTTAGCAGGATAGAAGTTAAGTGAAAATTTGACGATTGAGAAAATATTACACCCATCATTGGTGTAAGATTGTTGAAAACTAACGTGCAGTAGGCCCTATGTCTGAGTCTTAGGTCATGATCTTTCGTTCTTTGTTTTATCCTTTTGGACCGAAATGCAAAACTTATATTATAGTTTGCGGAGCTAGGCACCGTTTTTGCAAGGAGATTTGTGGCGGGGTGAGAAGAGAAACGATTGTAAGAAAACGGTCTGGTGACGCGCTATGCTTTGAGTCACAAGATGGCCTAGTAATTTCAGCTCAGTCTCTTGGCTTTTCAGTCTGTGAATTTTGGAATATAGAGAAAAATGGCATATATTATCGTGTTCCTTTTAACCAAGCAACATATCTGAAAAAGGTCACCATTTTCACTTTCTCAAGTTGAACATGTTTTTATATTTTTAATCCATACATAAAACTAAGTATTTTTCTGTTACATTTAAATGCTTTTTATCATTTCTGACTTCTGAAACCTTGGGAAATAGAAGTTCTTTTCAGTGTCGGCCGAGAGAAATAAACCACAACCGCGTTACGCCGCCAGAATAAAGCAACAGATCTGCCCTTTTTTCTGAATGACATTAACGAAGGGACAATGTAGGTTAATTAGGCCTGTCACTAATCTTTAGATTGTTATATAATCGCGACAAATTTTGCATTTGTAGACAGTGTAGATCGACAACGGCAATGACGATGCTGATAGTGATGCCAACATTGATAATGATGATGACGACGATGAGGACGATGATGGTGATATAGATGATTCAAAATACTTATTTCTTATTTCTACATAACTACAAATGTTATTTTCTGGGTAAACCGGTGGTATCAGATAAGATGAATCTACGCATAACCCTCTACCAAGACTATTTATTTGTAAACAAACAAGTATCGATAATACGGTCTCGACTTCAGAATTCCATTGCATTATGCACTCACTCTTCAAAGATAATGCAAGACTAACCCTTTATCATACAATACCGTCTTTCTTAGACCCTGAGTACACAGGTTTTTCCTGCTTACCAGCATTGTCTCCTTTTCCCACAATTTTTTTAAAGACGTCTTCCTCAGAGTCGTATAAACACGGGATTGTGTGGTAAAGGGATAAAATTGAAACAGCACGTTTACGATACCTTTCAAGAAAATATCATATCAAAGGTTCAGGGTTTGAATCCAATGATGAGCGGGATAAACCATTGGCACTACGTACTACACGGCGCAAGTACTACTGGAAAACGTTTCCATAAAGCAATCATCGCGAGTGATTAATTTGTAGAACTTATTTCACAATCAGTGCAAAATAAATACACGTACGTTTGAACCCTTTACCACACAATCCCGAGTTTTGACGACCAGGAGTAAAAAAGCTTTTGAAAACATTGTGGGAAAAGGCGAAAATGCTGGTAACTAGCATTTTCTCTTTTCCACTAATATTTTCTCCTCATTCACAAGCAATATCGATCATTTCAGCCACATTTAATTTTTCGTCTGCAAATGCTTACAGTTTTGACACGGTTGAAATTTTGTTGTCTGGTAAAGAGTTGACTGTTAAAGAAAATTTCACTTCAGTATTTTTGGCGAGACATATAGGATTTGAAATAAGTTGGTGTTCGAGATATATAGGATCTGACATGAGTTGGTGTTTGAGATAGAATTAAATTAAACGAGTCTAGAGAAAATGTTATTAAGCGAGCCTTTGGCGAGCTTAATAACATTTTTTCTTGACGAGTTTAATGAAATTTTAATTTCTAACGCCAACGAACGTCAGATTATTTTTATCACATAACAATATTTCACAAATTATAGATCAGATGATGCAAAACAATCTTCAGATGTATCCGCGGTAATATCCATAAAACCCATTCACTTCTATAAAATACGTACGTACAAAATGACGTCAAAAATGACGCAACACAGTTGTGATATCAAACGTGTATAAGATAAGAAAATTCGTAATAGGTATATTACACTGAAAACAAGGGAGGTTATGTGATAAAACATTTTTTAAACCAGTCTTAAAAAAAACTTTTTTGAGCGCGTCTCTGGCGAAGTTAATAACATTTTTTACAGACGAGTTTAATAGTTTTTTATTTAAACTGTCATTGAATGTAAGAATCTTTTTATCACATAACGATATTTCATTCACTGTACGTGCGATCGTACAAAACGATACATGCAAAATTATGTAGGGATTTCCATAACAAAAAACTCCTTCGTAAGTGTGTATAAAATGACGTCACAAATGACGTCACATAATGCTTATCTCAAACGTGTGAAAGGTAAGAAACTTTGTATGGCTGTATTACAGTGAAAACAAGGTGATGAGAGATTATGCTATAACGGCAAAGTCTAACCAAGAAACAAAGTTTAACCAAGGAACAATTCCACTAGGCTGGGCTACAGAAAATGTGGTATACATTGATACAACTGTAACAAACAGACTGGTGTGTATATATACCTGTATCTTCAGCGATTATCTTACCTGATTATCGGAACACATGTTTGATTCTTTACCTTCGAATTCATGCTTTACCTAGCAAACCCCACCCTGGGAAAGAATGCTTTTGAAAACATAGTGGGAAAAGAAGAAACTGCTGGTTACCAGCATTTTCTTCTTTTCCCAAAATGTTTTCTACCCTCTCTAATATAAATATCATCATTCTTTCAAGGTATGAATTGTCGTCTGCAAATGCTTTCAATTAAGACCAGTCCAAAATTTTGTCGTTTGGTATGGAGTTAATAGATCTACTTAGCTCTTCCTACCTATATGGTTTCTTGAGTGAATAACTCTTTACCAGACGACAAAATTGTAGACTTGTCCAAATTCACAGTAGTTGCAGACGACAAACTAAATGTGACTCAACAACTGAACTTTTTCTTTGGAAGATTTGAAAACATTGTGGGAAAAGGAGAAAATTAATGCTGATTACCGGTACCAAAAGCACTGTTTTTAGGGCCGTTTGCTAAAGGATTTAACTCTTTACCAGACAACAAAATTTTAGACTCTTCAATTCCAAAGCATTTGCAGACGACATTACTAAATGTGGCTAAATTTGTCCTTGCCGGTAAACACCATTTTCTCCTTTTCCATCGATGTTTTCAACAAAGCTTATTTTCACAGGGTCGTTAAAACTCGGTATTGTGTGGTCAAGCGTTAACGCCGTTTTCAACCATATTTCAACTGAGAAATGCCTGGTTCGATTCTACCTAGCGATGCTTGTTCTTTTGCATTGCACTGCACATCCCCAGCCGAGTACATGTAAAGCCCAGCAGAAATATTCATAAAAAAGGAAGCTGATGTAGTGTATAATTAAAATGCGGTAGAAAGCAGTGATAATTCCAGTACAAACAGTCAAACATCAACCCTTAAACTGTTAAATAAATTAAAACGAAAATTTCCAATCAATGGTAAAAACCAAAATATTGCCATTTCAGAGTTGATTTCACCGAAAAGAAATACCGTATCGGACAGTGTAGATCAAAGATCAGTCTGCACGTTTCGTGCAGTCTGATCTTGATCTACACTGTCCGCAAAAGCGTTTCAAGTCGCGTTTAGCAGCCTAGGGGTTAATGCGTTAACCTTACGAAACACTACTGGCTGAAAGGATTATGCTAAAACGAGCCAAAAAGACAATTCGCTCATTGCGAAGCATAAACAGCCAATTTGCTAATCCAACATCACTTAACCTGTACCCTTGGGGAAGATACTTTGTGGAAAACATTGTGAGAAACACTATGGGAAACACTGTTGGAAAACTGCAGGTTTTGTGCAATCTGAGCTTGATCTTTATAAAGGCAACTAAACGGTTATTACATGACATTAGAATTTCAGCCTGAACGAAAGAGACAGCGCAGATCAAGACTAGATAGCCGGCGCTATGCAGTCTGGCTTTGAACAAGCGTTGATCCAATGATCAGACTGCACGTTATATGCGGTATAATCTTGATCTACACCGGCCGAAATAGCATCAAAGTTTCCCGGATGCAGTATACCGGAGTTTAACCATTACCTTTCGCGAATGTTTTAAACTGCCCCATTCAAATGTATACACTACGAGATTAACAAGAAATACATGTAGGTGTATTGATAGAGAGAATAAAGAAATACTGCGAATGGAACAATTGCTCATTCTGAGCAGTCTGTCCATGTGCAACAATGTCTTCTGAACCAGTGTACGTAGACGTTAGTCAAAACGTACTTGTTCGATAAATAGGGTTAACTCTTTCCTTACCAAATCAATAAATAACAATTTTACAATGACTACAAATACAGTTTCCCTACAAGATGACGAAGCATTTCGGTCATAATCTAGGATAAAGTAATGGGCAGTGTAGATCAGAGATTAGACTGCACGTTTTGTACCGTCTGATGTTGACCTACGCTGTCCACAATAGCTTATTGAGTCGCCTATGTAAAGGGAAAAGTGTATGTGTTTTCTCTAAAGCTGACAGTGTTAGAAATAATAAAGTAGCAAATAGGATGATTAAAGAAGCCGCCATGTTATTACTAAGAAATAAACACCCAGAAAGGTTACTGACCGCCCACAAACTAGAACATTGTTACTATGGAAGTGGTAATTGTTGGATCGCTAGAAGTGACGTGATACACTTTTGCGGGTAGGTGTAGATCAAGATCAGACTGCACGGAACGTGCAGTCTGATCTTGGATCTTTACTGTCCGTTATCTTTTACAGTATTTCTGATATCAACGGCATTTAATTTGCGATATTTAAAGAGACTGTTTACTACTGACTGCAACTGACCTTTCGTATGTTAAGGTCGTGCTGAGAACAGATTTAACATCTTATTTTACGGTGAGACTTCACATGTTCACGCACAGCTCGATAGCGCAGTCAGTAGCGTTCAGGAATTTAGACCTGGGCCTCGGTTGTCCGAATACCAAGCTCGACCAATTTCTTTTCGAGGGATGATGATAGTTAATGCGATTCATTCCTCTCGCACTGCTGATCATTGTCTCGACGATGGTTGTGTTGGAAACTTTTGAGTGGCTTTGGAAGAATATTGTGCTAAGCACTGGTAAAAGAGACTCCAGAAAAACATCGATAGGTGCACTTGCCCCCGCGATATAACTGAAATAATTTTCAAAACGGCGTTAAATACCATGCAAACAAAATAAGCAACAAACACACCAACAAAAATTTCCACCTGTTCACGGTTTCTGTGGGGGGTTTGAACGTGAGCTACGAATGTTTTCGTTGTGGACAAGTCTGGCATTTTGTCGTGTCAGTACGATATGGCCTGCAACACGCGAAAAAGGGCATTTGCACATTTGCGTAAAGTGTCATTTCGGATCAGCCTGCGCAGCCCGCGCAGGCCAATCCGAGACGACGCTTTCCGTTCTTATGTAATTTTCTGTTTTGTGCAAGTCAACTGTAGGACAAAATCGAAGGTAGTCATAAAGTGTCGTCTCGGATCAGTCTGTGTGGACTGCGCAGGCTGATCCGCGACGACACTTTACGCAAATGTCCGAATGCCCCATCTCGCGTGTTGCATTAGAGTTTTAACCGGGTTACAAACTATAGCAAAATGATGGGTCATGTTTGGAAAAGCATCTACAAATAGTATCGGCCCATGTCAGTCTGTGAGGTCCGGGCAGGGGAAAGAAGGCAAACCATTATAGTTTTAACGGTATTAATGATTATTGCATGTAGGAGATGTATTCCCCCCCCCCCGCCCGAAACTGCGTAAAGCAAGCTTTCTTTCCGGCGATTTTTCGCCTCTCACTCATATCCGATTCATGTGGGAAAAAAAGTCAGTTGCTTGGAAAGAAGGTTGTGTTTGCAATGGTGTGAGAAAGTCTGGAAATACATGCGTAGGTGCACTGACCGCCATAAAGTGACCTAAGCTGTTAAAAAGGCATTATACCCCAATACAAACAAACGAACAAAATCACCAAGCAAGAATTACAAAATTACAGGGGGCATCAAAAGCCGTATTTTTACGGCACCGAGCCAAGACAGGTATACTAGTACAACTTAATCACTGTAGGAACATCACTCAAACAACACTCTATATATCGTTTGAGTCAAAGAAACGCAGTAAACCACAGGTTTATGATTGCGCTGATAACATGAAATTTAAAACAAAAAGAAACCACAGTTGTCGCCCATAAATATAGCAGCAGGTATCGTAAATAACAGCCTGGTTACCCTTTACCAAACAATCCTGTGTTTTAATGACACTGAGAAAGAGGACTTTTGAAAACATTGTGGGAAAAGAAGAAAATGCTGGTAACCAGCATTTTCTTCTTTTCCCACGATGTTTATACTCTTTAAGAAATAGATCCGGTAATGTGATTCACATTTAATTTGCAGTCTGCAAAATCTTTCAATTTCGACTATTCTAAAATTTTGTCATTTTGTAAAAGGTTAATCGTTTAGCTACAAGCTGCTCCAACCAGGTATTTTTTCGAGCTCTGAAGAAGCAGTCCAGTGAAAGTGAAGATAGTATTTTAGTCATAAGGTAGAATCAGGTAGCGGAGGGTGTAGATCAAGATCAGACTGCACGTTCTGTGCAGTCTGATCTTGATCTACGCCGCCCGAAACAGCTATTTGAGTCGCTGTGGGCATTGAAAGAGTTAAAACCGCACACCCCAACCACACCTGTAGTCCGCCCTTCCTAATTAGTTCTTGTGGTAAGTAAGATTACGTCCATGATTTAACTCGTTATCAAACTATAAAAATTTAGGCTGGTCCAAATTCATTCGTAGACAACAATTTAAATGTAGTTCAAACGATGGAAGTTGTCTCTGAGAAGGTAGAAAACACTGAAGGAAAAGAAAAAAATGCTGGTAACCAACATTTTCTCTTTTTCCAACAATGTTTTGAAAAGGCCTCTTTCCCGTTAAAACCCGGGACTGTGTGGCAAAGGAATCAATGAAGCGATAGATAACAGTTATTGGGAAACATTCAAAAGGAAAAAAAAAAAGGGGGGGGGGGCATTTTCAACCCTTTAACCCTTTCCCAAACAATCCTTGGTTTTTACGGGTCAGGAATAGAAGCCTTTTGAAAACACTGTGGGAAAAGGAGAAAATGCTGGTAACCAGCATTTTCTTCTTTTCCCACAATGTTTTCTACCATATCATATAGAAAAATCATCATTTTAGCAACTGTTAATTTGTCATCTGCAAAATGCTTTCAATTTGGTCTAGTCCAAAATTTACCGTTTGGGAAAGGATTAACAAAGGGAAATGTAGTCCGTAAAAGCTTTCAAAATAGAATTGCGTTGTTTTACAAGTAGTAACTCTTCAACAAACGACAAAATTTTGTACTAAACCAAATTGAAAGCATTTGCAAACAAAAACAAAAAGAATTAAATGTAGCTCAACTGATGATTTCTTTCTTTGAAAGGTTGGAAAATATTGCGGGAAAGGAGACAATTCTGTTACCAGCATTTTTACCTTTTCCCACAATAATTTTCAGATTCTTTCTTTTCACGAGTCGTTAAAACTCGGGATCGTGTGGTAAAGAGTTTAAAGAAATCTTCACGCGCGAAAACGGACAATTTTAGTGTAGAGGATAATAAAAAATATGTTATTGGGGTGGGAAAAAATAGATCACCCTACTTACTAACCCGCTCTTGCTGCCAAATCCCCCACCCCCGTCGCCCGCTTTGGCGGATAAAATATTATTAATCGCACTGTCTCCTTTTTCCTAAATATTTTTTTCAAAGTTGTTGATTTAGCAGTAATGAGCTTGAAATGATTTGGTATATTTTTTTGTATCTATGGTTGTTATGGGTCTCTCTGCCACCTTCAGTGATAATATTCCATATCCATGATGGCTGACAGTGCATTCAATCTGTTCGCGGTTTGGACAGTCTGATCTTGATCTACGTGGCACGTACAAGCTACTTACGTAAGCTACTTATGTAAGCTTTGGCAATGACAGCTATGGTTGTGAAAATGAAAAAGATAAACTTGTCTAACCTGTTTGTATTGTACATGTATCCCGTCATCCGGGGACTCATTGCTCTGATCGGATGAACCTTTTTCCTGGAATAAATAAAAAAAAGAAACATGTACAATACTCAGTTACAAGAATAACAAAATGATAACTATAGTATACTGTAAAAATCTCTACTGTGCTAGAAACGTGTCCTGTCGCACACGACCATGAATGCTTTTTGCTGTGTGTATACAAAGACCAGCCCAGCCAGCTTAATCTTTTTTTTTTAAGCCAGCTTACTCTTAGTTGCGACAATAGTTTTTATACTGAATATGATAAACAACATGTTCGAAGATTCGTGTACGTACCTCTAGATGTAACGCACTGGAAACCGTTTGGCACCACGCCTTGTATTCTTGGCCAAGGACCGACAACTTCTTCAGGAACTCCCTCATTTCGAATACCATGAGTGGCGTCCCTTCCAAGTCAGTCTGGCAGACAGAAATCCACGTCTCTATGACCCGTAAAACGCCCTGATGCGCTATCGGCATCTCCGTAATTGGACTGTTCACTGGACTTATCCGAAGGTTGTCGGGTCGTGTCAACGAAGATTTAGAATCGGACATTTCCGCCATGGTCTCGGAAATTACTGGTGCGCTTTCGGCTGTATGTACAAGAGTCGATTCGATTGAAAACGGTTTCCTAACCTGAACCGAAGTGCTTGCATTTAGGGTGTTACTCTTTGTAACTGGCTGCAGAAAGTTCGCATTGTTTGAGTTATTATTCAAAGCAGTCGGGGATGGGAAATCAAAATCCTTTGGGCTCTGGCTGCTTGCACTTGAGAGAAGTGGAGACTGCGGTGGGTCAAAATGGACAATAATATTTGCTACATTTTCGTCCGGCGTGTCAGCAACATGATCGTCAGACGGAAAAAAGAACACAGAATCGTGATGGTCGACGTCTGTCATGGTAATAGCAACCGAAGATCCGGTATGGACCAAGGTCGAAACAGCCTGCTCTGAACCGCACCCGTTTTTTGAAAGACGTATACCGGAACTGTGCATTGAGAGTTGACAGAATGACCCGGAAGTTGGATTGAGTCGTCCGGCCAGGTTTTCCGGCACTGAACTTGACCTGGAAAATACGGGCGATATGTCGATTGGTGTATCCATCACAAAGGTAGGTAAGTTTATAAGTTCCCTTTGAAATGCTATTATGTCCACGTCGTGTGATGTTTGCATTGGAATGTCATCAGTTTTCGCGATTTTATCGTCCAGAGTGGGTGTTTGTATATTGGACACATTAACCTGTGACGCTGATAGAAGCTTTTTATACTGCCATCGACTGAATATTTTCGACTTTGATCCTTTAAACGATTCCGATTGAGTTAAACAGACCGGCTTGTGTTCATTACCACTCTCTGTACCAGATTGTATGTTTAATTCCAGCGGTTTTACTAAGCTCTCGCCAATTGCTTTCAAAGCTAGATTTGTTCCGTTCCTGTCATTTGTTTGATTTGCATTACTTTTTGACAATACTGCACAAAGACTACTTCGTCTCGCGTCATGTTTTTCTACCTTCGAGTCCTTATGTTTCTTACTCACATGCGGTTGTCTCCCTTCCGTTACAGGAACTTCCGCACCTGAAACTGTATTACTACGCGGAGGACATTTTCCTTCCACGATAAGATTTTCATCTTTTGGCGGTTTCAGTTTCGTATCCTGTGAACAAACAGTTTTTCTACGGATCATATTGCCGAACATTTTATGTGCCAACAACCGTAGGATGATCACCGGGTTTACGATCATCGGTAAAGTCATGAAAAGGAACTCGCGAAAGTTTTTGTGAGCGACATTGTTGAGTGTTTGTATAGAACATGCTGGCGATACGGCGGGCGTTGTGAAGTCTGCACCTTTCATTGCGATCAGACTTTGAACAGAGCTTGACAAAGATAGTTTGGGCGATACACCTCGCTCTTCCACGTCTTCTATAATGGCTTCCTGAAATATGAATGAATGAGAGAATTGAATAAATGAGCCGCACTCTGCTCTGACAAAAGGGGGTTTAATGCATTTCCGTAATCAATGCATCGTACCTAGCAAGTCATCACATAATTAGGGAACCATGAAATCCATATTTTTAGAACAACTGACTGGATCTTGAGGAAGAATGGCCCTTGGACAAACAGAAAACTTACAAAGGGCAAAAAGTTTCGACCCATGTCAGCCTGCGCTGACTGCGCAGGCTGACATGCGTCTCTACTTTTTGCAGATGCATAAAGCCCCCCTTTTTATAGAACATGGCCGAAATTATAGTCTCATTTCGTTTTAGAAATGATCAATAAACGATATTAATCTGCTAATATTTCAGAATTCTTTACAACGGAAAAAAATCTCAGCTTTTCGTCCGATGTATATCAGAGATCTACAATATCCGCAACAGTACAGTAAGTCGCCTGAAGACATGATACTGTCAAACAATCAGTTTATGATTCCCGAAAATTCACGTTTTCCGACACGAGTCTGTTTCGATCTATGTCATCATAAATTGTTCTATGACGCTATAACGGACTGTTTTGTAGAGGTTTATGTCTGTTAATGTCTGGAGTGATACGCCATGGATGCTGCCCCTTAATTCTAAATGATACACATTCGCATTTTTGGCCAGAAAAAAAAATGTTGTACTTATTACAATTTCAAAGATGTTTTGGTCTGAATGTGCAACAAAAATATGGAAAAGTATGGATTCAAGATCAGATTGCAATTTGTAGTGTGATCTCAATCTATAGCGGCTCGAAAAGCGGTAAGGATATCCTAAGTAGTCTTCGGCTTGATATTTTACAGCAAAAGTTGGCGAAAATATAAAAAAAACGGAATAGAAAAAAAAAAGTATAACATATTACACTCTACAGACCCTCAGCCCGGCCGGGTAGCTCAGTGGTTAGCGTATCTGACTCGTGACCTGGAGGTTGCGGGTTCGATACCTGGTTGCGGCGAACCTTCTTTCCGGCGATTTTTCGCCTTTCACCTCTGATGGATGTGAGAAAAGTAGTCAGTGGCTTTGGAGAGAAGGTTGCGTCAGTACTGGTACGAGAAAGCCAGGAAACACATGGGTGCGTCACTGACCACCATGATATGACCTAAGCTGTCAAAATGGCATTAACCCTTTACCACACAATGACGACTTTTTAACACCCCTGATAGAGAAGGCTTTTGAAAACATTGTGGGAAAAGGAGAAAATGCTGGTTACCAGCATTTTCTCCTTTTCCCACAATGTTTTCTACCCTATCAAAGAAAAATCATTTCATATGATCCACATTGAAACTGTCATCTGCTAATGCTTTCAATTCGGACAGGTCTAAAATTTTGCCGTGTGGTAAAGGGTTAAACTGCAAAACAAACAAACAAACAAGCAAACAATCTACAGACTCTCAACATATTAACCAATCTAGCTTATACTTTAGATAAAAGTTCCATAATTCAAACCAATCTAGAGCAGACTTTACACTCATCCGTTGTACACTTTAAACAAATGTAGCTCATACTTTAAACTAATTCAGCCCACCATTAAACCAGTTCATCGCATTTTTCCAACGATCAAGCGCATACTTTTAAGAATTGAGCGCATGCTTTTTAAAAACCAGCCAAGTGCATAACATAAACCAATCTAGCTCATACTTTAAACCAATCCAGCCAATAGTACATAAAGTTTACCTCTATAACTTGAGTAATTAGCCCTTCAAGGGACGCAGCCTCGATGTGGTGACGTCCATTCCACATGACGATGCGACCCAATGCCATCAGTTCTATGAAGCTGTCCTCAGGCGAGTTCACTTGCAGGATAGGGTTCGCCGTCACAGATTCTTGAAATACTACCAAAAATATTATTATACTGCAAAGAAATTTCTCGTGATCTGATTGGATAATATGCCCCGAACATATATATCATTTCCACTGGCAAAACCCACGTAAAAGCAGTTTCCCTTTCGGGAGCCCCGTAGACATGACTACACTTTCAACACAACATCCAAATTGGCGGCGTTGATCAAGATTAACATCAAGATTATGCGCCAAGCTGCACGTTTTAGCACGTATATCCAGGGTTTCAGTGACGTCAGTTCCCAGTGACATCAGTTTTCATTGAATTGGGGCACTAAGAAGGGTAATTCTACCGCGTCAGCGTACTCAATTTTTTAAACCAAAAAACCAGGTAAATTTCGCTTAACACACGTTGGAATGGTAAAACTTTGCAGTATAATAAATTCGTTGTACGGTCAGGTGGCAGGGGACTTGGAAACTTGTTCACGGCTGTGGAGAATAATGTCGCCACCTCGCCTTCGGCTCGGGGCGACATTATTCTCCACAGCCGTGAACAAGTTTCCAAGTCCCCTGCCACCTGACCGTACAACTAATAAAGTCAATCGTTAATATAGATTAAAAAAATGATAAGTCACAGTAGCTGCCAAAAGTAAACAACGGGGTGTATCTAAATTGGAATCATACCAAATAAAAGTATGGAAATTATTGTAAAAGGACAATCAGTTATTGAAGAGTCTGACAAAGTGATAGTCGCTGGTATGAAAATAGATTTAAAAACAAGTAAAAAGTAAACAAAAGATAGATCAACCTGGCAACTTTTGACCTATATTTAAAATTCATTTTCCTGCCACTGACCGACACTTGACTGACCATACAATATCAGATTGTCCTCTTCACCTTAATTTGCATATTTTTAAATGGTATAATTTAAATTTAAATGCATTTTACCACCCCCTTTGTTTACTTTAAGGCACAATTAGGCCTAAAAGTTTGATATAATAATTACCTGTACCGGTTAAAGTACAAGAAGCTGTCCTTAGTAATGTTAACGCTTAGAGTTAAATAGCGATTTCCTGTTTGTGAAATAAATGTCATGAATTTGGAAAATATAGAAACATCATATGGAATTTGAGCATGGTCTTAAAATGTGATGTGAAAGAAATCGTGATTTATATCAGTTGCAGCAGTGTTGCTTCTATATATGGCGTCAATAATTTTAATCCAACAAAGATAATAATGATCAATGTATACTTGATCATTTTTGAACGTCAGCAAAAGGCTGTTTTCTTTTTATGTCACTCTTTACTAAACAATAACGATCATGAGAAAGAGGCCTTTGAAAACAATGTGGAAAAAGGAGAAAATGCTGGTATCCAGCATTTTCTCCTTTTTCCACAATGTTTTCTACCCTATCAAAGACAACTTCCATCATTTGTCATTTGAGCCAAAGTTTTCAGTTGTCTATTTACCACATAACTCCGAGCTTTTTGGGCCCTGAGAAAAAGGCCTATTGAAACATTATGAAAAAAGTAGAAAATGCTGACAACCAGCATTTTCTCCTTTTCCCACAATGTTTTCTACCCTTTCAAAGACAGCTTCCATCATTAGAGCCACATATAATTCTCGTCGGAAAATGCTTTCATTTTAAACAAGTCTACAGTTATTTCCATGTACCAATAGCAAAGCTTTCAAATCATCAAAAATTAAAAAAAAAGTAGACTAATTGTAGCTTTTGATAGAACCCAAAACGTGAACACAACAGGATTGTATCACCTTTTTCAGTGCCATAGAGATGACAGTTTGACGACTTGAAAATTAATAAACCATATGGCCTTTAATATGCGAAAAGAGTCATTCGGACATTTGCGTAAAGTGCAGTCCGCGCAGGCTGATCCGAGACGGCAATTCACGACTATATTAGATTTTGTCCTACAGTAGGCTTGCACAAAACAGAAAATTACATAAGAACAGAAAGTGCCGTCTCGAATTAGTTTGCGCGGAATGCGCAGGCTGATCCGAGACGATACTTTATGAAAACGTCCGAATGCCCCTTTTCGCGTGTTGTAGGCCATATTGAACACAACAAAGTTTTCTTTCCTGTAACTCTTTACCAAACAACAAAATTTCTAGCCGTGTTCAAATTGAAAGCATTAGCAGACGACAATATAGATGAGGCCTACATGACTGAATTTCCTTCCAAAAGGGCAGAAAACATTGTGGGTGAAAAAAAAAGGAGAAAATGCTGCTTATCATCAGTTTCTCTTTTCCCCCAGTGTTTTAGAAAGCTCTCCTACCAAACGTCGTTAAAACTCAAGATCGTGAGGTACGGGATTAAGAAATGAATCTCAAGATTTCAGGCACGTACAATTTGTTGCCTAAAAGCTTTAAAGATGGATGAGTCTTAAATGTTGTCGTCTTTAAAAAAGCGTTAAAGGCCCTATAGCTGCGAAATGTAACAATTGCGGGTGTTGAAATGCGTTGAAATTAAACTCATACCATTTGAAGTATGTAAATTATTGCGAAGATTACAATATGTTATTGTTCGGTCGGTCCATGTGTTAGTCGCTGGCAGAACAATGAAATCCTAAAGTAGGTTAAAAGTTGCCAGGTCGCTCTATCTTTTGTTTATTTTCACCTGATTTGAAAATTAATTTTTCAGCCCCTGACTAACACTTGGAATGACAGAACAGATTATTAATAACAGATTGCTATCTTCAATCTATATTTTTAAAATTTCAGTGGTATGATTTAAATGCAATTGTATTTTACAATGCTATAATGTTTACTTTAGACCACTATTGGGTCTTTAAATAATTTATTTCTACTCATATTTACCTCTTGTATCAAAAAGGTCCACACGTCCACCAAGTCTGTGTAGCTGGCCTATATAAACCAAGATTCTAGCAGCATGATATTTCACGTATCTGGCATACTTTGTACTGTGATTGGTGTAGTACCACTCGTCAGAGGGCAGCAGTAGTTGCATCAGCATGTCCGCAATGTCGGCCTCCGCCAGAGTCTGGTGATATGACGGGTTCAGGGCGATCGAGGAGAGACTTTGGAGCAAAAGGCACAACAAATGCTGTAAAGGAATTAATCAGTTATCCATTATTCAGCGATGGTCTCTGAAAAGACAGCTTAATGCATTTGCAAAAAGTGTCGACCCATGTCAGCCTGCGCAGTCCATGCAGGCTGACATGGGTCGAAACTTTTTACTCTGGGTCAATTTTCTGCATGCCCACTGACGGTTCTACCTGATGATTGAGTAGATTGTTAAACAGAACTTATTTTATGGATTCATAATTATAGGATGGTTTGCTTACTATAATACATCCCAGAGATGTGTTTAAGCCTTCCCCCCCCCCTTTTTACCAAAGCGTGGCTCATCATATTAAATGAGCAGTACTCTGGCAAAAGGCGTTTTAAATCATCTATGTGAAGCATTATTCCAAGCAAGTCATTACATAATTGTAGATTCATAAAATTCATTTTGTCTAACAACCGACTGAATTATGAGGTACACTGATCCTTCGACATGCATGACAACTTATGAAATAGCAAAAAGCATCGACTCATTTCAGCCTGCGTGGAGACTTTTTGCAGGTGTACTTAATACCCTTTTCATGGAGCATGACTTCATTCAACTCTATCGAAAACAAGAAATTATCAGCCAAATGTCCGACGGAACATAGATGAAGTAAGTGTAAGATAACCAAAGTTTCGGAAGGAACCCGCGACGATCCAACCAGGTTAGATATGAGCCATTCTCTGTGAAAAAGGGGCTTAATGCATCTGCAAAAAGTATCGACTCATGTCAGCCTGCGCAGTTCGCGCAGGCTGACATGAGCCGAAACTTTTTGCTTTTGGTAAATTTTCTGGATGTTAAAGGACAGTTCTACCTCATCATTCAGTTGGTTTTATGGATCCATAATTAAGCAAACGACAGACGATAGATCGCTCTTCCCACTGATGTCACGTGGTCCGTGAATCAAGATTCCTGGACAAACAACCTAGACACTAGGGCTTAGCTAGGAGATATTCTTACGAACAATGTCCGTAACAAAGCAACAAATGAACAAATGCATAGCTCAAGTACAAACCGCATCTGGTGGGATTCGAACTCACGGCGGACAAATATCCTCGTTTTTCGAGGTTTAAAAGACCAATACCTTAACCACTGAGCCAAAGAGATCTCCCTAACGCAGGGACGAAGCCATGCATGAAGGAGTGGTCTCCCGTAACAATATATGCAACTTACCGGGAGATGTTACTACCATAAAATAATTATTCTAGATAACATAAGCATGAGAACAATTTAAGAAAAGGCACTTACATCTTTTGTATTAGGTTTATCGAAGTTATAGAGTGTGAAAATTGAAATAGAGGCTGGTTTATCTAGAAGTCAGTTGAAAAACGCATGCAGTCTTACAACTCTTACATTTGATAATGTAATAAATTTAACTCGCACTCCCTAGACATGTCTTAAAATCACTGGTCTTTTAAACAGTTTATCTGTTGTTGGCTTGCTTGTTATAATGCATAAAGTCCCCTTTTGCCAGATCATGGCCTACATAGTTTCCATTCATTTCAGTATAAAAGAACAGTTAAAGTTTTATCTGATGTTGAAAATTGTATTCAACAAAATTTCATTCAGGCATATCTAACGGCGATCACTTCAACTATAGTGTACTTTTGGTGTCTCTAAAAATTACTGGGGATGAGTTTTCTAAACCATTGATTTTCTCACGCAAAATGACTTGCCGCGAGGGAGGGTTGATTCTTATCGCACTGGCTTCCATCAAACATCTCAAAGAAATTCTGCGAAGCTCGGGAAGGATTCGAACGCACGGCGCCGTTATCACACGCCTTGTACGTCAGAAAAAATGGGTGCAATTCTCGCATTTCTCAACTTCTTTCGAATAAGTTTAGTTAATATTCAAATCTAGAGGATATATCAAAGGATAGCAAAGGCACGGACGTAATAATTTTAACCATTAGGCTGCTAAGCGCGATTCGCTGACCTTTTGCGGATAGTGTAGATCAAGATCAGACTGCACAGAACGTGCAGTCTGATCTTGGATCTACACTGTCCGATAAGGAGATATTTTTCTTCAAAAATGCATTTGATATAGTATCATTTGGGTTTTTACTATCGGCTTGAAAAGTTTCATTTAATATATTCAGGATGATAAGGGTTAATGGAAAAAGTATCGATGTTGAATCAAAGGTCAAGGTTAACTGAAGATTGCTGCATAAATCAAAAGGATATTTCCAGCTAATCGCAACATCCAAAATAGTGGGACTTCAATTTTTTATTTGCAAAAAAAAGCTCCCACCTATAGGGCAGTGTTGATAAACGATCAGAATTCATATTCTATGCAGTCTGATCTTGATCTTACAACGTCTGCAGAGTCGCACAGAGTCGCCCATAGCAGCATAAGGGTTAAAATCCAAACATTAAATTCAAATACAATGTCACATCATTTTGTATATCATCATGATTAGTCAAAAGACTAGTACGTTTAGCATTAATTGACAGAATGTGGTTAGACTGCCTGCAGCCACTTTCAATAATCAATTGCATGCGTCAGTGGATACAGAGGTGGGTAGCACAACAGACACCGCCAGCGACGTCAGTTGTCGAATTGATTCGTAAAACCTATAGGAATATTGTTATAAATAACGTTATCGACAGAAACGAGATTTTGTAAAAATATTTGCGTCAAAGAATATGAATACAAAAAAAAAAAAACACATGTAAACACACATACACGAAAAATGAAAGGGGTATCATTTAAAATTAACCTATCAATGCGCAGGCTGATCCCAGACGACACTTTGCGCACATGTCCGAATGCCCCTTTTGCGTGTTGCAACCCATATCTACTAGCTGATGATTAAAAATCAAAGCGTTGAGAACCCTGGAGTGGTATTTGTCAAGGAAGCCATTGTGTGGAATTAATAATTTGAAAGAAAAAGAGAAATATTATTCAAATATTTGCTTGAAAGTCAACCTACCAAGCAAATGAACACCTTTTTGGTTGAAGGGAGAGTACTCATGACACAGTTAGGATTATTCGTGTATTGGTGGTCTCCCTTTGATCATTGGGAGGAGTCAGGAGTAACGTCCCTTGACAGTAGAATGCATGATGGATAGAGAGAGAAACCATGTAAATATATCTTCTGAAATTCAGTTTGTACCTGAAAACTATGATTTTGAGATACCTTTGGCCGTAAGGATTTAATATCCAATATTACAATCAATTATTTCGATCTATGAATATTCATTAACAATCAAATGGAGTAGCGCGCAATCATGGGACGAACAAGCCAGGGTACGAACTGGTTTTGGAACGAAAAAGCCCAGGACCAAGCGATCAGTAGACAAATTTCGTGTATATCATTGCGCCAATAGAAGGCTATGAGCGAGTGAAGCTATTTTCGATAAAATTTTAGTATTTCCACGATCGATGGCCTCACCCAGTGTATTTTAACATGCCACTTCCAATTACATATCTGAGTGCTACAGAAAAACTCATTTGTCCGAGAAAAAATGAGTTTCATTGGGTTTATTTCCTTCGGCTTTGCACAAAATACGATACATGGTCTTCAAAATTCAATATTGAACTCATAGTGGTATTGTCTTCGACAAATACCACAAAAACCATAGAATTTCCATAGCATTCGTCGACAGAGGCGCGTTTGCTGATAATCTTTACGAAAGTAAATGAACGGCAAGCTGAAATTTGTTTACTAATACACATCATATCTATAACAATATCTGTCAATCTGTTTTTCTAGTCTTCAGTGCGTGCATTAGTTTTATTGCCATGCCATTAAATTCCAGATAAGAAATTCGCAAGGAAGAAAAATTCCCTTTTTTAATGGATTGTTATTTTTTTTTTGATAATATGTTTATTTCAGATCCTTGATTGAAATAGAACAGACACGTGTGTAACATGTATTTGACACTTGTGGACACGTATATTTGACACTTGTGGACACGTATATTTGACACTTTTGGACACGAGTATTTGAAAACCTTTATGTGCAGACACAAGGTGTTACATAATATTTGAGAGACGCTTTTAGAAAATTGGGTGTGTCTGTTTGTACCGTTTGTACGATATTTAGATCTAATACCGTTTTTTGGCATTCTTTCAAATATATCGCGGTGGCCTGTGCACCTAAGCAGTTTTTCTTGGAGTTCCTTACTTCGCACATTACTCTTTCAAAAACACTGGGTGCTTTCCCATGCAAATATGAGAGATGATTGTATCCTGTTTCAATGATTATCATCAATCTTCGGAACAAGATAGGCCAAGCTGGGGATTCGAACCAGTGACCACCTGGTTTTAAGCCCTGTGCGTTAGCCGACTGAGCTAGAAGGCTCGACGAAAAAGGCGGTTACCAAATTTTCTCTTTTTCGAAAAATGTTTTATAAAAAAGTCTCAATGGCGTTAAAAGTCGGGATCTGTTTGGTAAACTATTAAATAAAGTACAGTCGACGATATAGAAAATACAAACTTCACATTCTGCACTACTCTATATTCATCAACCGAGCCAGCCAGGTGGCTCATCGGTTAGCGTATCTGACTCGTGACTTGGTGATTGCAGGTTCGGTACCCGGTTGAGGCAGACTTTCTGTCCGGCGATGTTTCGCCTCTCACCTCTGATGCATGTGAGAAAAGTAATCACTGATTTAGAAACTTGTGTCAGTGCTAGTTTGAGAAAACCAGGAAACACAATCATGCGTAGGTGCACTGACCGCCGTGATATGACCCAAGCTGTTAAAACGGTATTCACCTCCCAAACAAAAAAACAAACAAACTAACATACAAACAACACGGTCCGCAAAAGCTTGCGTTTAAAGGTTGTTAAACGAATCAGTAGTTTTTACCTGCAATGCCGCGTTTTTGTCCTTTTAACCCTACACTAATTAGCTCAGTGTTTTAACTATCGAAGATGAAAGCTTTCAGAATTATTGTAGGAAAGAAAGAAAATACTTGTAAACCAGCATTTTATCCTTTCCCCACACTGTCTATTAGCCTTTTCCTAGACAAACCTCAACATTTCAGTCACGTTTAATGTTTCGTCTGCAAAAACTCTCAATTTGGACACGTCTGAAATTATGTTGTCTGGTACAGAGCGACTAGTTAGAGACGGCTATAACGAAAAACTGTCTCATTGATATTCATCATGTATTCCAGAGAATCTCTGCAATTAGGCTTGATGCTCTGTGAGACGTTTCTCAATCAAATGCCATGGAAATAGCAATGCGTCTGAATCCGTAGGCTGCTAACTACGACTCAATTCGCTTTTGAGGCCAGTGTAGACCAAGATCAGACTGCACAGAACGTGCAGTCTGATCTTTTTTCTACACTGTCCGTCATATGTCTTTTTGTGAAATACTCTGGCAAACTCACATTCAAATAGCAATGTTTGAATGTTTTATCTTGAATAAAAGGGTAATTTGATTTATTCAGCCACCTTGGGGTTAATAATATTCTACTGAGGTGTGCGTATAGATTTCAACTGTCGTCCCTTTTTTTTCTTAAGTTACTGGTAATAAAGTCCATTTATAAAATTCCACTCTTTCACTGTATGATTTCGTTTCTCTTTTTTTCGAGAGCCTAAAATATATACACGTTTTGTGAATTCTTCTGATCTTGGTCTACTCCGTCCGTAAAAGCTTGTTTTGGCATCCCTGGCAGTGTCAACCTTTTCCGTTCACAAGACCTATACATCGATATACTATTATGGCGTTTACAAATAGTTGGATCTAGTGAGTTTTTTTTAACAGTTTGACTATTAATTTCCATTTGTGGCATACACCACACACTTATGTACTTCACCATTTAATTTAAAAGATGGGTAATACTTCCAGCACAGCTTTGATAGGAAAAAATCATAACATAACCGTCCTTGTTCTCAATGTAAGACACCTTATACGAATTTTCTTATCTTGCACACGTTAGATAAGATTTTGTGACGTCATATATGACGTCATTTTAAACTTCTTTCAGACAAGTGAGCCTGTGCCCGTTCTTATAAAACTTGAGTCCATGCTAAAATGAGTTCGTGCTCATACTTGAAGTCTCATGTATGCTTAAAGACAGTGTGAAAATCTGAATTGAAGACTTTAATTTAATAGACAGAGACTATAGTTCAGAGGTTAGTCCATAAGATTTCTCAAATTACATTTATATAACTTTGTAATTTCATGCTCAGCTGAGTTAAGAAAGAGATAAGCTGAGATAAGAAAAAAGTGCTGTTATTGGTTAACACTTTGTAATTATACACCTCATTTTTAAAAATTGCTGACCTAGGTTCCTGAGCTAAATCAACGTTCAAAATTCGTAATCATGATAAAGTTGTTAATTTGATCACTTTTGGATCAAAAACAAAATCAATATATGCAAGTTTCTTTGGAATATTTTTCGTTCGTATTGTACCTCTCAAAGAAGCGAATAGGGTTCATGTGAATTTTATTTCACATTATACATATAGGCCAATGTTTTAACACATTATGGGCTATAATTCTTGTTATAAAGTTATGTAATAAAAAGAATCTGACATTCGTTGGCTTTTGAGGTAAAAATTTATTAAATTTGTCCACAAAAAAGTGTTATTAAGCTCGCCAAAGGCTCGCTTAATAACATTTTGTGTAGAATCGGTTAATAAACTTTTATCTCAAACACCAACTCATGTCAGATCCTAAATGTGTCATAAAATACTAGTAATCTGTTATTTTGTTGGCTTTTGGGATTTTTTTTTTTTCAAAATTCGCCTGTTGAGCAGAATGTGTACTAACATATCAGAGTCTTAAAAACAGCTTTTTAGTTGGGCTGCAACTACCTGTACTCACTGAGACAAACATTTCTTCTCTACATACTTTTTCTACGTAAGCAAGGCCAACTGTCAATTAGGAATCGCGTGATTTTATACTATGATCTTTACGTCTTTAGATGGTAATTTATTCTATTTTGGGGACTTAATGTCTCTTTTACTCTTTCACTGCCGATTGTGACCTAAAAACCTTTCGCGGATGGCGTAGATCAAGATCAGACTGCACAGAACGTGCAGTCTGATCTTGAATCTACACCGTCCGCTATCGGATACTAAAAAATTATCTAAATTATCTCCAGCTGAGGTGGCAAAGTACTTTCAGACGTAGAAAAAATGTCCCCTATATTTAATTGGAGGCGAAAGAGTAATACAAGCAATAAATCTTTACGTAAAGAAACAATTAACCCATTACAACACAAATCTGACTTTCCTGTCTCCTTCATGAACTAGCTTTCGAAAGCTTCGAGATAAACGGTAAACCTTTAGCCTGCTAAATAAGTTAAAGGAAACATTCACGCCGATAGTAAAAACCCGAATGTTGCTATTTCAAAGATATTTTTTAGGTGAGAATTATCCCCTGATCGGACAGTGTAGATCTAAGATCAGACTGCACGTTCTGCGCAGTCTGATATTAACCTAAACTGTCGGCAAAAGGTCACTGGGTCGCACTTAGCAGCCTAAGAGTTAACTTTCTGGTTTGAAGCACTTGATTTATTTTACTCAGTTTTTCCTGCATTCCAAGATGGTGATTTTCTCTATCCTTATGTTCTTTTACAACATGTACATGACGTTTAAATTATTATAAATTAATCTGAAATAAATTTGCAAGGTATTGAAATGTGAAACCATACTTACCGGGTCATGGTTGGGATCCAAGGCTTCGACCAGTGTTTTAGCATGACCTTCGTGAACCAGTTTGTGCTGAACATTGGAACCGTGGCACATGACGGTCAATATCCGGGCACTTAGAATTTGTAAACAATGGTGCGTGCAATGTCTTGATCGTGTGCTCGGTGTACACTTTTGCCTGGTACCAATGATACGTTTATGCATTGTTATATTATTATGTAGAACACTTAGTATTTGGCTGGGGTCCCATGAAGTTAAAACATCAAGAGGTGTGCGATGGATTTGTGTACAGTTTGAGATACTACTCCCTTTCGAGTCCTCTTTTTCCTCCACGTGACGTTCATGCGGATCGCTTTTAGAGTGACCATCATGACTGGCGCGACGCTCCTTCCGGCTGAGTGAAAAATGGCGATTGAGCGCTGCGTTTTCCTCTGAATAAAACTGACTCGATTTCCGTTTAGGGCTTGAGTTTTTGAAGAGATCACTCGTAGATGTCTGCTCCGTATTTTTTGTGAAGGTGGTTATCTCGTAATTTCTGTGAACGATGCAGATATCGATTATCTTATTGATTGTGCTAAGAGCTGTGAAGTGTAGACTCTGCTTGCATCTCAACAGATCAAACGCAATAATCAGAAGACGAGAGAGGTCGTAAAAATGATCCACACGCTCCGTACCGGATTTCTCCTCCTTTAGTTGTTCAAAGATTGTCTGAAAAAGAGACGGAAGTCAGTGAAAACAACATTTTCAGACCAACTCTTCAGGCATCCAATTTTTAAAGTCGCCCATACTGAAAGTATTTGAAGAAGGCAAATCTGGTGTGGTTCAAGTTAACCCTAAACCTGCTAAATAAGTGAAATGAAAGTTTCAAGCCGAAATTAAAAAACCCAAAGGTTATTATTTCAAAGATATCTTTAGGGAAAAATATCTCCTTATCGGACAATGAAGATCCAAGATCAGACTGCACGTTCTGTGCTGTCTGATCTTG
Source organism: Hippopus hippopus (assembly GCA_946811185.2). Lineage (NCBI taxonomy): Eukaryota > Metazoa > Mollusca > Bivalvia > Cardiida > Cardiidae > Hippopus > Hippopus hippopus. The sequence goes on along the minus strand of OX328106.1, from coordinate 44,279,144 downwards.
ATCGACGTTGTCTGCAAAAGGTCAGTAAGTCGCGCTAAGCAGCCTAAGGGTTAAGGAAGTTGTCTTTGAAAATGTAGAAATCAATTAAGGTAACATGGGGATCACACGATTTCCTACAATGTATTCTAAAGGCCTCTTCCCCAGACTTGTAGCCTTATCTAAGCCCGACTTGTTTGTATGCTTAACAAAAGTCAGGCTCTTTGTATTTTCATTGCTTTGATAATCCATAAAGTAGGACACAAACCTTCATTTTGGTTTAGAAAAAAAAAGTGTTATCAAAACTGAACAATTCTGGCACCAGTACAACGAATGGACAAGAGCACCGCATGTGGTTGCCAACGCTCGGCTGCGATTGCTTGATTCTCAGTGAAAATTTTAACTAACAAAGGGGATAACAGTGTCAAAATACTTTGACAGTTACCTGTCCCTGTTGTATAGGTTCCCCTTTTGATAGTCAATAACTTGTCTAAGTTTGAAGTACATATATTCAGTAATAGTAATGGATATTTTCGAATTCGGCACTCTACGTTAATACATCAGACAACCCGTTAGGTCATCCATAATGTCGAGTCATCTTTTGACAAACGACCTTCTGCTTGTATCGCGCTTGCTCGGCGATCGAGTGACTTTTGTTCGATTTTTGGGGCTACCCTCGAATGAATTCAAAATTCCATTTTCATTATTACTGTCTAGTGTCAATCAGTCTAAAGTTCATTCTTGTCTAATTCTGAAGAATCTTTGGAATTTCAAAGAAACGAAATTTCTGAGTAGCTAAATCAAATGGTTTCGGCTAAACCAAATGAGCCATCTTCTGTGAAAAGGAGATAAATGTATCTGCAAAATGTATCGAACCATGTCAGCCAGTGCAGTGCTGCGCAGGCTGACATGGGTCGAAACTTTTTGCTTTCGGTCAATTTTCTGCATGTCCAAGGACCATTTCGTCTCATGAGTCGGCTGTTGGACGAAATCTACTTTATGGATCCGTAACTGTGTGATGACTTGCTTAGTAAAATGCATCACGGAGATGCATTAAACCATCTTTTGCCAGACCTAATCAGAAATCGTGTCACGCAAGTAAGAATGGGTTGTAATTACACCCCATTGTTTAACATTACCTGAAGTATTGCACAGAATAGATTGCTGATTGCCGACTCGATCGGTGGTGAATCTGCCTGATCTGTCAAAGCGAGCACCAACTTCATGTAGTTTCCAAGTCCATCCACCAATGATGAAACGCATTCCGGGTTCGCCGCAAGCTTGATAAGTGCTCGTAGAGACTTCTCCGTGTCTTCAATGGAGGATTTATCTGGAAAATATATACGACATTAACCCTGTAGCACCTTAAGACGTTTTAGCCTTTTCCAAATCGAAAGGTTTTGAAGATGACAAATTCAATATGGCTCAGATGATGGGATTTGACCTTGAAAGGGCAGAAAACATCGTTGGGAAAGGAGAAAATGCTGGTGACCAGCATTTTCTCCATTTCCAATGATGTTTTCTAAAGGCTCATTTCCTCGGGTCGTGAAAACACGGAATTGCGTGGTGAACGGCTTAACCGTTTCTTATCTGTGGCAATATTCTGAATTAATCTTGATTCAATTCTAATTATTAACAAGATTTCCAAATTCATCTATAAATGGTATCTATTATAACACATTCCGGATTAGCTGCGAGCTTGATAATTGCTCTGACGTACCTCGGTCCTTTATCGAGAACTAAAATGAAAATGTATACAGAAATAGATCGTTCTAATATCAATTGGTTGAACGGTGCTTTTCGTCGTTTTCAACATTATTTCAGTCATATCACGGCGAGAGCTCATATATTCATCTATTTCCCGGTTTTCAGTAGTACTAAGCATGGCCATGAAATGCCTTGTCTAAGGACACTCCAACAAAAAGCCCAGTGCCTCCAGTGAGGCTCGAACCCTGGGTCTCCAGGGAACGAGTCTTACACTTTCCCACTGAGCCAAGCATGAATGAATGTATAGTGTTTTATGGCGCATCGACATCTAGGGTCATTTAGCGCGCAAAAAAGAAGTAATGAAAGGAAAGAATAGGATGTAAGAATGTGAGACATGAGTATAATTATGATGAAAAGTGTGTTATGAAATGATACTATAATGGAAATAAAATAGATATACAGTGATAAGAATAAAATAGTCCAAATATGAATAAAAAGGTTTAAAAAAAAAATCACAATCTTGTATAAGGTCCAATTTCCTTGAGAAAAGTAATGTCCCTGAATAGATCAGGACCCGAAAATTTTTCTCATACCACTTTATCATTGTAATTAACTATTTCAGAAATTGTTTTTATCCTGAATTCCAAAACTAAACATATGATTGGCTGAAATATTCAGTAATAATTCAAAACAATGATCACAAATTCTAAATTCCAATTGCTGAAAATCTGACCCCGTATTGACCAACCATTATTGAGAATATTCTTTGTCTTATTCTGAAGAATTTTCCAAATTTGAAAGTAACAAAACTTCTAATTGGCTAAACCTTTTGGTTTAGCCAATCAGAAGTTGTGTTACTTTTGTAGAACAAGACTGAGAATAAAACTAATTATGGTTGGTGAATACGGACCCAGGCTGATTGCCCAGGATGCCTACCGATAATTTTAATCATCGTTCTTATTTCCTTTCACTTCACTTTTCCGCTTTTAATCACTAGTTCATGATTGATACAATAATCTTTTATAACAAAACCTCGATTATTCGAGCATGCGATAGTTCGATATAATTGGCCTACAACACAAGAAAAGGGACAGTCGGACATTTGCGTAAAGTGTCGTCTAGGATCAGCCTGCGCAGTCCAATCCGAGACGGCACTTTACGACTGCATTAGATTTTGTCCTACAATAGACTTGCGCAAAACAGAACAGTACTTAAAAACGAAAAGTGTCGTTTCGGATTAGTCAGCGCGGAGTGCGCAGGCTGATCCGAAACGACACTTTACGCAAATGTCCGAATGCCCTTTTTCGCGTATTGCAGGCCATATGTTAGTTTGATATAGATGTACTCGAATCTTTTACAATGTAGTAAGATATCTACAGATCTACAATGTATATAAAGTTTTCTTTTTATGTTGATAAGCTGCATGTCATTATGTCGAAATATGTTCGTAGTCGCATTTACTGTGTCACAATGCCAAAAAGGTGTAAGACCTTCTTGAAAATGGAGAAAAAAATCTTGAAACTTGAATTTTTTTCATTAAAACCTCGAAAGGTCGTCAGAGCCTTTGTTATGCGTCTAGAGGACAATAAGTCGCTGTTATAAGTACACCCAGTTATGCAATTATGTACTAAATTCACTTTTTTCTGAAAAAAAAAAAAGGAAAATGTCGTAGTTATTACTGCTTCCACGTGACATTTACGTGCAGGAAAACATTTCGAAACAACCTGTATATTTTAACTATTTCATAATTGAATAAGCCAGATTTTAACGTCCATGACGCCATTGGTTCTTGACAAGTCATGTGATATGTAAGTAGACACGTTATACATATAAAAAGTAGGCCTTACAGTGCGTGAGCAATAATACTTGGAGAGAAAAACGTAGCAATGACGTCATACTGATAGTTCCCTTGCATCTACAACTAAGCCGCTATCTTTGAATTCCACGCATTAAGTCGTATCCAGAAAAGGCAAATTAATTCTTTTAGTAATGAAAATAGATACAAGGCAATTGACTTTGATTCTCGTCGTCATAAGCCGTTTATAGACTGTTCCACTTTAGAGATAATCAAGCCATCACTAAAATTAAATCTGAGCATCTTTCACGACTAAAAATGAGTCATGCTTTGGGAAAAGGGGGTTTAATGCATCTGCAAAAAGTGTCGACCCATGTCAGCCTGGGCTGTCCGCGCAGGCTGACCTGGGTCGATACTTCTTGCTATTTGTAAATTTTCTGCATGTCCAAGGATCTTTCTACCTCAGGATTCAACAAGTTCTTAGACAAAAATGGATCCATAATTATGAGATGACTTGCTTAGTAAAATACATCACGGAGATGCATTAAATACTCTTTTAGCACAGTATGGCTCGCATGCTTATGTGGCCAGTGTAGATTAAGATCAGACTACAAAAAATGTGTAGCCTGATCTTAGATCTAAAATGCGTGCAATCCTGAGGCATGGCTTGCAAAGAGTAGCTTTAAAATTCACCGATTACAGAAAATACGTATATCTAATAGTATCCTTTACAAATACAGTTGCTTATTTGCCCATTGTAGATCCATGACGTCCAGTCTAATCTTGGATCTACAGCATCTGTTATCTAGAAACATTCCAGAACAAAACAGTTTTATATAGTTACTTCTATTTTGGTCATTTTACTAGATTGAAAAATGTCCATCACTGATTTATTTGAAACTCATAAGATTTACAGAAAAGCGCCCACCACTGTAATCCTAAGTTTTTGACGTCCCTGAGGAACACGGCTTTTGAAAACTTTGCGGGAAAATGAGAAAATGATAATTATCTACATTTTCTCCATTTTCATCGATTTCTTCTGCCCTTTTAAAGACAAACCCCTTTATTTATATATGGCCTGCAACACGCGAAAAGGAACTTTCGGACATTTGCGTAAAGTGTCGTCTCGGATCAGCCAGCGCAGTCCGTGCAGTCTGATTCGAGACGACACTTTCCTATCGCTTGTGTTTTTATGTTTCACGCAAGTCTACTGTTGGACAAAATCTACTGTAGTCGTAAAGTGCCATCTCGGATTAGTCTGCGCGGACTGCGCAGGCTGATCCGAGACGACACTTTACGCAAATGTCAGAATGCCCTTTTTCGCGAGTTGCAAGCCATATATAATTTGTCGTTTGCAAATGCGGTTTAAATTAGACAAGCCTATAAAGTTGTCGCTTAAGAAAGAGTTAAGATTAATCCATCCTCGGTTACTCGCGGTGCTTTGATTTTGTTACGCCTCCTCTTTGTGCATCGAAATACTTGGCTCGACACAACCCCATTCTGTTGAATAACTTAAAGCGCTGTCACGTGACGGTTCCGAGTATTTTTTTTTTAAACCCTCATATTGCTAAGCACGATTCAAGACGCTTTTGCGGCCACTGTAGATCAAGATCAGACTACACAGAACACGCACTCTGATCTTGGATCTACACTGCCCTATAAGGAGATACTTTTCCCCCCAAAAAAGATTCTGAAATTCCAATATTTAGGCTATTATACTATTGGCTGGAAAGTTTTATTAACTTATTTAGCAGGTAAATGGTTAAAACAACAGGAAGTTGTTTAAAGGGTGCGGTGTTTCAATCTAAACATTTGCTGACCCGTGAATTAAGATTTGTAATCTTGAGTCCACGTTATGGCCATTCTTAGCGGTATGTTTTATTCCTCACCCACTCTTTCAAAATAAACACTCATGTCCTAATTACACGAACTTACCAAATGTCAAACTTCTGTAAAAGACATATCGTGTTCAAAATGTAGTAAGTCGCTTTAACCCATCACCAAGTACTGACGTATTTAACGACTTTAAGAAAGAAGGACTTTAAATTGTCACCACCATTTACCCCTTTCAACAAAATGTTTTCTACCCTTTGAAAGACGTAATTTATCACTGAGCTATTCTTTTCTTAAAATCTGTCGCCTGGAAATGCTTGAAATCATGATTGGTAATCGTTAACTTTTTACAAAACGAAAAAAAAACCCTTGGCGTCGTCAAAATTTCAAAGCATTTGCAGACGACAAGATAAACATGGCAAGAATTATGATAACGTATTTGGATTTGAGAGAGTAGAAAACATTATGGAAAAAGAAGAAAATGCTGGTTACCAGCATTTTCTTCTTTTTCTATAATGTTTTCAAAAGCTGTCTTTCTCGCGGTCGTTAAAACTCAGGATTGTGTGATAAAAAGTTAAACTTAATACGGAGTTAAAATTGTATGGTCCATTTGTACTCGTACTTTGGAGACAGACTTTATAAGCCTTAGGTTGCTTTCGCTCCAATCCTTTTCTCTTTTATGGTTACAAATAGAGAGTTAAAATGTTTGTCTTCTGGTAAAGAGTTAAGGAATATTGTATGATAACTCGTAATATCCCTAATTGGTCTCAACTATCATGCCTGTTAGAGATATCTTGTCACGAAAGTTATACGGTACGAATGAGTGTCAGTTACTGGAACATGGGTTGTTATACGTAAATGAACTAGAAATAGAAATGGTCAAATCGTATTGATCACGCAACTTCAGTCTGGAAGTCTGATCAAGTAACACTTGTCACAACTCGGCCGATTCCGTAACTACATTTAACCTCGTCCGTATCGAGGAGGTTTCCATTTTTAACTGCCAATCACATGATCTTAAACATGGCGGCGTCCTTGTAAATCGATTCCCAACGACATAAACAATCACGGTGAGGTTATTTACATCTATCAGTCTGTCGGTAAAAAGTTCCATGGGAATTGATAAACCACGTTAAAAATTGAATGTACAAACTGTTTGTCAATGGAAATATATTAGGAAAGATTTTGATAGAAAATTGTGACTCATGTTTTCTTTCTCAAGAGAAGCCTTACAATCCTAAGAACGGTAAAACGCCATATTTCCGGCAAAGAAATGTACCGTGTAGGTGCATATCAAGCTACATGAGGGACATGATCAACGGATCACCTGAGCTTTGCCGAATAATCAAATAATTTAGTCGGTGTTACCCTTTCATTGCAATGGCGTGACCGAAGTAAGCCAAAGGAATACTGTTTGCAGATGCATTAAACACCTTTTTGCCAGAGCATGGCTCAAATTTGTACAGTCTAAAGATAATTTCACGTTTATAATGCAAAATAAAGGAGCCATGCTCTGTGAAAAGAGAACTGAATGCATCTCAAAAAGTATCGGCCACCGTCAGCCTGCATGATAAATAAGTGATAATTTTCTGCATGTCAAAGGACCATTGTACCCCATGATTCAGTCGGTTGTTATTCAAAACAGATTTTATGGATCTATAACACTGTGGTGACTCACTTGCTATCGTGCATCATGGAGTCCTATTTTGCCAGAGGATGGCTTATATCTTACATGCGTGCTTTCAAAGCCGTCTGCTTGAAATTGTTTCAGAGGGTAAGTGAATGAGTTCAGTACCTAAACGCATCATTAAATGTGACGTAGAAACTGGTTTAATCCTCAGGCTGCTAAGCGCGACTCACTGACCTTTTGCGGACAGTGTAGATCAAGATCAGACTGCACAGAACGTGCAGTCTGATCTTGGATCTACACTGTCCGATAAGGAGATATTATTCCCCAAAACATAACTTTGAAATAGCAATATTTGGATTTTTACTATCGAATTGAACATTTTATTTTAGTTATTTAGCAGGATATGAGTTAAGATATGGCATTACTTGTTTTTAGCTCAAACAGAGCAACAGAAGTGCTACGTGTCAAATTGTTCAATTGGCACTACCTTCCACGGACAACCAGAAAGAATTCCGTCGTGGTATCACTACGCCATCTTTGTAAAAGTAATCTATCCTTGGGCTGCTAAGCGCGACTCGGAGCGCTTTTGCGGACAGTGCAGATCAAGATCAGACTGCACAAAACGTGCAGCCTGATCTTTGATCTACACTTTCCGATAATGTATTTTCTTGCCGGTGAAATCAATTTTGGAACCATAATATTTTGATTTTTACTATTAAGCAGATTTTTTTTTATCTATTTAGCAGTTTAAAGTAACAATAGCCAAACTTAAGTAAACAAAATGGGTGTTAAAATGCATTTAAATTCAAATTATATCAGTTAAAACTATGGAAATTATTGAGAAGATGACAATTTGTTATTGTACAGTCGGTCCAAGTGTTACAGAGAAATTCATTTCAAAACTTCGTTAAAAGTTGCCAAGTCGCTCTATCTGTTGTTCTCTTTTTGTCTGATTTTGAAATTCATTTTTCTGCCAGCAACTAACACTACGACGGACCACACAATAACAGATTGTAATCTCCACAATCTTTTCCATACTTGTAAATGGATTACTTGGACCTAAATGTATTTTAACACCTGCATGGGTTTTTTGGCCGCTATCTGGGCCTTTAAGGGTAAATTTTGTTTTTACTGATACAAGGCTGTTTACACAAATATTAGGGACTAGTATACATATTTGACAATGTACCAGTCTACGACGGTCTCAGCGGGTTCCCTGCATAATGGGAAATAAGCTAATTTAGCGCATATAATAAGATACCATGTGTTTCTCCGTTGTTGAAGACGAACTGAGTGAAATTCCCCTAGGGTATTTTCTTCGACCATTTTAGGATAATTGTATGGAAATTTACAAGAAATACGACGCGAGAAGAGAGAATTACTTCTGACACATGAAACGTGTTTGCTTTCGCCCGTCAACAGCTTAACCCACTTTTATCCTTCGAACATCAACCTTACTTCATTCGCAACTTCTTGGGCAATACCATACTTAAGAAAGTTAAACCCCTGTTGGACATTCAAAAAAGTAGTGCGTTCTGTACAAAGCTGATACACTTTACGTAGAAGAAAATGCTTTTCGGGAAAAATGCAGATATATTGTAAGCAAAAGAGCAATTGCACTGAGCGTGATCTACGTATCGATCGCAGTTTTAAATCTAATTAAGCTAAAATAAAACTGTTTCCGACGGTAGTCGAGTTGACGCTCATTAAAAGAGTATTTATTATAAGCCCATATATGGCTTGCAACACGCGAAAAGGGGCATTCGGACATTTGCGTAAAGTGTCGTCTCGGACACTTTCCGTTTTTCAGTAATTTTCTGTTTTGCGCAAGTCTACTGAAACACAAAATGTAATGTAGTTGTAAAGTGCCGTCTCGGATTAGCGTGCGCGGACTGCGTAGGCTGATCCGAGACGACACTTTACGCAAATGTCCAAATGCCCATTTTCGCGTGTTGCAAGCCATATAGGAACCACACCATGCATCATTTCACGTGTTTTAACGACGCTTAGGATGAAACATTTTGAAAGCATAGTGGTAGCCGGTAATTGCTTCATTTTCCTCACAAGGCTGTCTACCATTTCAGAGACAGTTGCTATCATTTGAGCCGAATTTAATTTTTCGTCTGCAAATGCTTTGAATTTAGGCAAGTTTAGATTTTTTCTGTCTGGTAAAGGACCTCGGATTGCACCAAAAGGCCACATAAATGTATTTGTCATGTCATTGAGTCTTTCAACCGCATTCGAAAGAGATGTTCTCTTTCAGATCGTTTCAACTGTAACCACAGTTCGAGTGTTCTAAAAACAATTTCCTCCAAAGAAAATCTTCAAAGAAATCAAAATGTATTCTACCTCAGAGTCTTTGAAACAGGAGACTGAAAGTGTTGAGGGATATGCGACGATAATCACAGTAGAAAAAGAAAGTTAAATCCTGTACTGCAACGAACTATTTTGGAATATTTAATTGAATATATGAACAAAGCTCGTCTTTGAGTCTATCTGTCCGTCCATTTTTCCGCCTCCAATCCTGTTTGTCTTTCGATCTGTCTATCATTTTCTCAGAGAAAGCCTTCATCTGGCAATTAAGATGTCGCCTAAATATAGTTATAATTGACACAGTTTATGTTTAAACATATTTAACATCGATTGAGAAACAAGTTCTTACAACTTATACGAATCTCTCTCGATTCTGCTTCCTGGGAACTACACCAGTGCTCGGGCCGAATGCGTGGGCCCATGAAGGATACCAAAGTTGACATCCGCTCCCGGGTATCGGACTCGAGTCCTTTTGGTTATAAGGCCGACGCTCTCTACCTCACAACCATGGACACCACCCCAATCCTATTGACACAGTTTGAACACTAATATCGGTCAGGATAGGATTGAAGCACGTGACTGTGAAGTGTTTTAACCACGTCTTTTCCTGGGGCGATAATCACTTATAATCCTAAACGGTGTCCTCATTTTCGAAAAAAACAAACAAGAATTGCAAATTCATTTGCTACGACGTTCTGTCTTGGAAAAGCATATGTTTAGATATAATCTTTGATCTAAGGATTAGAACAAAAATCAGAACGGTGCATTTAGGTTAACCTTATTTAACCCTTAACCTGTTGAGTGACTTAAATGATACCTTCAAGTCGATAGTAAAACACCAAATGTTGCTATTTCAAAGTTCTTTTTTTTTTGGGGGGGGGGGGGGGTCTCCTCATCGGACAGTGTAGATCCAAGATCAGACTGCACGTTCTGTGCAGTCTGATCTTGATCTGCACTGTCCGCAAAAAGTCTTTGGGTCGCCCTAAGTAGCCGTAGGGTTAAGACACATTACTGCGACAACTCGCTTATTCATGCGTGTAATAGGCACTAGAAACTGTCTGCAGTTCGCTTTGGAAATTTATTCTCTGTCTAAAGTACAGTCTCAAGCGTAGATATCTCGGTGAAAATTAAGCCTTCGTATGATAGACGCTTATAGACATGTTTTAAACACGACAAACTTCTCTGCTACGAAACGACATGTTCAACCGATATCCAGAGATGGCTTAGATGTCAAAAAAAAAGCTGGCGTTCTTCACGACGATTTCTTTCACGTCTGGTATAAATTACCCGCGGCAAAAATCCGATTTCGCCATTTTTGCTTCTGATAAAAACTAATTTGCGACAGCCTTTTTGGTCAAGGGGTTTTAAAGCGTAGTCTAAATACCGACAAAATGAAGAAAAAATCTTCTTCCAATTTTCGTGTTCTTTACTCTTCGATAGATTACCAATCTATCTAAATAAAATTATTGCGACCGATGGTCAGTCGGATATATATGACAACGGTGCCGACCTAGAACAAACAACATAGTGATTGAATTGTTTTTGATGTCGATTTCAACATTATTTCAGTCATATCGCGGTGCAAGCCCACATATTCATGTATGTCCTGGGGTTTACCAGTTGTAAGCTACGGCTCTAAAGTGTCTTGCCCATGGACACTCCAAGGAGAGGTCCAGTGCGTCTAGTAACTAAGGCTCGAACCCGAATACTCCAGGTTAAGAATCCTACACTTTACCACTGAGCGACGCAGGACACCAGAACAACAACAGACTGAGTCGCATACTACATGTGTAAATTATTTTTATTTTATTTTTTTAACTTGTGAGCCCTTGATAAACAAAATTTTGTCAACAAAAAGAAAACGAAAATTAGTACGTTGAATTACCGACAAAAGATCAACAGGACAAAGCAATCACCAAGGTTTTCCAAGAACTTTTAAAATATTGCAATGAATTGACAATGCTTCTCTTAGTCGAAAAGTCAATAAGGATTTTTTATGCCTTTCAGGAGTGAAATTTTCTCTCTTTGTTTTTGTGATGTTTAGCGACAAAATACTCTCTTTTTTCCAATTTAGTCAAAGTGGAACAATTCCTTCTGGATTACTAAGATAACCAGACTGAAAAAAAGATGCCGAAATTCAATTGTGCCTTATTTTGGCATCCGTTACGTTTCCAAGGCAACCATTTTTTTATGCAACAAATTTTCTGCGGAAAGTCATGTTGTGAATGAAGCATCAAAACAGGGAATGTTTTTTATCTTGCGAAAAATCTTCCAATTGAAATATTTCATGCAGGGACACGCTTCAAAAAGTGCAGTTCGGTGAAATTCAATGCAGTCGATACTTGTTATACCGAGGCTCAATATGTACATCGGAAAGTTCATTTCGTTTACATCAAAATTTTCTCTCTTCTCTCTTGTAGGGGCTACAGCCATCAATTAGTGTAGAAAAAAAATGTGACAAAAGATGACATCACTCACTTTACGCGATTTCATCTCTTGTCAAAATCCTTTCCACCAATAAAAAAAGATAGAAAAAGAATATGGATAAAATGGCCTGCAACACCCTAAAAGAGGCATTCGCACATTTGCGTAAAGTGTCGTCTCGGATCAGCCTGCGCAATCCGCGCAGGCTAATCCGAAACTACACTTTCCGTTTTTCAGTAATTTTCTGTTTTGCGCAAGTCTACTGTATCACAAAATCTAATGTAGTCGTAAACTGTCGTCTCGAATTAGCCTGCGCGCACTGCGCAGGCTGATCCGAGACGACACTTTACGCAAATGTCCGAATGCCCCTTTTCGCGTGTTGCAAGCCAAATGGTATACGTCGTTGGAACATGGGCGGTGCTCTGGGGAAAGGGGGCTTAATGTATTTCTGTGATGTATTATACCAAGCAAGTTATTTCATAATCATGTCATAAAGTCCACTTTGTCTGACAACCATCTGAATCATGAGGTAGACTGGTCCTTTCAAATGTAGAAAACTGATCAATAGCAAAGTGTTTCAATCCAGGTCAGCCTGCGCGGCTGACTGCGCAGGCTGACGTGGGCCAATCTTTTTGGAGATGCATTCCACCTCCTTTAACCAGATTTCGTACTGCCGTACTTTGACTGTATTGCAAACATGACCAGGGTCCGAATGTACCCAGATTCTCAGATTTCAAAACAAAGACTTAGCTATTGAAGCTACCGTGAACATGGTTTGCATTAAATAATTTCCTGGTAGACTAATAAAACAATTACAAGACGGGACGGGATTTGATTCCTTTGTTAAAGAACTCAACGATACAAAAAAAAAAGGGGACCTTTAAGACAGAAAAATAACGAATAGGGGAAAAATGGGGTACAAGTAGCCGGCATTAGAGTTCAGTTATTTTCATACAATCCCGTCTACCTTTTCAAAGACCAATCCGGTTGTTTGGGCAACATCTAATAAGCTGTCTGGAAATGCTTTCAATATAGACACTCTTTACATTTTATTGTCTAGTGAAGAGTTTTAACCCTTGGGCTGCTGAGCGCGACTCAACGACCTTTGCAGAGAACGTGCAGTCTGATCTTGGATCTACCCTTTCCGATGTGATTTTTTTCCAAAAAAAACTATGCAAAAGCAACAATTTGGTTTTTTACTTTCGGCTTGAAAGTTTCATTTAAAGGCCCAGTAAAGGCCAAAATATCAAAGCAGGTGTCATAATACATTTAAATTTAAATCATACCATTTAAAAGTATGGAACATATTGTGGAGATGACAGTCTGTTATCGTGTAGCCGGGCCATATGTTAGTCGCTGGCAGAAAAAAGAATTTTAAAATCAGGCAAAAAGTAAACAACAGACATAGCTACCTGGCAGGTTTTAACATAGTTTTGAAATTAATTTCTCTGTCAGCAGCTAACACTTGGACCGACCGTACAATGACAGATTGTCATCTTCACAATAATTTCCATACTTTTAAATGGTATGATATAAATTAAAATGCATTTCAGCACCCGCTTTGTTTACATTTGGCCTTTATTGTCACTTTAACTAATTTAGCATGTTTAATGTTAAGAAATAGGAACATCTACGGTACCTCCGGCATCGGCGACACAGCTATTTCTGTGTTTATTCTTCTCCACGCGCCGCAATGACATCCTGCTTGTTATACTTTTCCCACTGGTACTCCGTTCATTACTAGCTATACTCCGGCAACCAGTGCTTTTATCACTTGTACTTGAAGTTTCATTGTACAGAGTTGGTACTTGCTGCAAAAAATAAACGCAAAAGACCCTGTTAGAAAGTCTATCACCTTACAATTTTATTTTAGCTATGCTCTGGGAAATGGGTGCTTAATGCATCTGCGAAAAGTATCGATCCAGGTCAGCCTGCACAGTCCGCGCAGGCTGACCTGAGCCGAAACTTTTCGCTATTGATAAATTTTCTGTATGTCCAAGATACCTTATTATTAAGTCAGTTTTTTTTTTAAAAAAAAAAGGACATTATGGATCCACGATTATTATGATGACTTGCTTGGTACCATGGATCACGAAGATGCATTAAGCCCCTTTTTTTTATCTGAAAAAATCTCCCATGTCGTCAGAATATCTGACATAACATAGCAGAAAAAAAGACTGAAATGTCAAAATTCAGGAGGGCGTATAAACTACCAATAAAAGACAGTGTCGCCCCAATAACCGTCTAAGGGCGAGCCTAAACCAAAACTCCCGTCTCGCGTAAGCTTTTAGACAAAATGCTTTTAGCGCAAGCGTAAACTCAAAACTAAGTCAGCTCAAGCATGAGCCCAAAACCGTTTCAGCACAAGCTTAAACCCTGTCTGCGACAGCGTACACTCCAAAAGCCTGTCCGACAAAGAGTAAACATAAAAAAAATCAGTGCAAACGTAAATCCAAATATCCTATCAGGTAAAAGTAAACCTAAATTTCTTTCAGCGCATGCTTCCACACCCTGTCAACCTTAAAAACAAAAATGAACAGTTTCAAACAGAAAAAATCAAAGCCAAGATATCATCCTGCTAATCCTTTGGCTGGTAAGCGCGATTCATTGACCTTTTGCGGACAGTGTAGATCGAAGATCAGACTGCACAGAACGTGCAGTCTGATCTTCGATCTACACTGTCCGATAAGGACATTTTCTCCCAAACAATTACCTATGAAATAGCAAAATTTGGGTTTCTCCTATCGGCTTGAAAGTTTCATTTTATTTTTTTCGCACGATAAGGGTTAACTCTTTACCAGAAGACAAAATCTTAGACTCCTTAAAATTGAAAGCCTTTCCACAAAAACCAATAGAATTTGTCGAAAATTATGTTTTTCTATTCCACACGGTAGAAGGCATGGTGGGGGAAAAAAAAAAAGGAGAAAACACTTTTCCACAATGTTTCAAACGCCTTCTTCCCCGGGGTCGTTGAAATACTCTTTTTCCAAATTGTGAAGGGTGAAAGGATTGTCATTAACAACAGTGACAAATAAGCAGGGGTTCGTTCTTGAGCTAATGACCGTTCAAAGGTTGAATTGATTAGTCACAGAACTCACAATTATCTATTTGTCCTGTTTTTTCGAGCGTTTAGAAACACGATTCCACTGCCAACATACAGACCATAGTGGTCCTAGTGGTTGATTGAATTTGCGTTTATTTATCGTCGCCACCGGTTGCCCATATGGGCGACTCCCCCTCAAGGCTGTTAGTATTGTTACGGGGGACAGTGCAGATACAGGACGAAACCCATCCTAAGTTACGTCTGGTTCTTTAACGTGCTCAGTGTATAGCACCGTCACACGGGACCTCGGTTGAACGTCTCATCCGAAAGACTATCAGTAATTCTAGATGGCCAGCCGTGGGAATCGAACCCATACCCTCAAGTGACCCGAAACATCAAGTTCACGAGTCCTATGCTCTACCTACTTAGCTACGCGGGCTGGTCATGGTCCTAGTGGTACAGCCAACTGAAGTTTATATATGCGCCATTAACTGGCAAAAAGAGTGCTTAATGCATCTCCATTATACATTATACCAAGCAACACGTCACATAATTAGGGAACCCTAAAATCTCCTCAGTCTGTCAATTGACTGGATATGGACGTAGAATGGTTCTTTGACATGCAGAAAATCTACAAATAGCAAAAAGTTTCGACCCATGTCAGTCTGCGCGGACTCCGTAGGCTGACATGAATCGACACTTTCTGCAGATACAACCTCCTATTCAAGAGCATGGCTAATATAAATGAGTCATGCTCTGTGAAAAGGGGACCTAATGCATCTGCGAAAAGTATCGACCCAGGTCAGCCTGCGCAGTCCGCGCAGGCTAACCTGGGCCGAAACTTTTCGATATTATTTAATTTTCTGTATGTCCATAGACCAGTCTACCTCATGCCTAAGTTAGCGGTTAAAACTGTGGCTATTATGGTTCAATATGTATATGATGGCTTGCTTGGTAGAATGGTTCACGGAGATGCAATAAGCCCCCTTTTGCCAAAGCGAGGCTCAAATTTAAAATCAGGTTGCACTGTCTGTGTAGGAGTTGTCTTTATCTACGTCGTCCACAAAATTTATTTTTATATATAACAATTCCGTGTTTTAATAACCCTGTGGAAAAACGAAAGAAGGCTTTCGAACAAATTAATTGTCGGAACTTGGTATCCAGCATTTTCTCATTTTCAAACACTGTTTTTTACTGTTTCAACAGCATTTTCATGAGTTGAGCCACTCTTAATGTCAATGACCCTTAAAAGTAAAGCTATTAAAGATATTGTTGGAAAATGACAAAATGTTGATAAACAGCATTTCCTCCTTTCCCACAATGATCCTTACTTATTAAAGTCAAATTGCATCATTTCAGTAGTTTTTCATTTGTCGTCTGCAAATGGTTTTAAGTTGAACCAGGCTAAATTTCGTAGTTTGGTTATGTTAATACTTAATTTACTTCATTAAAACTTAGTGCATTACCTTAAATGTAACAGAAGAATATTTATCCATACTGATAAGCACACCAACCTACTTAGAAGGGCCTTGCAACTGTTTTTGTGCAGGGAACGACAAACGAAAGTATAATATATTAGCAATCCATAATTACATTACTGAAATATTAATCTGTTTTTCGGATCTCGAATAATAGGATTTGTATGCGAATTGAGTGACACTGATTGCTTTTGTCTCAAAGAGTACGGGCCCTGTTTTTAAACCCAAACATGTTATTTTGAACACTACGTAAACGGTTACAATTTTCCAGCGAGCGTCGGTTTGGGCGTTTCCTTCAATAGTTGCAGGTAACGCTTATGTCAACAAATGTCTTTTTTTTTTGGATCTGCGAACAATGTAAAACTAGGATCAAACTGCACAAAACATGCAGCCTGATCTTAGATTTACACTGTCCGATATTTTCTGTCATACTTCCTATTGGCTGTACTTACAGGGCTTGGAGTTAAAATATCTGTTTGTGTAACTAGACAGATAGCTCCGCCTCATTTGTACGGAACAGAAGATTAAAAGTACTGGTCCATGATCGAATATTTCGTCGGTTTACTTCCAAAACCTCGTAACTACAGCTTGTAACAAGCTGTAGTTACGAGGTTTTGGAAATAAACCGACGATTTGCTCATTTGAAATCAAGGGTTCACCGCAAAACCACGACTCTTTACGTCCTTTTTAGACCCCCGTACCAGATAAATTTCTAAAACACAGAGTAAGAAATAATTGACCTATAGCTTGTGACAGGCAATGTCTCCGTCTTCATCAATGGTTTCAGTCTAGTTCCAGAAAATGATTTTCTTCATTCTGTTATTTATCACCTTTGTGCGTATTATGAAAATATAGACAAGAGAGAGAGAGAGAGAGAGAGAGAGAGAGAGAGAGAGAGAGAGAGAGAGGGGGGGGGGGGAGTCGTGTACATTCTGAAATCTCTGCCATCCCTGTGATAAACAAGGATAAGTTAGGCTCAATTATGGAGATCATAATACTGTATTATGCCCAGCTTGAACTCTGTGACAGGCTAATAATTGGAGGTCTCATGAATACAGATTGGAGCCTAATCTAGCGAAATATTGACTTTGTTAGTCGCTAATTAGCGATTTCTGGAAATATATCTCTCACAAACAAAAGCTTACTTTGTTGTTGTTTTTGTTGTTTAACACCGTTTTTAACAGTCTTTCAGTTCAGTTCCAGGCTAATTGATGGTCTCATTAATACAGATTGAAATCTGATATGGCGAAATATAATACCTTTGACAGTTACTGTGGCTAATTTGCGATTCCTGGAGACAGAACAAGAACGGATAAAGGGCTGGGTTGTTATTGGTATTATCTGCTTGGTGTTTAACACCATATTCAACATCATTAAAATCAAAGGCCAAGTGGCAAAAAAAAAAAAGAAAATACAGGTCGGTCCAAGTATAAGTCGCTAGCAAAAAAAAAGAAATGAATTTTAAAACTAGGTTAAAAGTTGAACAGTCGCTCTATCTTTTGTTTATTGTTTTACGTAGTTTAAAAATTAATTTTTCTACCAGCGACTAGACTTGGACCGACTGTATAATAACAGATTGTCATCTATACAATAATTTCCATATCTTTCAATGGTATGAATTAAATTCAAATGAGTTATGCTCTGCGAAAAGTATCGACCTGGGCCAAAACTTCTTGCTATTGGTCAATTTTCTGTATGCCCAAGGACCAGTCTACCATATGATTAAGTCTATTGTCAAAAAAAAGTTGCTATTATGGATCCATAATTATCTGATTGCATGATTGGTATAATGCATCACAGAGATACATTAAGCCCCCTTTTACCAGAGTATGGTTCAAATGCATTTTAACACCCACATAATCCGCTACTGGGCCTTATGCCACATGTAAATGCTATCTCGTAAATATAGAGTTCAAAGCTATGTAAATCGCACAAAATATTGACTTCGTAAGTAATTTATTTGAGGTTCCTGAAGACATAACCTATAAGTATTTATAAACGGTTAGTTTGTCGTTGGTTTTATGGTGTTAAATTCTATTTTCTTCTCTTTTTTCCCCCCTCTGTTAAGTAAGCATGGAACGACTGAACTTTTAATATATAATGGAATTCGTTCTCGAAAACCATGTATATAACAAAGTTTTTGTGTTACTGAAAAAGCTGCCGAAACTACTTCTTTAGGCGTAGCTGAATGTGCTGGCTTTTGACGCACTTTTTGGTACTGATAACAAATGAATAAATAAAAATGTGTGATTGGTAAAAATGTAGACGTGTTTATTTTAAGGGCCACTGCCTATTTGCCGGCAAATTTACATAATTTTTTCTTTAAAAAGATATTTGTTGTTTTTACTCTTACAGCATCATCGGAGACATTAGGAGCTTATCCAGACAGCAAAGATCTGGACCTAGGTCCGCATTCACCATTCATTCTTAATTTCATGATATGTCTAATTCTAAATGTGGAAAGTAACGCAACTTCTGATTGGCTAAACCATTTGGTTTATCCATTCAAAACTTGTGCTACTCTCAGATTTTGAGAATAAGACATAGGATGTTCTTAGGAATGGTTGGTGAAAATGGACAGTACTAGTTGTACGGTGAGGTGACAGAGGACATGGAAACTTGTTCACGGCTGTGGAGAATAATGTCGCCCCGAGCCGAAGGCGAGGTGGCGACATTATTCTCCACAGCCGTGAACAAGTTTCCAAGTCCCCTGCCACCTGACCGTACAACGAATTTATTATACTGCAAAGTTTTACCATTCCAACGTGTGTTAAGCGAAATTTACCTGGTTTTTTGGATTAAAAAATTGAGTACGCTGACGAGGTAGAATTACCCTTCTTAGTGCCCCAATTCAATGAAAACTGACGTCACTAGGAACTGACGTCGCTGAAACCTTGGATATACGTGCTAAAACGTGCAGCTTGGCTCATAATCTTGATGTTAATCTTGATCGACGCCGCCAATTTGGATGTTGTGTTAAAAGTGTAGTCATGTCTACCGGGCTCCCGAAAGGGAAACTGCTTTTACGTGGGTTTTGACAGTGGACATGATATATATGTTCGGGGCATATTATCCAATCAGATCACGAGAAATTTCTTTGCAGTATAATAATAATCTTTGATCTATACCTCCTGCTTCTTTAAACAAGTCTGTAATGTAAAAAGAGTATCAGGGTGCTGTATTTTCAGGCGCCGATAGAGGTCGAGTTAATATATTTGGTTGCTGAAAGACAACAAAAGGTTAGCGACTCATAACAAGCTCTGCCCAAATGTACGATCGTAATTTGTTTTTGACGGTCCAAATGTCAAACGAAGCCACACTCACAATAAAATCCACAAGTTTCTATTTACATTCTTTGTGCAATCGACCGAATGAGAGGTTTTCCTACCGAGGAATCCTCTCTTTACTTTCTTTTTGTCCAAGATATTGGGATTATCGATCCATGGCTTTCTTCCATGACAGTAAAACGGCGAAGACAGATTTGTACACACGAACCGCATAATCCAGAACCCTTTGGGTCTCAAAACTAGGAAAATGGATACTACGCCGTATATAAAATTCGAACGAAATATTGAAAAAACTCAATACTTTTTGTCAACACACTTTTATACTAAGTCGAACAGGGTTGATTTAAGATCAGGCTGCACGTTCTGTGCAGTCTGATCTTGAATCATCACTGTCCGCAGAAGCAACTAAAAGCGACATGGCGCCAAAAGGAGTAAACGTTGTATTGTTGCGCGTCAAGAATAGTCTGAGTGATTAGGTCAATACATAAATCTTTTCCCCTGTATGCGTTTTTCCGACTTACTCCACGGATATTTTATATCTCCATCGGAACACATATCTTTATGTAGCGCAAATGGTGTTTAAGCTCGTTATAAAAATTAATTCAGTCATATATATCATGACAGCTGACTAATTGGTGCCTTTTCTTGGTTTTTGAAAGTGCCAGGGTTGGGGTCTACAGTGTCTTGCCCCTCGCGTGACTAATGCCTTAAGCCGGAATTGATCTCGGGTATACCTGATTATGAAAACCGACGCTTTTATCATAATAATTGTACGAGTCATGGTTCGTTATTACGACTATACACGAGCCATTCTCTGTGAAACGGGGACTTAACCCTTAGGCTGCTAGGCGCGATTCACTGACCTTTTGCGGACAGTGAAGATTAAGATCAGACTGCACAAAACGTGCAGTCTGATCTTCGACCTACACTGTCCGATAAGGATATCTTTTCCTACAAAAAATTACCTTTGATATAGCAAAATTTAGGTTTGTTTCTATGGGCTATAAATTTTCATTTTATTTATTTAGCAGGATAAGGGTTAATGCATCTGCAAAAAGTATCTAGCCATGTCAGCTTGCGTAGTCCGCGCAGGCTGACATGAGTCGATACTTTTTGCTATTTCTAAATTTTCTGCATGTCCAAGGACCACTATACCTCCACATTCAGTCAATCGTTAAAAAACATGGATTTTATGGAAACATAATTATGTGATAACCTGCTTGGTATCATGCATCACGGAGATGCATTAAGTCCCCTTTTGCCAGAGCATGGCTCATACCTTTCTTGCGACAGCCATTTAACAGAATCGAGAGAGATTAGTATAAGTTGTCAGAACTATCTCAATCGATGTAAAATAAGTATGTTTAAACTAAACTAAACTGAGTTAACCCTTAGACTGTTAAGCGCGACTCACTGACCTTTCGGAGACAGTGTACTGTAGATCAGGATCAGACTGTTTAATAAGGAAGTACCTTTCCCTAAAAATTCCTTTGAAATAGCAAAACTTGGATTTGTACCGTCAGCTTAAAAGTTTCATTATTATTATTATTATTATTATAAGGTTTAATAGAGAAAATGGCAACATACACACAAAAAAAAAAACCCATACCTATATCTATGAACTTTTTCGTTCCTCTCGTCCATACAATAAACATTTCTAGTTTACTAAGAAACCTGAAAAGGCTTGCTAGTAATTCACTAATGGCCTCATACACAAGGAAAAAAGAGGAGAAAAATGGCATCGTTAGGATTGAAAGACAAGTTATAGTGTTGTAAAAAATATCATTTACGAGAGTTCTGTGCTTTCGTGAATTTCAGAAATTTTCTTCACCCTGAAGTTCTTAACGCAACTCTAGTTGTCTTTGCGGCCGATGTAGATCAAGATCAGGCTGCACAGAACGTGCAGCCTGATCTTTGATCTACACTGTACGCTTTACTGGATATTCTGGATGAAAGCAACCTTGAAAATGCATATAACTCGGTCAAATTTCTTAAGTAAAAACGTTCGTTTCTTTAATTCGGCACTATAAGGTTTAGAATTACCAACAGATCATTCTAACGAGTACCCACAACATGTTTCTATTGTAAAGAAATAACATTTTTAGAAGGATGGCAGCTCACTTTTTTGTAGGTGTGTGCCAGTCAATGTTAATATCAGACAGATTGAGACGCGCAGACAGTGAGCGAAAGAGAGAGACAGACAGACAGACAGAGACAGGGAGAGAGACAGAGACAGAGACACAGAGAGAGAGAAACAGACAGACACGGACGGACGGACGAACAGACAGACAGACATCTTAATTAATTAAGTAGTCCTTTTGGTTTTTGTTTCATGAGAACTAAAACCAGTAATATCAAACTGCGAAGAGATAGCGCTCAGAAAAATTAGGAAAGCCGAAATCAGCCTTTTAAACTCCCATCTAATCAGACGTAGATAATCAAATTCGAATACTTAATTGGATTTCTTCCTGGGATTTATCTTTCGTTATGTCTCTTAAGGCCCTCGACATTGACCTAATTTGTTCACGGTAAAAGAAGCCCAACTAAAGAATAATCAGATCTAACTCTTCGAGCGCCGAATTAATAAACGGACCTATTCATTTCAAAAAAGAAGCCAAGATATTACAATTTTAAGGTTACTTTGGTAAGACTTCGTTACAATGTAGCGGACAGCGTAAACAAAGATCAGACTGCATGTTCTGTGCAGTCTGATCTTGATCTACGCTGTCCGCAATATTGACTGAAGTTGCGCCAAGTGTTCCAAGGGTGAAGGGACAAGAGCATCAATCAACTAGAGTATGGGCCTTTGGGATTTCAGAACTTTCGAGGCTTTACTATAATGACATTTTTTTGCATTATACATTGCCTTTTACGCAACTTTCAACACTATTTTACTTAAATAAAGGCGAGAGCTTACCTGTTCATATATTTCCTTGGTTTTAACAGAACTAATCTTTGGCTTTGATAGTAAGTCTAGACAGCATTTTAGGACTGCTGATGAAAACGGCCCTTGGTCACAACTAGAGTTAAAAATATGAACCACGGTTTACTTTATGCCGCGGTAATACATTTCGTTGGCGGTAATATGACGCGCATTTCCGGTTGTATAGTTTGCCAACAGCGGGATAAAGCCTAGCGTAAAGTGAAAAAAAAGAAAGAAAAAAGGAGGCATTTTATCAATCCAGATGCAGTCCTCATGGGAGCTGAAGGGAATAAGCATTACTGATGATAATGATGATGATTATGATTATTAGTATCATCGTCATCATTGTTGTCGTTGTTGTTGGTGGTGTTGTCGTATACTTAGTTTTACTGAAGGCTATGCTATGGTTACTCATCAGAACTGTCCTTTGAATAGCTCGAGAGATACTATTCTATGACCCCGAACATATTCCTCATACATCGTACAATGGGCATTACACAACTAACTGAATTAGATTCGTCCTTGAATTTTCTTCTATCTTTTCCCAAAGCGCGAAAATTATCGCCGTAAAATGAATAACAAACTAGAGACAGAGATGACGAGATAATCCCAGATGAACATGATTGTACTAGGACTGATTTGCATAAATCCAAAATCCCAAAAGCGACGTTTAAAGAGGCCTATTAAAGTTTAGATGTTTTTAGCAGTGAATCGAAATTTCTCGATTAACACCGATAAATTCTTTCCAAGAATAACGATAATATACGGTTGAATTTAATAAAAAAAATCAGATTCAGAAGATGATCACCAGACTCAAAAAGAACCATCGATCCATCGATATCTCAGCCAACTTACAGACAAAGAAAAGGAGCTGATAAAAATATGTTTTACTGCGCATAGAAATTTCTTTAATTTCTTTGTTCCAACTACGTATACAATAAAACGTCATTTTTACATAGTATTGGGTCATGCTCTGAGAAAGAGTGGTCTAACGCTTCTGCGAAAAGTATCGATCCATGTAAGCCTGCTCAATCTACATTTTGCTATTCCTTAATTTTCTGCATGCCAAAGGACCATTCTATACCATGATTCGGTCGGTTGTTATACAAAGTAGATTTTATAGATCCACAACTATGTTATGACTTGCTTGGTATAATGCCTTACGGAGATACACTTAACCCCCTTTTCTGCCAGAGCACTGCTCAATTTAAAATTATTTGTGACAATTTGACATTCCATATCCAAAGTGGATTAATCGAGGCCTCATAGTTTTCCCCGACAACTTCCCCATATATCAGTCGGTGCAAACTATTTCTACGCAAAGCTACTCAATCGTTGAAAAACAAACAACTTGAGACGGTCTCTAGTGTAAAAGATTTTTTAAGCTAGAAATGATTTACAGAAATCTAAATTCCTAGGAGTGAAATTGAGCTTGGCGTAAAAAATGAGTGACCTTTCGCGAAGAAAAAAAAAAAATGTTTGCGTAACATCTTTGAATAACCCTTATCTTTTACCATGTTAAATAACCCTTTTTATTGCCACACGAGACTATATACGTTCTTCTAACGGACTTTAAAGATTGGGATAAGCCTGCACATAATACAGTCGGATCCTTGTCCACACTCTCAGCTCTTCTATGATTAGTTTCAGTCGCTTTATTTTATACTAAATGAAAAAAAAATTCTAGCAAAAATCTATATTTGTGATAGTCATCGAAATCGATCCACAGAATAAAGGTTATAAAACAAGGTCAGGCAAACTTGTTCAATAACCCTTTTAGCGCCATAGGTAAAACAAAGCTTTGCGAACGGCATAGATCAAGATCAGACTGCACAGAACGTGCAGTCTGATCTTGGATCTATACCGTCCGCTTGTTCAGTCAAGCCTTATATAGATATAAATCTTTCTTAGTTTCAGTGGATTGAATTTGAATTTTCAGCCGCCGAAAGTGGTGGAGTTGATATATTTGAGACTGGAAAGGCAAAGGTTTAGCGGGGTTATCTGACATTACTCTTGACTGTTTCGTTTACGCTGTTTTGTTGTTTCTTTATTAGTTGTTACCACTTTGAATGCAACAGAAATAGGAATTTTCTTCCTGCAGAGAGTCAGACATTCGACGTTTTTATTTCGGTCAGAATATTGTGAATCTTTTGGGGTTTATTTATAAGCAATGCTACGACGGGACTCGATCAAACATTTAGATTTTGATTCGGGCCCTTCTACTGAGCCAACGTTCTACAGTCTCAGATTCTGGAGCGTTTGAGTTGCTCTGACACCTTGTCATGGATAAACCACAAACAAGGTCAGAACTTGCAGATAAACTAACGCTGTGTGGGACACCTGCCATGGTTTTCTTGTCAAGACCTTCTTTTTAGGCATTCTAGATACATTACATCAGTACATGTGAACAAACAACGCATGCGGATGTCAACCCGAGTCAAAGCTGCCGTTGCTTTTTCAAGTTCAGCGAAAGTTCAAAGTTAGAATAATGGGCAGACTTTTGTCATAATATTTTAGCCCTTCTTTTACAAAAGAGGGTTTAATGTATCTCTGTGATGTACTGTACCAAGCGAGTTATCATATAATTGCGGATTCATAAAATCAATTTTTTGTCCAAAAACCGGTTGGATCCCAAGGTAGAATTGTCCTTGATCATGCAGAAAATTTACCAAAAGCAAAAAAGTTTCGACACAGGTCAGCCTGTGCGGACTGCATAGGGTTACCTGGTCGATACTTTTTTTGCAGATGCAGTAAACCCCCTATTCACTGAGCACGGTTAATTTTTAGGGGTTAGCTAAAATGCTTTCCTCAGATATATAGGATCTGACATGAGTTGGTGTTTGAGATAAAACTTTATTAAACGAGTCAAGGGAAAATGTTATTAACCCATTACCACACAATCCCTACTTTTGACGACCCTGAGAAAGAAGCCTTTAGAAAACATTGTGGGAAAAGGAGAAAATGCTGGTAACCAGCATTTTCTCCTTTTCCCACAATGTTTTCTACCCTTCACAAAACAAATTTCAAATTTTCAGTCACTGTTATTTTGTCGTCTGCAAATGCTTTCGATTTGGACAAACCTAAAATTTTGTCGTTTGGTAAAGAGTTAAGCGAGCCTTTGGAGAGCTTAATAACATTTTTTCTTGACGAGTTTAATAAAATTTTATCTCAAACGCCAACAAATGTCAGATTCTTTTTATCACATAACTTTATTTCAAAAATTATAGAAAAGAAGATAAAAAATCATCTATAGATGCACCCGCGGTAATATCCATTCACTTCTATGAAATACGTACAAAATGACGTCAAAAATGACGTCACACAATAGTGATATCAAACGTGTATAAGATAAGAAAATTCGTAATGGGTATATTACACTGAAAACAAGGGATGTTATGTGATAAAAATAAATAACAAGCCCGAGCTAGAAATGAATATCTTCAGTAATAATAGATATGTCAGAAAATGATCAACTTTTTTGCACGACGCAGATGACGCAGACAACGACACGGCTATGACACTACGAGTACATGCACCTCGACATTTCCTTCCAAAACATCCAAGCTAAAAATGCTTTCTAAAACTTGCAGAAACAAACTTGGTAATGAGTATCTTTAACTTACTAAGTAAGAAACATCGTAAAACAAAGCCGTATTCAACGACAGTCATGTTGACGGAATCCCTGGAGCACAATATCATGCTAGAACGGATTTACACTAATCTGAATTCCCGGGAGGGAAATCAACATTGACGGTCTTTTAAATTGCATATGACCTTTTGCAAGAAACTGTTACGCCGCACCCTAGGTCTTTGCCAGACAGCAATATGTTATATTCACCTATCTGGGACGCATCTCCAGACGAGGCAGAGAAACTGTTACGACGAAGCCTAAAATTAAACCTAAGGATGCTAAGGACGAGTCGCTGACCTACTGCGGACAGTGCAGATCTAGATCAGACTGTACAGAACACGCAGTCTGATCTTGGATCTATACTGTCCGATATGGAGATATTTTTTCCAAAAAATTGAAATCGCATTATTCACGGTTTTCACCATCGGATAGAAAGTTTCATTTACTTAGCAGGATAAGGGTTAACAGGTTCGCTAATAACGAGGTGGGGGGAAGAGAGACAGAGAGAGAGAGAGAGGGAGAGAGAGAGAGAGCGAGAGAGCGAGAGAGAGAGAGAGAGATGTAGAGTAAGCCTTTTTATTTCCATATTACTTTGTGAGAAATAGGTAACGACAACTTAGTTGCTACAAGTGATAAGCAAACCATTAGCTTATGAACCTGTCTCTAAGCGTGTTGCAAATTGCATTTTCGCGATTATTTCGGCCATAGATGTTGCAACGACCAGTGGAGATACATGGTACGACTGCATGTTCTGTGCAGTCTGGTTTTGCCCTACACCGTCCGCAAAAGCCCTCTAGGCGTCCTGCATGTTGATTCAAATCCGCTTGGTAAATAGGGAAAAATCCTACGACCTTTCCCGGTCACAGTATTTGGCTAACAAACAATGTCCGTTCATTCAAAATCAGCCAATATGAAACGTGACAAAGCCGATGTAAACAAGATGACAACCCCGCAGTAAATTGAATTATCATTTGTGTTTTATGACAGTTCTTTTCATAGGCTATTTTGTAGGGAATCCTTTTTTTCTCGCCACATAAAATCGAAAGACATCGGAATTCTTCTCTTTTTTTTTTTATAGTGAAAGCATTTGCAGACAATAAATTGAATTTTGTCTGATCTGGGGATGTGTCTTTACTAAAGGTGCAAAGCATTATGGAAAAAGAAAAGAAAATGCTGGAAAAACTCTCCTTTTTTCCAACACTTTTCGAAAGCTTTCCTGCGTAACTCTTTCACCGCCAACTGAATTTATTCGACTTTTGTCAAGGCCTATAAGTATATTATAGTTGCACTTGATGGTTATATCGGTCAAAGATCAGTAGCAGGTGGCGGACGGTGTAGATCTACGATCAGACTGCACGTTTTGTGCTGCCTGATCTTGATCTACACCGTCCGCAAGGCTATCCAAGGCGACATTAGCAGTTAAAGTAGTATAATCTTGAAGTTGCAGCCTGAAATCTACTTCCACTGGTAGTATTTTACTAGACCAAGTAAGACATTTAGAAGAAACTTAACTCGTATCTGTATACCAATCATATAGTGACAAGTCCAGGGGTAAAATTTCCAAATGAAGAAGGGGTGGGTGGAGGGGAGTGGGGGGAGGGGGGGGGGGGGGAGGAGGGGTAAAGGGAACTTCGATCCAAATTTTAATCAGATGAACGGACAGACTGATTCCAATATACCGCCGACTACGTGCTAAGTGGGGCATCACAAGGCAATGTTTTGAAAACAATTAATGTTGAAGCAATAATTGTATTACCGTATTTTTTTGTATATAGCTTTTGATGATATTTGCTTTTTAACAGTGTGATGTGTTCTCAGCAAGTAATAACATAATTATGGGAGCTGAACCCTTATTCTGATAAATAAGTGAAACGACACTTTTTAGCCGTAAGTAAACACCTAAATATTGCCATTTCAAAGGTATTTCTAGGAGGAAAATATCTCCTTATCGGACAGTGTAGATCAAAGATCAGACTGCACGTTCTGTGCAGTCTGATCTTGATCTACACTGTCCGCAAAAAGGTCAGTGAGTCGCGCTTAGCAGCTTAAGGGTTAAAATCTACTTCGTCTAACAACCGACTGATTCATATGGTAGAGTGGTCCTTTGACATACAGAAAACATAACAAAAAGCAGAAAGAATCGACACAGGTTTACCTGCGTGGACAGCGAAGGCTGACATGGGTCATTACGTTTTGCATGTGATTTAACCCCCTTTTCTCAGAGTCTGGCTCAAATGAACATGACTTCATGGTGCTTTAACAGAACAACTGATTTCGCAATTCACAATTCATAGACTTGAATCGTGGTTTGTCATATTTGTCGATAGCATGAAATCGTGACATAGAATCCTTATAATTATGTATATCGAAGATTGTTCAATTTCATCCATATGAATTGTAATTATTGCCTAATATAATCCACTTATTGGTTGGAAACTGTAAACAATTACTTAACGTAGGGACGGAGTCCGTTGGCTCAGTCGATAACCAACAAGGCTTGAAACCCAGAGGGGTCGCTAGTTCGAGTCTCCAGCTCGGCTAACTTCTTTCCGATGACTGACGATAGTCATTGCAACATGATTTATTCCTCGGTCACCGATAAACATTTGTTTTGACAATGTCCTTATGGAAATGCAGCCAGTGGCTTGGGAAGAACAGAAAAATGTGCGAAGTGCTGACAAAAGAAACTTCAGGAAAACATAAACAGGCGCACCGGTCGCCTCGATTGTATGAAATAAATTTGAAAACGGCGTTTACCGCGAAGGAAACAAGCAAACGATTATTAAACCAACCCATTACTGTACTGTTTTTACCACACAGTCCCGAGTTTGAAGGACCATACAGAAGAAGACTTTTGAAAACATCGTGGGAAAAGGAGAAAATGCTGGTAACCAGCATTTTCTCCTTTTCCCACAATGTTCTCTACCTTACCACAAACAAATTTCAATATTTGAATCACTATTTCTTCTGCAATTGCTTTCAATTTGGAGAAAATCTAAAATTTTGCCATTTGGTACAGAGTTAAATCTACCATAATTCAAAATTATACACAGGATAGCCATTTGAATAAAAAGCAAAGCTTTTTTTGATATATGTGTATTACAAGCATTGCCTGAAAAGTAGTAATCTCCTTTTTACAAGCATTTGCTCGTTTTCCCACAATGTTTTCCAATTCTTTCAAAGGCAGAAATATTGCCAATCTTATTTTGCAAAAACATTTCAGACTGAGGGTAGTGGAGAGCAAAAATCGAAATGCCTGTTCTTTGTTGTCTGATCTTGAACAGAGCTGTCTGCAAAAAAAGTTTTCTTGATCTTATTTCAGAACTAGATACATAAAACAAGTATGAATTGGTAAAAGGGTCTTGTCAAGTATTAAACTGAACAGAAAATATTGTATCTAACATTGCAAATTCGCAGCTGTAGTGACTGCACATTATCTGGAGTCTGATCTTGATCTACAATGTCTACAAAAGCAGCTCACGTTGCTATTTTAAATATATCTCATGGAACAAAACAAGTCCTAATCGGACAGTGTAGATCCAAGATCAGACTGCACGTTCTGTGCAGTCTGATCTTTATCTACACTGTCTGCAAAAGTTCATCAAGTTGCAGCCTATGGGTTAAAAATCATTTACAGAAGAAAAGTACACATAGTGATGAATTAGTCTGATTAAATGGTCTAGCCAGGAACCGCCATTAAAATATACGTGACAACTATTTACCCCCAAATATTTTTCCCTACAAAAGTGCATAAAGATCCTACACGTAATACTCTCTCGGCAAAAAAAAAACAGTTGGTTTTAAGAACAATGTAGACCAAGATATGAGTACATAAAACGTGTAGCATAATCTTGGATCTACACTTGTAATTTATAAGTCATCTATTTAAAAAAAAAAAATGAGCATTGAAATCAGAAAAAAATCTTTCAAACAACTGAATGGATATCTATTTTTCAATGCGAAGAGTCTACAGGGGTTAATCCTTTCCCAAATAATTCCAAGTTTTTACAACCTTGAGGAAAAGGCCTTTTGAAAACGTTACAGGAAAAGTAGATCTATATCAAGCATTTTTCCTTTTCACAAAATGATGTCTATGCGTTCTCAAGACAAATTACCGCATTTGAGGCACAATCGTATTTTTCGAGTGCTTTTTAAATAGACAAGAGTACGAATTTTGTCTTCTGGTAAAGAGTTAATCCTTAACGTACCAAATAAATCAAATGAACCTTTCAAGCTGATGAAAAAAAACCAAACAGTGCTATTTCAAATTTATTGGGGGGGGGGGGGGATATCTCCTTAATGGACAGTGTAGATCCAAGATCAGACTGCACAGAACGTGCAGTCTGATCTTGAACTACACTGTACGCAAAAGGTCCTCGAGTCCCGCCTAGCAGCCTAAGGGTCAGTGTACTCTAAGCTGGAATAAGAAAGCCCGTAATTACAAAGTGATGTTTTGGCGCTCTTACTTAATGGTCTAGCTGACATTTTAGCACCCAAATTGTTAAATACTGATATAGTTTGATAACCTACTTTTTCGACTGTATATAGTGGTCATCATTCCCGCCATGAATCACGTGTTACCATAAAAGTACGTCATTGGAGAGTTGTCAAGAGCCACTTCTTACATTTGGTCGGTCATAAGAGGCGAACAACCAATCTACATCGCTTTCTTATTTCAATTCTCAAGAATTTTCTCAATTTGAAAAGAAAATGATTTCTGATTGGCTAGACCCAATGGTTTAGCGAATCAAACGCTGTGTTATTTTTTTTTAATTTTTAACAAGACCAACAAGGTAACTTAGAAAGAGTGGCGAATACGCAGACTGTGCATCAGTTCATGTCTCATGAATCATCGTCCCGTCCTAAAGCCGCAGAAGCTATAACTATCACAAAAGGTGGCTTAACTATTTCCCAAACGACAAACACTTAGATTTGTCCAAATGAATGCATCTGCATGCAACAAATTGTATGTTGAACAAATTATGAAATTTGTCTCTGAAAGGGCAGAAAACTTGGGAAAAGGAGAAAATGCTGGTCACCAGCATTTTCTCCTTTCCCCACAATGTTTTCAAAAGCATTCTTTTGTCAGGGTCATTAAAACTCGAGATTGTGTGGCAAAGATCTAATTGGGGAAAACAAACATACGACAAAAATTATCTTCTATCGTTGGGATTCGAACCCACAACTTTCAAGACCATGTTCAAAATACTTTATCAACTGAGCTATTTAAGAAACTGTTCAGCGTGTACCGATCCCTTGCTATGCAATAACAGCAGCTCGGGCTCCAATCCGAACATTTACTCCTTTTATATATTCGGGTGTTACTTTGTCAAATTGACGGAACCGATCAACGGTCTTGCCACAGATCTGTGTGGACCGTGAAAGGAGACCGCAATATCAAAGAATTATTACCGCCTGGACCCAGGCTACAATAACAGCTGCCCCGTTACAAACGGTATAATTTGTTTTCGAACACAAATGGGACATTTTTCTTGTCTTCTACTTTTTTCCCCTAAGAATTCCTTAATTTGAGAGCGAATAAATGTTTCCGGTTTTTTGGTGAATTTCTCAAAAACTTGCGAAATGAAATTGTGTTATATACATCCTTTACTCTAAACCGCAGTTCCGAGCTTTAATGACCCTAAGGAAGAGGCCCGTTGAAAACATTGTGGGAAAAGGAGAAAATGCTGGTTACCAGCATTTTCTCCTTTTCCCACGATATTTTCAACCATATCAAAGACAAATTCCATCATTTGAGTCACACTTTAATTGCCGTCTGCAAATGCCTGAAGCAGAAATGTTTCGTCCAGCCGAAATCTGTCAACGGTCAATAATTTGATTTATTGCAAGGAGTGGCTCTAACCCCCAGACGGCTAAATTAATGAATTGGATAATTTTCAGTTGCATAAAATGGCCAAACTATTCTGAGGCAACTCTGACGCTTTTGGGCCGTTTTAGAATCTTCCACTTAATATTGAATAAGAGCAATTTTACGGCCTGGGTTCGTATTCATCTGCCATTCTTGATTTTATTGTTAGTCTTATCATAGATGTAGAAAGTAACACAGCCTCTGATTGGCTAAACCATTTGGTTTAGCAAATCAAAAGCTGCGTTGCTTCAAACTTTAGTCTTGAGAATTAGGCTATCATTGCTAGAATGGTTGGTGAATTCGGCTCCTGGTTGTGGTAAAAGCACGGACGGAGGTAAATGCGCCATGCTTTGTGAAAAGGGGCTTAATGCATCTGGGAAAAGAGCAGTCTGCGAAGAATGACTTGGGCCGAAACTATTTATTAATGTTCAATTTTCTGTATGTCAAGAACCAGTCTATCTCATGATTCAGTCGGTTTTTGGACTTTTTGAATCCATGATTATCTGATGACTTGCTTGATATCATGCATCACGGAGATGCACCAAGTCCGCTTTCGCCAGAGCAAGGCTCAGAAATTAGTGAGTTGCTATTATGATGTAACTAAAATAATAGTACTTATACCCACTCCTATTCAAACATTAAAACCAGAAATATAATGTATGCTTTCTTCATTTATTGATATTATTAAAGGGTCCTACGTGGTACAGTGGTTGAAGTGTGGAAAACACGGTGCAGAGGCTCGGGTTCGATCCTTGCCTGACGCTCTGAGTTTTTTGTAAGAATGTGCCTTGTAAAGCACCTCAGAGCCCCAGCCTAGAACTGTTAAAACACAGGACACATATAAAAAAGTGAGCTCTCTCTCCCTCCCTCCCTCTCTCTCTCTCTCTCTCTCTCTCTCTCTCTCTCTCTCTCTCTTCTTGTTCATATTCTTTCAACTCATGATATTGACATTTTAACAATTCATTTTATTGACTTGTTGCGAGAACATTCCATTCATGAGGAACATATGTGAAGACTGAAATTAAAGAACAAGATGTACGTCCCTTACAAATTCATCACTCAAAAGTGCTGACATCTCAAGAAGCCATTTGAAGAAAGAAAGTCTTATACAGACAATAGCAACATGTAATTATCTGGGAAAAGCTCTGTTTGAAACGCAAAACGGATCGATATAAGGTGGAACAGTTCTTTTTTACGACATTCTTAGAGAGATGGGGAAAAAAAAAAACTTAGTTTTACGACATCGGGTGAAAACAGATCGGATCGATATACGGCTAACAACCCAGGAAGTGCTATGACGCTTTGATCAAGATCATTTGTTTCTATTTTTGGTCGTTACGACCTAAACTTTGTCTTTAACCCTTTATCCCCCTGAAATCAACCCTTTTCCTGCTATATATATGTACGAACATGGATGTAATTTTCGGGAAGTGGAGATCAAGATCAGTCTGATCCTGCCCGATACTCTCTGCAAATGTAGCATTAGTTTCAACCATACAGTCGTATGACATATCAAGACACTTAAAGAGACATCCTATGTATAAGCCAGAGAGTTAACAAACACTGTTAAAACTTGACCGTGTTGTAATCTAGTCAGCTGTGTAAACGTAGATAAAAAATCAATATAATGTGTATGGGGTAAAGAAGCTGTAGGGATTTGTCTTCGATTTAAACCGGAAACTGTGGTTGTTATGTCTATGGCTAACCGCAATAGACTGAAATGTATTTTCTATCTGCCGTAATCTGTGCAACCTTGCAACCATCAGGGGCAATATTTGGCATGAAGATACAAGAGTGATTATAGTTTCATAAAATAAAGAGAAAAACGGTTAAAAAACTGGATGAAAACGAGTGAAGATGTATGTTTAACAATCGTCAATTATTTAAATGGGTAAACGTAAACAATCCGCAAGATACGCGTTAAATGATTAAAAGGACAATTACTTTTTTTTATTAATTCCGTTTAATTATGAATTTGTATGTTGCAGAGGTACTGTTGGGGTAGGGCGTTCTTCTGTCCCCTCATAGGTTCCGGGTTCGAGCCCTGTGATAACTATGTGCAGACCTATTGGGGCCACCCATAGGATAGCGGGAGAACTGGTTTGCAGGAAGCAATCATCGAGAGTGATTAACCCTTTACCAAACAATCCCTGGTTTTCACACACCTGGAAAAGAAAGCTTTTAAAAACATTTTGGGAAAAGGAGAAAATGCTGGTAACCAGCATTTTCTCCTTTGCCCACAATGTTTTCTACTCTATCAGAGAGATCAAGCTCTCTTGTACCAATTTTAAGAGTGTCATCAGCAGATGTTTTGAATTTGGAAAAACTCTAAATTTTGTCGTTTGGGAAAGGGTTAATACAGAGTGTAAGAACTTCTTACGCAATCGATGTAAAATGAACAGGTGAAATCTTAATGGATATATGTAGGATCTGACATACGACATTTACATGTTAAAATTTTACTATATTTTAATCTAACATTTGCATCGTAACATTAATATTATATTGATAGTTGTATCGTAACTTGGCATTTGAGCTAAAATTTCGTTAAACCAGTCCAGAGAAATATTAGGCCTTCAAGGCGAATCTCTGGCGAGCTAAAAAACAGTTTTGTAGCCGAGTTTAATATAATTTTATCTCAAAAGCCGACAAATGTCAGATTCTTTTCAACACACATGATTTTTTTTTTTAAATAATAAGTCAGAAAATGTAAAACCATACATTCCCACGCGGTAATTTCCGTGAATAAAACTCGATTCACTTCTTCCGAAAGAAGTATAAAGTGACGTCAGACATGACGTCATACTATCTCAAATGTGTGTAAGATAAGAAAAATCGTAATGAGTGTTTAACATTGAAAACAAGAAAGTTTATGTGATTAATAACTATTTGGTTGCTTGCTTGGTATTAACAACATTATGAATAATATTTGAATTATATGGTGGCGGTCTGTGCACTTATCAATGCTTTCCTGGAGTCTCATTCACTAAGTAATTTGCACCGGGCTTTGCATCATTTGAAAATCTAATGGCCAAAAGGACTTGATAATTGTCTAGTTATTCTTGTATGGGAAAACATAATCATTACAATCGATGAGTCACTACGGCCTAGTTTGTGAACTTCGGGTTCATATTTTCATATCGTTCCGAAGTTTAGCAGTAATGGTTCTCGATACGGTGTCGAAGCACAGCTTTCTTACAGCTATTTTTTTGTACACCATCATCATCATCATCATCATCTCATTATCGTTATTCCGCTCACAGCCAATCGATGGACTTGTTTGTGTAAGTCAGATTCAGAACGATTTCCAAGAAAAAAAATAAATCTCATCATTTTTGTAAATTTCAATCTGTAGTGCGTAAATGCTTTCACATTTGATCACCCAAAAATGGCCTGCAACACGCGGAAAGGGGCATTCGGACATTTGCGTAAAGTGTCGTCTCGGATCAGCCTGCGCAATTCGCATAGGCTAATCCGAAATGACACTTTCCGCTTTTTATGTAATTTTCTGTTTTGCGCAAGTCTACTGTAGCACAAAATCTAATGAAGTCGTAAATTGCCGTCTCGGATTAACCTGCGCGGACTGCGCAGGCTGATTGAGATGACACTTTACGCAAATGTCCGAATGCCCCTTTTCGCGTGTTGCAAGCCAAATGTTGACGGGCTTACGAAAAGTCTTAAGCTTAAGGCATGAGACTAAATACAATAGGAGCCAGAGTTCGATACCAGCTGGCATCAGTAATCGTTGAATCGTTACTTGGCAAGGTAATTCTCCTATAGCTTTCTCACTGCGAATTAAACTAGAACATTACGAGTGTTTTAATTAAATGGAGTTCACACGACTATGACTTCTTATAGAGTAGCGCATAGGATGTGCAGGCTGATCTTATTCTACATTCTCCACAAAATCCGTCTACGGCTGTGGAGACCAGGAAAACAGTTAATTCGTGAATTGTTTCCCTCTCGAGAATTTGTCTGATTTTTTTCGAGTTCTTGGAGAAACCTTTTAGTCATAGTTTTGTATCAAATATCGGGTGAAGAAGATCTATGGCCAGCATGCACGTTCTGCACAGTCTGATCTTGACCTACGTCATTCGCAAAAAGTTTTATCGAACTTGGCTTTCCAAGGTGTAAAATAGCACAAGGGAGTTCGCGCTCTCTGTATATGAATTAATATAGATCTCTTAAAAGTTATAAGAAGGGACAGATATAAATGATCTGATTTCCTTTAGTAGACATCGGTAATAAAAAAGATGTTATATAACACAAAAACAAGGCTCAAAGGAGGCTCTTTCTCTCTATATGAATTAACCTTTATCCCGCCGAAAAAAAAATAGTTGACGTTTACACAAAAATATTTTGCTAAATGTAAAGGCATTGGGCTGGGCTTATATGACCCAAACTGCCGATAAAGCAGCAGAGGGTGTAGAGCAAGATCAGACTGCAAGTATGTGCAGGCTGATCTTGCTGAACTCTCTTCGCAAAAGTCATCCATGGTCGCGAACGGCAGGATAGGGGTTAAAATGAATCTAAGAGGCATAACAAAGGACATAGTTAAATAATCTGATTTGGTTATGTAGACATCTGCCATAAAAAGATATTGTAAAACAGAGAAAAAGGATTCTCAAATAGTACCAGCGTGGAAGTAAATCAATCACCATTCAATTAACCCTTAGGCTGCGAAACGCAACTCAAGGGTCCTTTGCGGACAGTGCAGATCAAGATCAGTCTACACAGATCGTGCAGTCTGATCTTGGATCTGCACTGTCCGATGAGGAGATATTTTTCCCCTAAAAAAAATCTTTCAAATAGCAAAATTTGACTATTTACTATCGGCTTGAACGTTTCACTTCACTTATTTAGCAGGTTAAGGCCTAAAAGTACAGAATTCGAGTGTGAATAGGAGGCTCGCTGTCCGCTAGAAATGAAAATTATTTAAAACAAAATGAAGCTCTCGATGACAATGGGACAGGGTATTTTGTGGTTAATTAGAAATGTCTATTGAAGCTCTCAAATGCTGGACGTAACTTATGTTGATTCGCAGCCTGTGTATATGCAAGTTCAGACCGTTCTGTGCAGTCTGATCTTCGATCTACACAGACCGGTATTTTGTGAAATATTCTAAAAACGCATTAATTTCTAGGAAATCGGGGTCCGTCTCCACCAACCAGTCGAAATTGAAATCCATGATCTGATCGTAAATGTATACAGTAACACATTTTTGGTTTCTTAGACCAATTTGTTTAATCATTCAGATATATTGCATTGCTCCCTTTTTTTTTCCGTGACAGTTAGATTTGATATAGAATTTACAATGGTTGGCGAGTCCGAGTCTTTCTGACTGATCTTAGAGATTAAACCGAATCAAAACTATAAATGCATTGCAATTCTGCCAGTGTATCAAAATATAGAAGCAATTTAAATACTCTTTACCAGAAGAAAAAATGCTGGACTTGTCCCAGTTCAGAGCTGTTGCAGACGAATTTATAGGTGAGGCTTTGATAATGAGATTTGTCTCAGAAAGTGTAGAAAACTGAGGGACGAGGAGAAAAAGCTGGTTGCCAGTATTTTGTCCTTTTCTCCTACATTTGAACTTCTTCTTAAGGGTCGCTAAAACACCAGATTGTGAAACTTTTTGTAAAGAATTAAATGAGCCAAGCTTTGTAAAAAGGGGGCATCAAACATCTGCGAAAAGTATCGACCCAGGACAGCCTGCGCAGTCCGCGCAGGCTGACCTGTGCCGAAACTCTTCGCTGTAGGACAATTTTATGAATGCTAAAGGACCTGTCTACCTCATGATTCAGTCGGTTGTAAAACAAAATGGATTTTATGGGTCTATAATAATATGATGACTTTCTTGTTATAATGCATTACGGAGATGCATTAAGCCCCCTTTTGCCAGAACATGGCTCAAATCTATTCGACTGTTAATACTTCCTCTTAAAGGGGGCTATGAAGATTTTTATAATCTCATCATACTTGGGAAAAAAAATATCACTAAATTAAGTAAGCCGCTAGCTTGCAAATCATCGGTAAAGAACAAAGAAAACGAGTGAGGAAAAATAATTCAATAGTGTTTCCTTAAATGGCCAGTTAGCTTCGTTAGGTATTTTTAGATTTCGTGCCAAAGTTTTTCAAAGACTTGTGGGAATGTCAGATGATCAATAACACGTGTCGATACGAAGATTCTTATTCAAATACGTATGATGACGTCATATATGATGTAATAAAGATAGGCGGAGCTACCGATCGCAAGAGACCACAGTTATATAAACGACGAAAACTTTACCTTTTCATTTCATGTGACCGAACAGTTTATATGGCTGCATTATGGTGGCATATTTCTGCCACGAGATACGAGATAGCTATCATGGTAATTTTAGAAAAACTATCGCAATGAATTAAAGTTTCTTGGAAATTTTATTGAGATAGTGAAAAGTTTCCTGAAAAGAATATCACGATAATCTTAATATTCTTAACGCAAAATTTCTCAATCGTGTACGATGCTGACATTCGAGATAAAATTATCGTGATAGTTCTATCCGATGCCCGATATCTATAAATAGAAAATTCACCATTTGGATGAACTCGGTAGTTTTTGACTTTACAAGATTGCAGTAAGTAAAAATTCGAAATATTAACAATTGTAGCCTAATTGGTTAATTTCGACAACACTAGAAATGAACAGAAGTCTATAAAATCACAAAGACGACTCGAAATGCCTACTTCAAACAACTTTAAAACCATTAAGGGAAAAGGAGAATTCATAAGGTTGTAGACGAAGATGTTCCGAAACCGTATCTAATTATAGATACAGTGAATGTCAGTAGTGGGCACGAAAGCAAAAAAATATGATAACAATTAAAATCATCGCGATATTTTCATCGTGAAAATTAATATAATCCAGATAATATTTCCAGGAAACTTTGTTTTATCACGATAGTTCTCTTAAATTATCGCAATAGCTATCTCGTAACTCGCGGCAGAAATATGCCACCATACTGCATAGAAAATTGTTTCTAGTAATATCTATCAATATTTTATCAGAAACTTTTATCCACGGTATAACAACCCGATAGGTTTCTGTAAGTTAGAAACTGGATAAACTTTTTTGTCCTGCTTCATCTTAGTTTCTCTGTGATGGTGTGTACCCCGATTTTTTGTTTGTTTGTTTGCATGGTGTTTAACTCCCTTTTTTAACGTTTTCAGCTCTATCGTGGCAGACAGTACACCTTTCCATCCTTTCCTTGACTCAACGGTTTCTTTACCAGAAATCACAGATCAACCCTTCCAATACACTGACTGCTTTTTTACCGTAACAATTTGATAACTGTTGTTCAGTGGTGACAAAGGGATGATTCCGTCGCAATAACTATCATCTCCTCGAACGAATTTGGCCGAGCTAGGGAAACGAACCATCGAACCCTAAATTTACAAGAAGAAAACAATGCTTCGTTTAATTAAGTTCCTTAATTGCAAGGATATTATTTATCGTCTACCTTGAAAAAAAAAGGCCAAGCTGATCTATCTTTCCGTCAGAAATGTTAACTCTATTAGCGCCAAATATAGAGTTGACCGGTTTCAAATGCTAAAAATACAAATCACCGAAATTCAGAAATATATTTATCTTACAGACTTGACTAAAGAAGCGAACGGTATAGATTCAAGATCAAGCTGCACGTTATGTGCATTCTGATCTTAATCTATGCGGTACGCAAAAGCCTCTATTTTCACCAATGACGTGCACAGGGTAAACTTTATCATTTGCCTGACAAAGGTAGGTAAATCAAAATAAATATCTCGGGCTCCTGATGACATTAACTACAACATGGGTATGATGGCACGTATCGAACTCTTATACTACGGAGCCATAAATATTCCCGTTACTACGTCATTAGGGTTTCTTTGGTTTTACATATATTACGATACAATATATTTCAAGCAGTAGTAAGGCCTTCTGCCTTTAATACATGCATAAAAACAAATGAGGTTCACTTTGGCAAAAGGGGTTTAAATTAATGCATCTCTGTGATGCATTCTACCAATCAAGTCATAATATTACTATGGATCCTAAATATCCATTTCGTCTAACAACCGACTAAAAATGGGGATAGAATGTCCTTTAAAATGCAGAAAACTAAAAAATACCAAGAGGTTTCGATTCAGATCAACCAGCTCGGACTGTGCAGGATGACCTGAATCGATATTTATTTTTTGCAGATGCATTAAAACTGTTTTCACATTGCATGGCTTAATTATCTATCAAAGATTACGTTACCATTTCTTCCTTTTCCTACAATATTTTCAAAAGCTTTCCTCATTGGGCTCGCTGAATATCGGGATTGTTCAAACATATTTGCATTCTATGGAAAATAAATACGTGCATGCATGCTAACATTTTCAATGCATTATACGATGCATGTACTCCATTTTCCCATAGCACCGCATGATACCAAGCAAGTGATCACATACTTATGGATCCATAGCAGACACATTCTTTAACAACCGACCTAATCATGAGGTAGACTGGGCCCTGGACATGCAAAAAATTGAGACCAATAGCGAAAAGTTTCGGCTCAGGTCAGCCTGCGCGGATTGCGCAGGCTGACCTGGGTCGATACGTTTCGCAGATGCATTAAGCCCCCTTTTCACAGAGCGTGGCTCATATGTATATTGTGAGGTTGACTACTTTGACTAAAATGTTGTTAAAACAGCTAAAATGGGGCTTTGCCTTCAAACTGAATCCCTTTGCAGTTGACTGCGACGCAAGGAATCTTTGCGGACAATGTAGATCAAAATCAGACTGCAGAGAACGTGCAGTCTGATCTAGATCTAAACTGTCCGATTCTTTAAATTGTTACCGGCGAAACTGATATTTGAAATTGCAGTATTTGGGTTTAACCGTTGGTAGGAAAAGGTCTTTTTTATTCAATTTGGAGCTTTAAGGTTAAATTTTCGACCCCTGCTAAATAAGCGAAAAGAAACTTTCAAGCCGATAGTAAAAACCCAAATAATGCTATTTCAAATTTATTTTTTTGGAGAAAAACATCTCTTTATCGGACAGTGTAGATCCAAGATCAGATTGCAAGTTTTGTGCAGTCTGATCTTGATCTTCACTGTCCGCAAATGGTCAATCAATGAATCGCGCTTAGTAGCTTAGGTGTTAGAGCATTCAAAAAGTTAATATGTCTGCACCACAATTGAAATCAAGCGAATTTATTGTATAGCGAGAGGATGAAAGTACATAGAGTTTATCGTTTTAGCGGTGCTATGGGAAAATGGGGTACGGACATCATCGTAAGTCATTATACAAATGACGTCGTTTCACATGAACCCCTTGTCGTTGAAAACCGACTGAATCATGAGGTAGAACGATCCTCTGACATGCAGAAAATTTAGGAATAGCCTGCTTGGACTGCAAACGCTATACTTTTTGCAGATGCAATAAACCTCAATTTTTTGTTGAATTGCAAACTTAAATTTGAAAATAGACTTGATGAACGACGAAGAAGACGACGGGTCGACAACAAAGAAGAAGAAGGACAGGATAGCTTCATTGACTGAATGATGTTTTACGCCGTTTTTAACATTGTTTCAGTCATATATCATGGTGAAAGCTCAATACTTGCGTGTCTTTGTTGGGGCTCTGAAGTAGCTTGCCAAAGGACACTCCAACGAAAAACCCTGTGCTTCCAGTGAGCTTCAAACCCAGGGTCTGCAGGTCACGAGTCCTACAATTTACCAGTGAGCCATGCAGGACCCCAGGGAGGTGCTAGGAAAATATGACGTGACAAAGGGCTTTCAGTGCAAAACATATACAAAGCAAAATGACACTAGTTCTACACATATAATTACAGAAATAATCTCGAGGTGCTTATTTGGCCTTTATCCTGCTAAATCACTTAGATGAAACTTTCAAGCCGATAGTATAAACCCGAAAAATACTATTTCAGACTTAATTTATTTTGGAGAAGAATATCTTTATCGGACAGTGTAGATCCAAGATCAGACTGCACGTTCTGTGCAGTCTGATCTTGATCTACATTGTCCGCAAAAGGTCAGTGAGTCGCGCTTAGCAGCGTAATAGGTAATTAACAAAGATCGCCTGGTCAGTAAGTACAGACGTATTATTAAAGCAAGGCAAAGTTCAATATTTACATAAACGTATGGCCTTGGAGATACAAGGTTCATATAGCATCTGTATGAATAATCTAGTGGCTTTTAGTAATGGACACAACCCGGAACGCCAATATTCTGCGTAATTTCACGATTTTGGGGGCGTATACATTCATTGACCTTTCTGAATTCCATCTAGTTCCAATTAACCCATTGCCACACAATCCCAAGTTGTAACGACCATGAGGAAATAAACCTTTTGAAAACATGGTGAAAAAAGGGAAAAATAATAAAACGTTAATTTTTCGTTTGCAAAAGTTTTTCAATTTAGAAAAGTCTAAAATTTTGTCGTTTGGTAAAAGGTCAATTAATAAAGACCACAACGGGCAGACCCCCTAGACCATTCTAAATTCAGTAAATTCAATTCAATTCAGTTCTAATTCTAAATTTGAGACTACCAAAAGGTGACCCTTCCCCCCCCCCCTCTGTTAACAGTTCTAAATTAAATACAATCTCTTTTCGAAGACTACCAAGGGGTGACCTCCCTCAACCATTCTAAATTCAGTTCAATTCAGTTCTATTCTAAATTCGAAGACTACCAAGTGGTAAAACTCCCCCTTAACAATTCTAATTTAAACACAACCTGTTTTCGAAGACAACCATTACAAATTCAATTCAGTTCTAATTTTAAATTCGAACATTACGAGGAGTGACCCCTTCGCCTTAACCGTCCTTAAACGTCAGCAATATACAAGAGCAGCGGGAGCCAAAGCTCAACTAAAGTTGCTTTTCCAGTGAACATAGTAAGTTGAAAAGAGGCAGAACTGTGCCGAAAAAAATTCTATGGTTGCCGGCCCATCCGGTATGGTTTCCCCTCTTGAAAGTTGACAATAAGTTTGTGTTCAATTAAATGTCTTTAAAAGTCACAGAATCATCAGAAAAATTAACGACAATAAGGCTTTGACAATAACACGACGATTTTTACGAAAATAGTCGGTCTAAAAAGTAAATGATCTGCGCTCTGGCAAAGGAGGTTTAACGCATCTCTGTGATGCAATATAACAAGCCACTAATCACTTAATTACGGATCCATAAAACCAATTTATTCTTACAATCAACCGAATCAGTGGTAAGAATGGCTCTTGGACATGAAGAAATTTTACAATTTACAAAAAGTTTCGACCCATGTCAGCCTGCGCAGTCCGCGCAGGCTGACATGGGTCGATACTTTTTGCAGATGCATTAAACCCCCCCCCCCCTTTCACAGACCCTGGTCCAATTTGATGTAGATTTAGTAGCGTCGCGAATAATTATGAATTTATTCTGGAAATATGATCAAGAACCAAAATACAGACTCAAAATCTGTTTATCAAGTTATCCAAAATAATCGAATAACAAAGATGTCTATAAAAACATGCAATCTGGCAAACTTGAAAATCGAGTAGGATTCAAACTGGAAAGAGTTCAGTTTAAACGAAATAATTGCATCATCACGTTTTATTGGTGTCTTTGAAATAGATTTTTAACTCTTTACCAGACAACAAAATTTCAGATTTGTTCAATGTGAAAAATGTTTGCAGTCGACGAATTAAATGAAGCTGAAATAATGGAAAATGTCTTAGAAAACATTTTGGGCAGTAGGAGAAAAATGGTAGTTACCAGCATTTTCTGTTGTTTACATAACGTTGACTACAGGCTTTTTCCTCGGGGTCGTTAAAGCGATCGCAGACCACACGTTAACTAAGGCTGAAATGATGGGATCTGGCTTTGACTGAGTAAAAACATT
Organism: Hippopus hippopus; assembly: GCA_946811185.2. Taxonomy (NCBI): domain Eukaryota; kingdom Metazoa; phylum Mollusca; class Bivalvia; order Cardiida; family Cardiidae; genus Hippopus; species Hippopus hippopus. The sequence goes on along the minus strand of OX328106.1, from coordinate 44,235,333 downwards.
GCGGAAAAAGGAGAAAATGCTATTTACGAGCATTTTCTTCTTTTACTACAATAATTTCCACAGGCTGTTTCCTCCAAGTCTTTAAGAATATTCGTAGACGACAAATTATCTGTAGCTGAAATCACGCAATCTGATTTTGACAGATTAAAAAACAATTTGGGAAAAGGAGAAAAAACAGTTTACCAGTATTTTCTTCTTTCCCAAAAAAATTTCAACACGCTTTTTTTTTTTCCTCAGGGGCGTTAAAACATGAACATCCTTTTTGTAAAGGATTATAACCCACTAAACTGAAAAGATTTACCAGCCTTGAAAAGTTAGATAACATCCAATACTTTCACAAATTTCAGAATTAACTGAACATTCTGTTGAGTGTATGACGATTTGCCCCATACCAAACGTTCCCTCGTTTATACCACTCTATTCTTGAAGGCTTTGGAAAACATTGCAGGAAAAGGAGAATATGAATTCCATTATTTAAGCATTACATAATTTGTCGTCTGTAAATACTTTCAGTATGGATAAATCTAAAATTATATCGTCGAGCAAAAAGTAAAACATGCATAATCGTGCATTTATTTCGTACAAAGTAATAACGTTGAAGTGTTAATTTCATTACTAAACAGTTATCTAAGGAGTTGCAACTCATTAATACAAACTGTTCGAAAAGATAACACTTAAAAAAGTAAAATTTCTTGTCCTTTTTTGTGATCATTGGAAATATTGTAGAAAAAGTAGTAAATAACTGTAACAAGCAATTGCTGTTTTTTACACACTATTTTCGGAAGCTTCTCTTGCAGAGGCACAGAAAAAATTGACATCTGGATGAAAATCGGTAAGCTATTCCAAGCGAAATGCAACGCCCTCTCCGGCCTGTTTGAAAAAAAAGTTCTGTTGTTTAGAAACTATTGTCGGGTCAGGCTTTTTGATGGACGTGGTTTACGGTAACGAGAAAGAAATGAAGTGGTTTGTTCTGTAACTAGACGTATACTCTCTCTCTCTCTCTCTCTCGCGCGCGCGCAAACGTAACTGACATGGTAACCTGCAAATCCGGATACGTTTTAGCTGATTGATTGATTGATTGTATGGTGTTTAACGCCGTTTTCAACATTATTTCAGTTATATCGCGGCGGCCAGTGCACCTATCCATGCTTTCCTGGAGTCTTTTACCAGTACTCCGCATAATTTTCTTTCCAAGCCACTGGCTGCTTTTCCACATAATCATCGTCGAAACAATGGTCAGTGGTGGCAGAGGAATGAATCCTGTCGCAATGACTATCATCAATCCTCGGAAAAAAATTGGCCGAGCCAGGGATCGAACCCTGGACCCCGTGTTCTCAAGTCCTGCACGCTACCGACTGAGCTACCGGGGCTCGGCACGTTGTAGCTGACAGCATCCTTCAAAAACCCGACTGCACGAACTTTGCAATCTGATCTTCGATTAACATTGTTAGTAAGTTGTGTGATGTTACGTTTAGCATCCTAACCCGTAGGCTGCTAAGCGCGATGACCTTTTGTGGACTCCGTAGATTCAAGATCAGACTGCACAGAACGTGCAGTCTGATCTTGGATCTATATTGTCCGATATGGAGATATTTTTCCCCAAAATAATAACTTAAGAAATAGCAATATCTGGGTTCTTACCATCGGCTTGAAAGTTTCATTTAACTTATTTAGCAGGATAAGAATTAAAAAGTTGGCAAAAATTTTCCCCCATGTTTTTGTAAGTTCACTCAATTGCTTCTCATGAAACAATTTTAATGACTGAAAGATATGCTGCGTTGAGCTGAAAGATTACACCGGTCGTAAATCAAACATCAAGTTTGGATCAAAGAAAACTCTAGTGCTCTGACAGCTCAAATACTTTCATTCATTCCCTTTATAATCAAACTACAAGAAAATGCTAACAGTTTATGCATTCGGCTTATCATAGAGGGGATAGGAGTTCGAATCGCGGCTCAGCTTGAACTCTATCAAAGGTCTAATAAACTTCACAGCGACAGAACTATTCCTCTCATCGCCATTTATTGTCTCGATTTGTAGGATAGAAAGCAGCCAATTGCCTGAAGAGAGTGTTGGGCTGGTAAAATAAACTCTTGGAATGCACTGACAGATGCAAGATTCTCCGTTATGTAACTGAACTAGTGTCGGTCCCTCCGACCATCAGTCTGTGTGTCTGTCTCCGTCTCTCTCATTCTCTAACTTTCTCTCTATCTATCCCACTGTCTCTGAGGGTGTGTGTCTCTCTCTCCATCTCTCTAGATCTCTCTGTGTCTGTGTCTGTCGGTCTGTCTCTTTTATCCCCCTTTAGCTTAAGTACTGTACCCGCTCTCTCTCTAACTGTTCTATATCTCTCACCCCCACCCCCTCTTAGCTTATATACTCTGTCTCTCTAACCGTTCTACAGGGTGACCCCCCCAAAAAAAATGCCATCCATGAAATCGTTAATAACATTCACAATACTTTCTCCAATCCAACCATATTTGGTACAAATGAACTTCAGTCTATGCCTGACTTGTCCACCAAGTTTCAGCCATGAATGTCCAATAGTCTTTGTTTTATCTTCGTTTCATGATGTGCTCCAAATGTGCACCTCTGCGTTGCAAGCACACCTGGATACGACATGCAAAATTGTCAATAACTCTGACACACACTCATCCCTCAGTATTGCCCTGATTTTGGCGGTGATGGCCCTCTTCAGTTCAGGAATAGTCTAGGGGTTGTTCTGATAGACATTATCTTTGAGATAACTCCACAGGAATAAATCGGGGGGGGGGGGGGGGAGGGGTTAAGGTCTGGTGACTGTGAAGCCCATTCAGGATCACACCTCTTACTGATGAGACGAACACCAAAGTGTCCCAGCAGCCATTCCAACGAGTCATTTGATGTCAGGGAGTTGCTCCATCCTGTTGAAACCATTGTTTATCCCTAACAACACATCTTTGTCTGCCCAAAACTTCTTAAAAACCACTAGGTAGCACTCAGTATTGATTGTGATTGACCGTTCATTCTGGTCGTCAAACCAGTAGGGACCGATGATCCCATGTTTTGATATTACAACCCATGCAGTGTACCTGATGGAGGGCACCCAGGCCTCTGCAGACAATCTTCTGGTGGGGTTGTCCCCCAGAAGATGTTATTCTTTGAGTTCACTCAAAGCAATCAATGCTGAGGGACGAATGTGTCGGAGTTATTGTCAATTGTGTACGTCGCTTGCAATGCAAAGGTGTACATTTGGAGAATGTCATGGGATGGAGAAAACACAAATACTGTTGGACATTCATGGCTGAAACTTGGTGAACAAGTCAGGCATAGACTGAAGTTAATTTGCACCAAATATGATTGGATTGCAGAAAGAATTGTGAATTTTATTGACGATTTTATGGGTGGCATTTTTTTGGGGTCACCCTGTATGTCTATCTCTCTTCCCTTCCATTGCTCTGTAGAAATAACACCACTCCTATTCCAAACGACGCCAGTAGATGTCCTAAGTTGACCTTTGGGTCCGTAGATCTGATAATGAGTCAACAGAGATATTATTTGATCGATCACAAGGGAATGACTCCTCGGCCTTATCCAATATTTGGTCTGCCGTTCGTCAAGTATGAAAACTATATCAGCTCATGTTTATCCCAATAGATTAATGATCAGATGATTTCTCCAACGGCGACCCTTCATCCATCAGCTAAATAAAAGCATCATATAGGTTACAATGTAATTTAGCTAACTCATGTGAGGGAATTGCTTTTCGTAATGTTGACAGTGATTAGTTCTGAATTTCCTCCTGAATGCAGTATAACACTTTACCATACGAAACGACAACTATTTAGACTTGTCCAAATTGAAAGCATTTGCAGACGATTAGTCAGACGCGGCCATAAAGTTGGAATTTGTCTCAGAAAGGATAGAAAACATTGTGGGTAAAAGGAGAAAATGCTGGTAAACAGCATTTTCTCTTTTTACCCACAATGTTTTCAAAAGCCCTAAGAAATTCACGGTTATTTGGTAAAGATTTAAATACCATAATGCACATTTTATGGGACGACCATATTTCTGAGCAGGCCGTTTAGAAATCATTAGCTGAAGACATTAAATGCGGCAAAAATCCATGGATTCGTTTTCGAAAAGGTAGAAAATATAGTAATCTGGCATCAGACTGTACGTTCTGTACAGACTGATCTTGATATAAAATGCTCGTAAAATACCGGAAGTTGTCTACAGCTATCTGTTGGATAAATTTTGACATGTAGCCATGCGTCTTTGGTCTGAAGCGCTTGTAAACAGATTTGGGTCTACTGTATACGTCACAAAGTCTGTAGAAATGAGATATTTATGATGTTCTATTGTTATGATGAAATTTCGATAGGGCCCCGTGAATGTTTTAGAGATTTCACGATCTCCAATTTTCAATTTTTCTCTTTCCATATCGACCGACGTGGTCGAAAAAAGTTGTTTAATATTTAGTTGGCAAAACAATACTTAATGTAAACATGTTTGTCTCGGAACAAAAATCGAGAATACAATGCGGGAGCAAACGTTCGGCTGTAGTTGCGTTCAAAAATGAGTGAGGCTCTGAGAAAAGGAGGTTTGAGGCATCTCCGTGATGTCTTAACCCTCTGCCATACAATCTCGAGTTTTATCGACTCTGAAAGAGACGGCTTTTATAAAACAATCTGAGGAAAGAAGAAATGCATGAAACCAGCAATTTCTCCTTTTACCACAATGGTTACTACACTATCAAAGATAAAAAATCATCATGTAATCTGCGTCCGCAAATGCTTCCAATTTGGTCCACTCCAAATGTTTGTCGTTTAGTAAAATTTTCCCATAATTATGGATCCAATATACCTATTTGTCTAACAACCGACTGAATCAGGGGGTAGAATGGTCCTTTACCATGCAGAAAATTGACAAATAGCAAAAGGTTTCGACCCATGTCAGCCTGTGCGGACTGCGCAGGCTGACATGGGTCGAAACATTTTGCAGATGCATTAAACCCCCTTTTCACATAGCATGACTCATATATGTATGATTATATTTGATGCAAAGCAGCAGTACTAGGAAAATCGAAAGTAGGTATAACTTTGTCAAAACACGTTGAATGTTGCCTGCCTCATAAGTATGATTTCCCTATTTTAATAGTAATCAACTAGCCCCAGTTTGGAATATATATTGGCCTGCAACACGCGAAAAGGGGCTTTCGGACATTTGCGTAAAGTGTCGTCCATGAACCAGCCTGCGCAGTCCGCGCAGGCTAATCCGAGACGACACTTTCCGATCGTGTGTGATTTTCTGTTTCACGCAAGTCTACTGTAGGACAAAATCTCATGTTGACGTACAGTGCCGTCTCGGATTAGCCTGCGCGGACTGCGCAGGCTGATCCGAGACGACACTTTACGCAAATGTCCGAAAGCCCCTTTTCGCATGTTGCAGACCATATATTAGCCATGCTATGTGAAAGGGTAGAATAATGCATCTGCAAAAAGTATCGTCCGCACAGCCTGAAAGTGACACGGGTCGAAACCTTTACCATATGCAAATTCTCTGTATGTCAAAGGGCCAGTCTATCTCATCTTTCAGTTGGTTGTTCGACAAAAATGATTTTATTGATGAAAGATTATGTAATGACGTGCTAGGTACAATGGATCACGGAGATACATGAAACGCCATTTTCCTAGATTACTGCTAAAAAATCAAGTAGATCTAATGACAGAAATATCAGAAAGTGTAAACGGTTTTGAACAACGACGACGAGGCAGTCAACGACAAGGCTACGACAATACCCGGATGTTTCATTCGAACATAGCTGAGTAAAAATTCAGAGATATGTAAGAAAACTCAACGTAATAAATACATGAAACCGAAAGGCAACCTTAAAACAGGATCATTTACTACCTCATCATCAATTTGGCACTCTCAATTATTATCAAATATTTCAATTACAAGTATCTTACACTATACCTCCCGACACATATTCGGAGTACACGATTCCAAAAAGGTTCTTGCAAATATAGAACTCTAACGTGAATTTAGCTGAAAAACCTGTAAATGCACGTGGAAAAAATGGGGTTACGGGAAAAATTCCTTTAAACAAACAATTTTTGTCTCTTGGCAAATTGTTTTCAAAAATAGCTTGAAAAAAAACGAAGAGCAAGCGAATTAAAAGCAAGGTGCAGAAGCGATCGAAAACTTGAAAAAAAGAAAAGCATTAAAACGAGGCGCGGACGTGATCGAAAGCATAAAAACAAAGCGCAGACGCGATTGAAAACAATGCATTGAATTGCTCCCCAGTGATTCCCTGGACCGTGTGACTTTACTACTTAACAAACGATTCTTTGTTGCTAAAAAGGAATTTCAAGTGAAATGTGCATTGAATTTCTCCGAACAACATAAACAAATAAAGATATATTACATAGAAACCATGCTAATCGTATTGTTTTGCGTATCTTATTGCATTTGTAGAAAAATAATTTGCAATCTTTGGAGCTGTCAAGCTACAGAAACTGTTGATTATCGAATGATAATGGACAGCTCGAGTTATCAATTGAAGTAGAAACGCACCATTGTTGATATACAATTACTTTTAACACCACCATAGCAAACAGGCTCTACCTTTGCTCTATTTATGTTCTCACCCTAATGACATAAAATAATCAAGGATACCAGGCCTCATGTGACAGTGATTAACTATTTGTGCGGATTGTTAAGCTTAAGCAAACACTCCGATCTCTTAACGAACCCTAGGGAAAAATGGTCTTTAAAAACATTCTGGAAAAATGGCGAAACGCTGGATAATGTGTTTTACCCTTTCAAACATAAATCGCATTATTTCATTCACATCTAATATGTTGTTTACACTGCTTAGAATTTGGAGAGGTCTAAATGTTTTTGTCTGTTAAAGAGTCAAACAATGAACCTGGATCTAAACTAATGCAGATCCAGGGCGGTGGAGATAGCTTTAATAATGCAGAATGTTGGATAACACTTTACCAGACGATAAAAGTTAACATTTTTCCAACCTAAAAGCTTAAGACAATAAAAGTGGTTGAAATGGTAGGATATGTGTGAAAAAAAGTGAAAAAAAAAATGAGAAAGATGCAATCGCTGGCAAGTAGCGTTTGTTTCTCTTCCCCCATTTTGCCTAAAATTCTTCTTCTAAAAAGGTTGAAAATACACGATATTTTTGACGACAAAATTTAGCACTAACTCAATTTGAAAGCACTTGCAGAACACAAATTAAATGTGGTTTGATTGTTGGGATAATGTCGGTGAAAAAGTAGAAAACAAATTTCGAAAAGCACATACTGGTAACTAGCATTCACCATGATCATATGAAGACTTCTGCCCTAAGGCAGTAAATAAAAGTGATTGTTTGTAAAAATATAATGTACTAAACACCTGGCTAAGCGCGACTTTGCGGATGGTGCAGGTCAAAATCAGACTGAGACTGTACAGTACGTGGAGTTTGATCTTGGATCTATGCTGTCCGATACGACGAGATTTCTTCGACGAACAAATTTTTTCAATCGTAAACTATAGGTCTACACTACTGGCTGGAGTATCATTTTATAATGATTTATTCAGCGGCTTAAGGGTTAACCCTTAGGCTGCTGAGCGCGACTCACTGACCTTTTGCGGACAGTGTAGATCAAGATCAGACTGCACAGAACGTGCAGTCTGATCTTTGATCTACACTGTCCGATAAGGGAGGTATTATTCCCCAAAACATAACTTTGAAATTGCAATATTTATGTTTTTACTATCGAATTGAAAATTTCATTTTAGTTATTTAGCAGGATAAGAGTTAAACGCTGTGGAGATAGCGACATGCAAAATATTGGTTACCTCAAAAATGCTGGTCATTGTTAGAACCACTTTTGTAATAAAACGGATATTTGAAATAAAATTCTCAACTTCGCTATATTCCTTTAGTATTCACCCTTGTACTTCAAAATGGATATATATGGATGATTTTTATCCAAAACTTTACAGAAACATCATGAAAGATGGAAAAAATCGCATTTGAAAATTCTATTTCAAAAAGGCGTTTCATGTGGAAATTTGTAATAGAATTAAACAAGAATGCGGATATTGGGCATGACATCTGGTGCCTATGTTGATTTATTGCAGATCAATATCAACCCTTATCCTGCTAACTAAATGAAATGAAAATTTAGAGGCGACAGTAAAAACCCAAATTTTGCTATTTCAAAGGTAATTTTTCGTAGATAAAGATGTCCTTACGGACAGTGCAGATCAAAGATCAGACTGCACGTTCTGTGCAGTCTGATCTTGATATACACTGTCCGCAAAAGGTCAGTGAGTCGCGCTTAGCAGCCTAAGGGTTAATCCTTTACCAGACGATAGAATTGTAGACCCGTCCAAATTGAACGCAGTTGCAGAAGACATTTTACACTTGGCTCAAATTATAGTTCAGGATCGGGGACGGTATTAACCAACCATTCTTGGTTTTATTCTTAGTCTTATTCTAGATTAAGAAAGTAACACAACTTCTGATTGGCTAAACCAAATGACTCAGCCGATCAGAAGTTGTTTTACTCTCAAAATTAAAAAAAAAAATCTTGAGAATAAGACTAAGAATGTTCTTAGGAATAGTTGGCGAATATATGACCGAGGTTGCCCAGAACGAACAACCTATTCGTTTCCAGGGGTCCTGCGTGGCTCCGAGGTAAAGGTGAAAGATTCGCAACCTGGAGGCCTGGATCCGGTTTTCACTCGAGACGCTACGTTTTTCGTTGGAGCGTCCTTGGAAAAGACATTTTAGCGCCCTAGCTAGCGCATGGGGAAACCCGTGACACCTATAAACAAGCGAACTGTCGCCGTGAAATGACAAATAATATTGAAAGCGGCGTTTATCAAGAAATCATATATATTCAAATAAACGAGGTTTTGAATTGACATACTAACATCTGAGTGAACGTTTGACCTCGCACCAATGTTCAGCATATATTAGTTCGGGTCTTCGAACCTTAATGCAACACCAGAGCCATAAAAAACATTGGTGGACGGCGTAGATCAAGATCAGACGACACAAAACATACAGTTTGATATAAGATCTACGCCATCCACTATTTGTTTTTTTTTTTAATATGACCAAAAAGGTCATTTATATAGGAAGTGTATTTATGGCTCTCAAAAGCATTGAATTGTTTCAATTTACACCAAAAGGTCTCCGGTGTTGTTCATTATCAAGTTTTTCGACACTGACGTCAATAAACATCAGTATAACAGTTATTTTTCAATAATAGTGTTATCACTATTGCCAGAGACTTAACCTTTTATCACAAAATCTCATTTTTTTAAACAAGAGGACCATGATGGTCCTATATCGCTCACCTGAGTATATTTGTAACTTATATGGAATACCACATACAAATAATAGTATATCAAAGCCAGAAGCCATTCTTTTTTGATAAGGCATACACGGGGGTGGGGAGGAAAGCCATAATGTGACCCCAATAAGAATTACTCTAACAACTTTTGGCAGAGGGTCACTAGAACTTTGCTACAAACAAAACATGAAAGTTTTAGTCTCTCACTTGTCACATGTAATTTTCTTCCTTTTCAATGTTAAATAGGGTGCGCCCGGGCAGAGCCCAAACTCCACCCAAGGGGTCAATTTTTAAAGTTTTGGTAGAAAGTCTCAAGATGATGTTACATACAAATTAAGAATGCTCTAGCCCTTATGATTTGTCAGAACGAGAGTTTTAAAAGATTTCCTTCTTTGTTTCTATGTAAAATTGGGTGCACCCGAGCAGAGCCCAAATATGACCCCAAAGAGATAATTTTAATAATTTTTATAAAGAGTCACCAGATGATGCTACATGCAAAATATGAATGCTTTAGCCCTTATGGTTTGTCACAAGAAGATTTTAAAAGATTTCCTTCTTTAATTCTATGTGAAATAGTGTGCGCCCGGGCAGAGCCCAAATATGACCCCAAGGGGATAATTTTAACAATTTTTATAAAGGGTCACTAGATGATGCTACATGCAAAATATGAATGCTCTAGCCCTTATGGTTTGTCACAAGAAGATTTTAAAAGATTTCCTTCTTTGTTTCCATGTAAAATAGGGTGCGCCCTGGCAGAGCCCAAATATGACCACAGAAATATAATTTTCACAATTTTGGTACAGGATCATCAGATAATGCTACAAACCAAATATGAATGCTCTAGCCATTATGGTTTGTCAGAAGAAGATTTTTTAAAGATTTCCTTCTTTGTTATTATGTAACATAGGGTGCGCCCGGGCAAAGCCCAAATATGATCCTAGGGGAATAATTTTAACAATTTTGGTAAAGGGTTACCAAATGATGCTTCATACAAAATATGAATGCTCTCGGCCTTATGGTTTGTCACAAGAAGATTTTTAAAGATTTTTTCCATTTTCAGCCATTTTGTTGCCATGGCAACCAGAGTTTTTGATGGAATTGAATTCTTTTAACAATTTTCGTAGAGCTTCATCCAAGGAACATTCCTGCCAAGTTTTATCAAGATTGGCCTTCTGGTTTTGGAGGAGAAGATTTTTAAAGAAATTGTTAACGGACGGACGGACAGATGGACGGACGGACGGAGGAACGACGGACGATGACCGATCACAACAGCTCACCCAGAGCACTTCGTGCTCAGGTGAGCTAAAAACGACAGGAAGGAAAACTTTTTAAAACAATATAGGAAAAAAACCTTGAGAAAGAGGTCATCTGAAAAAATTGTCGGAAAATGAGAAAATGCTGATAACCAGCATTTTCTGCTTTTCCCACAATGTTTTCTACTCTATCAAAAACAAATTCTGTCATTTTGAGTCACTTTCACTTTATCGTTTGCAACTGCTTTCAATTTGAACAAGTCGAAAATTCTGTCGTTTATTGAAGGCTTACGCTTACAAGCAATAAACTTCGCTGATTATAATTAAAATAAGCTGTTGTATTGGCACACAGTTTAGTAGTTTTAACCCTGCACCAAATGATCTGATACTTTTACATACACCAGAAATGAGGCATTTGAAAGCAGAGGACAGATGCAAGAAATGCTCGTATCCAGCATTTTTTCCTTTTCCCATATTAAATGGTTTCTACACTTTCAAAGACATAGCCCACCCTCCAAGCGACGTTTAACCCTGAGGCTGCTGAGCGCGACTCAAGTACCTTTTGCGGACAGTGTAGATCAAGAACAGACTGCACAGAACGTGCACGTTCTGTGCAGTCTGATCTTTGATCTACACTGTCCGATAAAGAGATATTCTTCCAGCAAAAAATAATTTTGAAATAGCAACTTTTGTTTTTTTTTACTACCGACTTGATTGGTTGGTTGGTTGGTTGGTTGTATTGGGGTTTAACGCCACTTTAACAGCTAAGGTCATATCATGGCGGTCGGTGACGCACATGTGTTTCCTGGCTTTCTCACACCAGTACTAACACAACTTTCTATCCAAAGCCACCGACTACTTTTCTCACATGCTTCAGCAGAGGTGACTACCGACTTGAACGCATCATTTCACTTATTCAGCAGAATTGGCTTGCATCACATGAAAAGGGGCATTCGGACATTTGCGTAAAGTGTCGTCTCGGATCAGCCTGCGCAGTCCGCGCAGGCTAATCCGAGACCACACTTTACGACTACATTAGATTTTGTGCTACAGTAGACTTGCGTAAAACAGAAAATTGCCTAAAAACGGAAAGTGTCGTTTCGGATCAGCCTGCGTGGACTGCGCAGGCTTATCCGGAACAACACTTTACGCAGATGTCCGAATGCCCCTTTTCGCGTGTTGCATGCCAATTATGGCTTCAACTATCATCTGCAAATACTTTCAATAGAGACAGGTCTAAAATTTGGTTCGCAAGCACAAAGTTAAGCTAACGGTTCTAACTTATGAACCTGCGGTATTTATTGAACGTTTTTATTGATTGGAGTTTTAATTACGGCTTTGTAAATATACTCTCCTATGTCGTAATTTAGAACAAAACTATGTTAGGAATGATATCACGCCTAAATTCCGCACTGTAAATTTATTCTCTAACATAACTAGCAGTAAATGCTAGGCAAGACATTACACCTAAGTTGCGCTCTGTAAATCTATCTAACAATCATTCACGTTTAAAAGTAGTATTGTAAATCTTTAGAATAAGTGCGTTAGGCAAGGTATAAAAGCTTTTATTCCGTATTGTAAATCTATAAATCTATCCTAGGTCATGTAAGATATTACGCTTTAACTTCGCGTTATAAATCTATCTTTCAGAACAAATATGGTGGGCAAGATATTGCGCGTTAACGTCGCGTTGTAAATTTTTCCTCCAGAACAGCTATGTTAGACAAGATATTACGCGTTAACGTCGCGTTGTAAATCTACCCTTAAGAACAAATATGTAAGGCAAGATATAATATGAAAAAGGCAAAGCCTCAATACGAGCGACGTGAATGATTTGTGGTACAAATAGCTAGATCTATTAATTCGAATGAAGAGCTAGATTCTATATCTTAAAATCAAAGGGTTTTGATTTCGAATTCCGGCTTTGCCAAAACTAATTTTGAGCGTTGTCAAAAGTAGAAAGCATTTTTCTTTCGTAGATTTACACATGTGAAATAGGGCGAACTGTCCCTGATTTCCTTATCAAAAGAAAGATAGTTCCGTGACAATTTCGTTAATTTATGTCTAGAAAAATAACTTAGAATGATTATTGGTTCACACACTTGTAAAGACCATTTTACGTGAACATTTTCTTACTGCATGTAGATCTAGATCTATATAAGAGAGACTTTGATTTTTATGAGGAATCGGTCAGTAGTTTGGGAAGAATATGGAGCAGAGTACCGGTACAAGGAACTTGGGAAAGCATGGTAGGTGACCTTGCCGCCGCAATGAATATACACACAAAAGGAAAAAACAAACAATCAAAAACAGAATATTTCTTTCATTTCCTCCTTAGTGTATAGGTCTGCCCATGTTTTACCTGGACTTTCTTTAAAAACAGAGTGTGTAGATCGCTAAGATAAGATCCCATCTGCTTTCCTACACGTCCATCATTGAAACAGTGATAAGTGCAGAGACAGGAATGAATTTTGTCACAATGACTAGATCTATCATCAATCCTAGGAAAGAAATTTGCCGAGTTATCGGATAGATATTCAACTAATGGCAAAAAAACACCAAACTTTTAGATCTATTAACAAACTTTCATAACATTAAACAAATTATATTTGAGCCATGTTGCGGTAAAAGAGGGTTTAATGCATCTCCGTGATGCGTGATACCAAGCAAGTCATCACATAGATCTAATTATACATCCATATTGTATGATAACTGACTGAATCAAAAGGCATGCATACTGGTCCTTTGACACGCAGAAAGTTGAAAAAAAGATCTAGCAAAGAGTTTTGATCCAGGTTAGCTTGCGCGGATGGGTCGGTAGTTTTTATAGATGCATTAAGCCCCCTTTTTACAGATCACAAATCCGGCTTTCTCTGAAAATGGTATTTTGAAACAGTCAAAAAAAAATAGTTTAGTCATGATTTCTTCGACACAATGTTTTCCGCAAAAAAACGGCTCGTGCATGACGTAAGAATAGTATGATTAATGACGTCATTATTTGCTACCATAGATCATTGCGTATGTTTATACACAAAAAGACGTTTAATACGCTGAAAGTAAGTAAGAAATTAGATAATCTGTACTCATTAAACTGATAATGATTTTTAAGTAATCATTCGATCGGTAGATAATTATTGTCATTTTTGACCAATCGGGTAATTGTGGGAAAGATTGTGATACGTGTGACGCTGTGCGACTAACCGGAAGACACTCAATTTTTAGTCATCCCTATTTAGATTTAGACTAAAACCCAGAACGAAGTCGGAATTTCATTTTTAAAAATCTAGAACGGTGTTACCGCAAAACGAGCTTCGATCGTTACGGGCTTCGCCCGTAACTCGCTGTCGCTCGTTAAAATACGTCGCGTTGTAAATCTATCCTTAAGAATAAATATAGATATTACACGTTTACATCGCATCGTAAATTTTTCCTCCAGAACAGCTCTCTTAGTCAAGATATTACTTGATAACGTGGCATTGTAAATCAGTCCTTTAAAACAACTCTGTCAGACAAGATATTACGCTTTGACTTCGCATTGTAAATTTTTTCCTTCAGAACAGCCATGTTAGACAAGATATTATGCTCAAGCTTGGCACTGTAAACCTATTCTTTTAGAAATCAGCCGGTTGAAGACACCTATAACACTCTAAACCTTTATTATACTGTAAAATCTATTTCAAACCACACGTGTCTTTTTTTTAAATATACAACGCATTTATTTGAGCAGCTGTGAATGTTATTTTATTCAAACAGGTAGGAAGATTGAAAAAAGGAATAAGTTAAGATTTCACAAGTGTTAAAATGCAAATCTGTCCATGTGCTGTACGAGTTATATTTATCAAGAATTTTCCTGCAATAGAAAACCATTTAACACGAAATCCATTAAATCCGCCAGGTTCCTTATTCACTTACCATTCTAAATAGCACCCATTGTCTAATACTTAAGAATCGTCTAAATTAGAAAGTACCGCATTTTCTGATTGGCCTGACCTGATGGTTTAGCCAATCAGAAATTGAGTCACTATCCAAACCTAGAATTAAATTTTAAGATGTAATTTAAGATGGTTAGTAAATACGGCCCCTGATTTTCACAGGATGTGCACTGTTTTCGACAATCCGATTCTAAATATCGCTGTAACTCTAACTTGTCAAGATAGTAATTTGGTTGTACCTATATATATAGACAGTAAACGTATATTGGCGAACGTAGAATTTGCTTATTGTGACCGATTTCTCAGTTTCATTTCGGTTTTATAAGTAATCGACTGCAAATGCGAAAAAAAGAAAAGCTGACGGAAAAGGTTCATTCGATGAAAAAGTTCGTTAGGTGAGTGTTACTACTGATGACGAAGATAAAGATGCACTGGTGAAAATGATGAATGATGATTATCATCATCGCAATCACAAGTATCTTTATCACCGAAAAAAAAACATCGATGTCCGTCATCATCATCATCAACATCATCGTCAGCAGCAGCAGAGGCAGCAGCAGCATAAAAGTTATCGTGGTCATCATATCAACTTTGATCACGGCGAAGATATCTATGATGACCACGAAAACGCAGATCGATCGATCGATCGACCGATCGATCGATCGATTGATTGATCAATTGTTTGATGCCAATGTCAACATCATTTCAGTCAAATCACGGCGACAGATCACCTATGCATGTGGGTCCTTGGTTTTACCAGTATGTATGATATGTCTTGCCATAGGTCGCTCCCTCGTAGAACTCAGTGCTACCAATAAGGCTTTAACCAGGGGCCACCATGTTGCAAGTCCTCCACTTAACCACTGAGCTACGCAAGGCTCCTCTAAAACATCGATGACAATCACAACTATGACGATGATGATGGAAATATGGCTGAAAGACAGGGGCATCGATGATTGAACCGTCAATACCAGCAGAATAATTCGATCAAATGGCGCAATAGAACAAAATGATTAATGGTACAATTACATCCGTGATGTTCAATTTCCGATTGATTTATGTCCGTTGGATGGGGACAACAGAGTTTCTCGCAGCCCATGAATGCTATAACCCTTTCAGTGCTGTATGGAAAACAGGGTCCTTTGCAGACGGAACAGATCCAGATTAGACTGCCCAGAACGTGCAGTCTGATCTTGAATCTATACCGTCCGCTTGTTAAGTTAAGCCTATAAGCTATGAATTTGCCCCAGTTTCGAGAGATAGCATTTTCAGTCGTGAAAAGATGTCAAGTCCACAGATTTGCCGCTGAAAGTGTTAAATTCTTAACAAAAAATTCCGTGTTTTTATGCTCCTGCATCTGAAAGAGGAGGCTTTGAAAACATTGTGAGAAAAGGTGAAATGTGATATATGTCCGTTTCATGACGAGCACAGAATTTCTTGCAGACAATGAATGTTTCAAACCCTTAGAGTCCTGACTAATGCTAACAGAAACTCTCAGTCTGGACTGATATAAAACCCAAACAATTACAATTTCATGGTTGCTTTTATTGAGAATTGTTTAGCAAAGCAGAAAATGTAGATAAATGATCGGGCTTTTACGTTTTTTGCAGTCTGACCTGAATTTATACTTGCCACAAAAGTAACTGTCGTTATGTAATGCGCCCTCATGGTAAAACCCTTTATGATGCAACCCGGTTTGATCTGACTCCATGAGAAAAGGCTTTTGAAAACATCGTGGGAAAAAAAGACAAAAAAAAAGCTGGTAAACCAACATTTTTATTGGTAAAGATGCAACACACTACGCTGTATTTATGACAAAATACACTGCTGCATTAGATATTGTTTTAAACATTGCAGCAAAAGCAGCTTCTTTCCTTGTATTGTAGAAAAAGGAGCAGAACAATTGTTTCTTGTTCCAAAATGCCTTTTTCAACTTTCCGTTCCATCAAATGGTCTAGTGTATGCCTCTTGTACAGCAGTATATTTGAATGTCTATAGATAGAAGGATGTATAGCTTATAAGCTCTATTTCTGTCAAATCACGGTGACAGCTAAGTTTCACCAGTTCTGCGCTATGACTATGAGGTGGCTTGTCCAATGCAACACAGGGAAAAACCTGTGTCTAGGAATGAGAAAAAATGCCTTGTATGGAAATGGGTACTAGTTGAATGAATAGTTCTCTGGTGTATGGTGCAGTGCAATACGTCTTCATCAACGTAGCTTTTATTACCCGCAGGGTTATGTTTACTGTATTCATTACTGTCCCGATCGATTGTGCGTAGTGAGTTACTTAGAATTACCCTCTTTGCCTCCCTCTGTCTGTCTATCAGTCTAACCCCCCCCCTCTCTCTCTACGTCTGTCTTTCCCTTTCTCTGTCCTTCTCCAATGTACGATGCAGGAAAACGCGCCATCATTGGAGAGGTCATCAGACCTCTCCAACAGTGGTGAGTTTAAAAGGCAGACTGCCACAGAATTTGCTGTCTAAATCCATTTTTCTTGCGAAATTGTACTGATACACAGTCTGTTTCGTCATGGTTTTGTAAATAAAGCGAAATCAAAAAACCGAAACAGGAAATAGACGTGGTTTATTTTTATGTGACGAATTTCAGAAAATATTTGTTATATTAATTTGCCATGGCTGCAAATTACCTCTCAAATAATTGTAATTTTTCATTAAGCAATTAAATCTAAGCAGAAGAAAAAATAAGAAGAATTTCGTTAAAAAAGAGAAAAAAGACCGCTGGACAAGATCATACGACTTGAAAACGCAACAAGATCAAATGACCGTCATGTAAAGCATATGAGGTTTCTACGCGGCGGCTTTTTTACTTGTTTGTTTAAATGTACCAAAATATATTGAAATTAAAAGCCAATAAACTATTGGAAAAATGATGCTGACCTCTCCTGGCTTCTTTTGTAAAGAAGCCAACTTGTCAATGTAACTTTCATTTACACCCAGGGCTATGTTTACGGTAATTTTTACTGTCCCGATTGATTGGGAGTAATTTGTTACAAGTATTACCTTCTCTACCTTCCTCGGACTAGCTTTTCTTTATTGTATACTCTGACGTTACTTTGTCAAAAATGACCAGTCACTTTGCAAAGTAACGTTAAATTATACGGTAATAGTTATCGAAAGAATTACTAGATAGCTGCCAAAGATTTACAGCACATCGAGATTAGAAGAGCACGATAGGGGGTGACTGTTTAATTATTGCCGTTTGGACCCAGGCTACCATCGGACTATCTGTGCGTCTCTGTCTCTCTGTCTGTCTCTTTTTCTGGTGTATGCAGCGCAAAACGTTTTTATTAACGTACTGCAAAACGTCTTTATACGAAAATGTAACATATACGTTATTACAAAAGGGGCTATTTTATGGTATTCGTTGTGTGAACTTGATGCGTAACTAAGCATCGGCCTGTCTCTCTTCTTCTTCTCCCACTCGCTCTCTGCATCTCTTTCTCACCTCTATTTCTCTCTCTCTCTCTATTTCTGCATTCCTCACTCTGCCTCTCGGTCTCCCTTTGTTTTTCTCTCTGTCTCTCTGTCGTTCTCTCTAGTGCATGGTTCCTTGCAATACCCCTTTGGCTATATTTTCGGTATTCATTACCTTTCGATCGATTATGCAAAATGAGTTACTAAGCATTAGAATCTAAAAGCTCTCTCTTTTCTCTCTCTCTCTCTCTCTCTCTCTCTCTCTCTCTCTCTCTCTCTCTCTCTCTCTCTCTTTCTCTCTCTCTCTCTCTCTCTGTCTCTCTCTGCCTGCATTTGTCTGTCTATTTGTCTGTCTCTTCCCGTGTAGCTGTCTCACACTCTCTCTCTCCATTCCCTTTCTCTGAGATTTGAAATTTGTCCGAAATTCAATACATTTCCGTCTTACTTTTAAACCTTAGGATGCTGAGAGCGATTCACTGACCTTTTGCGGACAGTGTAGACCAAGATCAGACTGCACAGAACGTGCAGTCTGATCTTTGATCAACTCTGTCCGATAAGGAGACATTTTTTTCTCCAAAAACTAAGTTTGAAATAGCATTACCCGGGTGTTTACTATCGGCTTGAAAGTTTCATTTGACTTATTTAGCAGGATACGGGTTCAAAAAATGGCTGTCGTCTCTCCTGTTCCCTCTTTCCTCCTGTAACTCAGGCCGTTTATCTTTCCCACGCACTTTTAACCAGTGTTTTGTAGAAAACATTGTTTTGTTGATATTACAAAATTTTCCCATCGCATCAATTTATCGCAAATCGATTACATCACAAGCTAATATAAACTAACTTAGTAACATAGGGGGTAATTTTTGCATAAAAATTTTAAAAAATGCCTTTGTCTTATTTCAACGCTTTTAGCACCAAAAGATTGGGTTTTTTTTTTTCTGCGTCTTAGAAAAGTTTAGATAAACCTTTCATCAACCGATCCAGTTTTTTACCACCCACAAACAGATAACTTTTGAAAACATTGTACAAAAAGGAGAGAATGCTTTTTGCCACCCACAGACAGAGAGCCTTTGAAAACATTGCACGAGAAATGAGAAAATGCTGGGTTTTTCCTTTTTCACACAACGTTTTTTCACTCTTTTAAAGTGACATCCAGTTATGGCACATCGTATTAAATGTCGTGTGCAAGTGCTTTCACAATAGGCTGCTAAGCGCGACTCACTGATCTTTTGCGGACAGTGTAGATCAAGATCAGACTGCACAGAACGTGCAGTCTGATCTTTGATCTACACTGTCTGATAAGGAGATATTTTTCCACCCAAAAATAACTTTGAAATAGCAACCCTTGGGCTTTTACCATCGACTTGAAGGTATCATTAAACTTATTCAACAGGATAAGGATTAAAGAATTAATTCTTTACCAGGCGTTTAAATTTTAGATTTCCCCAAATTGAAAGCATTTACAGACGACAAATCAAAGGTGGCTCAAATGATGGAACGTGCCATAACCCTTTACCAAACAACAAAAATTTCGACTGGTCCAAATTGAAAGCACTTGCAGTTGACGTCGTAAATTAGCTGAAATGATGCTTATTGTCTGTGAAAGTGTAGAAGTCTTAGAGTGAAAAGGAGAAATTGCTGGTTATTGGAATTTTCTCCTTTTCCACAAGGTTTTGAAAATGCTATTTCGGGATTGTGTGGTAAAGAGTTAAGTGAGAAGAAAACACTATAGGAAAAAGGGAAAATGTTGGTTACCAGTATTTTCTCTTTTTTTCACACTGTTTTCAAAAGCATTCTTTCTCATTGTCTTTTTTATTCGGGCTTGTGTTGTAAAAGGGTTGATGCGAAAGAAAGAAAATACTGGTAACCAGAACGTTTTCCATCATTTCAATTTCAAAGACAAATCTCTGCATGTAAGCCACATTTAGACAGTTGTCTGTAATACCTTTGATATAGACGAATCTTTAATCTTATTGTCTTCTGATCGGTTAAGCCTCCATCTTGGCCATTAACTCTTTCACTGCCACTGTCGTCTTGGATAGCTTTTGCGGATGGCGTAGATCAAGATCAGACTGCACAAAACGTGCAGTCTGATCTTGGATCTACACCATCCGCCACCTGATGATAATCTTTGACTAATATATAGCATCAAATGCAACGAAAATATACTCGAGAAAAGTAGAATCCATTTACATGTACATGTAGTTGGTGTGTATCATAATATTCCTTTTATTATTGTGACATCCGATTATACTGAATTATTTGCTAATTATTTGTGTAGATATACCCAGGGCACCGAGATGCTGACTCGTCCATTGTGACCGGGTATAATGCATATCATCGGCTGATGGGTCACAAACTGCGAGATTTTCAATATAAAGCTCAAGTGTACTGTTTAGTCTGGCGCGCTCTATTGACCGGAATAACTAACTGAAACATTTCATGTCGTAGAAATGAGTTCAAACCTTGCAACTTAACAGATGAGCAATGTTCTGGGTAAAGGTGTTGAATGCATCTCCGTGATGCATTATGCCAAGGAAGTCAGCACGTAATTATGGATCCAAAAAATCCATTTTGTTTAACAACCGGCTTAACCCTGCGGTAGAATGATTCTTGGATATGCAGAAAATTAACCAAAAGCAAAAAGATTCGACCCTGTTCTGCCTGCGCGAAATGCGCGGGCTGACCTGGGTCGATACTTTTAGCAGATGCATTAAAGCTCCTTTTCACACAGCATGGCTAAAATACAATGTACTAAGTTTTGTTCTACCAATAAACATAGAGGGGCATGTCATCGTGGCTAAATTACTGCCAAAAAGCATTTATTTATGCCGTAAACTCAGCCAAATAAATAGACCAAAAAAAAATCTAGTATAATGATAAATTCTTGTAGGCATGTTAGCAAGTTGAGTTCGTTTTGAAATAAATTGCCTCTTTCCCTCCCCCCCTTCCATTAAAGACGAAATACCGGGGTAAAAACTACTGCAAAAGAAGTATTTATTTATGTCCTTCATTCATCGAAAAAGATAGACAAAAAAAAAACCTCAAGCATAATGATAAATTCGTGTAAGCACCGTTTCATGTTAGGAGGTTGCGTTCGTTTTGAAATAAATGGCCTCCCCCATTAAAGCGATGAGAGTCATTCACTGTTCAGAGTTATCACATTAGTGTCTCTATGAAATCGCTCTTTGAGAATTTTGAGAATCAATAAATTCTGGTACCATTTTTTTTGCTGAGCTCTGCTGTTAGATCAACCCTTTCTGTGACAAGAAAGCGGAAGCATGGACTTCTTGGACAGTATAGATCGAAGATCAGACTGCAGAGAACGTGCACTCTGATCTTTGATCTATACCGTCCGCTTGTTTAGTCAAGTTTGTACGATAAACGATCTCTCTGAGTTTCCGTGTACTGTTTTTTCGTCCATCGAAATAGGTCGTTTTTATACTTAGCATTTGGCGCCGAAAGAGTTGATGGCTCTTCCGCGTATAGGCTGTATATAACTGATTTTTGACTGGCTATTGTTCGATGATGAGAAATGAATTGTTTACAAAACATGATGATTTTAAAACATGACCAAGGACGTAGTTTGTTCCCAATCTGTACAGCCTGATCTTTGTCTTAACTCTCTAGTTCTCCATTAATAAATTTAGTTCTTATATCCCCATTGAAAGTCAATAAATGTTCTTTTTTTTCAATGATTGGCCATGGAAATTCGACAGATTGCGGGTTATGTTAGTACGCGTCTCTTAGGATTTTTCTCTAAAATGTCTTTATTTTTTTTTCTGCATTCAATTTTTCCATCATCCTTTTATTGACCTCTCATTTAATTCCTACATTCATCCATCATTTTGTATATTGGTTCATCCCTCATTCATCCCTCTGTCCACTAATCCATCCACTGATCCATCTTTCAGCAGATCCATCCAACCAACTATTCGTCAATCCATCAATCGATCGAATCATCCATCCATCCATCCATCCAGCCAGCCATCAAAAAGACAAACAAACAAGCATAAAACAAACAAACAGAAAACAAAAACTGTCAATAAAACACCAGAAGCCTGACAAGGGCCTAATATCCTTCCCACTCCAACAAACATACAAGAAGAACACGACATCAAATTGACGATAACGAAATTGACAGCTAGAGCCAAAAACGGATTTGTTTTGAAAACTTTATCAATGAAATACGTCTAGACAGAAAGACCTTCAAGTACAAAACTTTAGGCCACTCCTATACCTCAGCCATTGGTACTTTATTCAATTTAGAAAAACACGACAAACAAGCAAATTCAGCAAAATGTGATCAGGGTTCGTCTTTACAAACCATTCTCAATTACATTCTTATTCTTGTTTTAAATTTAGAAAGTAATGAAATTTTTGATTGGCTGAACCATTTGGTTCAGCCAATCGGAAATAGCGTTACTTCGAAACCCCGATTTTTTTATCCAAAAAAAAAAAAGACTAAGAATTTAGTTACGAAAAACTGGTGGATAAGGACCCAGGAGTATATCATAACATGGAAGAGAATGTAGAGAAAGAAGTTCATTATCTCTTAGCATGCTGTAGGAGGCATGTAATATGTTTTTTAAGACAATATACATGTAGATCACAATTAGACCTCACGGAGCGTACAATCTGACTATCAACTGGCCGCGGTACAATTTGACACATGTCACATTTGGTATGATTTGTTCCATGTAGGAGTCTTAGGAACCAAACTAGGTATGCGTTGTCCTGGGTCCGTATTCACCAGCCATTCTTAAGAACATTTTAAGTCTTATTCTAAATAATTTTCTTAATTCAAAAGTAACACAGCTTCTGAATGGCTAAACTAAATGGTTTATCCAATCAGAAGTTGTGTTAGTTTCCGTGTTAGTTTCTGAATCCAGAATTGGACTAGGAATCATCTAAGAATGTTCTGCAGAATGGTTCTGGGTACCAACTGTCTGGGTACCAGTTGTCCAGTTACCAAATGTCTTGGTACCAATTGTGCGGGTACCAATTTTCTCGCTACCAATTGTCTGGGTATCAAATTCCCGGTTATCAATTGTTCTGGAACACCCGGTACCTTCCAGATTCTTCATGATCAAATTGCTTAAACTGTTGCATTTGGGTTTGTCTACTCACTGAAACCTTATTATCAATACTAAAGCGTGGCAATTTAAAGGGAAAAGCATGCCTTTAACTGTTTAAGCGCTAAATATAATACAATTGACCTTTTTTGGCGGCTGAAAATACGAAGTACTGTAACTTAGAAAGAATCTTATTTTATAGGCCTAAAAACAGTGGGCAACATAGATCAAAGATCAGACTGCACGTTCTGTGCAGTCTGATCTTGATCTATGCCGTCTGCCAAAGTCATTGTTATCGCTCACGGTACTGAGAAGGCTTACGAAAGATTACATTGTTTCCACTATTATGTTGCCAAAAGTTTAAACAAATCATTCGACCATTATTACGTCGGTAATAACAAAACCTGCTGTACGAACATCTTTTGGATAAGATTGCATAGCACTGAACATACAGACAGATCTAAATCGAAAACTTTCAAAATGTTTTGATACATTCTGGCTAAAAAAGGTCTTGTTAATGCACTAATGGTCTTCACTCTCTAGGCTAAACTTGAGTTTTAAAAAAAAGTGTCTACTGACAGCTTCAGAAACCTAAAAATATTTTCAGTAAATTCCTAGATCTCCTTTTGCCATACTGTTTTACATATATGAATTCACCAAAACTTAACATAATCTGCTTTTGCCTATTCTTCGAAGATGTTAACTGCAAATTTGTTTCGTGGAAAGGGGGAGGGGGAGGTTGTCTTGATAACAAACAAAAGCGTTCGGTCGACAACAATTAATACCTTTCAAGAACAGCTGTTCCTCAAAACATCTATCTTGCCTCAAAAAATTGCAAGGAGCAAATTCTTCTCCAACCACAATGTTTGCACTTCTATTCATGTACATAATGTAGTTTAATCCCAACTGAGGTAAATTATCCTCACGTACAGGGTAATCTTCAGCAAAACTTGCTTCAGAAACAAATATCAGATTTCAGGAAAAAGAACTCGGTCGACAACAACTGACAGTTTCCAAGGACATTTTCTTCTTCAAGACGCCGCTCTTGTCTCTATCCCTTTATTCCTATGCAAAAACCTCAATCCTTGAACAAGCGAGCTTGTCTTTTGTTTTCTCTCTAGTTTTGTCTTCCATTTTAAATACTAGTTCAATTCGATAGATTCTGGCTAGACGGACTCTGTCGTTTGTAAGACTGGGCCATTCTCTGTGAAAAGTGGGGGTTAATGCATCTGCAAAACGTATCGACACATATCAGCCTGCGCAGTCCGCGCAGGCTGATATGGGTCGAAATTTTTTGCTATATGTACATTTTCTGCATGTCGCAGGACCATTGTACCTCATGATTCTGTCGGCTGTAAGGCAAATCAGTTGTTATGGATCCATTACTATGTGATGACTTTCTTGGTATAATACTTGTTCATTATTGGGATACATTAAACGGCCTTTCGCCGGAGCGCACTTTAAGTGTTTTTACTTACATACCTACAGATGCTAACGATGATTTATCTGGAAGTTCATTTTTATTTTTTTCTAGAAACTAGATTCATGTATTATCTGTACTAATTCGACCATTCCTTTCCGAAATTCTGTTGGTCTCAGTATTCAAGGGTAGGATTGGCGACCTGGAGACCCTTGGTTCCTTTTTTTTTTATGCGGGAGAGTCCTTGTACAAAACATTGTCTACGAGTAATGTTGGTGAAACCAAGGTCACACATGAATAAATAAGTTGTCGCTGTCGACTGGAATAATCTTGAAAGCGGTGTAAAACACCATTCAGCCATTCATTCGATTACTCTTATCCCAAGACACTTTAGCACATCTTGGATAATTGGGTCAAACTTTACCAATTGAAAAAAATTTTAGAATCGTCTATAAGCGTAGCATTTGTGGACGACGAACCCTAAAATGATGGGTTGTCTTTGACAGAGTACAAAGCATAATGGGAAAAGGAGAAAACGCTCGTTACCAGCATTTTCTCCTTTTTCCACAATGTTTTCGAATGCCTTCTTCTTCGTTGTTGGGATTGCTTAGCAAAATGTCGATAAAAACTAGATACTAGTAGTTGAATCAAAGCGTTGAGAACGCTGAAGTGGTATTTGTCAAGGAAGCCATTGTGTGGAATTAATAATTCGAAAGAAAAAGAGAAATATTATTCAAATATTGGCTTGAAAGTCAACGTACTAAGGAAATGTATACCTTTTTTGGTTCAAGGGAGAGTACTCATGATAAAGTAAAGATTATTTGTGTATTGGTGGTCTCCCTTTGATCATTAGGAGGAGTCAGGAGTAACGTCCCTTGACAGTAGGATGCATGATGGATAGAGAGAGAAACCATGTGAATATATCGAGTAAAATTAAGTTTGAACCTGAAAACTATGATTTTGAAATATCTTTGGCCGTTAAAATTTAATTCCTGACATTACAATCAATTTCGATCTATAAATATTCATGCTCAATCAAATGGAGTAGCGCGCAATCATTGGATGAACAAGCCATGGGACGAACTGGTTTTGGAACGAAAAAGCCAAGGACCAAGTGATCGGTAGACAAATTTTGTATCATTGCCCCAATAGAAGGCTATGAGCGAGTGAAGCTATTTTCAATCAAAAATTAGTATTTCCACGATCGATGGTCTCACCCAGTGTATTTTAACATGCCAATTTCCAATTACATATCTCAGTGCTACCGAAAAACTCATTTGCCTGAGAAAAATTGAGTTTAATTGGGCTTTTTTCCTTCGGCTTTGCACAAAATACGATACACGGCCTTCGAAATTCACTGTTGAAGTCATAGTGGTATTGTCTTCGACAAATACCACAAAAATATCTAATCAGTCAACAAGTTCGAACTCAATGATACAACAGGCGCAGAAACCCCTGTCACATACGAAAAGAATTTAACCTGTATCCAAGGAAACGTCATATGAGGTATAAATGGTGATGAGTGCAGAACAAAATTAAAACAGATCGGCTTGTCTGATCTTGGTACACACTCGCCATTTTCATGTAGTGCGATATCAGTTAACTCCTAGGCTGCAGAGCGCAACCTTTTGGAGCTACTGCGGACAGTCTAGATAGAGATCCGACAGCACAAAAGGTGCAGTCTGGTCTCGAAACAATAATGCCCGATATGGCAGCTTGGTGCAAGTGGTCCAAATTGTTACAAAAAGGCGTTATCATTTATCCGTTCAAGGCTAGTTTCTCAATCGAGTGCAGTGCGTCGATGTAAAACCGTTTTTGTGCCAAATGAATAAGCACAGAGGTCATGATTTGGTTAGGAAAAAAAGTCAGTTGCTTCTAAAGTTTTTTTTTTCCCTTCCAGGTGAAAATATCAAAGAAAACACTGAAGATCCAAGATCAGACATCTAATGTATAAAATTTCCCTGCACGATTTATGCAGTCTGATATTGGATCTACTGTCCACAAAGGCATTAAAAAAATTCCCTGCACGTTCTATGTAGTCTGATCTTGGATCTACTGTCCATAAAAGTGTATTAACTTTTCCTGCACGTTCTTTACAGTCTGATCTGAGATCTACAATGTTTGCTAAGGCATATAAAATTACCTTCGGCCTCCAAGGGGGGTCATGGTAATACAATATCGGTAAAAACCGATAGTAGACGGAGACGAAACTCGAGACATCGATTTTACGAGACAAAAGGTTAGTTTACACAGAGGATATTTTGTTCTCGTACATCTTTTTTGTTTGATTGATTTCACTAGCCTTTCAAGGCCTTTCCATGGTAATGTGGTTAAAGCTCGGTACACACAGTAAGATTAATCTCAGAGATTTTTGAATCTGAGACAAATCTTAATGTCTGTACATTCCTAATACATGTATTGTAAGATTTTCTGGAGATTCATGAGACTGTATTAGGTTTAAGGCCGATACACACAATAAGATTTGTCTCATGAAACTAATCTCAGAGATTTTTGTATCATAATACACTTCTGTACAAACACTATTACAAATCTTACGATACTCTTCTTACCTGTCGGGTTTCCCCGCAAGAATTATGCTAATGTGTAGATCTAGATTCAAAATAGAATAGCAGATAATGGCAGACAATATATTTTCCACATACTGGATCCGTATTCATCAACCATTCTTAGAAACGTTTTTTTTTTTTTTGTCTTATTCTCCAAGATTTGCCAAACTTCAAAGTAACACGACTTCTGATTTGCTAAACCGTTTGGTTTAGTTAATCAGAAGGAGAATTTCTTTCAAATTTGGAAAAATCTGGAGAATAAGACTGAGAATGTTCTTAAGAATGGTTACTGAATACGGACCCTGGTCCAACATCTTTGCACCAGGAATGATCTCTACAAGTTTTCCAATGCAATAGCAATAATTTTCATGCATAATGCTACGATCACTTCATCTTGCTCTGTAAGCATCATTTTGACACTAGAACTACACATTAGCATAATTCTGGCGGGGAAACCCGACAGGTAAGAAGAGTATCATAAGATTTGTATTTGTGTGTGTACAGAAGTGTATTATGATACAAAAATCTCTGAGATTAATTTCATGAGACAAATCTTATTGTGTGTACTTGCCTTAACGCGTTTGAATTGTATGTAAAAAAAGAGAAATACTTGGAAAGAACCTTAGTGGAACTGCGATCAGAATTCGGATTCATGACTCTCTGTGTTACATACTGATTTATAGAAAGCCCGGCGTGTATTACACACCATAACAGGTCGAAGGGAATCAGCTATTAACTCTTTACAAAACGACACAAATTTAGACTGGTCCAATTGAAAGGATTTGCAGACGACAAATTAAATGTAACTGAAATGATGATTTTTGTTCGGGATGAAGAAGAAAACATTGTGGGAAAAGGAGAAAATGCTGGTAACCAGCATTTTCACCTTTTCCCACAATGTTTTCAAAAGCCTTCTCCTACAGGGTTGTTAAAACTCGGGATTGTGTGGTAATGGGTTAAACAACTTTTTTACCCTTAGGCTGCTAAGTACGACTCAAGGACCTTTTGCACAGAACGTGAAGTCTGGTCTTGGTTCTACACTGTCCGATAAGAAAATATTTTTACCCCTAAAAATGCCTTTGAAATAGCAGTCCTGGGGTTTTACTATCGGCTTAAAACTTTCATTTCACTTATTTAGCAGGTTAAGGGTTAAACAAATTTCTTAATCTATTTTGAAAACTCCGGGCAAATCCTGTTTGAAACTGCCACATAATTTATCTGAACCCCGGTAACTGAAAGACAAGTCTTTCGAAGTACGACTAGTCATGCCTAGAATTTAAGTTAATCACCAAAAACCTATGTTGAGGGAGCTCAAGTTAATAGGTCTCCGTACTTAAAAAGAAATAGTCTGTCGTTTTTTTTTTTTTCCTTTATAGAAGCCATTGCATTATATATCCTCGCGTCTACCTGGTATCTCATACATATTTTAAATCACTACAACTTATCAACTTATTTTGTATTTACTTATTTTCTTTTTCGACTAGAGCACGGGGATATCATATAATATAATCTTCATATTTACATACGACTATAATTTGTTGCAAGTTTTACCAAATAAGTATTTTGTCTTTTGTTCGTACTTTCGTGCGTGCGTTCGATTGTGTGCTCGTAGGTTCTGTCGTTCGTTCTAATACTTATTATCGCCAGTCCGATAGAGTTACCTCTCTTGAGCACTATTGTACATTTTGGTAAGCAAATGAACAAGTCTCGCGAGATAGTGCGCTATCACTTGAGCATTCACGGTGCCTGTGAAGTACGTAGACAAATCGGTTACTAACCCATAATTAAAACGAGAATAGAGAAATGAACGCCTAATATACGTTTTAAACACTGCATTGAAAAGAAACGTTGAGCCGTTTGTACACATGGATGCATTTTATTGTACGTCAATACAGAATACAAAATCTTTATTGACTCATACATACATACATACTATCTTTTATGATGTCTTTGATTTTTGTTTACACGTGGTCCTGGTAGTAAGTGTAAACGCACCTTTAACTTGAAGGGCTCCACTAATTAATGCAAATAAGAAGTATTACTACAAATAGCATTCCTTCCAAGCCACTGATTGCTCACATAAAGAAATTCAAAACCTTTTCTCAGTTGAGGGAGCCAGAGTGACGAAACGTCGCATAACCTAATTATAAATTAATTTATCCCTATTTCGTGTTCGTGTTGTAAGTTGTTTTTTTTTCATTTTATACAAAAGAGGGAAAGGTGTTATCAAGAAATTTGTACGAGTTGCAGTTCCAAAGATATTATTACGTACACTGTGTGAAATCGACTGATCATCAAGGATTAAACGAGTAGTTTACGCAAAAAAAGTTTTTAAAAAATCAGCCATTAAACGATTTTTAACCTTATTTTGAAGATAAGCGAACATATGTGTCTGTGTGTTTAGTCTGACATAAATGTAAACACTAGTACAGACGCAATTCCTCATAAGTAAGGATATTTATAGTTTAGAAGTCAAGCTCTTTAGCAAAAAACCTACATTGTATAACTAATGTAAATAGTCTTTTCACCCTTTACTTATAAATCACGAGTTTTAACGACCGCCAGAAATACGGTTATTGAAACCATCGTGGAAAATGGTGAAAATGCTGGTAAACAGCATTTTCTCCTTTTCCCGCAATGTTTCAACACTAAATTTCATT